>BTHU01000007.1:34183659-35493659 GCA_036184795.1 Tokudaia tokunoshimensis
TAGTTCGCTTGAAAGAATTTGTTCCAAGAGTGAGGTTTTTTTTGCTCTGTGTTAATGTAGAATTATTTGAAATAATAATAATAATAATAATAATAATAATAATACATGCTTAAATTGAGTTTCTAAGTAGGCTCTTGGAAAAACAGGCAATTACTTGTTTAACGGAGCTATCTGCATGCACAGATGGGTTCTCAAGTCTCCAGATCCTCACTGCACTTTTGATGACCTGTTTGCAAGAATTCATGAAATCTAGGGGAATTCCTGGGCAGAAGGAAAAGCTCTAAGCCTTTGCAGACACATCCTTGCCTCCGGAGGAGGCCTGAGGGGAATCATAGCGAAATCTAAAAGCTCATTCCGAAGACTACACAGGGACCTTTTTTTGAGTTTGCAGCTGTTGAAATAATGTTCACTTCATTATTCTGCCCAGCTCGTTTCTGTGGGACACCCATCAACTTTAAACAAGGGAGAAAAGGGAGACGGCATCTAAAAAAAAAAAAAATTGAAAATATGGTTTCCTCCTTCATTTTGCTTTTCTTCTGGCTTTTGTTAGGGGTGGTTTTTGAAAACAGTTCCGAGTTTGATCGTAAGCTTGGTTGAAAGAGGTTTTGCTTCTTCCCTTTTATTATCTTTTCCCCCCTAAAAGATTCATTTAGCTTTATAGTTCTTTGTGAAGTAATTTGAAACCACAGACTGGAAAATTGGGTAAAAAAAAAAAAACAAAAAAAAATCTCCGACCCTCAAGGTTGTGGTGAAACACCAAGGAGACCACTTTTTTAGAGGAGGGTGCTGTGACAGCCCAGTATTGTGCTAAATGAAAAGTGACAGTGATGAACAGAATAGGGAACGGAGCTGCCTCCGGGGGGGGGGGGGGAACCAGAAAACCAGCTTTGAGAAATCTTTTGTTCAAAATGATTATGGACTAATTGTAAATAGCCCAGTGCAGTGTCAGTCAGTTCCCAGAGCGGAGCAGGCATGCACCGGTGGAGCTTCTAGAAGTTCTATAGAAGTGATGTGACTCCTGTTTATTTATTTATTCAGTTATTTTTGGTGTTTTTAAGACAGGGTTTCTCTGTGTAGCCCTGGCTGTTATGGAATTGCGTTGTAGACTGGGCTGGCCTTAAGCGCAGAGATCCACCTGCCTCTGTCTCCCAAGTGCTGGAATTAAAGGTCCAAGTACTTTGCATGATTTCCAAATTAGACTTTTTTTTAGCTCTATTTTATTCTATTCTATGCGTATGAGCACTTGGCCCGCCCGCATCCCTGGCATTTGTGGCGGTCAGAAGAGGACACTGGACTCTTAGTACTGGAGTTACAGATGGTTGTGAACCACTATGTGGGTTCTGGGAACTAAACTGTGGGTCTCTGAGAGTCCATTCTGGTATTGACATTGGGGATTCCCTGTGAGGTCAGTTCCTGGAGCCTGTTGTGCTAGTCTGTGTGTGCGCGTGCATGCGTGTTCCTCATAGCCAGGACAGGCTAGGTAAAGCCTCCGTGACAAGCTACCCAAGGCCTCCACAACTTAAACAACAAAGCTTTACTGCTCTTTTGCTGTGTGTGATTTCGAATGTGCCCACATCTCGGCATGGGTTCTGTTTGCACATGCTATCTGGGTCACAGGAAAATGGGGAGCACTGTCCATTACTTATGGTACTTATGGTCACTGAGCCACAGTAGCCGAGAAAGGTCTTGAATGTCTTGTACTATCAGTGGTCAGGTATGACGAAAGTGACTTATTTTCTTTCAACTCACCGTTGTTAGCCACAACCATTCATATGGTCCTGTGCAACTGTTGAGGGGCCAGAAAAAAGCAATTCTATCATTTATCACTCCATTGGTTCCAGGAACTATACAACTGTCATGGACAGTCGGACTGTGGCCCCACACTGCCTACTCTTTAGATGCTTTGCCACATGGAATACTTTGGTAGGATTGAACCTGGGATTCTGACAGGGAACTCATCTTAACAGCTTCTCTGCTGGGCTGATGAAGTAACTTAGCAGGTACAGATGCTTGCTGCCAAGTCTGATGACACAAGGTCCATCCTGGCACCTGTGTGGTGAAAGAGGAAAGAGGATTCTGGGGAGTTGTCCTCTGATTTCTGACCTATGACCTCTGTGTTCCCCCTACACCCAGCCACAAGAATAAATGAATAAATAAATGAATAAATAAATACATGCATATATATTAAAATGATTATGATAATACATCGTAAGATAGGTCATACATTTCGAATGGCTTCCCTTTCTTTCTTTCTTTCTTCTTTTTTTTTTTTTTCTGAGACAGGGGTTCTCTCACTCTGTAGACTAGGTTGACCTTGAACTCAACCTGAGATCCACCTGCCTCTACCTCCCTCCCGAGCACTGGGATTAAAGGCCACCACCAGCCAACTAGGATGACCTCTTTAGGGAGAACTTTTAGGAATTTAACATTTGAGTAGAAATTTCACCCGTGCTATTGAATTGTGCTTAAATTATCAGAATCGATTCCCATATCCCTATTAATATATTCAAAATTATCTTACTTTGGAGTATTGGGGTTGGTTTTCTTTGGTGGGAGATCTCTTTTGGTATTTTATCCTAGCTTTTAGGCATTTGGGAGTTTTGTTTTGAAAAAGGCCTGAGGAAGGAGACTCGGTCTGAAGACTTTGTCAGACCGACAGACTCATAAAGACAGACTGACTCATAAAGTAGATGAACAGGAGAAAATAAAGGAAGCTATGGCTGGTTCCTTGAATTTTAACAGTGTCCCCATGTTGGTCACAAGGTGGTCAGATAAGAGTGATTCTAATATTCGTCTCTGGTCTCTCTTCATAAAGGACACAATGGTAACACGGGCCAGGACAATTAGTCCCAAATGAGTTATTTCTTGTTATTCTTTGTGGTCAGACCAAGAAGTCATTTTCTGATGATAATGGTCTTCTTTGCTAGGTCTTAGTTCTTGCTCAAAAAATTTTTTAAATAAGATAAAAATTTCAATCATCTGTGTGTACATGCACATGTGTGTGCGAGCATGTATGTGCAATGTGTGTGCACTTGTGTGTGTGTGTGTGTGTGCGTGCGTGTGTGAGTATGTCATAGGACAACCTAACAGACTTAGTTCTCTCCTACCATGTGGGTTCCAGGAATGGAAGTTAGGCCATCAGGCTTGGTAGCAAGTACCCTTACCTAACTAAGGTATCTCTCTGGCCCATGTAAGAATTTCTTTAAGTGCATTTCGAATACTTGATTTTCACCAGTCAATTTCTCTGGCACCTTTTTCCCAGTGTGAGTTCTGACTGGCTACGGAACACTACAGTTCTCCCTCTACTCCAGTCTGAACGCTGATTTCCTCCTCACCGTGGCAGTGGCTTGCTCTTTGGGGTTTATTTTTTATGTTCAGAGGGACCGGTGACTTTTTTTCCCCGTGTCAGTGATAATGGAGAGTAGATGTTTAGTACCCTCCCACCACACACACACACACACACACACACACACACACACACACACACACTTTGGGAAGAGCCATTTCCCATGGAGCTGGATACTTTCCTCCGTAGCCCTAGATGGAACTCTTACAGTCTTCCAATGTCAGCTGTTGGAGGTGGAGTTGTCTAATGACTTATGACTTCTGTAGTTTGTATGACAAAAATACCTTTTTGTATCCAGGCTGATTTCTGCCTGTTGTCTAACGGTTACACCATATTGAAAAAACAGCCAGGATTTCCCTTTTGCAAACTCCTGAAGTCAGTCTTTTAACCAATAAAACAAAACTTGGGAAACTGACTTGTGCTAAAGAGTAATCCTTATGGTGCTGTACATGAATAGATGGCGTAGTTATATTTTGATGGTGGAAACAGTTATATTGAAACCATCATGGGTGACTGTTTTCTTGTGTTTTATAGTGGTTTGCTGTGATAAATACACGTAGTTACAGAAAATCATAGAAACCAGCAATTTGGAAGGACAGATTTTTCTTCAGGATTACAAAGCTATGAAATCTGTTCTCCATGGAAAATCTGATGTGGAAGTCTGGCTGTTAATATTAAAAATTGTCCTGTGGTACTGGTTTTCAACCTTCCTAGTGCTGTGCACCCCCCCACCATAACATTATTTCACCGCTACTTCATAACTGCAAGTTTGCTACTGTTATGAATCGTAGTGAAGATATCTGATACAAAGGGTGTCTAATATGTGACCCTCAAAGGGGCCATGAACTGTGGTGATTGACAGGTGGGGGGGCCACTGAAGTTTGCTACTGTTATGAATCGTAGTGAAGATATCTGATACAATGGGTGTCTAATATGTGACCCTCAAAGGGGCCATGAACCACAGATTGAGAACCACTGAACTGTGGTGATTGACAGGTGGGGGGGGGGTGGAATGATGGCTTACAGACCCTGCATTCTCCATATGTACACTGTAATCCTTATGGAACACAATCAGAGAAGGTACATGGCTTCCCCAGGATCTTGCTGGAACTGATTTTATACCTGGACCATTCCCCCTTTTTCTCCCTTTCCAATATACTGTGTGCCAAGACTGAAAGTAAAGAGGGTGGGCTCTAAAGGCACAGAGAGGCCAGCCTGACGTGTAGGGCACACTGTGAGATTCCCTTCTCTTCCGGAGCCTCCGTTACTTCTCTCTTCTGATTATGACCCACTGTGAAACTGACCAGGATTATGCTGAGACACATCCCCAGTACTTTGTGAGTCAGAAAGGGCTTATCTCAGTTCTTAGGAGGAAAGGGAAGAAATAAAAAGCATCAAGAGAATTACAAAGCAAGCAAGCCGTAAATACCCTACTATATCGAAACTATGAAACCCAATGCTGTTAATGAATTTTAAAAACTCCCAGAATAGAGAAAAGGATGGGTGTTCTGATTTACACCGAAATCAATCTTTTGTATGCCGTTAGTGAGCTATGAGATGAACTGTAATTATATTCATGCCTTGCATCTCCAGCAAATCTCTTGGGTATTGAGTAGGTGTGAGGCAGCCTAGCCACAGAAGATTTAAAAAACACCCTTAAATATTTTCTTTGGGAATGGTTGGTTTAATTACATAGTCCTCGTGTAACAAATAACAACTTTCAAAGTCTCAGTAAAATCACTGCTTAAGTCTGGAGTGGTGGGGCATGCCTTTAGTCCTAGCATTTTTTGGGAGGCTGAGGCAGGAGGATCTCTGTGACATAGAAGCAAGCCTGCTTGCTCTACGTAGCACACAGGGTATTGTGTTGTGACGTTAGCTTTCTGGAATCCTCACGAAGCCCACAAAGGCTGTTTTCTGAGGAAGGCGTATGTGGTGGTTAGTGTGAACTGTTAACTTGGTGCAGCCCAAATCACCTGGGAACAGTCTAAGTGAGGAGTTATCTAGCTCAGGCTGGTCTGTAGGTGTGTCTGCGGGGGATTGTATTGATTATTAACAGATAGAGGGACACCCAGCCCATGTGAGTGGCTTCATTTCATGGGCTGGTCCCTGAACTATGAGTAGAGAAAGCCAGTTGGTGAAGGAAGGAAGGAAAGAAGAAAGAAGGAAAGAAGGAAGGAAAGGAAAGAAGGAAAGGAAGGAAGGAAGAAACCCCAATTGTTCTCTTTGCTCTTGACTGTAGATGTGATAGACTGCCTTAATTAACAGGCTTCAACCTGGAACTGTGAGCCAAGCTAACCTTCCTTAAGTTTCTATTTCTCAGACTGTTTTATGGCAATAACAGAGACGAAACTAGACCAACATGTAGCAGAAGTTTACAAACCTTGTATCCGTTAGGTTTCTCAGTTTTCACTACTTTCTAAGGCAGGTAATGAGCCCTGGCTGAAAGCCATTAGAGACTGTTTTCTCTGCCCAGGGGAGTGGGATAGTAGCGAGAGCTTTAGAAAACTTTTGTGTCAGACGTTAACTTTTTACATTTGAGAGATTTTTTCCAGAAATCCAATTTTTCCTAGACAAGGTTTCTCTGTGTAGTTCTGGCTGAAATTTGCTTTGTAGACCAGGCTAGCCCCACTCTTACAGACATCTACTTGCCTCTGCTTCCTGAGTGCTGAGATTTCAGGTGAGACACCATGCCCAGCCTGAAGCTTGTTTTTATCACTTCATGAAGACAGGTTTATTTGGTAGGACGACATTTCTGATCCCTCAGCCATTGTGAAGATAACAAATTAAAGTTCCTAATCAAGGTAAGATGCCTGAATCCAGGAATCCAAACTATCACTCACATCTGGCAGCTCACAGCCAGCTGTGATCTCAGTTCCAGAGGACCTGAAACTCGCTCTGTAGACTACCAGGCTGGTCTCAAACTCAAGAGATCTCTCTGTCTCTGCCTTCTAACATCTAAGCTGGGGGTGGGGCTGGGGATAGGGGTGTGTCAAGCTGGTCTACAGCCACGGCCAAAATCACAAGTTGTCTGTGCTATTACTATATGTTCTTTCCACGATGCCACTGGGGCCTTGTTGCTTGGCAATGTCTGTACCATGGCTTAAGCTCTGGTAGACTCATTCTTCGTGGGCTGGGCTGGGTCGGTAATCAATGGGAGAAATTAAGTTGCCTCTAGAATTGATTTCTTCTGGGAAGCTTGACGGACTAGAGATGTATGGTTCTAATTAAATGTTTATATTTCTACTTAAAACCGATATGGGGTACTTTGGGAATCCCACAGTCATGAGAAGCATTGTGACAAAGTCAGAGTACCATCTACTTGCCCACCCCATCCCCCTTGGTTATATTTGCTTTGCTTTCAAAGTCTGAAATGCCACCGAGAAAATGAGTATAGTGCCTGGCCACATGGGCATTTGAATAGACGTTTTTTATAGTCAGGGGCTGCAAGGTCTTTTGGTGCATATTTTGGGTAATTTATACTTTTGAGTCCTTATTTTACCTTGAAGGTAAAATAGTAAATAAAAGGGAGGATTAAAAAATAGCTGTGTGTCTACGCTTCGTATTCTGGAGAAGGAGACTGATGATAAATAATATTTTGTCTGATGGTCTGAAGCATATGAGGGGATTATGCACAATGTAGAAGGGCGCTGGGAGGTAGGAAGGAGAAAAGACATAAAATTAGGAGTTGTCGTTTGTTTATTTACTGAGAGGCAGTGTTTCTCGTATCCCAGGCTGACTTTGAACTTGATTTAAAGTCGAGGATGACCTAGAGCATTTGATCCTTATCCTCCTGCTACCTCCAAAGTGCTGAAGTTCCAGGCATGTTCCCCACGCCTGGTTTGTATGGTGCTGGGATAGAACCCAGGGCTTGCACATGTGGGCTGAGCCCTCCACCCAAAGAGCTCCAGCCTGAGCTGTAGTTTTAAAGTCGTCAGGAAAACTTGCATTTGAATAAAACAAAGTGGGGACATATAAACAGAGTCAAAGTAAAAGTATCAAGTCTCCAAAAACTGAGCAGGTCTGGCGATCGATTGGAGGACTATGGATTTGTGAAGGCACTTGGACTCCTGTCTAGCTTTCAGGCTTTTGCGCTGGGCAGTAATAAGTCGTCTTGGTGGTAGGAGGTGTGACGAATTGGAGGAAGACACTTTGGCTGTCATGCTGAGAGTGAACCGAGGGACAAGAATGGGAGAAAGAAAGTCAGTTCAGGTGTTAAACTGACTTAGGTGACGGCTGGCAGCATATGACACTAGGCCCAGGGCATGTTTTGTGATGCATTTTCAGAGTACAGTTGAACGAGAAATTGTGATGTGTAGAAAGAAAAAGAGAATGAAGGGTGACCGCCCCCCCCCCTTCCAGGCTTTGACACAAACCATTACAAGGGTGACTGCTTTTCATTGAGGCAAGGATGGTGGGATTATAAGAGCGGTAGGTTGAGAAGAAGCAGCATCCGCTCTTCCTCTTTGGGTTTGTGAAGCCAGAAGTACTTATCTAGCCATCAAGTAGAAGTCTGCGGAGACGACAGTAAATCAGCTACTCCAATTAAGCTACAACTTCAAGTCTTTGCCTTACAGATGTAGTATAGAAATTCTAAATAATAATTAAGTGCAATTTCATTCTCAGGCAATTAAAGAAAGATGTGATAAAAGAAAAGAAAAAAGATCTTTTCAACGTTCAGAAAACTTGAAAGGAGGCCAATGTTAATAACCTTCAATTTAACATTAGATTCTTTTATTATTAATGTGAATTTTAAAAATCATTATAAAACTAAATAGTCATTAGAAATCACCTTGGGCTGAGGGCTGGGAGAATAATTTTTTACTTCAATAGACTTTAAATAAATATTTAATGATGTTAATAGAGACACATAGACAGGCAGTGGAAAATTTGCATGGATCACAAAGAAGGCATGGAAGATTTTTTAAATCAAATTGGAACCTTTTGTAATAAAGGTTCTTTGAATTTTTCTGTTTTTTTTTTTGAAATCAAAGCATTTCCTAGAAATAATCTCATTAAGCTGTAGTGAGACTAGCCAGAACACATAATATTATTTCTAATTTATAGATCTGGCTGGGAAGGGAGAAAGGATTCACAGTAGAGTCTCTGTGTTCTTGGAGACTCAAGGGCTAAACAAAGTTTTAGAGTCTGCATGTTTTCCATTTCAGATGAGTTATTTCCCAGCATAACCAAAGTGTTACCATTGACTTCTCTACTACAACAAGCAAAATGAATCCTGGTTTTGCTCCCTTTTATGTCTTATGTTTTAGCTCTGAATGGCCACATGCAAAAAAATGATGTTCACATTGTAGAGAGAGATGTGCTCTAATTATATTCACTCTTTAGAATCCAGGCTAATGGGGTACTCCCCGCTTAAGATGTGCATTGAAGACAGATCTTCCCTCCAAGATTCAGATATGAAGGATTGTAGCATAAAGGTTCCAGAAGCAGTTGTAGGCACATGGGATTTGTGCATATGTAACTTTGAGAATGCCCTTTAGAGGTTTTGCATGTGCAGTGCAAGAGATTCATGCACCAAAGCATTTATTTAACTCTTGCTACATGGAAAACACCGATGAGGTAATGAGCAAGCCCGATGACTCTCAGGAATGCATAGGAGTTTCATGTTGGAGAATAGCCTTGTAATTCCTTTCCTCAGAGCAACTTGAGGCAAGGACTGGTTAAGCTTATGCCAGACGCTCAGTTCATGGACCTGTCATTGTTGGAAGGACCAAACCTTACTGGATCAAAGTTAACATGGTTGGCGAAGCTATAGGATCACAGAGGAGGTAATGAGACAAGAGCCCTGAATATGGGCAGCGTCCCCAAGAAATAGTGTCAGGTGGTCAGATGCCTTCCTAAAGGTGTTTAATGCTCATCTTGTAGCGTCCAACTAGTTTTGTTTAAACTACTAGTTCAAATGCAAGTAGTTTTCAAACTGTGACTGAGTATTAAAGGAAGAGTGTGTGTTTTCAGTTGTCTGTGCATCTATTTGGATGAAGAAGCTCTGGTGGTCCAGGTGATGGAAGCTATGTCTATAAAGGTACCAAGTTAAGTGGGGTGGTTTGAATATGCTTGGCTCACGGGGAGTGGCACTATTCGGAGGTGTGGCCTTGTTAGATGAAGCGTGTCACTTTGAGGTCTCCTATGCTCAGGCTCCTCCCAGTACAGAAGAGAGTCCCCTCCTGGCTGCCTTCAGATCAAGATGTAGAACTCTCAGCTCCTTCTCCAGCACCATGTCTGCCTGCGCACTGCCATGCTTCCCACCATGAGGATAATGGACTGAACCTCTCAAACTGTAAGCCAGCCCCAATTACGTGTTTGCCATTCTAAATGGTGCCTTGGTCATGATGTCACTTCACAGCAATAAAACCCCAACTAAGACAGTAAGAATAAAAGAAAATTACCTAGTCAGGAAATTTGAGGTTGACTGGAGAAGTTAAGGTCATCGGATCTCAAGTAATAGGAAGCTTTGTGTTGTGAATGAGAGAGCATCTCCTACTGAATGTAAGCCAGCTAATACTTATCAAAGGCCCCTCCGTGCCAGTGATAGTCTATGCTCTTTACATGGATTAGTCTGTTGAAGCCTTCTGACAGGTCTGTGAGGCGAGTAAGGGCAATTTGTAAAAATAATTGAAACTGCTCTATGTCGTGATTGATGACCATCAACTCAGAAACAACACCAGACACCCAGGGTCGCTACCCATTGAGTGTGCATCGGTAGGTACCAGCCTACGGGTGTTTTAACTTGCTTCACTGCCATCGTAGGAGGCTAAGGTACAGAGCTGGTAACTTTTGTAGCCATGCATGGTGTAGCGTTGGGAGTGGACTTCAAACCAAGGGCCCCTCACCATATGCCCTACGAAGGAGGAAGACCAGATTTGTTCTTTAGAACAAGAACATGAGCGAGTACAGCCTCCCAGACAGCTGCTGCATTTGTTTGTCGTGATACTCCTAGTACTACTCCTGAAACTCAAAAATATTTAATAAATGATTAGATACCTTATTTTATACTTGACAATGGCAAAAAAAGGCTGAGGCTGTACCCTAGATGGGAGAAATAGCAAATATTTATTGTAAGAAAACTGTATTCAGGCTGCCGATGGACAAAATTTAAGAAACATTAAAATGCAGTGTGGCTCAGGTTCTTATTTTGAACAACAATGTATGTAGCATTGCTGTTTGCTGGGATAACAAATGCAAAAAAGACAGGTAGCCTGCTCTGGGTAGGTCAAAGGTTAAGAGCTCCTTTTGGCAATATGGAGTCTGTTTATCCTTGCCAAGGAGGCAATTGGACCTAGAGTCCAGGGACAGACTAGAGCTGGTGTTGCAGGCCATTGTTGAGTGATCAGGGCAGAGTGGACATTAAAGGCATGAGGCTAGACAGACTCATCCACAAAGAGGAGAATGGACCCTTAGGCAGGAGAGAGAAGAGCAGTACGGGAGAGGGGGGAAAAGAGGGGGAGAGGAGGATGGGGGAGAGAAAGGAGGGAGGGAAGGAGGCAGGGGAAGGGAGGGAGAGAGAGAGAAGAGAGGAGAGAGAGGGGAGGAGAGAAAGGAGAGAGGGAGGGGAGAGAGGGAGGGGAGAGAGGGAGGGGAGAGAGGGAGGAGAGAGGGGAGAGGGGAGGGAGGGGAGAGGGGAGGGAGGGGAGAGGACAGGAGGAGGAGAGGAGAGAGAGGGGGAGGAGGAGAGGAGAGAGAGAGGGGGAGGAGGAGAGGAGAGAGAGAGGGGGAGGAGGAGAGGAGAGAGAGGGGGAGGAGGAGAGGAGAGAGAAGGGGAGGAGGGAGAGAGAGGAGAAGGGGGAAGGAGGGAGAGAGGGAGAGGGGAGAGAGGGAGAGGGGGAGAGGGGAGAGAGGAGAGAGAAAAGAAAGAGCCAAAAATGGGGAAGAAATCATGAGGAATGTTGGCTGTAAAGTTGAATCTTGTAAGGGCGTGAGAATGTGTGGTTTCCTGATTTTCCTTAAGAGCTCCAGGCAGTTGGACTCCAAGCATTTGGAAAAGTAGGCAGGTATTAGGGATGATCCAGACTGCTGTACTTTTTCTGAATAGAAGCTGCTGGTTGTAGGGGCAGAGAGGACAGGAAGTGAATATAGGAGGGACTTGATTTGAAGTTGGTTAAGAATGGAAGGTGCCAGTGAGTCAAAGAATGGGGTGTGGTGGGTGTCTAGGACTCAATAGCTGACAGGTTAGGAAGTCCTGGTCAGAATGGGGTGATGAATCTTAGATGTAGGTGGTAACAGGGGCCACAGGTGTGGATAGGTGTGAGCCACTAATGTGTTAGTCAGGGTTCTCTGAGGAAAAAGAAAAGATCAATGGCTGATAGTACCATGGTGGTCGATATTAAAGAACTGGCTCATGGCTTTATGTAGAAAATAACTGAGATCTGTGTGAGTCAGTAAGACGGGGACCCGGGAGAGTCAACAGTGCCATTCTGGATTGAAGGATGGCGGGCTTGAGATCTGGGAAGAGCTTAGATCTCCGTATAAACCCAAGAAACAGAGAAGAGCAAGTGAGTATCATGGAAGATTCTTGGTGTGAAGCCTGAACTTCAGATCCATGTGGTTTCACAAGGGAGCCAACTGTCCTACATCGTGGTATGAGTGGAAGAACAGTTTGTATAGAAAAGCATAAGAATAATCTCACCTGTCCCTCCCGCCCCCCTCCCATCCCCCCTCCCGCCCCTCGTGTCTTCTCCCAGGGATGGGGTCCAATGTTTCAAATATTCTCTCTAGTCCTTGAGACACAGAAGAGGTCTTCTTGACGTCAAATTAGCCTGAAAGTAGATGTCTTTCTCATTAGTCATGCTGAACTCGGAGGCAATGAGAATCCCTTTTATTCACGATTGACGCACTACCCTGAATCCTCCAGCTCATCCTCCATCACTGGAATACTCATCCTCTACTCCGGAACCAAGAATCCCCAGTGTCATCGCTTCTCTGGGTGCCCCCTACAGGCAGAACACGTCCAACCATCTTCCTTTCCCACGGAGAACAGTTCCGTTCACATTACAGTGGAATTGATAGTCTCGTTAACAACTCCATCTGTGGCACCTAAGGGGTGACGTGACACAGGTACCTGCAATCTCGGATCCTCAGATGCTCTGAGGAACCAGCTTTGATGCCCCTGCCATGCATCCGTACTAGACAAAGATAAAACAGTTCTGTCTGTGTTTCTAAATACCCAGCTCCAAGGGCGGGGAGGGGGAATCAAAGTCACCTCCAATACTCTGTCTCTTTGTTCTAACCTGGTCATCAGCGATTGGCTGATGTCTCCTCTCACCGATGAACTTGGACCTGCTTCACTCCTCTCCTGAGTCAGATCCTTATCTTACAGGCACACCCAGCAAGAATATTTGGCAGCTACCTGGACATTCCTTACCCAGTCAAACCCATACCTAAAGTTAACCAACACATATTCCACATAGACGATATTATGCTTAGCAGACAGCACATGCTCAGTAGAGTCTAGCTGCCATCTCTATCTTGCTAGACTTTCTCCAATTCTCTCAGGTTGTCTTTATAGGCACCGAGGTGGGTCTACAGCGACTGAGTCACCGGCAATAGAATATTCACCTGTGAATCATGTTTTCTTTCCTATAGGTGACTTTCATATTGGAAAGTGGAAACAGGAATGTCTTGCTTTTCATAGCCTGCCTGAGTAATCTAATTTCACTTGACTAGATGCATTTAAGGGGAGCATAATAGAGGAAGGAATATTTGGGATGTAAATCAGAATTCCCAAACCCTGTTTGTCAGCTTTCAACTGTGCAGGAAGTTAGTGATTACCTTTCTAACCCCGATGACATTTCTGGTTCTGTGTCATCTCAGATGATGCCATCAGAATATCCCAAGTCTAAAAAATGGACCTAGAATTTGCTTCTTGGACTTAATAGCGTACAAGTTGGGATTTTATGAGTATTAATACCACTACAAGGACGTTTCCTGACAGCAAACTATTTAGTCTGTATGCACGTTAGAAGCTGGTGAATGTTTAGATACTCGGGTATTTCGCAATAGAGACTGATCCTGTTCAGAGAGTCTGAAGGATCCACCGTTGTGGTTCAGATCACACTCAAGCTTGGGCAGTACTGTAGAAGCATGTAGAAGGACAACAAGCCGTGAATTAGCGTGTGGTCAGCTCTGCCTTAGGTCAACTAGTCATTCATCAAATATTAGCTATACAACATCTGAACGCCAGCCACTGGGCTCTGTACTGAAGACACACACACACACACACACACACACACACACACACACACACACACACGGGCGATAGTCTTTCTAGCCTCTGAAAAAGATACCTTTAGTGAAGGTGATTCTGGGTAAGGACAGAAAGGAACCATTTACCCCTCTATCCAATAAGCATTTCAATAAGTGAAAGATAAAAATGAACCATTTATATAGAAGACAGCGAAACATACTAAAGAGGGGAAACATTTGTAGTGATCTGTCATATGTGTGTAGCAATGGAGGTCAAATGCTTAGCTTAGAAGT
The DNA here is from genome assembly GCA_036184795.1 of Tokudaia tokunoshimensis. Taxonomy (NCBI): domain Eukaryota; kingdom Metazoa; phylum Chordata; class Mammalia; order Rodentia; family Muridae; genus Tokudaia; species Tokudaia tokunoshimensis. The sequence goes on from BTHU01000007.1 coordinate 34,197,497, forward strand.
AATCTCTTCTGTCCTCCCCTGCCTTCCCCTTCCTTCCCGTCCCCTCCCCTGCCCTCCTCTCCTCTCTCCCCTGACTGGAAAGCTGTGCAAAGCTTTTTGACCAGAACATGGTCCTATTCATAAGAAGTCATATAAGACTGTTGGAGCTTGAGATGCTTCTCTGGCTATGTAGGTTTGTAAGAAAGCAATTCGAGGTCTACGGAGACATAGTACTAGGAAGAATATGACTTACATAGAAGAAAGTTGTGTGTTAGACATTGAATTTTGAGTGATTGTGTACAGTGAAAACTAATGCTGAGCCCTCTTCACAATAAGCAGGCGGATGGTGGTATTTACCGGCAACTCCAGCCCTAGGGAAGCTCAGATAGAGGAGGATCATGAGTTCTAGGCCCACCTGGGTGACATGGTGACATCTTATCTCAACATACACACACACATACATGCATACACATGAATGTATACATGCACACATACACACACACAGACATGAACACACACAAGCACATGTGTATATGCACACATTCATCCAGCCACATATTAGCATCAACAACACAATCATAAAGAGCTATATGAGTGAAAATGATAAGAGAAGTTGCATATTGGGCCTGAAGTGAGAACAGTTTTTCTTGTAAATGGCCCTTCTGAGAGGCTCCATGTTTAAAAAGAGAGGGAAGCCACACTTGTGACTATTGATATTTTACTTTAAGTATTCCTACTTATAGTAGCTATAGGTAATATGTATATATATATATATATATATATACTATATATGTAACTCATCATAAGCAGTTGTGTTTTCTTAAACATTGTTTTCTTCTCAGATCCTACTAACAATAAAAAAATTCCCTTTCTTCTGCTGTTGGGGAATATCTAAATAAATGGAATCAACCAATGGTATTGTCCTATTTCCTAAGCAAATGCCCAACAAAGCCCTTGTATTGGAGGGGTATAAGACTCCAAATACTGAGATTGTTCATAAAATCAGAGGTTCACAAATATATTTGTACATCAGAAATGCCTAAAAACCCTTTTTGTTGAGACAAGGTCTCATGTAGCTCAGGTTAGCTTTGAACTTGCTATGTACCCACGATTAATCTTAAATTCCCGATTCTCCTCGGGCTCCTACCTGTCAGGTGCTACCATTACAGGTGTGCAATATATTTCATCAGTGGCTCTCAGCCTTCCCAATGCTGTGACCCTTTAATACAGTTCCTCATGCTGTGGTGAGCCCAAACCATAAGATTATCTTCATTGCTACTTTATAACTGTAATTTTTGCTACTGTTATGAATCATAACATAAATATCTATGTTTCCCAGTATTCTTAGGGGATCTCTGTGAAAGGGTCATTTGACCCTCAAAGGGGTTGTGACCCTTAGGTTGAGAACCTCTGGTTTGTATGAAGCTGGGCTTCCAACAAAGAGCTTTTCATATATGCTAAGACAAGCACTCTATGCCCTGATCTACATCCACAGCCCCTAAAGCTTTCAAAGGTAGAGATAATCAGTCCATTCAGGGAGACTCTGATTCCATGACTATGGGGGAAATAAGTGGACATAAGCTTTTGAAGGTGATTTGATACACCTGCTTTGTGGGGTTACAGTTTCATAACCTGTGTGCTGGGTTAACTGTGTCATTTCTCACTTGTTCCCACTTTTGGGTGGGCTACACACAGACATGCATCAATATCAACATTTTTATTTTTGTCCTTTGTTTTATCCTCTTTTTTCTTTTCCTCTTTCAAATTTATTTGTTGCAGAAGCTTCAAATTTGTAGATATTATGGCTTGCTTGTCCAAACCCTAGTTTTTGATGATAGGTTAATTAAATCATTTAGAGAAATTGATCCCTTAGCCTAATATATTTTGCCCAAAAGATCGTAGTGTTTTGAAAACCCATAGACAAACCTTCCTTGCCATGAGGCACCAGGCTGCACACAGGGCGGAGGCCAGTGGTTGGCAGTCTGCTGAGCTCAGCACATGGAACGACTGGCTATTCTGACCCCACCTTCTTATTTCCGTGGGCTCTTTCAGGGTGTCACGCCCAGTCCTCATTCCATGATTCCTGACTCAGCTTCTGTGACCCGGTGACTTTCTCACTGTGGCCCTTTAGTATTTGGGCTCCATCTTTCCTTTCTGGGTTGGGTGCTCCACTTGGATTTAGGCCACCAGCCTCTCTGTTCCGCTGTTGGTAGCTTCCTCGTGCAGGCCCAGACGTATGACCTTTGGGAGTCACAGTAACTGAGAAAGCATTTTCTGTTTTTTTGCTCAGCTTGATAATTGAAGCATTCCTTCTTTTATGTCTGGCTGAGAATTTTTTTTTTGTCAGAAATTATCGTACTTAGCCCAGTGAGGGCAAGTATCTCCATAGAATCAATATTGTATACTTAAATCACTCCTTACTGAGGAACTAGTCCATGAACAAGTCACATCTTGACACACAGGAGATATCTGTCAGGGGCATTATTATTCATCATCTTTGTTGAATCTATTATGAACAGGGGTAGATTATTTCTTTTGGCTACTCAGCCATTGTCGCACGTGACCCAGGGGTAATGGGAATTGGGATGGAGTGCTGCCCTTCTCCGTCTCATGGGTAGGACCTTGCTTTATCTTCTTTCCTTCACACCCACCCAGCCTCTGTCTGGCACACAGAGCCAAATTGCTGACTCTCTATTTGCTTTCCATGACAGCCATCTCTATGTTTCTCTGTTTGTTGTGGCTGAGTACTTCTTCCTCTTGTTAAATTATGTGTTTTGGCAGTATCTAGTTTGCCTCTTTATCGTCTATACGAATTTCTTACTGTGCCATAACTTGTCTATGATGGAGCGCTATAGTGATGCAAACTCTAATGGGAGTGTGCATTGCCCACAGTATGGTTTTCGAAGCAGGATTTTCCTTCAGGCTTCTGTCACTGGGGTTGTGTTCTCCTCCCTGTAATGTGCCATACAGAGTAAGTGTGATGAGTAAGTTTCCTTTGAAATTGTTCCAGTGTGATGTAAAAATGTCTTTTGTTGTCAAGGGGACCTGTGTTAAATAGGCAGAAGGACTACTGTAATTTTGACAAGTCAGAGTAAAGACTAAAGGCTGAGTGGTTGGTTGATAAAATTGACTGAAACTAGGTTCTTTAGAGTCAGTCTCTTTTCTTCCTCTCTCTCCTCACCACTCCGTGTGAGAAAAGGTATATATGTATATATGTCTAGATACATATATGTATACATATTCTGGACACACATATATGTTCTACACACACACATATATATATATTCTAGATACACATGCATGTGTATACACATTCTTTGAATGTATACATAAAGATTTTTGCTAAGGTCAACCTTTTATTTGTCATGAATTCTTGCTTGGAGCCCTCATTTATCCATTAAACATCCCTTTTGTGCCTCAATTACATCATCCAGTTTCAATTTCTTTAAAATAGACCAGGAGCTTAAAAATGACCTGGGAAGTAAATTGAATATAGTATCTGCCTAGAATTTTAATACTTTTCTTCCAATCTTTGTAAGTTGTCTTACCATCCCACCCACACACATAAGGTAAATAGTTTTATGTATTTATTTATCTATTTTAACAAGATATCACCATGGAAATATGGGTAACCTGGAACTTTCTATATAGACCAGACTGGCCTCAGATTCATAGCAATCCACCCGCCTTTCTAGTGCTGGAATTCAAGGCATATGTCATTTTACCCTAATCTGATAGTAGTTTAAAAGCAACTCATTTCAAGGGCTTCAACCTATTCAGTTGAGTTTTTGCAGCCTTTAAAAAACATTTATATCACACTGGCTTGTATAATATTGGACATAGTCAAATCATTATTCCCAATAATAACAGCTGCAGTGGGCATAACCAGGGCCAGAGACAAGTGATTTCTTTATATGGTAGTAGTGGATAGCAGCAATTAAGAGACTATGGGAAGAAATAAACCTTGCTCTTGGTTAGTAGGCTTTAAAGAGCGTCAGAGTGTGAACTGTAACCACAATAGACAACTCCTGTTTATTGTATTTCTTAGTTATGGAGAATGTCCTTTTTAGCTCTGTAGGTAATGCTGCAAGAGAAATGGTACCATTATGAAGGATTTCTTATCCTGTTTAGTTGGGTTAAGTGGTAGAAAGCTGGTTAAGAAGTTACTGTTGAATTTGTGCAAAATTTTGCTTTGGTCAACTGAACAATAGCTATGATTTGCCAACTGGTTAGTTTCAAAATTGAAGCTGTTTGGAAGTCAAAATTTATCGGTGAGGGTGGGGACAGGACCAGAGCCATTGAGCAAGTAGATAGCTGGCCAGTAGGTAGGGCATTTCCCAGGGAATAAATGCTTGCACATCAAGGCTTCTACGTAGCTCTTGGAAGATCCCTCCCTACCTTCTACTCCCAGTTGGAATGAGACAAAGCTCTGCTCTCAGATGGAGTCCTAAGGTTAACTTTCACCAGCAAAGCAGTCTCACGAGGTCACCGTCTTCCTGTGGGGTGTGTGTTTTAAGGATTGGTATAGTAGTTAACTAAAATGATGTCACAATCAGAGCCTCCCTTTAGCCACCGGCAATGTCTCCATGGCAACGTTTCAGGTCTGGGTCACTTCAAAGACGATGCCCCTTTCTCTGTAGTCACTTTCCGAAGCCCTCCTTTCCTCTGTCCGTCCTTCTCCTGGCCCTGCGTTCACACTGCCTCCTCCTCACCGAATTCAGAATCTCTTAAGAGGACACTGATCATGTTCCCTGCCTCGCCCATAGCACGCCATACTGTTCCACCCACTCATGGCGGTTCAGGAGGCTCCCAGAGCACCCCTGTTATTTCTCTCCGCCTTTCGTACTTTCTTCCCCTACATTCTTGCTGTGTTGATTCTTGTGTCTGGAGACTTCAAACTCATGTTCCCTGGGTCAGTGTTGACTGGAGTTGGCACCCCAGGCTGACATCTGGGAGACCTGATTCTCGGCAATATGATCTCTGTGGTCTGTGACTGACTGACTCGTTTGCCGCAAGGTGGGGAGTTTGTTATGTGGGGAGGGCTTTTCAAACCTTTGGTTCAGTTTCAGCTCAGTTACTTAGCATTAGGCATGGCTGCAGTAACGGGGCTAGGTACGTGGATGCCTACTATAACTTGATGCCATAAAAACCTGAGCTAATAGTATACATATGTGTACATACAAACGTTCACTTGTGAAAAATCATGAAGATACTCAGGCTAAAAGGATATAAAAGTATTTAAAAGCTCATTCAGATACTAAGGTGTTGGGCAGCATTTCTTAACCTGTGGTTGCAACCCCTTTTTTGGGGGGGTCACATATCAGATATTTACGTTATGATTCATAGTAGCAACAAAATTACTGTTATGAAGTAGTAACAAAGTGATTTTATGATTGCAGGTCACTACAACACGAAGAACTATATTAAAGGGTCACAGCATAAGGAAAGTTGAGAGCAGCTGGTTTAGGGGCTTTTAGCTGGATCCAAAGTTTGAGCCTGATTGCTTTCACTTGACTCTGGTATCCTGTGATGTTTGCACATCACTCTTCTATGAAGGGTTGTTCAGAAAGGGTTTCTATTTACAGACTTTAAGTAAAGGGATTAGTTCTAAGGTTTGCAGACTTCTTAAAACATCACAAAACCTGTTATTTAAATGAAATCTTGAGAAGTTGCCAACAAATGCAAAATGGCCAAGTTCAAAGCTGGTTAAAGCAGGTAGAGGGCGTTTACGATCCTCTCCATTACTCCCAGCCTCTCATCCTACGGCCCCTCCAGGCCTATGGAGAAACACGGTTCAGTGGCATGGATTAGTGTAATTACACATATCCATCTAATTCACATGTCTCACAAGGGGTGTGTTCTGAGAGATCATTGTCCTTCCCAGATAGCCAACATAAGGCTTCTCTTCCTGGAGCAATGAGACTGATTGGGCATTCCTCTTCTGGTGAACCCATCTGTCCGTCTGTCCATCCGTCCGTCCATCCATCCATCCATCCATCCATCCATCCATCCATCCATCCATCTGACCATCTATTTGTCCATCCATATTTTTTTAAATCCATTTGGTGAACATTTGATATACTTTATGACCATGTCAGCTTATCTCATTACTGTGATGAAACATTTAACATAAAACTCAAGAGAAACTTTTATTTTAGCATGACGGTTCAGAAATTTTGGTGCTTGGCTCTGCTGATAAAGGGCCAGTGTCAGGCAGAACATCACAACAACAGAATCAGGTGGTAGAATGGGTCGGGGCAAATTATAGCCTTTAAGTCATGCTTCCCACATCTCCCTCCAAACTCCCCATCTTAATAACTTCCAATGATGCCATTATATTATGAGTTCATCAAGGAATGAATACTTTGATTAGGTCAGAGTCTTCAGGACTAGTCACCCTCAAAAGCTCATCAGCTAACAGTGACCCCAGTACGTGAACCTGTTGGGGGAGATTACATATGTAAACAACAATGATTTTTAGAATATTCCAAATGTATTAATTCATATATTTTTACAATGCATCCTGATGATATCCAACCACATTCTTCTTCCACTCCCCTTTAGCTTCCTACTATTTCTCCACTCCCTTCATCTTCTCTTCTTCCTCTTCCTTTACAACCCACTGAATCCAACTAGTGTGGCTTGCGTGTGCATGGTGGAGAGCCACCCATCAGAACATGAACAGTTACCAGCAGCTGCATCCCCATCACCAAAATGATTCTTCCTCCTCTGTCAGCCATCACTTGCCAACAATCCCTCAGCTTCTCCCATCCATGCTGAACCATTAACTAGCAGTATTTTCTGGAAGTGTGACTGAGACAAAAACAAAACAAGTCCATGGTCTTCTGGGTCACTCTTCTAGGCTCTAAGACATTGGAAGCATCCCTTAAGCTCTCAAGCTTCTTTCATTGGCTGGATGAGACGATTCTATCTGCCCAACAGAATCATCATGGAAGTCCTTGACAAATTGCATTTGCAGTATGAACGCATATTCCTTTTGCTGTTTGTTTGTTTGTTCTATTTTCAAGACAGAGTTTCTCTGTATAGCCCTGGCTGTTCTGGAACTCACTCTGTAGACCAGGCTAGCCTCGAACTCAGAGATCAACCTGCCTCTGCTTCCTGAGTGCTGGGATTAAAGGCATGCACTGTCACACCCAGCTAATAAAATATTGTTATTATTATTAAGTTAGCAATATATGAAAAATAAAGTATGCTTGTTCGAAACAGGTGTGCAGACGTGAGGACACTTTCTAAGTGATGGAAATATTCTCTGTTTTGATATGGATGGTGGTAATATGGGTATTAAAGGTCTAAATATTCATTACTTTATGCTTAAGACTAGTATAGTTTTTCACATGTGACAGTTCTATGTATGAAAAAAAGCATGGTGAACATAACAGAATCACAATTAGTCATTTTGAAAAAGTCTTTAAGGCTGGAGAAGGCTCAGGATGTAGTAGAATGAGCCCCATTATCCCTGGACCTCCACAGGGCAGAAATAGCAGTGATTAAAGAGGAGGATTTATGTCTTTTTATTTTTTCTTTTCATTGGTATGAGTGCCTGTGGTATATGTGCATATGTGTATGGATGTGTTCATGTGCTGAGAGCTTACATCTTGATTCACAAACCTGATGGAGAAAGAGAAAGAGCTAATCAGGAACGGCATGGGCTTTTGAAATCTCCTAGTCTACCCCAGTAGACTTTCAAGGGCACCCTTACTAATTCTTCCAAAACAGTTCCACCAACTGCAGACCAAACATGCAAGTATGTGAGCCAGTGAGGACTGTTTTCTTTCAAATCACCACAGAGACACGCTTCCAATTACCTAACAAACTTCCTACCAGGCCTCACTTCCTAAAGATTTCACCATCTCAGAGTAAGGTCACTTTAGCTCAGGGTGTTACAGAAACATTTAAATTTCAACTATATCATTAAAACTCTACAACAGTGTAGTGATTAGCCGGTATCTGAATTTGGGGGAAGCAGCCAAAATCTACACGCCATGGAACAATGGCTTTGTAAATTACTCAAGAAAAAATGAATTTAGGAAAAAGATTTTGGTCACTGCTACCATAGCACTCACTCATAGACCGTTGGTGACATTACTTAAATACTGGCATTTTAAAATTTTATAATTTTTATGTTGAATTATGCGTTATGCTCTCTCTCTCTCTTTTCCTGGCATCCTATATGAAGGAAATGTTATCATCTATTTCCAGAAGCAATCTGGCTGACTCCTTCTTGGAAATCTTTTCCCTATATTTGTACTTCAGTATCTCTTGACTATTTTCTACTCAAAGACTGACCATAAGGCTAGTGGGGGCCTCTCAAAGCTCTGAGATTGAGCAGCCTCCTATTTTCCCATGTCTGGGCACATGAAAAATACTTTTGAAAGGATGTGGGGGGGGGCAGTAAGGACATGGAGAGAGACCCAATAGTGTATGGACCAACTAAAGAGAAATCCACCAGGGCCACCAGTACCACCAGTGCCACCACCCCACCAGCAGCATCATCATCATCAGCATCATCATCATCAGCAGCAGCAGCAGCAGCAGCAGCAGCAGCTCCTCCCCTTCAACACCCCATCTTTCTCCTCTATCACACCACCCTTTCCATGAGTTCTACCTCCATCTGCATTTCTTACACTTCTTTTTCTAGTCACCCCCACTACCTCCTCTCCCACCGCCATCACCACCTCCTTACCCTGACTATCTCTATTGCTTCCTCTCTTGCATCCTTCCCCTCGGCTACCCCTCTTCCTTGTCGTTTTCCTCTGCCTGCATCCCTACCTCCTCCACCACCTTCACCGTTCCTCCGACTTGTACGTCTACCATCACCTTCATCCCCATCTTTATCATCACTTCCTCCTCTCTTTCCACCTCCTCATTCATATCTACCTTTTCTTTGACTGCTACCTGTGCCATATTGGCAGGAGAAGTCTCAAGGGGGCTATCCAGGAACTTTTAGCATCCAATTCCCTGATTGATGGTGGCAGATAATCTCAGTCTTACTTAGATCACACAGTCGGAGAACAAATCTTAAATGGAAAAGGGAACGGGAGCTCCTTAGAGTCTGGGGTGTCTCCAAGAAAACAGGAAACTGAGAGATGTACTGTAATCTGTTGAAAATGGATTATATCTATGATAGAGAGTTTATAGATGAATTAGTGATTAATGAAAACCAAGGAAGAAGGAAAGAGTCATTCTAGGAAAAAGTGTATAAGAAGTCTAGGAAACCAAATGATGCGGTTTTAAGTATATCATCAGGATATTACAGTGAATGTTGACTATTAGTTTGGGATCCAAGATTAGGTCATACCATCGGTTAGTAGGCAGTGAGAGATAGCACATTATGGGGACAGGAGTGTGTGTAAGAGCTTATATCTCTCATTGACCAAACCGGAAGTCAGTGGGAGATTAGGGTTCCACATCTCCTCTGAGAGCTTGTCCCCAAAGACCTAAAGACCCACCATGAGGTACCTACCCCCTTCCAAGATTCCACTCCTTCCAATAGCTCCGTTCAAAGCACCGGAACCTTAATGATAGCAAGTCTCTCCAGGACGTAATTTAATTAGCCATATCTAAACCAAGCCATTACCTTAACCTAAAATTTTATATTGGGATGACTAATGAAGAAATAGAAGTTGTATGTTTGCTTATGTGTTCATTAAACTGGAAGAAAGTAAAATTTTCATTGTCAGAGTTATAAAGCTGTAATATCTAAGTTAAAAATCAAGAATTAGAATAAACTTACTTTTGTGAAATGCTGAGGTGAGATGGCCGTGAGAATCAAAAATAATTGCCTTCAGGAAATAGGAAGTAAGGCAGTAATTTTGATAATTAAGTTGAACATTAACTGAAATGTCTCTTAAGTCATTCTAGCCAATTCAGTCATTAAAATTAAAGCTTTAAAATTTTAAACAGAAAGATGGACAGCCAGTAGATGAGCGTTTTCATGGAGAATGAATATCAAATCCTATAATTCTTATGTCAGTTATGTATTAAAGGTATTAATACACCCGTCTCTGAAGGGACTCTGATAACAGCAGAATGATTTAGAAAGAGACTTCGCCATACTTATCTCTTTTCTTCCAGGGAATGCTGAAAGTGTCAGTATGCCAAAAAGTACCTCATTACCTCTGCAGAGCTTATGAATATAATCATACCACAACACGCTGGGAAAGCACTTGCTCTGTGGCTTTGATCCTGTCAGTTGCATCCTCTGAATCACAGACACAGGTCTCCTATATCTCCAGTATAACATTTTCTCATTTGAAGACCCAGAAATGAATCCACACTCCTATGGTCACTTGATCTTTGACAAAGGAGCTAAAACCATCCGGTGGAAAAAAAGACAGCATCTTCAACAAATGGTGCTGGTTCAACTGGTGGTCAGCATGTAGAAGAATGCAAATTGATCCATTCTTATCTCCTTGTACAAAGCTCAAGTCCAAGTGGATCAAGGACCTCCACATAAAACCAGATACATTGAAACTAAAAAGAAAGTGAGGAAGACCCCAGTATAACATTCTCAGTAATGGGTATGAATACTCCCCTCAATTTTTCTAAATCCTAGACTTTTTCTGGCTTTTTTTTTGTTGTTGTTGTTTTTTGCGTGTGTGTGTGTGTGTGTGTGTGTGTGTGTGTGAGAGAGAGAGAGAGAGAGAGAGAGAGAGAGAGAGAGATTGAGATTGATTGTACATGTAATGGGGTTTGGGATGTTTGGTCTAGGCAATCTGGGAATGCTGTGGTGTTAGATGGGTTTCTTGGTTCTCTGAAAACAGGGCCAAACTGGAGAACCAGTAATACTTACAAAGATCTGGGTCTGAGTCCTGACTTTTTCTTTCAGCCGACATTTTAATGTTGTCAAGGTAACAGGACTCACATAGAAATCACAGTAGACCCTCTTTATTTTTACATAAGGGGTTGTCTCTTCTTTCGTCGTACACTGGAGCCAGTAGTTGAGTTGCTGACCCAGTACAGGCTGTGGAAGTTGGAAGAGGTGCATACATGCACTGCTATTGCCCCTTTTACCTGCAAACCATATACCACGCAAGCAATGCAAACCATATACCACGCAATGTAAGAGCATCTGCAGCAATTTATGGGCAGTACACGTGCACTTTGCTCCGAGCTTACTTTTTTAAATATAAAAGTGTTTAGTATATTCATAAATCATAGCATCCTTAATCTCTGCATCCCATGCAACCTCTTGAGTTTGAGACTGACACAGGGCCAGCTGCAGCAAGAGCTAAAGTGCCAGTCTTCTGGGAAATTTTTGTTTGCAAACCTGCTACAGCATTAAATGAGCCAGCCAGTCATATGGAAACTATCTGCCAGGGGCATCTACCTACCTGTACCCTTTGTCTCATTAATTGCCCTGTGTTTGTCTCATTAATTGGAGTGGTCCAGATGTTCTCAAGTCAATTCCAGCTGTTTTAATTTCATCACTATACAAAAAAACGAAGTAACAGTAGGAGAATACGTGTTTTTGGTAACATGACCAGTTTTCATCCCTGCCTTGGTACTTCAAATCCATTAAAGTTGTTCCAAAGCGGTCTGGCAGACTCGGAAGTCAAAGAGCCTAAATAAATCCACAGACCTTAGATTGAACGGTTTCACTACCTATTGTAAACTGGATACTTTTAATCTTTCTAAAAGTCACCCCCAAGGAAGTCTTCAGTTAGGTTAAAATGTATCTTTATGGTCCAGAATTTCTTCTCTTGTGAATTGCTCTTATCACTTCTCTGTTTTTCTGCTGTGATTGGCACTCTTAAAATTCATTGTGGTCAGTCAATACTAGCGCCAGGGGGCATTGAACTAACTCTGGCCAGCTCCAGTAATAAATTCCTTTGGAACACTTTGGATTTCAAGCAGGAATCACCGTTAAATCTTGGACCTTTCCCGCTGCAGAGAAAAACACTTAGAAATCCCTTGGTAGATTCTTGCCACCAGATCCATATTGTTCTTGTCTGTCTTTCCTTGGGGTTTAGGTCATGACTAGGTTCCCAAGTGGGATGCTTCTCTTTCTGAATGGGCTTTTGCTTTAGGGATCTTGGGCAACCAGTCTGTCTGTCTGTCTGTCTGTCTGTCTGTCTGTCTGTCTGTCTGTCTGTCTGTCTGTCTTTCTTTCTTTCTTTCTTTCTTTCTTTCTTTCTTTCTTTCTTTCTTTCTTTCTTTCTTTCTATATTCTTTATTTACACTCCAAATGATTTCCCCTTTTCCGGTTCCCCCTCCTCCCTGAAAGTCTCATAAGCCCTCTTCCCTCCCCCTGTTCCCCATTTGCCTAAAAATTTCATGAATTCATTGTTTTTAATTACTGAGTAGTATTCCATTGTGTAAATATATATGGAAAATATCTCTGATAAAATTGAAGAAATATCTAGGAAAACACGTTAAGATTGACTATTTCATGGAAAAATTATATAGATAAAATGGTAGGCATAAAAATATTCCTAAATTATTTGAAAGTGGAATTATAAACACTTTCTGATAAAATTGAAAATCTACAAGGAAAATATTTCTGATAAAACTCAAGAAATATATAGAAAAAAACACATTAAAACTGAATATTTCATGAAAACTTATACAGATAAGATGGTAGGCATAAAAATATTCCTAAATTGATTAAAAGTAGAAGTAAAAACATTTTCTGATGAAATTGAAGATTTACATGGAAAATATCTCTGATAAAATTGAAGAAATTTATACAGATAAATTGGTAGGAATTAAAATGTTCCTAAGTTGATTGAAAGAATTGTAAACATTTTCTGATAAAATTGAAGATTTACATGGAAAATATTTCTGATAAAATTGAAAAAAATATATGGAAAAACATTAAAATTGAAGATTATCATGGAAAATTATACAGATAAAATGGTAGGCATAAAAATATTTCTAAGTTGATTGAAAGTGAAATTGTAAACATTTTCTGATAAAATTGAAGATTAACATGGAAAATATCTCTGATAAAATTGAAGAAATATATAAAAAACATGTTAAGATTGAGTAGTTCATGGAAAAATTATACAGATAAAATGGTAGGCATAAAAATATTCCTAAATTTTTTGAAAGTGGAATTATAAACACTTTCTGATAAAATTGAAGATCTACAAGGAAAATATTCCTGAAAAAATTCAAGAAATATATAGAAAAACATGTTAAAACTATTACATGGAAAATTATACAGATAAAATGGAAGGTATAAAAATTTCCTAAGTTGATTGAAAGTAAATTATAGACATTGTCTGATAAAACTGAAGATCCACATGGAAAATACTTCTGACAAAATTGAAGAAAAATACAGAAAAACATTAAAATTGAAGATTATCATGGACAATTATACCAACAAGATGGATTGAAATTTAGGAATTTCAATCAATTCCTAAATTGATTGAAAGTGGAAGTACAAACACCCCTCCCCCAATGAAACCGAAGATCTACATGAAAAACACCTCCAACAAAATTGAAGAAATACACAGAAAAAATGTTAAAATTAAAGATTATCATGGAAAATAATACAGTCAAAATGGTCAACACAAAAGGCATTACTAAATTGAAAGAGGAGTCACAAACATTTTCTGATAAAATCGAAGATCCACAAGAAAAACATCTCTGTTAGACTATGTTTTTTGTTGGGGAATTGAGTCTATTGACATAAGATATTAAGGAATAGTGATTGTTGCTTTCTGTTATTTTTGATGTTCTTTTTATGTTTGTGTGGTTACTTTCTTTTGGGTTTGTTGGACAAAGATTACTTTCTTGCTTTTTCTAGGGTGTAGTTTCCCTCTTCATGTTGGCGTTTTCCATCTATTATCCTTTGTAGGGCTGGATTTGTGGAAAGATATTGTGTAAATTTGGTTTTATCATGGAATATCTTGATTTCTCCATCTGTGGTAATTGAGAGTTTTGCTGGGTATAGTAGTTTGGGCTGGCATTTGTGTTCTCTTAGCGTCTGTATGAGATCTGCCCAGGATCTTCTGACTTTCATCGTCTCAGGTGAGAAGTATGGTGTAATTCTGATAGGCCTGCCTTTATAGGCTACTTGACCTTTTTTTCTTACTGCTTTTAATATTCTTTCTATGTTTAGTGCATTTGGTGTTTTGATTATTATGTGCCAGGAGAACTTTCTGGTCTGGTCCAGTCTGTTTGGAGTTCTATAGGCTTCTTGTATGTTCATGGACATCTCTTTCTTTAGGTTAGGGAAGTTTTCTTCTATAATTTTTTTGAAGATATTTACTGGCCATTTAAGTTGGAAATCTTCACTCTCTTCTATACGTATAATCCTTAGGTTTGGTCTTCTCATTGTGTCCTGGATTTTCTGGATGTTTTGGCTCAGGAGCTTTTTGCATTTTGCATTTTCTTTAACTGTTGAGTCAATGTTTTCTATGGTATCTTCAGCCCCTGAGATTCTTTCTTCTATCTCTTGTATTCTGTTGTTGATGCTTGCATCTATGACTCCTGAATTCTTTCCAAGATTTTCTATTTCCAGAGATGTCTCACTTTGTGATTTCTTTATTGCTTCTACTTTCATTTCATCCTGGATGGTTTTGTTCAGTTCCTTCACTTGTTTGTTTGTGTTCTCTTGTAATTCTTTCAGGGATTTTTGTGTTTCCTCTTTAAGGGCCTCTACCTGTTCACCCAAGCTCCCCTGTATTTCTTTCAGGGATTTTTGTGTTTCCTCTTTAAGGGCCTTTACCATTTGACCCATGTTCTCCTGTATCTCTTTAAGGGAGTTATTTATGTCCTTCTTGATGTCCTCTAACAGCATCGTGAGAAGACACTTTAAATCCATCTCTCACTTTTCCAGTGTGTTGGGGGTATCCGGGATTTGCTGTTGTGGTAGAACTGGGCTCTGATGTTGCCAAGTAGCCTTGATTTCTGTTGGTAGGGCTCTTGTACTTGCCTTTCACCATCTGGTTATTTCTGGTGTTAGTTGGTCTTGTTGTCTATGGCTGGAGCTTGCCCCTCCTATGGGCCTGTAAGCCTGTGTCTATACTCCTGGGAGACCAACTCTCTTCTGGCAGGGTCTGTGCATAGAAGTCTGTGGAGCTGTCTGGTTTCCTGCTGCAAATGGCGGCCGGAAGGGAAGACTCCTGTCCCAGCTGCTCCACTGATCGTATGCCCTGTGCGCTCCTAGCTGTACCCCTCTAGAGAGAAGGTGGACATCTCACCTGTGCGCTCAGAAATGAAATCGCTGCTGGGAGATCATGCTCTCCTGGCAGGCAGGCTAAGCGCAGAAGGCTGTGGAGCTGCCTGGTTCCCTGTTGCAGGTGGCGGCTGGAAAGCATAACCAGTCTTTCTTTGATGGGCACTGTCTGGCTTTGCTGGGGAGTAGCTACTGAGATACTGACCTTGGCACCTGCCATCTTGACTCCATCACTCTTGTTACATCAACTTCCCTGCCACTCACACCCTTTGCTCTCCCTTTCTTTGTTTTCTGTCTTGCTCCCATTCCTCACATCTGCTGCCTTTCATCCCATCCACAGGTACAGCTTCTACTCATCCTTTTCTTCTATTTGCAAATGGTCCTCACGGATGGTATTACCGGCCCTCTTGTTCTTAGTGTTCTTGTACAGAGCCTCGGGCATTACTTCAGCATCAGTGTTCTTCTGGCTTCTCTGAATGCCTGTGCACAGTGTTGGATACTTGTGCTCACGTTCTGATAACTCTGCTCCAGTCCCTGGCTCTTCCTTTTCCTCTATAATCATCAGTTAGGTTCTTAATTATTGACTTAGTTTCCCCCCCCCCGCCAAATCATATGATGAGAATGACATCCCTTATCTCGTAGGCAATAAAGAATAAATCTGCTAATATACATGAGAATGCAAGGGACATGAGCAAGCAGGCTCTAGAATTGACACCCAGCAGGATGTCAGTGGAGACGCCTGTGCAGCTGGTACATTGTACTGACCACTGGCCACTGTTGTTTCTAATGCTCCTATCTACTTTGTAACTTCTAGGAAAAGAAATGTTATGTGCAGGTTGCTGCACTGAGAGCTCAGGGTTACATGCCCCAGTCAACCTTCCGTAGGCCCTGGATGACTCCACAGACCTTGATGAATGCCTCTGTCATCTGTTCTCTCTGCCTCAAGACAGAAGCCAGAGATGAGCGAAAGCAAAGCAGTTTAAAAATATATATTTTAAAATTTAATTTGATTTGTATTTCATGTGTATAAGTATTTGCCTGCATGTATGTGAGTGTACCACTTGCATGCCTGTTGTTTAGTGAGGCCAGAAGAGAAGATGGTGTTAGATTCCTTGGAACTGGAGTGAACTTGAGCTGTCATGTGGGTGCTGGAAACCAATCCGTGGTCCCCTGGAAGAGCAACAAGTGTTTTTAACCTCCAAGCCAGCTCTCCAAGTCTTGAAGAAGTTTTTAAGAATGTAATGGTAAAAGGGATACTGCTAAGAGGAGAAAAGGTAAAACGGCCAATGATGTACTGACCTGGCACAAAGGCAGTGGTTTTAAAAGTCCTCTGATATGGAGACATTTCTGTCTTCTTCTCCTATAGGACTTTGCATCCTGCCCAAACTCCCATTATTAGCCAAGAACATAAAACCTCATCTAATGAACAGTTTGGGGCCCACACATCATTTCTAATCCTCAGTTACATCGAACTTGCTAACTCGTAAGTCCTGAGAGTATGAGTCCTGCTGGCAGCTAGGAAGTGGGGGAGTCACCTATTTGTCTGTAACTATGATCAACCCTAAGTGCACCTTGTATTGCAAATGGACTATAACAGTCTATTTCTTATCTACCTGGGTAGGGGAAATTTGGACCATGACTCACTGAATCAGCTGTGACCTTGGCATGTTTCATTTATCTGTTGAAACATGGTCTCCTGTAGTCCAGGCTGGGCTTGAAATCCAAGCAGAGGTTGCCTGTGCACTTCTGACCCTCCTCCCTCCACTTCCCAAGGGTTAGAATTCTAGGCGTGTGGTACTATACCTCACTTATGCAATTTATATGCTCCTGGGAACTGAATCCACCGCTAGATAAGCACTCCAACGGAACTACAATTCTAGTTTTGTTGGTTTGTTTCTTATTTTCTTGAGACATGGTCTTCTAAATCAGTGTGATTTGGTCCAAGCCCCCTGCCTCATCTCCTAAGTGCTGACATTAGAATCTAAGCTATCATCTCTAGTTATCTTTAAAATGCGCAGTAACCCTGGAATGAAAATATAAGCTTTTATCCAGTGAACTGGCATCCACATTGTGCCTCTGGGTCTGCCTCTTCTGGGAGATCCAATCACTCCCTCCTCTTGTCCTGAGGCATCCACACTTGAGGCATTCATTCTTATACCTCTTGAGGATTTCAAAGCGTCACTGTGGATTTTTTTTTTTTTTTGGCAGAATTACAGAACTTTTGGGAAGACCAGATGTTCTATCAGGCAAAGCCTGTAAGTGATATTTTTACCGCCCATTGATTTGAAATTCTACCCTCTCTCTATAAGGCCACCATCAGCCACTTTGAAATATATGATTAATTAAAATGTTTAATGATCCTGACACGCAGGCAAATGGATCCAAATTCAGTAGAGGACCTATCGAGTGGTCTGGGTACAGCCATCTGTGCATGGACCCTGACAGGAGACTCCCGGTACCAAGGATGCAGCGCTTGAGCTCTGTCTTTCTATCTGAAGCTTCTGGGCTTTGTCATTAAGCACAACTGAAGAACAGGGGAAGTAAGGAAAAGAATGATTGTCATGGTTACTGTGCAAATTCATTCTCATTTCTTCTGATTGTTTTAGTTTCTCTTTCTGTTCTATATTTCTAAGGATTCATAAAGGTCCCAGGAAGAGCAAGGTACCAAGGAAGGAAAGGTAGGGACAGGCCTCCTGCCTCTCCTTTGCCAGAGCCCTAGCACTAGGGTAATGGCATGGGTGATAGTCAGGGCCCACTTTCTTCTCGGGCACCTGAAAATTAAACACAAAACAAAATGACTCTTGTTTTGTTTGAGACAGGGTCTTTATGTTGCCATGGATACCTAGACTTCAGTCCATAGACAAGGCTGCCCTCTAACTCACAGGGATCCACCTGCCTCCGTCTCCCCACTGTAAGGATTAAAGATGTACACCGTCATGGCTGGCAAAGGAAATCTCTTGATCCAGAGTTTTTCTTTAATGAAAAATATTGTATATATTTATTTATATTTTTGAGCATGAGTCTTAAGTCTACAATAATTTTTGAAAGACCTCCTTTCCCTGTCACAGAAGGGGAGGCGAAGGGGAGAGACAGATGACATATCGACAGTTGTGTCAGGAAGTTTGTCTGGTTTGGCAGTCCGCTTGATCTATTGATTTTGGTCATGGTTAGCTACTCTGCGGAAATCAGCTACAATTCACAGTTCTTCTGGAACTTTTATAAGCTTTCCATAATCTTGTGGCGTTGGGTCAATACAGTAGGCTAGAAGTATAGAAGTCTGTGTGATTGCACGTTTTGTGTGTGTGTGTGTGTGTGTGTGTGTGTGTGTGTATGTATGATCATGGATGGAGCTTGGGAGGTAGGCAAACTGATTCTGTGGATAAAAAAAATCAGACCCGAAGCTTTGAGGCTTTACTGACAATGCCTGTTTGTTCACACAGTGTGGCTGCTTTTGTGCAGAAATGTAAGTTGGGTAGCTGCAGTTGAAGGTGTCTGTCCTACAGGGCTGAGTGTATTCTCTCTCCCGGGCTTTTACAGAACACTTTTCCAGTTTTTGGTTCGAGATAAAGTACTGTTGTTGTGGCTGGAGTCATATGAGCTTTTGGGTGAGTCCTGAAGACGGGAGCAAATTAGGTCAAGAGTTAAGTGGACTCCTGAAGCTCCTTCTCGCCCCTGCCTCGCAACTGAAATCTTGGGTTGCTGGGCAGCTGATTGCTTTCACACAAGATAAAGTCATAGTCATCTAGATTTTTATGGTTTACAGCAAGGCTCATAGTCACATTGTCTACACAGTGTTTGCATTTTAAAAATTACATTTGTTAATTGTGTGTGCATGTGTGTGTGTGTGTGTGTGTGTGTGTGTGTGTGTGTGTGGTGCGTGAACATAGTGCCATAGTATGTATGTGGAGTTCAGAGGATCGTTGTCAGGGGTTCACTCCCTCCTCCTCGTGGGATCCAGGGATTGAACTCAGGTCATCAGTCTTGGTGGCAAGCCCCTTTGCCTACTGAGCCAACTTACCAGCACGGCTCACAGTGCTTGACACAGTGAGTGAATTTGCTGTACCTGTGGAAATGAACCATCGTCCCTGCTGGCGTCGCAGTGCCAAGCAAATGAGTCTAAAACTCAGGTTCCTTTCCCTCCAGGAGGAGATGGAACTATTTCAGGATGGGTGGGAATACTCATGACTCGAAAAAAGGATAGATCTTAGGATGTAAGATTGTTTACAATTATGAAAATAAATATTGTAAAAAATTTAAAGTTAAAAAAAAAATAGCTCCGTGTCCATATTGCCTCAGTTCTTAAGGGCAGGACTTGTGGAACAGAGGGTAGGGAAGGCCATGGTGGTCTCGCAGCCTGCACAGCTGGGCTGGAAGGCTGTCTTCACTAGCACTTGTGACCTTGGGGTGTTAATTAATGTCTTCCAGTCTCTTTCCTCACTTCCAAAATACTAGTGATAATACTGCTATCTCATGGGATTCTTATGAGTCTAGAGATAAAGATGACTTTATTAGAGCACTGTGATAGCCATTAATTTACTGATCTACTTGAGATGGGGTCTCACTGTGTAGCCAAAATTAGCCTCCGCCTCTATTTATAGCTGTGGCCGCCTTTGAACTCATAAACCTTTTACCCCTGTGTCCTGAGCGCCAGGGTTACAGGCATGTACCTTCCTGCCAGACTAGTATTTATATTCTCTCCTGCGAAAATCCAGCCAATTCCATAAGAACCTTAATTTCTTCTGCCGTTTCTCAGAAATCCTTCCTTAATTTGCCTGGCGTGTCATAGACATGAGCTCCTTGGCTTGGTCACATGAAAAGACTTCCCTGATTACAGAGAGACATGGTTGCTCCAGCAACAGGAGTCCCAGCGGCACAGGTACCCTGCAATTATTTAAGCTAGCTACTCATATCCTGCCAGCATGGTGTTTCCTCAGAGTACATGTGAGTCACGGAGGGAATGGGACGATCATCCTGCAGTACCGAACCATGACCGATGGCTTGCCAGTCCCAAGAATGGGTTTCTGCCTTTGTTCAGTGCAAGTTTTTACCTGCTTTATTGTTCTTCTCACTCGGGCTTGTCTTTAGTTCTTTCATCTGGAAAAGAACAAAAAAAAAAGATTCTCTGACAAGAGGAGTTATTAAGCTACTGTTCCAGTTGACATGAAGCTAATTCTTTCTAACTCAGATTGTTTTGCTCTGCCTGCCTCAGGGGGAGGGAAGACCCTGACA
The DNA here is from genome assembly GCA_036184795.1 of Tokudaia tokunoshimensis. Taxonomy (NCBI): domain Eukaryota; kingdom Metazoa; phylum Chordata; class Mammalia; order Rodentia; family Muridae; genus Tokudaia; species Tokudaia tokunoshimensis. Next base: position 34,217,853 of record BTHU01000007.1, read on the forward strand.
TTTCTGCATCTGTGCTTCAGTGACTTAAGTCTTCCTGAGGTCACCAGTCTTCCTCTCCCTTTACCGAGGGCATGGTGTTTGGGTGCAGATGCTCTCAGCTGGGAGTTAGAGGCACTAAGCTAATTACTGAGTCTTTCTGGACTAATGTATTACTATGGTCCCCAGCCCGCTTCCGCAGATGCCTACAACACAATATGCATGTGTTTGGGTAAATATAGACGCTTTAGGGTCTGTTGATTAGTGCAGGCTTCTTGGGGGGTTTATTTCAGAACACATATCAGCAAACACTAGCTGAACTAGGCACAGCTCAGTTAGTTACTTTTTGGATCTCTATATTGAAAATTCCAAAGACTGTTGCAGGTTAGAGGACACTGATTTCTAGTCCAGACACTTGCTCTTTGTGATGCTTGGAGTACAGATAGCATTTACTTCCCCAATCTCACCTTCTCATCAGTAACAAAGTGAACATCGGGCCCTGGGTTATTAACCAGGTTAAACGAAAGTATAGGATTATAGGGACAGTTGTTACAGTTGTAGCAACATTTAATTAGAAGCGATAAGAAGCCACTCAGTGATATTGCTTTGTTTTGGCTTTAGTTGATATCTTTGGCTCAGGACACTCATCTAAGAGTTAATAAAACAGAAGAGCTCTTGACTCTGCCTTATAAGCGGAGGACACACAGGTGTGCAAGTCTATATACAGTCATCAAATGCTTCTGGATAGCTGAGGCGAAGGAAGTATGACAGGCACAGCCACAGGCCTGCTACTCTCATTTGTGTCCTGGAGACACAGGCAATGAGTGAAAAGTCCCAGACAAGATCTCAGTTCTCTTCGAGGGGAGCAGCCACCTGAGCTCCTGCCCCGGCCGGGACTTCCCTGTTGTCTCTTTGTACAAAGGGGTGAGTTACTCAAATCATGCAGATATTTGCCCCAGGTTTTTAACTTTGCAATGTGAGTGTTGGGGGTGTGAGTGGGTAGGGGGGATGGGAAAGATAGGTCAGCTGAGGTAACCACTCCTCCCCTTCATCCTTGAATTCAGGGAAACTGAAGGAATCAAAAAAGGGTATCAGAATCCATAACAGGTAGTTGCCTTTTCCAAGGCTTGCTTCCCCATGCACAGAGGAAACAGTTGCGATGTCATTAACTGGAGGAAGCAAAAGAGTTAGACTTTTCATCATTTCTGAACACATCAAATTTATGTGGCTTCAGTTTCTAGCTTTCAGGGTGGATCCCAAGGTCAGCAAGGGATTTCAGAAAACAAAATCAAGAGAAAAAGAATTCTTAAAGAATGTGGTATCCGAGACATGGCCATGACCAGGCAAGCCTGATGTCCTTGAAGTAAGATGACCTGAAAGATCAGGAAGGTCCCTGTGGCATAGACCAGGATACACCCCTATTTGTTAAACATCCCCAAGACTTCACATTGTTACTGCAGCAGATCGTGACTTGTTCTGACTGATATAAGCAGGAAGGAATGGATTCATTTCTTAACATTCATGATGACACAAGGTGTGTTCTTATACAGGAAGAGAAAGGATGGGAAACAACCTATTTGGGGTAAGAAGAAATGTAGAAACATAAGAAGACATCTCTTGTTTGCATTAAGCCAGCAAACAAAGTCTCTTAAATTCAGGATTGCACCCGTGTTTGGTTTAAAGACTCCAGTGATGTTGAATTAGGGCCCATCACAATGACCTTGTTTAACTTTCATTACCTCTTTAAAGATTTTTCAAATACACTCATGATCTGAGGCACTAGAAAAATGGGACTTCATACAGGACTTTTGAGAAAATTCTATTTGATCTGTAACAGCTATAAAATCATGCTTGCTATTCTGTATGTGACAATACTGATTTGTGGGGTGTGTGTGTGTGTGTGTGTGTGTGTGTGTGTTTCCTCTCTGAGATGCTTCTTCTACACTTTTCTATGTTAGGAGTGAAATCTAAGACTTGGATCTGAGAGCCTGAAGTTGTAGGCGTGTCCATCTTTTGATAGTACAGCATGATGACATCATCTATAAAGTTCTTGCTTGAAAACTGTGCAATAAACTTACAACAAAAAAAAATCTCAACATTTTGTGTGTTTGTGATTTTGTCTTGGGCTGCATTCACAGATGTTCTTTTTTCCCGTGTGACCACATGATGCCTGTGGACTGCAGGTTGGATGCTCCCAGATCAAACAGACGCTGCTGTGTCTTGCTATTCTCTGGTCTCACTTTGTATCAAGAAGTACTTGGGTGGGAAGGGTCCCTGAAAAATCTCATGATTGTGAGGAGAGTATCCCAGCCCCATTTTAGTAGATGAGGAAGGGAAACTCAAAGCTGGTAATTGACACAGTGGCAAATGCCAGGTCATTTGGGTGATGTACGTCAGAACTGAGAACCATGTCTACGCATTCAGAGCTTCCACAATCTCCTTTCCATGAGGGCAGAGATCCTGCAGTTTCTGAGAGAAGTTTGGGTGAACACTAGTTCTCGGGGAAGACATACAGAGTGGGGAGTAAGAACCAAAGTATTCCAGGAGAGAGAAAGGACATGGACGTCAGTAAAATATGTAGCTGCTGCCTACTGCCCAGTCGGCACGGTGGCATTATACCACTTTCCATGGTGAAATCAGGTTGATGGAGTGACCTCTCTGAATAATCCAGGAAATAACGAGGCATCTCCACTGCATCATCAACTTACTTACTAGCTTCTTGGGAATGAAAGAGTGGATGTTCACAGGCAGGTGGCTTTGTAGTTACAAAGTGATTTGCTGTTCTTTTGACTTGAGTTCTCTCTAGCAACTCAACTTAGGGTGGTCACTGAAACTTACTCAGCTCAGGAAATACTTAAAGGTTTAAAAACATCAAATTAGCCCAGAGGTGCTCAGGGCGAAATAGAGATGAAAAACTGGAAACTTCAGAGAGTGTCTCTGTTGTGCCCATGGGCCTGTTCCTCCACCCCACCCCACCCCCCCCCCGCCGGATTCTGGGAAGCAGAATGATGTGGAGGGGATTCCATGATAAACATGACATTTTCTATAACCGTTTACTGAAAACGCAAGTCATCGAATTAGAAGAAAGACATGGTAGGGAATCAGGTCCGTGTTCTGTGCCAGGGTTTTCAGGCAAAGGTCTTGGATCGCTTCTGTGTAACACATTTGTACTGACAGCCATGAAAGGATTCAGCGTGGTGAATGAGACAGCTGCTTGTACAGAGGCCGTTTTTTTCTTTTCTTTCTTTTTTTTCCCACCCCCCCCCCCCTTATGAGCTGACAAGTTAGCCAGGAACAAAGCATGTTTGTAGGAAGTAAATGGCTGCCAGTTTTAATCCAAACTTCTCATTCAGCTGTAGCTGGAGACAATTGAGGTTTCAGTGTTCCTCATGAAGTTTGCTTTTTTGGATTTTGGTCAGAATGAAACCTGGGATTTGGTTTGGCCTCAGTGCTCCATTTTCAAAATGTCACCCAAATGGATAAAAACAAAAGGCACACTGGTTGCTTTTCTGTTTTCTGCTGATTATAACTTTTCCAGCTGATGGAGCCTGGACAAAAGAAGCAGCCTTGTGAAGGACATTTAGGTTTCTGGCTCTAAGATGGAGCTTAAAAGAGAGTAGATAAACAGCTGGCCTGTAAGGATTCAGAAATGGTTTAAAGACTTATACTAAGATGTTGAAGTAAATTATGATCCCAGGAGGGACTGGCTCTCTGGGTTCTGGAAAGAGTCGAGGGAATGGATTCCGTTGGATGAGGGTAAAGAACTGTGTCTTGGATTTGGTTGCTTTAAAAAATGGAGCTGTTTCTTTTAAGAAAAATTTCTAGATAACAGAATAAAATTTCTTCTAGAGATACAAAAAGGAAAAATAATTCTGTTGAGAAATTGTGTGCTAATGTGTTTTCTAGTCCTACACAGGTCCAATTGACCCAAAATAGTAGAATTGTGGTTAACTGGCTTTAATTGTCTTACCACTTCCATAAAGGAATGGGTACTGTCTTTCCCTATAGTTTCCAATGGATTCAGAGAGAATGGAGACCCTAGCATGTACTACTTCTGATAACCCAGGGACGTTGCCTCTTCCGTTCCCATCCCTGGTCACCATCGTCTGGGAACTTGCAGAGTGAGTGGATGATGGTTAGGTACCTGCAGGGGTCTATGTTTTCCTTCTAGACTATTAATGGAATTCTTTAGTCAGAATCTCATAAATAAGAAGTTGAACATGAGAAACCCAAATCCCACTGTGAAAAAAAAAATGGATAGATGTACTGTGTTAACTCCACAAACCTTTCAGGGTGGCCAGTTACTTTGAGGGGCAACATCTTCTCATAGGGAAGATGCTGCTGGAACATCATGGCGTCTGCTGCCTGGTGTTCTTCCTTCTTTCTGTGCATGGGGCAGAGGCTTCAGGAGCGGCCCCTGCATTTGGTTAGTGTCTAGTTATTGTCATGTAGCTCTGCCCAGGACAGTGCAAACTTGAAAAACTAGAACTTATCTGCTGTTCAGACTGCCTTTGTCAAGTGATATTTGTTTAAAAAGACTCTGTTCAGACTTAGTGCATTCTCCTTCAGGGTTCCACATTCTGGGTGAGCCTTCTGAACTGGGTGAATTTCCAGAACAGATTTGTAACCCCACTGGCTAATGTGTTTTCTAGTCCTACACAGGTCCAATTGACCCAAAATAGTAGAATTGTGGTCAACTGGCTTTAATTGTCTTACCACTTCCATAAAGGAATGGGTACCGTCTTTCCCTATAGTTTCAAGTAGAAATTTTGGTTTGTAGATAGAATCTTTAGAAAGACTTTTAAATAGGGGGAAAAATCAATGTGAATTTGTGGTCTTCCTAGAGCTCTGATTTGGAAATAATCTTTTAATCTTGTCAGGTCTACTTGTAAGCAGGAGGCAGGAAAGTTGGCATCCCTGCAGAGATAGGTGAGGGTAGGAGGGATAGAATCAAACAGTATGCATGGTGAGAACAGGAAGCATGAGCTTGTCCGTGAAAAACATCAGGCGACATTGTTGGCCCCTATCACTTAGGGTAGCATCTGACTCATAGTATGTACTCAAAATATTTGGTAAATAGATGGATGGTACCCTCATAGGGTATTACTCTTTAAGGATAGCTGGCCTGTAGGAGCAAGGGATGTTATTGGGAATAATGGAGAATCAGTTTGTGTATATAGGACAGAATCCTCCTAGAGCAGAGGAGAGAAAACATATTCAGCGGTCACTGACATTACAAAAGAAATGTTTTCTGAAAAAGGTTTAGAAAGACACTTAAGAAATGTGTTTTTCTTCCTTCCGTGGCATGAGAAAAGAGACTGAAAAATGTTGTGTCAAGACGAATATAGAAGAGAAGCCAATTAACAGAAGAATAAAGTCCTTCTCCACCTCAGACCAGTTTTCAGAAAAAGACTAGAAGTCATTCCTCATCTGGGTTTCATCTGCATGACAGAACATATATGTGGAAAGCCCTCTGTGCACAAAGCAGAGAGAGCCAGGGGCTACGTGAATGTCCTGTGAAGGTCATGTGTCTTGTGGCCAGTTCCTTTTATTAGCTTTTCCCCTCAGCTCATTAGTTCATTCTTGGGACTGCTTTTCCTCTCTTCACAAACCGTCTCTGTCTGTCTACTCTGTCTGTCTACAATGCCGACTGTGTACATATTCTTTTTTCTTCTGAAGTCAAATCTTCTTCTAACCATGTAGCTCCATTGCTGAACATGCCTGCCTTCTTGAAACCTTACTCCTTTGGAGCATGAGGACGTTCTCTCTTCCTCAGAAATCCTCCTGGAGCCCACGCACACATCCCATCCATCATCCATCTATCTGTTCTTCCTTCCTCCTTCCCCCCCCACCCCCCTGCCCCATTTCCCATTCTTCCCATGACACACACAGAGTTGGAAAGTGGATAACTAATTTGGCAATCTGTTCACCCGACCTGGATTTGCCTTGGTTTCATCTGGAGAGTGGATGGCTCTTCAGGCTTTTTCCGAGACCCACATGGCTTGGCTTCTGACGTCTAGAGACCATCTGCTTTTCTTCTGCCTTTTCTCTCGTCTTCCAGCCAACTTGGATAACAAGAGCTGGCAGCTTTACTGGGAAAACTGGATAAGTTCTGGTTCTCTTGTTGTCAGTGTCACCAGCGTCCAGACGATGAGAAATGCAGACTATTTGAATCGGAAGGTAGAGTTCCATGGTTTGAAAGGATCACTGGCATCTCAGTGGCTTATCTTTTACCTATGCTGAGAGTTGCCACAGGCATATCACAAACACAGGCACTCTGATTTTAATAAGGAAATCATCTTGCCTAATAGTGGGGTCTGCTTTACCTGTAGGGTTGTCAATCTTCCATAGGAACCACCTCCTTACAATAGAAGGCAACGACAGCAGGTCTAATGCAATTATCACTTCTCGCTCATAAGTTAATTGCAGATTTTACTTAAGATTTTTCTCTGCTTGACTATAACTTATAAAAGAAAACTAAATCACAAGCAATTAGTTTTACTACATTATTGTGTTTGTGGCATATGATGTATGAAAGCCACAGTGGGCATGTGGAGGCCAGAAGCCAACTTTTGGGGTCCTAGTAGGGGCTCTCTCTCAAGTCATCCAGCTAGGTTGGCAAGCACTTATCCACTGAGCTATTTTCCCAGCCCACCCTCTCACCCCCTCACCCCCTCATTACTTTTTATGCCTTCTTTTGCAACTTTATACCTCTTCTTATTGACAAGTAGCTTCTTTGCATTGGCTAAGCACAGAATAAAAACGATAAGGGGCTCTGTTCTTCATAATCAGTCGTTGAACCAACCCCAAACCCTCCTCTCAGTTCTGCTTTCTGTCAAATTACTCTTCTGCTTCTCTTACTCTTTCGAGGCAGATTTGATGAAGACGTGTGGATTCTCAAGGTCACTGTCTGCCAGCACATAAGCCTGCCTGTTTCTGCAAGCGTAGGATATTGGTTTGCAATATGTTTTCTACCTCTAATATAAAAGATTAGGGCATCTGGGGACTGAATAGATGGCTCATGGCCATGAGCACTTACTTGTTCTGGAAGAAGACCTAGGTTCGGTTCCCAGCACCCACATGGTGGTTCAAATCATCCATAACTCCACTTCTAGGGCATTCAATGCCTTCTTCTGACCTTCACAGGCACCAAGCATGCATGTGGTACAAATACATACATGCAGACAAAATACACATAAAATATACAGAGCAAATCTAATAAATGTTTTTAATTAGGGGATTTGCATACACACCCCAAATTTTTCATTCTTTTGTGCACTAGAAAACCAGTAACAGACAAGGCTGAATTCCCACACAATGGTGGTGCCTGGGAACTAATCTTCTGCTCCTGTCTTGAAAGAGGTCATGATTTTTCCAGTTCACACTAGACCCCTCCTTAACCTACTGCCATCTCTGACTCTGGGACTAAGTATCAGCTGCTGTTTATCATTGCCCTGAAAGGCTTTTTGAAAAACAAATGTGGCAATGCCTGTGTCGAAGGCAAGATGGGAAAGTTGGGTTCACAGAGCTAAATGTTCCTATACGCATGCCTGATTGACTCCTGTGGGTTGTCTCTGGCCCCACTTCCCTTTGGGTTTGCAACTCCTGACCTGTGTTACCCCTTCACTCCTTCACTCCGTCCCTTTTGCTCCCTTTGTTTGTCAGTTCCCATATGGTTGCTGGGAACCAAACCCGGCTAATCTGAAAGAGCAGCCAGTGTTCTTAACCAGTGAGCCGTCGTCTGTCCAGCTCCTCCCTCCTCCCATTGCCTCTTCATTACCCCGTGATCTGTTAGTCTATTTCCTTCAATGCATCTCTCTTCTGATCTATTTTATGTGCTGCTTGCCACTCAATTACTCTATTGTAAATATTCACTCATTCATTCATTTACTTATTCATTTAGTAAGCACTTAAGGACTATAAAAACCTATCATTTCCTTCTATTAAGAAGCCTTCTGTTACTCTTCGTTGCTGCCAGGACCAAGGTCAGACTCCCTATCCTGGTTTGGGAGTCCTTGATTACCCAGCTCCAGCGAATCCTTCTGGTCTCATTCTTCATTGTCTTTGTTTCTTCAACAGTATCATCCGGGTGTGGTGGCACACAGCTGTAATCCAAGCACTTGGGAAGCTAAGATCCAGATTGGGATCTATTATTTCAGAGTGCACAGTGAAACTGGGTCTCAAAAAAAGCCCACCTGACAGCTTAAAGTCTTAAGTACTGGGCCTGGGGAATGCGCCAATGAATATCAGCATTGTTGTTGATGTTTGTTGTGTGACCTTGAGCAAGTCTTTTAGCTTCTGTGGCTTGACATCCTTATCTGTGCGTTCAGTGGGACTGTTCAGAAAAAGTTATGTGATATAATAGTTGCAGCACAGTGAGAGGTGGATAAAGGTTAGGGTGAAGGATAACATTGTAAGTCAAGCTACGCTTTACCCTCCATTCTTATTATCATTTAAAATTTGAAAATTATATATAAAAATATACACACACATATACACACATACATATACACATATACACAGAGGGCATGCATGTGTGACAGTGTACATGTGGAGGTCAGAGGACAACTTGCAAGAGCTGGTTCTCTCCTTCTACCATGTAGTTCCAGGGAATTCATGTTGCCAGATTCAGTGGCAGGGCCATCTCTTCAGCCATTATTATTATTATTATTATTATTTGTATTATTATGTCTTGACAAGACTGTCTTTGTCTGGTTACTTCACATATCTAAGTCTTTCTTGTTTAAGATATAGGTCAGCAGGACTGTCCCCACCCCCTCAGAGGAGAAGGGGAGGGAGGTATGGTGGAAAGGATTGCAGGAGGGGGTGACAGAGAGAGGGGCAGTGAGTGGGATGTAAAGTGAATAAGCAAAAATAAATTTAAAAAGATATATAGGTCAGATAGTATAGCTTCTATAAAACTTTTTACTACAGCCTGTAGAAATCCCACAATCTTGCATTTTTAGCATGTACTTGCAAGAGTGTACAATTTCCTCAGCCTACAACACAGTAAGCCCTGATTCTTTGGATCCAAGCATATTTTTATCAACAATGTTACCCAAGGTATCTTGTATAAAGCAATGCTTATTAACTCTTTTCTAAGTGGTTGTTCCCTTATTTGATTATGGTGAAGAATTAATCACTAGGCTTGGGAAAATTTCTTTACTCTTATATGCTATCCCATCACAAAGTACTTCTTAAAAAACATTTTTATGGACGACTAGATTAGCTTTATTGGAGTTTTGTTTTTGGTTTTGTTTGTTTGTTTGTTTTGATCAAGAAATTAGGTTTTCTGAATAAACATATAAAAACCCTAACAACTAACACAAGCCTTTTGAGGAACTAATGTAGCTATTGGCGTATTTGGGATTTAGACCTACCTTTCTTTCAAAGGATTTTAAAGAGCGTGCGGCATTAAACGGAGTGGGAAATAGGTCGACTGTGGCTAAGAAGAGAACAGAGACCATGTCTCAGAGGAAGGAGCAGATGCTCCTAGGCACCTGCGATGAGCTAATCACTCTACTTGGTGACTGAACTTGGTTCTGATTTCCTGGCAGCTAAGGCTGAGAGGCAACACATTGGGTCATTCATTCCACGCAACGCATGCGTTGGATATCTTTAATTAACGAGGCACTGTGTTCACACTGGGGATTTGGATGTGAGTGAGTGGGTCCCCGGCTTTTTAGCACATCACTTGGTTCTGAGCTAGGAGACAGGTGGGAGGTAGTGGGGGGTGGAGGGCAATTAGATCAGAGGAGGGGGCGGCAGGGGGCAATTAGAGCACAGGAAAAGGCCAGCAACCTTTGTAAGAGGGAGTTGGGCAAAGGTTACTGAAAACAGGCATTTACCAGACTGTTTAGTAGGAAAGCAGTCGTCTTGGCAAAAGGAACAACATATATGGAGACTGGGGTGTGTGTGTGGGGAGGTATTTTCTGAGATTGGTAGGAGTCAGAAAATACTGGGCTATATCTGCCATGCAAATATTTCCTTAGTTACCTACCTAAAGAGCCACCAGTAGCTTACTGAGTCAGGAGCCCTGGAGGCAGAGTTGGGGAATCTGTAGGATGTGTGTGTGTGTGTGTGTGTGTGTGTGTGTGTCTACAGGCTAATGTATGTTCAAGTGCGGGTTTGTAGGCCAGAGGTCAACCTTCGGTGTTATTCTTTGTGTTTTGACGACAGTCTCTTACTGGGACCAGAGGCTCAGAGATTTTGGGTTGGCAGGCTAGCAAGTCCCAGTGATTTGCCAGTCCCCATCTCTTGCATCTCCAGCTCCATTGTCCCCATAATGCCTTTTTACACGAATGCTGGAGACAAAGCACAGGTTTTTAGGGTTTTTGTATTGTTTTGTTTTGTTTTTAAGTTTCTTTCCTGGCATGCTTGTGCTGAAAGCACTTCTCTAACTGAGCCATTTCCCTAGCCCAGGCATCTATATTTTTAAAGCTTATCTTGGTTGATTTTTCTATGTCATCAGCACTTGATCTGGCTTGTGAATCACTATGAATTAACCCCACCCCTACCCCCAATATGTGGATTTAAACCCACCCATGGTCTGGGGACAGGATCCTGAAGCAGGCTGGGTATGAGATTGGAGAAGGGATCAGGAATCGATTTATTATGCTGGGCGTTTGAAGACGAAGGGAGCACAGAGAGCGAAGGATGACACTATCAAATGTAAAGGCTGGGTCTGTTTACAGAGGTTCTGGGTTTTCTAGGGTCTGACATGTGACCGAGTCTCAACACTGAGCAGGGAAAAACACCTATGGAGTCAAATCACCATTAGCCAACATCAGCTTTGTCGGTGGGAGCGGCTGTAAACTTCACAGAGCCCCACTTTCCTTACCTGGGGGCAGGAATGATCTTTAGAGGATTTTGGTGAGGATTAAAGAAAGGCGATAGCATAGATAAGAGGGCTCCTTCTCTCTCTCTCCTTTTTTTTTCCCCAGTGTACCCATGAGAAACAGCCAGGAAGTCGATAATTCTGAATGTAGATCAGGAGCTATTTTACTGCGCTCCTGGAAGGGGGTGCTGACAGCGGAGGATTTGTCTCTTGGTTTCTGGGACCTTAGCCAGGGAAGACTGCAAAGGCTGGCACTGGGACTATCTAGAGGACCCTGGCAGGAGTGTCCTAAAGGTCACATTCAACACCTGGGTGGCCAACACAGGTGATCCCAGGATTCTTCACAGCAAGGTCCGGCAGAGTGGTGGAACCTGGCTTGCAGAACGCTCACACCTATGAGTAAGACAGGTTGTGTGACCTGAGTCAGTCTCCCAAGTCCTATATCCTTGCTTCTGGTACATTCTATTTAGATTAAGCCGTTGTCATCCTACACATAAACATGATGGCAAGGCACATACTTTATCTCCTATCAGAATGAATATCAAAGATTATGCAGTCGTCGAGGTCTGAAAGTCCAACCTTTTCCTTGGGTATATTTTTAAGTGCTTAATCAATTACGTTATAGTATTTAGTTAACATTTTTATTCACAGAAAACAAGCAGGATAATTTAAAATTTAACATTTAATATTGGAAAATAAAAGTGTCACTGTATTTATTTCATATTTTGAAATTTATATACATTGTGAATTGCCTTGAGATAATTACCACACATGTTATCTCATAGGTATATGCCTGTATGTTTGTGTGTGCATATGTGTGTTAGTGTGTGTGCTTATATATATGTGTATGTATGAGTATGTGTGTACATATATGCATGTATGTGAGCTTATTTGTGTGTGAATGTGTATGTATATTTATGCATGTGTGTTGGGAGGCTGGGGGCACCTTAAAATTGACTCACTGATATTCAGGAATATAAAACACTGTGATTAACTGGAGTCACCATGTTGTACATAAGTACTCTTGGATCTAGTCTTCCTAATCTTTTATTAGTATTTTCCCAGAGTCTTCCCTAACCCAATCCTGAATTTTACTCTTTTATGGTGAGTCAGCCACACTTGGCCGTTGCCAGGTAACTTCGGGGTGGAACCTAGACGAAATGCCAGCATCGAGTACAGTATATTAAGATTTGTATACAAGCGAGACATAAAACAATGGCCCATTTATCTTTATGTGTCCGGTGTGTTTCAGTGTTACATTCTTCTTTAAACTCCTTCCTGTTGTCTCAGATGATAGGATTTCCTCCTTCTAATGGCTAAATAGTGTTTCACAATATGTATGTTGGTATGCTGTATAGATGGCATATTACATGGAATGAAACATAGTAAACTAAATCTATTTCCAAAAATGCATGTAAATCTTATTTTATTCTATTCTATTTTTAGACAGTGTCTCTCTAGGTGCTTTAGCTGCCCTGGAATTCACTATATAGACCAAACTGACCTTGACAACTTACAGAAATCTGCCTGCCTCTGCCTCCCGAGTGCTCCTCTGCAAGAGCAATAAGTGGTCTTAACCACTGAGCCGTCTTGCCAGCTTCCGCATGTATGTTTCTGTCTGGTGCACAGGTGTGCTTGTGTGTGTGCCATCAAGTGGAGGCCGGAGGAGTCAACCTCAGCCATCTTCCAAATAAGCTTCTTTACCTTATCTTTTGAAATAGGTTCCCTCTCGGATTGATTTCACGATTCCATTAGACTGACTGACCAGCAAGGCCCAGGGATTGATCCTCTCGTCTTCACCTCCCCAGTGCCGAAGGGATGGGCATAGGTGGCAGGGCCTGGCTTTTATGTGTGTATTAGTGTCCCAAACTCTACTCTTGCTTTACCAACGGAGCCATCTCCCCAGCTGCACAAGGTACTGTTTATAAACCTTCACTCCTGGAATTTCTTATGAGAGAGTGTAAAATAGGTTTTTAAGGGAACTAAAAGTTTGTCCAAGGGAAAGGAGTTTGCTCCCTCCCCGCTCTGGTATTCGTCAGTTGCTAGGGCAGGAGGGTCTCTGCTTCCTTTGCTCTCAGTTTCTCTGAAGGCTGGAGAGAGGATTGGAGATAAAGAGGGGAGAATCATTGTTTCTGGCTGGAGCTTACCACAGAGAAATAGTGCATAGTTAGTGACCTTTCGTGACAACCTTATTTTGACAATCTATTGGGGCCATATGTGGCCTGTAGTGACAGATGGTCCCAATCTGCTGCTGCGAGATAATAGCTTGTTTTAGAGGCTCAGGATGGCTGTGACAAGTCTCAGCTGGACCAGCTGTTGACCCTGTAACTAAGGCCTGGTCTGCCTTGAATGAATGCCCTCAACAGAATGTAAAAGACATGCCTCAGTTCATGGAAGGATGCACATTTCTCTGTCAGGAGAATGAATATATTCGTTTGGAAAAAAAAATCATTTCATCACCCTCTTCGGTCCCAGTAGGAACCAGGAAACTTGGGATTCAATCTCATTCTGTCGGTTACTGAGTGTGTAACTTCAGAGTCTTCATGTAAAACTGAAAAAACTCTTATTCCTAGAATGGATCCTGATCAAATCATTGAATCCAAACTGGGGACCCGAGGACTTGGTGTGGGAATGATTTGTATTCATGAACATACCCAGCGTTGACGTCTATGCTAAGTTCGCCTTCTCCTCTTTGAACACCGTGCTCCCGAGGTGCTGTCATTACCACCCACCCTTTCAAGCATCGGGGTGGGGGTAGGGGTGGGGGGAGTAAGTAACAGAATCCCATCACTTTCAAAAGCTAACAGCTGGGACAGGGCAAAGCTGCCATTTGAACCTTCCCACCCACTAGCATCATGCTATACGGTCTCCCTACGTGAGCTGGAGATGCAGAGAGAGGAATGAAGTTCCAGAGTGTAGACAGATGGTCGATGTTAGGGAACTTCTGTTTCTTCTCCTGGCATGCTTTGTCAGTACGTCTGTATTTGCTGTACCTCGGGTACCACCCTAATCTATGACACCGTCTCCCTTACTCTTACTGGAGACTTGTTGCCCCTAGAGCAAGCTCTAGGGAACCAGCCTCTTGGAGCTTCCATGATGCGAACTTTGAAAAGTTCCATCAGTTAGGGGCAGTAGGGAAGGCATGGTGTTGGGGGAGGCATGGTGTGGGGGGAGGCTCGGTGTTTATGGGGGGTACATGGTATGGCGGGAGGCGCGGTGTGTGTGTGTGTAGGGGGGTACGGTGTGGGAGAACCACAGTGGACTGTTCACAAGGCTGAGGCTTAAACCTCGTGGACAGATTTATCATCTTAAGTCCCTTTATTTAGTTCCCGTTTCTGAAACCTCTTATTATGCAGGCCTTGTGTTTCCTGGTCATATGAAGTTTTGAGACAGTGATCCCTTTCTGTGAAGAATGACCTCATTCTCCTCATGGAAAAATTACTTTGGCATTTGAGCAAATAGGAATTAAATTGAAACCCAAGACATTTCTCTGATTGTGGTAACTAACCTTCTCCACCCTGCCGCTGCTCTCCAAGGTTTTCCTGTGGACATTGGGTTACATTTCCCCCCCCCAGGCTCAGACTTAGTTTAAGAATATAATATAAATATTGTTTAAATGGACCCCTCTTTGCCAAGCACAGGATAAAAAATTTGATCATTCAGTTAAAAAAAAAAAAAGACTAGATAGTTGATCTTGACGTTTCTGTAGAGCCCTTTACCAGCTAAATTTTCAACTGGGATTTTAAATCTCAAGAGGATTTTTTTTCCTTTTTTTTTTTTTTTAATAAAAGAAAGCTTGCGAGGCTATTCAAATGGTGCCATTGTGGAGTCCAGGAAAGAAAGGGTTTTATGGTTTTATGCTGCCAGCTTCTCTGTACACGTGTTGATCATTTTATTACCTCGATCCCCTTCCTCCCATCCGGCATTGCTGGCCCACACCTCCTGTGCCTGGCATGGAGAAGACGGAAGACTCCTTAGGGGCCGGTAGGGAGGACCGATTGCATTCAATTAGTTTGAGGTCTTTAGTCTGGTGGTCAGGGTTCCTACAGCCTGCTCTCAGTCAGTCTAGAGGCAAGCAGGGGCTCATGTGAATTCGAGAAGAGAAAACTGAGTCCACAGGGTAAGGCAGATTTCACCATTTAATGAGATCCGAGCAAAGTTTGACAAGGACTGGTATTTATTTAGGTTGACATTGTACATTTAGAAAACGATTTTCCATGGCCGCTGCAAGGGAAGATGTGTATATTAGCCACATGTATCAGCACCTGTGATTCCTCTTCACAGTTCACAGCATTCGGAGGTTACAGTATCCGTTCATTAGATCGTATATTAGATTACGGTATAAATTCATTAGATTCATGAGAACCCACCAGGCCAGTGAAGTTGCTGTTGAAGAATAAGCAGATTTTGTTGGTGTTCCTGCCCTTCCGTCACAACTTCAGGGTTTCTCTACTTGAATCTCTTGACATTTTGGGGCAGATTTTTCTGTGGGGGAGATGGTCCGTCCATTGTGCAGGCTTGCTTGCTGGCCTCCTGGCCTCCACGACCACCTGAGCCTCCTGCAGTAGGCATCTCAGCCATGACAGCTGTTGTCTAGGAAGCAAAATTGCCCTCTTCTCCCCACACAAGAGTTACTGCCTCAGATTATCACTGAACCAGAAGATTAGAAATGAAATGAGCTTACATATGCTGGTATGCATGCCTGTGCGTGTGTAAACATGTCATTGCGGTCTGAACGTTTGGGTTCTCTCTAATTCTGTGTTGAGGCAGAATCGCCAATGCCATGGCTTTGCATAATAGGGTTTTGGGAGAGGTGGTTTTCTACTTTCATGTGTGGGGGGTACAGCCCTTCCTAATGATACCCCAAGGTGTGCATTTGCAGTCATGTCCTATGAAGGCCCAGTGAGAAAGTGCCGTCTATGAATCAGGAAATATTCCCTCAAGAGACAGTGACTCTGCTGGCCTCTAAGAACTGGGACTTTAAGAACTGTGGGGGAAAAAAACTTGCTGTCGCTGTGAAATGCCCAGTTCATGGGTTCTGTTATACCAGCCTCAGTGGATGAAGACTAATTTTCTTCTTTCTCTGAGATGTGAATCCAACAGCAGCCTTTTACATTTCAGCAGCTTCCTGCGAATAGATGGGCAGCTCGGGTAACTTTTACTTTACAGACTGATTCTCCTTTCCTTCCACTTGAAAAGCTGATTCATCCCGAAGAATGGGGTGACAGCAGATCTGATCCTTGCCAGATTAGAGCTGAGTTGGAGAGAGGCTGTCAAACCGGATCTGCCGGGCTTTGCTCTATTGAGTGAGGTCATTCACAGTGAAACTAGAGACTCTACTGTAAACACTTGACTCTAGCAAGGCATCCCAAGGGCACTTAGCAAAGTTGTTCCTGTGTCTTTAGAGCCTGGGGAGAGATTCAGCGGATTGACTCATTTCATTTTATTTACTTTTTCTTCCGGTAAAATCTATATTTGTTTTGAAATGGTGGAGGAATGGAGGACGTCAGAATGGTGTCCTTAGGGATGTATAAGGGACAGTGTAGAAGGAACACTTATAGCTGCGTCATCAAGCCATAAAACCGTAAGAGAGAGAGCAACTTCAGAGTCCGATTATCTGTGTCCCCAACCCACCCCAACCCACTGCAGTGGATCATATCCGGGAAATGAACTATGTACTGACCAACCAGAGTTTGGTTACTCTCTCCTTTAGCAACGTTTGGCAGAGTTGGTCATTTTCAGTTGGTCAGTCTTGTAACAGTCTTGTCTGGGCTTCCTCTGTATCATACACAAGGGCCCACCCCCACCCCCACCCGTTTGTCTTTTTTGCAGGCTTCTCTCTGTGAGGCTGTGAATGGTGGATTTTCTATAGCGTTCTCTCTCTTTCCTTTGAATGCCCCTTCTCTGAGTTCGCCAGGTCCCCCAAATACTAAAAATCTATACTTCTAGTCCAGCGCTTGTATTTTTTTTAAAATTCAAACCAGACTCACGTTTTCAATTGCGTCATTTAACATTTCCTCCTAGATGTCTAACGGAACCTGGCCCCACATGGGGCAGCTATGCCTCTCCCCCCACCCAGCGGTGCTGCTCAGTGGTCTCGCTGTTGTGGTATTTTCAGAGCGTCAGGAGTGACCTCAAGAACGGTTCCCCCAAGCCATTGTCTATTCCTGTTCTTGAATGGCATCCCTCTAGACCAATCCCAGCTCCTTTATAGTGCTCATATGACTTCAAATACCCACTGCTGGCATTTCGTCTAGGCTCCGCCCTACAGTTACCTAGCAACAGCCAGGCGTGCCTGACTCACGTAAAAGGGGCAACTCACCCTCCACTCTTCTCTTGCTCCTGCTCTCCACGAGTTCATGGCTGGCCTCCCCCTCCCCCTCCCCTCCCCCTCCCCCTCCCCCTCCCCTCCCCCTCCCCTCCCCCTCCCCTCCCCTTCCCTCCCCTCCCCTCCCCTGTTTCTCCCCCAACCTTTCTCTCAACTCCCCTCCCCATTCCCCCACACCATACCCTGCCTCCACCAAACACACCCCTTCATTCTCTTTCTAAAACACAACACCCAGTTCCTGGCTCCTTCACCTTTGCCTCTGGGATTCCCACCTCATCACTATTTTTTCCTTCCTTCCACTTGTGTGCACCTCCATGAGGATCGACCTCTCTAGAGCGTCAGATGCTTCCACCTCTCCACCCTCAGCTCTTAATTACAGGCCTTTCCCATCATTCACTCCCATTTCTTCTTACACTAGCATTACAGACTAGGTTATACATTCTACGACACTCCTTCACGAAATGAAAGGAAGCTCACGGAGGGAGGCTATTTCCTCGGTACCTGGCAAACAGTAGTCGTGTAATGAACATACATGTATCACCCAGCAGGTATTCCTACGACAGGAGACTAAGCCACATCCTGACCTCCAGCCCTCAAGCTAAGCCTACTGAACAGAGGTGGCTGGAAGGAAGCAGGCTGGTTCAGAAAAGATTCATACGCGTAGCTTGCAGGTGTAGTCAGGGAAACGGTTGGGGCTGAACTCCTAGGTGACCCTTCAGCAATTTGGCTTTGACCTCTGCGGGAAGAAGGAAGAGGCCATGCTGGAGCTGGGCAGGGGCATTAAATGATTTGTAGGCGTTTGTGTAACCTGAGATTTCAACATTTTCTTTTCCATCAGGGTAAATAAAAATCAGCCCTTGTTGTCTAGATTTTCAGACCAGACCTTTTCTACCCCCATTTAAAAAAAAAAAAAATTAAAAAAAAATTTTTTTAGAAAATTTTTAAAAACTTTTTCTAAATTTTTTAAAATTAGAAAAAGGGAGCCAACATGAATTTGTTCTCTACTTGTTGTGATTATTATTATTATTATTATTATTATTATTATTATTATTATTATTATTATTATTTACAGAGGGACAGGAGATTCACTCCATTCCCTGGGAATGCATATTTGGGAACACTTCCATGTCCTCTGAATAGCCTCATTCTTGGTCACTGAAACAGGAACTCACTGATTAATGAATCTCCCAGCTCAATTTCTAAAGCTACTTCTTTGAGTTCTTCTTCCTCCTTCTTCTCCTCCTCCTTCTTCCTCCTCCTCCTCTTCTTCATCTTCCTCCTCCTCCCTGAGACAGAGTCTCATTATGTACTTTTGACTGGCCTAGAGCTTGCTATGTAAATCAGATTGACCTTGAATTCACAGAGATCCACCTATCTCTGCCTCCCGAGTACTGTAATTAAAGCGCTCTCTTGCGCTCTCTCTCTCTCTCTCCCTCTCTCTCTCTTTCGTTCTTGTTCCCAGAGTTTGGAATAAAAGCCCAGACTCTGGCAGCTCCCCACAGCTAGGTTCTGGGGAAGGAGCTTTTATTCGATGTGGTCACACTGGGAAGAGGTAAAAATAAAGGTGACCACTGATCCCCATGTTTGTCTTCAGTATACTGACATGGGGTCTAGGTTTAAATAGAGGGCAAGCAGTAAGCATTAGTAATCAATCCTCTCAAGAAAGAACTGGTGCCTCCCACCATTGCTTCAGCTCTGGTCTGTCCTGCTAGGTGCTTGGAACCATGCAAAACCACCTTTTGGCAGGCAGGTCACTCCTTTAGCGGGTACCAGGGCTTCAGCCTTTCCATTCTGTAGCTCAGAATTCCTGAGGAAGTGGTGTCTGTTAGGTAGCAAAGGGAAAGGGTACCCACCCCCTCTCCTGTGCCCCAGGCCTGTTAAACTGCAGGTTTTTTAAGAGCATGCATTCTTTGCTGTCTGCCTCAAGGTAAGCTGTCTGCTTTGGGCAAAGCCTGTGGCTATCCAAAATTGCCAGTAAGTGGGAGGATAAAACTGCAAGATGGGGTAGCTCACCACAGTTGGAGAGCCCGGGGCTCAGGCTCTGACTCCCACCTGTCGTTTATAGATGTATCACAGTCTGCATCAGACAAGGGTCTGTGTCTCTGTTGGTTCTGAGCTTGGGCAGAGAAGAGTGATGCTATTTGTGGTCTCCCTCAAAGATCTGACCAAGTGACTGACTTAGTTTTATTCTCTTCCAGAGTAAAATACACAATACTAATTAATATGGTATTTCAAGTCCCTCTGCACTGCAAAACTTTTAGCCATGTGTACAAACTACCAGATCATTTTGTACATGGATAGTGGCTATCTGAGGAAATCCACAGAGAGTTGGGGAAAATGCGTTTTGAAATCCATAAGGTATGGTGTCAGTGTCCAGCCTGACCCCTGACCAATAGCTCTGTGCCACTGAGGTCACCACAGGAGGATACCCCATTTGCTGGCATTTGCACAGTGTGTGACACACACTGGGAACTCAGTTGAGGGCAGTTTCCTTCTATCTGCCCCATGCTTTGTGTCTCATAGCCAAAGAGCCAAGTCCCCCAACAGGTCCACGTATTGAAGTGACAAACATTGAATTACTCTTTATACATATAACGACATTTACATTTACAATTTGGTCTCTCTTAATCCTCAGCATGTGCCCGATGTAGCTCAGTTGGTGGAGTGCTTTTCTACCTACTGTATATAAGGCTCTGAACCCCATAAATGGGGTATTGGGAGCACATATCTGTAATCCTAGCACGCAGAGGTGAAAGCAAGAGGATTTGAAGTTCAAGGCTATCATCTACTACATAGTGAATTGAGCAAAAAGAAGAAAAAAGAGAGTGAACATTTGAAGAAGGTAGGACTCAGAAGAGAAGAAATCCTATATCCCAGACAAGCAGAAGCGATTCAGATGATTGACTGAGCAGCCCAAGGTCAGTGGGGTCAGGTCCCAGCCGAAGATGGACTTCAAGCCCTGCTCTCTAACCACCAAATCTTGCAGAAACATGCTGGTGTTCACTAGCTGTGCTGGGAGGAAGGAGCTTCCACTGAGAAAGTGACTCCATCAGATTGCACTGTAGGCAAGTCAGTGGGACATTTTCTAGGAGAATGGGCAGGTAGTCCTTGGTTGAGTAAAAAGCAACCTAGGCAATCCACAAAGAGGGAGCCTATAAGCAATGTTCCTCCATGGTCTCTGCTTCAGTTCTGCCCTCCCCAAGCTGGTTTTGGTCATAATGTTTTATCACAGGAATAGAAAGCCAAACAGGAATGATGTATAGGAAACCCGGGATATGGCAGTATATAAAAATAAAATCCAAAGAAATGTATTATTAGAATCCTGTTGGGTAGATTTCCTCATGTTGTTATTTCAATATTTGTTCCTGAGTCAGGCATGATGGCACAAACCTATAATCTGACTGCTCTTAGAGGCTAAGGCAGGGGGATCACAAGTTGGAGTCCAGTCTTGGGTGCATAGCAATACTATGTCATAAAAGGAAAAAAATTATGATTACTATTTCCCTTTCTTAAATGACTTTCTCTTTATTTAATAATCTGTGTAGTTGCCCATTCACAGACATTTCTTGGATTCTTTCTATCTATATCATGCAGCCTGGCAGGAGCTGAGAATGCAAAGATCCAAGATAGATGGATATGTGTGTGTGTGTGTGTATGTTATATGATCCAATATGGATATATGTGTATATCCATATTGGATCATATATGTGTGTGTGTACCTGTGTTTTATATATATATATGTATATATGTGTGTGTGTTTGTATATATGTATATATACACACACATATATATACATATATGTATATATGTTATATATTTATATGATCCAAGATGGATAAATATATATAAATAATATATATATATATGACAGAAATATGATATATATCCATCCATATATTTGTGTGTATATATATATATATACACACATACGCATATATATATATATACACACACACACACATATGTATCATACACACATACATACACTTGTATATATATTCTGTCTTTTCCATGCTAATGTGAAGACAGATGTGGAGATAAATAATCCTAATTTGTACGCTGTTTTCCAGAGGGAGGAAGGGTAGACAGGATAGAGGACGCTCACAGGGTATAAGGTCAGACAGATGACTTCTTAGAGAAGACATTGTTTCAGGGTCTGCAGGGAAAGGATGGTTGGCTGTACCCTTCGAACCCCAGCCTTTCATCTGTAAATGGTGCAGATGGTAATTAATGTATACCTGGCAAGCCCTCAAGGAATGGTGGCTCTTATCACCATCCCACTCAGGACAAAAGGTCACTTCACTTTATAAATCTGACTTTACATAGGACAATAGAGTGAGAAAAAAAAAAGGGTACTTTCAAATCCTTTGCATGTTGTTTCCAGACATGAGTTTAAAGGGCATACAAGTGATGGGCCCCAAGTTCTGCTTAACACCAGGAACAATTAATTATTCTCAGAATTTGTTTCTACAAACTGGGAATAAACATGTTTCCACCCCTCTTCCTCCTTGACTGTTTCTGGCTGGTGGGCAGAGGTTGTTTAGTTAGGTTTTATGCCTTTTCTGGGGACGGGATTCAGATAACTCTGGCCTAGAATGAACCCAGTCCAGTGTTTATCTTACTTCCTCTCTGATAACAGCTCACGTCTCCCAGCGCTAGTGTGGAGAGCCTGGACCAACAGGAATTTATGAACTCCACACAGCACTGGGGTGCCAACTGTGGCGTGTTTCACCTTTGGAGAGAGAAAAAGCAGTGCTTGTAAGTAGACGTGGCGTGGAGCACGAACCATGTCAACCTAGTCCAGGGCCTTTGGTTTCAGCCTCCCTCAGGTTTTCAGATTGAAGGCAGCAAGAATTTTTTTTTAATTTATATTTTATTTTTATTTTTGACAGACTGTAACATAAATGGCATCTAGCCCGGGGACTAATGAGCTTCATTTCCTTCTGAAATCTAGTGAGCAGTCTTTATTGTCTACCTTCTTATCAGAATTCTTGACTTCCAGACTCCCACCAAAACGGCCCATTAACCTCTGTATTCCGGGACTCTCTATCCCAAAGTAATATGAGTCACATACTTTCCACAAATTAATCACAAAGGCCTAAGGTTTATCACAGCAACAGCCCTACGTCTTAGGACCAGCCTTCTATTTTTTTTTTATTTTAGTTACACACACACACACACAGACACAGTATATGTGGAGGTGAAGCAACAGCTTATGGGAGTCGTTTCTCTCCTTACCATGCTGGTTCTGAGGATCAAATTCAGGTTGACAGGTTTAGCAGCAGCACCTTTATCTGCTGAGTCATCTCCTCGGTCCTTATTACTTCTCTTGCTACTGTAACAAAATGCTCGAAGCAAGCAAGGTAAGGAAAGAGGATTTCTTTAGGTTCAGGGTTTGAAAGTTCTCTGTCAGGGAGGCTCGGTGATAGCAGCATGGACCAGCATTCAGGGAGCAGAGAGTGATGAATACAGGGTTCCATTGCCTCCCTTGCTTTATTTTTCCCAAGACAGGGTTTTTCTGTGTAGTCTTGGAACCAACTCTGTAGACTAGGGTGGCCTTGAACTCATAGATCTGCTCCCTCTGCCTCCCGAGCACTGTGACTAGTAGTGCGCTCCACCACTGCCTACCTCCTTCTTTGCATTCAGCCTAGGAGCCCAGTCCATGGGGTGGAGCTATCCATATCCAGGGTGTGTCATCCCCCCTTAGTTAAATATGTCTAAAAGCCTGCTGATACAGCCAGACCGTGTGTCTCCTAGGAGATTCCAGATCGGTCAGGTTGACAGCAACGATAAGCACACAGCCAGAGTGCACTGATCCGCACTCGTGACACAGTCAGTGCCATTAAATGTAAAGTTTAATGATATATTTTTGTAACTATTACTGTTAATGACAAGAAGACCTTTGTCTTTATTTATTTGGGGTACAGTGTACTCCAAAGATACCAAAACTAAATTAAATAAATGCATAGAGATAATAGAAGTACGGTTACCACAATTTACAATCTGGGGAAGAGGTATAAACTTTTTTCATTATTATTAAAATACTTAAGGCTCGAATTAGATTTTTTTTCCTCAGAACTTACCTAGGGTTTTTTTGTTTGTTTGTTTTTGCATTGAAAACTTAGTTTATAAGCCCATTGCCTGGTCACAGTAGAAACTGTTTTATTTTTAACTAGTGTGGTACAGAAGGCGTAAGGAAGTACTGACAAGAAGGCTTGATGATATATCAGATATGTATATTCAGCGAGGCAAACTACACGTTGCTATTAGCTGGAATTTAGCAGGCAATGGTTCTAAGAGATGAAATTTAGTCATTTCACTTCTGCATACTTCAATTCCTTCTGCTAAGGAATGGAAATGATAAAAAGCATTCTTACATAGTTGTTAGAAGAATGAGATATGCATCAGGATGCTTGGTGCAGCAAACTCAAGCATCTTACTGATATCATTTAATGGGAGGCTGAAGGGTACCAAGCCTTGCCGGAGTCATTTCATGCCAGATAATGGGATGGATAAGGAATGGTGGGGGTCTCACAAATGAACCCAAAGTTTGCTAAGTGTTCTAAGGAAAATTTTTATCTTATTACCTAGAAACTCTATTCTATTTATGGCATCTGTGGGAGTTGTTGCAGCATCAGAAGTAACTAAGGATCTACACACAGTTCATATTTATCGTGTCCTATTGTGGGATAAGTTGTTTGATTTTTTTTCCCATGGAAATAGCTGAAATTAAGGGTTAAGAGTTTGGGGACTCAAGTCAAGACTTGAGTTTTATGTTTCTCTGTCCCTAAAGTGCTTGTGCTACAGAGGGATGAGGGGGGTGAGTAATTGTAGATTATGAAGATTGTGATGCAGTTGGGCACTTAAAGCCACCGGCTCGACGTCTGTCCATCCATCCAACCCTGGCTCAAAGATACTGAAGAACGAGTGCTCTGCACTGTACACCTTTTTCTCATCTTTATTCTGTGAGCCTTACAAGACAGCAACGATTTACATAACACGTCTATCACATTAGCTGTTATAAGTAATCTGGATGATTTAGTAAAACATATAGTTTATATTATCTATTATGTTATTATATCATATCATGGCACAGATTCTGTGCCATTTTAAATGATGGACTTGAACATTTGTGGATGTTGGCGTGTTGGGGTGCTGTTCTGGAATAATCCTTTGTGGATACCGAGGGATGAAGTGTTGATTGGTTGTAACTTTACAGGAAATGTGTGTTATTGATCTAACTGGTAGAAGAGAGCAAAATGTCAGTAGCAGTAAATAAAGCGTATGACAGATGAAAATAAGAAAAATGTGCTTTGAATATGTAGCTTTGCACCTGGGGATGGTGGTGGACAGCTGTAATTACAGCATTTAGGAGGCCGAGGCATCAATACTGTAATTTCAAGGCACATGGCAAAGATGGTTCTCAAAAACCAAAACAGAAAACAAATGAATACTAATGAAATATATTTTTGTGTCTGGCATAGGTTAGGTACTCAGTAAAAAATGCAAATTAGAAGCTTAGAATTTAAGTTAAAAACAAACAAACAAACAAACAAACTACCACCCAAAAGCAAAATCTGTAATTTTTAAATATTCAGGTACAGCTCTCCATTGAGTAGCATTTATAGGCATGGCATGTTTGTCATTGCTGTCTTATCATTCCCTGAATGCCTTCCAAGGAAAGGGTTTTCAAGTGACTCAGCTGCTGAACGTTCCTTTGGCTTCTGCCTTAGTCAACCACAGAGCTAACTCTTGGATGCTCTAGTTCTGATTGGAGTAATGACTGAAGCAAAGACCCCAGAGGGCGTGGCCTGCTGTCAACAGCCAGTGGAGTTGATTCGAATCCTACAGGCACACCCTTGCTGGATAATGCGATGGAAAAATGGTGGATGTGCCCCACACGGTGCGTTTCTGTATTCCTATAATATCAGAAGTGACCTTTTCTATTTCATCTCTTCTGCGAGAGGTCAGGCAGCACTTCCATCTCAGAGGGAACTAGAATGGAAGAGATCACATCTATGATTGCATCCTGGATCACAGACCTCATTCTGATGTTGAAACAGCAAGCACCACCCTGAGCTGGACTCCATTCTGCTACCTCTATGCACTAATACCCAGAGCTGCTTCACCTACGTGTGAGTTCCTACAAAATCCTAGCCCTGATGAAAGGTGCCTTTCAGTTTGTTCGAAAGCTGAAGCCCCATTGGGCCGTTAAGCCCCTTGCCCAGATGTTCTACTATCTACCAGCGTAGCCAAGAATTAGGTGTTTCTTTTGTTGATACCAGTTCAGTACACCTCGGGAGGAGCCGTTGTCAACCCAGGTGTGCATAGACAATAGTTTGCCACGATCACCTATGAGCTACATCACAAGAAACTGATTTGTAATGGAATCTAAATAACGAAGTTTACAAGCACATTCCCTGAAAACATAAAGCATTTTAAAATATTTCTTTCTGGTGTTCTTTTCTTTTTAAAGTAGCTCTGTTGACTATAACTGATAAAATGTGAAACCATTGCCATGACTATAGAGGAATTTTAATGCAGCAATTTAGATGCACTGGCAAGGGATCACACCCAAAGACCTTTTAGGTCTGTGTGATCCTGCTGGAATACAGATATACCTTTAATCCCAGGAGACAGAGGCAAGGAGATCTCTGAGTTCAAGGTTAGCTTGCTATAGAGCAAGTTTTAGGTAAAGAAGAGCTTAGGTCTAGGCTCAGTGGTACACGACTTTAATCCCAGCACTCAGGACACAGCATCCTGCCGATCTCTGAGTCCTAGTCAGTTGAGTCGGTGAGTTGAGAAGCAGTGCAGTGGAGTGGCGGTCGTGGGAGTTCAGTTTCTAAAGTTCCGAAGTATTTTTTTTTTAAAAACAGGACAGTTTTAGACGAGTTACAGACAAAACAAGTTGGACATGGGTGAAGGCAGATTGAGCCAGAGAATGAGAGAGAGTCAGAACACACTGCCAGTTAGTTTGAGGACAATCAGAGCAATTCAGTGAGAAGCTGAGAGAAGTCAGATTAAATCAATCAGCTTGGAGAGGAGTTTAGCGCCAGAGTAAATGAGTTGAACCAATCAGCCAGGGTTCAAAGAGAACTAGAAAGGGTGAGTTTATTCGGCAGTAAGCCTACGAGAGGACAATTACATCAGGTGAATATAGTTACTTTTTTGCACAACTAAGAAATGTATTCAGTCTTTCTGTGCCCCATTCATAATCCATCCTCCTCGTCCTCTATCCTCTCTGCTATCCAGACATCTATGATCAGCTGTTGTGCATGTTAGGAATTCTTTTCCCTGCAACCCTCTTTTCCTCTGAGAAATTTTATATGGTCCTGGTCATATATGTATATACGATAGGCATACAAATCAAACATATACTAATAATAAGCAATAAGGTAATTTAACTTGAAAGCAAATTTTTGCATACATATAATTTTACCACTTATTGAATACAAAGAGAAAATTTACATACTAGTGAGGTAGCTGTACTTATTTCTCACATAGAGATCTTGGCTAATTATGTGACACTGCAGGGCATTGTAGAACATCTTCCGGGCTTTGCAGAGTTGATGGATGGCTTGACTTTATAATCATCAATGCTAAAACTACCACATAAACATGTAGTACAAAATTACCGGAGAATGTTTAGGGCCACTTCAGGAATTATTAGAAATTCTGTCCAAATCCCAAGTCTAAACTCACTGATTTTTTTTTTAATGAAACCCAAATACTAAGTTTAGACCCAAACATTCTATTATGATACAATCCCAAAATATGGTAACTGGATACCTAGCAAGGATGGTAGGAGAATATGTAAAGTCTGTTTCCCATAATCAATCCATTATGTTTCTGTAAGAGCAGACACCAACAACACTGTGGTTTCTAACATGCAGTCATCTTTTATCTGAGAAAGAGGTTGAGGGCAGGGTCCATTGGCACTAGATGGTGAGATGCATGCACAGGGCAGACAATGCTTGTTCTGTGTTCACACCACGGCTGCGGTGAGTCCCACGGTGCCGCACAGGCAAGAGTTTCCAGAGACACCTCGGATTCATTATGCATTTGATTTTCAATTGTCGGTCATTACGGGCACCTAAAAGCTTTTACTCTTGCCAAATTTCAGAATAAGATGCCATTGCATTTTGGCTATGTGACTCTACACGGGTTGTGATATACTGATTTAGAAGCTGTGATATAGGTTTCTTTACACTTTCTAGAACATCATAAAAATAGGAATAGAAATGGAATCAAATGACATCATGCACTATGTATCCTTTGACATCTTTCACTCTCCGTATTCTGAGATTGATCTTTTTCATTGAATCTATCACTTGCTTATTGCTGAAAAATACCTAAGCATGCTTATGCTACTATTTACTTGTCTATTAAGATTTATTTTCGTTTTAAGACAAGGTCTCATTCTGTAGCCCAGACTTGCCTCAAACTCAAACTCACAGCTCCTCTCCCTTAGTTTCCTGAGTTCTGGGACGAGATAGATTTAGGTCTCTTTATAAGGCTTCTATTAACTGTTTCATAAACATTCATGGATACAACTAGTGTGAATATTTGTGTAAGGTTTTTTGGATAAATGCAGACTTTCATTTGTTCTCAATTAATACCTAAGTACAATAACTGGGTAACACTTAAGATAAATACATCTCATTTGTGAAATCATTGCTATCAAGTTCTCATGACATTATCTTTATTCTTTCAAAAATCTGTGCTCACTCTTGTGTCTCTACCGTCCCTGTCCCAGAGAGTGGCAGTCTAACCCCCCTTCCCATCTTCTTGGATCAGCCTTTCAAGCTAGATATATTTTTATTTATTTTTTTTTTTTACCAAGAGCTGATATTTGATACGACTTTATTTTCCATTTTTCTATTTCACTAATTTTCTTTCTGGTCCTTACCATTTACTTTTTTTCTATCTTGGGACTGGTTTAGACATTGTAAACCCTACTTTGTTTTATTAAAAATGGAAGTACGTTCCTTGATTCGAAATATTTTCTAATATGTAAAACCAATGTAAATTTCTCACTATTGTTAGCTTCAAGAATACCACACAGTTTTGATACACTGTTTTACTTTTTAATCCCACACAGTTTTGGTACAGTGTTTTACTTTTTATTCAGTTTGTGATGTTTTATAATGTTCTCAATGTTTTTCTGGAACTCAAAGATTATGTAATAATACTAGGAAAGGAGAAAATTGCGTAGGTCTGGCTACAGGGACAGTTTTAGATGTAAAAAAAAGACTCTGCTAGGTAAAAAAGTAGGATGGAGACAAGAGAATGTGCCAATGAAGGTATGGTGTGTAAATGGTGAGAGGGAGGGAAGGAGGGAGGAAGAGTTGAGGCGATTCTTCCTCCAACTTCCTGTTTGGTTAAATCAAGAGTTTGGTTCTACTTTGTGTAGAGGTTAATTCAGTGTGGTGAGGATTTGAAGCAGGATTTATGGGGAGCAATGATGTGGAAACCCGTGCTTACACAGCAATCATAAAGGTAAGATCTTGGAGTGAAGATCATGTGGTTGTAAATTCACCTTGTGCAATCTTCCTCTTGTGTTACCCTACCTGCCCAAGTGAAATATCAGAGGGAAAAATAAAACAGATTTAGGAGTTATTCAAGCCAAAGATTTTGGCAGATTCCTTTGGAAGAAGAGTAATGAGTCAAGAAGATGACTCTGATAAGAGAACGAAGAAGACATTGAGACTGTCTGACAAATGGAA
Source organism: Tokudaia tokunoshimensis (assembly GCA_036184795.1). Taxonomy (NCBI): domain Eukaryota; kingdom Metazoa; phylum Chordata; class Mammalia; order Rodentia; family Muridae; genus Tokudaia; species Tokudaia tokunoshimensis. The sequence continues at coordinate 34,246,720 of BTHU01000007.1, forward strand.
GCAACTGGATGACTGGATAGAGACAACAGTGTGGGTCAAAGGCTTAGCAGTTTTCATGAGGTTGAAAAGCAGGTTTGAAGGCTCAGCAGAGAGAGCAGGAAGTTTAAGTAGGTTGTGTGGTCAGTCTGTGGAATCGTAGAGATTAAGTTCGCACCAGTAAAGCCGTTCTGTGGAATGACCAGTTTCAGGGTGTGGTTATGCACACGGGTGATAGAATTGGAATAAAACTGAGGTCCTTGGCATGAGGAGGCCTAAGAACTGCAAGATCAGGCATTTTTGTGGGGCAGCCACACGGACTCCGAGATCACCCAGGCTGATACTGTGACTAAATGTGTGGTGAGAACATGAATCACAAGTTGTTCCCTATTTGGGGGTAAATGAGAGGAGTTAGGCAACACGATGAGAAAAAGACATTTAGGATTACACAACAGAAGCATGTTGTAGGGTCAGGGTTCGTCAGTTAAGTGAAGAATTATTGAACAGGATACTAGAAAGCTAGTTGTCTTACCTCAAAGTCCCTTGTCAAGTGAGTCTTGGGAGGTTGGCTGCCCTGTGGTGGCTCTAAAGAGACAGAGGACCCCTCAGGACAGTCTGGTGTAGGTTGAGGGATGATAGAAGATTTTCTTCAGGAGGCTGACAGTGAATGAAATTTTGATGATCCAACAAATGAAATTCTAGAGGCGATGGCAGAAAGGGTTGGCAGTGAATGGTGGCAGGGGCATTTGTCTCTCTGGTCATCCAAATATTTATTGGAGTGGCGAATGGCAGCTAGACCTTGCTGTAGCTTACCCTTGGGAAAGTGGTGGGCGATGACAGGGATGCCTGGCACGAAAATCACAGAGCTCACGTATCACAGGGGAGTTTAGAAACGAGATTCTCTGATGCCAACTCTGGTGTTCCCAATGGGACAAGAAGCCAGGTGACTTTAGCAGTCCGTGACCTTGCTGCTCAGGTCGTAGAGCACATTTTTGTCTCAGATACTTCTGAGTCAGACATAGTCTCTTCTGGATACTGAAGATGTTTGCAGTGACTGTCTCATGAGCTGCAGTCGCTTACCCTGGCTCCTTCCTTCTCCCTTCCTTTCTCTTTTTGTTCTTTCTGTTTTAAATGGTGTTTTTATTCACCCTTTGAGAATTTCACACAGTGTAATTTGATCATATTCATATCCCGTAGAATCTTCTCCGAGGGTCTTCTGTACTTCCCTACCCACTTAGTTTCATTTGAATAGGTATACAGCAAACAAATAAACAAGCTATAAAATCCAGTGAAGGCCTCAGTTTCCTCTTTAGAAGGACACAGTGAATAATACAGAATTACTGTTGGTCATTGTGACTCCTAATGCTAATGTGTGTGCAGTTCCTAGCCTAGAGCCTGGCACATAGTAGTTAGTAAATGATGGCCATAGCTTTTCCTTATGAAGACCACAGAGGCTAGACTTAGCTAGGGTCGAATACAAATAAACCCTGCATCTTTGCAACGGTTTTGCAAACACTTATCAGATGAATGAATTAGAATTCAGCATGGTCCTGTGAACTGTCCAAGGACAAGTCCTAGTAAGATGCGTAGGTAGGGTGACTGGTCCTCCGTTGTTGTCAGATGATCCTAGGCATATCATTTAGACATTAAAGGGGAAAATATTGCAGGATTTTTCAGTTACCTCCATGGCTTGTGGTGACCCTGAGATCAGATCATATTTTGGGTGTGTTTCAAGCCCCTTGAGCCAAACTGCACTGCCTTTTACCTTGCTTAGCTTTCAGGGATGCAACGAGAACTGCGCATAGTAGGGGAATTTTCTAGGTGAGGGGAAACCGTACTCAGGGTGAGTGGTTGGCTATTCACGAAGAGCCAGCAATTAGGCTCTAATGAGATAATTAAAGCTGTGCCGAGGGAGACAGAGACTGATTTGTACTGTCAAGGGGGAGCGCTGAGCAGCTGAAATTTCTCACAATCACACTCTTCCTGATCCAAGCAGATCGGAACTCATTTAGTTAGCAGTGAGCAGAGGCACCCCACTGACTCCCTTAATTACAACACAGGGGCACTCTATGCAAACACTAGAGGAATGCTACATACAAGAATTCATAAATCACACGACTGTAAATTTCCTCTTGGGTGGACATAAGATTGCAGACCAGTGCAGAATTTTTTTCCCCTGGACATGCAAACTCCCTTCATTTAATCATTGATTATGAAAACATTGTGTTACTTGGGATGATTTTTTTTCCACAGTTCACAACCCTCCAGCATTTCTATTCTTTCCCAGACCAAGAATGAAGTGCTTCTTTTTCTAATCACCTTAGGGGCTCCCCTGAGTTTTGGATGGAATCTTGGAGGTGGTGGGGTTCTATTTTTCGTATAAGTGAAAAAGAGAAAGAAAGAAACAAAGAAAGATGAAAGAAGAAGAAACAGAGCTTTGAGAAGGTTTTAATTTTTTAAACTAACTTTTCTGATATTACATGACTAGATAATAAAAGGTCACATGAGAAAGATTAAGGCCAGAGGCCATATTGTGATGAGAAGAGCCGGGATGACTTTGGAAGCCCGTGTGGCAATTTGGGGGATGATGATGGAAGGGGAAGAATTTCTGCTTTCCATCGTATGCCTCACAGGTATGGAGGGGTTCAAACTGAACTAATATAGTTTACATATCTAACTTGAAATATTTGCACTATGATTTTTAATGCAAACCAGGACATTTGTTCTATTTTCTACATATTTCTAGCTGAACTCACTGGCCCTTGCTGACTGCTCCAGCTCAAACTGGTTTCAGAATCCATCTGGGCTGTGGCCAGAGCTAATCCTCAGGAACCTTTCTTTTGCTATTGGCACATGCAGGGGGCTCCTGAGAGCTTTCCCTTCTCCTTCAGCTCTGACCTTCAGCCTGCCTCCAGCCTGTGCCTCTACAGTCCTTGATAGGCTGTCAGGCTGCCATGTTTAGGTAATGGAGACTCCTGTTTTCTTTTCCATCTCCCCGAGAACATTCTAGAAAGAATGTTCTAGAAAGCATTCTTGTTTTTTCTCTTCCTGTAGAGTAGCAGATCGCAACCTTTCTAACACTGCAATACTTTAGTACAGTTCCTTATGTTATGGTGACCCCCACCTATAAAATTATTCTGCTGCTATTTAACAACTGTGATTTTGCAACTGTTATGAATTGGAATATAAATATTTGAGATGCAGGATATCAGATATTTGACTCCCAAAGAAGTCTTGACCCATAGGTTGGAAAACCCTGCTCTAGTGTCTTTGACTGGAGCCATAGGCCTGATCTCTCTTCTTTTCTTTTATTTTTTGTCCCAGAGAATGGTCTATGTAAAATGCTGCTTCTGGTGCTGAGTGACAACTAATCCCGGTATTGCCAACTGTCCATCAAGTGCCTGCATTTTTCTATTTATTCCAGGTCCCAGCAGAAGTAAGCACCTGAAAACACAAACTAACCAAGGCGTGTAGAGGTTTGTGTTCATTCTTGCCTGTAGACCAGACTAGCAAGGCACTGTGTCTTTGCAAGAACACAGATGGGTCAAGGTTCTTTTCTGTTTGCCATGGGCTAGGGGAGAGTTTTGTTACTCTCTTGGAAGTGGCCCTAACAAAACCTGAGTACCACCATTTGTTGATTAATTCTCTCTTGACTTTTAAGGGTGGTTTGAGGCTATACCTGCCTTAATTTCCCAAATTAGATAGTCTCTTTTGACCTTGCATATGGCTCAGACTCGAAGAATGAGCCTCTTCTGTGTTCTTAAATTGGATCTTAAACTATTGGCTGTTGAGATAAAAAACGTATTTTGTACCATAGACCTTGAGATTTAACCTAAAACTACTATATTTTCACGTGTGTGTGTGTGTGTGTGCGCGCACACCAAAGTTTTCCTTTTCTTAAACTGAAAACAATTTCTACAATGATTATAATAATGTTATTATTGTTATATGTTTGGGTTTGTGTGAGTTTATGCAGAATCCTACAGAAACCAGAAGGGGTGTCAGATCCTCTAGGACTGGAGTTATAGGAAATTGTAGGCTTGCTAATGTGGATTCCAGGAACTGAACTTTGGTCCTCTGCAATAGCAGGAAGTGCTTTTACCCACTGAGCCATCTCTACAGTCACAAATTGGCAGTTGTTTTATCAAATTTTATGGTGGGAGTCCTAGGCTATGGGAGACACTCACACTGTTGAATAGAAAAAAGCCAGTATGAACATTTGGTGTTGCCTTTCAAGCCCCAGAGCTAAGCTCTTGGCTTTCATAGCTGCTCCTGTGATCAGGCTGAGCCCCTCGAATCATTTGACTCCAGGCTGCCTAGTACTGCTCCAAACTCAGGTTTCTCTACTTTGCTGGGAGTAAGCTGTATCAGCAAATTCCCTTTGAGGCAGTATCTTACAAATCAGATCATGTCAGATACACGGCATTATTAGGTAATTTCAGGGAAAGAAAAAATTAGAAGACTTTTAAACAACACCACAACATGTCCTCCTTCAGCCCCAGATGCCCCCTGAATGTCCCATTGAATGTCACCTCCTCTCTCTCTTCCTCCTAAGGAAAAGAGGCCATGACTTTGAAAAAAAAAAAAAGAGTATAGGAGAATATATGGCAGGGTTTGGTGCAAGGAGAGGGGAGGTAGAAATATAGTTATAATCTCAAAAATAAAAAAGTAAATGTGGATTTGGGGGGAAAAATGTATCTAAACTGAGACTTGAGCTTGTAAAGCATCACTGGGGATAGCCAGGAAAGCAGCAAGATACAGCTGTTTTAGGGTGGCCAAAGGCAAAAGAGTAAGACAGCCACAGAGTCTCCTAGTTTTGATTGGTTTGTAATCACACTGGGTTCGTGAGCACAACTGTTTAAACTTGCTTTTCCAGAACCTCATTAATCTTTGCTATTGGTTCATCGCCCATTTCCAAATATGATCTCACCCCAAGGTTCTGTCCAGTGGCGAACAGCTGGGAAGCGTTTCCCTCTCTCAATCCGAGAGTCAGTGTGGAAGGACCCCGAGCTGGCGCTGGTTTCTAAGCTTTTCAGAATGAATCACTGGAGTGTGGGGTTTTGGTGTGGATTACTAGCCAAGGAATTATCTGACCGCGTTTAGTTCAGAACTAAGAGCTTTGGAAAGAATTATAGCCTGTGCCCTGGAACATGATCTTATCATAGGACAGGATCAGAGTTATGGATTCTAGTTATTTTCTTCAAAACTTTTGTATGTCTCTCTCCCCAGCTGACCTCCCTATTATTTCAAGGGTGACTTGGGGGGTAAGATTCAAAGCCATAAACTAAGGAGTGAATTTCAAGCCAGATTTTCAAGTAAGGGCCTAAATTCCTCTTTTTGTTCTCCAAAGATCTGTCTGACTTTTCTTTGCCACCTCAAATAAATAACAAGAACACAGATCCGTTTGGTACCCTTGGTCAAGTGCCCCATCCCTCTGGCCACACAGCCCACTTCTGGACCATGAGTTGTAAGTTATATTGCTGACATACATTTCCGATGATTGGTCATCTCTCATTTCAGTTTTTCGAGGTAGGATGCTGCTTTTGGTTTCTCAATGGTCTTTTTTTTTCCTCCTCCTCTTTCAGAAGATGTTTCAGCTAATCGAGTCCCCAGGAAGCCCTAGACGTTATCCTTTGTGGGACGTGTGATGGAATACCATGCTAAGTGGCCTTCAGGTTTGAATGCCCCAGAGGCATTAATGATGAGACCCTCTCAGAGACTGAGAAAGTTTAATTCACCTAGCTGGATTTACACCACTGAACTGAGAACTGAAGGTGCCTGCTCAGATAGAATAAACTAGAGTATTCCTCCTGAAGAGGAGAGAAGAGCAAAGGGAACAGTTCTTTCGAAGCAAGGTTAGTTGAGAAAGCAATAGCAAGACTGAGGAGTGCCCAAGACGCTTGCAGGAAGTGATGTGGGGACTTGAGTTTTATTTTGTATTTGTTTATACTTGCATCTTTTCAGCTGTGCCAGCAGCTCTAAAAACAAGCAAAGGAACAATCCTTTTTACAGAAGGAAAAGTTGAGGATACAAGGTCAGATGCCTTCCTCTTCTCCCTCCCCTGTCACAAGCTGACTGGGTGTGCAATTCTTTCTGGGGGCCCATGCTTCATGTATAACAAGCTTCCTTTAACTCTTCCCACAATCCTCTAAGGCAGGTACATAAACATCCCATCTTAAATACTCTAAAACTAAGGGTTGAAAGAATTGAGTTGTCCATGGCTGCATGACTAGGAAGCTAGAGGAACTGTTCTGCCTGACTTTAGCTCACACTCTCAGATGCATGTCTGAATTCTTGGCTCAGGTTGTCAGTTCCGTGTACTTTTGGAACCCAGTGCCCTGTCCGGCTATCGAAAAGTGATAAGGTAACTTCAGGCCAGCAAGGAGAACAGAGAGTCACCTCTGACACACACTACATACAGCTCAGCCTCCTCTCACAGGGAACAGGATGCAGACCTTCCTCAAAATAAGACTCTAGTCCTTTAAGATGAGTTACTTGGAAAATGTGTGGTAATATGTATAACGTGCTGGACATTGTGCAGGGTGTGAACGGATTTCTGAGGCAGTGTTTAAGACACATGGAGGACCTTAAAGAACGTACAACTTCCTAGCAGAAGAGAAGCCCATGAAGGGTCAAAGGGCGTTTATATGAGTTATGTTTCTGACTGACAATGATACTCAGGGATGAGGAAGGCTTGCCTGGGCATCTGTTGTGCTATTTGAAGAACACAGAGAGCTTCTGTGTCTCAGAGAACTGAAAAAATATTACATAGTACAAGAGACCAAAACCACCAAGAAGAACAGCTGTTGTTAATATTTATCACAATCTGGCTGCATACCCATGGGTGATCCAGGTACACAGAGAGGAAGTACTGGAAACACCTGGAAAGGCCCAGAACTGGCAGGCATTTGCTACCCCCATACAAGGCAATGAGTGGCTGATTGCCATCTGAAGCAACATGAGCATGACCGAGTGTGTTCAGTGTGGTTTCGTATGGTGCTAGCAAAATGCTTGGTTTCAAAATCTTACTAACGTCTAGCTTGTTGATTCCTTGCATTATGGAAGCATGCAGCCGAGTCTTCTTGAGGCAAACACAATTATAGATTTTAGATCTCTCTGAGAAAGGTTAGGCAGGGTCTCTGCTTATTTAGCAGGGGTTTGCACATCTGCATCAGGTCCCTCTCCAGTACAGAAAGTGTATGTTAAGAGATCTTGGGAATCTCTCTGTGAAGCTCTAAGTCACATCAATTCTTTTCCATGTTCTCCCATCTCTCTTGCTCTTCTTCTCTCTGTCTCTCTGTGTATACATACAATTTAGGGGGGGAGGGGAAAGGGTTGGCCATTTCTGATCATCTAGAAAGCAAGAAACCCAGAAACAAAGTTTTCAGTGTCCTTTATGACTTAAGCTCAGAAGTCATGGACTACCTTCTATACTATCACAATGGTCAAGGAAATTAAAGGTTTTCAAAGATGTGAGAGAAATTAAAATCTGCCCCATACTTGGCTGAGGATGCTAACATCTGTCTTACTTCCTTTGTTGCTAAACAAAGCAAGCTAAAGAAGAGCCTATTCTAGCTTACAGTTCACGGTTATATGTCATCACTGTGGGGAACTCACAGCGGAAAGCACTTGGGATACCTGGTCCCATTGCATCACGGAGAATGGTGAACGCTTTTTATACAGCCTAGTGAATGGTGCCACCCACAGTGGGCGTGTCTTCCCATCTCAATTAACCCAATCAAAATGACATCCCTCAGGCATGCCCAAGGGGGCTGTCTCCCAGGTGATTCTAGATTTCATGAAGTTGACAATTGAGATTAAATATCACAGCATCGAATTGTAGGAAGAGCTTTCAGGATGGAACGTCTGCTGATAGAGTAGTACTTAAGAAGTTCAATCTAATATAGTATCGAAACCATGAAGCTGTGCACAGATCTTTACAACCATTTGTACTGATGACACTCAATGTTTCTTAAAGAATAAGTCTCTCTATATTCTCATTTGGTCAGAACCTGATATTACAGTTAAATGAGTTTTGGAACTGTAAATTTGAGCTTACATCATGTGCCTTTACCTGACATCTGCATGTTAGACCCCTTGAATTGCAAGACTTTAAAATTTTTATCTTTGACTCCATCTCAAATTTATGTAAAGATTAAGAGTGCAACGATTCACCTCTAGTCATCTAGCTAGATGAATTTGTTCTAATATTTTGTCTTGCTTTTTTATTCTCTCATTTAACTCATTTAGACCCTTACCGCCACCACCACCACCACCATCATCACCATCATCATCATCATCAAATTCACGAAGGTTAAAATAGATACAGTGCTACTATTTAGTATATAGATAGTATTTAAATTTTATTAATAGCACTAGTAACATTTTCATATTGGCTTTCTACCCTGAACCAGCATCCCAGTCTGGGAACCCAGGTTGTTTTGTCTTATCATACATCTCATGATGTAGCATATGCTAGCCTGGATCTACCTACATAGCCCAGACTGGTTTTAAATTCATCACTGCCTCTACCACTCAAGTACTAAGATCACAAAACAAGCTGCTCTTCTAGATTCAGGGCACTTTTTGTTTAAGATAGTCAATGGGCAATTTTATTTCTACCCTCAGAGAATCACCAAGCCATAGAATATAAGCCATAGCAGCATGCTTAATGGATGGGAAATTCTGTTGGGTACAGAGCCAGGAGGGAGGAGCCTATACAAGACAGCAAAGAAGTCTGACCACAGAGGGAGGTCTGGCATGGGTAGGGTACCACTTCTGAAAAAGCTGGTTAGCATCAGCAAACAAGGACCTCCATGTTGAAATAGTTTTATACCATCTGAACTTAACCAATCTAAAAACTCATGACATTCCAAGCCTACCGTGGTTTTGGCAGACAGATATGGTTCTTGGCTTCAGTCCTACTTCAAGGAGTCTAGTGCATCTGTGTGGGGTCACTCACAAGGACTGGGATAATTCTTGTCAGACTTAGGAGTTTCCATGACTTAGTCTCCTAGGCTCTTAGGATGAGGGACTAGGAAAGACAAAGGAAGTCCTGGCCTTGGTACTTTCTAATTACATCTTTTTCGATGATTCTAGCTGACCTATTGTGTATCTCCTAGTCCTTAATGTTCGTGACCTCACTTTTCTGATTTATAATATCAGGGGTTTGAGCTGAATTACCTCTAGGTTCCCTTCTGGCTTTCGTATTCTGGGAAATCTCCTTTGCCTAAATCTTTTAAAGTGTGAATTAAACTCACAGATAAAGATGAATTACCCAAGGGCCTGGACGTATTGCAGAAGAAAACTCCTCAGGGTCCCAACAAGCCTGCTTTTTTTGGAGCATGCTTTCTCTGTACAGCTGTGAAGAGAGCTATCTGCACACAAGCTATAACTTCATATGACTAATGGTAACCATGGCGACCACTAAATATTCCTTCTAGACCTTGCATCTGCACAGCTCACTGGAGCAGAGGAAATAAATGTTGCTGCTTTGAAAAATGATAAAAATAATCCCAGCTAGCTACAGGCTCGGAAAGAAAGGAGAGCTCTTACACCTGAAGGTCAAACCGTTTCATCTTGTTTTTTTTTTGCTCAAGGCTTTCACGAACCTAGGGAACTTTGGTTACCAGCCGAATGGAGAGGTCTCAGGCCTGAGGGTTTATCATTAGGAGAAGAACCTGAGTAATTTTTAAAGAGGATTCTGACAATATATGATGACCCCTATGTTGAAATAGGAATGTGAACATTAGAACACACACATACACACACAAACAGAGAGAGAGAGAGAGAGAGAGAGAGGGAGGGAGAGGGAGGGAGAGGGAGGGAGAGGGAGGGAGAGGGAGGGAGAGGGAGGGAGAGGGAGGGAGAGGGAGGGAGAGGGAGAGACTGAGAAACTCCCCCAGGCATCCAGCAGCTCAGGATGTCAGGTTGCGTTATTGGTTTAAGGGAAGACTGGCCAAGGTCAAGTGGGGGCCTGGCAAAACAGAGACCAAGAATGAGGAGACTTGCCTGAGAAAGCAAGGGATGGGAAAACACAGGCAGAGAAAATATCAAGGAATAATGCTCCAGTGAACAGAAAGCTGCATAGGGCAGCTGGGCACATAAGCTCTGTGTCAGAATGGAGAAGACGTTGATAGCATCTTGGGTAACCATGAAGTATCAGTCAGAAATTCTAAAGTCCTCTAGAATAGTCCAGGACAGTCATGCAGGAATATGAACGAACCCATTAGTCATTGGTGATAGACAGGGGTAAAACGACCTGGGGGTGATATATGACCCATCTCAAGAGCTTAACCTGTTATTAGCAGGAGAGAAGACATATCCAGAGCTCTCACATTTTGATGTAAGCATGAATTTTGGATTTATTTATATGTGAAATTCTTAATTCCGAATGCAGACATGGTATGGCTTGTCATTTTTCGACCTCTGAAGTTATGGCTGCCCTTTTGAGAATGAAGGTAGAAAATGCTAAAGAGATAAAAGCTGTATACACAATGACCATGAGACCACAAACCTTCAGTTGCTGTGGATGTCTACGACGGCCTTCCACGTCGCACTCTTCAGTGGTTACACTGCGTGTGGTTTAGAGAAAGCTGCCAACGGAAAGAAGGAAGTTGGTATGGGCAGATTTGAATGTGGGGTGCAGAAATACATATGCCAGTCTGTCCCGAAGGCAAGACACCTTTTAAAGTGGCTGCTCTGTCTCCCACAATATCCTTCTCAGCAACTTCTAACCTGAGCTGCAATAGATATGTATGTAGTATGTAAACAGAACAGGAGACTATCTGGACGATAGTATTTAGAACTGGACGCTGAGCCAGTCATTTGCTTTAGAGGAGTCTGGGCTCCACAGGTAGATGGAAAACTCCTGACAGGTATGAAGAACAAAAGGACGGATGAGGTGGCCAGTCTCTGGAAGAAGGCAAAGAGTCAGCACACATAGACGTGACCCCAATGGCGAGAGCTGAGCATTTGGGCACTTTAGAAAGCAGAGGATCCTTTGAGTCTTTGGAAAATCACAGCAGCTCTCTAGATCATGGAGTCACTAAAGGGAAATCCGAGAACTTGAGAGAAGAAGAGGGACATGGAATTCCAAGTCCAAACTGAACTGAAGTCGTATGTTAGGGCGGGACCGGCGTCCTGTGAAACGCTCTTATAGGGAACTGCTGTGACGTAGGATAGAAGCAAAGAGAACTTCTCCCTCCTCTTATGAAGGATTGAAGCTTCAAATATGATGAAAAAAATCGAGACTACACAAATCAACTTGAGAAAAGATGTAAGCTTTTTAAACATGAATATGCACATGGCATAAAAACATACTATGGAATTCAAAGAAAAACCAGATGGTTTAGGTTTCAGTACATTCTTCATAGGGGAGAGAATGGTGTGTGTGTGTGTGTGTGTGTGTGTGTAGGCATATTTAGAGGGACAGCTAATGTGTTTTAGCAGAAACGAGTGGGCCTTGCTTATTTTGGTTTTAGGATGTCTTCCAGGAGCTCAGGTGTTAGATGGTTGCTCTCCAGTTTTGTGTTACTGGAAGGGGATGTGAACTTTTACTTCTTTTTTTTTTTTTTTGTTTTTCGAGACAGGGTTTCTCTGTGTAGCCCTGGCTGTCCTGGAACTCACTTTGTAGACCAGGCTGGCCTCGAACTCAGAAATCCTCCTGCCTCTGCCTCCCAAGTGCTGGGATTAAAGGCGTGCGCCACCACCGCCCGGCATAACATAAAGTCTTGGAGATATTTTTCGGGTTGCTTTTGTTTTGTTTTGTTTTTGTTTTTCAAGACAGGGTTTCTCTGTGTAGCCCTGGCTGTCCTGGAACTCACTCTGTAGACCAGGCTGGGCTCGAACTCAGAAATCCGCCTGCCTCTGCCTCCCAAGTGCTAGGATTAAAGGCGTGCGCCACCACCGCCCGGCCTTAGGGGATGTGAACTTTATGAGGTGGGAATGCTTGGTGGCCTACTGATTAATGCTTCTGGATCTTTGGAGCAGATTTCAGAACATGGGCCATGAGGCAAACAGCTTTGCTGTGCCATGTACCACTGCCACCATGTACTGCCTCCAACCCAAGGTGACTGGGCCATTCGATAATGGGCAGAATCATGAATTGACACTGTAGAAGTCCTGGCAAGCAAAGGCACTCAAAAGAGAGACACGTAGGCATGTATCCTCCCTTGGGCTATCAGGCTATTGACACAACAGACCCAAGAACTTGGATATCTCCTCCACGCCCCAGAATCTTATGTTGAAGTCTGGTGCCATTGCGATCTTGTTTCTTGTAAAGAGATCTCACATAGTTTTGATAACTTATTAGACCTCCTATTAGGAGAAACCTCAGCCAAGACGATGACAAATCACTGATGGGTGGATCCACACCTTGACTTGCTTAGCTATATATCTCAGGTCCTTTATTTCAATCTAAATCTCATATCAGGACCCTAAAGATGGAGTTGAGGGACTCTCACTGAACCCCCTTATTTGGTTAATGAATTAGTTACTTTTTTGTTAAGATCGAACATCATGTCCAATAGCAACTTAAGGATTTATGGTTCCAAAGATTAAGAGTCCATCACGATGAGGAGGCACAGCAGCCAGCCTTAGGCATGGCGGCAGGAAGAGGAAGCCGAGAGCTCATATTTCAACCACGTGCACAAAGCAAGCTTGAAACAGGGTGAGGCTTTAAAAGCTCTTTAAATCTGCCTTCAGGGACATATTTCCTCCCTCAAGGATTCACTTGCAAGCACTATGGCAAGCGTCTTCGAGTTTCTGTTGCTGTAACAAGACACCATGACCAATTTTATAAAGAAAAACATTTAATTGGGGCTGGCTTACAATTTCGGAGGTTCAGTCCATTATCATCATGGTGGGAAGCAGGCAGATACGCATGGTACATACGGTAGGAGCAGAGAATTCTATATCTTGATTCAAAGGTAGCAAGGATGGTCTCATTCACACTGGGGAGAGAGCCTGAGCACTAGGAGCCCTCAAAGCCTGCCTACACAGTGACACACTTCCTCTACCAAAGCTACACCTAAAGTGCCACTTCCCATGAGCCAAGCATATTCAAACCGCCACAGCTAGCAAGTTTTTGCAAAAGTTATGGAATAAAAGACTCATAGAACCATTCTGGGATTGTATAGCTTATTGCATGAACTTAGGGAAAAAAAAAAAACCAAGGAGAAAGAACAGAACTCAGGGTAGGTGACACATAGGGCAAAAGACAACAGCTAACTTTTGGAATACAGAATGTGCTCCGTGCGCTCATGTTTTTAAAATCTGTTTCTCAGTAGGTGATGCTCAGGTAGCTTGTGGAGATTACTGGATGGGCGCCTTACTGGAGGAAGTAGGTTACTGGAAGCATTCCTTCAAGGCCTATTCTTCGTTTTGGTTTTTTTTTGTTTTTTTTTTTTTTGTTGTTGTTTTTTTTTTGGTTTTTTGAGACAGGGTTTCTCTGTGTAGCCCTGGCTGTCCTGGAACTCACTTTGTAGACCAGGCTGGCCTCGAACTCAGAAATCCTCCTGCCTCTGCCTCCCAAGTGCTGGGATTAAAGGAGTGCGCCACCACCGCCCGGCTGCTTCAAGGCCTATTCTGATATTACCCAACCCTTGTTTGATGTGAAATGAAGAATTTTGTCTGCTACTTACTTCTGCCCATGGGGACACAGGACTCACAGACAACTCTTTGAAACCGTGAGACAAAGTAAATCCTCCATCCTTTAATTTGTATCTGGTCACAGATGCAGAGAAGACTGAGTATAGCATACTGCCCAAGGCTCGAGTTTTACAGTGTTTCCACATTCCCTCTCAGCTGCAGCATCAGTTTTTCTCCTGGTGATGTGGATGTGAGGACCAGAATCAGAGAATACCAGGAACACTTCAAAGATGCTGGGAATATGCCTGAAGCTGGGGCATATTTCCTCTTTGAGGAAGGTGTGCAGGCAGGTATACCTAGACACAACTACAGCTCAGATTTACCTGAAGAACACTTGTTTGCATATTTGAAGAACACTTTGTTTGCATAAGTAGTGGTTACACATATTTGCTTTATCTAGGTAGTGGTTATATGGGACCTCAGGCATGTGCAGATGATTTAAGGATGGCTTAGCCTTTGACTAGTGATATGTATGCCTTGCTTAATGATTAGCTATGTAGTTTTCAGGCTCATGGCTCTAGTGTGTGTAGTATGTTCTGGCCAGGCTGATGTGTGGTAGCATGCTGCAGTTCTTTCTTAGGACCTCTACAATGGTAGCCAGGAATAGAATCTGTCACCTTGCTGTGATGGATATGTGGTACTTTCCATGAAATTGGAATGGGTTCATACAAATTAGTCAAGGTGAGATGGGTTTGGCATGAGTTCCTTTCTTACGAAAGTAAGTCAGCACCATTTGTGTGTAGTCTTTAGACTTATAGATGCCTCAGACATGCATATAGAGGGCAGTAGGAATGGACGAGAGAAATGAAGGCACATCCACATAGAAGGGCAGAGAGAACGAGCTGACTCATGAAGGGAGGGAGACAGTCATGGAGTTAAAAGAACCAGAAAATTCTGTGCAGAAGCCTCCATGCTCCACAAGTCCTTACTGAGTTCAGAGAGGCCACTCATACATCACAGAGAAATGATCAAAATAGTTACACCTATCTAGAGAAAGATGGGGGCAGAGCAGAGATGCTCCTACCACTCAGGGTGTCTAATCTCCAGTGCATCCACAGTCCACTGCAAAGAAAGGCATGAGAGAGACCAAGATGCGGGGCTTCCGAGTTAAGATCACAGCCCTCCAGATTGGGACTAATAGCATCCCACTACCTGCCCCTCTTCCCTCGGCACCTCTGAGGCGTGTGCCTACATGCACTTTCATGCTCAGATGTCTAATTCCGACTCAGAAAATTGCTAGTTTCAACTCCTTTGCCAGATGGCGGAGGAAAGAGCAATTGACTGCGTTAAATGTCTGTGTCAGAGCCCAAAGCAGCCGATTCCAATTAACGTAAAGAGCACAGTGGTTGGTTCTCTTAACAAACGCCGCCCGAGTAATAAGAAAGGACGGGCTCCTAAAAGCGAACTGATGTGGAGTGGGGAGACTGCAGCCTCCTAGCAGGGAAAGGCAGGAAACTCCTCTAGATGCTCGACACCCAGTTGGGGCTGGGCTCTATGGGATGACAGGAATATCAATCAGGCTCTCCGCGAGGCCTTCATCTCCAAGGACCCCCACCCCCATCCCCCTGTGCCCTTGGTTTCTTTCTGCTTAGCTGAGCAGAAAGAGTGGATCTGGGAGTCGCATGGCAGACACGGCTTTGTTTGTTTGGGTGGCCCGCCATGGCTGTGTCAGAGTACTCAGATGTGAGGCATTTCATGGAAGAAGTGACGGTCTTTTTAATAAGTGAGATGGGTAAAGCTTCCTGCTCTTTAAAGTTATTTTTTATAGGTATTCTTTGAGATCAAAATGTAAACTGGACAGAATATTAGTCCATCCCTCCTTCTTTCCATCGACTGTTTCTTCCGTGAATATTCATTTTAGTTTCTGTTCTTTTGCAAGGCTTATGGAAAACACACACACACACACACACACACACACACACACACACATGCACGCAGGTACATGCACACTTGTACACTTACACGTACACTTATACATACACATACATAGTCTTTTTCCCTTTCTGTTCTTTCCTCTACAGAGGGTGCATATTATATAAACCATTTTGCACTTTTGGGGTCACTGAACAAAGCCTTTTGGGGCACTTTCCATATTAACACTCAGAAGCATCTTCTGCCTCTCTCCCCTATACTACATTAGCTTATATGAATGCCACAGTTCTCTTGGCCAGGATTGCCTTAGGTTTGGGCCCTGGATTTCAGGTTTTTGTTTATTTTGTTCTGTTGCTATAACAAGTATCTTTCTGGCACACAACTTCTGGAATTCTGGGTTTTGATTCTTCTGTTGACATCGGGAAACCAGATGCACCTTGAGCAAACCTCACCGAGACTCTTTGAGTTTAGGCTCTGAAATGTGTGGGGATAATGGTATCAAACACTGGCTTTTGCAAACCTTTCTGGCCAGATTTCTCAAGGTGGACTGCTGCTGGAGAGAGCTGGGCATTTTTTAAAAGCATTTACACCCAAGTGTGTGCTAAATACAAATGGTCATAGCTCCAGGGTTGGGGGCGGTAGGGGGGTGGGCGCTGGAGGATTCTGACTGACTTCCCCAAACCACTCTGCCCTAATCCCCAGACCTGCAGAGATGATGAAGCCCTGTCTCTCTGATTATGTTAGGAAACCATAATATTTCTAAAGATAGTTTAAAAGCATAATATTTCCCCATCAACCTCTGATTGCTTGACACTGGAGAGAGATTCACACAGATAATAGGGCTATTGGTCTCAACCCTCTGTTGCTGGACACGGGGGCTCATCCACCTAGCAGAATCCGGGACCAGATGTTTCTGCCTCCAGTTTCCCTACTTCTTCCGAGTGAAACAACTGCCTCTTTGTCCTGTCACTCAGACTTCATTGCTCTGTGTTAATATTGAGGTGAATGTCTAAGCATTGCTCACAGAGATTGCTGCCATCCTGAGGGAGCTGCTTTCTGTTGGCGTGGCACATGGCACATGCTGTTGATATTGCTCGACACACCCCTCCATTAATCTGCCTTCTGCTAACAAAATTGGTTCCCTGCAAAGAACCCACAAGGGTTGAGAAGCAACAGACACACTCACATAGACAAGTAGACACACATACACACAGACACCACACACACACACCCCATTACTGATTATACTTTCCTGTCTCAACATCTTTTATTTTTCACATATCCCCTATCAATCTACCCACTTTCCTACAAGTCTCTATCTTTTAAAAAAAAAAATTGGAAATAAAATTGTTGTATGTTCTGTTCTTTCATGGTTTTCTTATTAACTCTTAAACTTTAATAAAGTTTATTTTTAAAATACTTGTTAAGGGACTGTGGGACTTATGAAGATACCAATATTCATTTTTGTTGGTCAGGTGTAGAGATGACAGAATTGTGGGCAAAGGGCTAAAGCCCTGGAGTTGGAGTTCAAAGAGATTGGAGATTAAGATCAGAACCGCCATTGCTGCTGCTGAGTGACAGCTGAGAAAGAGAGAGAGAGAGAGAGAGAGAGAGAGAGAGAGAGAGAGAGAGAGAGAGAGAGAAAATGAATATGAATGAATGAGAATGAATCAGGCAGGGGTAAGGGCTGTGAGTGGCGGGAGAACTTTTGTTACGCATTGTACAGAATGAGCACTCAGTCTGTACACTGACCACACTCCTGACTCAAGCTAAGGTCCCGAGTATGCTTCAGCTCTTACCACATGCTGCCGGTGGGATATGGGCATGTGTTACATGCATGGAACATGGGAAACAGGCAGCACTTCATGGACTATGTCCATTCAGACTCAATAGTTTAGAAAATCATGAGCATGAGAATAAAAATTATGTTAAGACTCATCGACTTCCTCTCATCATAGTGAACTTTTCTGCCTTTATCTAAATCACTCTTTACAAATTCTGGAGCTAGAAGAATTTTTCTTCTTAAAACATTAGAAACTATTTTATCTATGAAGAGCACAAAAGGTCTTTTGTGAAATTATCAGTTTAATTCATGGGCCCAAGTCATGAAAATGCATGTGTTAGCACCCAAGTCCCAGTGGATAAGCTCAGTGTTCAGAGATACCCGTTGCTCCATTCTGCTCTGTTGTGCTCAAAGAACAAGTGACAGGGAAATTGAGCTTCTTTATGTCTGATCCAGTTCTCATCCCAGCCCTCTTTCAGAGGGGAAAACTGACTAACTGCCCAACTCTGCTGTCTCCACTTAGATTTGGTATGTTTTTCCCTTAAAATGTTTTTGTGTCTGGACCTATGTCTGGCTGCTACCTAAAACTGTATGCTGGTAGACAAACTACTCAGTATTGTTAAGATGAGCCTTGTAAGCTTTGAAAAAGAATTATGGCTGTCTTTATAGGATTCATTTCTTTAAAACTTTGGGCAAAGCTAGGCATGGTGACACCAACCTTTCACTTCTAGTACTTGGGAGGTAGAGACAGTTGGATCTCTTAGAGTTCAAAGCTAGCCTGGTCTACATGTTGAGTTCTAGGTCAGCTCGAGCTACACAGTAAGATCTCAAAACAAAAACATATAAATCAGAAAGTTGGGCAGTTTGTTCATTGGTGTTTTCAACTCAGGCTGATGTGCTGTCCTCACAGCACCTTCATGGCCATCAGCTATCGATGGGGGTGAGAATGGGAATGTAATCTCAGGAGGTCAGGGGTCATTAGCTGGGCTTCAGTTTGGTTCCCTGTTCCTCTTCTCCTGAGTGTAATTTGCTGCTATCTTTTTTTTTACGCTATCAAAGCTTTGGATTATCAGAAGCAAAACACAAGTAGAAAGAACCAAACCTTCCCAAAAATAATAATGTACCTTTATCCACAAATAATTGTCCCCGTGACCTGAGGTAGCCACACCTGCTCTTGTCAGTCATTGGAAGTGGAGATGAGTCTGCTGAGGATAGCTAGTGTTTACACAGTTGGCAGCCATAAGAATCACTGAGCAATCTTATCACCTGACTTCTGGGTCATTCTCTACTGCACAGCTCAACTGAAACTACTTGACTGTCTGTTCATCTGAAAGAGTGATGGTTCAGGGCCCACAATTCACTTGTTCTTTCATTTGGTCACTAACTCTTATTATTATGTGGTATGTCAGATACATGTTAGATGCTAACAGACATGAACAGTGGAAACAAATCTCATGCTATTTATGTCACACTGGAGAAGGCCAACGTAAGGAAGACGCACTTTTGAGATCTAAATGGCGGTCCCTAAGGAGGAAGGTGGAATATAGATAAGGCATAGATAGCAGTGTTTTACCTTTGCTGCAATGACTTGAATTCCCCCTCCTGTCCCCAGGCTAGTTGTTATCTATCATACAAGGGATTAAAGAGACAAGTTGCAGAGCTCTTGATGCAACAGTTATCTTATGGTTTAGTTCCCTTCACATTGTAGGTGATGCCTGACGTGTTCCTGGTTTCACAGCTCGTAATACCCAATTACAGGTAGTCAGTGTTCATCAAGGGACCTTCAGTGAGTAGAATACCAGAAACCTGTGAATTTCTAAAGCTCAACATCTGCATGTTTCTGGTTTCATATGTGGTCAACACTGATGTCATCCAGGTTCTCTAGGCTCCACAAGTTACCTTCTATTCAGAACTTAGCAACAGCTTTCCAGCTCCCAATCTACCCCCTAATCAGCACATAGAGACTTTCGTTGGCCTTCAGGTACCTCCTCTTGATCTAGCTACTGCCCTGAGCTTTTTATAATCACCTACTGGCAGCTTTAAACTGTGAGATCTGCTCATGTTGTTTCACTCTGACCGTGGGCACAGTTCCTTTTCCAATCACGTTTAAACCCAATTGATGTATGCTACCAAAGATTTGAGGAGAAGTATAGACTCTCACTAGAGGCCCCCTGGGAGCCTCACAAGGAGGTTCCATATTGTCCTATGTTTCTCCTTTAACAGTCCTCCTGCTATATATATATAGTACATGGATCTGTTTAACATATGGTGCTTTTGAACATATGGTGACTTTTGACCATGTTCTTCCTACTCAAGCTTTGACTGTTAGGTCTTCACTGGGCTTAGAATATTAAAAAGCCCTTCCTTTCTCCAGAAAAACCCATTAATATGAGTTAAGGATCACCATGGGCCAAGTCCTTCACAGCAATTTACTCTCCATAGTCTCATGCTTTCTGTTTTTCATTTCTAATTGGACTTTATTTTTACATAATTAAAATGTTGCAAGTAGGATTTTTTTATTATACTATAAATAATGTCTTTACTTTCAATTCAGTTAGAAATAAACAAAATTTTTAGAACGTTGGCATTTTGGAGATAACCTTTTTCCCGTATCTACTAGACAACCATCAAAATTTAATTTCGCACTAGGTCAGATTTCCAAATGTCTTCTCCTGTGGAAATCTAGAGATGTACCCTTACTTTTCTACTCTAAGGGACTTTTATATTACTGTCTTCAGATATTGTTCTTGATCTTTGACAAAGAAGTCAAAAAATATACAATGGAAAAAAAATAAAGCATCTTCAATAAGTGGTGCTGGTTTAACTGGTAGTCATGTTGTAGAAAAATGAAAATGTAGAAAAATGAAAATGGGACCTCATGAAACTGGAAAGTTTCTGTAAGGCAAAGAACATAGCCAATAGGACAAATCAGCAACCTATATATTGGGAAAAAATCTTCACTAATCCTATATCTGATAAAGGGCTAATATCCAAAATATATAAAGAACTCAAGAAGCTAACTACCAAGAAACCAAACGACCCAATTTAAAAAAAAAAATGGAGTATAGCCAGGCAATGGTGGCACACACCTTTAATCCCAGCACTTGGGAGGCAGAGGCAGGTAGATTTCTAAGTTTGAGGCCAGCCTCATCTACAGAGTAAGTTTCAGGACAGCCAGGGCTATACAGAGAAACTCTGTCTCAAAAAAAGGCGGGGGGGTGGGGGGTAATAGAACTAAAGAGAGAATTCATAACAGAGGAATCTTGAATGGTTAAGAAACACTTAAAAAATGTTCAAAGTTCTTAGTCATAAGGGAAATGCAAATCAAAACATCCCTGAGATTTGGCCTTTGACTCTTATCAACAACCAATTGGGGACAAGGACCTTCAGCGTTTGGACATGCAGATTCCTGATTTTGGGGGCCAGATTAATTCAAAGCGTTAGAACCAATCCCCAACAAGTTACTTTTATTCTCCTAATTGTCTCCAAGACTTACTGCCTCAGTTTGCTAACCTAGACCTAGTTGTGGAAGCTTCTAGCCTCTATACAATCTTATCTAGGTCTAGGATGTTTTCACCCTCAGAGACTTACTGTTGAATAAGCTCACCCTTAATTGCTCTGCTTGGCCTCATATTAACTCTGGTAATTTGTTCTAATCTTCTGACTCCTCATTCTCTTGCTTGTTTTGTCTTTACTTGTGTCTAGTATGTTCTCTCTTCAACCTATCTCTGTAAAACTCTTCAAGTAAAACTTCCTCCTTCTTTTCTTTTTCTTTCTGTGCTGCTCTGTCTTAAATAGTTTCCCTTTCCCCTCTGTCCTCATGAGAGTTGGACATAGTCTATTCTGTCAAATCTTTCTCTGATTCATTACTTTGTCTGCCCCTCAGTTAGACATTCATTTCAAGCATGGGTACTTTCTTCTACAAACTAACTTTACTTTCATTGTTTAGGATTAAAGGTGTAATAAGGGTGTGTCTGCATTCCAGCCAGAGGGATTAAAGGGATGAGCTAAGGTTGAGCCACACCACAACTAGAAATGGTTATTTTCTATAAATAATACAATTTGGGGGTTCACAGTATGATCAAATATCCTGCAACAGAAGAGTTCTTGAAATTAAGTGGACTCATTGAGAGCAAGAAGAAACTGAGGGAGGGAAGTTGAGAAGACCCAGTCCCCCATGCATTCAAGCCCAGACTGAAGACATACAAACATAAACAAGATAGAGTTAATGTACTCAAGGAAAGAGGACTGAATTTATCAAGTGTTAGCTGAACTTATTGGGTTACTTTAAAGAAATTTTAGGGCAATAAAAATCAAATATGATCATACCTAATATATATTTTCACAGATTATCCTTCTGACCAGTCTTGCCCTCTCTTTCTTTTAATATTTAATGTGAGATACATAGAACTTTGATGTTTCAGGCTTTGAATTCATGATTATGTTCTAGATGTATTAGTACTTTTTGGTTACTTGACTATCTATTTTACAAATCTCTGATTTGAGAAATTAACAAAATTATTCCACAGGAGAAATCTAGGATCCAGCTATCTACTGTTAAACCACATCTCTGGGTAGGACTTATGAATGAATCTACACACAGATGCAGAATTGACATCGCAGCTGATAGTGCTGGACGTACTTGGAGTCAAGTAACTTGGATCCTAGTCCAACCTCCATTCTTTTTTTTTAATTATTTATTTTATTTTATTTTTTTTTAATTTACATTCCAAATCATTTCCCCTTTCCCGTTTCCTCCCTCCCCGAAAGTCCCATAAGCCCCCTTCCCTCCCTCTTTTCTCCATTCAACCCCCTCTCATTTCTCTGTCCTGGCGTTCCCCTACATCCAGTCTTTCCAGGACCAGGGGTCTCTCCTTCCATCTTCTTAGAAATCTATTGCTATGTGAATTGTGTCTAGGGTATTCCGAGATTCTGGGTCAATATCCCCTTATCAGTGACTGCATACCATGTGTGTTCTTTTGTGATTGGGTTACCTCACTAAGGATGATATTTTCAAGATCTGACCATTTGCCTAGGAATTTCGTGAATTCATTGTTTTTAATTGCAGAGTAGTATTCCATTGTGTAGATATACCACATCTTCTGAATCCATTCCTCCGTTGAGGGACATCTGGGTTCTTTCCAGCTTCTGGCTATTATAAATAAGGCTGCTATGAACATAGTGGAGCATGTGTCCTTATTGCATGCAGGTAAAGCCTCTGGGTATATGCCCAGGAGTGGTATAGCCGGATCCTCCGGGAGTGTCATGCCCAGTTTTCTGAGGAACCGGCAGACTGCTTTCCAGAGTGGTTGTACCAGCTTGCAATTCCACCAGCAGTGGAGGAGTGTTCCTCTTTCTCCACATCCTCACCAACAACTGCTGTCTCCTGTGATTTTGATCTTAGCCATCCTGACTGGTGTGAGATCAAGAATAGACAAATGGGACCTCATTAAATTACAAAGTTTTTGCAAGGCAAAAGACACTGTCAAAAAGACAAAGCGGCAACCAACTAACTGGGAAATGATCTTTACCAACCTTACATCCGACAGAGGGCTAATATCCAATATATACAAGGAACTCAAGAAGTTAAACTTCAGAGAGGCAAGTAACCCTATTAAAAAATGGGGTACAGAGCTAAACAAAGTGTTCTCACCTGAAGAATATCTAATGGCTGAGAAGCACCTAAAGAGATGTTCATCATCCTTAGTCATTAGGGAAATGCAAATCAAACCAACCTCCATTCTTAATTGTAGGATCTGGGCAAGCTCTAGGTGCTTTTGTTGAGTCTCAGTTTTTCCATCTGTTAAGGGAGAGTTGGAAACAACAGTCTTTACCTTACAGATGTATTGAGAATGTTGAATAAGTGAGTACATGTAAGGTTTATGGAGCGCAATACTGGATAGGTTCCAGTTATTATGATCACATTTCCTGCCATCTGCTTTTGCTGTACATTCATGTTTAATGGTGTTTAAGACGGGATGGGGGCTGGAGGTTTTTATTGCTAATCAGCTTGGCAAATATTCAAAGTTGGATTTTTCTCTTCCTGAAGAATTGTATGTGTGGCTATATACATATGGTTTTTAAAATAATGTATTCATGTTAATTTCTATATTACTCAAGGGTAGATTGAATTTCCTTTTCTAATAATGCTGAAAATATTCTGCTCATGGGGCAGGTTCTTTCTCATCTTAATCAACAGGATTAGAATGTTATCCATATGTGGGAGCAATTTCAGTAAACATGTGAGCCCATGGAGTTCCTTTTATATTAGGGCCAGAGGAACATTTTAATTTTCTCTTTGTTATGTTCCAGACACATGCCGAACTGTATTGGGAATATCACTATGAAATAAAGGAGCTCTTGCAATTCAGCACCTCCTACACACAGCTAATTAAATAGAATGAGAGGCAAGGAGCAGACATGAATGAAGCTCATAAATATTACACATTTTTATTAATAACATACAAATGAACTTAATTGAAACTGCATTTTTCCATGAGTTACAGTCTCACAGATTTGTTCCCCTGTCTGAGGGCTCCAGTAGGCATGACAATGTCCTGGAAATTTAATACAAGGAGACTCCCTGTTGCTTTGGTACACTCCTCTCCCCATCCTTTGTTATTGTGCTGCCTCTCCAGTCTCATAGCCCCTAGCGTTTACATCTTCTGTTTTGCTGGAACTTAGGCATTAGCATCTACATGCTGTCCCTGGGTTCCTGAGCTCCAGAGGAGCCTGTGCTCATGGTGACAAGTCTTGATGCTTTGAAGATTTAAATGTGAAGCTGGGAAGAAAACTCAATAAGCACTTACTGTAACCAGCCTGAAGACCCAAGGCTCAGAGCCCACATCAAAAGCCAGGTGTGACGAGGTGTACCTGAAGTTTTAGTACTGAGAGGCCGAGATAGGAGGATCCCCAGAGCTTGGCGGTTAGCTAGTCTTCCTAAGTCAGTGAACTCCAGGTTCAGTGAGAAATCCTCTCTCAAAAAATGAGGCAGAGAGAGAGGAGATATTTAATATGAACACACACACACACACTGTGAAATGTGGGTAAGCTATAAAACCTTGAAGCCCTTCTCTTTGACATACTTCCTCCAGCAAGTCTCCATCTTCTGAGGATTACATAACCTCCTCAAACAGTACAGTCAACTGGGGGACAAGCGTTCAAACACACGAGCCTATGAGAACCTTTCTCATTCAAATCCCCACACTCAGCTTCTGGGTTTGTGTCAGCAATGAAAAGTAGATTGATAATGCTCTTCAATTCCTGCGGCCTACATTAGACTTTCGAGTGTATGTTTTTCCTATGATTATTTTTTCAAAGCCTTTCTTCTACTTGAGACCAAGGATGACGACTGACTTGTTCATATTCCATCCCTGGAGCTAAGCATACCTCTGATGAATAGTAGGCCCTTTACAACTTGGGGTGTGTAGTAGGGCATGTTGTTTATTAAATTGAAAATAACAGTTGTAACACAATTTATACTTTGAAATACATGCTTAAATGTTGACAACCATGTGGATTCATCAATTTTTATATAGTTAAGATAAAGAACAGATAAATTACACCAGTTCCTAAATTCCCTCACTCCTCCTGTCCTCACCTCTGAGTTCATACTCACTCTTCTCTCCGGGTAACTGGGGCTTCCCTCTTTAGAATATAATACACATGGCACCAGCAAACTGCCATCACTTCTCCATGTTGTTATGAGTACTAAGAACATTCTCTAGCTGGAGAGATGGCTCAGTGGGGAAAGAATACCTGCTGTGTAATTGTGAGGGCCTGTGTTCAAATCCTGAGGATCCATATAAAAAGCCAAGCATGGTGTGGGTACATGTAATGCCAGCACTTGGAGGAGGGTAGAGACAGAAGGAAAAATGTGGGTGATTGAGTAATACATTGATGTTATCCTATGGTTTACATGAACCACCTCCTACATGCTAAAAGAGCTCAAACCTACACCTTGCGCGTGCGCGCGCACACACACATACACACACACACACACACACACACACACAAAGATTGGTGTTCCTTTTTCATTATTGAGAATTAGAGTTTTAACATTTGTTGAAAACATAAAAAGGAAAATACACTCAGAAGAAGATGTGAAGAGGCTCAGGGGATTTCATGATATCCCTCCATTCTCAAGGATGTGACACTTCGGCTCAGCATTTGAAGATGAAGATTCTGTCCAGGGTCACATGACTAACAGAAGAAGTGGAATTTAAAGAAAGGGTCCTCACCCTAACCCTAACCCTAACCGTAACCCTAACCCTAACCCTAACTCTGTGGTGGCACATACCTTTGGCCCTAGCACTTGGAAGCAAAGGCAGCTGGATCTTTGTGAATTCTAGGACAGCCTGGTCTACAAAGCACTGTTCCAGGACACCTAGGGCTGCTATATGGGGAAACCCTGTCTTGAAAACCAAATAACAACAAAAGTAAATAAGTAAATAAAAGGAGTGTCTTTGATGTGAAATGGGCATTTTCTTTCCACACTATCACCCTGCTTCTCAAGCTTACATCTCTGGTCCACATTCCTGAACAATCCTTCTACCAATAGATCCAAAACCATTCATCCATTTGCATTTCTTTTGACCTATTCAGCACATTACACACCTCTCTTGACTCTTCGTAATTCGAAGTAACATTTCTTTGTCTTGAAGTTGTAGACCAATTGGCAAATAAAAAATGACTGGTGTGGAATAAACCCAGAGACTGACCTGAGAGGCCAGGGAGGAAACAGGAAGGAGGAGGTGATTTGGAAGCTGTGTGGGCTGAGGACTGAGTTCCCAGTGCCTTTGAAATGAAGGTGGAGGGAAGGAACTGAGGCCCCTGAGCAAACCAAATCAAAGTAGTTCAAAGAGGAGGAAATGACTTTCCCCGATTGATATGGATGAGGTGACAGGCTTATGGTAAACACACCCCTTTTCAAATGGCTGCCTGTCATTTTCTCAAGATGAAATCAGGGCAGCAAGTTCTTGCAAGGAGCTGGCTGGCATTTTTGACAGAAAATTTAAAGGTCTAGTGCTATGTCTCCAAATTCTAAGTTTAGCCCATCCCTTGTCAAGACAGAAAGCAGTGGTGTAGAGGGGCGCCCTGTTGCCCCAGACATACCTGCAAAATTGGATGTCCTGCTTCAGAGACTTTTAGAGCTGTTGGCTTTGTGATGTCACTCATTCATTCCGCAGGTCAGCCTTCCAGGAGAGAGGGCTCAGAGCGGTTGAGCTGTCTTGAATTTCCTTGGCATTCAGGGTTTTATTAGATGGTGTTGTGTGTGTATCTGTCTTCCTTCCTTGGTGCAACTTTCAGATTATTAGACTCAGAACTCTCTGAAGAGAGAGTTGTGTCTCATTCAGCCTCTGTTGTGGGAGCTTTTCTTGGACAGGGATTTGTGTGAAGTAGGCATTTGAAGTGTTTCAGGAATGGGCAGCTGAAGTTTCTCAATGAGGTGGATTCATAGACTATGTCTGTCTTTTCTCGCCTGTTCTCAACCTATTAGTTTATTTGGGATTAAGGTGGAAATAATTCAGCAAATATAAAGGCAAATGATTTTAAAAAATTAAAAATCCCTAGGCCTACATAACTGAAACAAAAACCAAATGACAAATCTCAGCTATGTCTGAATGATAGCACACACCCATAATCTCAATACTCAGAAGGCTGATGCTAGAAGATTGCAACCTCAAAGCTACCAAATAACAACTAGTGAAATAAAAGAATTACAAAGTGAAAAGCAATGTTGTGTAAATTGGTTTTCCACCTGTATTGTCTACTGCTGTCCTAAATGTTGGGTCTATCATTCAATCTGATGTCTTTATATAAGAAATATAATTACAAATATATATATAGCTTGGTGGTGGTGGTGCATGCCTTTAATCCCAGCATTCAGGAGGCAGAGGCAGGCAAATCTCTGAGTTCAAGGCCAGAATGGTCTATAAAGTGAGTTCCAGGATGTCCAGGGCTACACAGAGAAACCCTGTCTTGAAGAACGCACCAACAAACAAACAAACATATTACATTATAATTAGAATACATATAAATATATATTTACATATTACTATATAAATATATATTATGAGTAAATATATTAGAACATATAAATATGTAATTAGAAATGTTTATGTAAATTATATAATTAGAGTGTAATTAGAAAAACAATTGTGCCTGGTGTTGTTATGAAAACATTGTTTCTTTTGTAGAGAAGGTAAGACTATAATTAGTTTATGTTTGCAGCAACAATAACCATTACTGATAGACTTTGAGTCCAAAAGAGAGCTAATGTAAGATTAAACAGGTTAGTGTAATTAAAATATATTATACTTTAAATACGAATTCCCCTGGATGGGTTAAGTTCTTAGTGTCCCTGTGTGTCCTCTCTTCTCATGTGATGCTGTGGCTGGAGACCTGTCACCTCCTTCAAGCCCAGACCCATGGCCCCAGGACACATGCACGAGTCCCTGGATTTTCGTGTTAGGTCCTTGAGGGCTTATTCACCAGAGCAGCATCTCCATTTTGTAAACCTGGAAGGCTCTGGCCTGTAAAAGGAAGGCTCGGTGCATCATCAATGCATTTTCCCAGATGAAGGATGAGATTGACAGTTTGTTCACACAGCAAGGGAGGGGATGGGGCTACAAAAGTTCTCTGAGAGTCCAACTGACTTCTTTGGGGACATTTGAGGAGAAATACACTATATTCTTGTTACTTTTTCCTGTGGGGGTGGGTTTCTTGCCTTTTCAATACCTCCTTCTTGGTAAGTAGGGCAGTCTCATCTTTGCTTTACCAAGGATAAGCAAAAGCTATTTCCCAAATACCCACCTGATGAGGCAGACCTTTCAGATGCACATTATATTGTATATATGAATCTTGTACCTCTTCCTCCTCCTCCTCTTCCTTCTCTCCCCTCTTCTCCTTTTCTTCTCTCTCCTCCTTCTCTATGTCTGCCAAGACAGTGTCTCACTCTGTAGCTTTAAGGGCTAGCCTCAAACTCACAGCTGACTTCTGGTTTAGATGTATATTATTCAATACTCAGACACCATGGTGTGGGAATTGGGATGTTCTGAAATAATTGTCAACAGCACTTATTTTAGACAATTGACTAATTTTGTCTGTTGCCATCTGTTCACTGAGCAGCTCACAAAGGCTATGGGTTAGCCACACAGCAGTGCATAGTAGAGAGTCTTTGGCTACAAAAACTTTATATTCCACCTAGGGACACAGACATTCAGGACAGCAAGTGTAGTGCAGGGAACATTTGCTTCATTTGGCTGAGTGTTTTGGGGAGGCTCTTCCTTTCCCTGCTGTGGTCTGAGACAGCCATTGCTGTAGTACTCCTGACTGTTCTGAAGTGCGCATGTGTAGCTCAGTGCTGCTCAAGTCCGTCAGCATTGTCAGGCCTGGCTACTCAGTGGCTTACCTTTGAGTAGGGATGAGGTTGGAGCTTTCTAGTTTCTAGTGCTGTGTGTCTGCACAGGTCAGTTTAATCCTGCTGTTTGGATTCGGAGGCTGAGCTAGTTTGAGAATGGTCCTGTAGGTTTGAGTGCTTGTTCCTCAGTTGGTAGAACTGGTTTGGAAGGACTAGGAGGTGTGGCCACAGGAGAACACATGTCACTGGACTGGGCTTTGATGTTTCAAAAGCTCATGTCATTCCCAGCTGTCTCTCTTTCTCTGCCTCCTGCTTGTGGATCAGATACAAGTTCTCAACTACTGCCTAGGGCCATGCCTGCCTGTCTGCTTGCCGGTGCCATGATAGCTATGACCCCTGCAACCCCTCTGGAAAGTGAGCCCCAAATTAAATGCTTTCTTTTATACATTGCCTTGGTCATGGTGTCTCAACAAAAGCAAAACACACTGATGTTACAGATTGACACTCTCTTATTTTATTTTATTTCATTCTTGAGACAGGTTCTCACTATTCAGTCTTGACTGACCCAGAACTATGTATCTAGACCGGGTTGGTGTCCAACTCATAGAGCTCCTCCTGCCCCGTACGCCACATTCTGGGAATGAAAAGGGTGCGCCACCAAGCCAGGCACACTAAAGCATTTCATAAGCCCCTGGCTTTAGCACTTTGTGGCTCTTTAAACAATTCTGCACGTGGACTCAATTGATTTGTAATGTGGACGTGAATGGATGCTCTTCCTGGGCTCTCTAAACCTGAACATTAAGAAGCAATTTGGTGCTGAAACCAGGGAAACTGATAAGGTCTAGTATCAAGGCCTTCAGTTTTCAAGTTCAGTTTCAAGCAAAGGAAGAAGAAACATAGTCTAGCAGGGTTGAGCTTATTCCCTACACTACACAGGTTTGAGGGGTGGAGGTGCTCTGAGAAAGGAGATGGTTAGGTATCATGGGGATGGTGGACCAAGATGATTGAGCTATCCTGAGGTGCTCTGCAAGGAAAGAATGGATCAAAGAAGTCTATTTCTTTCTTTCTTTCTTTCTTTCTTTCTTTCTTTCTTTCTTTCTTTCTTTCTGTCTGTCTGTCTGTCTGTCTGTCTGTCTATCTATCTATCTATCTATCTATCTATCTATCTATCTATCTATCTATCTATCATCTCTCTTTCTGTGTGTGTATGTGTGTGTGTGTGTGTGTTACATTCACATGAGTGTGTGCAAGCATGTATGAGTGAGTAAGGTGGTCAGAGGCCAATGTTGGGTGTATCTGATTATTCTCCATGCTATTTTTTTGGCACAGGGTCTTTCCCTGATCCTGGAGCTCATTTTTTATTTATTTATTTATTTATTTATTTTTGGCTAAGCCAGGCAGCCAATGAACTCCAAGGATTAGCTTATATCTGCACCCTCCAACCTCAGTGCTGGGCTACAGATGCCATGCCCAGATGTTATATGGATGCGGGGAATCCCAACTCAGGATATTGTTGAAGGCACCTTCTTAGTTTATCTTTGGATGATCTTTTCAAAGGAAACTTCCTTTGGGATAGCCCTTTCATTTCTTCCAGGCCCAAGGGTGTAAAGCTTACTTCAGGAAAATATGCAGAGAAATGACAACCCGTTTCTTAGCTTTGTCTCCAAATCGGGCACCTTCTAACAGAGCATCTGCTGGGGTAGGAGGGAGGTCTGTCTTCAGGTGGTTGATGAAGGATATGTATGCCCAGTTAAACTTGGCCTGGGTTCAAGCCTGGCTGAGTCTTTCTTTTTTCCTGCTTTCCTCTAGTGACTAGAGTCTAGTCCCCGCTTGTTCACTTGAAGAGATGCTGGAGACAGGCACACACAGGTGCTGGCCGCCTTGCTAGCTCTGCTTCTCTTCAGCATTCAAGCTTCTCCCTGAAAGATAAAACCACAAGAATGCAGATCTAATCGATCCGTGCTGGATCCCTGCCCACTGCTGACTGGTCTGATTCAGTTTTTCCATTGTTGATAATAAAACACCAGTGAGCCTTCAGTTTCTAGCCTGTTGATTCCAATGCCAGCATCTGATGCACGTTCCCCCATCTTGCCTCTTTTGGGGCACCATAGAAAGGACATTTGGTAACAATGGGCAGAGCTGGCTCCGGGTCTAGGCTCTGTTTGCCATGTACTGTCCGTGCTTAACCTCTGTGAACTCTATTTCAAATGGAGATCTTGACTCCTAATGTTGGCCGAGCTGGATTGAATTCTATAATTTTATCAGGGTTGAAAGGAAAAGCAGCTTGAATGAATCAGGGTTTCAAGCTACCATTTTCAATGACTGAAGGGTTTCCTACATGGGGAGGTGGAGGATGGGGTCTTAGGAAAGATGTAAGATTGGAATGAAAGGTTGAAGTTTCCTAGTTGCCTAGAGACAGACATATGTATGCACACATGCATGTGAGCACACACACACACACACACACACGCATACGCACACGCACACGCACACACACATTCTCAGGAAGCTTGCATTCTGTCTTTAGTAGTCCACATCACCTGAAGTTCCTAACCTTGTCAAATAAGTCAATAAGTTGAGGCCAAGACAACTGGTGTATCAGCTAAAGCCAACATAGGCTGGGCAGACAATCGAAGGGGAGCTCCTACCCTGGAGCTAGATGGGAGCCCTGGGGCCTCTGCATGAGGAACATCAAGAAGGTATAAATAGCATTTAATGTCCTCTCAGGAATCAAGCTGCAGTCAGAATCGTTCATTGAATGAGAATGAGCATAGGCAATGCATAATGGTTTACCTACTCAAACGATGGAAGCCTACCTATGCTTTGGAGGGGCACAACTGTATTTCCTGAGGAAAGCCTTCTCCTTCCTATCTGTGCATCCCAGGTCTCTTCCGATGGATGAAACTCAGAGCCAGAGCTACATTCTAGGAAAGGCTGACCATTGTGAACAGTGGGCAAGACCTGGGATGAACTATACGGTCTCAGGCTTAGAGTTCTGTCTAAGGTAGTGCAAGCACCAGGGCAGACTCAGTCCGGGCACTGAGAGCCCTTCAGGTAGGACTCACCCTGTGGGGCCGCATCAAAACTAAAGCCAGCTAGCTTTTACTAACCAGAGCCCCTAACATGCTAGCAGGAAGCCACTTTCCTGGGACCAAGGGGACTGCCACTTGTCTCCAGCAGTCATATCTCCTAAAAATGGGAGCTTGTGTTTGGCTTTTAGGCCAAGTTCTCCCTCCACACTTCACAGTTGCTGTCAATCGTGGGAAGAGGAACACGTCTAAAAATAACTGCCAGTTGGGCCTGCGGTGTTCAGTGGGGCGCATCACAGCATGAAGGCAGTCTGAAGTCAGCCTCTGGAGTTCTGGAAGCTCAGCTGTGGTATCGTGGCCAGAGTGCCCTTCAGCCACATTATTCCTCATGTTTCTTAGGGCAGTCTTTGCCCACTCTCACTGCCTCTGAGTTGCTGAGGTCACTTAAGGACAGTGGCTTTAAGGAAAGCAGAAAGGATGAATGAGGTCCACCGAGGTGCACTTGCTCCTGTCTCTTTGTGGTCCTCTTTCCTCATGCCTCTCATCTCCTCAGCAGCCCCCTTCCACGGCTGCCTTAGCATCCTGACATCTTCTTAGAAGGCCAGGGTTTCTCTAGGCCTGCCTTTCCTCATGGTCCCCTTTCCTAAACCTTATTTCCTCTTCCCTGTGAAGACTGATAACTTTATCCTTCAGAGAATGGAGCTAAATTGGCAAATGAATTCATAATAAGGTATAAGAAAGGCTGTTTTATAATTGCCTGTCACATGGATGATGGTTTATGTGTTCCTGTGTATGAGAAAGGGAGAGAGAGGGAAGGAAGAGAGAGAGAAAGAGAGAGAGAGAGAGAGAGAGAGAGAGAGAGAGAGAGAGAGAGAGAGAGAGAGAGAGAGAAGAGGAGAGGAGAGGAGAGGAGAGGAGAGGAGAGGAGAGGAGAGGAGAGGAGAGGAGAGGAGAGGAGAGGAGAGGAGAGGAGAGGAGAGGAGAGGAGAGGAGAGGAGAGGAGAGAGTTTATGTGCATTGTGTATGATGTCTGTGTGTATGCCTGTGTATGTAGAGGCCAGAGACGGTTGTCTGGTGTTCTGCCCTATGACTATCCACATATTCCCTTGAGCCAGGGCCTTTCCCTGGACCTAGAACCAGGCTTATGGGCAGCACGCCTCTGCTCTCCAGCTCCCCAGCCCTGAGGTTGCTGGTTCACATGGCCATGCCTAGCTTTTTACATGGGTACTGGGGATTTAGACTCAAGTCTTCATGCTTGCATAATTAAATGCTTGTACCCTTCACTTGTCTTCCCAGACCTGTGGTTTTACTTTTATTTCAGTAAAAAAAATATATAAATTTATCATAAGAATAACTTTTAAGTCCAGTATATCGAGTATATTGATACTGAGATAAAAACCAATCCCTGGAATGTTTTCATCTTGCAGAACTCAATGTCTTCTTCGTTCATTAAACAGTAACTCCTTGTTTTTTCCTTCTCTCAAATCAGTGTATAAGCCATTTTATTTTCAATATCTATAAACTGCTCACTTTAGATGCATCATAGAAATATAATACAGTATCTATTCTCTTCTGGTTGGCTATTTTAGCTAACATAATATTGTCAGCATTTAAGCAAATCATTTCCTATAATAGAACGTCTTTCCTTTTAAGGCAGTACACGATTTCACTATTGTGTTTTGTGTGTGACTGCTGACTCCATTTCTTGCCTATCATGAGTAGCACTGCACTAAACATGGATGTTAGAATACAGTATCTCTGTGAGATTCTCTCAATTACTTTGAATATGAGCAAAGAAATAGAATTGCTGCATCCCATGGTAGTTCTGAGCCATTATTTTGGTGGACAGCTACACCATTTCCATAGCAGGTGCCCCATTTTAACACTCCTCGCACAGTGACAAAGAGCTACAGTTTCTTTACACCGTTGTCTCTGCCTTATTTCTGTCATTGTTAGAAGTCATTCTAAGGGCGTGAGAGAATGATTGGTTTCAGCAGGCTGTCATGTGTCCTTCAGGCTTGACACAAACTAAAATTAATATTAGGTTTGAACCATCCTGTGGGATCTTTCAATCCACACACAGACCCCATCAGAGTAGTGCATCACCTGAGGGATGCCCAGTCGGTAGAGTTCTGGCTGACTTCTCTCTATCCTGCTCTGAGACTAAGACGATCCAGGCTCAGGATGCAGGAGTTTGCAGATTTCGTGCTTCTGTCTCACGGCGCTGTCTCAGGATCATGGTCTTGCTTATGTTTCAGACTTTATTTTGTTTTTCTCCTGAGCATGTCTATTGCATTTTGTCTCTCTCAAATGCAAGCACAGAGCTTGACTGAAGGAGCCCTGGCTCAATGTTCTGATCCTTTGTAACACAGAATCTTGGCAATCACTTTTCAAAGGGTCCTGGGGTTGTTCCACCTCAGTGTCTTTGTTATCCTTGCTTCTGGGTCTCACAACAGCTAAACTCACCATTTTTACCACTCCCCTCATCCCCATTGCTTTATTTTTCTCTCTGCCTTCTTCCTCTCCTCCTCCTTCTCCTCCCCCACCCCCTTCTGTGCACCCATGTATGGAAAGCAAGAGGACAATCTTTTCCACCACCCACGGGAAAACCATCTACCTCCCTTGAGATCACATTTCTTATTAGCTTAAAGCTTGCTAATCAGGTCAGACTTGTAGGCCAGAGAGCCCCAGTGACCTTTTATTTCTGCCTTCTCAGTCCTGGGTTTATAAGTACATGCCATCACACCTCACACTTTTCTATGGGCTCCAGGGATTGAACTCATGCTTGCAAGGTGCAAATGCTTTACAGTTGCAGTGGTCCTCTTAGTGCTCATGTCTGCCTTTTCAGATCCAATTTCCCCCGCATCTCAGTGTGGGAACATCTGGAACCCCGTGGGACTGATTGGTCCCGTGCTCAGCCCCAGGCTCACGTCTCCAGTGTCTTCCCCAAGGGCCAGCGGGAACTCAAAGACCCAGCCCGAGCTTCTCTCCAGATTTAAGGGTTTCTAGAAACAGGAGACTGTGTTGAGCCTCCTGAATTCAGTTTTTCTTCCATACTTCACAGTTCCCCAAAAGGCATGTTCTGTCATTATTATGCACATCAAATCAAACTCCTTGTTAGCATTTTGTCTAAGCTCTGCCCCACAGTTACCTGGCAACAACCAGGTGTGCCTGACTTACTATAAAAGGGGCTGCTTGCCCCCTTCTCCCTCTCTTGCTCTGCTGCCTACATGCTCCCACTCTGTCCTCTCATCCCTGCCCCCTCTCTCTCCAAGTGCTCATGGCCGGCCTTCTCCTCCTCCACCTCTCTCTTCCTCTTCCTCCTCCTCCTCCATCTATTCTCTCTCTCTCTCTCTCTCTCTGCCTCTCTCTCTCTCTCTCTCTCTCTCTCTCTCTCTCTCTGCCTGTCTCTATTACTCCCTCAACTACCCTCTGAATAAACTCTATTCTATACTATATATGTAGCTGGTCCTTCAGGGGGAAGGGATGTCTCAGCATGGGCCCTCAGAGGCACCCCCTTCCCCCACACCTGACTACACATCCACCAAACATATTCCCCCTCTCCTTATCTTTTTAAAAAACACAACCCTCCTCTATCCCTGGCAGATCTAAATCTCTAAACATTTATCTGAGTGTCATACTAACTACTAATCTACAAGATCTCGATGGGTAGAGTTGGGTTGAGATCTTAGGTTTTCCTTTAGAAGGTCAGCCCAGCTTCCCTAGGAAGGTCAGAGTTGGAAGGAAGATGTGTGCTTCTGTTGATGCTCTGTAAATGCTGGGATTGCCAGCCACCATGATAAATGCTTTAGGGGTGGTATGTTGGAGTGGGTGAACCTTGAAAGAGCTAGGATTCTGATAAGCGTATTCCATATGTTTCCTCTGGCCAGTTAAAAACAGTGCTAGCTGGGGGCAGAGTCAGAAGCTCCTCTGGTTCTGCTTACTTCAAGGACTCTTTGCCCTACCCATGGAGGACATACTTCCTGTGTCCCTGTGCTACTGACTTTCTGACTTGGACAACTGTTCTGTCCCTCATTCCCTTGCTGTGGTTGCTGTTTGTGGCACGTCTAAAAGGGATGTAAAACCCTGAAGCTCTCAGCTGTAATAATATACCCCTTGACCCCACCTACATGGTTGAGACCTCTGCTGCCCCTCTCCAGACAGATGTCTGAGTGGGGAATCTGGCCTGAATACTAAAAGTTGTCATAGAAGTCACCATGAGTTACTTCCTCTGACTATATATGGAAGGCTGGAAGTGGTGTTATGAAACTAATCCTGTAATCCTTTTCTTCCTAACAGAAGAGCAATGGAATTCTGTGGGCTGGAGAAATCCAGGCAGCTGGCAGTTGAACTTTAAGCGCCAGCATGGTCGACACCAGCATTCCCTCTCAGTCCTGCTGGCCTTGGACTGGTGATAATAACACATTCTGAGCAGCTGGAGATTTCTATGGAGCCAGACTGCAGAGGAGACCATGAGGAAGAGAATACAAATGAAACAGGAAGAGGTAAAAGCCTATAGTTATAAAAACTACAAAGAATATGGTATTCAGATAGGATATATGTTAACGGAAGTTATTATAGCTATCTGGTCTACCTCAAAAGAAGATGTAGATATAGCAGTGGGGAAGAATATCGTCTTGTCCTATCATAACAGACTTGTGGGTTTGGGAATGCACCATACTAGTCTTCCATGTGACATGCCTTGTCTTCCTGAATTTCCCATGCCCCACTCCATCCTTTCCCCTGGATTGTTTTTACCACTAACTAGCTTGTACAGGTAACATGTCACTGGTTCTGTCCTTGCTGAAAATTTCTGTTATATTCAAGACTAGGGGATATGTTTTATTCATCAGAGTGGCTAAAATACTTAGCACAGACAGTAGGCAATACATATTTGTGAAGGAATAGATACATGAAATAATATAAAGTAACTATTTTATATCTTTCTTAGCCTAAGATTGAATTATGTATTGGCAAAAATGTTTCACTGGGAGTAAGGACTTGGTTCATTTAGTAAAGTATTTGTATTGTGGGCACCTGCAGGGTGAGTTTGATATTCAGAACCCATTGGTTTTTTTTTTTTTTTTTTTTAAAGCTGGGTGTACAGGGCTAGTGAAGTCATGGATCTTGGAAGAGAACTTACAACTGCCACTTTACTGAACCAGCAGAATCCTTAACTACATTCTAAATATTTGTCCTTATACCCACAGATGAGTGTAGTTCTTAGCTCTCGTCAAAGACACTTCTCTTTGCAGAAGACAGAGACCGTTACAGAAAACCACAAGCGATCGAGATACGCAGTTATTGAGCCCAGTCTCAATGGATACTTCTGTACAAGTCTGGGGGAACATTGCAGAAGACAGGGCAGAAAGACTGTAAAAGCCAAAGGGTCAGGGAGTTGGCTGTGAGATTGTGTCCCTCAGTCATGCCAGAAGCGTCACCTATAAAGTGACACAAACATGTCTTCCTAAATATGAGCTGAATAAGGACAACAATAACATGTATGCCAAAGTGGGAAAAGGCCACGAGACCCAAACCTTGTGTAAAGAACTATAGACTAAGGAATGCTGAGAGTGGGAGAGGGTTTCATAGGGAAGATCACACAATTATTCAAAACTAACTGGTCAGCCCTGTAAACTTATACATACAAGTACAGTCTATAGACCAAGCAGGCAGTATTTATGTATTTAGGATATATATGTAATATATATATTAAGTAGAGTGTGTGTGTGTGTGTGTGTGTGTGTGTGTGTGTGTGTGTGTGAAAAGAGGCCATGGATTTGAAAGAAAGCAGAAGGTGTGTATAGAAGGGTTTGGAGTGAGGAAAGGGAAGGGGGGAATTAAGTAATTATATTATAATTCCACAAATATATAATTATAAGTAAATCTGGTTGTGGTGATATGCTTGTGATCTCAACTCTGGAAAGGTCAAAACGGGGCAGTCATGAGGGTCACTTGTTAGTCAGCCTAGGCTAGTGAGTGAACTCCAAGAAGGTGAAAGATAAGGTCTCAAAAAACCGTGGTGAAGTACTCCTGATGCATGGTACCTGAGGTTGTTTCTGTCTCTGTCTCTCTTTCTCTCTCTCTTTCTTTCTCTTTCTCTCCCTCTCTCTGTCTCTCTTCTTTCTCTCTCTTTCTCTCACACACATACAGACACATACACACATGTACTCACACACATTTACCTATACCCATGCATACATGTACACATGTACATATACATATCTATTATTGAATATTTTTCTAGGGAGAAAGTCCAGGATCAGGGTTTCTTCGACACATGCAGGAGTTAATTAAAGTTATGGAGAAATGCATTGTGACATACTGTGTTTGGGGAGCAAGATCCAAGTTAAACTTCAGTATATATATTTTGATGCATCAAACCTGGTTATTTTATCAGTGCATAATATATAGAAAGGCTGGCAACACAAAAATCACTTAGGGTTGAATATGCATTTACATGGAAGAGGGATTTGTGGGAATGAGGTCCGGGTGTTCCTCTTAGCTGGGAAGACTGAGTGTGCCCCATGTACTCCTTTATGAGTGAGTATTGTTAACATGAGCACTGGCATCTCAAGGGTGCCTGTGCCTCAGACCCATGGGAATGTTGATAGCGTGTGTAGAAAGTATTAACCACAGCTTTCTATTCTATGACGAATGAGCCGGGTCTGCTCCCCTATGGAGATGAGCTAACCCGTCTCCCCTGTCAGCTGAAATAAGAGACTGTTTCTAGGATGCTGGTGCGCCGCCATCAGAGCTTATGGCCCACCTGACCCAAGCGTGAGTACCTGTTGCTGCTTCTTTCCCCATTGCCCTAGACAACTCAGTCTCAAGTCCTTGCATGTCATGACACTTTTCAAAACTTTCCCCCTTATTTATTTCAAAAACATTTACTCTGTGATGATTAACCTGGGGCTGGATATAGATGCTGCAGGATCTCTTTAAGTTACTACCACCAAATGGAAATGATCAGGGGAATCGTGACGGTGATGTGTTGAATTTTGAGCCATCATTTGACTTTTTACAGATAATGGTAACTTTTGGGTTTTGATTTTTTGTTTGTTTGTTTTAGAGCAGTGGTTCTCAATCTTCCTTGTACTGAAACCTTTTAATACAGTTAGTTCCTCATGTCGGGATCACCCCCCCCCAACTATAAAATTATTTTTGTTAATACTTCATAACTGTAGTTTTGCTACTGGTATGAATTGTGATGTAAATATCTGTGTTTTCAGATGGTCTTAGGTGACTCCTTTGACTCCCGAAGAGATTCCAACCCACAAGTTGGGAACAGCTGTTTTAGAGACTTGGTCTTACTTTGTAGCCCAGGCTGGCCTTATATTCACTATGTAGCCCAGGCTGGCCTTATATTCACTATGTAGCCCAGGATAGCCTTAATTCATTGCAATCCACTACCATAGTTTTTTGAGTACTATAATTGTTCTTCTTTTCTTTCTGTGAACTACAGACAGCAGAATGATATTTTATTTGAATGTGACTAAACCTTTGCTTTCACTTGATATTTTTCCCCATCTAGCTCATGTTTTCCTTCTTTGATGTTTGACAAAATTATCAGAAAATATTATTTCATCCAGTAAAAACATGATTTCCGAGATGGTTACCAAAAATTTTAACATTTTGTGAAATGGTTCAAAATAAGACTGCAGTTAAATATGGTCTCTCAAAAATATATTCCCTCATTACATGGATCAGGATTAGAAAATGAAACCCATGCATTCCAGAATTACCAGAGTAAAGCCATGGCAAATGTTTTGTTTTTAAGAATCTCTCATCATGTGAACATATTTATTTTTAAAAAGCAGGTGATGGGTAATCTTGACCAATTAGAAATTCATATGGGGCTGGAGAGATGGCTCAGCGGGTAAGAGCACCAACTGCTCTTCCATTGGTCCTGAGTTCAAATCCCAGCACCCACATGGTGGCTCACAACCATCCGTAACGAGATTTGATGCCCTCTTCTGGTGTGTCTAAAGACAGCTACAGTGTACTTTACATATAATAAATAAATAAATCTTTAAAAAAAAAAAAAAAAAAAAAAAAAAGAAATTCATATGATAACTTAACCTTCAGTGTTTTTGAAACTCAGATATTAAGTGTGTTCTAATGTCTCTCACCCCTCTTTCCCTTATTTTAATAGAAAGATTTGTTTTATTTTATTTATAAAGATAGAGTCATCTTATGTAGCTCTGGCTGGTCTCGAACTTATGTATACTAGACTGGTCTTGAATTCATAGATAGCTGCCTGTCTCTGCTTGCCAAGTGCTTGGATAAAATGGTATCCAGTACCACACCCTGCGCATTTTATTTTTTAGTTATGTATTTTTGTGTTTGTTCATGTGCATGTGAGTGGGTTAACACTGAGTCTCACTGTGGGTAAGTGTCTAGTAGAGGAAGTAAGGCCCCTGATTTCTCTGTGTGGTGATTTGAATGAGAATGGTCCCTATAGGTTTATGTATTTGAGGATTGGGAGGTGTGGACTTGTTGGAGGAGTTGTGTTACTCAGGGTAGGCTTTACGGTTTCAAACAGCCATGTTATTCCAGTAGGATCTCTCTCTACCTAGTGCTCATGGATCAAATCTAGTACGATGCCCTACGGCTATCCCCCCCCCCCCATCCGCCCCATGATGGTCATGGACTCACCCTCTGAAACTTGAAGTTAAGTCCCTAAGTAAACGCTTTCTTTTATAAGTTGCTTTGGTCATGGTGTTTTGTTACAGCAACAGGAAAATAACTAATGGGCTGCCTCACTGAGATTTTTATTGCAATAGCCAACAGGGAGGCTGTGGGGGCGGGGGTGGGGTGGAGAGAACACAGTAGCTCAGAGTGCACGGGCAAATACAGAGTGTACTGTGGCAGTATTAGCAAAGCCATTACCTGAGAGGTGGTAACAGTGTGAAAAATTTGGAAAGCCTGCTGTACTGTGTCGGCTCTCTTTAATTCCAGGTGAGCAGAGTCTGACTTCTTAAAGGTGTCACTCTGCCTGGTGCTTTATGGATAAGGGGACTTGTTAAGGTCAAGTCCATGCTAAGTAAGTTCCACACAAACAGTTCCCTAGCTTCTTACTGATTGGGTGCGATTTCCTACCCACACAGACTGTGAGATCTGTTCACTCTGTCAGGAGTTTTCAGAGGCATCTTC
Organism: Tokudaia tokunoshimensis; assembly: GCA_036184795.1. Classification (NCBI taxonomy): domain Eukaryota; kingdom Metazoa; phylum Chordata; class Mammalia; order Rodentia; family Muridae; genus Tokudaia; species Tokudaia tokunoshimensis. The sequence continues at coordinate 34,287,548 of BTHU01000007.1, forward strand.
TTAGGGAGGGAGAGTTGGGGAGCTGATGATCACACTGTCCTCTTTAGTCCAAGAAAATGTGGAAAACCTGTAAGAGCATCAGACTCCCAATGCTTCCCTGTCTGCAAGATCCTGCCACACTGGACAGCATTGTACAAGCCCAGAGACTCTTTAGAGTTCCATGAATCACAAGGTTTTTTTTAACCCACAGTTAGGACCGAAGGCGGCAACTAGCCTCTTCAAAGCAGACAGAACAACTGACATTTCTTCCTGTTTGCCCCTCCTCACACCCTCAAGGTGATTAAAGGAACTTGAAATGCCCTGGAGCATGCTTTGAGATCAAGCTGTTACTGCCTAAGAAATTGCACATCTCCTTTAATGCCTCAGTGATTGACCTGTGACCTGTGGTCTGTGGCCTGTGGCCTGCGGCCTTATGCGAACCATCTTTCATCTTAGAAAGAGGAAAAGGAAGAGGAAACATGGGAAGCAGAGATGAGGTAAGGGAAAACAGAAAGTCTGTTCTAAGTGAGGACCCATGTGATTAATGATGATATTAATCTCTGGATTTGAGCAAAGAGTTTATCTACTCTGTAGCTATACAGATGGTTGCCCTGTGCTTTTAAGAAAGGCGTGGTGTCATGTGGTGAGTCTCAGTGGAGCTGACTTTACCTGAAAGGGGGCATCTAGGAGTAGAGACCAGGGTGCTCTGGACCATTCTCCAAAGCAGTACAGCCCTGTGATGGTCTATAGTGACTATTATAGTGACAGGATCTGGAATCCTCCAGAAGACAGACTTTAGGACAGGCCTGTGAAGGATTTCCTAGATTGGTTTAATAGAACAGAGGGTCCACTGTAAATGTGAGTGGCACCATTTCAAGAACTGGGGCCCAGAATGAGAGAAGATTCGAAAGTATTGTGAGCACCGGAGTTCATCACTCTCTGCTTCCTGCCTGTGTTCACAGTGTAACCAGTGTGCTCATTTCCCTGTCCCTGTATCTACTCCACTGTGACTGTGTGCTCATGTTCCCATACAGTAGTGCCTTCCCTCTGTGACAGTGTGCTCATGTTCCTGTCCAATGTCTTCCCCTCTGTGACAGTGTGCTCTCAAACCGTGAGACAAAAGAAATCTTCCCTTCCTTGCCTTTGTCTGCTAGTTGCTTGTAACAATGAGAAAAGTAACAAATGCAATCCCCAACAAACAAGAACTATCTGGTGGAAAATTCCAGTAATGCCAGATTGAGAAAGTCTATAGCAGCAGTTCTCACCCTGTGTATTAAGACCCACATGGAGGACAAATGATCCTTTCACAAGGGTCACATATCAGTCATCCTGTATATCAGATATTTATATTATGATTCATAACAGTAGCAAAGTTACAGTTATGAAGTAGCAATGAATTAATTTTCTCGTTGGGGGACTAGCCACAATGTGAGGAGCTGTATTAAAGGGTCACATCCTTAGGAAAATTGAGAATGACTGGCCTGTAGGGTCTCAAGTCATGGAACCTGAGCAATTAGGCTTCATTTAATGACTAGTGACATTTAGCAAATTTCTGGGGGATGGGGGATTGTGTGTGTATATGCGTATATGAATGTGTGTGCGTGGTGTATGCTATCTATGTGCTGGCATGTGTGCCTGGGTGCACGTGGAAGCCAAGAGAGGACTTTGGGCACACTACTCTATAACTCTTCACCTTATTTCCTCGAGACATGGTCTCTCACTGATCCTGAATTTAGATTTGAGGCTAGTAAGCCTCAGAGACCCTACTGTCTTTGTTCCCCTCTCCTAGTGCTGGGGTTACAGCTGTTCATGTGAGCACACCAGGCTTCTTACATGGGTTCTGGGATCTGAAATCAGGTCCTCATGCTAGTTTAACAAGCACACAAATCTCACCTCCAGAGGTTTGCTAGACACGATCATTGATCCATCTCTCAAGCTCCTATTTTTGCAAGTGTTGTGATAACTCTTTTTTCTTCACTCCTCCGTCTATAAAGTTGGGGTAGCAATGATACTTTCCTTACAGGATTTTATTAGAATTATATCACTAATCCAGATAAAGTCCTAAGAGCAGTGTTCAGATTATTAGTTATTTTCATGCCAAATAACACAAGGTATGTATGTGAGTAGATATACCTTGAAGTGAATCACTGAATAGAATTGTTTCAGAGTGGATCTTGACTCAAATGCACCATGGAAAGAATTCATCACTGCAATCTATAAGATCCTGGAATCGGTGAACTGGGTGACATTGTCATTACTTTCAGCTAGATTCTTGCTGAAACCCTTATACCAGGCCATAGGAGGGGAAGAGATGATAGTGTATAGTTCTGACATAGCCTGTGTGCTTAGATGCTGGGTGCTGGGAAATGGTTAGTGGTTGTTTTTTCCCAAGATTCCTTGAAGATCAAAGATGTGGGACTCCCTAAGCTGCTGGGGGAGTAAAGGATCAATAAGTAAAAATGTATTTGAAGATTATCCCCAGTGTAGAAGGGCTGTTGGTAGCTTCAAGGCTTAGAAGCACTTGACCTTTAAGGTAACAGAGCTGAACTTGAAAGCCCAGAATCTGATAGAGGACCTTAACAATTAAAGGTAGTGATGTTTGCCATCAGACTGGCAAATTATCATATGATTTATTCTCCAATTAACTGTAGAGTTACAGTGGCGAAAAAGGGGGGGGGCTCCCTTAAGTACATGTGACAAATTATAGGTGTTCAGCAAGGAAATGGGGCCTGAATTGGCTGAATTGACCTAAACTGACTACGGGGCCCAGAATTATATTTAATCTAATGGTTTTCAGATTTTTGAGAGTCTGGAAATATCTTTACTAAGCTCGGTTAAATGGTCCTTGACCTTGAGGTTCTTATTTTATGCTGTGGGTAATTTCAGCAGCCCGGGGACCCACTCTGGCTTTTTCTTATTCCTAGCTTCTTTCTCTTGCAATGAAAGTTTTAATTAAAAAGAGGTTGACATTAGAGGCTGTGACACTTAAGCAGATGAGTCCATAAGACCCCAGGAGATGAGCTTTGAAATCTCATTTTTAGGTCAGCCTGGGTTAAGTGCCCGTCTACTGCAAATATTGGTGCCAACAGCAGATGTGTATTCCATACCTGAGATGCCATATGCCTTCAGGACAGGCATACACTGCACCTTCCCTTCTGGTATTAAAGTAGAGGTCATCTTAGTTCTGGACAGTCTCTGTAGGAAAGTGAAAGAGGTCATGGAGAGAAAAGTAAGTAATAATAACAACTAACCTTTCTGAATGCCTACCATACGCACAGTCCAGTGCAAGCCACGTTAAGTACTAGAATCAGTGGAGATGATAAACAGCCAAGGTTCAAAGAACTCAGGTCACCTAGTCAACATCACATGGGTGGCAGGTTGGGAACCAATATCCAGCCCTAGGGTTGCCTCTTCTTAAATGGGTCTTTGTTTAATCTGATTGTTTCTCCAATAATAAGTACCCAGCACTGTCCAAAGACGACGCTGATACTGTTTGCAAGCGTGGTGAGTACATTGCTCAGAGCAATTGCAGTTTAAATGAATGTAACCGTGTGGCCGATGTACACCACTCTTTCTTTAACTGAAAACACTGTAACACATTCAACTGAAAAAACAAACATAAAAATCAATGGCTATCCAATGAGTCTCTGAATGACACGGAATGAATGGGAGTGAACGTGGGCCATATCGGGGTCTAAGGATATACTCATTTGGAAATGTATAAAAATTTCTTCTCTTTTCTGATATTTTAATATACAGGGATCCCAAAGATCTCAAACTATCAATCCTGCCTTGTCTGTGGACCTACCCCGCAAAGCCCACTGGAGGGATACACAAACTATTTTCTTTACAAAAGAAAGCTCTCCTGTGGGGTCAACCGCCAAAACCTTTCAGAGCCTGCCTTCTGCCCAGCTGCTATACTAGCACGGCTTTCATCTGTCAGTCCCACCAGGGGACTGTAGCTGCTCGCAATTGGTTTCCTGTTTCCACTCAACGCAAGTTTATCCGTTCTCTTCACAAGATGAACCCGATCATCGTGTCCCTCCTTGCTTAGCATCTTCCAATGACCCTTTATTGGTTTGGGGACGGAAGCCAAGCCGTCTACTTTAAACACTCATTCTCCCCATTTCCCAAGCTCTTTTCACTCCCAGGCCCTTTGCCCAGTACTTTGTGAGACCCCCTGGAATGTTATTCCCATAATCCTTTGCTTGTAGAGGGGACAAGCACGTGCCAACTCAAAGTATGACTGGTTGACAAATCAATGATAATTAGTAAGCGGAAGCCAGAAGTAACGTGCTCTACCTGATTTTTTTGGCATAAGGATGGAAACTGAATTCTTGACATGACGCTAGACTCTTTAGCAGAGCCTATACTAGGGACGTCAGCAAACGGACCTATTCCATTTCCCCACCCCGATGCGGATGGCCCATATCCTATATGGGCTAGCACATGATGGTTTTAATTTTACCGTGTTTCAAAAAGTGGTATACAGATCACTAGAAAATAGACTTCAAAATTTTGCGACTTGAGGTCTGGCTAAGGGACACACAGATGATCATCTCTTGCATTATTAGACAGTGGCAGGGAGCACCGGCTTCCGGTCATGAGTTGGATCCTGACTAAACAGCCAATCCGTTCAGCAGGTTAGTGACACCCAATGCATATTGACTTACAATGTTTTGAACTTATGATATATTTGTGAGGATGTAACATGTCTTAAGAGTCTGTAGCTACATACCTATCATCCCTCACTTCGAAAACCTGAAATCCAATCATTTCTTCTATCATTGCTCAATAAATAGCTTATCTGTTGTTCAAAGTTCTATCTAGAATAAATCCTGGGATACCTCTTAAAGTAATGGTCTCTTGGCACTCTCATATGTCACACGCATGATGTACATGCTAATCAACATGTTCATTTTTCTCTTGTAGTAAACATGCCTTAAAAAAAAAATCTAGAACCTCAGCTGAGAATCTTATGGGATAGAGGAAAAGACTGTTTTTCTCCTTTAAACCCAGATAGGCTGATATCTCTCAGCATCTAGGTCCTGTTTCACATATCATAGGGGAACGATGGCTTTCCTCTTGACCAAACAACGTAGAAGTGTTATAACCAAGCAGTGCCTACCTGTTATATACATGTCTCCTTTATGTTGCCTTCTGATTTAAAACATTTAGTACCAGCTTACATCCTGCTATCTGTGTGTTCACCATTGAATTCTGTTCTCCAAAGGGTTAAGGGGTTTTTATTGTGGCTGCTATATTCTCAGAGTAGAGACAGGATACAAACTTCGTATCCTTCATAGGAAGAAGTTCAAAATAATTTATTATTATAATAGAATAAATTTTATTAACTATTTTAAGAGCAAGTATTATCAAATATACATATTTTTCTTCATATGAGAATATGGTTGTCCTAGCGCATAATTTTATACTTAATTTAACATCTTCCTGTTGTTAAAATATGCTTGTTAGCAATAAGAAAATGTATATATGTGTATGTATGTGTGTGTATGCGTGGGTGAGTAGGTGTGTGTGTATGTCTGTGTGTATGTATATATATATATATATGTATGTATGTATACATGTGTATGTATATGTGTGTGTATGTATATATGAATATGTGTGTGTGCTCATTAATATAAAAAAGAACACTGGATTAGGAGGCAGAGACCTAATCATGGCTCTATTTCTGGGTTATACGGTATGTGAGACAAGTCAAATTTCTTGGTTTCAGTTTATCTTTCCCTCTGTAGATTAGAGCTATCTCTACAACTACATTTTAAGCTTCAAATACTGATTTGGTATCACCGTTTATAGTTCCTCATGTTGTGGTGACCCCCACCATAAAATAATTTTCATTTGCTACTTCATAACTGTGATTTTGTTACTGTTATGAATCATAATGTAAGTATTCTTAGAGATACAGGTTTGTTAAAGGGGTCTTGACCCACAGGCTAGAGCCCGGGATGGAGGTCCTTTGCACTTCTTTGGGTAGGTCCCAAGGGAAGTATTCTAATAGTGTAACCTTATAAGAGCTTATTGTAACTATAGCAACCTTCCTTGCAAGCCTGTGAGAAGGAATCTTTGTTCTGTGATGTTAATGCTGAATTTGGGGCCCTGAGGTAAACTGTATTCGCAGAAAAGACCACACAGAGGTTTTCCCTGGTAGTGTTAATATTCAATTGAACAAAATCATAGTTAAAAATTTAGTTCTGCTGGGTTTTAGTTCAATTTGGAAATTATGTTTTATTAGTCTAGAAGTCTGTAATGACCATTTTAATAGAGTCCTTGAATAATACTTGTTCTCACTTAAAATTTAGTCTTTTAAGTAGTATTTTAATCTCAGTTAGAAATCTTATAGATGTGAAAACTTCTGAAAGACATTGACTATCAAAACTTCTGGATAATTTCCTTAAAAATATATTCATAAATATAGCAAAACTTAAAGCTTTTTAAAGTTAGAGTACTGTTCAAAATTAAGATTCTGATTTAGATTAAAACATTTAAATCAACTTTTTAAACATATTGTTTACTTTATTAAAATGTTATTTTATTTCATTTGCATGGGTGTTTTGTCTGCATGTATGTCTGTGTCCCATACATGTACCATGTATTCTTGGAGGCCAGAAGAGGACATTGCATCCCCTGGAACTAGAGTCACAGACAACTGTTAGTTGCTATGTGTGGGTTCTAAGATTTGAATCCAGGTCTTCTGAAAGAGTAACCAGTGCTACTTAACTGCTGAGTTTCTCTAGATCCTAAACATGTATTTTAAATTTGAATCAATAAATTGATTTATTATTATAATAGAATAATTTTTATTAACTATTATAAGAGCAAGTATTATCAAATATACATATTTTCTTCATATGAGAATATGTTTGTCCTAGTGCATAATTTTATACTTAATTTAACATCTTCCTGTTGTTAAACTATGCTTATTAGCAATAAGAAAATGTGTATATGTGTATGTATGTGTGTGTATGTGTGTGTGAGTATGTGTAAGTGTGTGTAGGTGTATGTGTGTGTGTATATGTATGTGTGTGTGTATATATATATGTGTGTATGTATATATATGTATGTATACATGTGTATGAATATGTGTGTGTATGTGCACATGAATATGTGTGTGTGTATATGTGTGTATATATATAGATGTGTGTGTGTGTGTGTGTGTGTGTGTGTGTGTGTTTGTGTGACTTTAGGCTGACTACTAGGGGAGTTCAGCAGCCCAGATCAAGAATTCATACTCCAAGTGTTGTCAGTTCATATTTGACTGGCGAGGTCGCATTCCACAGGCAGCTTTTGCGAACAGCTAGCTATCTTTATGTCAGCTTAACACCAGATATTTTGTCTAATTAGTGTAATGATAATGGAAATGTTTGGAAATAGTAGCTTGCTAGAAAAATAGTTCTCAGGAGTAAGCTCTTGCATTCCTGCTATTAAGGGCATCAAGTGTGGCTGAAACATTTGAGGCAATTTTTATTTTTAGTGAAGAGAATAAAGGTCTTTCTAGCTGTTCATTCTATTCTGTAATTGGATTCCGAATGTGTGGCAGATTGAGTCTTCCTATTAATCCAGTGGTGATGTGGGTCAGTACTACTATTGTTTTATTTCTTTTTTGTTTTTGTTTTTTGAAAAAAAAAAAAGAACCTGGCAGGTAGTTTTAACTAATCAGATGTGTCTTCCATATACTTTTGCCTGTAGCTGTACCATGAGAAGATGTCTCTTGGCAATACTGCTAGGATCTGGTTGCAATTGCTGTGACAATTGTCTTAGCTAAGATTTCTATAGTTGCTATGAAACATCATAGCCAAAAAGCAACTTGCAGAGGAAAGGATTTATTTGGATTATTCTTATGTACCTTCCAACACTGAAGGAGATCAGGACAGGAACACAAACAGGGCACAAATCTGAAGACAGGAGCCATGGAGGGATGCTGCTTACTGGCTTTCTCCTCAAGACTTGCTCAGCCTGCTTCCTTATAGACCCCAGGACCACCAGCCCAGGGATGGCCCCACCCACAATGGTTTGTGTCCTGCACCATCAATCACTAATTAAGAAAATGCCTTACAAATTTACCTACAGCCAAGTCTTAGGGGGGGCATTTTCTAAATTGAGGTTCCCTCTTCTCAGATGAATCTAGTTTGTGTCAAGTTGACATAAAACTAGTCAGGGCAACAGTAAATTTATAGCCAGAGAGAGAAGTGACGGTTTCGTAGTCAGGATCTTTAACCATCCATGTAGGGGAGTCTACAATCCCCAGTTGTTTTTTATTAAATGTGCTTCCTTGGCCCCTAAGTATACCTACAACTTTTCCATTACATTTTAGCTCCTATTGAATTTAGTAGACTCCTTGATTTCATGTTATATGTCCTCAGATCTGTATTATTCTATATGTATTAAGAGGCACTGGATTAAATTTTAGTTCTCTCTCCCTAGTCTTCAGAACTTAGTCATTTTACTGATAATGGGGATCAGAAGAAAATGTGAGCCACGTGGCAAATCTTAAGCCAGATTGGCTCTGGAATCCCTGTGTTTGAGCCGTGCCATCGTGTGACTGATGTTTTATTCCCTCGAGAAGTTTTAGAATCCCAGGCTCTGTTACAGGGAACCAGGTACCTGACCAGTACCGACATCTCCATTCAGAAACCAGTACGATAGCAGTTCATGTGGAAGACAAGAGTAAGGGAGAAAAAGAGGAGAAAATTACTTCTAGTAGTATTAATTCCATTCAGAAGTTTCTAGACAAAGTTATCTAGCAGAGAATGGAAGAGAACACCTGCAATTAATCTCAAAAGTTTTACTATATGATCCCTTTAAGAGCGTATGTCTCTGTGGAATCGAGTTTTAATGAATTTGACTTTATTGAGTAAATGGTCATCATATAATAACTTGTATCTCCACTTTCATTAGTCAGTGGTCTGCCATACTTGGTCATTTCAGCTAAAGCAGAGAAATTGGATTGCTATTTAGGAATATTCTTCTTACATACAGTTCTGTGAACATAATTTTGTTAAAGGAAACAGATGTCCAGGTCTGACATCAAACTATCCGAAGCACAATGTGGCATCTACTTTTTTAGCGTGTACTGTCCTCATCTCTAGGTGGACCAGATCTTTGTTCTTTGAGCTTTACTCCATTAGATGTTTGGGAATATTCAAAAGGACTTCCAGACCGCACTCTGAACTGGCATTGCAGATCTGGTGACTTTATGCTGTGACCCCCTGAGTAATGGCATGCCCAGTTCTTCTGTTCAGCCTTAGGCACGGCCTCAGAGGGAGCTGGAAGGCTCTGACTCAGTTGACCTTTGTCGTATCTCTTCTCCTCTCTGGGTGTTTAAGTTACCCTCTTGGCCAGTTCCGGGGAGTCAAGGTGCTTTTGTTCTCTGCATGAATGGTTTGATTCACATCACACCAGTATTGCTTCAAAGACAGAGAAGCCTCTCTGCCTTTGCATAATCACTTCTTCCTCTTGCAAATGCCACAGCCTGGCAGAAGGACTTCAAAGATTTTGTATTTTAACTATTTCAGACCACACACACACACACACACACACACACACACACACACACACACATATGAGCCTGGCAGGACTTCAATGATTTTATACCTAAACTAATTCAGATCTCTCTCTCTCTCTCTCTCTCTCTCTCTCTCTCTCTCTCTCTCTCTCTCTCTCTCTCTCTCTTCTCTCTGTCTCTTCTCTCTCTCTTCTCTCTGTCTCTTCTCTCTCCTCTCTCTCTCTTTCTCTCCTCTCTGTCTCTTCTCTCTCTTTCTCTCTCTCTCTTTCTCTCTGTCTCTTTTCTCTCTCTCTCTGTCTCTTCTCTCTCTCTCCTCTCTCTCTCTCTCTCTCTCTCTCTCACACACACACACAGAGCATAGCAGAAAGACTTCAAAGAGTTTGTATTTTACAGATCTCTCTCTTTTCCCCTCTCTGTCTCTCTCTGTCTCTGTCTGTCTCTGTCTCTCTCTCTCTCTCTCTCTCTCTCTCTCACACACACACACACACACACACACACATAATCTAAAGAAGTCACATCCATGTACAAAGGCAACTTGCTGTATATACTGTTGTATTCCATGTTGTGACTGATTACGAATTAGGCTTAGAAAGCCCAGACTTCTGGATTCTAGTGCTGCAGCGTCTGACTCCAGAGGAGTGAGACGGAGCTGAGGAAACTGTAGAATCAATGATCAATGGCCACACCAGATCACTGCCAACAGCTGGAAGATGAAGTGGCAAATTCATGATGTCCCTTTTCTGTCTCCTGCTGTGGGGAGGATGGAGATAAGCGGAGAGAACAGGAAGGAAGCAAAGGCTATCGGCCAGCAGCCATTTGCAGACCCCCCTCTTTCTCTCACCCACTTTCTCCTACTCCACAGCCAGTTGCTGTGGGGATCTCACTGTCTGAGCATGGCAGACAGCTTGGTTTGCCTATTTGCCCGTGCACACTCTGTCCTTTTGACTTGGGGGTAATTTTACCAATTTTTGGGGGGGGGCCTGGTGAACTGCAAGAGCCCATTCAAATCTCACCTCCTTTTGCAAAGCCTCCCTAGCACCCTAGGCTGAGTCAGTCCTCTCTACACTCACTGTCCAATTAAATTTTTGCTTATGTAAGTAAGCATCATGGTGCTGAGAGAAGGATGTGTACTCAATCGCCTGCAGTTTCTTTCAAACCCTCCCTCATAGATGATGTGGTGGGGAACGTGCATTGTGTAGAAATCCAATCAGGAGCAATCTTAAGAACTGCTTAGGTGGCATGTCAAAGCCCTTACAGTAAATTGCCTGGAATCATTACAGTCAAATCACTTAGAATTTAATATCTAACTTGAGATCAAGGGATAGCAGGAGTATTTTTTCCATGGATGAAGTGAGAGGTATTTGAGATAAGCAAATTGTTTAGAAGCTGGGGCAACACGCCCTGCCCTTCTAGGAGTGGGGCATAAGAATGTCTCTTGGCAGCATCCCAGAACCCTTGGGAATGTGACCCAGGGCCAAGCCTTCCTTTAGCTGTGCATGTTCTCACTTAAGAGGAGGTACCTAGATTAGATGGTGAGCTGAGACTTGCTTCTGTAACACAGTCCCATCTGCCACAGGAAAACACTCATGCCCTTCTGCACAAAGGACAGAAAAGGAGGACCTTCCTGGGCTTAAAGGATAGGTTGTGTGGCAGTGTGCATGCACGAGTGACTGGTATCCATGGTAGCAATAATTGCTAGGCTGCATTAGGTCTGATGTTTGCTTTGTGATAACAGACAGTTGCATAATGGGCGCCAATACCTTTCACCAATCTCCAGTCTAAAGGTTCAATAGACTACCTCATACCTGTGGATGTCTGAATTGTCTTGAGGCAGCCTTCTTGTTCATATTCGGATAATTGATGATACTTTTTCTTACAGTGGTTGCTCAAGGAAAGTCCTTTTTGTCTTTCACTCATTGTAACTATAAAAATGGATCAAAAGCGAAATCAAGTGCATGAGGATTTCCATTTAAGCACAGTGGTGACAGTCAGTTTTGTTTCATTTATGCACAACACTTGTACGTATTAATAAGAGCATGCGATAATTTGATACGATTTGTACAATGGGTACTAGTCAAGTCAGGGTCATTTATATTTCCATAGTCTTCAATGTTTTTAATATCTCTGTGTTGGTGGCCTTCTAGCTCCTTTCTTTTAGTAAGTTATAATAACAATAACAACAATAACAGTAATAATTAACTGTAGCCACCTTACTGTGAACCGGAGTGGGTTGTTTCCATTATTAGCACTTATATTCCATACTCCCCATTCCCACCCTCTCTGCCATTCCCAACTTCTAGTGACCACTGTCCTATTTTTCTACACCCATAATATTAACATTTTAAAGGTCCTACTCATGAGGAAGAATATACGATATCTGTCTTTTTATGCCTAGATTATTTCATTAAAATTTTTTGTTACTTTAATTTGTGTGCATGCATATATGTCTGTGTACCATTTGTGTACCTGATGTCTGTGGAGACCAAAGGAGGGCATTGGATCCCTTGGAACTGGAGTTATAGATGGTTGTGAGCTGCCATGTGGGTGCTGAGAATCGAACCTGGGTCCTCTAGAAGAGTGGTCAGTTCTCCACTTAGCTGTCTCTCACCCCTTATTTCACTTGTAAATAACCAGGTTCTAAATAATAACTGCTTTAATTCTTAAGAGTCTGATAATCCAGAGAAACTTTGAATCTAAATTATTCATACTAGCCATAGCTGAAGCCAGGGATTTTGGTGAAATGCACTCAAAGATAGAAACATAAATACATAAAGTATAATGCTAAAGTACAGCTTTACGGAGTGTGTGTTACCCCTCCTCCCTAACTAACCTTGCGTTGTGTTTGATTTATCTTCTCATTTCATGCAGCCCGAACAAAGGAAGCTTTAAGAATAGCTCGTGGAAATGCAAACGGTGGCGTTCATTTTTCAACGCCGTCAAGAAAATCTAGAGAAATTGTAAACTTAAAGAGCGCCGCCATTAGCCGTCTGTCATGCGTGGGCACTGGACGCAGTGGCTAGGCTGCACGCCGGGGCTAGACAGAGCAGGCTGTTAAGCATCTCCAGGAACATTGCTCACTGAAATTGCTAGGAAAGATGATTGAATGTTACTTAAGTAGAACTTTACACGCAATAAACGGTACATTTGCAGACTGCTGAGAAAAATGGATGAAAAGGATAACGTTCTACTTTGGACTCTAAACAAAAGGCAATCAATTAGTAGAACGAGAGTGGATAATGTGAGAGAGGCTGTGCCTAGGAGCTCCCCTGCTGAAAGCTTGCAGCCCAGGCTGTAGCGACTGCTCCTGTGCTCGGGAGATCTGTGACACAGCATCACCATGAAACAAATTGTTAGAACAGGGAATCAATCTCTGGACCGCTATCACCTTGAGAGCTGGGTTTCATCCAACCCCAATTTCTTTTTGCTACCTGGCTTCAATTTTAGGCTACGTTTCAATTTGCCACTGAATTTAGAACCATATCCTGGCCAACATTTAAGGCTCCTACCCATCATCAGATATTTTAAGTGATCTTAAGAGAAATCATTAACAGAATTGCTGAAAGGTACTGTTGATTCTTAGAACTGGCTTTGTTCCTGTTGTGTGGAACTGTCAGGCAGGCCTGTTTTACTTTTAGCATTGATGAATGGTCCCACACATGAGCTGGTGGCTAACATTTTCAGCTATGGTCTGGATAGTAGCTACTTTAGTCTCCGTGGGCCAATACTTTGTTGTGACAGCCTCTAAACAGCCGTAGACAGTAGGTAATGTGTAATAGATGAATGTGATCATGTTCCAACAAAAGAACATTGACAAAAACGGCAGCTGCCCTAGTATACAGCTGCCCCAATATACAGTTGTATATTAAGGGACCCAAATCACTATGGAATCAATCACACAAAAATGGTATTACAGCTCAGGGACACGTTTGCAAGGATAAACGATGACCTCTTGGCTGATTTCAGACTACACACTGCATCAAGAAAAAATAATTAATATGGAGGAAATCAGAAGTCTTAGGGCAGAAACCAGTTTAAGAAAACAAAGCATCACTTTGTTGACCACAAGGGAAGTCAGGACACTCAGCTAACTTCAGTGTAAGCACCCACTCACTGGAATAATGAATAATGAACACTCTGCCTTCCTCTGCAAAACAATGACTTGAGCATCAGCATGGAACAGTCAAGCTATAGGCTACAATGTTGTCATTTGGCCAGCTTTTAAAATCATGATTCCAGGGTATTGCTCTGCCCACATTGGGTGGGACTCAGGTGATCAATGTGTAGACAAGACAGGGAAAACACTGTTTCGATGTCATGAAACTCAAAAGCACGGTTTGCGAGAGACAGATGTAAAAGCATCACTAAGCACTCCTTGGACATTAAGAATCAAAGTGCTCAGAAGACTGAAGCCAGTCTCTGCAGCTTAGAACTTTGGATCTAGTGTGGGTAATAGTGCAAGACCTTACTTATCTTTTGAGCAAGCAAGCAGACAGACAGACAGACATCAAGCTTTGTCCCATCTCTAAGTCAGACACTCATGTAATGGGGTTCCAAGATACACACAATAAAGTTGTGAAATGAGCCCTGGTTTAGGTCTGGGATTTTTTTTTTCCCACCACCCCTTAAACTGTAGGCATAGCTAATGACAGTTTGATTTGTTCTTCCGTTTGTTTACTTGGTCATAATTTTAATTATATAAGCGTTATATAACTGGTGAACTACAAGGGCATAAAGAGAACTGTTCCATGAAGCTAACATGGAGCCCTTGAGAGGACAAGGATAAGTTCTGTAAGATTGCCTGTCAGAGAATGTGTAAGAGCAGATCATAAACTGTGCAACTCTGGACTGAGCTTGCAGTCACCTCACGCAATGAGCACCTTCTTTTAAGCTGTGTACCTCTGATAGCAGTGGAATGGCTTGGTGACTCACACTAGGGATCCTGGCACTCGGGAGGCTAAGGTATGGGGACTGCTGTGAGTTCAAGGCCAGCCTGGGATACAAAGTGAATTTCACGTCACTTTGGGCTATAGGAAAGAGATTTTGCTGCAAAAGCTAACCAAGAAGACAACCTTGGAAGGATTGTTTGAGATTCTAGTTGGCAAATCTATAATCTGTAATCAAAGGTTTGCCCTGTAGGCTGGCACAGGCAAAGAGACGTTTTAACAGAAAACATAATAGGTTTAAAGTATAGACCTTTAATTACATTTTGGTTTTAGTGAGATTTTTAGACATTGCGACCCTGAGTCACACTGAATATGGAAACTCCTGGTCTGCTTTCTTCATAGCATAGCTGATAATAATCCGTGGAACTTACTCTTATTTTTCTGGTTTTTACAGAGAGAATTCAGAAGTATTTGGGAAGGGGATATCATGAAGAGCCTACTACTCACTAGATCAATGGTTCTCAACCTTCCTAATGCTGCAACCCTTTAATACAGTTCATGATGTGGTGACGCCCCCCCAACCATAAAATTATTTTCATTGTTGCTTCATAACTGCAAATTTGCTACTGTTATGTATTTTTAATGTAAATATCTGCTATGCAGTGCAGTGTGGCAGGAGGAAGACAGAGACCTGTGTCCCATCATGCCATGTGGAGTGAGCAGGAAAGATACCCACAGATCTGTCCTCTGCCCCTTGGCCAGGACAGGGCAGGCCAAAGACACACAGAGCCCCACCTACCACCATGCAGGGCAAGAGGAGGAAGATGGACAGACAGAGACTTGTGGATCACAAACCTGTCCTCTGGCACAAGGCACAGGTGAGTCATGCCTGTCATCAAGCCATGCGATGTGGACACAGGATCCACCAGCTATATGGTCAGCCTGCAGCAGGAGCCAACACAATGAGTGAGTGTGTGGTGGTCAGATGGGAGAGAAAGAGAAGAGATGCATCTTGAGCATTATGAAGAGAGATGGAACTGGAGACTCCAGGGAGGAGAGGAATAGTAGCCCTGCTGTTAATGGTCATCCCTGCCACCTGGCACCATGGTGAGGCGCCAGCTTGAGCTGCTTGTTGAGGGCCATGTCTGCGTCTGTGGCGACAGAACAGCGTAGGTTGGTGTCAATGCCCATAGCTCATATTACCATAAGAGAACGTGGTGATGATGTCACTGGTCAGAGCAGCCACCGGAGACCGTGTGAATGTCCAAGGAGAGCTGGCCTCACTCCTCACCTTTGATGGTGCTCAGGAGAGAAGGCCCTGCACCTTGCCCAGATAGCACAATGGAATGACCCTGGTGGCAGGGGCAGGGGTAGGGGTAGGGGTGGGAGTGAGGCAGCCTGAGGGTGTGAGTGTGGGAGAACCGACCCTGCCTCTTGTCTGTCATGGGGTGGCACAGGTACAGAATTGATCCCCTGCCACCCCTCTCTACCTCTGGGAGTCAGAAAAGTGGCCCACAGAGTCATAAGCATGGGAGAGCTCCCCCTGCCCCTCATCAGATGCAGCACTTGGAAGAGTGAACTCTGCACGTAGCTTGGGCAACAGAGTGGATTTGGCCCTCATGGTGAAGGCCCAGGTGAGCCAGTCCCACGTGTGTGAGAGCGGGAGAGCTGGCCCAGCCCCTCGCAGGCTGCAGCACTTAGAGTGGACCACATTGGCAGCACAGTGAAGCTGGAGCTGGAGGCGTGGGTGCGGATGAGCCGGCGGCAAGGGCAGGAGAGCTGATTCTGCCTCCTGCTGACGGTGGCGTTGGGTGGCCAAGCCAGAGCAGGGAGCTCATCCTGATGGTGTGGATAAGAGGTCTCAGGCTGACCACCTCAGCTACCACCCAGGCCCAGATCAAGGGCTCGAAATCTCCATCATCTGCAAATGGTAGGGATGCACGAAAGAGTCAGTTCTGCTCTCCCAGAGCTGTAGAATCTCCACGACACAAGGCAACAACCAGGAGGAGGCCCAGTGAGGATCCAATACTGTATTAGTCAGGGTTCTCTAGGGTCACAGATTTTATGGGTAGTCTCTATATAGTAAGGGAATTTGTTGATGATTTACAGTCTTTAGTCCAACTCCCAATAATGGTCAGCAGAAGCTGTGGATGGAAGTCCAAGGATCTAGCAGTTGCTCAGTCCCACGAGGCAAGCAGGCAAAGAAGAGAGAGTGAGTCTTCTTCCAATGTCCTTATGTGGGTTTCCAGCAGAGGGTGTGGCCCAGATTAAAGGTGTGTGCCACCATACCTTTAATCCTAGATGACCTTGAACTCAGAGATCTCCCTATCTTAATCTTCTGGAATTCATAGTCACTATGCCTCAAGATCTCCATGCCAAGATCCAGGTCAGAAACTTTGTGTCTCTCAGCCTCCAGATTAGGATCACAGGTGAGCCTCCCAATTCTGGATTGTAGTTCATTCTAGATATAGTCAAGTTGACAACCAGGAATAGCCACTATGAATACTAACAGTATTACAAAAGCCAGAGTCCTCAAACCAGAACAATGATCCATTACAAGGGACATTGCAAGTGAGGATGTGTGGGCAGAGAGATACTGCAGGATGCATTGTGACATACTACAGATTACATGATAAGATGATTGCTATGCTTTTTTTTTTCTGTTTTCTTTTTTGTGTGTATTTTTTTTATTTTGGGGGGTAGGTTGCAATGGTGAGGGGTAGCTACGAGGGAATGAGAGATGAGCAGGACTCTGATGCAAAACTCACAAAGAACTGATAAAAAGTTATATATATATATATATATATATATATATATTATTCAAAGTAATGGAACTAGTCATAGTCATACTGTCCACCCATTGGAGACAACTGTGTATTGCCAGAGAGGAACGAAAACATAGGATCTCTGACATTTACCTCTCCAGGGTTCTTCCCGGATGCCCTCTCCTGACATGGTTAGCATATTCTTTGCACTATGTTAGCTCTAGTAGCATTTATCTCATATTTTTAATAGTTAGGATTTATCTGTCGGCATTTTTGCATTATAAACTGCATCATCCACATTACACATTTTATACCGACGATGGTGGTACTTTGTCACAAAGGGATGAGGCGGTGGTTACTTGTGGGAATGCATGGATAAATAAATGAATAAATGAAGATTTATTCCACATACATTTATGGGAAGGGGAAAACAGAACTCATTATAAGAAGCACACCATTCCACCCCTAGGGTTTTCTGCCTGAATGTTTATGCTGAATTGCCGATAAAGTGGTTACACATGTCAGTAATTAAGCCCTGCAGAGTTGGCCTTGAGTGGTTTCATGTTTTGATTACTTCTTTTTTGTGGATTTCATTTGTTGTTGAATACTTAATTAATATAATTAATATTGTTTTGAGAGAGAATTTCTGGATTATGAAAGGAGATTAACCATTTGTGGTACGTTGCATTTTTGTTGAATGGTAGCACATCACAAAGCTTTGATCAATTTGACCAAATGAACTTTTTAAAAATCAATCTAAGAAACAAAACAAAACAAAACAAAACAAGAAAAGAATACCATTTTTTGTTCTGAACTAACCGAAAGTAATAACTCTAAAGAACTAAAAATACCTTCTACTTTGGAAAAGACATCAAAGGCATCGTGAACAACTTCCACTCGTGCTCCTGTATTTGAAATTATGCAGTTACTATTTGTCTTTTTATTAAACACCAATACGTGCTAAAAATATGTGCTCATTATAATTTATCATAATGCTTTTGTACTAATATTCTTTTATAAATTTGAGTTTTAGAAAGCATGAGATTCTTCTCAGGAATAGGACAGCATACTCAGTCCCAAGACCCCCATAATTCTTGCACTTACCCTCCTGTGATGCTGCAAGAATGAAGTTGGGAATGTTTATTCATGTATCATCTCGCAGATCATATTCTTAATCTGTCAGCTAATGGGCTGTCCTTCAGAAAGGAACACAGCTGTCTGTCTGCATGAATGGAACGTGAGCGCTGGGATGCTTTCCTCGCGGTTTTCCTTCCTTCCTTCCTTCCTTCCTTCCTTCCTTCCTTCCTCCCTCCCTTCCTCCTTTCCTCCCTCCCTCCTTTTCTTTCCCTCCCTCCTTCCCTTCCTCCCTCCCTCCCTCCTTCCTTCCTTCCTCCTTCCCTCCCTCTCTCCCTTCTTCCTTCCTTCCTCCCTCCCTTCCTTCCTTCTTCCCTCCCTCCCTGTCTCCTTCTTTCCTTCCTTCCTTCCTCCCTCCCTCCCTTCCTTCCTTCCTCCCTCCCTCTCTCCTTCCTTCCTTCCTTCCTTCCTCCCTCCCTTCCTTCCTCCCTCCCTCTCTCCTTCTTTCCTTCCTCCCCCCCTTCCTCCCTCCCTCCCTCCCTTCCTTCCTATAGCATGTTTGCTCCATGTCCATTGCAGTAGGGTTGCCTAATGGTGCTACAGCAAAGGCCCCGAAGCAGAGCAAGCTCCCTGAACCTTGTGGGCATGGCCCACGCTCACACTTTGATACAATGTCTTTACTGTTCTAGCAAAGCCTCATGTGCAACAGCTTGGGTGCTTTACACACAGTGGGTCTTTCTCAGGAGCTCACATGGTGCTGGAAAGAAACTCCTTTGCATCTAAATATTTTAATGTATTGACTCAATGTGGTTTCCAACTTAATTACCTTTCTTTCGATTAGGAAAATTGTTCCATCCAACAAGGAATAAAACCCAAGACTGGCAGATTCAATATCAGATTCTACCAAACCTTTAGGAAATATAAGCCCCAAAGTACCTCAAACCACTGTATAAAATACAAAGGGAAGGAGCCCTACCATATCTATTTTATGAAGGCAGCATTACTTTGACACCCAAATTGAATAAAGCCACAACAGATAAAGAAAACTATATATAGGTCTTTCTCACAAATGAACCTAGGTGTAAAAATTCTGAATAAAATTTCCAGCAAATAAAGTAATTATTAACAAAGGAGTAAAACACAAACTTAGGAGGAAAGACAGACTCTTTAAAAAAAAATAGTACTGGGAAATTGGATTTCCACCTGTAAAAGAGTGCAACTAGATCCATATCTCTGTGCATAGAAAGCAATTCAGATTGGATTGGTGATCTTAACCAAGTACTGGAACTTTTAAATTGCTGCAGAAAAACATAAAAATACTCCAAGCTACAGGCTTAGGCAAAAGAATTATCAACTGAGAAATTCCAAATGTCCAAGAAACACCTAAAGAAATGTTCAGCACTCTTAGCCATCAGGGAAATGCAAATCAAAACAACCCTGAGATTCCATCTCACACCAGTTGGAATGACTAAGATCAAAAACTCAGGTGACAGCAGATGCAGGTGAGGATGTGGAGAAAGAGAAACACTCCTCCATTGCTGGTGGGATTGCAAGCTGGTACAACCACTCTGGAAATCAG
The DNA here is from genome assembly GCA_036184795.1 of Tokudaia tokunoshimensis. Taxonomy (NCBI): domain Eukaryota; kingdom Metazoa; phylum Chordata; class Mammalia; order Rodentia; family Muridae; genus Tokudaia; species Tokudaia tokunoshimensis. Next base: position 34,307,354 of record BTHU01000007.1, read on the forward strand.
TTTGGCGGTTCCTCAGAAAATTGGACATAGTACTACCCGAGGACCCAGCTATACCACTCCTGGGCATATACTCAGAAGATGCTCCAATAGGTAATAAGGACACATATTTCACTATGTTCATAGCAATTTTATTCATAATAGCCAGAAGTTGGAAAGAACCCAGATGTCCCTCAACAGAGGAATGGATACAGAAAATGTAGTACATTTACACAATGGAGTACTACTCAGCTATTAAAAACAATGAATTCATGAAATTCTTAGGCAAATGAATGGAACTAGAAAATATCATCCTGAGTGTGGTAACCCAATCACAAAAGAACACACATGGTATGCACTCACTGATAAGTGGATATTAGCCCAGAAGCTCGGAATACCCAAGATATAATTCACAGACCACAGGAAGCTCAAGAAGAAGGAAGACCAAAGTGTTGATACTTCTGTCCTTTTTAGAAGGGGGAACAAAATACCCATGGGAGGAGATACAGAGGCAAAGTTTGGAGCAAAGACTGAAAGAAAGGCTACCCAGAGACTGCCCCACCTGGGGATCCATTCCATATGCAGTTACCAAACCCAGACACTATTGTGGATGCCAACAAGTGCTTGCTGACAGGAGCCTGATATAGCTGTCTCCTGAGAGGCTCTGCCAGTGCCTGACAAATACAGAGGGGAATGATTTCAGCCAACCACTGGACTGAGCACAGGGTCCCCAGTGGAGTAGCTAGAGAAAGGACCCAAGGACCTAAGGAGCTGAAGGGGTTTGTAGCCCCATAGGAGGAACAACAATATGAACCAACCAGTACCCTTAGAACTCCCAGGGACTAAATCACCAATCAAAGAGTACACATGGAGGGACCCATGACTTCAGCCACATATGTAGCAGAGGATGACCTTGTTGGGCATCAGTGAGAGGAGAGGCCCTTGGTCCTGTGAAGGCTTGTTGCCCCAGTGTAGGGGAATGCCAGGACAGGGAAGCAGGAGTGGGTGGGTTAGTGAACATGGGGAGGGGAGATGGGATAAGGAAACAAGGAAAGGGGATAACATTTGAAATGTAAATAAAGAAAATATCTAACAAAAAATTGAAACAAAGAACAGGCTTCAGTAGTACAGAGAATGAATGAAGTTGCATGAAGTCCAAAAGCTTCTACTCAACAAAGACAAAAATTATAAGACAGAAGAGACAGCTTCCAGAATGGAAGAAAAGATTTGCCATCTATACTTCAACTAGGAGATTAATATGTAGATTATGTAAAGAACTAAAAATCTCTTTCCATACCCTGAGTCAATCATCAATCAACCAATAGGCTAATTAAGTGAATAGTCTCAAAAAAGTTATATGGATGGTCAATACACACTCAAAAAATATTAACATCTTCACTATAAGGGAAACACACCTGCTTTGAGAGCTCAAACCACCTTAGTCAAATCAGTGACCATTATCAAGAAAATAAATGATGACCATATTGGTGCGGATGTGGAAAAAAAGGACCTTTTAAACCAGTGGCTCTAAATCTGTGAGTCATGACCCCTTTTGGGAGGAATTGTTGAATGACCTTTATACAGGGTCACCTAAGACCATTGAAAACCACAAATATTTACATTATGATTCATAACAGTAGAAAAATTGTAGCTATGAAGTAGCAATGAAAATAATTTTATGGGTTAAGGGGTCACCACAACATGAAGAAATTTATTAAAGGGTCACAGCATTTAGAAGTTTGAGAACCAGTGCTTTAAACCTTTAAACATTTCTGGTGGGAGCACAGACATGTGCAGCCACTATAGAAGCCAATATGGAGGTCTCTAGAAATCTGAAAATGGAAGCACTACATGACCTAACAATGTTAATGCCCAAGATAATATATGTATACCAGTAACCCCCTTAGTCAACACACTATTGAAATACTTGCTTATCCATGATTACTGCTATATTTTTCACAATATTCAGAAAATGGAACCCAGTCTGGATGTCCATCAACAGATGAATAGATAAAGAAAAATGAAATTGTGACATTTGCTGGAAAACGAGTGGATCTGGAAATTATTATGCTAAGTGAAGTAAGCCAGATGTGGAGATTTAATAACCACATTTTATATCATTGCAGAACCAGGGTTTAAAGTTGTTATATAAGTATGTGTATCTGATTCTATGTGTGTGTCCATGAGAGGCGAGGAAGACATTCTCAGAGAGTGGGGAAGAGAGGGCAGTGGAGTTCATGTAATGGGGCTGTCTTGGGGAGGGGAAGGGACTAGAGGAGGCACAGAGGAGGACAGAGGAGGACAGAGGAAGAAGGGATGAACTGGAACAAAACATTACGACACGTAAGTACAAAAATTCCATGATGAGGGGCCAAAGAGATGGCTCAATCAATGCGTTGCTCACTGTATCAGTCAGGGCTCTCTAGAGTCACGGAGCGTATGAGCAGTCTCTATATAGATAGGGAATTAGTCGATGACTTACAGTCTGTAGTCCAACTTTCCAACCATGGTTAGCAGCAGCTGTGGATGGAAGTCCAAGGATCTAGCAGTTGCTCTGTCCCTCGAGACAAGCAGGCAAGGAAGAGTCAGAGAGTCTTCTTCCAATGTCCTTATGTAGTTCTCCAGCAGAGGGTGTGGCCCAGATTAAAGGTGTGTGCCACACTGAGCCTTTAATCCCAGATGACCTTGAACTTGGGGATCTCCTTGTCTTAATCTTCTGGAATTCATAGCCACTATGCTTCAAGATCTCCATGCTAAGATCCAGGTCAGAAACTTGTATCTCTGAGCCTCCAGATTAGGATCATAGGTGAGCCTCCCAATTCTTGATTAGTTCATTCCAGATATAGTCAAGTTGACAACCAGAAATACCTACTATACTTGCCATGCGAGGTTGAAGACCTGAGCTGGAATCTGCCATCAAAAAGGCTAGGCATTGAGGCCCCAGTCCCTAACTCTAGTGCTGGCAGAAGCAGAGAAAGTCAGATCCTTGAAGCATGCTGCCAAGAATCTAGTAAATGCGCATGCCTGCATGCACATAGGTACACACATGGATATGCACATGCAAATATACCCCACACATGCAAAATCAAATGTTGAAAGTATCACAATGAAATATTTTAGGTTAATGCTTACCTATACATTAAAAATAATTCTCAAGATGTAAGAGCAAGTTTGTTGCTTTCTCTGAAGAGTTTGAGTGATCACATCTTGCACGCAGGAATGCCTGTTGTCTTCACCTGCACAGCATGCAGGGCTGAGGAGGACATTCCGTTCTGTGGCAGACAAAGCTTTCAATATAGAGATGACCTGATGTGTCAAGCAGCCAGGGCGTGGGGTGGATTGAAAGCAAAGCCGAATCAGTAGCAGCAGACTTGTGTTATTAGCCAAGACGAGGATGTAGTTGTATAAGCTTGTCAGTCTAGCATGCCACCAGGGAGGAGCTGACAATCATCCTAGTTCAAGGTTCATTTGGAGTTGCAGCTGCCTGAAACAGGTCTATGCATTGAAATCGGAAGGTAGTTATCTCAGCCAGGTGTGCTAGTGTATGCCTGTTATTTTAGCGCTTGGTTGGCAGAGGCAGGAGGATCTTGAGTTCAGGGTCAGCACGATGCTGTATCAATCCGACCACCCTAACCTAAAGAACAGAAAAGGTGACTATACTGAACTTACTGTAGTTTTGCTTTTCCTGAAACAATAGTATGTTTTTTGTTTTCGCCCCATGGTTTTGGTCATCGGAGAGCTACAGAACTCAAGACCCTACAGAAGAGAGAAAATGATGTCACTTTTTAAAAATTCCTGTTGAATCATTTAATGCGTACTGTGTGCTAAACATTGTGCTTAATACTCAGAATATGGCAGGCAGTGGTGGCGCATTCCTTTAATCCCAGCACTTGGGAGTCAGAGGCAGGCAGGTCTTTGTGAGTTGAAGGTCAGTCTGGTCTACAGATAGAGTTCCAGGACAGCCAAGGCTACCCAGAGAAACCTTGTCTCAAAAAACCAGCCAACCAACCAATCAAAAATAAAAAATAAAAAAATTCCCCAAAATAAGATAGAGGCAGAGAAGATCTCTAGTTCCATGGAATTTATTACTCTGGCTTGATTGTGAAAATCTAAGAAAAAAAAAGCAAACATGCAATTATTCTTTCTTCTGTAGCCACAGTTTATAAAGACAATAAAATCCAGAAGCGAGATCTGTGATCTGTGCTGATGATAGAGCAAGTCTCTCTGAGCATCACAGGGAGATCAGAATCTGGATATCTACTTACAGTACCTCTTGAATGCAGGCAAGGAAGCAGCAGCTGCCCTGTCTTGATATCCTTAGAGATGTCTAGGAGACAGGTTCACCTTTCATGATGTTATTCTCTGTCCTTTGCTTAAGGAGGCAATTTTAAATTTTCTTGGCCGTTCATTGTCCTTTGAAGTTCTTCCCAATAATTGTTTCCAAGGGCCCAAGGGTAAAGTTCTGGACTGCGTTCTTACTATAGTCATAACAGTGATCGACTGTCACCTTTAGAATTTTATGTACCGTAAGGTTTAATGGAAAATGTGCCATGTCGGTGATACCAAAGAAACCCACAAATGGGATATGGAAAATTACACTGTTACTGTGGAAATGGCTTCTCATTGGCAGCCAAAGACAATCATTTAACAACGTTATAAAACCATAGTAAATATTGGACGGCTTTATGGAAATGTAATAAACTGAAGTCATATATCACAATGCACTAAAGTCCATTTTACATTTACGGTACATCGCCAAATTATAATTCAGATGAGGACTAAATGGCCTGTAAATGTTAAGCACATAGTTAACCATGGAATATGTCAACCAGGGTCTCTGTGGCTTTTCTGGGTAATATATCCAAGTTAGATGAGAGAAACATTGCCTCTTTCTAAGCCCATGCATATTGTCCCCTTTCAAAGCCAGCTGTAGAGAAAAAAAATCACATCTGTTTTCTTGTAGATAACCAGGTAAGACATAATGAGAAACCAGCAAGCTCTTATGCTTGAATTTAACAAGGTAAATTCTGGTAACCTTGGTATATATCCAGGTACTGTTACAGCTCATCCTGATCCACAATGTAATTGCATTTTGTGGGCTGGTCACACACCCTGCTTCTTGAGAAACCATAGATACTACTCAAGAAACGTGGCTATTGCTTTATATCTTGTAGATACCAGTGTAAGGAGCTGAACTTGCTGGTGATCTGGATAACAAGGCCCTGGGATCGAAATGCTTTTCAGTTTGCAGGGAGCGTTTAGCCCTCAGGGAAACAGGTCCCCCTCTCCCCGCCCCCAGCCAGTTTGTTCCTGCAGAGGGTACTGGGAGGGACACAAGCTTTGAAAGGCACAAAGAGGAGTCATTTTCTGTGAAAGGAATGGCAGATGAGTCGCATGCATTTTGCCGTGTAACTCAGGCATCTATCTGGTGTGTGATCAAGAAGATACACTGTATTCATGGGGTGACCGTACAACGATGTTAATGAGTTTGCTATTCTGTTTTGAAAACGATAGAGCCAACCAACTAGGCCAAGACAGGCCATCAATCTCGAAACTGCTTTTACACACGCCTCAGAACTCTCACTTCCCTCACCCAGTCCTAGGTTTGCCACAGCAACAAGTCAAACGGAGGGTTTCCTTGGTAGTTAGGCACTAGCTCTCAATGACTCTCAGAAGCATTGCCCATTGCTTCTGTCATCTCTCCAAGGACATCACTCGGGACACACCATAACTTCATCTAAGAGGCTTATGGTCCAGGACTGTGTAAAGGGCATTTATTGCACAGATGAATTGAGTTGCATTTCTTCAAGAGTGGCATTTCTTACACAAATTTGCTGATTTGGCAGGTGACAGGCACGGACAAAAACGTTTAGCGAAATTAATTACTTGTAAAATAATCTGGGTGTCTTCTATAAAATTTAAATATATGCTTGGATAGGAGAAGGGATGGTAAGCGAGGCGGCTATTAGGTCGATGATTCCAGGAACGTCTCCTTTTAAATGCGAGGTGCTAAGAGCTTCTGCATGGACCATTTCGTTTAATCTTTATAAGGTTTAAGGTAGGTGTTAATATTAACTGTATTTTCCAGATGAAGAGGGGGTGAAAAGAAAAACTCGCTGAAGGTCATTTAACAACTAAGTATCAATACTGGGACTCGAACTTCAGTGAATGGAATCTACATGTTGTACGCTCGTCCACTATGCTGGGGTCTCTATGGCTTAAGTATTTAGTCCTGGATAGCAATTCGTTCAATAGACATATAGGCATATCATTAGCACTCATCATAGGCTCAAAACATGGGATATATTCACATCATTGAGTCCCTGAATTTGTATGCGGCATAGGGTTATTGGCAAGACTGGCTATTGGTAAGGTTGCGGTGAGAAAGGAAAGAAAAATATGCTGAACCCATGTCAGTGCTGGTGTAGATGCAAGGTAAGTGGTGATCTGGGAAGTAAAACCATGGTGTGGAGCTGGGGAGAAGGCAAAACTCCAGATGGTGATAGACTGAATGATAAAAGGTCCATTTGGAAAGAAAACTGTACAATCGAAATTCTAGCTAAGGCATTGTATTGAGCCAGGATCAGTAACCCCAGGGAGAGAAATTGAGTAAAAGAAATAAAATATTATCATAGCATTCACCTTCTTTAAGAAAGCATGACTAATCACGCAGTAATAGTTCCTTTAGTCTTTTTCCACTCTGGGGAAAAGATTTGTATACATAGGTGCCTCAAATGGTATGTGCTGTTACTGCTGCCCTCCATACCCATCTAATATCTCAAATGGTATGTGCTGTTACCCCCGCCCTCCACACCCATCTAATATCGCCATAGGTTTAATGTTTTTTCATCTTAAAAGTTTTATTGTGGATGGTGGGAAAATTTGTTTCTCTTTTTGGTTTCAGGTGTCACTAGCATGTGTTTCCAACCCACCTTCTTCCCCACATCTGCAGGCAGACAATTCATTCTTAGCGTCGAGTTTAACAACCTTGGCATGCAGTCTTCCTTTCCTTATTGAAATGTGGTTCACCTTCTCAATGAAATGAAGTGCTTACAATTTTCCTTTAGTATAGAGGAATTGCCAGCATCCTGACACTTAGGCTCTAGGGTCACTGTCAGATACAATAACAACTAATGTGCTGATAAGGGCCATACACACAGGGCACTACAGTGCCCTGACTGTTGATCTAGTAAAAGGTACTGAGTTCCCAGTGCATGGGTTGTGTAGTCAGTGTGGTCACACTGACGAAAGAATAATTCCCAAGAGGATAGGGTGAAGAGGAACCCTGAAATCTCATCACACTATTAAATCAGGTCACAATTTGCACTTTGTTGCTTTATTTAAATTGTAATGTTTGTAGTTAGTTGAAATTCTGGTAACTGGATTCATGGGAGGAGAAGCCAAAGGTAAGGGGTGACCACTGTGTATAAGGAGGAGTACATATAAAATATGTGCTTGACGTGAAAACTATATATCCAGAGAACTTCTTTCCAACTGTGGCTTATGCTGAGAAACATCAGGGACACCCTGTCCCTTCCCTCTCTTTCTGGGGACCATTTTCTTACTATTTCTTTTATTTCTGTGGCATATGTAGGCAAGTGTAAGTCTTGGTTGCACCACCTTTGGAAGCCTGCTTTATTCTGCCCAACATTTTGTTAGTAGGAGTCATCCACTCCGCTGACTGAAGCTTTTTAGTGGGTCACAATATTATACCCATTCAGTTCAAGGAGTTAACGCAGTAGGGCATTCTTTTCTGTCATATTTGAAACAAATATGTTCTGCTTTCTTTGAAATCCTCTCTAATTTTAGTTACATTTTGACAAAAGGACACTGGTTTAAGTTTAATAATGTGCACTGAGCTTTTCCTTTATGATTTTGTTCATTCCTTGGAAATGCAGAAGGTTCTCTCTCTCTAGGGGGCTGATATTTGCCGTATTTAAGCTCTGTCATCCTTTGGTCTCTTTATCTTTCATTCTTTCCTTTTGATTTTTAAAGGAAAACCTTTAGTTCTCTAATCCACTTGTATTTATTTTGGGTTATGTTCTGATTTGACATTTAGATTGATTTTCTTTCTAAATAGTTAGCTAATTATTAATTCATCCTTTCCCATATTTATTTACGTGGATTTCTTTGTGTAGAGGGCATGAGACAGAGGCAGGCATGGGTGTGTGAGTGTGTGTGCATGTGTGTGCATGTATGGTGTGCATAAGTACATGGGTGTGTCCGTGTGCGTGTGTGTGTGTGTGTGTGTGTGTGTGTGTGTGTGAGAGAGAGAGAGAGAGAGAGAGAGAGAGAGAGAGAGAGAGAGAGAGAGAGAGAGAGGAATCCCTTTAGTCTGTGTATAATTCTGGCCAGAAAAAAAAAGTCAGTTAGGTTCCCAGAGGGATAACTGGATTTTGGTTACGTTTGGTTGGTTGAATGGGCACCTGCCACAGACTGAACCTAGGGAGGGTGATTATTCTAGATGGGTAAACTGAGTGTCTGGTCATCTGTGGTTCTTCCACTTCCTGCTCTCTGGTTTCTCAGAGAGAGAAACCTTAGCTTTTCTGCCATGTTTAACCTTAACCGTGAGTTTGTCTATAAAATGAGAACGGGTAATCTATTCCATAGGCTCATTGCAAGCAATAGTAAGATAATACCATAAAGTAGGACCTGACACTTACTAGGCATGTGATAAATATTTGCTTCTGATGTTATTCGTCACAGAGGCAGGATCACTCAACACCCTGTCCCACACAGCTCGGCATGAGAACTAAAGCCTTATGGCTCGCACCAAGGGACTGAAGGAAGAACAGAAACAAGAAGCCTTGCAGTAATTTTAGGAGGAGGGAAATCGTTTGGTCTTCTGGAAATAAAAAGTTGTGAGCAAGTGAGTGGCATGGGAACAATCCAGGCAGGAATGACCTCAGACATCACCATGTGGACTTTTGTCTTCCTTCTCTAAGCAAAGGGATTAAGAAAACTGTCACCTTAGGGTCTTGAGGTCTGGATGGAGTTTTTCAAAATTCCCAAATGCATACCTTCTGCTTCCTCCAAAATACTAAGTAAAATAGATTTTCATTTTATCTTAGAAAGATTTAAAGCTAGAAAAACACTATATCCTCAAATATGTTTAGCCTTCATTTGAGAATGTTCTATACAGGAACGCCATTATTCCTAAGGCCTTTCCCACGGTTTCCTGAGGGCACACTCCTCACTGCTTGCCTGGCAATGCCTACCTTCTCTTCTTTATGTGGACCAAGTCATGATGTCGGGTTTTATACGGGGGTTGGAGCATGCGCATAGGGAAAATACTGTGACCACGGCAATAGTGGAAACATGTCTCATTGGCCCTTGGTAATTACAGGGCATTGGTGCCTCGTCATTGAAGGTGGGGAGGGACCCAGTTCCAGAGTGTGGGCAAAGGACTTTTGGAGGTTCTCAGTATGCCCAACAGTGGCATCTTTCTGTTATGATTCAAGTGAGCATGATAGTTAAGAAAATAAATTCCTCTGTTACTCTGTTAATATACAGGACCTTCTCAGCCATAAAGAACAAAGTGATTTCATTTACAAAAAGATGATGCGACCAGAGACAATCAAGTTAAACAGACTAAGGCTATGTCAGAAAGACACATATTATATGCATTCATCCTTCTGAAGTGCCCAAACTTTTAATAGATATATGAAATCATGTGTGCATATCGACATGAAGAGAGAAGCAAACCTGTCTAGGAGAGAAAAGAGATTAATGGGAGGGGTAGGCAGTGAGCAGGGGAATACGTTCATCACACAATATATGTGTGTATGAAAGTGTCCTTGTATAGCACAGTACCATGTAAAATGTATATGCAGTGAACAATTTTAAAAAGTAAAGGGAGGGAGAAAGTAAGAGGAAAAAAAGAAATGAAAGAAAATAAAGTCTCTTTTTTCCGATGGCTCATTTGTTCATTTCTAGCTTGTGTGCCTTCCAAGTCAGTAAATAATAACCTGGCGAGCAAGCAGTTGGCTTCTTGTTATGTATACAGAACCAGAACATAATAATATTATTAGACGGAGGTCCAAAGAGAAGGCTTCCGGGACTGGACTTGCAGTAATGGGCCGCTTGCTTATTTGGCCTCCATGTTTAACTCCAAGTGATGTTTTAAAAGTGTGTTGCAGATAAATATATCGCTGTTTTGGAGCAAGTGACAATTGTGTTTTCCTTTCAGTAGGAATTACAGCGGAGGACACAAACACTCGATAGTAAAAGGCCTGGAGCTAGAGATGGGAGTGTCCATTCATCTCTTCTCCACAGGAGAGATGACAGTCCGGTCTATGTATGTGAATTATCGAGTTGAGTGGCTGGAAAGTCTGTCTGTCTGCCGCTCTTCTATTTACTGCTCTTGTGGGCTGCGTAAAGCATCACCGTGAATGGTGTTCGTATCCATAGATACCACAACAAAAATGAAGCGTCATAATGGTGTGTGACGAAGCCCGACTCAAGGCTGACATCTACATCTCACAGGCCACTTGACCTTGGACAACCTGCTTCATGCCTCCCGGGAGTCTTTCTTTCCTTATTTGTGAGTGGAAACGTTGGTATCTTCTTCCCAGTCTGGTTCTGACGATTTACCTCCTCTTTAGCCTCCCTCGTCCGTCCTCTCTCTCCCTGATACTCCTTTTCTCTTTTAAAAGCTGTTTCCTCCTTCTTTTCCCTACTTCCTTTTCAGCGCCGAGGATTGGTCCAGTGGCGATTGCTGCGCATGCTACTCCAACTACTGAGGCAGCGGTTCTCAAGCTTCCCCATACTTTCATAGAATTCTTCATGTTGCAGTGACCCCCAAGCATAAAATGATTTTTTTGTTGCTACTTCATAAGTGTAATTTTGCTGCTGTCATGAATCCTAATGTAAATATCTGATATGTAGGATATCTAATATGCGACCCCCCACCCCCACGAAAGGGTCATTCAGCCTCCAAACAGGGGACAACCCAGAGGTTGAGAACCACTGCACTGAGGTCCCATTCCTCAACGCCAGGATCTCTAAGCTACTAGACTGTGCATAACCTGTTAAGCCGACTGGCTTTATAGGGCCAATGATCGTATTACAGCCGAGTGGAGTGAAGAGCCTACCAATTAGCTATTGAACAGAAGGCGTGTGTACACATCACTGTATTTTTTTTTTATTTACTTTCCCTTAGTAAACAGTTCTCATAAGATAGCAGCAGTGGGCTGCTACTGAATGGTCCTGTTGGCAAAGAATGAGTAGGGCTAGATAGGGGAAGGATGGTGTGTGTGTGTGTGTGTGTGTGTGTGTGTGTGTGTGTGTAAAAGTCCCAAGTCCTTCAAAGAGTTCTGACTTGCTTTGGTATTTCATTCACACAGGGAAGTATAAACAGAAGGCTGTGTTTGTTTATGACTCTTGAAGCCATCAGCCTGTTTCAGGTATCAGGTGGCATATAGTTTTGACATTGGCTTTCACCCACTCAGACAACTGAGACGTACAAACCCTCGTAGGAGCGTCCTTTCAGACCTTTAGGTGTTCCCTACTGATTCTGAACCAGAGGACAAAAGCTGCAAGAAGTAAATGGGGCCAGGAGCGTCATCGTGAAGATGACCTTCATGGCAATGAAAAGGCAGACAGCTCCAGCACTCCAGAATGTGTGTGAGGGAGGGGCTTTCTCCACTCTCCTCCCCTGCCCCCAGAAGAACGCTTGCAATTGCTTCAGCAGGCTTTTTCACACAGCCCTCGCTGAAGATGCTCTCCTTGATTGCACATCTGCCGAGTTCAGCATCTTCAAAACACCAGGATTTTAAGTGCAGTAATTTCATCTCTGTGCAAACTGATGCAGTTTGGTGAGGCTGCTATAGTTCCGTACAGTTATTGTTAGGAGACATTGACCACGTGTCTAACCTTCCTGCTCTCACATCTTCTATGCCGGTTTTAGCGAGATGAAATGAGATAATGAAGAGAAGGGAAATGTCATTTTATTTCAAGGCAAAGTTCTACGCACATAATAAAAATAATTCTTGATTTGTTGGGTTATCTAAATCAACCCACGACTTGGGCAAGAGGAGGTGGGGCAGATGTTTTAAAATTTCAATCTGTTTTTCCCTCTTTAAGCTCTATCTTGGCACAGTCATGCCTACTTGAGAACATACACATTTCTTTTTAACATTTTTGATATCTGGTTCCTTTGCATTCTTATTGCCTCCAATAGGACACTCGCTTCTGGTTTTAGAAAAATTCTGTTTTTTGTTTCCCCCATGGCCTGGTTTAGAGTTCAGAGATCTGAAGGGTAAGGTTACTGCTCCAGCTTAGATGAAGTGATGATGTGCAGAAAAAAGGGGGAAGCGTTTGTTCTACATGCCTTAGCTCCCTTACATCACTGCTCCATAGCCCATGTTTTATTTATTCACTGTCCTGGGTAGTTTTATGTCAGCTTAACACAAGTTATAGGGTCACATGAAAGGAGAGGACCTCAATTTTGAAAACACCTCTCTCAGATCCAGCTGTAGGACATTTTTTAAATTAGTAATTGATGGGAGAGAACCTAGCCCACTGTGTGTGGCATCAAGCCTGGGCTAGGGTCCTGGGTTCTGTAAGAAAGCAGGCTGAGCAAGCCATGATGAACAAGGCAGTAAGTAACACCCCTCCGTGACCTCTGCATCAGCTCCTACTTCAGGTTTGTCCCCTGTTTGAGTTCCTGTCCTGAATTCTTCCGGGATGAATCACAAACCAAATACTCTCCAAGTTGCTTTGGTCATGGTGTTTCATCACAGCAGTAGAAACCAACTAGGACATTCATCATAAGTCATAAGTCAAAAAGTCATAGGTCAAAAGAAATAGACCTTCTGATTTTGTTGTAGGATTTTATGGCTAAGCAAAAGAAATTATTCAAGCACTGTAGATATTTCTAGATTTGGGATGTTAAACGTTGAAAATAAAGCAAATTGAAGTGCCGGACTTAGAGTGATTCTCACAGAGCTGTTATGATTCAAAGATTTTTGGACTGTTGTTTAAAACTGGTTGTGTCAGTGTGTTGGTTCCTTTTCTTTTGTTGTGAAGAGACCCCGTGATGAAGGTAATTTATAGAAGAAACAGTTTGGGGCCTCAGAGGGTGAGAGTCCTTCCACCATGGCCATCACGTCAGGGAGCATAGCCGTCGGTAGGCAGGCATGGTGCTGGACCCATATCTGAGAACTTACAGATGATGCGCAAGTGTGAGTCAGAGAACTAGGAATGGTGTTTGCTTTTGAAACTTCAAAGCTCACCCTAGTAACACACCTCCTGCAACAAGGGCACACCTCCTCATCCTTCCCAAACACTTGTATCCACCAGGGACCAAACATTCAAATAAATGATCTTAGAGGGACCACTTAAATTCAAACTACCGCATCAATATGCAATCATTCATTCAAAATGATTGAATCACAATTCCAGTATGTTTCCTGAAGAACGGGGAGTATCCAAACATGGCTTCAGGTAGCAAATTCTGCTCAGAACATAGATATATACTCAGAATATCCTGGGCATCATTCTGTATTTGATCCATTCGGGAACTATAATAGAAATGGAAGGAGCATTCCCTAAATACTGCGACTCATACAGACCCATTCACGAATACTTCTGCACAGAGAAATGAAAAGGAAAAAGATTTATTCCCTGGTTTTTGTAGGGACCCAAACTGTGATACATGAGGATTTCACCATACGCCTGGCAGGAGTATCAGGTGACAGCCATGCATCCTGGAGAGGAATTTCTGGAATAATATTCTCGATAGGAGTAAAGACAAAGGAAAGAGAGGGTTTCTCAGGTTAGAGTATTGACAAAGACCTGGGAAAGCTATATTTTTAAAGTCATAAATCTGAGGTAAAAATGGTATAGTCCTGGGAGCTTTAGGTTATGACTAAAACTGAAAATTATATCAGGAGATTAAAAGAAATCACTCACACACATGTACATGTACACACACACACACAGACAGGCAGACAGAGAGAAGGGGAGAGGGAGAGGGAGAGAGAAGAGGCAGAGAGGCAGAGAAGGAGGAAGAGGGAGAGGAAGAGAGGGAGACAGGGAGACAGGGAGACAGGGAGAGAGGGGGAGGGAGAGGGGGAGGGAGAGGGGGAGGGAGAAGGAGAGATATAAATAGGATAAAAATTTAAACCATGTATGAAACTTTCCCATTATTGCTTGTAATCTGCCCATCACCATGTAAATGTTTTATAAGCACCTCAAAGTCACCAATTCATAGCTAAATCCTCTCTCTTCTTCCTCTAGACACCCCAAGTGTGGGTTGTTTTTTATTTTGTTCTTTTTTTATGTCAATGGCATCTTTATCCTTCAAGCCATCTGGGGTTAAAAATGAATGCACGTTGATTCTTCCCTTTCATTCCCAACATCCAATCAGCTGATGAATTCATTACCCCTGGGATCTTATTTCACATATCTCTCTACCCTGTTACCATGGCATTGCTTGATGTGAATCCTTCATTTTCACTTGCTTATGATTTTGCAAATAAGTTTCCAAATTGGCCTCTGACATCTGTCTCTTGACTCTTCTATTCATTGGTACACTAAAATCAGTGATTGAGACTCACGTGTCTCCTTGCTGGGCCTCTCTATTGCTTGCCATCTTCTGAGAGTTTAATTCAGGGAATTGACTTCAAGATTTATAGCCCCATCTAAACCCCCACAAACTGAATCCAGCCTATCTGTTCACCTATATTCATCTCCTACATGAACTGTATGTTATGCATGCATTGAAGATGCTTCTTAACAACATCTTTTCTTCTTCGAAGATGCAGCTTCAACACGATCTTCTTAGAGTTCTTTTATTACTCAGCCATTCCCCTCAACTATGAACCTTCTGACACCCTAGTATTTTAATCTATATTAATATTACAACATACATGGCCCTGCTAATATTCCTGCTACTTTGGTACATGATTTGCTGATCTTGTGTATGCCAGTGATACACCTCACACTGTGTTAAACACTTTATTTCTATTATTATTTAAATTTTAGAATATCAAGTTAATTCTAATATGTAATCTCCATTTCACAATCAAGGAAACCAAAACCGAATAACTTGCCTTGTGACAAACAGTATATCAAATCCAGATCCATTTTATACCAAAGTCCATCTTTTTTCATTAGACCACTGGCTCTCACCTTGTGGGTCATGACCCTTTTGGGGGGAGGCTGTCAAAAGATCCTTTCACAGGATCAGAAAACACCGACTTTTACATTGTGATTCATAATAGCAGCAAATTTACAGTTATGAAGTATTAATGAAAAGATGTTGTGGTCGAGGGTCACCATAACATGAGGAATTATATTAAAGGGCTGTAACATTAGGAAGGTTGAGAAGTGCTGTATTAGACCATCCTGCCTTTGTGTGGTCAAGTGCTCTCTTGTAGGTTCTGAACAACTGGAGCAGGGGCTGTCTCAAAAGCTGTTGCCTGTCTGTGGAATAAGTTCTTCTAGCTGGGCTGCTTTGTCTGGTCTCAGTGGGAAAGGATGTGCCTAGTCCCATAGAGACTTGATGTGCCAGGGTCAGGGGATACCTAGCAGGGCTTCCACCCTCTCAGAGGACCAGGGGAGGGGGGAAGGGGAAAAGGATTGTGGGAGGGGGAGACCAGGAGGGAGTGGCAGCAAACAAGATGTAAAATGAATAAATTTAAAAAAGAAAGGAAGGAAGGAAGGAAGAAAAAGAAAAAAGAAAGAAAGAAAGAAGGAAAGAAGGAAAGGAGAAAAGAGAAAGAGAATGAAAAGGACTCACCAAGTGGTGTACGATTTGGCCAAGAGCAAATTGGCTGCAATGGCATCATCAGCAGTACCCCAAATTACAGCAATGTGAATGAAACTGGGGTTCCTTAGCAATGCACTTTGGAACATTGGAAATTTTAGTGTCCAATTTTCAGCTGATTGTGTATGATCTTGATTCTTAAGAGTGAAATTTAGTATTTGAACTGTTTATGGTTTTAATGTATTTTTCCTTACAACAGTAAACCATTGACAGAAAAGTTATAAAATGCAAATGATTTTTTTTTTAATCTCACAACACAGCCTTTCACGGGTGAGGATTTTTCTGACACAGGGAGGAGGTGGGGTATGCTGCAGGTGCCCAGTGGGCTTTAAATAGAAATGTGAAAGTCTACCAGGGATATCAAAGTTTTGCAGCTCTCTCCGCCTGTTCTCTCCCAGCCCTCTTAGTCTATCTCTCTGTCTTTTCCCCTTTCCACGTGGTCATGGCTTTTCTTATCTATTTTCTTCTCTTTCTTTGTCCTTTTATCTCTTTTCTCTTTCTATTTTCTTAATAATAAAACATCAAAGCTAGAAAAAAAAGTTTTGCAAAGGAGAAAGCTTGAATCTTATAACATCCAATTTCAACTTCAGGAGTCTGAGGAGAAAAAATACAATGAATGTCACCAGGGCCTTTTTAATTTACACCCAATTTTTTTTATTCACTTTTTATTATTTGGCTGAAATAGAACATATAAAATCCCAGCTGTGATTTTGAGCCATTCTGTTGTTTCCCAGGATATTGGTTCCAATGCCTGTATTTGATTTCTGCACTTGAGTAAACCCACCCACACGGCACACTGAAGCTCGGTGGGTTTGGCATTTTCTCTTTTGAACAGCATCCAGTGTAATGTGACTTACTGGAAGTGTCTCTTCAGAATGACTCAGTCGGTCACGGAAGCATTTCTGTCTGTGGAATTCTTCCTTTTTCTCTAAGAATGAACATAGAGCACATTATTTGGGAATAAACAAATCTGAAAGCGTTTCCAGTAATATCATTGTGTGTGTGTGTGTGTGTGTGTGTGTGTGTGTGTGTGTGTGTGTGTATGTGTGTACAGGCTGTGGAAGATTAAAAATTCTTGACTGAGATCTTCCCTCCTACCTAAATGTTTCAATCAACACAGTCTCACTGAATAGATTTCCAAAATTTCCAGCTGAAAATAGAAAATGAAACTGCTTTTCCAGAGGAGGAAAATAGGCTTGTTATATCTTCACGATGTCTAGAATTTGCCCAACATAGTGCCACCCACAGACTACACACTTGATGTTTCTAAGGAAAGTTATGTTAAGTCATAGGACATCTCTTAAAAAGACTTGTGGGCTACAGGGTGATGAAGACCTCCATTCTTCCTCCTTTGCCTTCCTTCATTTCCTGATAAATTTCAGGAAACATTCTCAAGTAAATATAGCCTTGTCAAAGCTCATAATTTCAAATCCGTCTGTCATCTGAAGGAGTTGTATGTTGTGTGTGCTTTTAGAATAATCCCTTATGTTCCGAGTTGAACACACGGGTTTAAGAAGCTTTTTGTCATCATTTAAAATATATTACTATTGTTAATGTGTGTGTGTGTATGTGTATATATGTATGTATGTATGTATGTAGTGTATATGTGTGGGAATGTGTAGTGCAGTGTATGTGGTGGTCAGAGGACAACTTTGTGGATTTGGATCCTCCTAACACCTTTATACAGGTTGTAGGGATAGACCTCAGGTGGTCATGAAACATCTTAATGTGATAAAACTTTGGCTAGCCCCGTTTATTTGTTTTTAAAGTATGGGCCTTAAGTAGCACAGGCTGAGACCTCCAAGTCAGTGTGTAGTCAAGGATAACTGAATGCCTGATCCTCCTGACCCTACCCATAGAGTGTGGGACTACAGAATCTGCCAGCAACTGAGTATGTATGGTACTGGGAATTGAACCCAAGAGCCTCATGCTTGCTAGACGAGCATTTTTATCAACTGAACTGCTCCCGGACACCTGAGCCATTCTTTAGGTAGAAGTCTTTTGAAACTATGAAAATGGTTTTTAAAATTATTGACTGTTGTTCTCATACTGGTCATATAGAAGAAAAGGACAGGGCCATAAAGTTTGAGAGAATGGGAATGGGAGAAAAAGTAAGCTACAGAACTTTTCTCAGTAAATCACAATAACTACCGTTCTCTGAAGTGTACTGCTGTGTGTGTTGAGACCATGCATAAAGTCTGAACTGGTTTCTTTAATGTCTCCTGGAGCTGTGAAATTAAGGAGTGTGGAAAAGGGAAGGTGTGCAGGCCAAGTGGCTGTGATGTTTAAAATTGAGTTCTTCCATTGTTAGTCATTCCTTTCAATAGAAGCAGCGAGTCCCTGAAGGGGCAGTCATTCAGCTCTCCAGGGCTAGAGTTAGCCCCCTTCCCCACCACTGATTTTTATTTACGAGTACGAAGTGAAGACTGTGTCTCAAAGCTAGCGAACCTCAAATCCTCTGTGCATTCCCTCCTCAACTCTGAACCTCTGGGACAATCCCCCCACACACACACACACGTGTTTCTTGTCACATTTAAAGCCCGCCTCTGCATTTCCAAGGGGAGCAATCATCAGTCGGGAAGCAATGAGTGTAACAGAAGCATGTCTCCATTCTGCAGTAGCCGTGTCAACAGAGGGCTTCACACCTGCAAGGGATGCTTAGGAGGGAACCCAATTATTCAGATATTTACGTCCTTCCCCCTTCCTACCTCAGAAAGTGTGGTTCTATTAATTTTTTTACATTTATTTATTTAGTGCATGGATTCGTGTGTGTGTGTGTGTGTGTGTGTGTGTGTGTGTGTGTGTGTATGTGTGTACATGAATGGAGGTCAGAGGACAGAAGAGGGAGTTGGCACTCCCCTCTTGGTTTGCTGAGATTGAACTCAGGTTCTCAGGCTTGGCAGCAAGCCTTAACTATCAAGCTACCAAACTATCTTTCTAGTTCATCTTTTCCATTTGATCATGAGTGTTTTCTTCCAAGAACAAGAGTTCTGGAAACCAAACCTCTGAAAAGGACCATATAAAATATTCAAGTATTTACCAGTCATACAGTCTTTTCTCTAAATGCTCAACTCTGCCTTTCTGTGTTAAAGTAGGCATAGGCAAATATTAATGAATGGACATGTGCTCCAACAAAGCTACACTTGTAGACACGAATATTTGGACTTCATGCAATTTCATGTGTTGTGAAATTATAACCCTCCTTTTGATTCCTCCACCAGTGTTGTTATTCTTATTTCAGAGACTATTTTAAAATGGTTAACAAACCAGATTACTCTAGTTGGCTGTAGCTTTGTTAGCCTTTGCAGTAGAATGTTAAGTGGGAAGCCATACATTGGACTGGTACTTTCAGACAGTATGTCATGAGCGTATGTAAGTGATCTTGAGTTTGGCAAAAAGGGAGATTCTATTGTGCATGTCTAGCAAGTTACCAGATGATACAACCACTGAAGACTTGCGCATCCCACCTTGAACAGCAAGGCTTACAAGCATCACACAGTTAGATTCGTCCATGGAAGAGTCTGAATTTGAGAGGGACTGGGCGGAAGTGGAGAAGTGTGGCAGAGCTGAGTTGGGGGTGGGGGAGGTTTGTGACAGCCCAGGAGTGGGACTGAGGCAGGCCTGTCTAAGTCAGGCTTGGAGAGGTTGGATGCACGAAGACTTGGTGATCGATATGGGCTTAGCAGGATAGTGACTTTTTCTCACCATTGTGGTAATATTTGACAAAAAAAAATTTAAGGAAGGAAGGGTTTATTTTTGGCTTCAAATATTTCAGTCTACTGTAACAGGGAAAGAATGACCTCAAGTGCTTATATTGAAGTCTTATCTGTGTCATGGGCAGGCTTGTTCTCTGTCGTGGCTGGAGGCCAGGAAGCAGAGAGAGTGACATGAAGGTGACAGGAACAATACAGTTCCACCCCCTTTCTCCACCAGAACTTGCTCCTGGTGACCTACATCATCAAGCTAGGTCCCACCTCATAAATGTCCAACAGATGTCTCTAGACAATTTCATCATCTTGGGACCAAGTGTTCAAACATATGAACCTCTGGGGGCCATTTCTTGTTCAAATCCCAACAGCAGATCTTAGTTGCTATAAGGATATGGGAGCTGCAAGATAATGATAGGAGGATATGAGATATGGACAAGATAAAGATATGAGAAGGCTTTGCTGGTCAGTGATGCCTTTAGCAATAGTCCTGGTTATCTATGTAGAAGTGCTCAAGAGATATTTGCTGAATAAACAGAAAGGCAGGAAAGAGAAGATGGGCTGGAAGGAGATAAAAGGGGGACAATCATGACCTCAATCTGTGGTACTTTGAGTTTGATTCAGTAGAATCCTAGAGAAGGTAAGGGACACATATAACCTTAGGGCCTGTAGGCTAAGAGGAAGTGGAGAAAGTGGCTGGTAATGTTGGGAGGGAGAATTCTGTGTGATACTCACTGGTCTGAGAATGAGCTGTTTTCCACCAGTAGAGGAGGAGACTTGAGTCAGCAGCACTGCCTGCTGGAAGCAAGAGTTCCAAGGATGGGAAATCTGCTTGCAGTGACTCGGGTGGGCCAGCAGTTCTCTTCCATAGGTAGAGCGCCTTCCATAGGTAGAGCGCCTCTCATAGGTAGAGCGCCTTCCATAGGTAGAGCACCTCTCATAGGTAGAGCCCCTTCCATACATAGAGCGCCTTCCATAGGTAGAATGCCTCTCATAGGTAGAGCCCCTTCCATAGGTAGAGCGCCTCTCATAGGTAGAGCACCTCTCATAGGTAGAGCCCCTTCCATACATAGAGCGCCTTCCATAGGTAGAGTGCCTCTCATAGGTAGAGCCCCTTCCATAGGTAGAGTGCCTTCCATAGGTAGAGCCCCTTCCATAGGTAGGGCCCTTGCAAATGTTCTTATGCAGACCCTCCCTCTATCCTTCATTACCCAAAGCCAAATTTTGCTCACAAGCATTTGAAGTCTCAAGCCTGTGGGTCTCCTTATGTTGGAAGTTCTGCCATCTGTCTTCTCAAGGGCTTCTTCATACACTTCGTGTTTATTCTGCGGAGAACACCAAGGATTCTTTACACAGCAAAAGAAGCCGTTCTTCATATGAGATTAAAACTTTCTCAGACAAAATGAGTTTTCCTCTCTATCTTTAAGAGCATTTTTTTTAAAACTGCAAACTCCGAGGAAAGAGAACTCACCTGAATTTGTTAGAAGGCAGCCTGTCCTTGACTGAAACGAGCCCCAGGCCCGGCAATGCCATTTAACTAGCCAAGCTTCTTGGTCTTCTCCATTCCTAGTCTCTCCTCCTCATCCATTGTACACACCATCACCCAGTTAATATGGATGCAGATTTTGAGGAAACTGCAGCTGAGATGCTCTGGGCTAGGCCTAGCCACCTTGAAATGCAGGTTTTAAGGAACTGCCTGGACATCTGGGGCTAGCTGCTTTGACTTCATTGCTGTCTGGTCATTTTGCTCTGAAAACACACAGGCTTTGAAGACTAACGTTGTAGGAACATTTTTGCATTAACACATGTAGACACAAATCCTTGGTCTGTCCTTTTTTTTAATCCATTCTCTACACTGTCTTGCAATTAATATTTGTATTAATATTTGTCTTGCAAATTCATAATCCGACCTCCCCACCACCACTACCTCTGCCCCATCCCCATTTGAGAAACTCAAATGTTTCTCAATGGTCTGCAGCGAAGCCCACACTCCCCAGCCTGTTTTTGCAGGAGTGCCCCGGGTACCACCACCCAACATTCATACATATCTCCAAGAGACTTCCCACCACTCACGTTTGCCCATCGGACCCAATGACCAAACCGTACTCATGGCTTCTTCCCTGATGATCTTTCCTGCAACGGAGCCAGGCTTTTCTAGACACCCCAGGCCTGCCACAAAGCTCTGGGCCCTGAAGTCCTCTAAGTCCAGGCCAAAGATTCCACAACTATTTGTGTGACGAGGCACAAGAGAGAGCGTGCAACTCTGTCTCTAGAATGTAAGGTCAAGACGGAGTTTGGTCCATCTTAGCTAATGCTGGATCTCCAGTGCCTAGACCAGCTATTAGTGCAGACAAGGTAATAAATCGATATTTATGGAATAAATGAATGAGTGCATGGATGAAGATATATGTTACTTAAATGTAAGTGCTAGCATACAAATGCCTAAAAATGGGTTGAAATAAAGTGGGCTTTAGAAGTCAAATTTTTTTCACCTTTATTTCTCCCTTGAAGGCAGTTGTAAAAGCAAATATATCTACTTGGATAGTGCTCAGGTCCTGGATGCAGACAGGATCTATAGATCCTACTGAGCTGCTGTTATCTCTCAGCTATTGTGCTGTGTGCCTTGTAGCATACCTTATTTTAACTGTCCATAGGAATTCTATAAGGTAGGTATTATTCTTTCCATTTTCCTGATGGAGGAGCAAATGCTCAGAGAAACTTGACCTCATCACAGATTGAATGAGTGGCAGAGCAGGACTTTTAAAAGTCGAGTCCTTACTTTTGCCACTGACAAATATAAATTTCAAAAGCAGGATGCAAAGCAATGTATACTTGACTCAAAAGAAAATCACATTTCACCATAATATTGAGTGGTATTAGTAGGCTTCCATATATCAAGTGCCAAATGGATCTTTAAATAAGCAAATGAAATTGTCAATGAATTAATGAAATAACTAGTGAGTTACAGAGATAATGATTAGGAATAACCTGGTCTTAGGATAGGGTTGTAGCTCAGTTAGTAGAGAGCCTGCTTAGCGAGCACAAAGCCCTAGGTTTGATTCCTATTTCCACACTGAACCAGGTATGGTAGCACACACCTTTCTTTAATCCTAGCACTTGGAGGATAGACCCAGGAAGATCATAAGTTCAAGACCATCTTTGGCTTGCATAGAGAGTTCCAAGCCAGCCCAGATTAATCCTAGCACTTGGAGGATAGACCCAGGAAGATCATAAGTTCAAGACCATCTTTGGCTTGCATAGAGAGTTCCAAGCCAGCCCAGATACAATACCCTGTCAGTAAATAAACATTTTAATGAAAAGAAGATAAGAGAGCAAGCCACTCCTATCAGAAAATATGTGGTCAGCGTGCAAGCACCAGATGATATTTTTTCCCCCAAAGAACAAGGTTGATCCCAAAGTAGAAATAAGTCTAAATTAACAAGGAGTTAATTTACTATCTACTGTCATGAGAGTAGATAAGCTCTGCAGCTCATGGAGATGCTGTCTGACTATAGGCCTGGACCTAATGGGGTTTGTGGTAATGAGCCACCATCATCAGCAGAGCCCAGAGCTGGGCAGTATCAGCTGCAGTAGATAGTCTATCAGAATCACAGAAGTATCCACATTTTAAACTTCCACATGAGAACCTTCTGAGAAATTTAAGTTGCTCACAGGTTTGCAACAGGTGTTCTCACCCGTATCAAAACCGTGATGGTGAATCTGCATCTTAAGGCCTTCTGAAATGAAAAGAGCAAGTCCTGTTGGTTGGTGCGGTACCTTGGAAAGTTGCCTCACCTCTCCCGGTTCCAACTCAGTGAGTCCTGTCTCAGTTGGCTTTAATGATTAAGTAAGAACTGCGTGAGTAGCATTTACCACCCTGATCAATATGGACTTTAATTATTAAATTGAGACCATGTTGTATTGACTATAATACTGCTTTCAGCATATTTGTGACTTTTCCCCAAGGCATGGACTGGGAAACTATACTGAAAGGGGAGAAATTGGTCCTGATACTGAAGAGCCTTCCATACATATTTTGTTTGCAACACCCTCATAGGGAATTGGAGTCCTTAGCGTCATTTTTAGATGTCTTCAGTTCTTTTTAGATATTTGACTCACACCCCAGAGTCTGCTTCAGGCAGCACCCTGACGAAACTGCTATTAATTCTGATCTTATTGCTTAGGAGTAAATCTTACCTCTCACTCCTAATACAATAATAAAAATTCTGTATAGTTATTAGTATATAAATCTGAGACTATCTCTGTAGGGTAAAGATTATTGTCATCACTTGCAGATATACAGTCTGCATAGTCAAATAAGTCTATGTAATCAGTTGCCTACACATCATAGACCAGAAGTAACAAAGTTATGTCCTAAGTCAAGATCTGCCTGATTCCTAGAATGTACTTTCCTCTGAACCACACAGATATGGCACATGGTCAGAGACTGGCACATTAATCTCGCCAATGGGTATCAAGTGTGGGAACAGTGCCAGGATTCTACTGTAGGTGGAACAGAAGAATGAACGAAGCAGTCTTTAAGGATGTCACAGCTCTGGAGGGGAAGCAAATAAATGAGACTCACAATGTGCACCTTGGGACACATGTGGCAGTCAGAGGACAACTCATGAAGGCTATTTCTCTCTTTCCACTTGGTGGGATCTGGAGACCAGGCACCAGATCATCAGGCTTGGAAGCAAGTGCTTCAATCCACTGAGCCCTCTACTTAGTTCCCTCTTAAAAAGAGTTTCCAAAGTCATTGAATAGTTTTATAATTTATAATTCTACATGGCATGAACTGTAGCTATCGTCATGACTGGCTCAGAGCTGAAGAACCAGGGGCAGAGGGATAGGGGACACAGCTATTTTGTGGAGTTGTGAACCCAAGAAGCTTGGCTCCACAGTTTCTGCTTGTATGCTTTAGTGAGAAGTGGGAGTCTAGAGGCAATGAATAAAGGAACGGAATCTTAGGTCACATCCTTGAGGATTCTGCCTTAATGACTGCCCCATAGTCTTGTGCTGTGAGTACGTTAGATCATCCTTTGAGAGACACTGAGTCATTCAACTCATATATTGCTATTGAAATCTGCCTGTCCTACCAAAGATAAAGAAAATGATGTGAAATAATGACTTTCTCGAGTGACCTCTCTGTTGATCCTCTATTATCTACCATCTATGTATCTATCTATGTATCTATGTATGTATATATGAATGTATGTATGTATGTATGTATGTATGTATGTATCTATCTATCTATCTATCTATCTATCTATCTATCTATCTATCTATCTATCATCACCTATCTATCTATCTATCCATCATCTATCTACCTATCCATCATCTCTATCTATCTATCTATCTATCTATCTATCTATCTATCTATCTATCTATCTATCTATCTATCTATCATCACCTATCTACCTATCTATCCGTCATCTATCTACCTATCCATCATCTATCTATCTATCTATCTATCTATCTATCTATCTATCTACTATCCATCTATCATCTGTCTATATCACTAATTCCTATCTATCATTTTATCATCTACAGCATTATCACCTACCTATCTTTGTATTTTACCACAGTTCTATTTACATATGTAAATCAGTTTAATCCAAAAGCTAGACCCATTCAGGAATAAACTTGTGTTAATTGTAGGAGGAAACAGCCCTTTGTCCCTTTGTTACTGGATCCTTTATGATCTAAGATGTAGTCTTTTATAGTCTCCAAATGGGGTCACAGCTAATGTTTGTTGTGTTAGTCAGTCAAAATATCTAGTTGTTTTCTTTACCTATAGTTCCTTTAACTCTCTGCTGCAGTTCTCATATAGTTGTGATACAAAGATGTGCTGTCAAGATATACTGCCTCCTGAAATTACTGCTAGCATGATGAGTTGAAAAATATTTGTTAAAATAATTTTTAAATCTTTTTTCCCAACACTGGTTCCCAGAATGATGGCTCTGAGACTATTTATTAATAAATAAATAAATGCCTATTTATTAATAAATATATGCCTAGGCCATAAGCTTTGACTCATTCCCTGACTAGCTCTTAACTTATTTAATCATTTAAACTATTGTATGTCTACCATTTGGTTAGTTACCTCTCTTCAGTCCTGGCCTGCTTCTTTCTTCACGTCTCCTCAGCATCTCCCCCCCCCCAGTATCTCCCTGCTGGTTTATGTCAGTCTCTCATGGCTCTTTCTTGTATTCTCTCCTATTTCCCAGAATCCTCTCTCTTCCTGTCATTGTCCCACTTCCTATTTCCTGCCTTAGCTCATTGGCACATATATATATATATATATATATATATATATATATATATATATATATTACTGTTTTTAGGTTTAAACTATGTTCCCATCCACTTTGACAGGAAAGTAATGTTAAGAATATCGTACTCAGAAAGTCTTCACTGATCACAATCACCTCTAACCTGGAACAATTCACACATATTGGTTTTCTCCCTTAAGGCCAATGTCCTTAGACCTGATGGAGCACAACTTTGCTGGACTAACTCCTATCAACTCCTTAACTAAGAGAAATGGAGCGAGAGATGGGAGCATTGGCTGGGGGAGAGAAAGGGAGGGAGCTGAGAGGAGCAAAGTCCTGTCAGCAGGCTGGCTGGCTTCCAACACTGCAGAAGGGTGAAGTCAAAAGCTTTGAGTGACAGTGTGTGCAAATCCTTTTTATGGCCTCATACTCCCATGGAGTCCACACCCTGTGTGGTCACGAATCTCCAAAGAAGTGACTTCTCTTTCACTGGTCCTCTGCCAGGAAGTTCTGCATCTCTAGGCCTAAATATTGACAAGGGACATTCCCAACTGATGCTTTGTATTATAGAGACAGCCTGGGTGGATCCCACCTAGCTCATAAACTCTCCTGTGAGAATAATATGAATAATATTATTTTTACTTATCTTAGGGGGGATGTACCATTAAACTCAACACTTTCAAAAGAAGGAATTGATTTCCTGGGACAAGATGGAATAATTGAGACCATGTTTATGTTTCCAACTGAATCACTGAAAAAATAAAGCAGGCAAAAAGTCATGTGAAACAAGGGGAATTACACTGAGAACAGACTCTGAAGGCCAGATACAGAGAAGAAGGACAAACAAGATGAGGTCCATCGTGGCTCTGACTTAGGCCTGAACTGAATGAGTTTCCAGTTGCTGTGCAGTGTGGGTGGATTGGAGTTCCGATGGGGCCAGTGAATTCAGGGAGTGAAGAAGTCGAATGTTGACTTGGGCAAGACACAGGCTACATTTGCTGGGCAGTGTTTCATAGGGGAAGGAGCAGCAGAGAAAAGTAGAAACATCTGCTGAAAATCTCATCAAGATTAAGGAGCATGTTGACTAGCACATGGGTGTGAGAACCTCCTTGCTTTTCTAAAGAACTATCCGGAAACATTAAAAGGGAGCGTACCCCAGGCCCACACTACCCAATTATCCCCAAGGCACTCGGGAAGTACAAGAGGGCTTGGCCTGGGTGTGAGAGAGTGATGGTACCTCTACCCAATGCTGCTTTGACACTACATGATGAATCTCAGAGGTGTGACTCCAGGAGGAGGAACTAGTTCTAAGTAATATAACGGTGTCTTAAGGCGAGACTGAGAAATACCTGTAGGTTTTCAGAAGTCCTCAACATGCACTGTGGTGGAGTTCAGTGCCCGGCATGGGGTAAAAGATGATTAACCATTCAAAGAAATATGAAGCTAGGAAACATGAGGAGAATAAAATATGGCCGAGAACTAGTGTAAATCTTGGCAGACAAATGCCTTTAAATAATTACTGTGTGTATACTCTGTAGTCAAAACTGAAGATTAAAAACTATAAAAAGAGAGACATTGAATTTTCAGACCTGAAAATTATATTTTTAGATTAAAAAAATATACTATAAGAGATGAACATTATCTTAGACAGTGTGAAGGAAAGGATTAGCAGAATCATATGGCTCAGTAGTAGAGCCCTTGCCTAGGATATAGGAGGTTCTAGGTCCCTGCTGGCTAGCTTACATAGGAAGATGTAATCTGGAGGATTCGCTATAGACAAGTTGGACAGAACCACCATCTACATAGCTGGAGACTTTGTGTGCAAATGAGCCAAGTGAGGAATCTTCACTGGTACCATAACGGCAAGTCAGTAATGGGGTGGGGTGGGGTTGGTCACTGTTTACTGATTAGATTTCAGGCCTGCTGCTTGGGAAGAAATCCATACCTACCATTGTAAACCTGGTCAAAAGCTCATGGCTGGGGAAATCATAGTTCCTAGTGGGAAATCTCCCGCTCTTGTCTCACCAAACGGACATGATGCTCTCATCAGAATAGCTTCTGAATAATTATGGTTTGCTCACAGTTTATTGTTGCTGTCGGCCTGGGTCGTAGAAGTGGGCATCAGTAACTGCAGACTCAGTAACTGCAGACGCAGTAACTGTTCATAGTGGAGAGAAGGAGGGACTGTACAATGCGTAGGCATACACAGGACATCAATTCATCTTCTTTGAGGCCCAAGGACTAAGCAGAAGAAGGGATAGAAAGAATGCCAACATGGAAGGCTAGAAAGATCGTTCTGTGGATGAAAGTACCTGCTTCAAACTCCTGAAGCCCTGAGTTCAGATGGCCATTCCACACTGCTAAGGTCATTCTGTTGCTGTTAAGAAGTAGAGACAGGAAGATTATTGAGGGCTTTCTTGCCATTGGCCTAGCTCCAGGTTCTGGTGTTCTCTTTGGCCTCAGACCAGACACAGGCACAGATGTGCTCATTTACACATGCTCACCCACCAGCGCCGGAACCCCTGACACACATGGATACACAACTGCATGCTACACACACACACACACACACACACACACACACACACACACACACAGTTAGAGGAACACACTTGAAGAATAGGTTGAGTTAGCATGTTGTCTTCTGAGAGTGACAAAGGACATAACTGGTACACTTTTGATCTCAAAGCAGTTGTGTCTATCAGCCTAAGACTGGGCCCATAGAGCCACTGAGATGACCCCTTGGATGAAGGCAATCGTGGCAAAGTCAGACAACATGAGTTTGATCTGTGGAACCCATGACATGGAATGAGAGAACTGACAGTGGTCCTATGGCCTTCACAAATGGTCTGAGGCTCTCTCATGCCCCCACATGTAAAGTCACACACATGATAAATGAAAATGTTGGAACAAAAAAAATAGCATTGTTGATATTCTGCCATGATATATGCACTCAAGGGATGAAAACTCATGTCTTGTGATTTATAGGCAGATATTGGTTTCAGGAAGGAGACAGTCACCAGGCCTCACCCCTCCCATAGTATTTATTGGCAGTTAATAGTTGCTGGAGCAGGGAGAGGCATCTTCTTTAGTTGTATAACCACTGGTAAACAGCCTGTGCATTTGCAAATAACCTATCTGTTGGCTAGTTGTATGTCAACTTCACATAGGCTAGAGTAGTCAGAGGAGGGAATCTTACTTGAGAAAATGCCTCTGGAAGAACAGGCTAGCCTGTAGGGTATATTCTTAATTAGTGATTGATTTGGGAGGGCCCAGCCTATGGGGGTGGTACCACTCCTGGGTTGGTGGTCCTTTAGTTGCTAGGATCTGTAAGAAAGCAGGCTGAAGAGCCAATAAGGAGCAAGCCAGTAAGCAGCACCCCTCCATAGCTTCTGTGTCAGCTCCTGTCTGCAGGTTCCTGCCATGTGTGAGTTCCTGCCCTGACTCTGTTCGATGATGAACTCTATACTGAGGAGGAGTAACTAATGACATAAGCCCTTCCCTCCAATATGCTTTTTGGTTATGGTGCTTCATCATAACCATAGTAACCCTAACGGAGATATCCTCCTCATCCAGGATGCTGTACGAAACCCTAATAAAACAACACAAAACCCAGCAAGAAAGTGGTGAAGCAATTGGCATGGGGGAAGGGTCTTAATGAGGATGGGAAGTGAGGGAGGAAGTAATGAGATATGAATATGATTAAAATGCATTATATACATGTATGATGGTGTGCAAATGGAAAAGCTAACACTAAGGCAAAAACCAGGCCAGTGAGAACTGGAAGACATTAGAATAGAAAATATTCAAAATGAAACAGACAAAAAAATTAAAAACCTTGATTAAATAGAGCATCAGTGATCTCTGGAATGATTTCAACCAGCTGAAACTCTTCATTGTACTTGTAGTAAAATGATTAAAACTATTGAGACCAACTGTACTTAATGTTGTCAGGTTCTTAAAAAAAACAAAACAAAACAAAACCACACATGATTCAAATATGTGATTAGTTTTGGAGAAAGTTCCACGAGCTAATGAGAAAAAGGCGTATTCTTTGGAGTTTGGGTGAAATGTTCGGCAAACATTTGTTAGGTCTGTTTGATTTATGATGTTATTTAGCGCCAGTATTTCTTTGTTTAGTTTTTGTCTGGATGGCCTGTCTATTGGGGAGAAGTAGAGTATTGATGTCTCCTAGTATCTGTGTGTGAGAGTCAATGTGTGATTTAAACATTAGTTCCATTTCTTTATGAACTAGAGTGCCCTTGTTTTTGGTCTATGGAGGTTTAGAATTGCAGTATCTTCTTGGTAGATTTTTTCCTCTTATGAGCATGTACTGTCCTTCCCTATTGTTTCTGCTGAGTTTTGGTCTGAAGTCTATTTTCTCAGATATTAAAATGGCTGTCTGTGTTTGCTTCTTGGGTCCATTTGCTTGGAATGTCTTTTTCTAGTCTTTTACCCTGAAGTGATGTCTCTCCTTGATGCTAAGGTGTATTTCTTGGATGAAGTAGAATGATCCTGTTTTCTCATCCATCCAGTTAGTCTGTGACTTTTTTTTTATTGGGGAATCAGGCCATAGATCCTGTAAGTTATTATTTTTTTTTTAATTTAATTTAATTTTATTTTTTTAATTTACATTCCAAATCACTTCCCCTTTCCCGTTTCCTCCCTCCCCGAAAGTCCCATAAGCCCCCTTCCCTCCCTCTTTTCTCCGTTCAACCCCCTCTCATTACTCTGTCCTGGCGTTCCCCTACATCCAGTCTTTCCAGGACCAGGGGTCTCTCCTTCCATCTTTTTAGAAATCTATTGATATGCTGATTGTGTCTAGGGTATTCTGAGATTCTGGGTCAATATCCCCTTATCAGTGACTTCATACCATGTGTGATCTTTTGTGATTGGGTTACCTCACTAAGGATGATATTTTCAAGTTCTGACCATTTGCCTAGGAATTTCGTGAATTCATTGTTTTTAATTGCAGAGTAGTATTCCATTGTGTAAATATACCACATCTTCTGAATCCATTCCTCCGTTGAGGGACATCTGGGTTCTTTCCAGCTTCTGGCTATTATAAATAAGGCTCCTATGAATATAGTGGAGCATGTGTCCTTATTGCATGCAGGTAAAGTCTCTGGGTATATGCCCAGGAGTGGTATAGCCGGATCCTCCGGAAGTGTCATGCCCAGTTTTCTGAGGAGCCGCCAGACTGCTTTCCAGAGTGGTTGTACCAGCCTGCAATTCCACCAGCAGTGGAGGAGTGTTCCTCTTTCTCCACATCCTCGCCAACAACTGCTGTCTCCTGTGTTTTTGATCTTAGCCATCCTGACTGGTGTGAGATGGAATCTCAGGGTTGTTTTGATTTGCATTTCCCTAATGACTAAGGATGATGAACATCTCTTTAGGTGCTTCTCAGCCATTAGATATTCTTCAGGTGAGAACTCTTTGTGGAGCTCTGTACCCCATTTTTTATAACAACAGAAACTGAGGAAATTCAAAAAATCATCAGATCCTACTACAAAAACCTGTATTCAACACAACTAGAAAATCTTGAGGAAATGGACAATTTCCTTGACAGATACCAAGTACCAAAATTAAATCAGGATCAAATAGACCATCTAAACCGTCCTATAACCCCTGAAGATCCTGTAAGTTATTAATAAGCAGTATTTGTTGATTCTTGTTATTTTGATTTCCCCTTCTTTTGATTAGTCGGTCTGAGATTATATATGGCTTGTGTTTTGTTGGATATAAGTAACATCTTCAGGTTGAAGTTTCCTTCCAGAGACTTATGTAGAGCTAGAGTTTCAGACAGATGTTGCTGCTTGTTGAAGTAACAAACCATTATCCGATTTGACTTAAGGTCTACTCCATAAAATGGAACACATCTTCAGCACCACTCAGGTGGCCTGAGACTCAATAGGCCAGGGACCTAGAGGAAACCCGAATACTACTATTTAACTAGAGAAATAGAGTAATAAAATGACTCCAATGACACTCTGCTACCCTTAAATATCTGTGTCTTGCTCCACAATCACCAGAGTGGCTTCCTTCTGAAATGGATGGGAACACACACAGACCCACACCTGTGCAACATGCACAGTGTGAGAGACCTTGGAACCCTCAGTTGTAATTGAATATCTCCATCAAATTCCTCCCCCTCAGGACTCAAGGAACCCTGAAAAAGAGGAGGAGGAAAGATGATAAGAGCAGGAGAAAATGAGAAACACTAAGGAACCAGACTTTCTAAACACAGCTGGACAGACGTATGAACCCACAAGAATGTGCACAGAGCTTCTATAGGTCTGGACCAGATGAGGTCCCAGTGCTAAGAGGGGAAGTGACATGCTGCCATTCATAATCTAGAAGCTCTCTTCACCTGACAACCACTCACAGATGGAAAATTTGTTTGCTCTATTGAGTCTCACTGGGCATACAAACCACTCTTTGTTTCGTTGGTTGGTGGTTGATTGGTTGGTTTGATTTCTTGGGGGTTTTTCCTCCCTCAAGACAGCATTTCTCTGTGTAGCCTGAGATGTCCTGAAGCTCACTCTGGAGACCAGGCTGGCCTTGAACTCAGAGATCTGCCTGCATCTGCCTCCCAGGTGCTGGGATTAAAGGCATGCGCCACCACCTATGTGGCTATAGACTACTCTTAAACCCATGCCTCATACCCGGCAGTAGATGGCCAACACAAAATGAATTCAATAGTAGTTTTAAAGTTTTTTTTTTGTCTCATAATGCTTTGTCGGGGCTCCTCCCCTCCTCGTCCTCCCCTCCTTCTCTCCTCCTTTTCCTCTTTTTGTTTTCTCTTACAGGTATCCAGTTTTACATTTTTATGGGTTTTCTCCACGTGTGAATATGCATACCACTGTTTCTATATGTGTTTTTTTTGAGCTTTTTCTTTGGCTCTTTTTCTTCTGTTTATTACGCCTTGTTCTCATTTCTTTGGTTTTGTTTTATATTATTTTATGCTATCATCATCATCATCATCACCTGCCTGTATGTTAATGAGAAAGAAAAAGAAAGGGTGTTGGTTTGGGTAGGTGGGGGAAAGAAAGGAGGATATGAAGGTAGGGGCAACCAAAATCAGAATATAGGGGAAAAATATCCAATGATCTAACCACTCTATTAACCGACACAAAGACTTGCCTATAAATATTTATAGAAGTTTTATTTGTAACCACCCAAACCAGAAACAACATAAGTGTACATCTATATGTTGTTAGTGAATGCCAGGTCATCCCTGTGTGGGCATGCCCAGACAATGAACATTGCTTAGCAAGGAAAAGGGTTGAATGTTATCTCATTAGAACACGGATGAATCTTGAAATAGTTATGCAGAGAAAAACAAAGTGGACAGCAAACAAACACACACACACACACACACACACATACACACAAACAATACAAACGATGTCTTATTCTATTATTCTATTAAATGCTAACCTGTGCAGAGCAGCGCTGCCTATTTCTATCTCCTGGATGGGCCTTCCTCTAATTCATGGAGTAGTAGATTGGCTTTCCTGACGGTAGGGGTTCATTAGGCAGGTGAGCGATGTAGTGAGACGTAAAGGGGACACAGACTGGATGTGCACAGTGGTGATGGAGCACACGCTAGTGACAGGGCACCTGCCAGCACACAGAAACATCTGGGTTTGGTCTTGTGCACGCTGCAGCACACTGGCCCAGAAAAGCTTTGCAGCAATGGAGACATTTTCCTCTCCATGGTCTCACGAATCTATGTGGACATCAAGAGCCACCAAATTATGCACTTTAAACATGTGCCCAGTATTTCACACTAGTTATGATTGTATTGAAGTGATTAAAAGTGAAGCGAACCTTTCCCAAACTATAAAGCAGGTGTCTGTATTAAAGTTGCTAGGATCATTTAAAATATAGGCAGTTTCCATTTCCCAGAAGTTGGTAAGAGAAACCTTTTCTTCAAATCACTAGTCTCTGGTGTTTGCAATGTAGGCTTTGGGGTTCCAGGAAAGGACTAGGATGCCCATAAAAAGACCATCTCAGGCCTGGGAGAAGGGATTAGTGTTGAGGACACAGAACTAGGCAAATGTGCCTTTAATACAGTTCCTCCTGTTGTGGTGACTTTCAACCATAAAATTATCCCATTGCTCCTTCAAGTCTATAATTTTGCAACTGTTAGGAATCGTAGTGTAATTTTCTGACATGCAGGGTATCTGATATGCAACCCCTGGGAAAGGGTCGTTCGACCCCACAAATGGATCATTACTTACAGGTGGAGAAATCATTTCTCTAGCAGATGAGGAGTCCCTGCTAGAGAAGGAGTCCCTGTGAACTTCTGAATAGTATACACTGCAGGAGAGAGGCCAGGTTCAACATTGTACCGTGTTGTGCCATACAGCATCATCTACCTTTGCAGAGATTAGAAAGAAAAATATATTAAAAAAATCTGATCAATTAGCAGTGGGATACTCAGAAAGTGTCATGGCCTGCCACAGGGTCCTGTCATGGTATTTTCCTTGGTCTGGTTATAAAATGAGACAGCTTTTAGCCTATCTGGGCCAGCCAGAGTTTGGTATAGCCATATAGAGATTTCCATATGCTTCATATTTGATGAAACTTGAATTTATAAAATCCATTTGTGTATATTTTATCTTGTTTGTGTGACGATTCAATGCTTAAATGATCTTACACTTATTGACTATTAGAGAACATTAAATGTATTGAAACCAAATGAGTTATGAAATTAATTTTACTGTAGACAGGATAAAGAGAGTGGGACTCTGAATTATCAACTAGGATGGAAAAAAATCATCAAAACATAGCTATGGGGAATAGACAACCCTGTGCTGTCCGTATAGTTGCTACTTGGTGTGTGTTTGCTTTACAGTGAAACTGATTGAAATTAAAGTGACTGTCAAGTTTCAAATTGCGCAGTCATAGAATCCACATTGCCAGTGTTCCCTTTGTGTGGGCGTTATCTGTGGAAGGCACAGGATACATGTTCTCCGCTGTACATGGTTCTAGCAGGAAGTACTGCAGCAAAATAATCACCTGCAGTTTCAGTGAGTGAACACACACACACACACACACACACACACACACACACAGCGCACTTGCACATGACTCTTTTCCCTGAAATTAAGACTGCTCATTTCAGACCCGTGTGCCACCAATCTTTAACAAGCGTCCCTGGTAATGAAAATCAGAGGCCTGGCCACTCCAGGCTGACCAGTTATCGATTATTTAGTTTTTAATTTGCATGTGAAGCCTGTGTCTGAATTTAAGTGCAGCTGAAACCGGAAACGCCACTTTAAACAATAGAACAATGTCACACACTGTAGCATGCTGGGGAGAGGGGAGAGACTGAGCACCATTCTCCCCACACCTCCCCACACCCACCTCACTCTAACCCTTTCTACAAGTCTGGTGCAAGCTACTCTACTTCACGCTGGGTGCAGACAATTTGTTCTTTGGTTGTAACAGAAAGACACACTGAGCTGTTCCCCCTTTTAAAATGTTCCCAGAGCACCAGGTGGTAAAGGACAGACTTTGAAAGGTTACTCAGTGGGTCACTGAAGATTGGAGAGGGGGTTGTGATGTGGAGGGGGCGTGTAGTTCATTTTGAGGGTGCAACCCTGTGGCTGGGTGACTTCTCGATGAGGTAGAATTAGCCAGGAGGCTGTCAGGAAAGCTCAGACTCAGATCTGTCTGTGCCAGAGGCAGTAAGTCCTCCCTCTGGAAGACTAGCAGACTCACCCCTGGGATCGCCTTTCATCATTGCCTCTCAACCTTTCTTTTCCTGGAACCAGCTAAAGAAAGAGAGAGAGAGCTATATTGTAGAATTGGTGACTGCTACAAAACAGTCTTATAAAGAGTAACCTGTGGGTCATATGGGAAGGTCACTGCTTTAGAGCCCCTTGGCTGGCCTCAGGGGGGTGGGGGAACTGTTGCTTCCACATTTGTTTTTGGTGAAAACTGGTTTTCCTGGATCATCGCTAAATTTCTTCCAGCTTTTGGCAGGAACTTCCTTCCTGGCCCCCTCTGATGCTAGCTAACCTGCCACATCTTCCATGGGACAGCAAGGGCTCTAAAGAATTCTGGGAGAGCCGCCTAGTCTTGTTACCAGACACTGGAGGATGTCATTAACCTTCAAACTGGCTCCGCACAAGAGGATTGTCAACAGATGGAGGTTCTGAGTCTCTCCTCTCCCTTCCCCAGGGTGTCTTCTGGCGGGGAATGTTCAAGTGTTCTGGTTTCAAAGGGAAACGGATGTGAAACGTGGGAATTCTGGAATGGCAACAAGGAGTGGACCCGCCCC
Organism: Tokudaia tokunoshimensis; assembly: GCA_036184795.1. Classification (NCBI taxonomy): domain Eukaryota; kingdom Metazoa; phylum Chordata; class Mammalia; order Rodentia; family Muridae; genus Tokudaia; species Tokudaia tokunoshimensis. The sequence continues at coordinate 34,343,378 of BTHU01000007.1, forward strand.
AGAGTGCCTGTGGTGAGGCTGGGAAGGAGTTCCAAGCTAGATTGCAGTTACTGTTTCACTTTCCAAATTGTTCTGACTTAGTCAGGGTTTCTGTTCCTGCACAAACATCATGACCAAGAAGCAAGTTGGGGAGGAAAGGGTTTGTTCAGCTTACACTTCCACACAGCTGTTCATCACCAAAGGAAGTCAGGACTGGAACCCAAGCAGGTCAGGAAACAGGGTTGACACAGAGGCCATGGAGGCATGTTTCTTACTGGCTTGCTTCCCCTGGCTTGCTCTCTTATAGAACCCAGGATTACCAGCCCAGAGATGGCACCACGTACAATGGGCCCTCCCCCTTGATCACTAATTGAGAAAATGCCCTACAGTTGGATCTCATGGAGGCACTTCCGCAACTGAAGCTCCTTTCTCTGTGATAACTCCAGCCTGTGTCAAGTTGACACACAAAACCAGCCAGTATAAGTTTTTTTCAGTGTTACTTGTTGTAGTCTGTTAAGTAATCAGAACACCACTTATCAGCTAACCAAGAGCCCGTCCTCAAAACTAGGAAGATGAACTGTCTGTGTAGTAAACATTTAGAGGGTGCTTTCAAGTATGCCAGGTCCTAGGGATACGATCAGAAAGAAAACAAAATGCCTGTTAGCAAGAGGCTAATCTTAGCAGGATAAGTGTCACATAGCTTCTGATAACTTTCCATGGAAACACATATAGAAAAGGAGAGAGTTGTCACCCTAGATTCAGAGATGCCACAGAGTGCCATAGCTTCCAAGGGCACACAGTGAAGTGTTAAAATGCATCCTATCTTCCTAAAGCATCCTTGTTATGGAATAGGAGATTTAAACCACTTATTTCAAAAGCAGATGTTAATGAGAAGAAATCTATTTCTTTCATTTAAACTTTCCACCCTTCTCATATTGAAGACTTTTAGGGAAAGGTTGGGCTGTGATGATCAGCTTTGGTGTAAGAGTATTAGAAGCCTGACCAAGACCCATGAGTGCCCCCTCGTCCTCAGTGCTAGAGGAATTACTCTCATCTGATTCACATTTACAGAACACAATGTAGTTTCCAAAATGCTCTCCCAGGAAGGCGGCACGCTCTCCCTGCCTTGGGGGGTGGAGTCGGAGTTAGGCATAGCTACGCAGTGAATTCATTCTAGTGACCAGATAAAAGCCACAGACCTGAAACATGGCAGATTCAGGCCTGGATTCAGACACCAAGTCTATTCTTTCTTCCTCCATCTTGGATTACATCTCCATCCAGTAATTAAGACACGAGAAGGCCTAAGGAACAGATCTCTAGTCGCTCCCTGGCTTGCCTCTATTTTCTTGCTGTCTCTGTGGGAATAGAGCACAGAAATGGGAAAGTGACCTTTGGGTGACACTAGCCATAGTGTTCCCAGGACACTGGAAGAGGCAGTGTTCTTTTTCATATCTGGGAACCCTTCGGTCAGTGGTTCTCAACCCTCCTTGTGCCACGACCCTTTAATTCAGTTCCTCATGTTGCCGTGACCCCCAACCATAAAGTTATTTTCGTTGCTATCTCATAACTGTAATTTCGCTACTGTTATGAATAGTAATGTAACCATCTGATATGGAGGATATCTGATATGTGTCCCCTGCATGTTGTTGAACTCCCATGACCCACAGGTTGAGAATGTCTGGTTTGGGTGAGAAGCTAGGAACACTAATGAGAGGAAAGTTTGGTCACACGGGGAACATATTGGGGACAATTTGGGGAACCACCATAAAAGACTCTGAGATTAACATCAGACTTTTTCTTTCTCGACAAGAGCCTTTGACATAGATTTTACTCCTTATTTTCCCACAGATGCTTGGGACCTGGGGATTACTGTTTTGACTTTTCTATCCATCAGAAGTACGCTAGCTAAAACGGTTGCTATTTCAGAAAGCCCTAACATGATGAAAATGTTTGCTTAAATGGAAGAACCTAAGAAGTGCAGAAGCAGGGATACAGCTGCAGATTGTTCTTCATGGGAAGAGGGGGACCGGTCCTGAACACGAGCCTTCACCATCAGGACAGTGGGCCATGGTGCCAGCCTTCAGCATCCTGAGTAGTGTGGGAATGTTTAACAGCTTGTAGGAGGCTCGTCACTACGAGATCCCTGGAGTAACCATGGTTTCCTGTGAGGAAGCTGATGGAATGTTGTAAGAGAAAGACACGAGCAATTTTGAATATTCAGGATATTGCTTTTCACTAGGAAAGGCTGAGCAGAGTGAATGCCAGGGAAGAAGAGGTGAAGAAAATTCCAGATGTTTAAAAGGAACTGGAGTACTGTCATTGGGAGCTATGACCTATTGCCAGGAGGGAGGGAATAGGCTTAGTCGCTAGTGGGGGAGTAGACAAGTTTATTTGGGTTTCAGGAGAATGAGGACATTTCTGGAAGCCTTCCTAATGGTACTCTGATAGGCCACTATCACTGCTACAAATATACAACAAATAAAAATGGAAAAGTTATTACCTTGGGCTGAGAGTTACTAAGAATTGAAGAAGATTGAGGGGGAGGGGAGAGAACAACACACACACAAAAACATACACACACATACACACACACACACACACGCCTGCACACACATGTGTGCACACACACACACACACACTCTGTGTGTGTGCGTGTAGGCAAGAATACGTGGGGTATTTCTGTATCTGCTGTTCAATGTTGTTGGGAACTTAAAGCCACTACTTTTCAGTAAGAAAAACAAACAAAATAAAATAAAATTAAAAGCAAAAAGACATGGGAATATCAGAGAGCAAGACAACCAGAGCTGGAACAGTTAGCGAGACTTGGTTTTTATCCCTGCCTGGTTCTGTAATGTGGTGTGGTGGAAGATGGCTGGGTCTTTGATTCTGTATGTATTGACTAGATTACCCTTCAGGTCCTTTCTGGCGCGCAGATGCTGTGGTTCATCTTAGAAGAAAGATCTGTGTATGCACAGCAGTCTCTGAGGAAGGTGCAGTGTTGCCAGCTGATAAATACCCTGAGTCACTTTGCCGTGTCCCCCCAGGGAAATTTACACTCTGTTATTAGAGATCTGCAAGAACAGGTGTGTGCATGGGAGTAGAGTGCAAGCTGAAGAAAATGATTATTGTGAGCAGGAAAGGGGGCTATTTGGCAAGGTGGAGAGGATTAGTCATGAAGGCAGAGCTGGGAGTTGCTTTTCATGGTAACCTCTGTGCCTGTCCACCGGGAGATCCTAGAGATGTATGTTTTCATATCCTTGCAACCCAGAAAATGGCTGTTTAGCGGGGGCGGGGGGGGGTGTTCCCTTCGTAATGCCATTGTGATAAGAGTCCAGAACTGTTAAAGAAAAACACGAAAGGCAGGTATCCTGTGTAGACAACAGCATCTCCCCCAGTCTATAAGGACACGGACAGAGGCTTCCCTGGCAGGTAGGGCCAATTTCTTGCAGGCTCCTGTTTTAGCATAGCAGGGAGTGGGTCAAGAAAATGGCGGAGCATCAGGCGATCCCTACCACCAAAGGAAACTTGAGTGGAAAAATCCTTGCAGCTGTCCTGGACCGCCTCTAAGTAGTCTCGCATTTCATTCTCTCAAGCACAGAGCATCTGTTGGTGAGCCAGGAGGCTCTCTTTAGTCACAACCTTGCTTCTGTACAGCTACTCTCTCTCGGTCTTCAAAAACGTTCCACCAGGCTGAGTTTTTCGTTTTGTTCAAAACACCCTCTGTGCTTGCTTATTTTGGAGGAGGTATATTCTTGACAAGTGCTCATCCCAAGGACTGGGTTGCAACCCAAGCTCTCTGAATTACTAGCCTGGCTTTTTTTTTTTTTTTACATTATCAGACTGCAGAGAGGAGGGGTCCTGCCTGAAGGCCTGGCTGCACACAGGTGGATGATGGGAACGGTGGCGTTATGCACTTGCCTCTCAGCAGGTCTTATGTCCCAGTGGCTCTTTCCAGTTTTATGTTAAGGCAACGTGTAGAGACCTGTCGGGTAGTGTCGAAAACAGATATTAGTATATTGACTTGATTCTCCAAGGTTCTGAGCTCATGAATATTGATATTTGTGGTATTTATCTGCTACTGTCTGGGATTGGCTTGGTTTGAGGTTATTTTTTCTTGGTCTTAGATACTGAAAATGTGATTGTGTGTGTGTGTGTGAGAGAGAGAGACAGAGAGACAGAGACAGAGAGACAGAGAGAGACAGAGACAGAGACAGACACAGACAGACAGAGCAATGTCTATCAAACTTCAATATACATGGGATCATCTTTGGGAAGGCCTGAGCAGATGGCTTAGTTAGTGAGCACTGAGCAGGCAGGCATAGAGACCTCCCTTTTTATCTTAGATAAAAATCTAGGCTTGGTGGAATCCCAGCTCTGGAAAGCCACAAAAAGGCAGATCTCTGGGACTCTCTGGGCAGCCAACCTAGCCTCACCAGAGAGCTCCAGGTCCCAGCGAGAGATTCCACCCAACAATCCTAAGGAATGAGAACCACAGTTGTCTTCTGTCCTCCACATGCATACATACATCTTTGCTCACACACGCACCAATTATCTAAAGTATTAATTAGCAGTGAGCATTCACATGACCTTAAAAACTAAGATCCAAAGGTCTGATGTGAGGACAAACATTTTGATTGATGTTTAGTTAAGCATTGTGATATCGAGTTGTCATATACAGTACGTTCCTCCTACCTCCATGCACAACTCAGTGAATTTTCAGCCCCCACATATATGCACACACACACACACACACGCATGCATGCACAGATAAACACATCTATATACCTACCAACCACCCCAAGAATGGAATACTGCCAGTCTGCCGAAATGATTGTTATACCCTTTTTCTGAAACCTATACCCATTCTGCCCACAGACATTCCCTGTTCTCTACATGCCAAGTCATCTACATTTTTTTAACCAACTGATCAGATAATACTAGTTGAGAAGCTTTTTTTTTTTCATATTTTGAATCAATGCTTGACTCTAACAGGTGCACACTCATCTCTACCCTAGGCACTGGAAACTCCAAAAAGGTTTGCAATAAACTCTACACAGGATATGTATGAGATCAATATTAAGGCATTAGGAAGTCATAAAGGTCTTTATAAGTGCTATACCACTGTGGTGTTTGCTACGGAGAGAAACGCTATGAGATACATCAGAACATTATGAACTCCTTATACAAGTGCATGATGAGCTGCAGGCAGGGATGCTGGGCACATCATATGGGACACTACATCTTCTATATATGTGTTCCATGTGAGGCACTGTGGGATCTCTACAAGGCACTATAAAGTTTAGACTGTAATATGAGCTCTATAATGGGCACTGTATGTTCTTTACAGGGCACTATGAGCTCTGTAAATGTAGAGAGGTGTGAAATGCAGATGAAAAAACATTATAGCATCTGCATGTTGCAGATTTTGCTGCAGAGAACGATGGACAGCGAGTTTTATATCCATCGTTTATATGTTATTTGTACTATATATTCAGGAAGTATTAAGTGCATTGAGTATTTGTGCTTTAAGTATTTGTACTGGCTGGTTTTGTGTGTCAACTTGACACAAACTGGAGTTACCAGAGAAAGGAGCTTCAGTTGAGAAAATGCCTCCATGAGATCTAGCTGTAAGGCATTTTCTATATTAGTGATCAAGTGGGGAGGGCCCCTTGTGGGTGGTACCATCTCTGGACTGAGAGTCCTGGGTTCTATAAGAGAGCAAGCTGAGCAAGCCAGGGGAAGCAAGCCAATAAGAAACATCCCTCCATGGCCTCTGCATCAGCTCCTGCTTCCTGACCTGCTTGAGTTCCAGGCCTGACTTCCTTTGGTGATGAACAGGAAAGTGTAAACTGAATAAACCCTTTCCTCCCCAACTTGCTTCTTGGTCATGATGTTTGTACAGGAATAGAAACCCTGACTAAGACAGTATTATATGTGCAACATTATGGCATTTGGATAGGGAAATGATTTAGTACAGAAAAAAACACTTTTAAAGGCAATCTTCATGAGTTCATACCACGGCATAGAATACCTTTGAGGCTGAAACTTACAGGCTATAGTTAACAAACTGAGCATTTACTTGAGAGAGTTAGAACCCCGCCTCCCTCAACCTGATCAAGGCCTGCCTGGAAGATGGCTGGTGAGAAAGAAGACTTTTGTCCCCGTAAGTGAATTGCAGTTTGATTATCATAATGACCAGGCATTAAAGGTTGTCTCATGGAAACCATCTGGCAGTGAACGTGTCTGCAAGCCCCACCATCCGACTGAAGGTGATGATGGCAAACCCCTCTAGTTCTTCATCTACACAGTGCTGCAAAGACCGACTTTCATCTCAAAAGCCCCCGTACCAAGCCTTCAGCTAGGAAATCAGCGGGGAACACATACCGTGTACTTTCTGACTTTCTACCATTACACTAAACTCTTTAAGTGGATCCCCTACCCTACCACCTTTGTTCAGAAGAGCAAACTGATCAGTAGCAAGCTTTCCCAAGGTTAGAAAAAGAGCTGGGCTGGACTTAAACCTAAGCCCTGGCTCACGCAGCCGCTAAACACTCAGTTTCCGCAGTGCTCTATTTAAACACAATTAGACTTTCTTTAGTCTCTCTCTCTGCATGTGTATTCCTGCGTGTGTTGGTGCACATGTGACTCTGAGGAGAGTGCATTTGCACGTGAGTGCACATGCTTGTGGAGGGCAGAGGACAATCTGGGTATTGTTTCTCATTTGGTGCATTTCTAAGGTAAAGGCTCTCCCTGGCCTGGTAAGATGACCGTGTGGGCTCTCTAGGAGTCCACCTGCCTGCCTCCCCAGCAGATTCCCAAGTGGCTGCTGTACTTAGCTTTTTCCATGGGTCCCGGGACTCAGACTCAGGTCCTTAGGTTTATGCAGGTCAAAGCAACTACTTTATGATAGAGTCATTTTCTCAAGGCGCAATTGCTTTATTTCTGATCATGACAGAACACTAGTGTCTCCAGACCTGCCCACTTCCTATTTTTCTCTCTTCTGGTTTTGGGACTTGAACCTCAGACCTTGTGTATCTAGGTAAGAGTACTGCTCCAGAGCTGTGCTCCCAGGCCAAATTCATTGGTTTTAATTTATGCCCCTTTTAATGTACCACTTGGAGGTCTAACTGTTCATGGCCTTCAGAAAGCATGAACTCTGTCTCAGAGATAAATAGCAAGGCAGATTCTTAAATTAGCAATCAGGTTTGTGTGCCGGAATCCTGTGGTTTTCATTGGGATCTGAGTGGGTCCCTAAAGCCTTGCATAGCTGGGCACCATGGTAGTAATTGCATTTCAGAGCTTGTAAACCTGAGGACCGTAGCTGGCCCGGGTGAATTGATCATGATGTTACCAGCAAATTCAGATCTGTCCCTTAATCAACTCCCTTTGCTTTGGGTCCCTCCAGCCATATAAGGGTTTTTGTTCCCAGGATCAATTCACTTGTTTATCTTACTTTACTTAAAAATTCAAAGAAGGAATATAGATCTGAAGAAAAAAACCTACTCTCCGTCTACTCTTATTTTTGAAATGCACATGCCTAGTTGCAAATATTAGCATTTAAAGGTCGGGCACTTCATTGGTTTACTGTAAATATGATACATAAATGAGATATGTCTCAAGAATACTTCCCCTAGTCAGCCCTAAAAATGAGCTAACGGGTACATTATCTGTGTCATGAGTGGTTTCATTTCCTTTTGCTTCTTTATGTTAAACAAAACCCGAATGTAGTGTAATGACCGGCCTGATCAACCTTAGTTCTTCTGCTTTGCAGTAATATTTCAGCAGAATATGCATGTGGTGCTTTGGGCATGTATCTGTTTCCCCTCACAGGGAAGGAACAAACACCCTTTTCAGTTCACCATTGATTTAACCATAAACCCTTTCCATGCATCTGGAATACAGCGCTCTAAAGAATGGGCAGTTTAATCTCAATCAGCAAAGTGGTGTTAATTCTTCCAGTCTATCCAGGTTAAGGCACATATACCCTTCTTGTTGGTGAAACAACTTAGGAATTCTCACACCTAGCTGGGATTTATTCAACCATCTATCATTTCACTAGAGTATGTTCTCCAAGGGGAAAGGGACTTTTCTGTTTGACCATTTCTGTGTCCCCAGTACCAGGAACTCAATAAACGCTTCATAAAAACATATTGAATGAATTGATTCTGACGTCTATCCACGCATTGTTTACTACCCAGTCTCAGCTGTGTGTATCCACTTTTAGGTGCCCAGGAGGATCATCAATCTGCCTTCTCTAAGATGACTGGAATGCAGTTCCATGTCTAGTCTGCGCATAAATACATATATCACAGCGCTTCTTTCTCATCCGCACTGGGGGTAGTTCTCGTGGTGCTGGAAGGTGCTATGCATGCTTCTCGAGGGGAAAAGTTATCAGCAACCACACCAAACTATTACCCTTGCCAGGCTACTTGCCCCTGCCAGCTACAATAACAACAGGCCTGGTAAGACATGCCCACAAGGGCAATAGTGACACAAACACCATAGAAATAACCAAGTACCTTCTAATTAGATTTAAGTCCTGTTCCACAAGATGAAACCTGTGCCTGGCACCATAATTGGGCCAAGAAACTATGGCTATACAGGTCATAGACCCTAAGGGAGAACTCACTACTATCATGCTGGTAAATTGATACAGTATTAATCTATCTCCTAATGACTTATTGTTCTACCCCCAGATCAATGCGTCTCTTAATCCTCCTCTGAGAAGCTTCTATTTACAATAGATGGTGATTACCACCGGGACTCACATCTGGCCAAAGAGTGGATAATAACAGATTGTAGAGTGTTTGGCTATCGAGGCAACACATATCCTGCCTGCACCTCCCCACTCTTCTGCCCGAGGCTCAGGGCTCTTTGCAGAAGAGACTGAAAAGGGTATAAGAGGTGACGAAAGGTTAGAGGGAAAGAGTGCCTTCTGGACCCCATAGGCAGCTCCACCTATAAATTCACAGTAGTCATGACAGCATCCCCAAAACCTGTACAAGCCCAATCCAGACCAAATCCCAACATGTAGAGGGGAGTGGGGTACACAATCCCACTCCTAGCTGTGGAAGGATGGACTATTGTTAGCTGCCGAAGAGAGGGTGGCGGGGAGAGGGAGAGAGGGAGGGACAGACAAATACACAGAGACAGACATAGAAAGACAGATTTCCTCAGGTAAGGTGACAGCTCTGAAGTGGAGACCATACAATCAGGAGTAACGGAGCTGTTCAGCAGCAGCGAGGGACATCAGAGTTCCCCTCTGTAACTGTATCATGACATAGGTGAAGTCTCGATGTTTTAATGACTAACCCTCTTAGTGTCTATTTATTTCTTTAATCGCATCATTTTCCCTCTGGTTGATTCTCCACCACTCCCACCCTCTCTTCTATTCCATGCTGGCGTTGAACCAGGGCCATGTTCTTGCCAGGCAAGTGCTCACCACTGATCTATATTCTCAGTTCTTAGTTCTTTGAAATAGCATCTTATTATATAGCCCAGCCTGGCCATGAACTTGAGATCCTCCCTCCTCTTTGCTTTTCCTAACCAAGTGTTGTGATCATAAAAAGAGAAAGCAGCATAAGAATATGTTCTATGGGCATGGAGGGGAAGAGGGTGCCTCAGTGGTCCCACGACGAGGCATCCCTTCCCCCTGAGAGACCAGACACATAATGGTATAGTATAGAATAGAGTTTATTAAGGCCATGGGGAGGGGAGTGAAGGAGGTAGTAGAGGCAGAGAAAGGCAGAGAGAAGGAGAGAAGAGAGAAGTAGAGGCCGACCATGGCCACCACGTGGAGAGAGGGGGGAGGGGAGGAGAGCCCAAGAGGGCAAAAAGAGACAAGAAAACAAGAGGATGGGCTGGAGAGATAGCTCAGTGGTTAAGAGCACTGACTGCTCTTCCAAAGGTACTGAGTTCAAATCCCAGCAATCACATGGTGGCTCTCAGCCATCTGTAATGAGATCTGATGCCCTCTTCTGGTGTATCTGAAGACAGCTACAGTGTACTTACATATAATAATAAATAAATCTTTAAAAAAAAAAAAAAAGCCGGGCGGTGGTGGCGCACGCCTTTAATCCCAGCACTTGGGAGGCAGAGGCAGGAGGATTTCTGAGTTCGAGGCCAGCCTGGTCTACAAAGTGAGTTCCAGGACAGCCAGGGCTACACAGAGAAACCCTGTCTCGAAAAACTAAAAAAAAAAAAAAAAAAAGAAAACAAGAGGATAAGAGGATAAGAGAGAGAGGAGGGGCAAGAAGCCCCTTTTATAGTGGGCTAGACCTACCTGGCTTTTGCCAGGTAACTGTGGGGAGGGGCGTACCTGACTGTTGCTAGGTAACTGTGGGGTGGAACTTAGACAGAATCCTAACACCAAGTGATTAGGTTATAAGTGTGTATGTCATGCCTGACTCTCTCTGGTACTTCTTTATGAAGTCAGAAAGCTCTAGGATGCCCTTCATCTAATAAATGACACTTAGTGCATTTGGATTTTCCCCCAGCCTGTAATATGAATATATTTTCAAATATACGTAAATGATTCTGCTCTGAGCAAACTGGAATTGCCCAAGGCTAATCAAGGGGGATTGGAGTTCTGAACCTACAGGCTGTGAATTGCCATTGAAGGCATGGTTGCTACTGGAGGAGGGGTTCAGTTAGATCTCATGTCTCATTTGCATATCCATTGGGATTTTGCTTCCCTGGTCATGAAATTAATTATCCCCAAAGCTCAGAGGTATAATCTTATAGAACCTGGCAACCATAGATAGACAAACTCCTTGCAAAGTCAAATCTTCATAGATCATTCAAGTTAATTAATACTGAGTGATGAATGCTGTTAAGTGTTCAGGGCCTCATGTTTGGTGGGTCTTTCTTTGGTTAGTATTCGGGTGCTGGGTGAGCAGACTGGCATGCACTGGGACATGTTATTCACAGTGGCAGGGTGAATGCAATGGACTAGAAGACAGGTAGATTATTCATTCCCATTATTTTAGCTGGCTGGCAAACATCAGGACCCCCTTTGTTGATTCCATGGGGACTTTGTTCTCAGTATGTGTTGATGAAGTGTCTCCTTTGGGATTAGGTCCTATCCTTAGGATTCAGCTTCCATATTTCATAGGAAGGGACACTGTTCCAGACCCACAATCACAGTCTGAAGGCTCAGGTGAAATGAGCTCAGAGCTCTAGCTTGTGTCCTTGTTCAAATTAACTAGCTGGACCAGCCCGGCCAAATGGCTTCACCTCTCTGTGCTTCTATGAAGAATGGTGATGATAGTGCTTATTCCATAGGATTAAACGAGATGTTCTCTTTTTCATGTTCAGTGTCTGGAGCTCAGGAACTAATCAATAGGCTGATATATATCTTATTTTTCAGCCTGTGCCATGATTTGAAATATGTAAGAGCAAGGTGGGTTTTTCCACTTCCATAGAGCATCATATCCCACTGGCAGGGAGGAATATAATATAATATCTAAGCAATAACATGATAGCTTTATACTAAATTGTAGTGTGGTATCACGAATAAAGACAGACCCAGACTAGTAAGAGGCATCAGCCCTCAGAGTGGGGAGAGCCAGATGAAATGGAATGTTCTGCTAATAACCGGAGGGACTCATGGCTCCAGCTACATACGTAGCAGAGGATGGCCTTGTCAGACATCAATGGGAGGAGAGATCATTGGTGCTGTGAAGACTTGATGCCCCAGTGTAGAGGAATGCCAGGTCAGGAAAGTGGGAGTGAGCAGGGGGAGAGAGGATGGGATAGAGGGTTTTCAGAGGGGAAATAAGGAAAGGGGATAACATTTGAAATGTAAATAAAGCAAATAGCTAATAAAAATATTACAAAAAAAAATAACCAGAGTCTGAGCATGTCTGCTGTCCAGACTGTGAGTCCCGAACAGGACTGGATTTGTTTCTAACAAGAGCCTCAGACAGAAAACATTGACTAAAAGCTTATACTGCGGCCAGCCCTGTTCAAAGAGCATCACATTTAATATGCTTTAAATCCTTACAAAGGCCGACATTATTGTGTTTCCCATTTTATAGAAGTTGGGACTAAAAAGAAGATGTTCAGTAAGCTGCCAAAGGTCACAGGCAGTAGCTTAGCCTGGTACTAGTGCTAAACTGTACTGCCCTACAGAACAAGGACTGATGATGCAGTGTGGTACAGGTGCAGGATACAGGGAGGACTGTTTTTCAAAATGATGGGTATTTCAGCACACAGATCTCATTTTTTTTATTTTCTGAGTGTAAACACTGTTAGGGCAAAATAATTGGCATTTGTGTAATAACTTCTTCAATATAGTCATCCACTGATAGAAAAAATAAATACTGAAAAGCAAATTTATCATGAATCATCAGTATATATATATATATATATATATATATATATATGCATGCATATACATTGCAGGAAATCAAACGAAGGGCCTTGTACATTTTAAGCAAGTCCTTCACTACTAAGTTATGCTATAGCCGCAACAGAAAAGCTATTTTAGAGTATCTACATTATCATTCCTTTCAGGAAATGTTGTTTGTTTATTCAGAGGATTGACATGTACTCTGCTTGATGTACAATGGTTTTGCCATATATCAATAGTGCCCTCAGGATTTGTGACCTAAAAGATTTGTATTATTTTGGTTGTTGTTGTTGTGATAGAATCCTACTTAGCTCAGGTTGGACTCAAACTCGCTATAGAGTTTAGAATCACTTTGAAGTCAGGGTCCTCCAGGTGGGATTTTAGGTATGTGTCCCCATGCCCACCTAGGAATGATCTTTAAAAGAAACTCTTCGTTGGATTTTTAAGATTATCTTTGCATCGGAGATAAATGACCCATCCAATCGGAGAAAGACAGAGCCTTTCCTTGAGGGTATTTCCTTAAATGGCTATTGTCTCTGTTAAATTGATTCCAGTGGAAATTTCTCTTATATGAAGTTTTCTTATTCTAGAGGACTTCCTATCAGCAAGAAGTAGTGTAAGAAGTAATGTAGTTACTCCTTGTAAGAAGTAATGTAGTTAATAGAAGTAAAGGTAAGACTCAAGCAGGATGGATCAGTGATTGCTTCTTAACCAGCTGATAGCTGGATGGCTTCTGGAGTTTCAGATTCTTCTACTCTGAAATGGGAATCATCATAGGTATGACCTTCACCAATACCATCACCATTAACACCATCACCACCACCAACATCACTGCCAATACCATCACCACCAACACCATCACCACCACCATGATTACCACCACCACCATCACCATCACCAGCACCACCACCACCAGCACCACCACCACCAGCACCACCACCACCAGCACCACCACCACCAGCACCACCACCACCAGCACCACCACTACCATCAGCACCACCAGCACCATCATCACCACCAGCACCACCAACACCATCACAACCAGCACCATTACCACCAACACCATCACCACAAATACACCAATACCATCAACAGTTAATGAGTGTTCACAGTTGTTATTAATAAACAGAAAATGACTGATGAGGTGGCCCTACTGGTTAAAGCACTTGCTGAGAGGTTCAAGCACTAGAACCTGAGCTCAGAACCTCAGTACCCACATAAAAAGCTGGGCGTGGCATCATATATCTGTAATCCTGAAGCTGGGGAGGACAAGGCAGGTACTTGCCTGGAGCTAACTGGCTAAGCCACTTTAGTTGATTCAGTGAGCCCCTGGTTCAGTAAGAAATCTTGTCTGAAAAAATAAGGTAGAGCGGTTGATGAAGACACCTAACATTGGCTCTAGTCTCCACGTGCACACACATACATTTGCATGCACACCCATAATCACGTGTACATGCACACAGACATGTACCACACACTCATACGTACAGTATCACTCCCAAGTGTGTGCACATGCGTGCACGCATGCACACACACACACACACACACACACACACACACAGAACAGTTGCTCTTCTTTTATAATCAGCACTTGTATGTGTACAAGCTTCGCAGAGGAAGGAGAAATGCTAGCATTAAGTAGCTGGCTTTGATCAGTAGGCTCAGCACTAGGTACAGAAAAACTCCAAGTAGAGTAGTCATCCAGCCTGTTTCTAACTCTCAAGCTTCCTGAATAAGAAGAGAGGCTAATTTTCAGCAGAGAAGAAAGCTCTTATGAAAGGGAGTTGAACCAGGTGGTGTTGGTTGGCAAGTTCCCTGTAGTTGGGAAGAAAGAGAAAGGAAACAAATCTGCTGTCAGCGCCGCCTACCAGCAAAGCAGTTACGAAAGCCAGGAGGAAGTCATGAAAGGAGAAAGGGCAGAAGGAAAGGAGGAAAGGGACCAGTTGGGAAGGAGTGGTGGCTGTGCGGGGCAAGGCAGAGGCAAGTGGGAAAAGGTCAAGGGCATCCGTGAGGCACCAGACCCAGCCCTGCGACAAAGCTAGCAGAGAGGGCTTCTGCAGATGGCTCCCATCCCAGTGCGAGCAGACATACTCCTCACGGTTGCATCCGGTGTCCGGCTCACTTCTGTAACAGTATCTTGATTTCGTAACCACATTAATTATCGCACTGCTATGTTTTCTATGCTGTACAAAGCCCGTTACTCTCACCTCATAAGTGCAGAAACTGAGACACAGACAACACAGATTAGAAAAAGACAGCTCCTGCGTATTTCTTTCTTTTTACAGCTCTGGATGTTTCAGATGGTCAACCATTTGCTCTCGGGAAATTCTGAATGAGAAGGATTCTTTAAGGTTCATTCGGATTCATTCTAGAGGAGGAGGACTACTGCTGCTCCCTTATTTTCTTCTTTCCATTTTCTAACACAAACATCCTTTTAAAAGAAAGTGGAGAAAAAGAAACCACTGGCATCTAATGCTAGATATCTGGCATTTGATCCTTTTCAGTTAATTACGCAGATAGCATTTGTTTAACATTTTAGGCAATTCAAAAAGGAGTTTTTGAGTCTGAGCAGTCACAGTAGCGAGAGATACTCTGGGCTCCTGGAACCATGAGTCAAGGTAAACAGAAATGCTTTGATTAGAAAAGGGCACCAGAAAGGCGTTTGAAAGTTGTCCAACTTGACTCTGACTTATGCCCTTCTTGAGAAGGTGCCCAGTTTCAAGGTGAGGCTATCAAGACAGGAAATACAGATGACTGCAGGGTTTCAGTCGTGTTTACAGACTGAAAGGCTAAAGCTAGAAGGGAAGTTAGCTGTGATCCAAAGGATACATAAGCAAAAGCTAGACGTGGACCGTAACCTGAAGTTCTCTCTAGGCTTTCCTATGACTCCTTTACCAGAGGTAGATAGTCTAAATAGTAAATGTGTAAACAAAATATTAACATGCTGTCTATAAACACTGCAAAGAATCCTGAGATACCTATCAGGTATTAATCCTGGAGAAACTAAAATAAAGAGCACTTGACCGCATTATGTCAAAAAATTTATCCAATCTATAGCCGCGAACATTTTGCTCCCAGTTTTAGTTTCCAAGCACCAATCTTAGTAATCACCTCCATATTGAATGATCTAAAAGAAGAAGAAGGAATCTTAGAAGAAAATCAGTGGAGCAAACTTTGGAACATCCAGGTAGATGTGAGTCCAGCCAACTTGCTTTTCCTACCGGCTCACTCCCAGAGTCACTCAACAGCTTAATTTGCAAAGCAAATGGTGCTGAGAACCATTTCTTACAGCCTAAGCCTCTGTCAGAGATGCCACAAGCATTGGTTCCCCCTGCCACCCAGCCGATGGAGAGAGACTTCCTTGTAAGCAGGTAATTCAGCTATCCTGGTTGATCTGTTTCAATTAGAGACAGCTAGCTTTAATTTCCACATTCCACTAGAAAGGGGCTGCCCTTTTACACTGAGCCAACAGAGTGTGGTCCTGACTCAGGCTGTCACTTCTCTGCCATAAAGGGAACACTCAGAGAGTGATCGAGAATGCACAAAGAAATTTGCCTTACTGGCCCTTACAGCACGGAGCAACTGAGCAAGAGACCATTTCGTAGTAAAACGTGTGCCAAGTGCTAAACCAACCGGGGGGGGGGTGCATTTATTTAGTAAGTAGGTGACTAAGTCATTGGGCTCAGGGTTTAATGTCTGCACACACATTTTCCTGTACTTTTGGACATTTTGAGGTATTGCTAGACTAAACTGTGGGCAAACCACAGATGCTTGGTGCCTTCCTTCCTTGGTTTATACACTGGCTTATTTTTGTATACGCAAGATGTTTTCAGCATCACCAAACGCCATTGCTCAAATAGCATTACAAGGTAGCAGAGGACAGCTAGAGAATCAAGATATGCGTGCCACAGTGGAAAGGTGGTCAGATAGAACAGGATGGGCAGTTCCCAACAGCACTGAGACTATTGACCTGGACAGCAAAGCCTTCTGGAGACATGGAGATCTCTCGTGGTTCTAAATGAGCATATGCAAATATATCCAGTGTGAAGTCGAGGTTTTTGTGCTTTAGGCTCTCGAACCTAAGGATGTCAAAACTCGTTCTCAAAGCTGATAACTGATGGTTATTTTGAAAAGCAATTCAGGAATCTTCTATTCCCGGTTGTCAGGAAACCCATCCCAAAAGGCCAACCAGTCTTTTAGAGAGACCAGGGCACAGCATGGGTCAGTAAAGGTCCCTTTACCAGCAAGCAAAGTGCACACAGAGATGTCTTTCTTCTCCAGCTGAAGTCATGCAAAGGGCTTCACATTCCCAGCTCTGCCCCCCAGAAGGAAAACAGGTTTGCATAGTATTTGCTGCTCTATCACATCCCAGTTTTCTGGGGGAAATGTCCCTTGTGATTTTTTATAAACACAAGTCAAGGCTACATGTACCCCTCCCTCTATATTCTGAGGACTTTCATTTCTTGACATACTTGTACTGTTGTCAGAGTTAAAGACAAAGACATTTTCAGTTGAATAGAGGCTCTATTAGGCTGTAAACCTTACCTCCATTGTTAAAACCAAACTGAAACTTCCTATGAAGTAACTCATTAAATTCAAAACATTATGACAATTGGTCAGATCTCAATGTTTTTAAAGGCAAGGTGCAAGTCACATTTAGTTCTATGTGGTCAGGTATGAAATTCAATTCTTGAATTATGTTATCTCAAGCCGTATCAAATGTATTTCCCAGGAAACTCTGTGCCCCTATGAGAATGGGAGGGGCTGGGAAAGTCATACTGTCATTGTGGGGGTTACACAGAAAGTGTATCCTCTTTATTGGCCCAGTGGTTGGATCAACACCATATATTGGCCATATATAGAGGGCTGTTCTTTAAATATAACATGAAGCTAGTGGCTTAGATCCACTAGCTATAGGCATGTGCTTGGTTTGGTGTGCTGACCCATGATTATCTTAGTGATTCCTACTTACACCCAAAAGGGTGAGTTTCTCAGTTGGCTCGGTAGAGGGAACCTTGCAGCTTGGCTGTAGAACAGAGGATGTTCAGGCAGACTGAAATCCTTATCCTGATCTCATTGTTGCTGAGCTTCTGTCCATGAAAACAACTGTACAGTGATTCCAACTTTAATTTGAGCCTCATCCTGGGATGGGTCCAACTCACCTACTCAGGGGTATAGAAACACAAAGGAACGGATGTTCTGAAACCTGATTTTCCCTCTATGTGTTAAGCTCATTCCTGTCCAGCGTAAAGATTTGGACTCAAAACTCTCCCCCTGATGGCTCCTATTTTCCCTGTTTTTTTCTGGCTTTAGAAGGAAACTATGCTAGTTCTCTTGCATAGTGGAATTGCCAAAGCAGAATTTGAGTTTAAGCATTGCCATATGTTGGCTTTGGACTTTAGGGACATTTCAGCCTCTTAGGGCCCCTGTTTCAGTGAATAGTGTGGTACAGAGAAGAAAAATTATCTTTAGGAACAGAGGGAACAGGTTTGAATGCTGGTTCCTTAACCTCTGTAGCCAGAAGAAAAAAATATTTATTTTGTATGAGGATTAAATCATCTGTCTTATGAGTTCATAATGGTTGAATGGAAGGGCGTGAAAATATCTAGGACAAAGGTTCAATGTGTTGCAAGAAACACATGAATATTATTTTCTTTGTTCTTCCTCTGTCGCTTTAATGGGGGTCCAAACTCCTTTCATTTTCGGGAAGTCAAGGTCTTCTCATGCTATCAATACGTTCTATGAGCTGAAGAATTAGAATAGGTCAGAAAGCATCTCCCTGTCTTGGAAGGGAATTCTATGGTACTGCAGAAACCCAGGAAAATACACATTGGCAGCTTAAGGATATACCCTGTGTTCACTTCCAAGGCTTCATTCATGGTATGTACTGCAAAGTGACAATGAGTTCCCATATGCAATGCACAGTCCCCACTGGTCCCTGCACAGGCATCTAGCCTGACTCCCCGGGCACACAGCCCCCTGGATAGCATCACCCAGGACAATCTTTTCTTGGTCCACCCCATACAGGCATCCTTTAAAACTTGGCAAGTCTTTATCCATATTCTCGAGTTTGATGGCCACTCTTTAGTGAAGCTTCAGTGTTTAGTGAGATGACGGTTCCTGAAGGTAGTTTTCTTTCCCTGCTGCACAGGTAAGGTGGTCATAAGCAAGTTGCTGTCTTGGAGACTTTGAGGGGAGAGGTATGGAGTGCATATTAGTGACATGTATTCAGATGCAGCTCTTTGGACTCTGCTAAGAAGTGTTTCCCCCAGCATACCTAAATTACATGCAATTGGTTTCTTTAAGCCGAGGAGGCATTTTGGTATTTAGGGATTGGGAATATGAAAGCTGGAGGGTTGGTAAAGAGGGCTTAGCGCCTGAGGCAGATGCTCCTAGAGTAGGAACAGAGAAGAAAGAGGTTCAAAAAGGAATGGGCGATCAGCTGTGCCCGATACTTCAGTAAGTAACACAAAGACTGGGGGCGTAGACCTGGCAACCCTGCAGAGCCCACTTGTCAGTGTCAGGGTCAAGAGTTACTCGGGTGGACTTCTGAGAGAAGGAGAAGTCAAGACGCTTATCACAGACAACACTTGGGTGGTGCCGTTCTCTGGTTTATGTCACACCCAATGTGGGACAGTTTTAGCATCCTCATGTCACAAACTGTGCATTTGTGACACGGAATTGCTGTAGTCTCTGCTTCTGTTCCCATCATTTCAGTGGAATAGATACAGGTCCCCAGGACCATGTATGAAAACCTAACGTGAGGCAGGAAGGATAGTATTTCAGAGGCTTGAGGGCATCCGCTGCTCTTGTAGATGACCTGAATTCAGTTCCTCACACCTGCAACAGGTGACTCAAAACTACTTGTAAATTCAGCTCCGGGGGGGGGGCGGGGGGAGTCTACGGTCCACTTCTTAACCTGTCTGGCAGCTGGGTGCACATGCGTGTGTACTCATGTATGCTCATATACACACATGCAAAATCAAGCAAGCAAGCAAGCCAAGTCAAAATGGCTTCAAGATCTTTCCCAAATGAATTATTGTGGTGAATTCTATCCCTATCCATTTCCTGCCTGATTGTCCTGATGGTAGCTATTACTTCTTACAAGCTTGTAAAGGTGACAGATGACAAAATTATTGTGGGTATATTATATATTGTAAGAATCCGAGGGTCAAGGGACTTGCTATAGCCACAGCTCAAAAAAGGTGCCTTTGTCAGGTTATGCATCTTTAGCAGCCACCACATTGGACTTTATGGATAAGAGACTGAAGAGAGCAATCTAAGAGGCCATGCTTGGAATTACCTCCCTTTCAACACGGGAGACCTACTTTAAAGAAACCCGATAAATTGTTTCTTAAGGCACTTGCCCAGGTGATGATAACACTTAACAAGATTTTCCCACTAGGAAAATTCTTCAATTCCCCAGAAAGTACTATTAAGAGCTCTCGTGATATAGAAAAAAAACCCATTTTCTTATTTATACTGTACTTGTGGGTGCATATTTTTTTTTCTAAGCATTTGTACACTTCTCTCCACTGATTGATTTTCAGACTAGCCTTTCTAAATACAGTTCCTGGGTGTTCTGTTTTGTGTCATCGTAAGCCTGACTGCTATGGAGAAGTAGGTCCTGCCCTGTTGGAAGCCTGTTTATAATAGACAGATAAATTTGTTTTCAGCAAACTGTGCATCCCACAGCAACCTTGGCACATCTGACTCTTAAACAGTCTCTGTTTACTCCCCAAACAGAAAGCGGCCAAGTCAATCAGTATGTTCTTTCAGCCTTACAAGGGCACACCCATGCATCTTCTTCCCAACTTTTGCTTAGATTTCTTCTTTTTTTTTTCTCTTTGAGCTGCTGTTGTAAAAGTTTAGTGTGCTTTGGGATGTCTCAGCTCTTCTTTATTTAAGGGGTCAACTGTGCCAAGAGAAAGAAGGTCAACTTGCAGACACAGCTCTGGGATTTCATTTCGGGAAATTCCAGGCCCGAGGTCCAGCTTGCTGTGTGCTGTGCTCATCCACCTATCGAGACTGGGCCCGCTGTTGTTGCAGCTGTTGAGGAATACAGAGCTCATTTATTTTCAATCAGCTGGAGCTTCCTGGACGTGCTACACAGATGCTTTTCCTATTGCTACTCAACTGAGGGTTATTATTTATTTATTTTTTTTGCGAGATTTATCACAGCAGCTTTAGTTTTTGCAAGGATACCTCTAAAGTCCGATGGCTCTAATATTCAGATGAAATGCTCACAGCAAATTCTGAGGTTCCAGATGCTTCCTCTGCCATTTGGTGGGCAGCTCCATGCAGAATGGGGCAACAGAGGAAAGATTTGAATGAACACACGCCTGGCCACTTTCCATGTATTCGGATCTCAGCTGTGCCCCCTGAGAGGCTTATATGAGACCGAAAGCAAATTCAGTCAGAACCCCAACGTCAGCTCCTTTCTGTTAAGATCAGAATTTCAGTGACTTGCCCGTGGTCATGTGTCTGATCATGCTTTGACCCTCATGGGATGCTTTTGCTATATTTGATCACAGGGTTAAAAGTCTGAAGATGATAAGTCATAGACAAAGAGCTTCTGTCACAATGGAATATTTGTTCTTATAATAGTTTATGTTTAATGGTGATAGCTTTAATATGATCTGTTCTTTCTGACTTTGTCAGAAGTTGTATTTTCCTAAGATAAAAATGCGCATTTATATTCTATCTATATGTACACCAGTTCACACACATATGTGTGTTTGCTTGTATCAATGGTTCATTTGTCTTAGGGACAAGAGGCAAATGTGTTTGGATTTTCAAAAATTAACAAAAAAGTAGTAAAATAAATGATTCCAGTTTATAGGGAGGTATTTAAGTACTAGTAATTTAAGTCTGTGGCCAGCACCAAAATCATACAGCGCTCCCATGAACCATTATGAAAGCTGAGGCTAAATGATTATGTTCTAAAATAAAAGAGAATGTCATGAAAGAGTTCAGACTTCACCTCTTACTCCATCTTTCTACTTTGCCAAGAAATACGCATCACCATTGATAAGTGCTTGGTTGTCAATCCCATGAAATACAATGTCTCTGCTCTTCTCTCAGGATCACATGCGCCTTGTTCTCGAAGTGCTGGATCTCCTGGCCAAGTTTAGCCCCAAACCAAGCAGCTACACTCTCTGCTTGTTGCCTGAGACTCTCTGTAAGGAAGGATAGCTGCAGTTCAGTGACACTGTCCGGCTGCAGCTGACAATCCCTTAACTTACACATGGTTCGAACTGCATGCTCTGAGGCCGGGGTTACCCAGGTGGAATTCAGGATTTTCTCTTCTTAGTTAGACACTCTGGGACTATTTATTCCAAATCTCATTTTTACATTTGTTCACCAATTTGGGGAGCAACAGCTCCTCTGTCACCTCAGGATGGTTGGGAAGCAAAAACAAGATATAGCATGCAGGTTAAAAACTGTGTATACAGTAGGTATTTCTGCTATCATTTATAAAGTTATGATGGAGGGGGAGTCAAAGTATGTAGATCAGCAGTTCTCAACCTGTGAGTCAGAACCCCTTCTGGCAAACCTGTATCTCCAAAAATATTTACATCGAGAGTCATTAACAGTAGCAAAACTACAGTTATGAAGTAGCAACAAAATTCTTTTATGGTTTGGGGGGTCATCACCACAACATGCCAAACTGTATTAAAGGTTTGAATCGCTGGCTTGAGAAAGGTTGTGAATCACTGACTGTTGTGACCGGAGCTGAAGCCCCCAGGCTGTCTGCGCAGGTGTTCGGAGGTATTCTGTGGGCCTGTTAGTCACGGAGAAGTTATCCTTTTCTGTTTTCTTGACTTTTAAAGGACTCAGAGGAAAGCACATTGTTCTCCACCTAAGGATATCCATTGGCCGGAATGTCTGAAATTAGTCACTTACTGAACAAAAACATCATTCTTTATTCATACCTTAACTTCCTTTCCAGAAAGAAAAGAAGGATGGCACAGACAGCAACCCTTTGTCTAAGGTGCACTCAGGCTAGATAAACAGATAAATAGAGCTGTGCCCACGTTTTTTTTTACTTCCTTTCTACCACTCAAGTGAGTGTTCAAGATGATCCCTCTGAAGTTGTCCTAATGACAGATCACTTCCTGTTCGCACATTCAAAGTCATGACCCTCGCTTGCAGTAGAGGACCCAATTTCAACTTTGAGGACCCAAGTTTAGTTCTTGGCATCCACATGGAAGCCATAACCACCTATAACTCAGCACCAAGGTATCTGACTCCTTCTTTTCTCCTCAGTTGATGCAGAAAAACATCCCTACACATAAAATAGGATAATACATCTTTTTAAAAAAGAAACCCTTGTTATTCTATGACTTTTCATTAGACTTTAATTTATTTGCAACATTTTCAAGCCACTTTAAGTGATAATATTCCCTGATTTGAGATCATTTGTGTAAGTGTTTTTATTCCTGAAGATTGGGTAAGAGATGCTTAATGATTCTATGGCATGCATCTTATTAAATTTTTATTGGGACCTAAATCATATATAAAAAGTCTAGATGAATATATATATTATGTAGAATTATACTAAAAATGTAATATTGTGTAATTTCCTTTAATAGTACATAGTTTTTAATTAAGCAAACTTTTATTGAAACCCGCATTGTGGAACAGAAACATATTTCAACTGACTAGAGAGAAATTGTAGCACCAAGCAGGTTTTCTTTCTGAAGAGAGAAATTTTGGCACTCAAGTTTTCTCTACTCTGTCATCTCAGGATATTTCACTATTCAATCTACAGTTTTCATTTATCTATGCTTTTTATTTTATACAAATTGTACAAGTTTTCAACATTCGTATTTTTGATTCTATTGGAACTGAAGCAAAACAAATTAAGAAATGTCATAAAAATGACTGGGGATAGTGCTAAAGAATAAATTGTAAATTGTACCTTAGGGATTGGTTCAAATATTAGGTGCTAAGCTTGCTACAGAGTCCAATTCATAAAGCTGACTCAGTGCAGCTTAGAGATCAGAACAGTCAAAATATCCGACCTCAAAACGAGTAGGTTCTTTATTTAGACACAGAAAGAGATATTTCATTTATAAACACAGAAGGAACAAAACATTAACATACCAACCCAGAAAGTGTCAAGAGACAGTTGTTATGACCAAAAACACATTTAGTCATCTTTGCTCTTTTCTGAGTTGCTTAAATCTCACAGCACCTGCAAATCTGACTGAAAGAGGACAACTCTTTGCAGCCCCTGTTTCTAGCCTCTTTCCAGTGAGTATTTTCAGAATGGTATGTTTTGTCCACTCATACATTTTGCTACATGGGTATGTGAATAGCATGGACTCCATTTAGTTTGGTCACATGATGAAAAGAAGACCAGGGCCCGGTTGTAACACAGTTGGGAGAATATTGAATAGCCCACGGGAAGCCCTGAACTTCATCCCTACCACCACATAATACTGGATATGGTGTTTCTTACCTATAAACCAGGAATCCCAGCATATGGGAGGTAGAGGTAGTAGGATCAGAAGTTCAAGGCCATCCTCAGCTACATAGGGAGTTCAGGGCTATCCTGGGCTACACACACTGATGACTCTATACCATGCAACAAGACAGAAAATCCGAACAGCTCCTACACATCACAGTTTCAGAACTTCTAAGACCCAAGATGGAAAGGCTGTTGATTCTGCTTCCAGCTGGGGTTTACCACATTTGATTGGTGGATATCGGTGGCAAGTTGGCAATGGCAGCTGAAAGGCAGGCACTGAGGGGCAGCATCCGAGGGGACTGGACACTCATGCCAAATCTCCCAACGTAGACCTTGTGGTAACAGTCTCTTCGAAGTATTTCTCAGCAAGTTAGTGAAGGCATGACACGCCACGAGAGGCTAGCTACTAAAAAGCATTGCCTAGCCTGTGTTTCCCATAGAGGTCAACTTCTTCATCTATAGTTCCTTATGGGTTTTCCATGCTAATCACCACAAGAGACATTTGGGGTATTATTATTATTATTATTATTATTATTATTTTCTCATTTATCTCCCAAAATAACCTATACCAATAAAAAAGGAAGTCACATACTCGTGTATTTAAAAGAAAAATAAACCCAGGGAAACTTCCCTCCCCTCCCCAATTTGGAGTTTAAGATTAGTATGTAAGTCCATATTGTTTCAACTGGAGGGATTTGGGGGGAGAGACAGCCTGGTGAAGGAAGAAACTCAAGGACTACATACACAGGATGGTGAATAAAATCGTCATATACAGATGCTAGCCGGGATCATTTTCTTAAAGGACTGTGCTTGAGGAAGAAAATCTTTAATTGCAGTGGCCAAAATATTCACATAAAGTAGAAATTGGTTTTGAATAACATCGGTAGAGACAATATCATAGAGAGTAAAAGTGAATACATATAAGATTTCAGCAGCAATTTGATGGAATAGTCCCAAATGGTTAGCTCAGGCCAACATCTAATGAGGATATGAGCCTCTCATCTCTAGGGAACTTTGGAGGGTACCTGCAGAAATATCATATTGTACCTTCACTAAACTGATTTTTTTTTCCACTTTCATATTGTAGAAGGATTTTCTTACATGCATTTCAGTTTCACAGCAA
This sequence comes from Tokudaia tokunoshimensis, assembly GCA_036184795.1. NCBI lineage: Eukaryota > Metazoa > Chordata > Mammalia > Rodentia > Muridae > Tokudaia > Tokudaia tokunoshimensis. Next base: position 34,368,308 of record BTHU01000007.1, read on the forward strand.
ACCTGGTATAGAATACCTGAACACGGAAGGGAACATTTGTGCAAGATACATAGACCCTTTTGAGGCCAACCTCAGCTACATAGAAAGTATGAGGCTGGCCTGGTATAATGAGACTCTGTCTCAATATCTATTACATCTCAATAAGAATTAAAGCTGAGTTTCACCTCTTTCTGCTGCTGCTATGGATTAATCCAGCTGTATTCAGGTTTCACTTTTTGTTATAATTTTACATTTAAAAATAGGATCAATGTTGTTATATTAATATTCCCTTTATATAATTATATACTTAACATAATTTGCTATAATAATGATATAATGATGCTATTATATCCTTGATGCTTAAACTTCACAATGGCTATACTTTCTCTACACTCAGGGCTTTTCTGCAGCTACAATATATGGCCATGCAAAGCCAATACTCAGTTCGTGTCTTTTGGTTTTATTGTTTTGCTTTGCCTTCTTCATTTTTTTTTCTAATCAACTCCACTCTTTCTGGTTCTTAGCAAAACTGTTGAAAACCAAAATTGTCATAATTGGACATAGCACTGTGGTAAACTGAGATGTGTAAAACCTTCAGTCTTATAAAGAAAGCACGGTGCAGCATTGAGAACTTTGTTTACGAAATAGTCACAGGCCAGTGGGAGGTCTGACTTATGCTTATCTCAAAGCTGACACTCAGATATTCCGTTTCTGGGATGATGCAAATATTCATGCAAATGATGCAAATATCCCATGAGGATAGAAGAGTCAGTGTGGCATCAACAGAAGAATCTGGTTTCAGGTTCCAAATTTCATTCTCATGGGTGACAATGTCATTGGTGGGTGATGTCATAACCTCTTTCACAGAGGACTAGTCCATAAATACATGGTCATTATAACTCATCATTCTGGGTTTCATCTGGCTAACTAGTAACCTGGCTGTCTGAGAAATCCAAAGGATGTTAGAGTTCATATATCCCACACACTATGTGCTCTATTGGGGGAAAGAATTGCATTGAGAACTATTTCTTCCTGGAAATTCTGGGGGTGTTGATACCTTTGGTGAGAAAGCTTCATGAACTTCCAATCAAAAAAGAAAAGAGCTTTGAAGTAAGTCTAACTTACAGTAGCCACTAGCCAGCTTCTCCAGGAAGTCAGTTGCTTCCAGCAATGTGACCTTTTCCCAGAGACAAACACATTCCTCTTGCCAGGCACACAACTTCCTGCTTGTCAGTTTTTTGTCACACTTTTAACGAATGGAACGTTTCTCATCCTACAAATACACACCCCAATCAAAGCTTCTGAACGTGGGAAGGTCCCCAGGCCTTGGTTAGTGTCACATTGCTTCCTGGAGAAGCAAACCTCCAGCAACATCTGAGTACTTTTGCAAAATATGAGCAACTTCCTTCACCATGAGACTAGAGAACAGCCAACACTTACAGAGAAGCAACTCAGTTAAGCCTTGCTGCTGCTGCTGTAGATTTCCCAGCAGAGCCACTAAAGTTTGCCTCCTTTTTTTGTGTGTTTTTTGTTGTTGTTGTTTGTGTTGTTATTTGTTTTTTGTTTTGGGTTTTTTTTTTGCTATGATCTTTATTAACTTTAAAAATAGTGTGGTTTATAAAGGTATTTTTTGTGTTTAGGTTGAAATCGAGCAGCACGAGTCGATTGGAAATATAGGCAAATCCAGTCTCTTGCAGCCAGCCCACTGTTTCCCAGTAAAGAATACACTGAGCAGATGGCCAGCCATGCTGTATTAGCACAGAGTGTGTTAGTAATTGAAAAGATTTTCATTAAACATTCTGGAAATAATTATATGTTTTACGAAATACCCATTTTATGAGCTATATACACATTCTATTTCAGACTTACTGAAACTCTATCTCAGTCTTCTTCCTATTATGCCATGTGAATCAGTGCATCTCAGAGTTTAGGAATACACTATTGAGAACCTGGAATGTTCAGATTGTCTAGGAAGAGAGTGAGATGATATCAACCCCATCTCTGGCTAGAGAATGAGGAGTCAGTCATGCAGAGAAACAAAGGAAATGTATGTTTTCATGCCCCTTTAACCTTGAAGTTTGTGTTTTTAAAGTGGTGGAAATGGGCAGAAAACGTTCCAGATCTCAGAGAAACTTTCAGGTGTTCCCCACTCACTATAGAGTTAGCTATTGTCTTGTGCCATGTGGCTTTTCTTGGGTTGACAAGCGTAACTTTTATTATTGATCTGTTCAGGATTTTTAATGTGAATGCTGTTGGATTGTTATCAAATGCCTTTTCTGTGTCTATTGAGGTATTCATGTATTTTTATACTTCATCATGTTTGATAAGTACATCATATTTATTGATTTGTGTGTGTTTAATCAGCCTTATATCCTTGGCAAGAATTACTACTGATCATGGTGGAGATCTGATCTGTAAGAGTATTGATAGTTTCAGTTTGCTAGCAGTACAGGAATGTCTTAAGATGCTCTAGGCATAAGCACCAAGGAGCACTCCCTGTCTGCTAGGAACTAGAACATATGTAGAGCCAGCCTGGGTCTGACCTCGAGAGGTGGGGATCCTGTGCTTTGCTGGAATTGCCTTGACTTTGGGCTCATTAATTCTATTATTTCTCCAGGAGCCTTTGCCGCAGCCATTGGCATTTTATCATTGATCTGCTTAGAATTTTTATCATGAATGATGTTGGGTTGTTACCAGTGCCTTTTCTGAACCTATTGAGATAGGTCATGTATTTTTATACTTCATTATATTTGATAAGTGCACCACGTGTATTGATTTGCCTGTGTTCAACCAGCCACTGAAACAGGGTAGAGAAGATGACAAGCACTAACGGGCTCCCGAGAAGATCATATTGAGCAAACTCCAGATTTTCTCAGACCTGAGTAATCAATACTAAGGTGAAGATACGGACTGAGGTAGTGACCCTGATATGGCCTGGCTAAGCTGATTCTTATTGTTTCGTACCTAGTATTCAGTTCATGCTTGATTCCTTGTTTAAAGTGTATTTTGAGCACAGGGCTAATTACTTAGACTTTCGTTTTGGAGGTCTGGAACACTTGATGAATGGCTGACTATGGAAGTAGTGATGGCCAGACCGAAAAAAGAGAAGGGGATGCAGATGGGATTGTCATGAGAAATGGATAGCCTAGGCTATTTTAAAAGTTTGCATGCTCAGGGGTGAAGATTGTTTTTCTTCTCAGAGTTAATAAAAGCTATAATTTTCATTATAAACTCCTTACTACGTGGGTTTTTTAAAGGACAGACCAGCTTGTGTTTTTAATCATTAATGCTTTCTCTCAAATTACAATTATATTCTTAATCCCTGTCCTGCTGGCTGGCAATTTTCTGATGGATTGAGTTCTCATTCTCCTGCGCTTCTTTAATTGTAACTTGTAGAGCTGATAATAATAGAACGTTCAGAGTAGCACTCTGCCCTCTGCAAAGGTTATCAAATGCTAATGAGCCCTTTTAAATGGCTGTCAACTCATTACAAGACTTCCCGGGGTTCCATATTTCCTTTAGTATTCCCCTTATTTTCCCCACATTCTTATTCAAGAAGTATTTTTTTTTCAAGATTATCTTAAATATCCTTAGAAAGAAATGCACAGATTGATAGCTTGGTACATACAAGCCTGCTCACATAGACATCGTCTGTTTCAACAACGAGCAAGGAATGTGTCTCAGCTCTGTGTCTTCCCAGTACGGTTGTCAGGGCTGGGCTAAATATTCACTGAAAAAGCAACAGAAGCCAAAATAAGGAAAACTACCCCAAATCACAATGGAGGACTTCCTGTAAAGGTCACAATCATTGTGCTTCATCTTTTCTTGTAATACTTCTTACTACTTCTCTTTATTTGATTAGCTACAACACTGCTTCCCCTCATTTTTTTTAACTATTGTATTATAATTATGTCATAATCAACCCATTATCTGTGTGAATGCTATACAATGCCCAAACTTACCACTTACTATTTTGTCTTGATTCTGTTACATATGCTAACATGGGAAAAATGAAGACATCACTTGAGAAAGGATCTCATGAAACTGGTAAAAATCTTATCCCCTGCAATAATGGCTCTCAAAGTGTGGGTCACAACCCTTCTGGGGTTGAAATGGGGACCTTTCACAGGGATCCTCTAAGACCATTGAAAACCACGGATATTTACATTATGACCCATAACAGTAGCAAATTACACTTATGAAATAGAAGCAAGATAATTTTGTAGATGGGGTCAACATACCATGAGGAACTATATTAAAGGAAGGTTGAGAGTCACTGTCCTACATGGAGACAACCAGAATCACAAGTTATCTTTCCAGTTAACTGCCCAGGACAACCTTCCTAGCCTTCAGCAGCATAATTTGTGACTTCTTATGTATATGTCCAGTGCACTCCTGCTCAGTGGCCCGCATTCCTAATTTAGCGCTTGGTCCCATTTGTCAATAAGTAGAATGCAATGAATTTGTAACTAGATCCTAGAAATCCTTCCATCTGCCTCAGCTCAGTGTTCCTGCAGTAAACACTTCCCACAAAGCAAGCAGATGTGATTCACTGTTGTGGATAGGCCCTTCTTACCTCTATCTCTACTTTAGGTCTTTGACATTTGAATACACGATTATAACTCTTTCAGTGTAGTCTTCCCAATCTAGCCAGAGACATTTGTGTGGACCATTTCGTTGTGTTAGTCTGCCTTTTCTTATTAACCTCTGGTGGGGAACTGGACAGATCACTAACTGCCCAGACCCCCAGTCCAAAACTTTATTTCATACCTCTGATGCCCTTGGCAAGACTGATTCTGTGTGAACTGCTTGATACAAAATCCTTAGAATACTTACATATGAAATCATCATCATCATTATTTAAATAAGGTGTGTGTGTGTGCACACTTGTATATATGTATGTGTGTGTGTGTTTACGTGTGTGGGTGTGTGCATACGTGCCATGGAGTACATGTGGAGGTCAGATGATAATTTTTGGCGATCAACCCTCTCCTTCTACTGTGAAGGTCTTGGCAATCAAACTCAGGTAGGTAGTCAGACTTGCCAGCAAGCGCCTTTACACAATAAGCCATCCCATCAACTTCAAAGTTATTTCCCATTAATTTTATTAATAATATTCCCATTATTCAGAGGTTTAATTACCTCACATTAGGCATGAACACTTCAGCAACTTTTTTCTTCTTCTTTTATTTTATTTTTTATTTTTTATTCACTTTACAACCTGATATGATATACATATATATATATATATGAATGATATATATATGAAGAATTTAAATGGAAATATCCTATAATGGGTGACAATATTCAATTTACACACCCAATGTTAGTAAATAAAAACAGTAGTGTCAGGAATGGCATATCTCCCTTGGAGTTTTTTACTAAAGGGGTCCACAGACATCTAATCATTACAAATGATTAACAATTCTCTTGGTTATTCTCCAAAACATGACATTAAGACCCTATTGCTGAAGACACAACATCCATGAGTCATAGAACATGGAAAAATCTGGTACTGACCCGGAAGCGTCATCCATACTCCCTCCTTTCATAATGCTAGAAGGTGGTGTGCCCACTATAGGGGAAGACGGGTAATCTATCAGTCTCATCCAGGTGTGAACACTGAGAGCTACAACAATGGCTGGCCTGATAAGTCAGGTGTCCCCACTAGTTCAATAGTGACACAAGCGTATGGGAGTAACCAATCACATGATGATTGAATCCAAGGCTCAGTGCATGATATCGAACCCATAGCAGGCACTGTTAATAAGACCAAAGGCTTGAGCCTAGATATATCATAGGCCCTGTGGGAGAACCTGATACTATGTATTACTCTGCTAAATAGATGTAGTAGTCAAATGACCCCCAGTGACTTCTTGGTACACTTAGTATATCAGTACATCTCACAACGCTCATCAGAGAAGGTTCTTCTTAAAGTGACAGGAAGAAACATGAGACCCTGCAATGGTCAACATATAGAGGATAAGAAACTGTAAAGTGCTCAGACATAAATGGAACATACGTATCCCAGCTCTTTCACCGATACTCTGAGTCATTGCAGAAGAGAGGCAGGAAGATTGTATGAGTCAGAGGCAGTAGATAACTTCCAGGAAACTGTCTTCCGGACACAACAGGTCAGTTGTACACATGAACTCACAGAGGTAGTGACAGCATACCCAAGACCTCTACAAGCTCAAGTCAGACAAAATCTCAGCATGGAAGGAGGGTAGTGGACATAAAGCCCCACCCCTAACTGAGGTGACATTTGATAGCTGCTAGAAGAGGGAGAGGCCATTTTCCTTAATGGTGTGGCCCTTGCTAGGTTAACCACACTCCAAGGCAGGCCCCAAGAATTGTTGGGCCATACACAGTGGACTCAATGAGCTTGACAAGACAGAGAAAACCCAGCAGTCGGGTGAGTAAGGAGGGTAAGGATAGATGGGTTGGGTGTAGGTAAAGTGGAGGTCGAGGATAAAGATGATTAAAATAATTGTATAAAGCACTCAAAGAATTAATAAAAATATCACCTCAGTGTCAAAAATATAGAAATATAATAACATGTGGCCTTCTATCAAAATTGTCAGTAATTTTGAATTTTTTAGTTTTCTTTTGAAAACATGGGGGGGTAGTTTGCATAACTTTTATATTTTTGCTCCTAAATTATGAGCCATGAGAAAAGAATTGTTATTTGCTAGCATTTGGTCTCAGACAAAAGATTTTGTTGGGAATAATCTTTAATCCTATTAAACAAAAGACAAGTTTCATAGTATTGGCACAATGTTTTCCCTTTTAAAAGATTTTATAGAACTGGAGTCTTCTCTGTGTGCTATATAAATATTTTGATTAGTTAAATATAGTCTGTGACTTTGGAAAAGAAAAATGCTGAGAAAATTTATAGAATTATGTTTCTACCATTTCTTGTAAATGTGCGTTTCAACATCAATGGACTTTTGCATCCTGTTGTTAACCAATGATCCACCATGAACATAAACTAAACAATGGGTAATGAAACAAACTATTTAAAATTTTGTAATGGTCCAAACCACCATGGCGATGTGTCATGACTCACCAACCTTGATGCGTGTACGATTGATGTTCTTGGGAAAGCTCTGAGGTCATTCCCACTGGGCTCTCATTACTGCATGGACACTCAGGGCAAGGGCTCAGGATGCCGACTCCCCCAGGATCTGTCTGCAACTAATCTATGCCTGCCATGCTGATTCTGTGATAATGTCACATGCTGGACACAATTTCTGGCAGCAAGATTGCTGTCACCAAAGCCATCTTGGCCTTAGTAAAGAGGTCCCACTAACCATATGCCAGCCACCCGTGGGTCTATTCCTTTCTTTAGTTTACCTTCCCAAAGCAAAGTCCTTCAGAACATTTTCTCATTTTAAGAATTTTAAGATTTGGGGTTGGACAGATGGCTCAGCAAGTAGGAGCACTGGCTGCTCTTCCAGAAGACCTCGGTTCAATTCCCAGCAATCACGTTGTACTCACGACCATTTGTGACTCTACTCCCAGGGTATATTTATAAATAGCCTCTTCTGGCCAGGGGAAGCACTTCTTGTTCACACATTCAGAGATATACATTCAGGCAAACACATGTACACATAAAATAAAATTAAAACACTGTCTCCAAAAAATTTAAAAAGACTTTGAAGATTTTGAAAGTTTTTAAGTTTGTGGCTAAAAAGAAGGGGAATGTTACCTATAGGACCCATCTTAAAGCTCCTGCCTGTCCCCCAATTCCAAATCTCTTGGGGTTCCCTTTGTCATAGGCCCTTGCTTATAGCCAGGGACAATTTATCCTCTACACAGTGCTCCAGCACTCAGGCTCCTGTGATATTGAGTCCCCAAGGTAGAAAAGGGACAAGCTGCTCCTATTCTCAGGGACCAAGATTATCTCCCAACCTCTCTATTTGTGTGTTAGGATTTACCTCTGTGATGACTGGCAATGGGGACACCAACTCTGTTCCCCAGGGACGTGCCCCCTCATAGTGGCAGTGTATTAAATTCCTGGAGTTATATTTCAGGCAAAATTTTCCGAATGATAGAAAAATGCAGCTTTTGAGAGAGCAGAAAATCCTATCCAGAGGAGGCTAATTCAAGGCCAGTCTGCTTTCTTTCTATCCGTCAAAGTATCTGGGGATCTAGCTTTAACCAGGTTAGCATTAGTCATAATAAGTACTCAGAGCCTAAGTTTATTACCCAAACTTCAGTTGTTTTCAAACACTGTGTATGTTGGGGGGTGGAGTTATTTTTCTGAAAGCCATTTTTATGTGCTCTGAAGGTAGAGCATGATTTTGATTAAAATCAGATCAGATTTACCTTTATAAGCTTCCAAGAATGTTGTTCCATTTTATGGGGTGTGCAGATGGATGACATTTTCAGAGACAATGCTAAAGTGATCAACATAGAATCTTAAGTCTGTCCATGTCATGTTGCTGCCTAGACTTCAGCTTGTACCCCTATCAGGGAGAGCTCTAAGGCTGGGCTATGCAAGGCCATGTCTACAGGATGCAGATGTGCGATCCTGGGACAAGGGTCTCAGAGGGAAATAAATGAATCTGGAAAAGATCAACTTGTAAGTGTCAGAGTCGGATTTTTGTTTGTTTGTTTTGTTTTGTTTTTAGTTTTTTACAATCCAGTTGTTAACCCCCTCGTGGTCTGCCTTCCCACAGTTCCTCATCCCATTCCTCCTTCCCAGTCTCTAAGAGGATGTCCCCACCCCACCCTGCCAGGCTTCCCCACTCCTGGGGGCCTCAAGCCGCTCAGGTGTTAGGTGCATCTTCTTTCACTGAGGCCAGACCAGGCAGTCCTCTGCTGTATATGTGTCAGAGCCTCATACAACCAGCTCATGTATGCTGCCTGGTTGGTGGCTCAGTATCAAAGAGATCTCAGAGGTCCCAGTTAGTTGAGACTGCTGGTCTTCCTATGGGGTCACCCTCCTCCTCAGCTTCTTCCAGCCTTTCCCTAGTTCAACCACAGGGGTCCCCAACTTCAGTCCATCGGTTGGGTGTTAGTATCTGTGTCTGTCTATGTTAGCTGCTTGGTGGGCCTCTCAGAGGACAGTCATGCTAGGCTCCTGTCTGTAAGCACAGTGTGGTATCAGAAGTAGTGTCAGGCTTTGAAGCCTCTCCTGTAGCTGGGTCACTGGACCTCCTTTCCCTCAGGCTCTTCTCCACTTTTGTCCCTGCAGTTCTTTCAGACAGGAACAATTCTGGGTCAGAGTTTCCAAATTATCAGACTCAGGCCATCAACAAACTCCTTTGTTAATGAAAAGAACTTGTCTGTCAACCTTCCACCTCAGAAAGCCAAGTCAAATTAGGAGAGCTGTGGAAAGGAGACTGGGGGAGAGGGGGGTTAATAAAAATGCATGGAAAACTCAAGACGGAACAAAGGAAACTGGCTCGGAGAAAGGACCTTCAGTCAGAGCAGCTCACTACACCTCATCTACAGAGGCAGCCAATAAGCCTCAGGGGAGTGTGCAGTTGTGATACTTGAATATGGCCCCATCTGCTCTGTCCTAGGAGACGAAAGAATGTAATTCCAAAGTGTGAAGTTAAGGACATCAAGTTGGGCTTCACTAATTGGTTTGAGAAACTATTTTAGGCACCGTGTTCTTTCATTGGATTATGCTAACAACCTCTAATTGGTCTCCTAACTAGCACGGGTAATTTTTATTTTTTTCTGAGACGTGTATCTATTCTGTGTCATTCCTAATGAAATCTACTGCCTTGCCGATTGCTCTCCAGTACAGCCTTTGGGAAGTGTGGCTCCCTTGCTCCCGGTTAGTGTCGCCTTTAGCCAGGCTGGCCTCTGCACTCGCTCACCTCAGCTTCTCTCACTAGTTGAAGAGGCTGACCTGTTCCCACCCTCTTCCCTCTGTTGCCTCCTCAAACCCTTTGCCCCACTCCATCACCTGCTCTATGTTAGGTTTTGACTTAAAGTCTTTCTCTCCAAGGCCCCTTCTCCTTACTAGCCCAGGTGGGTTAGATGTGGCCAGTGCCTGCCATTGTGTTTGTTCATGGTCCTTGTCAGGATCTATCAGACAAACCACTTCAGATACGTGTTTCTTGGTGTGCCATCATCCACGTTATACCTCCCATATGTTGCCTCGTTCTATAATCGTATGCTTAATATTAGCGATGAGTGGATGGTCTGATGGATAAGGGAAAGCCCTTCTGGGGTAGAGGAAAGGCTGAAAGGAATATTTAGGAAAAATTTGGAGCCCAAGGATAAAGGAAAGATCTTACTACCTCTCGGGGACATAGTCATTTGTAGTCTAGATAAAATCGGGTGAAATGGAAAAGAGAGGGTTGGGTGGGAGAGAGACAGAAGTGATGCCATGGTGGGAAGGGGGAAATTTGGGGGCTGGTTTTACATTTTTCCATCTGTGAGAGCCTGGTTATGTGCTCCATTGTTTATCCATTGTGTTCCATTTATCTACCATGAGCTCTTTTTCTACACGATTTGTTACGAAGGGCATTGTTTGGGGGGCTGGAGAGATGGTTAAGTGGGAAAGCACTTATTCCACAAATGTGGAACTGAGTTTTAGTCCCCAGAACCTACAAAAGAGCTGGACACATAGTGGTAGGGCCTGGCTGTAATCCTAGCATTCCAACAGGGAGATGAGGGGTGGAAATAGAAGGATCCCAGGATTCTTGGGAGTCAGTTAGCCAGGCCCATGCAGCAGAGAAACAATACAGAAAGCCTGGGTCAGACAAGGCAGAAGGTGAGGACCTGTACCCAAGATTGTCCTCTGGCCTACACGAGCATCTATCCTATGTGTACCCTGATCCACACACATTACCTCACACATGTACACACACACACACACACACACACACACACACACAGCATGTATACCCACAAGTATCATTTATACTTTGTGATGTAAAAGTATTCATACCTCATTTTTTTAAAGATTTATTTATTATTATATGTAAGTACACTGTAGCCATCTTTATATACACCAGTAGAGGACGTCAGATCTCATTAAGGATGGTTGTGAGCCACCATGTGGTTGCTGGGATTTGAACTCAGGACCTTCAAAAGAGCAGTCAGTGTTCTTAACCGCTGAGTCATCTCAGAAGCCCTTATTCATACTTTGTAGTATTTAGCAGTCACGGTCATTGAATTTCTGGAGAGACAGACAGACAGATAGACACACACACACACACACACACACACACACACATATTTACAAAATGTCAAGTATATTTACCTGGAAGAGCTAAGAAAACTATAAGTTAGAAAGTCAGAGACCTGAGGCTTGATCTAGATCATTACCTATCCATCTAACATTAAGACACCAAGCTCCCTCTTCTAAATTGCATTTATCAAGGCTTCTTCCACAGTAAGGAAAATATATCCTATTAAAAGATGTTCAACTTCTCTAAAAACTAAAGATGCTAAAACGTAAAGAGGAGGGAATAGTTCAAGTGAGCCAAGTATCATCTACCTCACCAGTTGCTGTCTGGTCACACCAAATAGCACATATATAAAACAGGTTGTGCAGAAAGTTTGAGGTTTCTTCTATTGTATTCTACCAGTTCCGGAGATTTGAAATAAGTATTCCCTACCTCATCCTATTAAATTTCCAAAGGAGTCAGTTCAACAACACTATTTAGTTCTCTCTTCCATTCCATGGTTTGCTATAGCTCCCTAGCGATTGCTTTCTCTTCTTTTTTCATCCACTCTGTTTGGATGTGTCCACTCGGTGTCTTAGAGCAGACTAGCCAGGAAGCAGAGCCCTCTTCCCTCAAAGCCTTCTGTGTCACTCTACTACTGCTGAAGATGTTTTCTGTAATAATGCTCTGTAGGGCTCAGTAGCTGTCATCTTACCTGGAATGACCTTTCTTGTTTCTCTGCTTTTAAGTTGCTGTTCAGAGCACCCATTCCCCTGTGCTCAGGCAGGAAGGAAGACAGATTTCTGTCCCTCTTTGAATTCTAAGCAAAAAAGGCCAAGTTTGATGAAACAGCCTGCAAGATTCTGATTTAATGGGAGTATGGGTATCTCTCAAAGCTAAACCACCTGCCTTTAGGCTATGTGTGGCTTTCTGTCCTTGTGCTGTGTAATGGATAGGTGTTTGGCAAAACAAAGACCACTTTGGCAAATAAGGATGAAACACAACTCCTTTTCAGGGAGAAAAATCACTTCACTGGAGTACCTGCTTAGTCTTGTTGCATTACAACCTCCTAGGAGAGAAATGTAGAATCATTTATCCACAATTGTACTGTCTGTGGTTGGTGTGTCGAACAAACCCTTTGGTGCATATGTGCAGTTTCACTGAGACCATTAATCACTACTTGGAATATTTGTTCTCAGTCTTCTCCAAATTGATAAACATAGCTGTAGGGGAATCTATGTGGAAATTCTCATTTCCAAAGGTTTGGCAGTTTCTCCTTAATTGGTCCTTGGAGTGTCTCAGGTTTCTCGAGTTTATCTTTAACTTGATGGGCAAAATTTTGGCAGTAGAAGCAATTTGGTCTGGCTCCATAGATTGAAGAAAACCACCACTCAGGCACTTAAGCAAACCTCTTGCAAATACAGACCATGATATATCCCCTTCCACACAGGGCTGAGTGCTAAAGTCTTATCCAGACGCAGAGACAAAAGTCATTCTTCAAAGATAAAAATATTCCCAGCTGTGTTTTTGCATGCTGCTTTGACTCGGTTTTCAGAGGCAAGAACAAGGGAAGAAATAACACTTGTAAGTCAATGACAACAGATTCCAAAAGAAAGTATGTTCAAGCTGCGATTCCACAGGCCAAATGAAAGATGATTTTACGAAGTTTCCGGAGTGTCTGCTCACAACCAGGAATGATACGGCACATTCCATGAGCATTCATCGTTGGAAGTACTCCTTCCTGGGTAGATGCAGGTATTTAGAAAGAGCCATGGCAAAGAACTGAGCCCTTTATAGCCCATTATAGATACTGTTAGGCAATCTCATCTATAGAGACTATCTAGGTTATAAATCTGGACTCCAGAGTTGGACAGACATGATTTATTAAAAAATTACTTCCAGGTCCTTGGCTGTGTCGGTTGGCAATTTCATGATGTCATTTTCTTGTTTATAAAATGGAATCATAAAGAGTTCTTAGTCATGAAACTGTTCTGAAAAATTAAGAAATGCTTGTAAGTCACTTGGTGAGTATTCAACAGTGCGTCAACAATCTGTGTACACTAGTGCTGTTTTGACTAGCAAGATGTTCTGGGCCTGAGCTCCATCTAGTTCCAGAATGTTTGGTCATGGACTGAGCACATCTAAATACTCCAGTTGGCTGACATGTTGTGTTTTCGCGTTCACTATTTTGTGTTTTCCAAAGAACATAAGGATTATTAGTCATACTTTTAAAAGATGGTTGCAATAGTTTTTCTCCTCTTGTGTGCTGGGTGAGAATGTGACCTGGAGACTACCTCTATAAAGACGATTTTGCCTTTGGGTAGACTTGGGATTGTGTCAACCCACAGAGACTAGTAGGAGTGAACTGACCTCAGAGACTAGGTCAGAAAGGGTTGTCATTTGATTGGCCATTCTGGTTGTCTTCCCTGTGTATCTATGCGGTGAAGATGCCAGCACACTCAGGTGTGCTCCCCCACCCCATACACACACACACACATACACACACACACACACACGTCTTCTAGTCCACAGTCTTAGCCTAGGAGTAATTCTCACTCAAGTAAGAGCCAGGTGGTTGAAATCAGATAATCCCAGGTGATGCGCTGAGTTCGTCTCAGCCTTAGTCTTCTCGTTAGATACAGCAGACTTCATAGAACAAGACAAGCCCAATGTGCCTCTTTCAAATTGCTAACTAACCATGGGGAATAGTATAGTGGCTGGTAGATCCTACTAAGTTCTGGAATAGCTATATGGCAAATATAATTGAGATAGAAATTCTTCCTTATTTGGCCAATTCTCCATTATGAATTTCCCCAAGTACTCAGTTAACCTAGCACCTACCATGTATGCAGTGTGCAAAGTATTACGCTACAACAGGTATAATAATATAATATCTACAAGCTAAACTGCAGGAAACACTAGTCACTGTTTCTGTTACTGAACAAAACACCCAACAAGAAGCAATTTAAGGAAGGAAAGTTTTATTCTGGCTTATGGTTTGAGAGGATACATTCCATGGTGGAAGGGCAAGCATGGTAGCAAAAGCCAGAGGCTGGGTGGTCACATATCTGTAACCAGGAAGCAGAGTGAAGAGGAAATTGGAAAGGATATAAAACCTAAAGGCTTTCCCCTAGTGCTTACCTCTTCCAGCAAGGTGCCACCTCCAAAAGGTTCCAGAATCTTCCAGAACAACACTACCAACTGAGGACCAAGTGTTCAACACATGAATCTATGGGAGACATTTCATATTCAGATAACAACATGGAGGAAATGAAACTATTATAGAAATTATGCTATAGAGACTGCATGGGATAAGGGCTGGAGAGATTGTTCGAGGTCAAGAACAATGGCTGCTCTTCCAGAGGACCTCAGTTCAATTGCCAGCACCCACACAGCAGCTCACAACTATCTGTAACTTCAGTTCCAGGGGCTGTGACACTCTCTCACAGGAATACATGCAGGCAAAACACCAATGCAAATAAAAAAATAAAATGATATCATCAAAAAGACTACATTGGATAATAGCATGGAGCAATACAGACATGACTGTGGTATAAACACACACAAGAGGAAATCAGAAAGGCTTCATGGCAAAGAGGCTTACACTGGGTTTTGAAGGACAGTTGGGACTTACTGTAACTAGGAAGGAGGAAGAGACCAAGTCCTGGAGGAGGACAAACAAAATATGGAAAATGAGGTTTTGTATTATGCCTTAAGATTAATCTTAAACCTATATATATCATATTTGAAAACCAGTATTTAGAAGAAAGAATGCTTTTGGACGCTTTTTTAATTCTTTAGGAATTTATGTAGTAATTGTACTTTATACAGGCTTAATTGTATTGCCAGTGTTTTAAACTAGATTTATTTTTGAAAAACTGATAAGGCCAACTCTGCCTCTTCTAAAATACACAATTTCACCTTTATGGTAACACCTGAAATTTACAACAAAGTCCTAGGAATATAAGTCATGCCATCAGAATTCACTGTTTTAAAGTTATCAACAATAGGCATTGGAACAATGCAGAGAGGACTTTGCTTGTCTCTGTTAGGCAAAATATTCAAATATAGATACAAATTAAATCTGAGGGCAGAC
Source organism: Tokudaia tokunoshimensis (assembly GCA_036184795.1). Taxonomy (NCBI): domain Eukaryota; kingdom Metazoa; phylum Chordata; class Mammalia; order Rodentia; family Muridae; genus Tokudaia; species Tokudaia tokunoshimensis. The sequence goes on from BTHU01000007.1 coordinate 34,383,518, forward strand.
AATTGCTAAGCAAATAGCCATACAATATGCCCTCTACTTCCCTCCACCCAAGCAACAACGAATTGCTACACCAACCTAGTGTTTTGTTGCTGTTGTTTTTATTGTTATTCCTGAGGTGTTAATGATACCCCTTCCATCCTAGGAACCATCAAAACATGTGAACTCTAGATTGAAGTACAATTTCAGATTTTGGACTGTTAGAGCTTTCTCTGTTTTGAACACATTTTTTAGTTGCAATTCATCACTTCTTAGGTAGTAAATTCTGCTGAGTTGCTCGACCTCTTGGCATTACCTTCACTGGGGTCATGTGATTGCCTCTCAAATTCTGCCTTGGATTTTTAGTCCTGTTCTTTGCAATCGTGCAGAATAACCTGGTCCCCTCTCCCACACGCTTAGCACGGAACCACTTGAAGGCAGCAATCATACAATCTGCATACCTTCTCTTCTTGGCTAATGATTTCATGGTCTTTCTTTGTTCTGATTGTTATCTTCTGATCCATCCTGTCTTTCTTAAAGTCTTGCCTATGACAGCATAATGTCCTAGCTGTTGAGGGAGATGAGCTGATTATCAGAGAGTAAATATGTAGTTTGATTTTTTTTTTTTTTTGGAGAGTCACTGCCAGGATAGAGATATTTTAATGCTGATAAAAAGTGTGTGTGTGTGTGTGTGTGTGTGTGTGTGTGTGTGTGTGTGTGTGTATGGTTTGTGTACATAGAGGGGACATGGTTGTGTTGAAGCTAAAGATTGATGTTGGATGTCTACCTGTATTTTTCTTGGAGGTAGGATTCTCATTGAACCTGGTCATCAGGCCCCCATGATCCTTCTGTCTCTACCTGCAAGTTCTGGAATTATGGGTGCATTATGGGTGGCTTTTTCACCTGTGGGTGCTTAAGCATTGTAACTCAAGTTCTCATGTCTGTATAAAAAGCAAGTTCATCTACTGAACTCTGTAAATGGTTTATAACTAATTTGGTAGTGAAAATGTGTTCATCTGCTTGAATTCATACAGCCATTCTAAAATATGGAAAATCCATAACTGTCCCATCAGAAGGAATCCCTGAAAATTTGGCAGCACCCTAGATATTAGGCAGATTTTTCTTAGGAGGTTTTTGTGGCTGAAATGAGTCAACTAGCTTCTACCTGATCTAGAGCTTTCTCCTTCAGGTAACATAAAGACTCTACAATGTATGTTGCAGCCTGTGGTGTGCCAAAATCTGCCAGTTGGCAAGGACAAGATAAGACTGGAGCACAATATTTGATGATTCCCAAACTGTAGCTACAAGGCCCTTACAATGGTTTAAATGTGATGGCAAATTAAATTACAGTTTGAATCCCTCATTTGTAGAAAGCACATTTAAATATTCCACAGTTACACGTGAGTCATGGCTACTATATTGAATGTCACAGTTCAGGGCTTTTCTGCACCGTTGAAAATTGTTTGTTTGTTTGTTTGTTTGTTTTGTTTGTTTATTATGTAGATAAACGTGCTGGTGTGAGACTTCTGAAAACCTTAAAAAGAAAATAACATGATAAATGGATATAGGACCTATGTAGACCTAAAACGCATTATGTATTTTATTATTCTATATGATACCTAGTCCAGTGTTCCACAGAGGAAGCCTATTGGTTAAGAATTTAGGTTTTGGAAATTGACTGGAGTTCAGGTTTTGTTTGTATTATTTCTTAGCTGCACAATTGGCCGAGTGGGTTAGCTGTAAAATGGGCATAGTAAATTTCTTGAGGGCCGAACTCACGTGAGAACATTACAGACATTTTGTAACAATGCTTATCTGTACAAATATCTGCCCAGCATAAACACAAGGGAGTGTTGCTATTATTATGGACAGAGATGAAAGTTTTCGTCTCACAAAGCACCATCCGTAGAATGTGAGGACAAACATACAGGACCACCTCTCCAGATCCACTGCCTCTGATGAAAGGACAAGGGCAGCAGATCCAGGTTTCCCAATCCCTAACCCTTTAGGTTTGTCCTGTTGAAAATTTTCTCTCCTTTCCTGAGTTAAACCTCAGGTGGACTCCATGGTTTTGTAATGTGATGCTCATTACCACTTCTAAGTCTACCAAATCAGTCCAAACTAGTTTGATAAACAAGTTGTTATCCCTCACCGCATCCATCCCATCTTTTCTTTTCTTTTCTTTTCTTTTCTTTTCTTTTCTTTTCTTTTCTTTTCTTTTCTTTTCTTCTCTCTCTCTCTCTCTCTCTCTTTCTTTCTTTTTCCACTATTTTTTTTATTCTTTATTTACATTCCAAATGATTTCCCCTTTCCCGGTTCCCCCCTCCCTGAAAGTCCCACAAGCCCTCTTCCCTCCCCCTGTTCCCCAATCAACCCCCTCCTGCTTCCCTGTCCTGGTATCCCCTATACTGCTGCATCAAGCCTTTCCAGGCCAAGGGGCCTATCCTTCCTTCTTCTTGGGCATCATTTGATATGTGAATTGTGTCTTGAGTATTCCGAGCTTCTAGGCTAATATCCACATATCAGTGAATGCATACCATGTGTGTTCTTTTGTGATTGGGTTACCTCACTTAGGATGATATTTTCCAGTTCCAACCATTTGCCTAAGAATTTCATGAATTCATTGTTTTTAATTGCTGAGTAGTATTCCATTGTGTAAATATACCACATCTTCTGTATCCATTCCTCCGTTGAGGGACATCTGGGTTCTTTCCAGCTTCTGACTATTATATTATCTTTCTTTTTAGAACATTTACACTTTTGCCTCATTATACATGGTAGAATATGATTGCTTCCATGGTAACACCCTTTCCTCCCTCCACCCTTAGGATCACTGAGTTAGCTTTCGTATTGATGCTTCCCTTCGTTTTTTGCCAGAATTAACTCAGCTAAAACAGATCATGACACATGATATTCAAGGCACCCGGGTACTGAGTTCTGGATGGTTCCCTGACACATTGTTCATTTGGGTGTGTTGGTTGCTAAGGGAGTAGACATACCTCCTGTCCCTAATATCACTGTGTCTAGAAATCCAGAGCCCACTGATGAGTCCCTCCAAGGATATAGTCCCTATTCCAAGTCTTAAAGTAGAGGGATGTAGAGATGGCACAGTCATTACTTCCAGAGGATCTGGGTTTGATTCCCAGCATCCATGTGATGATTTATAACTGTCTATAACTCCAGGTACAGGACCTCTAACACACTCTTCTGGCCTCTGAGAGCACCAGGCATGCACATGGTATTCAGACAAACATGTAACTAAAACATCCAACACACAAAACAGAAATAATAACATTTAAAAATATTCTACTAAAAAAAGTAGAGGTCCTGAGCCCAAGTTTATTTGGGTGTATCAAGGCTTACGTAACTAACAGGCAGTACTGGGTCCCAGCTCCTAAATAGCGGATGTCTACTTAACTAGCTCGGACTTAATTGTGCTCAGCAATTGGGCTTCTACTGATAATCTAGGATATCAGAGAAATCGACTTAATATCCTGTAACCACAGTTCTCATTGAGCTTGGAAGATTGGCGTATGAATGGACAGAGTGGAAGACAGTTGGTTTTTAGGTTCCCGAGAATCAGCTAGATGGACTAGATCTTCCTGTGTGCTGCCAAGGACTGGGAGCAGGAAGGGTGTGGTCTGCCAAGGTCACGGACATTAGGCAGTAATAACAGCAGATCTTCCTGAGGGCTCTGAGCAACATTTCATGCTGTTAGTTTTCGGCTTTTGAAAGGCGCCGTCCCTGATCTCTGGCTTCTATTTTGCAGCGTTGGTGGGGACATTTGTCTCTGTTTCATACCGGTCATTAAAAAACCTTGATCAGGCAACAAAGACAAATGACCTGCCCCTCTGCCAGAACAGAGCTTCCAGATTTAATAGTCCTACTGAAACCATTGTAAAGCAGCATTTTACAGTTCCCCTGTGTGAGCACACTGCAATGTCTTCCTATAGCCAGCTAGTCATCACTGCATGTCTTCCAGACGTAGCCTGGGACTTAGTCATTTGTACAAAGGCTTTAATCTGGAAGTATATATTTCGTTTTAAGCATTCCTCTGAATACATCATGCCATAATGAGCTAAACACATTCAGTTTAGAATACATGTATCACTGAGTGAATCTAGCTACAGTTTAATACAAATCAAGTTTAGATCTTTTCCGTACATGGGCTCCGTTATAAAGAGGGTAGACATTATAAATATGCTGGAATTAGAGGAGACTTACAGCAAGACAAACAAGCTTTACTCATCTCGTGACAATTCCTTCCCTGGGGAGACATAAACAATGTCTACCCACTCCTTATAAGGTCAATAACAAGCAAAAATATGATTCTGCTGAAGTTCACCCTGGGAAACCAGGGTTTGCTTAAAAGCATGGACAAGGGGTTGCTTGCAACCCTAAAGTTGCTGTACCGGAAGGTCTTTGCCCAGCATGGATGATGGCTTTCCTAGGGTCTCATTGATGGAGCTCCGCTTCAGCTAAACTTCTTAGGGTAGCTAGTTTATGTCAGCTTGACACAAACTAAACTCATCTGGAGGGAGGAAACCTTAATTGAGAAAACGCCTCCGTAAGATCCAGCTGTAGGACATTTTCTTAGTGATTGATGGGGCGGGGCCCAGGACCATTGTGGGTGGTGCTACCCCTGGGCTGGGGCTCCTGAGTTCTATAAGAAAGTGAACTGAGCAAGACATGGGGAACAAGCCAGTGAGCAGAACCCCTCCATGGCCTCTGCGTCAGCTCCTGCTTCCGAGTTCCTGACCTGTCTGCAACCCTTTCCTAAATTCCGTCGATGGTGAACAGTGCTGTGGAAGTATAAGCCAACTCAACCCTTCCCTCCCCAGCTTGCTTTTTGGTCCTGGTGCTTTATCACAGCAAGAGAAACCCTAACTGAGACACTTCACCAATCTATATACTCTATTACATCCTATGACCCCTAGGTCACGTTAATTAGGGCAGGATTGCATAGAGATGGCTGGAAGATGCTGAAGGCAGCAGCTGCGATATCTGGGGTGGGGATGGGGGGGTCACACTGATACTCCCTGCCCCCTTGTCTATGAGTAAATGTCAAGATGAGGATGATCTCTTACAAGCAGGCACAGCTGATCTGCAGGAGATGGCAGCTGCTTTGCTCCAGGGACACATTCTACGATAATCCACTTTTCCTGTAGCTAAAGCTATTCCTGATCTTGGGAGAGGTTTTGCTCATCAGGTACTTGAGGGACAAGAATCCACAAGTTTCTGCTCTCTGATTCACACAAACAGGCAGGAAAGTCATTTCAGGAATTTGCAGGTGCTATTTATAGCCCCAAGAACAGCTTACATTTGGAACGAGAGAGCACCATTTGGCTTCTGGGTAAACTAAACTCTTGATTTTGGAAGGCCCTATTAGGAAAAATCTCCCAGAGATGATTTGGAAAGTGACCCTGGTAAGGACAGCTCAGCTCAGTCTGAGCTCCATGATTCAAATATATTCAGATCTGGGCAGCTTTCTGTGCCTTAATTTCTCCACATAGCTAATGCTCAGTAAAGACATGATAATATTTTAATTATTAATATATTACACATCTCTTAGGGTTTTATTGCTGTGAAGAGACATCATGATCATAGGAAATTTTATAAAGAAAAACATTTAATTGGGGCTGGCTTACAGTCTCAGAGGTTTAGTCCATTATATCCTGGTAGGAAACATGGTAGTGTGCAGGCAGACATGGTGATTGAGAGGAGGCTGAGAGTTCTATACCTTTGACGGCGGGCAGCAGGAGACTGGCCAGACTTGAGCTTCTTAGACCTCAAAGCCTACCCACACGGTGTCATATGTCCTTCAAAAGGACCACACCTACTCCAACAAAGCCACACACCCCTAATGGTGCCACTCCCTATTGGCCAAACCTATTCAAACCACCACAACATGTAATGTATACTCTTTATAAAGTTTTATGAATGGACAGGACACTGTCAGAGGACACTAAGAAGACCTAATCCCATTCCAACCATTCATTATGGTATCTTGACAAGTTATTTGAGTGACGCTGTACATTAATTTCTAGGGTGCCTTGCAGAAGTATTGAGGTGCCATCTGCCTCTTTAGGCCTTCTGCAGGAAATTCTTTACGTAGCTGAGATTCCCAAGTCATCCTCTCAAAACCCTTCCAGAATGCACTCAGCTGTCCTTTCTCCTGGCTTGCACTCACTCCAGTGGTTTACACTGTGTGAATTCTAGCTTGCTTTCTGGTTTGTGCAAAGACCACTTGATTCTGGAGAGGAACGTTCCTGCTCTCCTCAAAAAAGCAGTCCTGGCTTTCCCAAACTCAAGATGTAATAGTACTTTGGTTATCCAAAAAAAAAAAAAAAAAAAAAAAGCCCTACCAGATGTAGCACTAATGGCCCAATCACCATGGCCCCTTTCCTGGATTAGATGTATTTTCTAAGATTGGGTCTTTTTCAGATTTGGGGAGAAAGTATACAAGTAAAGAGCCTCATAACAGGTATGCTCATGAATAACTATGAAGCCACCACCAGGCCTCAATGACCCACTCCTACTCTTTAATGGATAAGTTACAAGGAGGGATATTTGTGCCATGAAAATCCTATGCCAAGGCAATCTGAAGCCATTGTACAAGAGACTTTCAAATAGATGAAATCTCCCTAAAATCAGGTATCTTCCACTAGGGCAATAACTGATTGTTTTGTCTCCTATGCATGAATCCTGCTGGCTTCTGTGTGTCATTACCTTCTTAGACATGTTGGTCATGACCAAGCCAACCCATCTGCAAAGCAATTTCAGGGCTTAGTAGCTATTGACATTTAGAAGCAACTACCCAGCACTGGTTTCTTCAGTCTCAGTCCACAGTGGGACATTATGCACTCTACAAAGCCCATGGTGCAAGATAAATGTGAGCTTTTGCAGCACACTTGTCTAGAAGGAAAAGTATTTAAACCCTGCTGTATTGGAGACAAAGCTAACTGTTTGCTGAGTATTCTGTCTTCCATTGTGACTCCTCGACATTTGCCTCACATAGCTCCTCTGATGTGCAAAGCCAGCAGTAAGAGCATAATATTGATCTCAGTCTGCTTAGGCCCTTAGAGTTGGACCCTCTGTTCATTTGCTGTTTCTGCAAGCCCTGCAATTACAAAGCTTTATTGAATGGAACTAGAAGAAATCATCCTGGGTGAGGTAACCCGATCACAAAAGAACACACATGGTATGCACTCACTGACAAGTGGATATTAGCCCAAAAGCTCCGAATAACCAAGATGCAATTCACAGACCACATGAAGCTCAAGAAGACCACTCACAAAGTGTGGGTGCTTCAGTCCTTCTTAGAAGGGGGGAACGAAATGCTCAAGGAAGCAAATACGGAGACAAAGTGTGGAGCAGAGACTGAAGAAAAGGCCATCCAGAAACTGCCCCACTTGGGGATCCATCCCATATACAGTCACCAAACCCAGACACGATTGCAGATGCCAAAAAGTGCATGCTGACAGGATCCTGATATAGCTGTCTCCTCAGAGGCTCTGCCAGAGCCTGACAAATACAGAGGAGGATGCTCTCAGCCAAACTTTGGACTGACCATGGGGGTCCCCAATGGAGGAGCTAGAGAAAGGCCTGAAGGAGCAGAAGGGAGCAGGGGGAGAGGGGATGGGATAGGGGGTTTCTGGGGCAGGGTCTTACTGGGAAAGGGAATAACATTTGAAATGTAAATAAAGAAAAAGCAAGTGCTATAGCAGAAGTGTTGATTGATGTGCATGGCTCCCCAAGGTCTGTATTTGAGTGTTATAACTCGACTTTTCATGCTTGAGTGAGATTATGCATTATCACATTAAAATGTATAACTAGCACTATATGTTCCTTTTCCTTGTAGTTAGTGTCTCATATTTAATACCCAGTTCAGGAGGGAGTGAAACTTTCTGATGCCTTTCCTTTCTAAAAGAAACACTGCGTTTCAATTATGAATGTCAGCTCCATGCTTGGGTTCGGATCTTGGCTTTGCAACTCAATAACGAAATGACCTCATCAATAGATGGGGGGAAATGAGTCCATTTGTTCTGCATATACTGGCTGAATGCCTTACATGTTCCAGAAAGTTTGCTTTTCACATAGATTGTAGAAGCAATAACGTGTGGTCCTATACATATTTGCACAAGGAAGGTACTTCCTGATCACTTTATTCAGATTTATTCTAACTCTAGTAGTAAATCAGGTTTAGCTCTTTGGAGAAAAAAAAATCCAATTGTGTACATGTATGTGTGTGTGTGTGTGTGTGTGTGTATGTGTATGTGGGTGTATGTGTTTGTATATGTGTGCATGGGTATGTGTATGAGTGGAGGTACATGCATGCTACTGTACAAAAGAGATCAGAGGACACCTTGGGTGTCATGTGCTCACCTTGCCTCTTGTTTGAAGCAGGGTCTTCTTGTTTGCTCCTGCTAACATCAGGCTACATGGCTGACCAGTGATTAGGGATGCCCCCATCTTTTGCCCACCTTGTGTAGGAGTGCTGGACTCAGACATGCTCACAGATGTATTACAGTCTCAGGCTTTACATGGGTCCTGGGGGACTTAACTCAGGACTTTATGCTTGCTGGCAAGTGCTGTATCTACTGTTTCATCTCTTACTCACCTGAGCCAAACTGTTTATTTGTTCATTTCTTGGGTTTGAAGTACTCTTTGATGTCATCCTTGGCCTGAGATTTTTTGCCATAGTCCTCTACCACTACAGAACTGCAAACAACCCCTTTATTGGATTTCCCCCTCCTGATCAATTTGCAGAGACCTGCCTATTCCCTTAGGTCCCTCTTGTCATCATCCTTAATTAGGCTGATTTTATGCTCAGCACAAAGGGTGTTTACCAACCTGATGCACATAGGTTCATTACAGTTGACGGTAAAGCTGAGGTTGGTGCTTGTTAAAGGCCTTGAAGGCTTTGGCAGTTTTGCTGTGTTTATGTCCTGGACCAGTGTGAGGGTCAAACAAACCTTTCACAGGGATCCTATACAGATATTTTGCATATCGGATATTTATTTTATGATTTCTAACAGTATCAAAATTATAGTTATGAAGCAGCAATGAAAATAATTTTATGGCCGGGGGTCACCCCAGCATGAGGAACTGTATTAAAGGGTCACAGCATTAGGGAGGTTAAGAACCACCACTCTCACCATCATGGCTGAGAGCAGACTTTATGCAGCACATTGCCTAAATCAGTACTAACGTCTATTTCACTTTCCCTGAGCAATGCCTCCCTTGACCATGGTAGTGGGATATGGATAAGGCCTAATCTTGAACACAATGAAGATGCCATTTTCATGCCATGGTGACAGAGAAAGAGCCATCTTTGTTGAATTACTTTACCATTTAATAATCACTAACAGACTCCAGTGCTTGGAATAAATAGATTTGATATATGTATTCATTTTCTATATAATAGACACAGGGAAGTAATATATACAATTTTGAATTAAAGTATAGCATGTGAAATTATACTTGAGTATGTAGATAGAAGAACTGATAAGATTTAAAGTGTTCTTATGAGGAGCAGTTGATTTATTTTTTTAACTTATAGATAGCAGTTCTTATGAACAAAGCAGTCAAGAGATTTGAAGTCCACATAGTCGTGGCAAAAAGTAATGGCAGGCATTCTTTTAATGGTGAGAGGATATAATTAAAAGCGATTCTTAGTGATGAAGAACATGGCGGCAGAATTAGGGCAGGGAGATGACTCATGGGTAAAGAGGACTTGCTGTTCTTACAGAGGACCCGACTTTGGTTCCTAGCACTTAATCCAGCGGCTCACAGCTGCCTGTATCTCCAGTTCCTAGGGGATCAAACACCTTCCTCTGGCATCCACCAGCTAACACGCCCATGCATAAATACAAACTAAAAAGGAACAGAGACTCAGAGTAAATATTTTTATTTAAGCAATGCATTTGAAATCAAATATCCAAAGGAATCAAATATTCAAAGGAATCAAAATATACGTGAAGGGATTATAAAAAGTAACTTGTCAATAAAATCAGCTGTTTCTCAAATTGGAAAAGTTAAAATGAATTGATAATTGACAAATTTGTGAATCTCTTTCAGTCATCCTGTATCCAATAACTTGTCTCCTCTGGGGTCCTTTCCAAAGCCTGCTCTCCATGAAATAAATGTAATGATATAAAGCAGGTCTTTGAACCTCTCAGATATTATATTATTTCATTAAGTATATACAAAATTTTAAATACAAGGAAATAAATTTTAAAATTAAAGTATTGAAACTGGGGTAGGGGACAAGAGAAGAATTGGGAGATGGAAAATGATAAAATTATATCTTAATTAAAAATTTTTAATGAGAACACAAAACCACAAAAAAAAGGAAAAGAAAAATATCAAATTATGGTCCTTCAGAGGAGTTATTAATAATTCTAATATCATCTATATTGGGACATCACTTTAAGTCAGTCTGTTCCTCTTTACGATTATTTTGGAATGAATTCTGTTGGCAAGCTAAAATAATTTAAGAAAATAAATGTGTATTTTGTGACTATATGTATGTTAGAGTATTCACTTAACTCTTTGAGCAGTCCCCAATGACCATAAATTGCAAGTAGTGCAGTTTCCTTCCTACAGGGATTCAGCCTGTTGTTTCTAGGGAACTCTTATGACAGAAAAAGAGCCAAGTTGTTTCAGACCCTCAGGGGAACTCAGGGCTGCCCCCTCCTCCTCTCCCTCCTCCTCCTTCTCCTCTCCCTCTCCCTCTTCCTCCTCCTCTTCCTCCTCTTCTTCCTCCTCCTCCTCTCCCTCCTCTTTTCTTCTGGTATTGATACAAAGACTAACCTAATTATATTCCTCTGAATATGGCAAAGGCTATAGCCTACAGATTTCAATTACAAACCATGTTTAAGGCTGTGGCCTCTGTTGAACTGTACTAATTCCCCCAGCTGCTTAAATAGCATTAGTCAAAATAAAAATTGAATTGTGTGTGACATTAAATTGTAAGCAAGCAGTGTTTAGTTGGGGACATGGGGTGGTGGTCAATGTGATTGTTGAACGGGTTAATGTCATAGGTTCTTCTCACTGTAATTGTATCCAGATATACACTGTACAACATTGAGAATGACAAGGTCAAAAGCATCCTTTGTGGATACCATAAAAGCCTGGGGAAATTTGGTTGAGTGTTGATCTGGGCACTGAAATGGTCATTAAGGCACAATTACGAAAACTCTCTGGACTTCATTTTCATCAGTGTTGCCCGTGCCTACCTATTCCTAGAGGAAATTCAGCATTGACTGAGAAGGGGGTAGAAAGGTAGGCTTGCACTGTTCTCTGAAGTAACCTATGAAAGACTGTAAACTGAGACTTGTCTATCCTACTGGGCAAGCATGGAGCCTTTGAAGCATCTTGAGAACCTTCACAGCGTTTTGTCTCAACAGAAATTCTGTGGAGAGATGCAGTATAGATGAACATCAAGATGTTCTTAAACGGATTTCCCAAGTGACTGCATGCTGGTAAATGGAGAAATGGAAGTTGTCTGTCTGAGAATCATGGCTGCTGCCTTCCATGGAGTACCAAGCAAAGATGATGTACACATTAGACATACACATGTATCTCACTACCTCCACACTTTGGCGAATAAATAAGACGATTCCAAGCAACTGACATCTGGAAAAGGAAAAGAGGGGAAGGGGCTTTTCTCTGTAAAGGAAACAAAGGGAGACATTTAACAAAGTCATTCATTCATAGTGAAAATGCAAGTAGTATTTCATAGATGCTAATCTCTTGGTTTCATCGATACTTGAGTTTTCAAGTTGTACCATAAAATGCAGGGAGCGTTTGAAGAGAGTTGGTACAAAATATTCTTGAATGAACTGGGACATGATCAAAGTATAGGAAGTTTTTCCTTTTGGCTTAGCATCTAGAAGCATCAGCTCTGGCATGAGGAAGGATTCACAAAGGAAATTATGACTATATTATTTTTGGCAATGGGGTTTGAGCACTATTTTTTTTTCTCTTGGTGCTGACTCTTAACCCTTTGCCTGAAGTTCTAGGAGCTTCACAATATGATCCAGACTAACTTCTCCAGTTTTCTCTACCTGCATGTACCAATACTCTGACTGTTTTCTACTCTGTACTCAAAGGAATCATTGTCTATTGTATGCACACCACAACCTTCACTTCTGTGTGCTGGTTTTTACCATTGCTTACATGCCCAACCTGATATTCTGCATCCAGCCCGCATTCCCGTCCAGCACAATACACCGCCAACCTCTCTAGTACATTATGCTTTTTTAATAGTTATTAATTTTCACACCCCACTTTCCTCTAAAGGGTGAGTCTTTTTCTGATTGGTATGTCTATGCTGCATATTAAGTCCACCAACAACAATCACATAAGGAAACATGATAATATTTATTAAATGGATATTCAGATTACAAATTTGAAAGTTTAGTATAAAAAGATGTAGAGAAAAATATATTTTCATTACCCTCTAGCTGAATTAGTCATTTCTTGCCTTGTGGCAAATCACCCCACAATATAGTAATTTATAATATACATATTTATGTTTGTTCTGTGTCTTTGCAGCCCTGGGACAGATCTGGTACCTTCACAAGACTGAGCTCAGAGTATCTTTGAGGAGTGAAGCCTCATCTAAAGTCCTGACTGGGGGAAGACTGATGGATTGAAGGCTTTTTATTGACTAGGTACTTGCCACTTTCATGTGAATTTCTGGATTTCTCCAACATGACAGCCTATTTCATCAAAGCATATGAACTGACAAGGTAACAGAGAGTCTGCTAGCAAGACAGATGTCACAATCTTAGGTAACCTAAAGAGGAAAGTGACAGCTACATACCTTAGTGCATTAGTCAGGGTTCTCAGAGGAACAGAGCGGCTAAGTTTTCTTCTTTTCTCCCCTCCACTCATCCTACTGTCTTAGTTAGGATTTCTATTGTTGGAACAAAACGTCATGACCAAAAAACAAGTTGGGAAGAAAAGGGCTTATTTGGTTTACACTTCCACATCGCTGTTCATCATCAAAGGAAGTCAGGACAGGGACTCAAGCAGGGCAGGAACCTAGAGACAGGAGCTGATGAAGAGGTTATGGAGGGGTGCTGCTTATTGGCTTGCTCCCTATAGCTTGCTCAGCCTGCTTTCTTATAGAACCCAGGACCATCAGCCCAGGAATGGCATCACCCACAATGGGCTGGGCCCTCCCCCACTGATCATTAATTGAGAAAATGCCTTACAGCTGGATCTCATGGAGGCATTTCCTCAACTGAGGCACCTTCCTCTCTGATGACTCTAGCTTGTGTCAAGTTGATTCAAACTAGTCAGTATACCCATATGTACACTCTATTGAAAATGTTACTCTAAGTAAAATAGTGAAAACCTGAAATGGAACCAACAGAATTTGTTGATGGACTGGCTGTGGCTTATAAGAAGGAAGTAGTGGAAGGTAACCCCTGGATTTTCACCTTTGTGACTAGAAGAAGGAGGTTGACAGTATAGAGATGCAAAGTACTTGGCATGAGCCCGCTCAGCAGGTTGCCGGGTGAGGGAGGGAATCTCTGGTTTCGTTTTGCACAAGGTAAGCAGAGATGTCCAGGGGGCTCGCTTACTGGAGGCTGAGCTCTGACCGCACAGATTTGGATGCAGTCAGCTCAATTCCCATTGAAGGTGACCCAATGCACCTGAAATAGTGGGTTCCTTTCTGGCCAGTTCTCAGGTAGAGCTGCAAGATGTTTATTCTCTAGGATAACAGGGCTTACTGGCCACTCTGTTGGCTAGGAGACTGGTATCCAGGGAGGGTGGGATCAAAGTCTGCCTTCTGCTCCTCCTGGGTAAAGGAGGAACCTGATGTAAAATACTTAGTAGAGAAGACCCATAAAAGGGAACCAGGGTGTTTTCTTATGAATTTCTCCCAGGCAGGAAACTCCTGTTCACCTGCACGGAGGTCCAAGCGTTTGGCAATATGGCGTGATGTCATCATCAACAAAGGTCGTGCTCAAGAACTGTACAATGAAGTTACAAAAAAAAAAAATCCTCACTGTTTTAAATAAGGTTACAGTTTTGTGTTGGGCCGCATTCATAGCCTTGGCTACCTGGGGCCGGAGGAACACAGGCCGGACATAAACTGCTGGAGCTTGACTAACTGGAGACGAATTCTCAGGAGCATTTTTCTCAAGGAGAGAGCCCTTTCTCCCATCCGGGCTCCACATTCAGTTTTCATCGATACATCTTCTCGGAGAAGCAAACATCAGAGACAAAAGAGAGCCTAAGAAATGGCCGCCGTAAGAGAATATTAATAAAATTTAGAACAGTTAAAGAGAAGACAATGTAAGAAGCTAGGTTGAATGGTGACTACGCCTGCAAAAGAAAGAGGAAAGAACGGAAGGGCTGTGGGGAAGGAAAGGAAAACACATCAAGTCAACCACAAACTAAGACTATCTCGATAAGGTATAATTTAAAACTAAAGGTCAGAGAGAATGAAAGAATAACCCCAACAGGCTAATGTGATTAAGGGAGAAAAAAGTAAACAGTGATTTCAAAGCACAGGAGGTTAGCTAATCGACACCAGCTGAACGGAATTAGCCACACTTGGTCCAAAGATCAGTGGGAAGTGTCCTTGAGCTGCGGCCAAGAGCCGGTGCTCCTGCTGTGGCCGGCCCCAATTCACTGGCAAAGGTCCTTTACGTTGAGCAGGGACCCTGACTTCTCACCCTGTACCTCACCGTTCTCATTCCTGACTTCTTTTCTCTAGGGTTCTGTTGCAGATAGTCTCTGGTCTTCCAAGTGTAGGAATGTCAGCCTGCGCTCTAACTTCTGGCTGTAAGGGACAGATCTCTGAGTCAAATCAGTTAATAGATATTTTTGTGCTCTTTAGGCATTTAAGATGTTTCTCAAATATCCTCTTAAAAGCTTATTAGGTCAAATAATATGATATGATATGATATAATATTATATAATATAATATATATAATATTATATATATATAATATTAGGCCTGAATCCCTGCTTGCCCCTGCAGAAGCTGGGAAACCCTATCTGCCCTCCTTCCCGCCACCATGCCCACACAGAGAAAACTCTGGACTAACTAATCATTCCTCATCACTGGGTTTCTGGCAACCCACCCAAGAGTGCCCGCCCAAGGGCTGTTTTTTTTTTTGGTTTTTCGAGTCAGGGTTTCTCTGTGTAGCCCTGGCTGTCCTGGAACTCACTTTGTAGACCAGGCTGGCCTCGAACTCAGAAATCCTCCTGCCTCTGCCTCCCAAGTGCTGGGATTAGGCGTGCACCACCACCGCCCGGCTAAGGGCTCAGTTTTTGACCCTGTAAGAACACAAGCCTAGCTCCAAGGTGACAAGTCATCACTGCCTGCCTGTACTCTAGAAAACGTCCTTGCTTTAGCTTGTGTGCCCCACTTCATTGACCTCCACCCGTGAGATCAGTGAAGCCTCCCAAAAGCTGCTTCCTAATAACCCTGCCTTTACACTCGCAAGGTGACTTGAACTGACTTATTGTGTTGGCAGAGAAACCTCTTAATAATATTATATAATTTTTATTAAAATGTGGCTGCCTGCATAAAGTAAATAATGAGAATGGGTAATAGAACATTGTCCCAGAGGCAAAAGGCCATATATTATATAGGATTCCATTTATATTAAATATCCAGAGGGGATAAATCTTTAGACACAGAAAATCCATCCAGAGTTGCCAGAAACTGGGCAGATGGGAGAATTTCGATTTAACTGTTCAGCGGAGTCTAGATTTTATTCTGAAAGCAGGAAATGTTTTGAATCTAGACAGAGGTGATGTCTTTTAATATCACGAACATACTAAACTGAGTTGTTGCTTGTGTAATGACTTATTTGTAATTTCACTTCAAGTGCTATTAGCAACAAAAGGGTTCTGAATTGAAGTGGTCGATACACTTCTTTCTATTTAGGTGGTAAGCATTGAGATCACTGTGCTGAGGCTACAGGGTCAGTTGTGGGCACCAGAGCAGAGACCTCTGGGCCATTGTCTTCTTACAATGGTCCCTTCATCCTCCACACTGGAGATGACAATCAACTCCCAGGAGAGGAGCTTGGCACCGCAAGTCTTACTTTGCTCCATTGTCACAAGACAGTCTGTGAGGAATAAGGGAAGATTTGAAGAGACCAAGACCATCCTCCAGCGTTCTGGGTAAAAGAATCTAAGCGTTCAGGGCCTCATGTATAGTCAGTGGGCTTTACTGCTTTGTAGAGCTCTGTAGCCTGGCTGAGGAACTGTAACTTGGGGGTCCACATGGGAAAGGAAAAGTTCATGTTTTTACACCACTATAAATCACCAGAGTTACAGTACAGGAAACAAGTTTATCTCAGAGGAGTATCAAACCCTATCCTTCAACGCTTGAAGACAGCAAAATTCCTATGAGCCCTTCTAGAAAATTCTACGTAGCTGAGGATTAGATCTCTCCCATCAAAGGCTAAGAAAGTAATACAGGTTAACTGGCTGAATGACATCTTGTGGGGAAAACATACACCTTCCTTCTGGGACAACTCCATCCTGGATGCATGCTGTCTCTGGGCCCTGAGCTTTTCACTCAATGACTATCCCTGGTTTTGGAACCAAAGCTCTCCTTTGTTGATGTTATTTCCTTCTTAGCGTCCTTAGAAAATGCTTATTTACAAAAGTTCCGGTGGTTTCTAATTCCCCAGTAAGCTCATAGTTATCAGATAAAATAATCTGTGTGACTCATAAGCTTTCAGAATTACAGAGCATCTAACTTCCTCCTTTATAAGGAAGAATCCAGAAGGTGAAGTTCAGAGAGGTTGACAGGCTCTTACTGGGGCAGAAGAAGAGCAGAGACCAAAATACTCACTACCTTATCCCACAAGGCCCAGTCTTTTGGATCTCTTGGGGATTAAATATTTTCACTGTTTTAGTTGGGAAAAAAGGAAGATTTAGGGGAGCCTCGGTATTTTCCTTATGGTTTAATAGAACAATATTTTGTGTCAGCGCAATTCAACAATATATTCAACCGAAGCCTAGACCATGGGGGCGTTGAGATCGGTTCAGGGCTTTACCAGCCTGTGCTTGAATCCTATGTTCCTTCTCATGCTGCTCCACCTAAGAGCTTGTCTGGCCTCTGCTCTAAAACATGGATGTAAAACCAAGTTTTCCTCCCTACCACTTATTTCCCAGAAATAAGGAAGGACTCAGACTAATCATTTATTAATACATTCGTATACCATAAGCTTTGGCTTGTTTACTAACTAGCTCATTATCACATTTTTTTCCTAACCTGAACAGCAACCTGGCTAGTTTCCTCTCTTTGTCTTCTCAGGGTTCTAGGCCAATCTCCTGAGTTCAGATTATCTCCCAGAATTCTCTCTTCCTCTCCCAGATCTTCCCCTCCTAGATGTCCTACCTCCTGTTTCTTGCCTTAGCTCATCAGCCATAAGCTTTTTTTTGTTGGCAGGTGATACTCTTAAGTGATTTTCTCTACACTTGGAGGGAAAGGAAACTTGCTTTGTCATCTAGTATAGCACCGTGCTTTGTTTGTGTTAGTGAGCGCTCTCGCTCTCTCTCTCTCTGTGTGTGTCTTTCTCTGTCCTTTCAAATATCTTCCCATCTCCTTCTTTTTTCTCCTGTTATCTCTTTCTCCCCCCACTCTCTCTCTCCTTCTCTCTCACCCTTATTCTCACATTCATTCTTCCTTTCTCTTCTTCCTTCTCTTCTTGCCTGTCCTCCTCCCACTCGGAGCAGAGAATACATACGCATATATTTCAATGTTTACTTCTTTTGCAATTGACATTGCACCATCGACTTTTAAACATTTAAAAACTTAAGCCATATCATGTATGTGATGGCAGCACACATGTGGAGATCAGAAGACAACATCGAGGGGCTGGCCCTCTTCTTCCACTTTTACATGGGTGACAAGCTCAGACTCCATCAGTCAGGCCTGTACAACATGAGCCATCTTGCTGGCTCTGCACATACATTTTAATATTGATAGAAACCCTATCATGGCCATTTCAAACGGCGCCATATCATTTCCTTGATCAAATATGTAAAGAAAAAAAATCTCTTAAGATGTTTTTGCTTTTAATAAATAGAATTCAATTTAAATTTGATTTCGACCAATTTGGCTTTTAGGTTATAAAGAGTTGGCTTTGGTTGCATGACCTAGAACAATATCAAATATGTCTAATCCCTCCTTTATAAAGAAGCTCTTGGTAATTTTTTTTTAAAGCTATCATATTCCTCTTAAAATTTGTCTTTTCCAAGGTAAACATCCTCAGGTCTGTCAGTTGTTCCTCACAAGTTGTGGTTTCCAGCCCCTCACCAGACCGTTTGTGCTTTCCTGGACGGGCCCCAAATTGTCAATATCCTTTGGGAAGTATGGGGCCAGAATTAATTACTGCAATAACAATAACTATAATAATAACCACTGTTTGTTCACTGTGCACAGTGTTCCAGGAACTGGCAGAAGGCGAAGATCACTTAATCCTCGCAAAACTCTCTACTGTATTGGTTATTATTCTTATATTTTTAGATGAGGAAACCAGTTCAATGTGTTAGTCTGGCTGCTTATATAAGGTCACACAGATAGAAAAGGACAACGTGAAGATTAAAATATGCTCCATGTTGTAAAGAAAAAAAAAATAACAAATTCAACTTAGTCAACTTCAATTTCTCTTCCTTCTTCTAATTCTGTTTCCTTTCTTTACAATTTTTTTTTTTTTTGGTTTTTCGAGACAGGGTTTCTCTGTGTAGCCTTGGCTGTCCTGGAACTCACTTTGTAGACCAGGCTGGCCTCGAACTCAGAAATCCGCCTGCCTCTGCCTCCCATGTGCTGGGATTAAAGGCATGTGCCACCACCGCCCACTTTTTTTTACAGTTTTATTTGTGTGTGTGTGTGTGTGTGTGTGTGTGTGTGTGTGTGTGGTGTGTGTGTGAGTATTTTGCTTGTGTCTTAGGGTTTCTATTCCTACACAAACACCATAACCAAGAAGCAAGTTGGGGAGGAAAGGGTTTATTCAGTTTACACTTCCACATTGCTGTTTATCACCAAAGGAAGCCAGGACTGGAACTCAAGCAGGTCAGGAAACAGGAGCTGATGCAGAAGCCATGGAGGGATGTTACTTACTGGCTTGCTTCCCCTGACTTGCTCAGCCTGCTCTCTCATAGAACGCAGGACTACTAGTCCAGGGATGGCATCACCCACAAGGGGCCTTCCCCTCTTGATCACTAATTGAGCCCTTAGAACTCGACTTATCGCTGGTTGTAAACTGTCATATGGGTTCTGGAAAGTGAACCTGGGCCATCTGAAAGAATAACCGATGTTCTTAACCACTAGGCTATCTCTCTAGCTCCTCCCCCTCTTCTGTTTTGGTGTATGTTTGCTTGTAATATGTGATACATACATTCGTGCATACATACGTGTGTGTGTGTGTGTGTGTGTGTGTGTGTGTGGTGCAAGTTAGTGAATGGGTATGTACATGTGGAAGCCAAAGGAGAACATTCAATGTCTTCCCCTATGAATTTCTGCCTTATTGACTAGAAATGAACCAAACAGAAGCTTAGCTAGCTGTCCAGTGAGCTTCTGGCATCTACGTGTCTCTGCCCAAAGAACTGTAATTACAGGCATTGATTTGTACCCATTTGTAAATATCTATCGAATCTTCCTCTCATGCGGGACACTTCAGTAGGAGTTGATAATGCTGAGGTAAGCGATGTAGACTGAGTCCATCTTGCTGTGGGCTGGCATTTTGTTGAGGCTGATTCTAGAAATGAAGTTTCTTCAGATGGGTGTGATGGCATAAGGAAAATAAGAAAAGCCATGTGTTGCAGCATGGCTGTGTTGCTGTGGAGAAGAGACAAGGTAAGCTTAGGTAGAAAGGGATTTTTTTGCAGGGCAGTGCCATTGGGTCCCAGACAGGAACGATGAGAAGAGATCAACTATATGGAGAGTGGAGAGAAGAAAACATTGGGTCAAAAATGACAAGGGCTAAGGTTCTGAAGCTCTTAGAAGAGGCTTAGTAAGTTCAAGAAACAAAGAAGCCTGTGTGGTTCAACGCAGATGGATAATGGGAGAGTGTGGAGGAGAGTAAAATGTACAGGCAGAGAGGGATGATGTAAGGCCCTGTGGTCCATGGGAAGAAGATGATTTTCTTTTAATGCAAGGACAGAGCTTAGTTTAATTAATCCTTTAAAAGATTGTGACATCATCTCTGGGGGGGGGAGGTAAGAAAGACAGCAGGAGGTGAGTCAGGAGGCTATCAGAAGGATCCCGTGAGAATGACAGAACTTTAGGTCAGGAGTGGCTGGCTCAGCTGTGATCGGTGGAAAGAAACGGATGAACATGAAAAAACCAACAACAAAAAACCAAAAGAAAGGCGGATAAAGAATTTCTGGTAAATTGAACAGAATGCAGTAAGAAATAGAATTTAATTCAGGATTTTGGGTTGGTGAGCATATCGAACCTACTGTTCATACATAAGGGTGTGTGTGTGTATATGTGTTTATGTATGTATGTGTGTATGTATGTGTATGTATATGTGTGTGTATGTGTGTGTGGTACACATAAGAATGTGTATGTGTGTAAATATTTATATACAAATAAACAAATAAATCTTTGACTTATATTAACTAGTGCTCAAAAAAAGTCTGTGGTGGAAGTAGTATTTTCCTCAGGACATTTCAAAAGGGACTCTTGGACTGAGCTAGGCTAAAGATGTTGCATTTAGTTATTTACATAGTAAATACAGAAGCCGTGGTCTGAACCCAGGAGTGCCTGGTGTCCAAACAGTTCACTTTTTTCCGTGCCATCCCCGGGGCCATGATAAAGGCTATATGTTACTGCAAGCTTTGGTGCAATTAAAGAATTCCACAGTGTTTTTATGCAGGGCACAAGCCACCCAGGATTGCCTGGCCTACCCTGGGGGCCTTGAAAGGCTCAGCCCCACCTTTGGAGCCCTGTGTTTAAGGGATGCAGCTCGCTGGGTCAGGTCAAAAGTAAGTGAAATGATTAAGTGGGTGGAGCAAATCACTTCTGGGCAAGGGTTAAAAGATTGCAGCTCACCTCAGCGCTGACTGAAGAGGACATAAGCCTGCAAATAGTCCAGGAGTAGAAAAACAAAACAAAACAAAAAAACAGAAAAGGGAAAGTCTGTCTCTGCTGAAAGTAGGAAGCAATTTCATAAAGGAACAGGCAAAGAACAGAATTTAACCCACAAATCCCTTCTTTCCTCTATGCGGCCCATAGGTCACGTGACTGTGATCTGGGGTTTTTGTTTGTTTGTTTGTTTGTTTTTTTATCTCAAAGAAGGGAGCTCAAGTGCAAATTAAAAACCCATGGAAAACATTCCTTTGTCCCTCCAGTCCTTTATGTGATGGTCACTTTGAGGCCTTCACCTTTGCCTAAGACAAGAGATCGATCTAGAGATAAGCGTAGGAGTGCACAATTTGAATATGAATTTACACTTAACTCGTTGTTTCTATGGAACAGTTAGGGTAAGGACAATTCCTCACAGTCATTGTCTAGCTGGGAGCAGAATTACTTCCACACAGAAACCATACTGGGTGTTATGGAGTTCTGGAGTCTGGAGAGAAGGGAAGGCTGGAGCCTGCCGTCCCGCCCTGTTGCCTGAATGGAGACCCCGAGGAGGCTTAAGTTTCAAACACCAGCTAGTGATTTCCCTGCCTTTGCCCCAATGTCTGCACATTTGTTAGCGAAATCGGAGAACACGGCTGCTGAATATCACAGGGACAACTATCCGATGCAATGGGGGTGTTATCTTCCCACAAACACAATGCAGATTCTATCAGGACGCGAAGGCAGAGAACCTTGGTGTATTTATTGGCCGCATCCGGGTTGTACACAAAACTCCGGTCGCTGAGGGAAAGGCTTCCTGAAAAGCACACCTGTCCTTTTCAGGCGCGTCTCAGGTGTCACATTCATTTTCCTGATGGTTTTGGCTTTGTGCTCTTGCTTCCTCTAGCGTAGTTGGAAGACGGTCCTGTGTTCTGAAAGTTAAGGAAGAAAAAACAAAGCAAAAATCCAAGAGAATGTGTTTTCTTAACTTAGCCTTTGTTGTGTTCCCACAGGGCAGCCCTCCCCGCTTTCAGTCTTACATATATGTGTATACACACACACACACACACACACACACACACATATATATGTATATATAAGCACACCTGCAAAAATGGGACTTGGTCCATCAAGGAAGGACATAACATTTTGCCTGAATGCACAGAAAAAAAAAAAACCAACAACAACCAGAGAGTGTTATCTATCTCACAGCTCTGAGCAGGCCAGTGGGTAAAGGGCCTTCAGTTGCTGGGTGCCCTTTTGAATTGAGGATGAGTCACACATGCTTGGAGAGGACGGGGCAGTAGCCTTTGTTTGGCTCTTTGTGATTTGACGATTGGTAAATTCGTCTTAATGGACAGCTTGACTGATTCTCCTGGAGAGGAAATTTATTAGCATTTATGTGTAAGCTGGAATAGGCTCACTTTCAATACGTTATTCTTCATCTATAAATTCACAGCTAGAGTGTATAAATACAGAAAGTTTCTATGGGTAAAATAATTGTGGTCCATCTCGTCATCTGGAAGTGTAGCTTGTTTTGGGAGTGTTTGAACTGGAGCAGTTATGAAAATGGTCCACTTGACTTAGTAAACGAGATGCTTTGTGCCAGCCACTGAGCTGTGTGGTTTGGAAGGTGATTCCTCCTTTAGTAACATCCCCTAAATGCCGACTTCCAACTGCTTGGCTTTGCAATACAGCAGAGGAGTGAGGGCCAGAGGAATCAAAGAACCTGTCAGGAGTCACTGAGCTGATCGATGAGTGACTTTGATTCGTACTCATTCCTGGGTAGCTGTGGGGTCTGAGTTCCCTTCATCATGACAACTTGACTCTCTTGAAAGTTCGTTTTTATGGCAAGCAAAGTAAAAAAGGCAAGCGGTATTCCTCCCATATTTGTAAGGAAACGATTTCATAGTTCCGAAAAGATGTCCAGGCTTCCCTGTACATGCAGGGATGGAGAGAAGCATTTGGATGCCAGATGATCTTCCATGGGGGGGGGGGGCTCTGGTGGTAGTTTTGTTCTTTCCAGCCCTCCTAACCACCCCCCTACCCCCTGTCAATCCCAGTCCTCAACCACCTAAGAGGATTTGTATTCTTGCTCAATTTCTGTTTTTGAGAAGTAGAAAGGTAACTTATTTGTCAGATTCTGATGTAGCCTTTTCCCAGAATCCCCAGGGTGCGAAAGGGAAAGGAAAACAGAGGATGTATTGAGTGGATAAGAAAGGGAGGCTTGTCAGGAGGAAGGCTCCTGCCAGGAGAGGCAGTGGGAGCTGAAATCACTGTTGCACTGACTGGCTGACATGTTAGGGCCAAAGGCTGAGTCACAGTCACTTGGCTGAGTTAGGAAGGTTAGGTTCTCACTCCGACCTCTCATTTCCTCCTGAAAACAGAAAGGGACCACACTTTCCCCAAACTCAGTGTCTTGTTCCAGGGTTTCCCTGTGTAGGACTGCCTTTGGCGATTTTGGTGGTCTGTTTGCTGTTTCATGTTCACAGGAGAGCCACAGGGAGCTGGGGAAACCAGGGTCCAGTGGAAGGAAATGGTTATAACACACTCTGAAGTGGGTACCCGGACCCTCAGCCTCCTCTCTCTCTCTTTTAATACCTGTTTCTGGAACTGTCCCACAGCTCCTTCTGCAGCCTGAGGATTTTGATTGATTCGTGGGATATGCTAACTAGCCCAGACCGGCCCTGAATACCTGATCCTCTTGCCTCAACTTCCCGAGTGCTGGACACAGGAGTTGACCATGTCTCGACATTTTTATCAACTAATTATAAAATGCTACATCAAACAAGAAACCAAGAGGAATTTGTCAAATGAAGTCGTCGGTGGCTCTGAATTCTGCGCTGTCCCGATTTGTGCCTGTTCGCTTGATTAATTCCTATCTCTCGGCCCTCGAGTGTCTCCGAGAGCAGGTTGGAGCGTATGTCCCCTTAGCTGTTCTGTTTTTCACAAGCTGTCATATCCAGTTGAGGAGTGACTACCAAGAGACTCAACAAGATGATGCGAAGCTAGAGCCGCTGCTCAGTCTGGAAGAAAGAATTCCTTTCCATAACTGTCGTGCAGAGGAAAGAGCACGTGTTCAGGTGGCCCCTCCCAGTCTGCTGTGGCTGGCCGGCCACTCCTTCCTGTCAGAGGGACTCTCAGTCTTCTCTTTGCTGTCTGCCGTGAATCCATTTCTATAAAGGGTCCATCTGCAATACTGTGTGCTGCCTTTGCTAGGTCTTCTAGTCTTCCCCTCCTTCTTCCTGCAGATTCTCTGGATTCTGTTTCCAGCGAGCAGACTCTATTTCCAATGGGCACAAACTTCGCCGCTTTGAGGACGGCAGCGATCACACTGTGCTGTTGTAAATCACAATTCAAACCGGCTTCTGACATAGAGATTTATAAACTCATTGGAAGTCCATGAGTTTGCAAGATGGATTTGCTCCAGGGGCCTTATATAACTACATCATCAAAGATCTGCCTCATTCCCCTTTCTTAGCAATGCTAAGGCTGTTTTGCCCTTGTCCCTGAAGAACTGACAGGCCCCAGGTCTACAAACTTCTGCTTCCCAAACAACCAGATGCCATTTACTCCAAAGCCCCAGAAAAACTCATCTCCTCCCTGTTGACCCAAACACACTGGTCCAGGCAGTAGCAATACTCTGATTCTATTAACCTCTAATAGCACACCCTATTTCTGAGCCAGGGGGGAAGCCAGCATCTCTCCAGCTTTTGTCTTCCCTCCACGACAAAAATGGAGGTAAGAAAGCAGCCTGCCTGTTGGAGAGGCAACCTCAAGATCCATTTTGGTGGTCAAGTGCAGCCCTGTACCTGATGTTCACAGCAGGTTCAAAATCCCTACAGCTCCAGGTTTAACTGTAGCCCTGTCTGAATGAATAAGGCTATCTATCTTTATATTAAGCTCAGATCTACTTGAAAGTGGTTTGATTTCCATTGCTATGCATTGGTTCCTGGTGATACCTACTCCTTACCTATATACATTGTGGTTTCCTGGCTTTCTCCAAAAAAAAAATGACTCTGATAGCTTCATGTCCTACCTCCAAGATCTTCTGGAGGTCCTAGAGCAGAAATCTGAAAAGAAAGAAACATTCATACCTTAACCATTCAAGAGTTAGGATATTTAACAACACACTGTTTTCCACAAATGGTTAGAAATCGAGTTGATATGGGAGAGAACGTAGTCTAAATCACAGCAGATTCACAAGCATATGCTAAAGGAGGCTCGGGCCAGACTACCAGGCCTGAACGCTGCATTTTAAAGAATTTTATGAGTAGGCTGTTAAGCATAACCATCATTAAATATTGTATTAATTTACAATGAAACCAATTATATGTATCATAAAATTATTCAATGCTTCAAAGTCTTCCTTTCCTAATTGTTCTGCTGCATCTTACTATGTGTGGTTGAGACTGTAGAGGAAACACCATGCAGTGGCATACCGCTGTGGAACTCTTCCCAGCTCTGCATTCAGTGACAGCATGTAGGGAGCTGGATATTGCCCAAGTGAGGAACGCTGATGTCACAGAAAGTAGTAGAAACCAAAGATCGAGCTTTGCATACATTAGAAATGATAGCTGTATATTCTATCACTACAGAGTATAATTAGTTTTATACCAGTTTGCAATAGCATAACTCGTGCAAAGAATCTGACTCTCATATTGGGCATAGTGGTGCAAGCCTTTAATCCTGGCACTCCGGAAGCAGAAGCAGGTAGATCTCTGGGTTTGAGACCAGCCTGGTCTACAGAACAAATACCAGCACAACCAAAGCTATACAGAAGAACCCTATCTTGAAAAACAACAACAACTACAACTACAACTACAACCACCACCACCACCACCACAACAACAACAACAACAACAACAAAATCTAGTTCTCAGGTCTGGAAAAATCTAGTTCTCAGTGGTTAAGAGTACTGACTGCTCTTACAGAAGTCCTGAGTTCAAATCCCAGCAACCACATGGTAACTCACGACCATCTGTAATGGGATCTGATGCCCTCTTCTGGTGTGTCTGAAGACAACTACAGTGTACTCACCAATAAATAAATAAATAAATAAATAAATAAGAAAATAAAAATAAATGCTTACTGCTTCTGCAGAGGACTTTGCATCCTAGCATCCACAAGAAGTCCTGTAACTCCACAAATGTCCAGGTCTCGCTATAGCCCTATCTGAATGAATGAGGCTATCTATCTTTATATTAAGCTCAGATCTACTTGAAAGTGGTTTGATTTCTATTGCTACTCATTCATTCCTGGTGACACCAACTCCTTACCTATATATGATGCTATCTATCTTTATATTTCGCTCAATTTTACTTGAAAGTGGCTAGATTTCCATTGCTATGCATTGGTTCCTGGCGACCTCAGGCCTCTGTGTACACATAGTGAACATGAAAACTCACACAGGTGTACACACATACACATAAGTAATTAAATTTAAAAAAAAAAAAAACCTGATTTCTAATAAACTAATAAATTCTGGCTATACAATATCCTTATCTACATAATTAATATATCAAGTAATATAATTATTAACATGAACATCACGTTAAATAGCCTATAGTCTTTAAAGTGCTGGCTCAGCAAGATTTCGAGCATGAAGTAATAATATTACACTAGAAAACTGGTATAGAAACAGGAAAAGATGAAGGGTAGTGAGGCCTGGTATAATATGACAGCATCACTTAACGCCTGTGTAAGACAAATATGCCTTGAGACAAGCATGCCTCTTCCCCTGGTCTGCAGGCTCTGAAGGAGAAGCAAGCAGTCACTCACCCAGAAGTTTCTCCTGAGCTCTCATCTCTTGTCACCTCTCTCTGCTTCCTTTGATTTGCTCCTCCTCCACCTCTCACTTCCAACATGTGCCCGGTGTGACCCACACTTTGAATGTCAAAGGCTTTGAGGCCCCACTCTACTATGACTTAGGTTTCTTACATTCCTTTCCTGAGAGTCAGCTCCTGCCTCTCTCTCATCAATGGTGTTGCAGTGTTCAAACCAAGGGTAGCACTGTGCCATCCCTCCTTCCACTCTGCAGATCTTTGCTGTCAGTCCTACTTGTCCTACTTCTCTGCCTTCCCTTCGGCTCCCCCTTTACCTTGGAGACTTTAGTTCGATTTGGCACAGAAGAGGAGTCATTTCGAAAGGCTGACAGTCGTTTTTCTTTTACTTGTTTGTTGATTCATTGGAATTACTTGCTACTACCCTGCTCACCTCCAGTATGTGGACTACAGGGGTAGGCTACATATCTAAGTTGAATATTAGCTTGTACAAAATTGAAAAAGAAATTGTAGGACTGGAGATGTAGCTTGCACAAAGCCCTGTGTTTGATTCCTGCGAATGCTCAAACCTGGCGTGGTGGTCCATGCCTGTAATCTTAACACTCTAGAGGTTAGGGTAAGAAGATCAAATGTTCAAAATTATCCTCGCCGACATATAGAGTTTAAGGCATGAAGCCCAGTCTCCAAAGATAGGTACAAATACAAATGTGGAGGAGATCACTGCAAAATGAGAAGAAATGAGAAGAGGAAGACACAGATTGAAAATGTTCACTTCAGGCTGTGATTTAGGAAACACTTTAGAAGCTTGGTAATAGTGAGAGGAAGAAAAGTAGAGTTTTAGTTTATATTATATATTAGTTATTTTTCCATTGTTGTGTTAAAATGTCATAACTAGGCAGACTCAGAAAAGTTTATCTCGGCTTACATTTCCAGAGGGTTAGAGTCCATGATGGTGGAGCATCATGACATGACATGACACATGACATGACATAACATGGCAGCAGGAACAGGAAACTGAGGGCTCACATCTTGAGCCTCAAGCATAGAGAAGAGAGAGCATACTTGGAATGGAGGGAAACTTTGACACATCAAAGTCTGCCCTAGTGACACATTTCCTCCGGCAAGGTCACACCTCCTAATCTTACCCAAACATCAACTCCAACTGGGGACCAAGTATTCATGTCTGAGATTATTGGAAACATCTTTTTCAAGCCACCACACTCTGTGTGTTCCTAATTATTTTTTGGACGTCTGAGTTTTGTAATCAGGTCTTCTAATTCTATTAAGGAATGAGATAATTACAGCAACTCAGCATGATTTTACTCCTAGTGAACACACACATAAAGGCAACTTTGTACCTCATGTTTTAAAAGCTTGCTGTAGATCTTTGCTGGATGAGAAAAGTAATAATTGGTTCATTACTCAGTTTGTAAATGATAGGCTCTGTGGAAGGAAAATCCCAACTACATTTTAGATGCAGGGATACAAATGCCTAGTGGGTAACATAGATGTTATTATATATATATAGCATAAAACATATGATATATGACATATAAAACATATATAATGTATAGCATATAACATATAATACATATAAAATATGCATATAGCATTACAGCTGAAGCAGACAAGGCATTCAGGGAGATTAGGAGAGACAGGCATACTGTAGGAAGACTACTGAAATAAACTGATTTGTTTGGGATGCTAATAGAAATGTCATGATCAAGGGGGAATACATAAGATTAGCACATGTAAGGCCCTGGTGATGGAAGGTGGATATGGAAAGAATTGTATGTTGTAGCTCAGAGGGAAAGTAAAAAAGTGATGCATGATGAGCCTGGTGAGGAAGATGATTCAGTAAAGGAGACAGGGAAGCGGGGAGAGGCTAGAAGAGACTTAAGGCAGGGTCACCACTGCTAAACCTAGGGCAAAGAGAATTCAAGGTTGATATACTAAATGCTTCTGAGAGTAAAAATGTCATTGGCAAACTGCTTAGCTTGGGCAGTGTCAATGATGAGGTAGAGATGAGTTTCATATTGGTACGGGTTGAGGAAAGAGATTTAGGAAAGATGTAGAAAACAGAAGGACTCACAGTGCTTTTGAAAGCCTCCACTGTGAAGAAGAGGAAGATAATAGGTTGGTGGGAATGAATAGAGCTGAGGGAGGTTTTAAAAGCACAGAATGGGAGCTGGAGAGATGGCTCAGAGGTTAGGAGCACTGACTGCTCTTCCAGAGGACCTTGGTTCAGTTCCCAGCACCCACATGGCAGCTCACAACTGTCTGTAATTCCAAGATCTGACAATCTCACAGAGACATACGTGCAGGCAAAAACATAGCAATGTGTATAAAATAAATAAATTATTATTAAAAAAAAAAAAGCTCAGAACGATGAGCTCATAGGAAAAGAGGCTGTGAAAGGATCCAGGAAAGAAATGTGAATACCCAAAAGGTAGAGAATGTCAACGACAGTGTTCCTGCAATGACAGAGCAGATGTGAGGACTGCCATTAAAGGGCCACGTTTCAAACCTCGGAGGATAAGGAATGCAGTGATGTGAACAGAGGCAGGCACATCATGACACACTCAGTAAATACTATGAGCCTCAGCAACGGCCTGCAGTGACCTCTCAGCTCCCAGCTCCTTCTATCATGGCGGATATATCTCTGGAGGTTTTCCACTTGCTTATTACCCACTGACACGCTGCTCATGGACACCAAAAGACCCTTTAAGGACACAGATCTCCGGTGACCAACTAGGCCCCACCCTTAATGGGGCATCCTCTTACCAGTTCTGATGGATTTATGCTTTGATGAAGTTGACAACCTAGTGACCCAACAGCTCTCAAGTTCCCACCTTGGAAGCAATCGGGCATTTGTGGCAGGGGTAGGAGTATCTTCTTATCCAAACAATAATGAAGTCTAGTCTTAAGAAAAAAGAGGCTTTGTTTAAAACATATTAGTTTGGTCAACAACCAACCTAGAAAGAAGAATCCAGAGTTTCAAGTCAATTTTTGGTTTATTTCCTCCTGCTGTCAAGTGTGGCATCTATAGACATTTATATTCTATATCTTCAATTTGGTTTAAAGGATTCTGAGGAAGCATTGCTTTGAAAAACCCCAAGATGGCCTAACATTGTCTCCATAGCGCTAATGGACCTTTCTATTTTGCCCAGGTACATACTTTTGCTGAGACTCCGTTGAGCCCATACTGTGGTGGGAAGTGCCAAGCTGGTTGAGGAGATAGGGCATTTGAGAACCGTCTTTATTAAGGAAGCTTAATTGGTCTTCCCAGGCTGGCACCAGCCGCATAGGATGTTCTTACTCCTACGTAATGAATATTAATGCAGGAAGATAGGATACATGCCTCCACTCCTCACCCTGGAGCATTGTGCTTTGCGGTGGTTAACTTGCACAGATCAGGTAAAGTTGCAGGGTCAGCTATCCATCCCCTCTGTTCCTGTAGTACTAATGAGAAAAGTTGAGGAATTGTTTTCTCTCCCTGATTCTCAGCTTCTACCATAATCATGCAGGCAAAATCCTCCCTGATCTGTCCAGAGCCTCCCTGGTTGCCCTCAGAGGGAGTTCCATGTAGGAGCGTCTGCAGAATAGTGGGTAGCTAACTGTGCTGTGCTGTGCAGGTCTGCAGTGCATGCCTACGAGAGAAAATTTAGCCTTTGCACCCTGGGAATCGACTGACCTAATTAGTGTATTCAGACCTTTCATCATGAGGAAAATAAAATTCATCTCCACTTACAACAGATAGAGTAAGTGAGAATATAGAGCTTGCAGTGGGGAAAGTAAAGGAACAGCACTGGGTATACACTTCCATGACCACTGTGGACTAATGAGAGGATAAGGCTGATTTTATACAGTACAAATTATGACTGTATAAAACATTTATTAAGGAACATTTTTTAAGAGAAAAATGTAACATTTTTTTTTCAGGCCTAAGGAACTTTCCTAATACTTAGAAAGAGACAGAGGTCATCTCAGGCTTGCAAATCGGTGTAGGCAATGGTGTTCTTCCATCTTGCAGAATGCTTGCTGGACCCACTGCTGACACATCAATTAGACATATGGAGCACCCCTCAAAAACAGTCAGACCAATTTGTCTTCTTTGGGGGGGGGGCACACAGCAGGTAGCTGCTTTCTTTCTTTCTTTTTTCTTAGATATATTCATTATTTACATTTCAAATGATTTCCCCTTTCCTGGTCCCTTCCCCCCCCCCCCCCGCCCCGCTGAAAGTCCCATAAGCCATCTCCCCTCCCCCTGTTCCCCAATCAACCCTCTCCTGCTTCCCTGTCCTGGTATTCCCCTACACTGCTGCATCAAGACTTTCTAGGACCAGGGGCCTCTCCTCCCTTTGATGTCCAACAAGGCCATCCTCTGCTGCCTATGCATCTGGAGCCATGGGTAACTCCATGTATAATATCTGGTTGATGTTTTTGTCCCTGTAAGCTCTGAGAGTACTGGGTGGCTCATATTGCTGTTCCTCCTATGGTGCTGCAAACCCCTTCAGCTCCTTGGGTCCTTTCTCTAGCTCCCTCATTGGGGACCCTTTGCTCAGTTCAATGGCTGGCTGAGAGTGTTCCCCTCTATATTTGTCATGCATTAGCAGAACCTCCCAGATGACAACTATATCTGACTCCAGTCAGCAAGTACTTGTGGGCACTGTTAATAGTGTCTGGGTTTTGTAACTGTATATGGGATGGATCACTAGTGGGGTAGTCTCTGGATGGTCTTTCCCTCAGTCTCTGTTCCACACTTTGTCTTTGTATCTCCTCCTGTGGGTATTTTGTTCCCCCTTCTAAGAAGGACCAGAGTTTCCATACTTTGTTCTTCCTTCTTGGGTGTCATTTGATATGTGAATTGTTTCTTGGGTATTCCGAGCTTTCTGGGCTAATATTCACTTATCAGTGAGTGCATACCATGTGTGTTCTTTTATGATTGGGTCACCTCACACAGGATGTCCTTCTCCAATTCCACCCATTTGCCTAAGAATTTCATGAATTCATTGTTTTTAATAGCTGAGTAGTATTCCATTGTGTAAATATACCACATTTTCTGTATCCATTCTTCCATTGAGGGACATCTGGGTTCTTTCTAGCTTCTGGCTATTATAAATAGAACTGCTATGAACATAGTGAAAATCATATGTCCTTATTACATGCTAAGTAATCCTCTGGGTATATGCCCAGGAGTGGTATAACAGGGTCCTCCAGTTAGTATTATGCCCAGTTTTCTGAGGAACTGCCAGACTGATTTCCAGAGTGGTTGTACCAGCTTGCAATCCCACCAGCAGTGAAGGAGTGTTCCTCTTTCTCCACATCCTCGTCAGGACCTGCTGTCTATTGAGTTTTTGATCTTAGCCATTCTGACTGGTGTGAGGCGAAATCTCAGGGTTGTTATGATTTGCATTTCGCTGATGACTGAGGATGTTGAACATTTCTTTAGGTACTTCTCAGCCATTCGATATTCCTCAGGTGAAAATTCCTTGTTTAGCTCTGTACCCCATTTTTTAATAGGATTATTTGGCTCTCTGGAGTCTAACTTCTTGAGTTCTTTGTATATATTGGATATTAGCCCTCTGTCAGAAGTAGGGTTGGTAAAGATCTTTTCCTAATTTGTTGGTTGCCGTTTTGTCTTACTGACAGTGTCCTTTGCCTTACAGAAACTTTGTAGTTTTATGAGGTCCCATTTGTCAATTCTTGATCTTAGAGCATAAGCTATTGGTGTTTTGTTCAGGAAATCTTCCCCTGTGCCCATGTGTTCAAGGCTCTTCCCCAGTTTCCTTTCTATTAGTTTCAGTGTGTCTGGTTTTATGTGGAGGTCCTTGATCCACTTGGACTTGAGCTTAGTACAAGGAGATAAGAATGGATCGATTTGCATTCTTCTGCATGCTGACCTCCAGTTGAACCAGCACCATTTGTTGAAAAGGCTATCTTTTTTCCACTGGATGGTTTTAGCTCCTTTGTCAAAGATCAAGTGACCATAGGAGTGTGGATTCATTTCTGGGTCTTCAATTCTGTTCCATTGATCTACATGCCTGTCACTGTACCAATACCATGCAGTTTTTAACACTATTGCTCTTTAGTACTGCTTGAGGTCTGGGATACTGATTCCCCCAGAAGTTCTTTCACTGTTGAGAATAGTTTTAGCTATCCTGGGGTTTTTGTTATTCCAAATGAATTTGAGAATTGCTCTTTCTAGCTCTATGAAGTATTGAGTTGGGATTTTGATGGGGATTGCATTGAATCTGTATATTGCTTTTGGCAAGATGGCCATTTTTAACTATATTAATCCTGCCAATCCACGAGCATGAGAGATCTTTCCATCTTCTGAGGTCTTCTTCGATTTCTTTCTTCAGATATTTGAAGTTCTTGTCATTCAGATCTTTCACTTGTTTGGTTAGAGTCACACCAAGATACTTTATATTGTTTGTGGCTATTGTGAAGGGTTTCATTTCCCTAATTTCTTTCTCAACCAGTTTATCCTTTGAGTATAGGAAGGCTATTAATTTGTTTGAGTTAATTTTATATCATGCCACTTTGCTGAAGTTGTTTATCAGCTGTTGCTGATAAGTTCTCTGGGTTGCTTAAGTATACTATCATATCATCTGCAAATAGTGATAATTTGGCTTCTTCCTTTCCAATTTGTATCCCTTTGACCTCCTTTTGTTGTGTAATTGCTCTAGTTAGGACTTCAAGTACTATATTGAATAAATATGGAGAGAGAGGGCAGCCTTGTCTAGTTCCTGATTTTAGTGGGATTGCTTCAAGTTTCTCTCCATTTAGTTTGATGTTGGCTACTGGTTTGCTGTATATTGCTTTTACTATGTTGAGGTATGGGTCTTGAATTCCTGTTCTTTCCAAGACTTTTAGCATGAAAGGATGCTGAATTTTGTCAAATGCTTTTTCAGCATCTAATGAAATGACCATGTGTTTTTTTTTCTTTGAGTTTATTTATGTAGTGGATTACATTTATGGTTTTCCGTATATTGAACCATCCCTGCATCCCTGGGATGAAGCCTACTTGATCATGGTGAATGATTATTTTGACGTGTTCTTGGATTCGGTTGGCAAGAATTTTATTGAGTATTTTTGCATCAATATTCATAAGGGAAATTGGTCTGAAGTTCTCTTTCTTTGTTGGATCTTTGTGTGGGTTTTGGTATCAGTGAAATTATGGCTTCATAGAACGAGTTGGGTAGTGTTCCTTCTGTTTATATTTTGTGGAATAGTTTGAGTATTGATGTTAGGTCTTCTTTGAAGATCTGATAGACCTTCACTTGTGCACTAAAACCCTCTGGTCCTGTGCTTTTTTTGGTTGGAAGACTTTCAATGACCACTTCTATTTCCTTAGGGATTATGGGACCATTTAAATGGTCTATCTGATCCTGATTTAACTTTGATATTTGGAATCTGTCAAGGAAATTGTCCATTTCCTCCAGATTTTCCAGTTGTGTTGAATATAGGCTTTTGTAGTAGGATCTGATGATTTTTTTGAATTTCCTCAGTTTCTATTGTTATATCTCCCTTTTCATTTCTGATTTTGTTAATTTGGATACTGTCTCTGTGCCCTCTGGTTAGTCTGACTTAGGGTTTATCTATCTTGTTGATTTTCTCAAAGAACCAGCTCCTGGTTTTGTTAATTCTTTGTATAGTTCTTTTTGTTTCTACTTGGTTGATTTCAGCCCTGAGTTTGATGATTTCCTGCCTTCTTCTCCTCTTGGGTGTATTAGCTTCTTTCTGTTCTAAAGTTGTCAGGTGTGCTGTTAAGCTGCTTGTGTATGCTCTCTCCAGCTTCTTTTTGGAGGCACTCAGAGCTATGAGTTATTCTTTTAGCACTGCTTTCATTGTGTCCCATAAATTTGGGTATGTTTTGCCTTCATTTTCATTAAATTCTAAAAAGTCTTTGATTTCTTTCCTTATTTCTTCCTTGACCAAGGTATCACTGAGTAGAGCATTGTTCAGCTTCCATGTGTATGTGGGCTTTCTGTTGTTTTTGTTGTTGTTGAAGACCACCCTTACTCCATAGTGATCTGATAGTAGGCATGGGATTAGTTCGATCTTCTTATATCTGTTGAGATTTGTTTTGTGACCAATTATATGGTCGATTTTGGAGAAGGTACCATGAGGTGCTGAGAAAGTATATTCTTTTGATTTAGGATGAAATGTTCTATAGATATCTATTAAATCCATTTAGTCCAAAATTTCTGTTAGTTTCACTCTGTCTCTGTTAAGTTTGTGTTTCCCTGATCTGTCCATTGAGGAGAGTGGGGTGTTGAAGTCACCCACAATTATTGTGTGAGGTGCAATGTGTGCTTTAAGCTTTAGTAAACTTTCTTTTATGAATGAGGGTGCCCTTTTATTTGGAGCATAGATGTTCAGAATTGAGAGTTCTTCTTGGTAGATTTTTCCTTTGATGAGTATGAAGAGTCCGTCCATGTCTTTTTTGATAACTTTTGGTTGAAAGTCTATTTTATTGGATAGTAGAATAGCTACTCCAGCTCGTTTCCTGGGACCATTTGATTGGAAAATTGTTTTCCAGCCTTTTACTCTGAGATAGTGTTTGTCTTTGACACAGAGATGTGTTTCCTGTATGCAGCAAAATGTTGGGTCCTGTTTATGTATCCAGTCTGTTAGTCTATGTCTTTTTATTGGGGAATTGAGCCCATTGTTGTTAAGAGATAGTAAGGAATAGTGATTGTTGCTCCCTGTTATTTTTGATGTAATTTTTATGTTTGTGTGGTTATCTTCTTTTGGATTTGTTGAAAAAAGATTAATTTCTTGATTCTTCTAGGGTATAGTTTCCCTCTGTTTGTTGATGTTTTCCATTCATTATCCTTTGAAGGGCTGGATTTATGGAAAGATATTGTGTAAATTTGTTTTTGTCATGGAATGCCTTGGTTTCTCCATCTATGCTAATTGAGAGATTTGCTGGATATAGCAGTCTGGGTTGGCATTTGTGTTCCCTTAGGGTCTGTATGACTTCTGCCCAGGTTCTTCTGGCTTTCATAGTCTCTGGTGAGAAGTCTGGTGTAATTCTGAGAGGTCTACCTTTATATGTTACTTGACCTTTTTCCCTTACTGCTTTTAATATTCTTTCTTTGCTTAGTGTATTTGGCATTTTAATTGTTATGTGACAGGAGGTATTTCTTTTCTGGTCAAATCTATTTGGAGTTCTGTAGGCTTCTTGTATGTTCATGGGCATCCCTTTAGGTTAGGGAAGTTTTCTTCTATAATTTTGTTCAAGACATTTACTGGCCCTTTAAGTTGGAAATCTTCACTCTCTTCTATACCTATAATCCTTAGGTTTGGTCTTCTCATTGTGTCCTGGATTTCCTGGATGTTTTGGGTGAGGAACTTTTTGCATTTTGCATTTTCTTTGACTGTTGTGTCAATGCTTTCTATGGTATCTTCTGCATCTGAGATTCTCTTTTCTATTTCTTGTATTCTGTTGTTGATGCTTGGATCCATGACTCCTGACTTCTTTCCTAGGTTTTCTATGTCCAGAGTTGTTTCCCTTTGTGATTTCTTTATTGTTTCTACCTCCATTTTTAGATCCTGGATGGTTTTGTTCAATTCCTTCACCTGTTTTGTTGTGTTTTCCTATAGTTCTTTAGGGACTTCTCCCTGCTTACTTCTCCTGTATTTATTTAAGGGAGTTGTTTATGTCCTTCTTGAAGCCTTCTATCAACATCATGAGCTGTGATTTTAAATCCAAATCTTGCTTTTCTGGTGTGTTGGGGTATCCAGGACTTTCTGTTGTGGGAGAATTGGGTTTGGATGGTGCCTTGAGTCCTGTTAGTAACATTCCTACGTTTGCCTTTTGCCATCTGGTTATCTCTGATGTTAGATGGTCCTGCTGTCTCTGACTGGTGCTTGTAAGCCTATCTCAGCAACCCTGGGTGACCAGCTCTCCCCTAGCACAGAGTACTGTGGTTCTGCCCAGCTCCTGGGTGCAGGTGGAGCCCTGGCTTGTCATGTCCCAAGTGATCTTACACTCGGATGTTCCCTGCATACCTGGTTTTAACAGCCTGCTCAGTCACAGTAGCAAAGATGTCAGACTCACCTCTCTGTTTCTTTCATTACATTTATGCCTTTACTCACTTGGAATGTTTCTGTATCGTGGAATGCACTGCTGAGGTGATGAGGTTTCAATACTGAATGAAGAAGAAAATAATCTCACCCCTCATGAAGCTTTGGAAGAAGGGCTCACAAAGTAGAGTAAAATACATGGATTCCGGAGTATATAAATGGAAAAGGAGTAAGGAGAAGAGAGGGCAAGAGTGCAGGTTTGAATAAAGTGGTTGGGTAGATGTCTAAGCAAGTGATATTTGAACAAAGACTTTAGAGTAATCAGGAAGCAACCCATTTGTACCCCTGAGAGAATGAGTGTTCTGAACTGAACAAAGAGCCAGTACAAAGGCCCAAGGCAGGAACACACAGGAAAAGTAAGAGAAACTGCAAGAAAACTGTTATGTTTGGGTACCGTGTGCATGCTTGTGATCTCAGCACACAGAAAGAGGAGGACACAGGTAGGTTGGGAGTTCAAGGCCAGGCTGAGCTTCATTGCAAGCCCCTGCCTCAAAAATGCAAGGGCCAGAGGAGTAGCTCAGTAGTAGAGGACTTGCCTAGCATGAGCAAGACCCTGGGTTCCTTAACCAGCACCACAAAAAAGAGAATAAGAATAAAAATAAGAAGGATAAGAATAAGAGGAGGAGGAGGAGGAGGAAGGAGAAGGGAAGAGGAAGAGGAAGAAGAGAAATCAGAAGAAGGGGAAGAGGAAGAAAAAGAGGAAAAGGAAGACAATGGTGGTGTAGATAGGATGCAGTGAACAAGAGTCCTTGTAGGTAAAGGGAGAAATGAGTAGGAATGGGGTTCCAGATTGAATAGATGATTCTAAGGAACCCTAGTGATGTCCAGGACCTTCCATGTATGTATTAGAAGTGGGCTTATGAATTCTGCAGATTAAAAATGAGATTTGGTCAGTCTGTAGCCACTAGTCAACCTGAAGCACACCAAGATGAGCCCTCAATTGCTAAATGCTGAAATGGGTGTTGAGAACGAGCCTGCCTGTGTATCTGCAAATGACAGTAGTCAAGACTGCTTGTCAAGAGTGACCTGGTTAACAGAGAATGCGAAGTCTCCCCAGGGAGAAGCAGCAGGAGCTATGGGAATAATTACAATTGATGCAAGAATGGCAAAGAGAGTCATAACCATGGTATTAATATTGTATCAAAATGTATTTTGATATACATTTCAGGAAATCTGTTATATTAGAATGATGACCTTATAATTTACTTTAAGTGTAACAGAATAATCAATTATATATATTAACAAATATATATATATATATATATATATATATATATATATACATATTCTCCACTCTAACTGAGAGAATGAAGCTGATAAATGAGAACTAAAGTTTTTTGTGATAGTCAGCTTTATTCAGTCTCATACAATTTGTACTCTGAGAGTTAAACAAGGTCCCATGGGTAATATTCTCATGGGTTCAAGCTGTCTACAATCCCAAGGGTAAAATGCATGAGGCAAAAACATATTTTTCCATAGAGGCATATAAAGGATACTTTAAACATTTAATTGAAAAACAGCAGCAAACAATAATGACTATCTGAAGTAGACTCACTCCTATCCATTCCTCCTGGGAGGAGCACAAACCCACATTCCAAGAACAATTACATGTTTAAAGAAACTGAGCTCATAAGACTCTTGGTTTCTTGGTGTGTTCTCACAGGCTCTCAGAATTCTCACATGACTCCATTCCTGGACCATGCTCCAACAGTATATAATACTAAATATTAAAGGAACTCAAGTTGATATTCATAAAGTTAATTTGATTTATCTGAACTGTGTTAGTATTTTAGAAGACTTTGTCAATCAGATATTTTAACTTTGCAGTAAATGGAATACATTAAGATTATAAACAAGGGCTATGGTATGTGAATGTGTCTGACTACAGAATCTGTAAGAAACAACCCATGTTACTCCAACCCCTTTCTCCCATGGTTCTGTCAGCTTGGCTTTCACTTAGAATAAGAGCAAACAAGCTGTGGTGGGGTCCACCTGTAGTCCCAGCATGGGGAGGGGAAGGCAGGAGAATCAGAAGTTCAAGGTCATGATCAGCTATATAGCAAGTTTCAGGCCACACTGGGCTCGATGAGACTCAGTTTCAAGAAGAAGAAGAAGAAGGAGGAGGAGGAGGAGGAGAAGGAGAAGAAAAAGAAGAAAAGAAAAAGAAAAGAAAGAATCAAAGAGGACAACAAAGGGAAGAAGGAACGGAAAGGGAGACAGGAAGGAAGGAAGGAAGGAGGGGGAGGAGGGAAAAGGGGAGAAGGGGAGGAGGAAGGAAGAAAGGAAGGAGGGAGGGAGGGAAGAGGGAGGGGAGGAAGGAGGAGAGAAGGGATGGAAGGGAGGAAAGGGATGGAGGAAGAAAGGAGGGAGGAAAGGAGGGAGGGAGGAAAGGAGAAAGGAAGGAAGGAAAGATGGAAAGAAGGAGGGAGGGAGGGAGGAAGGGAGATGTTGAACATAAAAACTCATTGGGGAGTTAGGTTTCCACATCTGTAACTTTACTGCAGTGGTCAGTATTAAAATGTCCTGAAACAGAACAGTAAACAAGCAAGACCTTGATGGGTTTCTCCACATCAGCTATAAGCTACCCTTATTCATGTTTAATGCCCGAAGCCATCATCATCTCTGGGGAGTGAGTTCTAGAACTCCACTTTCTCTGGAATTCCCTTTCTGCCCTGGTTTCCATTCAACCTTCGGTTGCAGCATGCATTTTGACTCAAATTGCTATGTAGTAAAACATGTTTCAGGGTTTGGGGGGATGTAACTCAGTGGGGAGAGCAACTGCATAGCATGGAGACTGTTGCTCCCCAAAGGATCCTGACCACTCTGGGTTGCTCCTGGTGGATCTGCAATGGGATCACAGTCTCCTTCCTGCTGTTGGAGGGCTTTCTTTGTGGGTAATTGTGGCTCTGCCATGCTGGAACTCAGTCTAGGCAGATTCATTCAGTTCTGAAATCAAATCTCGTCTAGAGCAATTACTTTCCCATTATGCATCCTATTTTCTGAAATTTATCAATTTATGGCCAAAATAACTGTACCTTGGGTGATTAAAAACAGCTTATGTGAAGTTAATGAGGCAGCAATTAGACGACAGTGTTCACTCTCCTGAATTAATTAGATAATCCCTTTGCTCCACCAGCAGCAGCGGTGGGTAAGCCATCTCCAAAAGTCTTGAAAGTTACATCTTAGTGTGTGTTGTGAATTTCTTGTTCTGGTGCGTCTTCAAAGCAAAGCCACGGGTGTGATAGGTCACTTATTTTTGCTTGTACTTCAGATCCTCATTTGAGTGACATTTTGGAGTCTTTAGGATTTGTTTGTTTTATTCTGCAAAGCTATTTCCCCCCAAACACAGGAAGAAGGATTGTAAAAGCCACAAGATGAGCTCGCACACAGCTTGAAGGTTTATAAGTTTAATGCTCATGCCCGGCCTCCCCCGATGTCCTGCAGTCCTGTTCGAGACTCATCGTTTGTGTCTTTCTCTTTTCATGAGTTCTTTTGTGTGCTGGGGAGGTTGTTCCCTTTAAGGAGGGACCATGCTTCTGCTAGGATCTGGGGAAGAGGTGAAGGAAGCATCAGTGGAGGGGACCCTGCTATTATTCACACAGTGACAAAACCTCAAGGTTTCCGAACGCCACTTCTACCTGTTTAGACGTGCGCTGAGCTATAGAGATCTTGGGGCTGCTTAATTTGGGTGTGTGATGCTTTTATTTATTTGCAAAGTATTTTTTTTATAATAAACTATATAAAAATCAAAGTTTTTTTAAATTTAAAAAAAGAAAACTCCAAGGGCCATGTGCATATCAATTGTTAAATACTGTCAAAATCTTGAGTTTTTCTTTAACAAAAGGTTTAAGAACGTTTTCTTAAATGAAAAGTTTTGACATTCATGTTTTTATTCTATGCACTTTTCTTTTTTAAGTCAGGAACTCACTACGTAGCCCTAGCTTGCCTAGAACTCATTAGGCAGACCAGGCTAGCCTCAAATTCACAGAAATCCCTCTAAATCCACCTGCCTTTGCTTCCTGGCTGCTGGGATTAAAGGTCCCACTACACCCAATTGATCTGCTCTCTCTTAAAAGAGGGAGCCCTTGAGTGTCATCTGTATTTCCTTGAACCATGTGTGTTTTATCCTGGGGAAAAGATATTTCTTCTACTTAAAGCCCCAGAGACCTTTCTGCCTTTAAGCTTCTCTCCCAACCCAGGCTCTATTGTTTATATTGTGATGAAATATACTAGGCTAGAACACAAAATGTCACTATTAAAATGTTTATTTAGGATTCTCTACTACACTGTCTCTACTACAATGTCCAAAGGCAAGCGCCATTCAACCGTGCTAGAGGGTAAGAATTATTAGACACAGAATATAAATATTATGTGATGATTAACTGTTATTAGTCACCTGCTCAAGAAACCTGTCCAGATATCACTGAACTTGCCTAACCAGCACATTTTTTTCTTCACATTTTCAAAACACCCTTGACATTGAAATCCGTGTTCATAGCCCGAAGACTTAGCTGTCAGGCAGAAGCTTGTTTTGAATAACTTTTAAAATCATTTATGTATTTATCAGTGTGTGTGTGTGTGTGTGTATGTGTGTGTGTGTGTATGTGTATGTATGTATATGTATATGTATATGTATATGTATGTCTAGGCCAGTGGTTCTCAACTTGTAGTTTGTGACCCCTTTAGGGTCAAATGACCCTTTCATGGGTTTAAGAAAACATAAGATATTTCCATTATGATTCATAACAGTAGAAAATTATACTTATGAAGTAGCAATGGAAATAATGTTATGGTTAGGGGGTCACCACAACATGAGGAACTATAATAAAAGGTAGCAGCATTAGGAAGGTTGAGAATCACTGCTCTAGGCACAGATGTGGAGATTGGAGGGCAACTTGTGGAAGCCCTTTCTCTCCTTCCACCACTGGATTCCCGTGATAGAAGTCAGATCATTAGGTTTGGCAACAAACCTTCCTGCTTGCCCACAAAACCTTTTTTTTAATCAGGCAAGATGTTTGATCATTGGAAGCCCAAACTGTAGACAACTTGATATTAATTTCATGTTCTTTTCCTTAAGAGTTACCTACAAATTATCTAAAAGTTACATAATTCTGTCCTGTAGAGAATGAGAGCATATTTTTTTTTTATTGCTAATTGGTAAAAAGCATTACGTTTTGCTAGCAAGTTCATTGAGGGTCCGCATAGGCAAGACAGTTTTCAGACAGCGTAGAGAGCTGTGTACTTTGTGGAAGCTTCCTTTAATCTGGGACAAATAGGGTCCTTCGTCCTTGTGTAAGGACTCTACTTGGTCGAATCCTCTGGTTCTCATAACTAAAATAGCTCAGTGGGAAAAGAGGGGGTGGGAACAAGGACAACAGAAAAAAACAATCAAAAAAAAAAAACCGTCTCGGAGCTTGATATAGAGAGCCAGGGAGGTGCCGAGAGTAGATGCAGCTGGAAGGGAGATACGGGAAAATAAACACCATTCTGAACCCTCAGCACTATAATTATATAAGTCAAGATAAACGTGAAGGCGAAGGTTCCATTTACCTCCCAGGGGTCACGTGTGATGACCTCAAGCCTTCGACCTACTCATTCCCAGCCGCCCCCAGAGGTCCTGAGGAGTGTGGAGCAGAGCTCATTATAGAGACCTGGGTCAGAGCGTTCCAAAGGCAGACGTCTGCGTTCCTTAGGAATTCTTATTTTACTTTATTGAACTCATCCTTTCTCTTCTGCAGGCGCTGTTAATTGAAGACTCGTTTTGCTTTCTTCTACTGCCCGAGTACACCTGGTGGGTCTCACTTTGCATTCTCTGATTCACTTCTCCTGATACTTAAATCTGAGTCCCGAGAAAAGTTTCCAAAGACCTTTCTTGCCCGTCATAGCCACTGGTAGATGACACTGGGTAGTCCATCTGGGTTACAGTTATCAAACAACTCTGTAATAAAACTCTGGGAGGAGAGACGTTCAGGCGTTACAGTCACCTTGCAATCTCATAACACTTTCTCTAAGAGCCTTCCACTACGCCTTGTTCTCGACTCG
This sequence comes from Tokudaia tokunoshimensis, assembly GCA_036184795.1. Classification (NCBI taxonomy): domain Eukaryota; kingdom Metazoa; phylum Chordata; class Mammalia; order Rodentia; family Muridae; genus Tokudaia; species Tokudaia tokunoshimensis. The sequence continues at coordinate 34,426,478 of BTHU01000007.1, forward strand.
TTCTAAACTTCTCCTGGTAGGCACCAAGTAGAAAGCCACGAAGGAAGATATGATAGCGTGTACCTACGATCTCAGCACGTGGAAGGCAGAACAGGACGATTGCTTACATTGAGGCTAGCCTTGGTTACAGAGTACACTGTTTCAAGGAAAGCCACTGGCTTTGAGATGTTTTAATGTGTTTGTGACACAAGTATTGCTTTGTCAGCAACAGTCAGGCAGCTAGAACTATCTAGATCTGTTTGTTTTTACTGTCATTAGGGAAGCCTGGTATCCAAGGACAGCTCAGAAAGGCACTGACGGTAGAGCCTCATGCCCACACACGGTAATTCCTGGTTTTGTTTTCATAACAGTTTATTTTGAATATAGTATTTCACGTCTAGGGTTGTTTGAAAAATAACGCATTGAATTCTGTTGGTCGAGGTGTTCAGCGGTCTGCTGTGTTCTCACCGATAGGACCTTGTAGGTTCTGTGGGTCGGATTTTATTCCATGTGATTGGGGATTATGCTTTCTTTTCAAAATGTTCACATAATTTATGCCATTTCATTTCTAGTTACAGAGCCTAGAGTAACTTTTCTTCCTAGATACTTCATGCCAAGTTGACTACCCTGCACAAAGTTCACCAGCTGGGCATATCTCCCAGGAGTTCTGGATATGGTCAGCCCCACCTAACCCACAGGGATGTAGGTAGATAAATGGTTTACCCAAGGAAAAGTTGTCATAAAAAGGAGGAAATGTTCCATATAGAATGCCAAGGTTGAAAAGTGTCTGTTTCTTTTTTTGTTTGTTTTTACGTACAGTATCTTTGATCTTGTTTTCCCCTCCCCAGTTCTCCCCACCTCCTCCTCACCTCCCTCCCCACCTACTGGTTCCCTGTTAGATGCCATTATTGTGTCTGAAGAAGAGAAATAAGGTGTTATAGGCACACTGTACTCTGACGTGGTATTCTGGGTCATGTTGGGAAATTCTCAGGCATGTTACATCACTGAAGGGATCTTTGCTCTGGTCATACGGTACCCCAGAGCTGGAGAACTGATGGCCCAGGGCCTCTGCAGGGGTGATTTCACTAGTCCCTGTGATGTGACGCTTCAACAAGAAGCTTTCTTTAAATGACTTAGGAAGACATTATTCTGTAAGAGGTGATACACACCCTAAAAAAGAAGATTTGGAATTTTATGTCATGAAAGCAGCGCTGTCCTATAGGTATGTAATATATGTAATATAGATATGTAATATGTAAAATCACCAAGGAGGCATGGCTTTTTTAAAAAAATTAAAAGAATCAAGTTAATTGACATTAATATATTTAACTTAACTGATATACAATAAAATTTCAGCATGTAATAGGTATAAAATTGATGAGTGAATTTTCCCCCTGTATCAAATCTTCAAACTCTAACCTCTGTTTTCAAGAGTCTGCTAGCCATGTGTTTCTAGTAGCAAGACCAACCCAGTAGCCAGCCTTAGTTCAGTTATAATCTCCTGAGAACAACTATATAAACATTCTTACATCTCAGACTACAGTGTCTATAGACCTTGCTTAGGAAGAAGGATAACAAATTGCTACTCCTTTCTCAAAACAAGTCATTAAATGTCAGGTTGAAGTTCAGATTTCATAGTTGCCGTGTGTGTGTGTGTGTGTGTGTGTGTGTGTGTGTGTGTGTGCGCGCCTTATGTCTCGTATCTCCCCATACTTTCTATATACTATTTTCAAGTGGCTTGAACGAGTTTGATACCAGTTGCTCTGTTTTCTTTGCTAGTATTCAGTAGCCTAACCTACCTATGATTTGAGCCAATTTTAAAATATGGACTCTGGCAATCTTTGCTTGTAAACTTGTGCTACTGTTTTCCTGGATGGCATTAAAGAATCTCTTAAGGAAGAAGAGAAAATCATCTGCTCCCAAACAGGAACCAGTGTGCTTTTTAGCCTCCTGGTTGATAAGATCATTTAATGAGACTATAAACTGCATAAAGCCAGGTGATTCATTGTTCCTCCTTCAGAAAGTTAGACTCCTTACAAAGTCACTCATTCTCCATATTTTTCCTGATAAATATTTTGATCATGAGCATTATAATGTCAAAATTATATTAAGTTTTATCATATTATCATAATATTAAGATCTTAAATAAAAATATCTAGATAATGCATGTACATTTCCTAGTTGTTGCCTTTTTGTTTCCAAATCTGATTATACCAGAGAGTGACCATTTGGCACGCAGACAGACATTAACGGTAGTTTTATATGAAACTATGAGTTCCTTTTGCTACAGTTATTTTGCCTTTTGGAAACACTTACCAAGACTGTTAATAATTTACCACTCCAGTATTGATACATGATACCTGTGAGATATACCTGTTCTTGCTGCTATATTCACTTCCCATGGTGGCAGAGCAAGTTACCACAAGCTTATTAGCTATAAACTCAGGTCATTATCTCAGAGTTCAATCAGAAGCAGGATGTACTCAGTTCTCTGTTCAAGATCTAGCAGAGATAAAATTAAGATGTATCTCCACTTAGGCTGGCATCTAATTTAAGACTTAGATCTCTCTCTCTCTCTCTCTCTCTCTCTCTCTCTCCCAATTTTAAATTTTTTTCAATGCTGGTAGTTGAATCTTGGTCTTGTACATGCAAAACATTTCCTATATTACACTATATCCTCAACTCTAGATTTGCTTATTAAGACACAGATGTCTTTAGTCCCAGCACTCAGGAGGCAGATGCAGACAGATCTACATAAGTTCAAAGCCAGCCTGGTCTACAAAGTGAGTTCCAAGATACACACAGAAAAACTCTGTCTAAAAAAAAAAGTAAAGGCAAGATCTCACTGAGCTGCCGAAGCCAACCTTAAACTTATTCTGTCCTAGGCAGGCTGTAACTAGTGACCCTTCTGGCTCAACCTTCCCAGGGTCTGGGATCCCTGACTATGATACCATAGCTAGCTTCACATTATCTTTCAAGTATATGTGATCATTAGCTGAGTTCATTTCCGTCCAGCTGTCAAACTTAAATATCTGCCATTTTGAAGCAAAACTCCCCTTTTACCTCAAATCTCCTCTCAGAAAGGGCACATTTCCTCTTTCAGGTTCTCCCATAAAGTCAGACCCTTTTATCAATGGAAAGGAAATGATTTAAGACTTTTAATTACACCCCCTTTAGTCTTGTACTCCAGCAGGAAGTGGAGATATGAGCGCCAATTTGAATTCGCCCCATCAAGATCTTCACTTGCTTAGAACAATCTCTCTCCTGATGGTTGTTCGTTGTTGGAGTTCCATCTTGCTGAACAGAACAAAGTCAAGCGTCCTTGTAGTGGAGCTTTAGAGGGGAGTCAGAGGAAGAAACAGAACTTGACCTTCCAGATGAGCTGTAGGAACAAGATATTTGGGAATTGCTAGATGAGGTATAGGGAACTTTCTCCTAGGGCCAGTTCTTTGCTGTGGTTGTGAGAACTTCTGAAGCTGAGTCTTGAACCCATGTCTCCAGCCCATCCAACAGTTCTCTTTACGGTTTTTATATTTATTGTTTCTCAATAGATCAAAAATGGCTAAGGCAGACTGTGGCATTTTCCGAATAGGCCCAATTATACACGGCCTAATATTCTTTGGAGGAATTAATATTTTTCAAATAAGATGGAACTCAATTAATTGTTCCCTGGTGATAAAAATTAATGTCTGTGTTACTAGACAGGATTTTGTGTATATTCATCTTTTATCATCACCTTATTTCCATTTTCCAGTACATGATTAGTTGAAACAATTTTTTAAAATATAGCCAGTATCAAAAATAACTGTTTCCGAATTTTATGCCTTAAATATCATTGGGATGAGATTTCTCTTTCTTCATGTTGCTTCCCTTCCTTGATTCACACTGATACTGAGATAAGTAATGAAATATTGGTAAAGAAATAAGTATCACTCACTTTTGTGATGCCCAGGATTGCTATTGAGCTTGAGATATTAAAAATCAAAAGTGCGGACTGGAGCAATGGCTCAGCAGTTAAGAGCACTGACTGCTCTTCCAGAGGTGCTGAGTTCAAATCCCAGCGACCACATGGTGGCTCACAACTATCCATAATGAGATCTGATGCCCTCTTCTGGGGTGTCTGAAAACAGCTAGAGTGTACTTACATATAATAAATAAATAAATCTTTAAAAATCAAAAGTGAGCCGGGCGGTGGTGGCGCACGCCTTTAATCCCAGCACTTGGGAGGCAGAGGCAGGAGGATTTCTGAGTTCGAGGCCAGCCTGGTCTACAGAGTGAGTTCCAGGACAGCCAGGGCTACACAGAGAAACCCTGTCTCGAAAAACCAAAAAAAAAAAAAAAAAAAAAAATCAAAAGTGATTCTAGTTTTAATAACCAGACTCTAGTATTAAAATGTTTCTCCTATTAAAGTGTTTTTCCTAATTTTTTGTTTTTGTTTTTGCTTTTGGTCAAGGAGATTATTGCTCCTGCTGTCAAGTACTCTCTCAGAGCACTGCAAAAGTAACAAATATTATCATTTATTGGGAGGGGTAAGAGATGGTTGATATCACAGACACACAGTCTATGCCAGGACATAGAGGTGACCTGGTTCCCTGATCATGATAGTGAGCTGATATATTGGTCTTAGCATATCTCAAATATCTGAAATTGGATCCACTATCTCTTAATTAATTAAGTTGCTGATCTGTGGGTTTTGTTTTTTAACTAAGCACAAGGTTAACTGAATCATTTAGAGTTTATTTCATCCTAAGCATTAAGACTCCTAGCCTTTTAGCAGGCACTTGGTCATAGCAACAAGGAAAGCAATACAACGATTAAACCCATCACTTCATTTTCTACCCTCCAATGATGGTCCATTGTTAGCTGTAAAAAGCCTGAGCTTACAGTAGTTTTACCACACCCTTCATTGTCCTATCTAGTCACCTCTCATGTGTCACCTAGTCATGATAGATATATATATATCATGTCAGCTCTATCTCTGACATGGTAGGCAGGTTGCCTCCAGCAGCAAGAAAATCGATAACAATACAATTTGTCGTATGACCTCGAATGGTAATCTAGTGACAGAATGTGAAATGTACCGCAGAGGCAGCAGGATGCAGAGGTGATCAAGTCCCATCTCAGAGTCTGTTGACTCGATCGATCAGAGACAGACACTGCTCTGTGTAGCAAGGGCCTATCCCTGGAAGCAGGATCGTGATATGGCTATTGCTTTACTTCGGCCTTATTATGGTCGTCATCATCTCTGTTTTGTCACTGTTGATGACACAGTTCTGACTGAAGACATATCACAATGCATGTGCCTATTAATGGAATCGCTGTCAGCAAACATCACAAGGTGAAAGGACCGCATCTCGTTCATCAGCTTAGGGGAGTCCTGGGTTCTGTACTGAGTTCTTCTACATAAAGCTTTGCAGGTTCTCTTTTATGTATGACCTCTCAAAACTGCTTCATGGCTATTGAGGGCTGGAAGAGCTCGTGATACTCAGGCGGGACAGAAGAACTTCTGACCCCCAGCAGGAAGTAGAAGGTCATCCTTGTAGTTGTAAGTTGAAAAGCTTCAAAGAGATGATTTGAAACGGTCCTGATAGAAGACGTCTTAAAAGCAGGACTGTGTGCCCAGTAGAATATAAAGGATATAGTTAATTGATTTTAACATCCTTTCTCAAATGACTGACTAGCAGCACTATCCCATATGGAGGAACCAGTTTTTCTCATCAAGTCCTGGAGCCTCCAACAAGGCCTGGAGCTCAGTTCCCGCTGAAACAATGTTTGTCTCTTTATAAGTGTCAATCACTGTTTTAAGTTCAATTATCCTGGTTTTCAGGATGTGAAAACAGGCTGAGAAATCCCGAGACTCAAACTCAGACATACGTGACTACACAGCACACTATTTTCAGAGTTCTATCATCGTGTACTTATGAGTTCTGTGGAACATTCGCCTGATAGTATCCGGGGCGGGGGGGGGAAGAAAAATACAGGGTGAAAGTTCAAGAGGGAAATTTTACCTCTTGATGTGCATTTAACCATCACTGGCATTTAATTTGCCAACAACAGTGGTGGGGTGCAGCCTGTCACTTGGTGAGGCTAGAAGGTTTCTACTGCATCATGACCAAAAGCAACATGGGAAGGAAGGGTTTTGATTCATTCTACACTTTCAGGTAACAATCCATCATTGAGGGAAGTCAGGGCAGGAACTGAAACAGGGCAGGAACCTGGAGGCAGGGGCTGATGCAGAGGCCATGGAGGGGTGCTGCTTACTGGCTTGCTCCCCATGGTTTGCTCAGCCTGCTTTCTTAGTATCCCAGAACCTCCTGCCCAGGGGTGGCTTAACCCACAGTGAGCTAAGTCCTCCCACATCAATCACTAATTTAAAAAATGTCCCACGGGTTTGCTAACAGGCCACTCTGAGGGAGGCATTTCCTCAACTGTGGTTTGCTCTTCTCAAATAACTCAAAACACAGGACAGGCGGTAACGTTTAAATCAATGAAGAATAGATATGTTTACAACGACCCACTACATATACACTCGAGTGTCTCGTAATGAGCACAACCTGTTAAGTATAACACATTTTGTTATTTTCAGTTTTATCTTCCTTATGTAATTCTACTTAATGCTTTAAATACCCATCAGACTGGGTACCTGATCCTACCAAAGACTCTCCAGTGGAGTTAAAATCTCACTCCTTTTGGCAATCTGAAGTGAAGAGTCTGCCGACTGGTGATCCACTAATCATTACTGGCATGGAGAAAGGCTCTCTTGCAGCCGATTTCTTAACACGTAAATATGTGACTTGATCAAAACTTTAGTTTCAAACGTCTGAACTTCCCTATTGTTTTGAGAAATGGGAAATCTCCACTAATATAGTACCCAGTGGCTGGAGCTGACTGAACCAAGGAGCAGTTGCTCCTGCTTCTCCGTGGGCTTGGCCATTCTTTACCTCCCCGACACTGAATATCAGCAGCCATTTGAGACTGGACCTGTGTGTTCGTTGGGGAGAAGTATTTCGTTACTGAGCATGTGATGGGAATCTAAAACTAAGGGGGCCGTGCGGTTATCCTTTCATAACACCTGTTCAGTGTATTCGCATCATCTCTCGGTTCCCGAAAGCGCTCAGTCTGTGACTCATGGAGTAAGGGTGGAAGGAGGGGGAAAGTTCACAATAGAAGGGGAAAAGTGCCCTAGGAAGATACGGAAAGTAGCAAATCCATAAGACTAAAATATTAAAACTTCAGGGGTCAAGAGCACCCAGTACAGGCCGAGTGGATTTTTAAAGACAAAGGAATATATATGTGAATCTAATTAGCAAAATCTGCCAAGGAAGATTCTAATCTCTTCTGATGATTCATCTGTGTCTGAGCCCTGCTGCTGACAAGAAGAAACACAAGTCAAGGATTGAAAGGATTTGAGAGGGCATAGGAGGAAAGAGGGAGAGGGAGAGGAGAAGGGAGGAGAAGGAGGGGAAGGGAGAGAGAAGGGGGTAGAGGGAGAGGAAGGGGGAGAGAGGGGGGAGAAGGAAAGGGAGAGGGGAAGGGGGAGAGAGGGAGGGAGAGAAGGAAAGGGAGAGGAGAAGAGAAGGAGAGGGGATAGGAGAGAGAAGAGGGGAGAGGGAGGGGGAGAGGGAGAAGGACAGAGAAGGATAAAGAGAGAGAGAGCTGTTACTCTCATCTGGAATAACATGTCCATGGAACAGGGCAGCAGTGGACTCTTCCATTTTAAGAGGCAGCTGGAACCGAGCTGTCTAGTATGAGTTTAGCCACCCACTGGAAGATCTCAAATTATTTCTCACTGGTGGGTCCAGCCGGCTTTGTTCCTAAGTTCAAATGCGACATGAATCAAGGTGCATGGTAACTCATCCTTTTAGTCCCAGAATTCAGGAAGCCAAAACTGGAGGATCTCTATAAAATCTAGGGCAGCTTAAGTAAGCTACAGTCCTGACACTCACAGACAAGCATAACCCAAACAATCAAATAAATGTGAAGTGAGATGATATTCTTTTTTTTTCTTCCCAAGACAGGGTTTCATTATGTAGCTCTGGCTGTCCCAGAGCCCAATATATAGACCAGGTTGGTCTCAAACTCAGAGATCTACCTGTCTCTGCTTCCCAAGTGCTGGGATTGCTCATCTATGACAATATTCTTAATCTTTGAGTCTTAAGAAGTCTCAGCTATCATTACTCAATGTAATTCATTAGAGTAGACAAGTCTTTGCTGCTAGTAAAAAACACCACAGGCTAGGCAGCTTAGAGAAAATAGTAGTTAATCTTTCTTTGTCCTAAGATACTGAAATCTAAAATCAAAAGCTTGAGAAGATTTGGCAAGCAGTTGTTTATTGGCTCTTAGTTGGTACCTTCTTTCTGGGTTCCAGTATGGCAGAGTTGGGAAGAGATCTTTTAATTGGGTCTATTATTATTATTATTATTTGAAAAACCTTATTTTTTTCTTTCTGATGCTGGAATTCGAACCTAGTGTTTTGCACATGCTGAGTAGTCTACCACTGTCTCTTAGCCCAAGACTTGGATTTTATTTTATATTATTTTATTTTAAAATAAGGGCACAAGTCTCTTTCCTAGGAACTCCGTTTTCATGCTCTATTCATTCTCCAAGCCCCTGCCCATTTATTCCATCACCCTGGGCATTAGAATGTCAGTGGCCAAGTTTTCGGGGAGTAACCACAGGCACTCAGGTCTTTGCAATGCAGAGGCTGACATCCTCTCATTAACCCTTGGCAGGAGTCAGATTAGACAGGGAAGTCATGTACATTCGGCCTTATCTGGAGCTGCCCCCACCGTGCTGGCAAGCACACCTCACTGGAGAAAATTGGAGCTGCTAAGTTTTAACTGCAGCATGGGGGAGAAAAAAAAAAAGAAAGTAAAAAAGTTACTCAAGAATTAACAACCAAATGTCTAATTAGACGATTTGATGAAAAGAACCAAAATAAACCTGCTGCAATTTCCACTAAAATACCGAACTCTTGCCCCAGACTAAAAATAATTCTGAAAAGGATCTCAACCGTCCCAGGAATCTTTTGGATTTAATAATAAAGAAAGAAGAAGAAACAATGAGAATAGACAGCCGATTCTTGCTTAGATGTCTTTCTCTGGAAGAGTGTTGGCTTCTCCTTTGTTCTGTCAGTTCCCCAGGGAGCAACAGAAGCTGCCTCACCCCTGCTGTTCCTCTGCCAGAAATTGGAGCACAAAGGGCTTCTAGCCTGGCGCAGGCAGTCTCTTGTCTTTCTATTCCCTGATGAGCTGAGCCCTACAAACAATCTTCCCACTGTGATTCTCCTGTGTCCCAAACGCCACAGTCCGTGTTTATCCTTCATATGTCACGGTTTTTCATGTCTTACTGTTTTAGCAAATCAGAATGAGGGCTTATTTTAAACTCTTCACAGACTGATGAAAAGGTCTCTAATTCTTAGACTGTAGATAAAAGCGAAGGTACTAAAATATTATAAGAATAACTTTGCCCAGAATAAATATGCATGGAACCTCTTGTGCATAAAATAGCCAGGATCAATCAAAACCCTTAGACCTAAGATTTTACAATGACTGAAGTAATACATATAGATAACAGTATAGATATATTAGGTACAGGAAAACTTGATTTTCCTGCAGAGAGATTATAAAGTAATGAATAGAATATAACCAACATGGTATTTAAGAGGAAAATGTAGACTACTAGCTTATTAGTATAAAGAGCATCTCTCTTCTGCTCCCAGTTCACCAATAGATTCTCCTATTCTATGAAAGGAAGCCCATACTGAGTAGATAAGTTGTCAATCTTTTCCACATAAAACATGAAGCCAAGAGAAAATGGGAGATCATCGAGAGGACCCAGAGGATGCATGATTTTTATTTCTAAACCATGCAGGGGAACAGGATGAGCAGATGAGACCCATGATAGTCTAGAGCCCATAGCACGAAGTACACGGAGCTCCTGTGGGCTTGAATGTGTTCTTCCACAAATTCAGGTACTTAATAGACCAGATGGTGTTGTTAAGATAGGGAACCGTGAAGAGATGAGGTCTCGTCTCCGAAAGGACCTAAAGGTTGTGAACGTATGGCTCAGATTGTTGCTTGAGAAGAGAAAAAAAGAAGCAAGAACAGTAAAGTGTTCAGCCCTCTGATGTGTATATCGTCACCCAGCAGCAGCAGCAGAAGGGTGTCTGGTGGTCCTACGGGGCAGGGCCAAAGCATCATTGCTCTGTCATTGCTTAGTGCTGATTCTGTCTGTTTGGTCTTGATTTCTACTCTTCTCTAAGCCTGTATCCAGCGATCCTGGCTCTTTTGTGAGCCCTTGACAGAAGCAGTCAGTGCATGTCCCTCTCTCTCTCTCTCTCTCTCTCTCTCTCTCTCTCTCTCTCTCTCTCTCTCTCTCTCTCTGTGTGTGTGTGTGTGTGTGTGTGTGTGTGCGCCTGTGTCTAAATGTGTGGAAATATTATATGGAGTTGGCTTACATGATTATAAAAGCTAGTAAGTCCCCTGCCTCTACAGGCTGGAGACGTAGATCAGGTGGAGAAATTTTAGTCTGAAGCCAAAGAAGTTTGAGACCCAAGAAGAACCAGTGTCCAGCTGGAGTCTCAAAGGAAAAAGGCCAGTGTCCCAAGGCCTGACATTTTGTTCTAGTTACACCTTCATCCAATTGGATGAACCTGCCCATATTGGAAGGGAAAAGCAATCTGTTTTGGCCATTTTACCAATTTACACATTAATCTCCTGCAGAACCACTCACAGAAATATGAACAAATGTCTGGATACAGAACAGACTGGGCAAATTGAAGGATTAAAAAAACTAATAATAACCATCATTATCTTTCAACAGATTCCTTTCTGTTTCAAATGGCTAGACTTGGTTTCTGTTGTTTGCAATAGCATGCCCAGATGAACTTAACTCATGTTAAAAACTGTTTTCCAGATCTCATACTGTATGTCAGTCACTGTCCTAGATGTTGTGGACATAGAAATGAACATGATCCTCAAGATATTTGCCCTTGTAGAATGACATTTCAGTAAGAAATACAAGCACGGTAGAAGAAACATAAATTAATAAAACAATGCCAGTTGTCAAACACAGAACCAGCAACAGGCCAATGGGAGAGAAGGAGGAAGCAGGCTGGATGACTTTGCATTACCAGGTTAGGAGAGCTCTCTGCAAAGATGCAAGGTGAGACCTGTATGTGAGAAAGAAGGCAGCCATGGGACGGTCCAGGGAAAAGACACTGCAGGCAGAGAGAAGCAGACCAACAGTTGTTCCCAACAGGGACGCGATTTGTGTTTCAGCAGTTAAAAGGACGCTGTAGTCTTATCGAGGTGTGGGAAAGGTCGGTAGTAGAAGATGGAGTCAGACATATGTAGCTTTCGCCAGTTATGAAAATAACCCAGATTCTCTTTGGATTATCGGTAGCCACTTGGGAGTTTTAAGAAAAGGAATGAAACCAATTCACAAATAGAAAGAACCTCTTGGAGATTTGCGTAGATACATCCTGAAGGAACAGAGTGGAAGTAGCACCGTTGGCTGTAAGTTGCAGGAGCCCAGGTGACCTGGAATGGACGCTAGGGTCCTTCTACACAGGACTTTTTGTCTCAGCCATCCCGGATGGGGAAACGCCACAGAGGCGGACTGCTGAAAGCAGTTCATCTTGTCCTTCAGCAAAAAAAGAAAAAAAGAAAAAAAATAGTTTGTATTAATTCAAGGGCACCGGGCGTCAAAGCCGCCATGTAAATGCTTGGATAAACACTTCCATTTCCAAGCAATTGAGAAGGTTAGTGCGGTATTCTTTGTTCAATTTCGTGTAATTTTCCATTCCATTCAGCTGAAATAAGCAAGCAGGCAAACATTACCGCTCAATTTTTTTTTTATTTTTTTTAAGCTTTGTGCTAGCAAGAGAATGTAGTGCCCTGAGAAACACAATTCATTTTCCTCACACTGAGCTGGTTTCTTTGTTAATTCAAGGTTTCATGACAAAGAATGTTTCCTTGAGATGATTTAAAAAAAACAAAACAAAACTGTGCCAACACAAAAAAAAAAAAACCCACCATATAAACAGTTGCCCTAATCTGGAATATGTATGCACAAGTGTGCAGCAGTTTGTGTGTATTTAAACAAGCTGATATTTTGGAAACACATGCTTGCTGTTCACTCACGTTCTTGATAATAAACCCCGGGGAAACCAACCAAACTTATCGACCACAAATATTGATTACATATCACTATTTATTTGATCCTGTTAATACCTCTGTGAAACTACTTCTAATCTTGAACGAAGGAAGAACACGTGAGAATAGCTTAAGCAGGAATTCTTGTGGTGCCCTTCAGGACAATAGAGAGTATTTTTGTCCTGTTTAAAGTTCTTAATGGAGAAGCAAATAAGAGAATTAGGACATTATCTAATTAATAAACTGACTTACATGTATCATCTTCGAATATACCTAGTTTCACTCCTAAGAAAAATGATTGGTAAGATCGGTGCATTTAAACATGATGGACAGCCGTTAAGTGTCATCCAACACGCCTGAGACTGTGCTGGTTAGCCAGAAAGTATCCTTGGGTGATGAGACCTATTTATATATTCTTGCTAGCTGATACCATGCCTCTGACTTTTTTCTATCTTGCTATTCATGACTAGAACACTCCCAAAAAGCTTTCTTTAAGTCCTTTCTTCCTTTCCTCTTGACTCAGAGTTACTAAGACTAAGTCATGCCTATGTTCTTTTTATCATTTCCTCCCAGGGCTCTGGGATACTAACTTAGAATCCCTAGGAGGTGCTAGGAAACATTGTTTGGGGAAGTAGGAGAAATGCTAGAACCATTAATTATGTTTATTTTGATCTCACCTTAAATTGTTTCTTTGTTTTTCCTTTATAAGGTACATACTATAATTATGATCATACAGGTATAATTTAGCAATAAATAAATACTTGTATTTAGTAAGTGACCCATTCATTGGGATGTGCCAGAGATCCAGTGATTTCATTGCTGGAAGTTGATTGGGAATGCATTTCAAATCAACACCTGTGAGAAATAAAGGGGCTAGGATTGCATCATGGTTCGTAATATATTTAGCAACATCTCTAGGCATACTGGCATCTGGTAGGTGGAGACTTAAGTCACTACTAAATACCCTATAATACACAGTGTAGCCATCATAATAAGAGATTAGCCAGCTCGACTGTTGATAGTGCTGAGTCTGTGGAACTCTGAGGTAGAAGGAGAAGCCGGGTGGGGAGTCAGAGGCAAAGCCTGAGAGGGGTGGAGTTGGGAAGGTCTTTACAGTGTCTCCCAAGGGTGGCCTGGGGCCAGTGGGCTGGCCGGTCAATACCGAATGACCTTGGGAGAGAAGTATGACCTCAGAAGGATGGCTCTCTTTGGTCTGCCACAACCCTGAGAGAGAGAGAGACGAAGTTATGAGCAGTCAGCTGCCAGCAAGAACAAATACAAGAAAATGGGGGCTGCCACTCTGCAAAGGCCACGGAGGGAGACGGTGAATGGTGACCCACAGTGGCCACTGTGGTAGAGGGATCCTGGACTAGCCTCGTTACTCTTGAAGCAGCATTTCTAAGTGCTGTTATCTTTATTTTTAAGTTTTTAAAAATCTCCCGACACAGGCTCTCACGTCGCCCAACTTGCTATGCAGCTGACCTTCTACTTCTGATCCTCCTGCCTCTACCTCCCCCGTGCTGAGGTCACAGCTATGCTCCATCACAGCTAGGTTTTTTTTATTGCGTTTATATATTTTAAAAGATTTATTGTATCACTTTCAATTATGTGTATATGTGTGTCGGGGCAGATACGTGGTAGTACTGGTGGCCATGGAGGTGCCAGAGCATCTGATCCCCCGGAACTGGAGTTACAAGCAGTCACGAGCCACTTGATGTGGGTACTGGAAATCACACTTGCTCCTCTGCAAGGACAGCATGAACCGTTTATCCCCTGAAACATCTCTCCAGCCTACGGCATTTATATTTTATGTGTGTGTGTGTGCTCACATGCGCTTGAGTATGTGTGTGAGTGCGTGCGTGCGTGTGTGTGTGTGTGTGTGTGTGTGTGTGTGTGTGTGTGTGTGTATAAAGACTAGAGATCAACTTCAGGTGTCATTCTTCATGATCTTTGAGACAGGCTCTCTCACTGGCTGACTGGCCAGAGTCCCAGGGATGTTCGGTTTCTACCTTCTCAGCACCAGATGACAAGCATTCACCACGTGCCTGACTTTTTTTTCATGGGTTCTGGGATCAAATCCTGCTTCTAGTGCTCGTGCGGCAATTACCAATCAAGCTATCTCCCCAGACCATTTTATTGGATTCTTAAGATGTATTTATTTTATGTATGAGTGCTCTTTTTGTATGTACACATGCGTGTCACTAGAGGGCATCCAATCCCGGTACAGATGGTTGTGGGCCTCCATGTGGTTGCTGGGAATTGAACTCAGGAGCTTTGGAAGAGCAGCCAGTGCTCTTAACCACTGAGCCATCTTTCCAGCCCCTTTACTAGATTCTTAATTGACAACAACTCTACATTTATGCAGTATATTATGATGTCTGATATATGTTCATAAAATGATTAAAGCGAGCTGAGCTGAGAAATTATCATCTCGTTGGTGATGAAAACATTTAAATCTATTGGCGGCAATTTGGCATCTCCAACGCACCATGATTTCATGGCAGCCATCACGCCACGCAATCGATTCCTGAAACTTCCTCCTCCCATCTGTCCTTCAGGGTTTTTTGCCTGAGCGGTCCTCTCCCTGATGCCTCATTGTTAGCAGATCTCATTGATTCTTACAGCAATTCCAGGTGGAAAGATTCCACATCCAACCCGTCATCAGCTTTCTAGCATGTATTTCAGAACGTTAATCTTCCATGCACTGTGACACTGTTCCCCTCCGTCTCCCCTGTACTCAGTCTCCCCTGTGTTCCACCGCTCCTGTGCTCCTGCCTCGGAAGCCTTTGGTGTTCCAAAACTTCGTGCTGGGGAAAGCACAGGCAGCTATACGTGGCACTAGTGGAAGAGTTTGTGGGTCACAGCGTAGGGGCTATGAATCCAAAAAAATGTCACCTCATCTCATCTTTATCTTCAGTTTTCCTTTCACCTGGTTTCTTTTCCCTTTCTCGAAAATGTCTATGTTCTTATCACAGCAGATGCGTGCCAAGGAATAGAATTTAAGTATAGCGCCATCGCCTGGCTCCCCCCTCACCTTCTGCTTTCCCTCTTCCGAATCTGGTGGTGATTCGGGCATCTTCTTCCCATGCTCATCTTTAGCTCATGAGCCCTGGTGGCTTGACCTCTGGCCCCCTTTGCTTTCCTAACTTTGCTCTTCCAGAGGCTGCCTAAGACCCTCAAAGATTATCCTTTAAAACGTTGTCCTCTTCCATTTGAACTTTTTGTGGCACTTGAAAATGAACTGATAAGACTGAGTACCCCCTTCCTTTTAAAAAAGTTTTTCCCCCTCTATTAAATAACCCAGAGAAGAAAGTGGTTGAGATTTATTTATTACAAAGAAATTATTTATTACAAAGAAAACTGATGTAACCATCACCTGGGGCATGAATAAGAGTATTCCTCTACATGCTACACTCCCTCCATTCTGCTAACATATGGCAATTGTTCCCTTTTTTTAAAAAAAGTTTAATTTTATGTGTATGAGTATTTTGTCTGTTTGTATGTATCTATGTATACCGCGTGCAATTCTGAAAGAGGACATCTAATACCCTGGAACTGCAGTTACCTGCAGTTACTGACAGTTCTAACTGCTGGGAACTGATCCTGAGTCCGATAGAAGAGCAGCCAGTGTTCTTAACCTCCGAGCCATCTCTCCAACCCAGATTATTCCTTTTGTTTTTTCTTTTCTTTTCTTTATTTTTTAAGGCATTTTTATATCTAACAATATATTCCTAAACATAATGGTTTCAGTGTGCCTGGTTTTAGAAGTTATTTTTGATCAACGTATTTGTGACAATCTTTATTACTGTGAATAAACTGAGGTTAATTTATTTTAGTATTGTATATTATTTTGTTGTATATATGTATATGTGTATGTGTATGATGTATATTTCATTTATTCATTCTACTGTTTATACATAATGGAGATGCTTCTAGCTCTTGCTGATTACAAGTTACATTGGGATATCTATATAAACTCCAGGTACGTAACTTGGACAAATAGGCCCATGTATTAAGTACCTAGGTATGGAAGTGATGACTCATTGGTTCTGGGTTTTGTATACTTTTAACCTAGTGTATAGTAGTCTTCCAAAGTGATTGTACCAACTTACGTTGCTGATGAAGACACCAGCAATGTATCAGAGTCCCCACATCCTGTGCACTTGCAAACATCTAATAATAATTGTCTCAACATCACCGTTTCTGTGGCTTTATAATGGTATCACAACTAAGAACTATTTTGCAGTCTCTGGAGGAAGATGACTATTTCTTGTTGAATTCGTAGGCATTTGGATATCTAATTTTGTGAAGCATCTGTTTAAGTCTCTTGTTCATTTATTTTAGCATATTGCCTGATTTTTGCCTTACTTACTTACTTTTTTAAAAATCATTTTTATTTTACATGTGTGAGTATTTTGGCCACATGCCTGTAAGTTCCACCATGTTCGTGTAATGCCTGTGGAGGCCAGAAGATGCTGTTAGATTCCCTGGAACTGGAGTTACAGGCAGTTGTGAATCACCATGTGGATGTTGAGAACCAAATCCAAGAGCAGTAACTACTCTTACCTGCTGAGAGCTCACCCCAGCCCCTTTGTCTCATTGGCTTGAAGACTTTCAAAATATGTATTTCAGATAATCTTTTAATTAGTTATACACTCTGCAAATATCATCTCCAATGTCTCAATTCTGAAAATGTCTTGATAAAAAGAAGTTTTCAATATGACTATAACCTAAACACATCATCTTTTTCTTCCATGGTAAGTTCCTTCCACTTCCTGTTTAAGAAATAACCTAGGTTACCAGGTTTGGTGATGCTCATTGTAATTTGGGGTTCCGGCAAACCTGGGTAGTACTGAGACCTTGTGAATTAAATGAAGGAATGTAAGAGAAGAGAGGAGAAGAGAAAGAGGAGAGGAGAAGACAGAAGACAAAGAAGAGAGGAGAGGAGAGGAGAGGAGAGGAGAAGAGAGGAGAGAAGGGGGGTTGATGGGAGAGAAGAAGAGAGGAGGGAAGAGAAAAGGATAGAAGAAGAAAGGAGAGGCCAGGTGAATCGAGGAAAGGAAGGGAAGAGAGGAGAGTGAACAGGAGGGGGATTGGGGGAAGAAGAGAGGAAGAGAGAGGAGAGGAGAGGAGAGGAGAGGAGAGGAGGGGAGAGGTGGGGAGGGGAGGGTCTAGCTCCTGACATCAGTTTTCTATGTCTTCTTGTAGAAAGTTAAAGCTTTGTGTGTCACATTTCAGGATGAGGTCTACTGGGAATTCATTTTGCATGTGTTAGGAGACAGGCAATTAAGATCCTGTTTGGTTTCCAAATGGATGTTCCACTTAGCTGGAGTCATTAATCACCGAGTTTTCTCCAGGAGTCTTCAGTACTTCTCTTATTGAATATCAACTCTCCACACACAAGGTCCTTTTCCTTTTCTACTGTGTTCTATGGGTATATTTGTTGACATCTATTCCCTTAATTACCATAAAATTTCTAGTCAGTTTTGATATCAACTCAAGCAAGTTATAGACTTTGTCTTTTCTTTTCATACCTGGGTTGATAATACTGGTTGAATGTCATTTTTGTTAATTTTTGGAACCAGCTTACAAAGCTGCACAAAGGTCTTATTGCTGTTCGGGTTAAAAAACAAACATCTTTAGCACGTTGAACATCGCTTTCCCTCCATATGTGTCTCTCTTTTATTATTTTCAATTAACCTAAAAATATTTCATAGATGCCTGCCAGGAAGTCTCGCACATCTCATTCTAAGAGAGTTGTTCCTTTCTGTATTTAGTTACTGCAAATATTATATTACAATGTTTTCCTTTTCTTTCATTGCTGGTTGTTAGTTACTATTGTCAGTAGGAACAAAATTCGTGGCATACAATTCTTGTGATGCAGGGATTACAGATGCATGTCACTGCACCCTGCTTTTTACCTGGGCTCTGGGGATTCGAACTTAGATTCTCCAGCTTGCACATCAAATGCTTTTCTGGTTGGTAATAGGCATGCCAACCTTTCTGCTAGCTTACTCTGTGTTTTTCCTCCTACTCAATGTCTGATTACCTTCATATGTAAAATGAATCTTGCATTAAAATAAGATAATTGGGTCTTGCTGTGTTCTTAATTAACCCTAGCGATCTTTACTTTTACTACAATGTATCTTTGTCTGAACTTGTAATCAGTGCAGAATTGTTCGAGGGTGTTTCTTCTCTGTCTTATAGTCCATTAATTTCTTTCTTTCTTTTTCCTTTAGTTTACATCAATAATTTAAATTCGTTATGTTTATTTTCTCATTGACTTTGTAGTTTTTGGAGGCAGGGTTTCACTATATAACCTAGTGTTTTTATAAAGCCCAGGCTGGCTTTGCTCTCCATCTGCCTGCCTGCCTCAGTTAGGATGACAAGTCTGTGCCATCACCCCTGACACTCAGCATGTCTCTCTGAAACAGTTTTATCCTGGAGCCCTGAGGAGCGTGGGACTCAATATGTAAACCAAGCTGGCCTCAAATTCAGAGCTCCTTCTACTTCTGTCTGTCAAGCACTGGGATCAAAGGTGAGCACCACTGCTCCTAAATCAGCCTTATAATTATACAATTCAGTGTTTATTTTGCTGGTTGGCTACTGAAATGAAAACATATATCTTTAACTTCTTACAGCGTACTTAATGTTATGCAACTCTACCTCAATTTGACAGCCTCATAGCTGATACTTTTTCTATTCTTCCACTCTGTAGCTTTCACACATATTAGATAACTATACTGAACTCCAGAAGACAGTGGCTTAAGTCTGTTGTTTGTAATTATATACTCTTTTTTTATGAAAGGAAAAGAAACTAGCTTTAAAGTTTAAGTAAAGAGCCAATTGGTTGCTGAAATTTTTCATGTTCTGTTTTAAAGGTGTATCTTGTGGGGTTTTTTTTGTCTTTATTAATGCTGTCTTCTCTCTCTCTCTCTGTCTTTCTCTGTATGTCTTTATCTCTCTCTCTCTGCCTCTGTCTCTCTTTCACCATGCATCTTAAGTAATTATCTCTCCTTTAGATCACCAGTGGCCCAGGCACTGTGACTGGCTAGGGACGGGCTTCTAATATGGCTGCTGTCATCTTGGCTCTCATATTCCCTGTGAACAGTGACTGTTGTTAGCAGGGTGGCCTGCAGTCCCATCACCCTGTTCCCTATGTCACTCATACCACAGATATTGACTCAGACACTGTAGATGCACCACAAGAATTTCCAGGTCCAGGCAATGCAGAGTTCCCAAGCTTAGAAACAATCATCGTGCCTGACTTATCATAGGGAACCGCCAGAAAATAGAACCTATCTTCAATGGTTTTACATTGGGGATTCGAACTCAGATTCTCCTCCTTGCACATCAAAAGCTTTTCTGGTTGGTAACAGGCACGTCAACCTTTCTGTTTGCTTGTGTCTTGTTTGAGGCCTTTCACAAAGGAGATGCTCGGTGAATATTCATTAGGTGGTTGGCTGAACAAAGAGACTCTTCAAAAACCCACAGTGAGGGAGAACTTGTGTTGCCCAGACCACAATATCATTGATGACAAGCAACAGGAGAGGCAGTTGATGCTGTCCTATTGCTTATCAGCAATAAATAAATAATAACAAACAGAAAGCTGTTCCACTGTGCCCAAAGTATTGACTTCAGGCAGTTAAGGACCCAACTGGAGAAGGGATGAAAAGTTTGAATCATCCAAAAATCATATCTATCATATCACATATCGTATATCGTATATCATATATCATATACCAATCATATACCATATAATTTATCATGTATCATAATCATATATCACATATTATATATCATATATCATATATTAATCATATATCATCAGCTTAATCATGAGGCAGATAGACTTCATAGTGAAGAAAGCTAAAATTAGCCTATATTTACAACATTAAAGTCATCTAATGATTTTATCACCAATTCCACCAACACAGTGCCAGCTCATGAATGTCTTCAAATACCAGTTTGACATCCTGAAAAAAAATGCAAACTGAGATAATAGTTTTACATTTCGTTTTCTGATCCTTTCCGTGGTAAAGATGCCATACTTTTATAAGCATTTAGCTAGATAACCACCTAACCTTCTAAAGCCACGGGAGGTTTCCTGAAGTGACAACAGGGGTGTGTGGGGTGTCAGAATAACTCAACATCTGGACTCTACTAAGTGTAACGTGCTGAGGCAAATGAGCTATGGAACACTTAAGAGCATAGGAGCAGAGTTTAATTAAAACTGGCTCAAGATGGAAAGCCTTAATGAATTGAAGTCTCGGAGCAGAATGTGAGACCCAAAATCCCTCAGGGGGAACTGTCAATAATAATGATGCAATTTTCTGAACCAATCGCTCACAAGACTCAACTTGTCATCGATGATGCCATGCGTTGTTCCTCAGGGAGGAACGATTTGGTAGAGAAATAACCTGCGGAAAAAAGCCGCTCTCTAATGGCAGCGCCACCATCGGTAAACCTGATAATGAGTTAATATCTCATCTGCAAGAATTAATCATGCATTCAGGGAGCTCTATATTAAATGTCACACAAATGAAATTTCCACTCAGTGAGTGCAGCTTAGTCACAAAGCCTGTATTAGTAGCTGGGTTTTAAAAAAAAAATCAGTCTTGGATAAGAGAATCCAGATTCACCACTGTGTCTACACTGCTTGTCTCCTTGGATCAGAAGGGGAAGTTTTAGTCTATGGGAAGGGCACAGCCTCCTGATTCCCCTGCCATCTCTCAAATGGATTTAGGAATGGTTAGAGGTTGTGTGATTCCTTGGGGATCCAAGCAACAATACGGCTGTGTTCATTTCCTACGTTCGCTGTAGCCAATTACCATACACTTTGAGAGGTAACAATTTAAGTTTACTATTTTGTAATTACTGGGGTCAGAGTCTAATATGGGTCCCGTTCTCGGCAGTGTTAGGGAAGAGTTTACTTTCACGTCTTGGTTGACAGTGATGTCCAGTCTGCTCTTCTATATTTGGTGGAAGGAGTGGAACTTCAGTTCTTCCCTCTGAATTCTGTGTTCACGGATCTCTGTCCGTGGCTCTGATCTTCCCACCTGCTTCTCTGCGGCCCCTTAGGATTACGTGTGGTCTCTCTAGAAGAACCTTCCCATCGCGTGATACTTAGCTTAATCCACGATCGAGATCCTTTCAGGTAGTATTTTTTTTTTCTCAGATTCTCTCAGAGAGTCAGTATCCTCCAAAGAAAATGGAGATTATATATGTATGTCTGAATATATGATTATGTAAGTTTTCAGGTATATGCGGGAGGAAAGTCAGCCCCATGTGGTTAGAGAGAACGAGCATTTCCAAGCTGCACAGCGAGTAAGCTGTGCATCCAGGAAACCTGACGATATAACTCCAGTTTGAGTCCAAAAATCTGCTGAGAACGGGAAAAGTCAATAGAGTGAGTTCTGCTGTAAAAGCTGGGATAGACTGAGACACCAGCCGCCATTTTTCAGTCCCAGAGACAAGCACCAGCTCTTAGCCCTCAATGCGGGTACGAGGAACAGCCTCGTCTTTTGCCTTTTGGTTCGATTCTGTTTTGCGGTCTGTTGGATGAGGAGCACCCTCGCTAAGATAGCGAAGTTGTTATAACTTCACTTCTCCCAGAAATGTCCTTGTAGATCCTACAGTAGTGTTTAACCAAATATCTGGGCATCCCGTGGGCCTGTCAAGTTGATACAGAACATCAATCCTCACAAGGACCCAAAGATTTGCAGTAAAACTTGCCTGCCTCTAGGCACCTGGGGGGATAGCCTTGTGTTTGCCAGACCCTATAGTTAAATTAGTTATATCTGATGGGTTGTGTCCAGGCAATAATTCCAGAAGAATGTATCGCAGAGTGGCTCATATCAATGGAGGGAATCGTTTGTTGTGTGCAACAGGAATTCTCAGAGAAGCAGCTCTGGTCTTTTCATTTTTCTCTCTTTTCTGACATCACCCTTCCAGCTTCCCAGGCAGAAAGAGGGGTAGCAGAGGCAACATTAGTCACCTTTTGCCCGCAGATATTCCAAACTTGAGCATCGTATGATGTTAGCAATTCAAATGTTTTCTTCAATGACCAAGAAAAAGCTCAAGTCTTAACCTTCCATTCATCAACTAACCGGTTCATCAAGACAAGCTAAGCTGTCTTGTGGTTTTCAAAACCTGCCCTTCCGATCACCCCCTTTCTCTCCCCAATCTCCCAATAGGCAACTGAAACTAACCTCATTGTGCTTCACGTTGCCAAGACAACAACAATGGTTTTAATAAGATTACTCAAGTAGACACAGATAATAGTTATGTTTGTAGTTCTTATAAGCAAATTGACTTTCTTTAAGGTCCAATTAACCCATGGCCAAACCAGGGGCAGGTTTCTCATTCTGCAGGCTACCCTTTCATAGCACACATAGCTTACCATTCCACAGGTCAGAAGCTGTGGTCTCCATATTTCATGAGTTGACGTGGAGCAGAGAAAACTAATCATAGGAGAAAAGAGTGACAAACTACATACACAGAAAAGGGCACTGGCAAAATCTAGATCATTCTGGATTTTGTTTGGAGCCCAGTCATCCTCTTGTGAAGCCAGAGGGGTTAATTCAATGTAGGGTTAATTAGTTATAACCACTTATAACTCTATAAAATGTAGGTCATTACCTACGCATATGAATCGTGTCTGTAAAAGAATGACTTCTATTAAAATAGAAGAGATGAGTCTAGTTAATCCAAAGGAGTAATTATTACCTCTGGACTATAATCAATCAAATCGTAGTCTTACATCTTCACAAATTTATAATGTATAGTAAAATATGATAAAGTGCTTGAAAGAGTGATATAGTAAAATTCAGGACACACACATGGAATGTGAAGGAGAAAAACACATCAGGAGGATGCTGGAGATACGTTATAGAACTGGACTGTGCTGATTTCAGACATTATTTCGAACCTCTGGGATTTACTAGCCAAGACTTTGTTCTCCTCTAGAGAAGTTTAATTATATATATAATAAATATTATATAGTTATATATATATAAAGTTTGCTTTGTGATTTGCTAAATTGGAAGAAGGCATGGTAATTCCATTTTTATAAAAAAAATCATCTCAATATTTGAAGTGCAGTTAGTTTATTTCAGCTTGATGTGTGAACATGAATATTAAGACGCTGAAACTTGACAGTCCAGATACCATTAATTTCATTTAAAATATGGCTGTGCTATCGTGCAGTGAATCCAAGTTCTGTGGTTATGAGAGGTCGTACCACACAGCATATTTTGCTGCTAATTCAGTTTTTCCAAAAAGCTGCAAGCTGGGCCATTCCAAACATTTTGCTAATGAGCCTTCTTTGCTTCCTTTGGGAACATAGATGAGGATCGCCCTGAGTCCATCTGGAGGCAATAGGAAATCAGACCAACTAGGTTATAAATCCAGATGAAATCTCCTAGGAAGAGATTCTCATCTATGCCATCTGTTTGGGCTGAGATGGCTATGAAATATAAGGTGTCACTGGCACGATCCCTGGAGGACTGTCACCAAAGGATCCTCCTTCAAATTGCCTTCAATTTGTCACCGGCTGCTTTAATTCATCTCCACTGTACCCACCATTATGTCAGATGCCCTCAAATTCCCCTTGGTCCTTAAACACCTCACTGACCCGCTGACCAGCTTGGCACAAAGTCCTATTAGAGAGAAGAATCTTTCCTGCTTTCTCAGATGCCTACCATTCCCTCCCTGGTAGATGTAAATATTTATGAAACACTTGTCCTTAGCTACAACAGGAAGAGTAAATCTCTATACCTTCTCCTTTGCAGGACACATGGAGTCCTTTGGTTTCCATAGATGTCTCTATGTAAACACCACGGTTGTTTCTTGAGTTTTATTTTGCTTCCTTCATGAACCAATGAGACACTTCCACCTGGATTGACCCCCTCATGTTTCTTAAGTCAGAATCCCAGCACATCTTTGCATCTCCTAACTTCCTTTTGTTATCAACGACAGTGGAATATTTACTATTTCTTAAGTGTCCCAGGGAAAATGGCTCTCGATTTTTTTTTTCTTCTCTTTCCCTTCCACTTTGAAAACGGACACGTTTCTGCCCAGTCTTTCTCCATTTTATCTTGACCGAATTGTAGCCCTTATTGCCTTGCATGTAGGCCATGGTTCCTGTTGATGGGTTGCTCTCCCGTTGTGTGGACCTGTGCACCTTAGCCAGCCTCCAGCCTGAGCTAAACCTGTTCACTGGTACTGCGCCTCAGTCACTGAAAGTGTACTCCAAAGCTCTGCAAGGCCGGGGGAATACATTCCAGTAGACGTTGACCTTGACAAAGGCCAATCACAACATGTCACAGGCTAGATTTGCCAGAGCAGCAGCAAAGAAGCACCGCTGAGCCTGGCATTCTACAAGGCCACTGACCTTTGGCCTTCTTGGACCTTGACGACGGTTGCAATAATTGTTCGTTATTGCATGGAGAATGTTTCTAACGAAGCAAAGAAACCAGTTGCTTGAGTCTTTAGATGTTCTAGTCCGTTTTACTTTCTCTTCCTCTATCCTGGTCTAGTTACTCTTACAAAGCGACGCTGGGTGGATACTGTCCGACGACCTGCAAAATGAGTAGCCCAGGGTAAGGAAATTCTATGTATCATGGCTTCTCTCCTCAGTAGTCTCGGAATAGATTAAGAGTGGCTCATCCATCGATCTTGACCTACTAAATAAACCAAGTAGAGGTACATACATACTGTAGAAACAGTTGACCGGATGAGTGGAAGCTGTCCATTTGTGTTCTGTATCCTAAGGTCCCATCTGTGGCACAGATGTTTCCAAAGCCAGAGGGACCTAAATGATTTCTGGTATTCACTCTAGCTATGAATAATCCTATAGCTCTTGTCCAGTAAACACACTTCTCTAACTCTGACCAATCCTAGGGTGTATCTAGACCAGTGGTTCTCAACCTATAAGGTCATGACTGCTACAGGGGTCACATATAGATATCCTGCATATCAAGTATTTACATTATGATTCATAACAATATCAAAATTATAGTTAGGAAGTAGTAATGAAATAATTTTATGGTTGGGGGTTATCACATCATAAGGAACTGTATTAAAGTATTACAGCATTAAGAAGGGTAAGAACCACTGATCTAAACAAAGAAGGTTACCTTAGATTATTTAGTTATACCTCTTTTATTTAGGAACAAATGAGCATACTAATTATGTGTAATTAGTATGTGTGGTGGGGTAGCTTAATGGTAGAGTACTTGCCTCAAAGGAATGCAGGCTTGGGTTCAGTCTCTAGCGCTACAAAAATTAAAATTATAATATAAGAGTAGGACTATATGTGATAAAAAACAGCAATTTTATTAATGCAGGAATTTTACTCTGCCTTCTATACAACAATAACATTTATTTTAAAATCCTGTGTAAGGCACAATTCTCCTTTTCGGATGAAGCCAACTAATTGTATTCTCACAAAAGCATACCAATTAAAATGGGAGACTTAGACTTAAAAATCTTAACTCTAAGATTAAGGAGGTTTTTTTTGTTGTAAAATAACATTTTAAATTTTTTTCTACTTTAAATATTTGGATATATCTTTTCATCAATACCAAATGAGATTTGCCCACCATCAGGGAAAAGAACAGTTAATAACCAGTTGTCAGCGACTGAATACCCAAATTCTCTAACTGACATCTTCTGGTGAACTTTTAACCCAATTCACACCTCAATTTTGCAAGTCTTCTTGTAAAATTTATATTCTGATGAAGATGTGAAATAAGAGTTGTTTTCTAGCCCCAAAATTGTGTTGCCCCAAGTAGTGTAGTGAGAGACAACCGAAAGCCACACATCTGGGAAAGGTAGAAAATTCTAGACAGCAGAGGTTGTTACCAATGCTAGAAGCACTGTTAAAGGCAGGGACCATGGCATCGAGCATCTATCCTCTGACAGGTCTCAGCTGGATGAGAAGAGAAGCGGTTCAGCTCCCTGGGGTACATGATTTAATTACCAGACGCGCAACTCCACATTTAGCTAAATAGAAAGCTCAAATGAATCCTGCTGCTGTATTGGGGGTTGGGGGGGGGGAGGCTGTGAGTTGCAGTGTGTCACTTTGAACGGCATACCTGACTGCTATGAACCACGGCGACTTAGAATAAATCTTATATCCAAAATGTGAAATCATTAGCATTAGGTTAATCTTTCTGGACATGTGTTGGTGGGCTGATTGTGTGTTATTACTGAGTCTGGAACTGATTATATTCTGAGGGTCTCCTGCCCACCCACACAGCCATAACCTGCAGGGTTGGGTCAGGAGTGTGCATTGTCCCGTGCGTCTGTCTGTCTGTCTGTCTGTCTGTCTCTGTCTCTGTGTGTGTGTGTGTGTGTGTGTCTGTCTGTCTGTCTGTCTGCCTGCCTGCCTGCCTGCCTCTCTCCTCTCCTCTCCTCCCCCCTCCCCTCCTTCCCCCTCTCCTCTCCTCTCCTCTCCTTTCCTCTCCTCCCTCCTCTCTCCTCCCCCCTCCCCTCCCCCTCTCCTCTCCTCTCCTCTCCCCCCTCCCCTCTCCTCCCCCCTCCCCTCTCCTCCCCCTCCCCTCTCCTCCCCCTCCCCTCTCCTCCCCCTCCCCCTCCTCTCCTCTCCTCCCCCCTCCCTCTCCTCTCCTCTCCTCTCCTCTCCTCCCCTCTCCTCTCCTCTCCTCTCCTCCCCCCTCCCCCCTCCCCTCCTTTCCCCTCTCCTCTCCTCTCCTCTCTTCTCCTTTCCTCTCCTCCCCCCCTCCCCTCCCCCCTCCCCTCTCCTCCCCCCTCCCCTCCCCTCTCTCCTCCCCCCTCCCCCTCCCCTCCCCTCTCTCCTCCCCCCTCCCCCTCCCCTCCCTCCTCCCCTCTCCTCCCTCTCCCCCTCCCCTCTCCTCCCCTCTCCTCCCCCCTCCCCTCCCCTCTCTCCTCCCCCCTCCCCCTCCCCTCCCCTCCCCCCTCCCCCTCCCCCCCTCCCCTCCCCCTCCCCTCCCCTCCCTCATCTCTCTCTCTCTCTCTCTCTCTCTCTTTCTCCCCTCTCTCCTCTTTTTGGATTTAGAATAAAAAGGAAAGCAAGGAGCTGAGTGTGTTGGCCCACACCTTTAACCCCAGTACACAGGGAAGCAGAGGCAGGTGGATCTCTGTAAGATCCAGGCCAGTCTGATTTACTTAGTGAGTTTCAGGATACAACAACAATAAACAAACAGCTAACTCCCCCCGCCCAGAAAAAATGAAGCAAAAATACAAAGCCTCTTTCCTTTCAAAGACAAAGCCCAACTACCAATAAAATGCTGCAGGGATGAACAAAGCCCTGTCCTACAAAAGTGAACCATTTCAGAAGATCAAGATTCATCAAAGGAAATGTATCTGGTGATAGATTATAAAGAAAGATGAGGGACTGGGGTGGCAGCTCAGTTATTAGAATACTTGCCTAGCATGCAAGATGCTCTGATGACTGTCCCTACCAATGCACAAACCAGGGGCAGTGACGTTTCCTCTGTCTTGGCAGAGACTCAAGTAGCTCACTCAGGTTATTCCCAAACTCACTATGTATCTGAGGATGACCTTGAACTTCAAGTCTACCTGCTACCTCCCACATGCTAACAAATGAGGAGAGAGAACTGACAATCTATAGAAGTGGATAAGCTCTCTTTCTCTTCTGTTCCTAGGAACTTCAGGAGTATCTGTTTACCATGGAGACTTAGTCAAGGCCAGGCATATACACTCAGTCCTGAAAATGGCTCAGATATGGGATCAAGAAACCGTAGTCGCAAAGATACAAATCTCTCAAGGGGATTGATCCCAAGTTCTGAGGAGCAGGCCTTTTTGCCAAGAAGCACAAGGACCTACAGAAGTCATGGACAAACAACGCAGAGGCACAGTCTTAGTTCCTTTACTATTGCCATGACAGAACATGGTGACCAAGGCAACTTATAAAGGAGAGCATTTTTATTTCGGGGCTATGGTTCCAGAGACTCGTAGAGTCATTGACCATCATGGTGGGTGCATGGCAGTAGGCAAGCAGACTTAATGCTGGCACAGTAGCTGAGAGTTTCAACGTTGGGACACCAACCATGCCGCAAAGGGAAAGAAATCTAACTCGGAATGGCATTTGCTTTTGAAACCTCAAAACCCAATCCCAGTGACACACCTACAAGGCTACACCTCCTAATACTTCCCATCTGTTGGGAACCAAGTATTCAAACATATGAGCCTCTGTGGGGGCCATTCTTATACTCTGCAGACTTGCTTTTATCACCTGCCCCCAAGTTTGGGAAGGCGATTCCTGGCTACGTGGTCAAGGGTTATAGGTCCTGCCAAACAAAGGCCAAGACTCAAACCAAGACTGAGGCTGGCAGGGTCAGCTCAGGCCTCGGCTTCAGTACCTGCTCAGCTCCAACTCCAGCTCAGAATCCCAAAAGCAAGGAGCAAACAGATGGCTTCAGATGGGCCAACTGCACTCCCTTCTGGTAAGGAATGTGGATCTGGAGGGAAGAACATGCTGACAAAGGTGTCTGTGGGATGAATCTTGGCAGCCATGCTGAGATGAATCGGGAACCCTTGCCCCCTGTGGCAGAGCCACATGACAATACAATAGTGTATATTTGAGGAAAGTGGAATTTAGGCCAGAGCAAGGAGATGTCCCTATTAGGACATAGTCATGGTCACTGCTGGCTACCCCTCCAGTTCTCCGTCACTTTAGAAACCTGGTTCTCCAGCATTTTCATTTGTGAGTAATATCCTCAAGTCCTTCCAACAATTATTTTCACTTTAGATAAGCCAGAGTCCATCTCGGTGGTTTAAAATGAGAAGGCCGAGTAGCTCAGAATTAGGGGAAAAGGAGAGGCAAGCTCTTTATTTTCTATAAATGGAAAATGGGGAACGGATTTGGAATAAGAAAGAAAGCTATCCATCCCTGATAAGTTTTGTGCTGTTTGCAGTTTGCCACAGACTAGGTAACATATGATGAAACTGGGTCATGGTTCTAGAGTCTGGGAAGCCGTGGTATGAGGGGCTGCTCCACTGAGGACCTTTATACTCCTCACAATATGGCAGAAGACAACAGACAGACAGACAGACAGACAGAGAGGCTCATCCTGTGTAAGAAGCCTACTCTCACGACAATTACACCCATTTTTGAGAACAGAGCTCTCACCATCTGATTACCTCTTAAAGAGCCAAGATCCATTGTGCTGACCACAAACCCCTGCAACACAGGGGTCTAGGAGTCACATTCAAACCACAGAAGCTTACCTTCTCCATCCAGGGACTTACTCCTCTGACCAGGAAGTATTGTTTCATAAATAAATGATGGTTCTATGTGTGGGAGAAAGAAGATGCAAGGGAGGGAGAAGCTTCTGACATTCCATGAAAGCATTCAACAGATTTATATTTTTAAAGTGAAATATTCGAACGTATTTTAGAATGTCCCGCAAGTCCCCGGTGCATTTATTCTCCCTGTGTCCATGCCCCTTGCCTTCTTATCTCTGCCGATATGAACCTTCAGCACAGACCCCTTCTCTTACTTCCCCAAAGCAAGCTGGTTCTGGTTTCCATTTCTTACCACAAACTTCACTTTCTTTTCTTTCAAAACATTTTTTTAATTTTATTCTTCGGTAAATTCATGCTTGGATACGGTGTATTTGGAGCATATAGATTTCCCACTTCTGACCTCCATGTCATCCTTCTGGCTCCCCACACCCTACTCCCGACCTCTTCTTCCTCTTCTTCCTGAGCCCCTGAGTCCAGTCAGTGCTGTCAGCATGACCATGCATGTAAGGTGTTAGTCACTGGAGAGTCGGCAACCACTGCAGGCTACAATACTGAAGAAAACTGACTTTTCCTCCCTTAGTAACCAACAACCACCAATAGCTCTTCAGCTAGGGGTGGGGCCTTATGAACCCTCCCTTCTCCATGCTGGAGGATTTACTGGTTCTGTCTCACTCAACTCTTAAGCTGAGAGACATGGCTACTGCAAATACATGAATTTGATTGTGGTCTGCAAGTTGGGGTCCAACTATAGTTCCCTGTTATCTGCTTCCCCCCCCCCAGGGCAGGAAGAATAAAGTGGAGTCCAGACCAGGTGGGGTCTGCAGGATATGGGGGGAATGGGGTGCTTCTCTGAGGATCTTAGTCTTATAGCTCTTTCAGAGGAAGGCCTTCCCCAACGATCTTCAATGAAGTAGCTCTCTCAGATGCTCTTAGCTTGTGCACATACCTTTATTTGGGGTGGTACTTTATTCAGAGTATAGAAAGGCTATAGATGAACCTTGGAGAGTGGGAAAGAGTTTTCAGGGTGAGCGAAATCATTGGCTGGAGTCTGAAGTACTGTGAGTGCCTCCTTTGCATAGAGAGGCATCACAGGAATCCCAGGTACTTGCTTGGTGGCTTCTTACCAGGAAAAGAGGAAGGTGAACTTGTGAGTCTGCCTAAGGACTATAGAACCTTCTCCAGGTAGAAGGTGTCGTGAGTCCAGCTCCCCAAGCAAGGTCAGGGAAGGGGAAGCCCTGAGGGTAGAGAGAATCTTCCATTGAGCTCAGAGGGGCTATCCAGTCATGGTAGCCTTCCACCTAAATGAGCAGGGTTTCCCCGAGTGTGATGGCCCTGTCATTCCCAGAAGACATGATTCCATAGCTACATTCCCCCATCTCTGCTATGTGAATCTTTCTACCCTTTCTTCTGCGATGATCCTTGAACTTTGGGGATATAGATATAGAAGCTATAGAAGGGTGTGTTATAGAAGTCCCTTTAGAACTAAGCACTCCATGGTCAATTATTCTCTGCACTCTAACTAGTTGTGAGTCTCTGCGTCAGCCACTGTCCTCGCACAAAGAAGTTTCTCTCATGAGTGGCGAGGGTTGGGTTAGTCTATGGGTATAGGGACAGGCATTCCCATCTTATTCTCTATCGCATTTACTGTTTAAAAAATCTTGATTATTATTGGTTTACATGTTTATCTCTCCATCCCTGGTACCCTGTCTTGATTCCAATTGTCTTTCCAATTCCTGGACCAATCTTGCCATATGTTAGATGATTGGATGGATAAATAAAGTCCAAATGCTTTAAGCCAGTCATTCCCAACTTTCCTCATGCTGTGACCAATTAATACACTTCCTCATGTTGTGGTAATCCCCCAACCATAAATTGTTTTTTTTGCTACTTCATAACTGTAATGTTGTTCCTGTTATGAAAATAATGTAAATGCCTAATATGCAGTCTGATAAGGTGACTCCTATGAAAGGGTTGTTTGACCCCCATAAGGGTCGTGATATACAAGTTGAAAACCACTGCTTTAAGCTTTCCTTTTCAAAACAATAGAAATGCGTGGTTTTATATTCCTGCTGTGTAGAGATTAATGGGAATGGATTGAAGTTTACTTAATTGTAAAACCATTCCAAAGGTTCTAACAGGAGAATTTACCTAAAGGTCTAAGCAATCATGCCATCGACAATTCAGTTTTCTTCCACTA
This sequence comes from Tokudaia tokunoshimensis, assembly GCA_036184795.1. Taxonomy (NCBI): domain Eukaryota; kingdom Metazoa; phylum Chordata; class Mammalia; order Rodentia; family Muridae; genus Tokudaia; species Tokudaia tokunoshimensis. The sequence goes on from BTHU01000007.1 coordinate 34,458,065, forward strand.
AAATCAAAGCCTTGGTGAAAGATGCTCAGTTGTACAGAATGCCCAGGATGTGGCCCAGGTCCACTTTTCTGAAGAAAACATTCTGATTTCATATAACAAAATGTCTTCACGTAAACAACACCAAGATTATTTACTGAACACACGCCGAGTCTCATGCATGGAGCAATTACTCAAGAGTTAGCCATCAGCAAGGGAGCGCAACCTTACCCCGTAGTGAACCTATAATTTTGTGGGGGTATCCAAATAGGAAGCTGTACAAAACACATGGGGTAATTGATAATGATAGATTGGAGTCAGCCCAGAGTGCCACTGGAATACTTGGGAGTGGCCCTTGCCCCAGGCTGGACCAGAGGGTAGTCAAGGACAGCAACAGAGGCATTCTAGATAGCATTCACAGATGAAATTCCAGTCATCAGGAAGCTGAGGCAGGAGACTCATGCATTCAGGCCCAGGCTGGGCTACGTAGCAAAAAGAAAAATCAAACAAACAAAATAGCAACAACAAAAGCGTTGCGACAGGATTCAGTCCCTGAAACCCTTAGTCTAGGAAGTGGGGAGAAATGACTCCTGAAAGGTGTCCTCTGACCTCCACTCGAGAACAAACACGCCTGTACTTACATGTTCATGCACATACACAGTAAAGATCACAACAGGGTTAATAAATAACTTTCTGATGCTGAGGGAAAGGCAAGAGGGGGATGACAGCACGCTGTACTGACTGGTTTTGTGTGTCAGCTTGACACAGGCTGGAGTTAACACAGAGAAAGGAGCTTCAGTTGGGGAAGTGGCTCCATGAGATCCAACTGTGGGGCATTTTCTCAATTAGTGATCAAGGGGAGAGGGTCTCTTGTAGGTGGTACCATCTCTGGGCTGGTAGTCTTGGGTTCTATAAGAGAGCAGGCTGGGCAAGCCAGGGGAAGCAAGCCAGTAAGGCACATCCCTCTGTTCCTGATGTGGCCTCTGCATCAGCTCCTGCTTCCTGACCTGCTTTGAGTTCCAGTCCTGACTTCCTTTGGTGATGAACAGCAGTGTGGAAGTGTAAGCTGAATAAACCCTTTCCTCCCCAGCTTGCTTCTTGGTCATGATGTTTGTGCAGGAATAGGAACCCTGAGTGAGACACACGCTGTAGCATAGGAGCAGCAAACTGAAAAGCAATAGGTTGTCAGGATAAAGTTCCGGGCTGCCGACTGAGGACAGCTGTGGACTGAGGTCAGCCTGTAAGGAATGGGCCAGGGTGTGGGATGCAGCCTGTGTCCCCCAGCTGAGTCCCTTCAACTGGCACTTCCCAACTTGTACAGCTAAATCCTTTCAAGTCCCACATACTCTGCACATTCTTTGCTTCTAAGAAGTCATAACAACTTCACTGTCATTTGAAACCTTTAAAAATTTGTTTTTAAAAAAAAAAGAGGCTTTGAGAAGCCTGGAACTAGCTGAATGTACTGGGCCAGCATTGAACCCACAGAGATCCACCTGCCCCTGCTTCCCAAGTTCTGGGAATTAAGGTGTACACCACATGCCCAGAATTTTATTTACAGTCTCTCCCCGCTGGCTGTGTGGGCTGTATATTGTAAAAATTAACCAATCACGAGTGGCAGTGTAACCTTTCCTTATGCACTCCCCCCACCCCTGGCCCCACTCACTCCGGCCATATTTATTCATATACATGGATACACTGTCACTGTCTTCAGACACAGCAGAAGACGGCATTGGATCCCATTACAGATGGTTGTGAGCCACCATGTTGTTGCTGGGATTTGAACTCAGGACCTCTGCAAGAGCAGTCAGTGCTCTTAACCACTGAGCCATCTCTCCAGTCCACCTTATGCACTTTTGAACAAACCATGGCTTTCCCACTAGTCTCAAAGGAGATGCTGTTCCCATTGACTTTTTTTGTATTCTGCTTTGTGTCAAAACCATTTCTGTAGATTATGTAGCCCAGGACTCAATATCAATACAGGTTTGGAATCTCTGTGATACATCAGTTTGTTTATTATTATGTATACAGTGCTCTGACTGTGTGTATACCTACATACCAGAGGAGGGCACCAGATCTCGTTATAGATGGTTGTGAGCTATCGTGTGGTTGCTGGGAATTGAACTCAGGACCTCTGGAAGAGCAGCTGGAACTTTTACCCTCTGAGCCATCTCTCCAGCTCCATACATCAGTTTAAAAGATTAACTAAGGTAGTGTGTGTCTGTCTGTCTGTCTGCTGTGTCTTGTGTTGAGAAATGGGTGAGACCCCATTAGAGGTGTGTCTTCACAGCATTTGGATAGGGTGGCAGTGAAAGACAGGCTCCTTCTTGCTCTGAAGCTCAGCTCCTTCTGCTGACGTTTCTCATAGTTTCTGAACTTTGCTACGCTATTTTGTATGCACTTCATGACAGCAAAGACTGTGGGAAAACCCAGCACCTTGAAGGGACCACTGAGCTTATTTTGAGGGTAACTACTCACCTGTGTTATCCTTTTACGTTGGTACTCTGAGACACATAGGTATCCGCAAGACTACAACAGCATCAAAGACTGCTTCCATTGAGAGACCTGTGTGGCAGGAACACCACCACCACCACCACTACTACCACCACCACCACCATCACCATCACCCCGGTCTTTATTTTGCTAACAGTGCAATGGCCCTGTGAACTGTTCCTCTGTTAAGCAGGTCAGCCTGACTTAGACCCTTACTGCTTTCCTGATGGTTGCATTGAAAATCTCTCATCTTCATCAGCTGTTGTTAACTTCTGACACACAGTCGTTGACTGTGTGTGTGTGTGTGTGTGTGTGAGAGAGAGAGAGAGAGAGAGAGAGAGAGAGATTGAGAGAGATTGAGATTCAAGGTAATTCATTCCTGTTGAAATTGCTTTAAGCGACATGGACAGTTTAATTTATGCCCCCCATCCTCACTTTGCTGGATTTCAGGGCATTAGCGTTGTAAACCGAGTGAGTGCGCATTTACAGACTGCAGAATCCTGTTTGCCCTGCTCACCTGCCTTGCCTTTCACCCGTGTGGTTTATGCTCTTAGCCTCAAACCCCTCTGAATGCGCTTTATTTGTTGATGGATTTGAGAGGCTTCAAAACCCCTTTCCGCGAGTGATATCTTCTTCGCTCTGGTAATTCCCACTCGTCATTCATCTCTGAGGCTGCCCCAGGTATGTGACTGTGATAAGACAAACCGGGATCAGGGCATGCTAATCCCAGCAGCGCCCTTTAGTTCATCAGGGAACACGGCTAAGGAAATGAGCAGCTGAACGCTTGGTACTAAAGTGGGGAAAGGAAGAAATGAGTGCTCCTGAGTGGCCCCAGTGAAGACTCTAGACATCCCGAGAACCTGGGCGAAGAGCCTGGGAGTCCCCATTATGCTCACTAGGATTCTGCATCGCGCTCTATCGCATGCAATGGGTCCCATGGAAGCGATAAACTCAAAATGTGTTTACGTTTTCCCCAAACAGGTGATTGTTCCTTAAATAATCAACTTTTCTTCCTTATTGCCTCAAAACCCAATCCACTGTATCCACAGAGAGACGGGCTGCTTAGAGCTCAATCCACCCTTTCAGTTTTTAGCTAAATTAAAAGTCACTTTTTTTACTAAATTTGAAGAAATGTTGTCTATGGTGGACAGGGGCGGGGCACAGAGATAGCATGGAAGATAACTTATCATGCTGTGCTCTTAACCAAAGCAGAGTGAACACCTTATTATAGAAAAGACATCTTTTAAAAGGATAACACCCAGCTTTTGGTGTGGATTTCATACATATATGTGTGTGTGTGTGTGTGTGTGTGTGTGTGTGTGTGTAGACATGTGTATATGTATATATTTGCATATACATACATACACACTCATATATATATATGAAAATATATGTGATATGAATGTGGGGCACATGCTACCTAATGTATAGAGGGAGGTCACAAGACAACTTACAGGAGTCAGTTCTTATTTTGTTTTTCTAGGATGATTTCAGGGTTCCTTGTATAGAAAAGTGATTACCTCATGAAACCAACGATAAAATTCTAATTAAATGAACATTATCAGGACACATTGCCGAGGAGTTCATTGCCTGGGATCCCAGCTCCTCTCCAACTTGACCTACCCTGGTGCTCGTGGAGGTAAGCAGAAAGGACAAAGAAGGTAATAAGCCCAATAGGATTTGGATATTTCCATTTCCTCCCCTTGTTAGCGATACAGGGACCTTATCAAGAGCCTCAGATCCCAAATCCCGAACTGGCCTCCTGTCTCATGGGCTAAGAGGGGAAATTTTCAACATACAACACACACACATACACACACACACATACACACACATACACACACACACACACACACATATACATACACACACATACACACACACAGACACACACACACATACACACACATACACACACACAGACACACACACACATACACACACACAGACACACAGACACACACACCACACACACACATACACACACACAGACATACACATACACACACATATACACACACAGACACACACACATACACACACACACACATACACACACACACATACACACACACACACACACACATATACATACACACACACACACACACACACACACACACACACACTATAGGAAGCAGAGGCTGTACTGCCCCATGGACCATCGCAGTCACTGTGCGCCTGCCTTTAGAAGTGATTGGGTGGTCAGTGTTAAGTGGATATGGTATGGTCAGTACTTAGTTCCTAGTGCTTCCTGGCTTCCTCTACTTCAAAGACCTTCTAATGAAAGCAAGATACAGTGTACTCTGGTACCTTTAATTTATAGAGCTTAATAAATGTCTCCCGTGCCATTTTCAGCCTTCCTTTGTGACATTTTCTTATGCTTTAGTCTGTGAGCATATCAGGAAGCTGATAATGGATTGTCTCAAATCATAAAGGCTTCCTTAGGCCTAGGAGCCGCTATAAAAATAGGGGCGGAAACAACAGAGCCGCTGTGCCTTAGGAGAGTGGCAGGGGGGAGCCTGGCATTTTGAAACATCTCATGGGCTTCTGAGCACAACTTGCCTGTGGAAATGAAAAGGTGCGCCCTCCTCCTCGCTCACTGAGCTGTCAGCAGAACACTGTGAACCGAAGCAGAGCTTGGGGGCTCACGGAAATCAGATGTTCTCCACCGTTATTAAACCTGGGGTTATTGACACGGTGCCTCGCTATTTAAAACCCTCCACCTACAGCCAAACTAAAAAATATATAAAATATATTTTCTCAGACTACTTACTTTAACATTTCCTGCTTCCCACAAAGTACCCCTATTGTAGCTGGTGGTAAAAAGTCACCTTGTGGTGTGATCGGGGTTGAGCTGCGGTCGTTGAATTTTTCATGTGCTCTGCCTGACTTGATCCTGCAGTGGTTGACAGAGTGAAAAGCCAGGAGGCTGGGGTACGAAAAGGATGCTATAAATGTTCCCGCTAACCTTGAGGCAGGCCCTTCTCAATGCTGTGAGGAAGCAAGGGTGCAGAGTTCTTCAGGTGGCCAAGGCAGGGGAGTTCTGCTATAAACACCCCTCCCAGGTTCTTCCGGAATACGTCGTTCCTTTCCCGGTACATTGAAAGCATTTCTGCTTCTATTTAAAGGGACGATTTTGTAGATTGGCAGTCTTTCAGCAGCGAGAGCGATGGCACAGAGACTCATTGTGGTAATCTATTATCCCAGGGTATGCAAAAACCCTTGCTTAAAAGGCTATTCAATGCTCAATCAAATTTTTGCCTCTCATAAGACATTCCTCTGATTGTTCAATCAATTCATATTGTACAGATCTGGAACCTCTTCATGAAACACACAGTTCCCAAAGGGACTTGAACCATTTTCCTTAGATAATTTCATTAGGGCCTGTGTGATGCTAATCCTCTGGGTTCTACAATGAAACATACTTAGTGTCTTGGGTACGATGTTTTTACAGTAACCTCTGGGATAAATACATTTGGCTTTATCCCGTTGCAGATGGAGAGGCTGATGTTGACAAAGGTAAAGTGACCGTGTTCACATTCACAAGGCTTTAGGGCACTAGTCTATCTAGTCGCCAAGCCTGTACTCTTCACTAACTTCAACTTTACCAAATTAACCACAAATGACACCATTTTGGGGAAAAGAAAGACCTTATTGTCTTAGAAAGGAAGATATTTCTGCAGTAAAACACTATACAATTTGCTTTCTGAAGTGTTAATGGAAAGTACTCAGCTTGGTTGTATTCAAAGTTTTTTTAAGCATCAAATTTAGGTTGAAACATAACCCTTATTGTAAGTTGTTTGCAGGTAGGGATTTTAGTAATATGAAGTCTTCAATAGGATGCTATAAAAAAGACTTCAAGAACGCCTTTGTCCCTCTGCCACGTGGAGACACAGCAAGATGGCTGCCTGTGAGTCAGGAAACGGCCTCACTGTACACTAAGGACTTCAGTGCCTCCATTCTGCAGCTCTAGAAGAGTGAGAAACACGTTTGTTATTTAAGCCATCATTGAGGATGTTTTTGTCCTATCAACCTATGCGGACCACAGCAGCACCCCATGCATCTTCTTCCTGACGTTCGAACCACATCAAGAAGATAAATACAGCATCTGCTGCATATTTCCTCTGTGTTTTAAACAAGAAAATATCACGAGATTCTCAACCCAAAAACTAGAGCAGCTTGGTATAATCGGGAACCCAGGTCACCCTTTAAATGCTCCGAGCTCTTTAGCTATTTTTAAGTTACGTTTTCTTGTACTAATATAATACTATGAGTAGTGATAGTGTATGAGAGTCAAAAGAGCCATACACATCTCACGGTCCCCTAGTAAAGCCTCCAATGTTGTTGCCATTTTCATGCACTAAAGGATTAGATATCAGGAAACATCTCAGTACCAGCTGTAAATTAAGGACAGCTATTTATAAACGAGTAGGAGGCAGTGGACTATTTAATCCTCGAGATCATTCTGTGAAGAAGATACCCTCATATTGCAGATGGTACATAACTTTGCACAGGTCAAAACATAGAGTCAGAATGAAAGGCGGGCACCGGCATCACCTCTGTCCTCTTCATTCTCCGCCATCCCTCTTCTCCACAACCTTCTACATCTACATATTAAACTTGCCGTCTGTTGCTATTACGTCAATTTATATCTTCTGTTTATTTTTTGGAGTTACTTTCCGGGGTTACTAATATTCCTAACACTGGCTCACATTTTCTAAACCATCTTCATCACCACCGCCACCATCACCGTCACCACCACCACCATCATCACCATCATCATCTACTATTATTAAGATTTACTTGTTTTTGTTTTATGAGTATGGGTGTTTTGACTGCACATGTCTGTGTACCATGTGTCTCCAGTGCTCATGAAGGCTAGACAAAGGAGTTGGATCCCCTAGAACCGGAATTACAGAAGGCTGTGAACTACCATGTGGGTGCTGGGAACTGAACCTGAGTCCTCTAGAAGAGCAGCCAGTGCTCCCAACCCTGGAGCTTGTCTCTCTAACCTCTGAATCACATTTCTTTTAATTATCCCCATTTTGTTGCATTATTTTGTAAGTTCCAGCAGAGAATGATTATGCTATCACTTATTTTTTTGGTTCCTTCAGTCTTTTGGTCAGGATTAGTTATCGTGAAGTCAACCTACTATTCATGATGCACTCTGGGAGGCATTTAGAAGAGCTGGTATAATGGCCTTGGGGCTACTTTTAAGAACCCACTTCTGCAGAAGAGGAGTGTGGTAGGCATGTGGCACAGCTCACTGCAGGCTAGACCAAGATAGCCCAGTGAAGCGAGGATGTTAAGCAATGGAGGCATCTGAGGACTGGGAGAGAGGTTAAGAGGCAGCCCTGGAAAGGAATGCTCACTCTGTGAGATGCCAACTTGGAGTCAAACTTAGAGGAGGACTGTGCTCAGAACTCTCATCCCAAAGGCGAGAACACTATGAACTAACTGAGAAGGAGAACTTCCCCTCCCAAGGTCACACTCTGCCATCTATAACTTCCCCTCCCAAGGTCACACTCTGCCATCTGTAACTTCCCCTCCCAAGGTCACACTCGGCCATCTGTAACTTCCGGCTTCAGTTCTAAACCCGAGGGCTTGTTGCATGCCTTCGTTCTAAACAGGTTTTCAATATTGTCCTCATTCGGTCTTGGTTACTCTGCTCACCCTTTACAGAAGTTCTCAAGAGGGGAAAACAAAACAGCAACCCGAAACAAACCAGAAAGTTAGCAACTCATCGAAATCATTAAGGAAATTCAGTGCTGACTAGGTAAACTCTGGTATAGAGCATCACAGATTTTGAGCCAAATCTTGTTTGGAAAAGAAGGAGAGCTAACAGATGGAGTTTTGTGTTGGTAATGACAGGAGGTGGGAAACAGGTGATAGCAAACAGATGGACCCTGTATGGCAGAGAGACCCCTAGCATCACACACACTTTGCCAGCTTCTGTGCCTAAGGGTAGTCAGAAGATACAATTCTGTGTGTGGCAACATTGCGTTGAGCTCAAACTGCATATGCAATACAGCGCTGGTAAAACACAATGCTCCATATCCTAGAAAGTTAACAAACGAGGCTGTTTCTACATGGAAGCTCAAGAAAACATTGTAAATATCAGACAGTTACAAAACTAACAGCTTGCCATGCAAAAGGGCAGAGTTCATAAAAATATACGCTCAGTTTATGAAGAGCAGTGTGTTTGTTATGTAGCTGGCTGGAGGGCAAAAGAGCCAGAAAGCAAAAGAAGTCTTTGATATACCCGGGAGCTCAAAGGAGTATCGTAAGTGGATTCAGTAGGGTTCATGGCAAATATATGTGTGTCCTGTGTCACATCCATGGAGGAGCTATAAAGGGAGGTGGTAGATAACATGGGAGATGGCTCATGTCATAGAGCGTCTGCTTCGGAAGCATGAAGACCTGAGTTCGCATACCTGGAACTCATAAAAAGCTAGGAGTGTTGTTACCAGTACCCTCAGAGCTGAGGAGAAAAAAGTGGAGGCACACAGATCCCTGAAGCTCACCCAGCCAACACAGAGAACTGAAAGAGCTCCAGATTCAGTGAAAGACCCTGATGCAAAAAAATAGAAGTGGAAAGCTAGCATGGAAAGATGCCTAGCAGGGACCGCTGGCCTCTTCATGCACATGCCTGTATGCTCATGCCACCACATTAAAAGTACATACATCCGTACGCAATACCATACACACCAATTAATTAATTGATTAATTGCAGACAGAAGGTGGTAGCGGTCCTTCCACAGCAATAAGTGGCTAGAAACAAGCCATTTAGCCTTTTAATTTCCCATTTATTTCTCTAATGAGCCAATTGCTACAAATCTCATTTTGGGTTTAATCTAGATTAAAAGACTTTGTAGACAAAAATTTTCCGGAAGGTTCCAATTGTGCTAGCGATGGAATGCAAAATTTAAAGTAGAGTGTATATGCTTTGCGTGTCAGTCATCATATAATTTTGTAAGCTTGGCGTCTACTTATGGTACGTAATGCTGATTTGCATTTCTGGAAGGTGTTCACGTTTGTATGGATGTTTGCCAGGATGTATGTTTAGAGGTCACAGGTCAATGTCAGGTGTATTTTCTCTATTGCTCTCAAGCATTATTTTTGAGACAGAGACTTTCACTGAGTAGTAGCTCATCGATTAGGCTAGGATGGCTAGCCAGTGAGCTTCCGAAGTCTACCTGTCTCTATCCCCAACCATTACCCTCACCCGCCCACAGAGCACCGGAGTTAATGGCATGCTTTTTAACATGGGTTCCACAGATTTGAACTCAGCTTCTCATTCTCATATGACAGTCACCTTACCAACGGAGCAATGTCCCCAGCTCCTGATCTATATCTCTTTTGCGCTACACTATTTTTCTTTAAATGTCTTCTCTACACGAAATGTAGACCAATTATAAGAAAAGAATTATTTTTCACTGATGTGTGACATAGTCAATTCATATGAGTTTTTCACTTCGGAGCTTTCATTGCTACAAAATTCATTTGTAGATGCATTGATTCACTGAGCAAATATTTACATGATGCCAACTGTGCCTCTTGCTCTAGGAGGTGGTGAGAGACTATTGATATGGAGGACAAAAATCTTTGCCCTATGAAGCTGAAAGTTTTCTGAGAGGATTATAAAAAGATATGTAAATAAAATGCATAGGTTATTGGTAGGAATTAGTCAAGAGAAAGCAATAAACCAACCCCAAGAGGGAAGACTGGAAGGATGCAAATTAGATCAGACCCTGGGGCTCCCACTAGGAAGCTGGCATCTGACCAAGGTCCTAAGAGGCCAGAGAATGAAGCATGCCTGCATCTTAGAAAAGACCATATGACATTTTATTTATCATTGAATAAACCGATATTCCTGAAAATTGGGTTCACACAGGGCCAGGCCCAGTAGGAGAGAAACACAGGAGGCAAAAAAAAAAAGTTTAGATTTCATGGTGATACTATACTACAGGAGACCACAGGAAGACTGTGTCTTTGGAGTGGGAAGTACTGTGTTCTATTTGGGTTGCAAATAGAACCCGTTTGCTGGAGAGGCATTCGTGTAGAAACCCAGCAAGTGAGTGTGGCTTAGGGTTTAGAGAAATAGATGTGAGATTCATTTTGTTTGTTTGTTTGTTTGTTTTAAGCAGTCATGTGGCTGAGAGAGAAGAGGTAATCAGAACTGTATTCATCCCTTAGTTCTGTAAGAGACAGAGGATTGACTCTTATGGAGTTCTCCTGAGTACCATAGCCAGGCCAGCTCGCCAGCATGCCCACCCTGGAAACTGACTGAAAAGGTAGCAAAAAAGTTCTGATGTCATTAGCATATTTATTTTTCAGGCATTTTCCAGCAGAGACAAGGTACTGCTAGTTAAATGTGACAGACCTCAGTTTACATATCTATAGGATGACTTCAGGGGCTTTGTTCTGTTGAATTCTGTCTATAGGAGCACCAGGGCAGTGTCAAAGTCATATGGCAGGGTGGCCTGGAGCTTCTGGAGATATTCTGTATGGACATCCTTAGTAAATGCTGGCTATTGTCACTGAGAACCAGGTAAATGAGCACTGTGATAGCTTAAATTAACAGCAGATTGTAGTAGATTGTGGGGCTTTTGCTTAAAAATATGAGCAACTCAAATATTTTCTTTTGAAGCAGTCCAGGAAAATGCCTCCATTAAAGAGAGCTGACAGGATGCAGCAGGTGTTGTCTTATTTTTTGCAAACAGAATTGGAATGGGATCTGTTGTATTTTATTCTTTTTGTCCAGAGCTACAACTTGTGTGTGTGTTTTTATTTCTAATTTTCAAATCCTTTCCATATAGAATATGGTCGTTTTATCCAGAAAATGTATATAAACATTCTATAAAATTACCCCCCAAATTAAGAAAGAAAAGAGAAAAGACAACCGTGCCTGTGGTGGTCTGAATTAGATGTCCCTCATAGGTTCTGGCCTTTGCATATCTGGTCCCCAGTTTGGGGATGGCTCATAGATGTGACCTTGCTAGAGGAAGTACATCACTGGGAGTGAGTTTTGAGGTTTCACAGCTTAACGCCATTCCCGATTCCTTCTCTCTGCCTCCTGCTTGAATGTGTGTGACCTCAGCTTCCAACTCCAGCAGTCATGTCGCTGCCACGCTGTCCCCACTGTTATAGATCCTAACCCTCTGGAACTGTTCGCCCAAATAAACTCTTCCTTTTATAAGTTTCCCTGGCTATTATGTCTTATCACACCAATGGAAAATTAATTTATACAGTATAATTTCAAAGTTTGGCTAGAGTAGTGTTTAGTAAGGCACCCGTTCCTAGGGAGGTAGCTTTGACATATTTGTCTCTGATCGTTCCTAGGGAGGTAACTTTGTTTGACATATTTGCCTCTGATGAGGGCCCAGGTACTATGATTTTCTGCATCAGTTTAATTTTTTATTTTTTTTTATCAAGTTGAGATGCAGAAGGTAGCTGATTTGAAAGGCTGTGTTTGATTGTCATGTGATTGGCTTGTCATGTGATTGGCTTGTCATGTGATTGGCTTGTCATGTGATTGGCTGAATGGGTTCTACTGGTCCCAGGCCAGCATTCTTGCTTTTCATCCCTTCTTTCTTTGAACTGTTACCACCATGTTTGTTCCCTCATTAATAGGTTGAGTCATTTCTTCAGTTTAATACATTTTTAAAAATCAGTTCTTTATTTCATAATTGCATTCATATGCTTAATGTACTTTGATTATATTGATTATATTCTTTACTTGAAACTTTTTTCAAATTTTTTAAGTTTTTTTATGTTTACTATAAGTACTCTATCTGCATATACACCTACATAACAGAAGAGGACATCAGACCATGCTACAGATGGTTATGAGCCACCATGTAGTTGTTAGGAATTGAACTCAGGACCTCTGGAAGGGCAGCCAGTGCTCTTAACTGCTGAGCCGTCTCTCCAGCCCCTCCTTAAAACTTTTTTGAGAACTTTATACGTGAGAAAATTTTTTCATCATTTCTGTCCTACCTTTCTCCTTCCAGCTCCCCAATGTATCCCCCTCTCAAGTTAATGACCTCTTCTTCTATAATTATTATTGTTATACCAGTTAACATGCCACACCAACTTGGATAGGGAAATTTTTGCTTGACTATGTTCCTAGATGAAGAGCTACAGGAAATCAATAGCTTCTGAGAGGAAGAATCAATCTTCTCCAGGAATAAGCCACCAAGAGCTTATCCAACCCCAAGTGACCAGTGCTAAGCACATGTACATATGAACAGCACCAATGCTAAACAATTCTTTCCCATTCTATGTTCATGCTATGTTTATATCAACTACACATTGCAACTCATATATATATATATGTATATAATTTAGTATGACATCATTAGGGCTGAAGGAAAACTATACATGTACTGTTTCATATTTTATTAAGTATACATAAAAAGATACATGTTTATATACAAAATATATGTATATTCAAATTTATATTTTATATTGTACTATAATGAAAGCTGCTTAAGAAGTCATAGTGAGATGCTGCTTCTGATGGTACTTAGAGTCAAGAGCCAGTTGATGAAAGAGAAACTGGCCATTTCCATCATAGAGCTAAGGATGCATCTGGTCCAGGATCCAAGGGAGCTGACCCAGCAGGGGAAGCTGGCCGGAGCCCAGTTGCTGTGCTGTGCCAACAAGGTGAGCCTGCAGATAAATGGCAGCATGCATAGTTCCAACCTTACCCAGCACTTAGCACACACATTTGTTCTAAGCATGGAAAAAAAAAAAGTCAGTGAAGCACTGTGCCTCCACTTTAGAAACCTTATGACAAATGATCAGAGCCCATACTACCCTAGAACTCTGCATAGAATGGATTTCTAGGAAATACGAAATACGGTTCCAACTTAGCCAAACTGATACAATACAAATCTGTGTGGTGTTTAGCGCAATGTTTGATGAGGAATAGCACTTAAATGTCCCCTGAGAGCCCACTGGTGGCTAGTTTTGGGGTTTAGGAAGCTTGGAATATTGAAATTTCTTTCTCTAAACAGCTGTGAAAACAGGAATCATTCAATAAAGAGAACCTTCCTTTTAAAGTAAGGCTTGTGAGTGCCAGTGAGCCCAAGCATTGGAAAACCTGTCTCTGATTTTCATTGTCTTCCCAATTTTTTTCTTTAGAGTACCTGATCTGAAAAAGACTGACCACAATCTTTAGGTACTAAGAGATCACATTTTATTTTTATAATGTTCTTCTTAGTGTAAATGCACACAGTGTTACATTTGTTGTGCGTGCCAGTAAATTTAGTCGCAATTAATTACATAAGAGGAATACTTTTTTTTTTTGTTTTCGAAATCAAAGTTTCCCGTTAATTTTAATTTGTAGAAGAGCAGCCAAGATTTTGCTATGTATTTTGGATTTTTATGCTTTCACAAGGATGCTCCTTCATTATTACTGTTGATTTTAAGGTTTGCCCTTATCAATCTTTGAAGTCATCCGGGGAACTTTTTAATTAGATTGCCTCTTGATGTTTTGACTGATCGTCATTACCATAGAGAGGGAGTACCCTGATCATTTGCCCATGAGCATGACAGAAAGTCGTTCTATGACAGCCAGGTAACAAAGCTGACATCCTGGGGACTGTTCTGTAGAGATATGTTGTTTTCGTGGGAAGCTGGACAGCAAGTCTTCCTGGAAACTATTATCACAAAGAAATTGCTTCACAGATTGTCACTGAATGTATATGATTCCATTGTCAAGTGGTTCTCAAGGCCCTCATATCTTATGAAATGTGAAGACACAAACTCGTATGTGCATAAGTTAAAATACAAAGAATTTCTTGTCTTTTTACTAATTTTCAAATTTTACATGAGACACTTTCTGGTATTACAAACATGGCACCCTGCAGGGAAATATGGATAGTAATATAGCATCGGGGGGAAAAAAAACCGCTAATTTTAAAAATATTCCTCAAAGAACTATGTCCATTGAGAAAAATAATTCTTATACATGTATTTCATAGAAAGTAAGAATAGCTCTTTGATTATAGCCCTATAACTCCAATAGAAAGATACATCCCCATATATTACCAATAAAATTATATTTATAATTTTTTTAAATTTTCATAGAAGATGAGCTAATTTTACTTCTAACCTTGTGCGCATTCGCAGAAATTACTCAGTACGCACTTGCTGTGTAAGAAAGGATACAACAAATGAACAAATATATCTGTGTGTGTAGCAGTCCTATAGCTGGTAACAATGGTAGGCCCACACACTCTCCATTGCCATTTAAGCCCAGTCTTCTTTTCCCCCAGTATGGCTCGCATGATTTATTCTGACAGAGTAAAGCAGCCAGGCATCTGTGGTGAGTCTACAGGTATCTGCAAATGTTGGGAGTCCAGAAGTCATGGCTCCACCTCAAGAATTTTATAACGATGTAAAAACCAAAAAATGTGGTACTGAGGATATTGTTCCATTGTTATAATGCTTGTGCTTGCTGTACATTAAGCCCTGAGTTCAATCCCAGTCAGTACTGCAGGAACAAATCGATGTTGTGATGCATACCTCTAATCACAGAATTCTGGAGGTGGAAGAACCAGAGTTCAACATTATCTTGAGCCATACAGTGAATTCATGGCCAGCCCTGGTTGCATGATACCCTGGGAAGAGGCAGGGGGGGAGGGAGTGAGAGAGAGGATAGAGAAAAAGAGAGAAAAAAATTAAGAGAGGAAGGGATGGGGAAGGAAGGAGGAAAGGAGGGAGGGAGGGGAAAAGCTAAAACTGTATTAGTGGCATGACTAACAATTCAAACTGCACTCCAGAGCTGTCTGTCACTGTCCTGACATTCATTTGTGTGGTTGTTGTGGTGGTGGTGGTGGTTCACAGTTCAAAATTTTATCCAACTGAGTTAAATGTGAGACCTTTGGGGGTCTGAGGAAAACATAACTTTATGTGTCAAGGGGAATGGGCCCCATTTCTTTAATTCCATAATTCCACTATAATATGTCTGTGGTTCCATGTTCTGTTATAAATATTTTTCTGCTCACAATTAAATTTGTTTTTTTAACATATTTTTGGTTGATTATTTGGGAATTTCACATCATGAACCCCAATCAAACTCACTTCTCAGTCCTTCTGTGTCTGCCTACTCACCCTTGTGACCCTTTGTGCCTCCCCACAAAAGGAAAAGGAGGAGGGGGAGGAGAAGGAGAGAAGAAGAAGAAGAAGAAGAAGAAGAAGAAGAAGAAGAAGAAGAAGAAGAAGAAGAAGAAGAATTGGAAGAAGAAGAATTGGAAGAAGAAGAATTGGAAGAGGAAGAAGAGGAAAGGAAAACAAGTTCAGTTTGTGTTGGCATGGTAAAACTCCTGGTGGACAGCTCTCTAAAGAAAACTTGAGTCCTCCCCTACCTGCACCCTGACATATAGCCATCAATTGTAGAGAATTGCACTTCCGCATACTTATATCATTTTAAAAGTTCTCTTCGATGGCGTTCTCTCTAGGCTGTTTCTTTGGGGGCGGGGGGAAGTGGAGTTGGGGTAGAAGTTGTCACAGATGCCTCTTTCTTGTGAGTCTACAGTCCCTGATACCATGGCAAAAGTAGCTTCCTTCATCCTTACAGTCAGTGGGAGCATGAATTAGGGACTTCCATATGGCTTCTGGTGACAGCACCTGCTGCAGACCTCAGGTGGCTGTACAGACAGACCACAGACATCAACAGTGTCTCTGCCAAAACTTGGACCGCGGATACTATCACACCCCTCGGTGGCAGCACAGGCCAAGGATGTAACATTCATTCATTCTTCATTTATTCTCATTCTTACCATGAAGAAACAGAAACACCTGCATCCCTCCCAACCAGGCCCTTCAACATGAAGACTGCACCTACTTGTATACTTTACACTCTTATGCTTTTTTGTAGTAAAATAATTTCCCACAACCTTCCTCACACCTAAGTCCCCACTTCCTTTCACTCTGAAACGTTCTGCTCTGTTACATTAATCTCAGTGATGTGCTAATAGAAATATAAAGAGAGAAGAGTTCTATGGAGGTGTGGTGAGGTGTGGGGGAAGGGGGTGCCTCAGCGGACCCATGCCAAGGCATCCCTTCCCCTTGAGAGACTACCCACACGAGGGTATAGTGTAGAATAGAGTTTATTCAGGGCATGGAGAGGGGAGTTAAGAGGGTAGTAGAGTTAGAGAAAGACAGAAAGAGAGAGGTGGGGGGAAGGGAGGGAAACAGAGAAAGGAGAAGGAGGAGGAGGAAGAGGGGGAGGAGGAGGAGGAGCCGGCCATGAACCTATGAGAGCGTGGAGGGGGGGTGGGAAGGGGCAAGAGGACAGAGCAGGAGCAAGAAGACAAGAGAGCAAGAGGGTTGGGAGGGGACAAGAAACCCCTTTTATAGTGGGTCAGACCTACCTGGCTGTTGCCAGGTAACTGTGGGGCAGAGAATGCCTGGTTGTTGCCAGGTAACTGGGGTGGAGCTTAGACGGAATGCTAACATTCAGCCCTTCCATATACAGGTCTACCCATAGTCCACGTTCCATATATAGGTCCATCTCATTCCCCCATCCCCAGAGCCCGGTAACTGTGACTCTGATGTTTACGCAACAATTGGGAGTGTACTGAAATATGATCGAGTTGTCTGTTTTAAAATGCTTTAAAAAGTAAGTTGTATGTCTTGGTATTTGACTATGTTTTTCTAAAAGAGAAGAATGTTCGAAGGGCTTCCTTTTGGCAGAACGAGCCCGTTTGGTCCCTTCCAGGAACAGAAAGGCAGCATCGTGAAAGGATGGCCAGAGCAACAGGGAACAGGAGACACAAAGCCAGCACAACAGCAGGCGGAGACTGGCAGCCAGTGTGCCTGCCCAGTGCAAGGCAGAACACCGACTAACTAAACAAACAACCTATTCATTTACATATATTTTTTGTCTGTCTATCTTTTTGTTTCCTGGCAGTGTTGGGTAGTTGTTATTGTTGTTGTTGTTGTTATTATTTTTATATCTGTGGCGTTTCCTAATATAGACATCTCATATAAGTGAAATATCATTTGCCGCTATCTCACCTTCTTTACTTAGCAGAACATTTTCAAGCTTTGCTCGTGCTGAAACATTTACAGCACCCCTGTATCTTCCACGGAACTACTACTGTATTTTAGTGGGTACTGAATATACTCTTATCCTGCTCAGAATGATTCTTTTTTTTTCTGGTCTTCACATCACTATCTCCCGCACATCCACTGGCATTGACCTCAGTGACCACTCCCTCAGAGACTCTGGGAGACCTCGCGCTAGATGAAGCCATGTGCTTTTTAAACCCTGATTTTCCTGTGCACGGTTTTTTATCACCGTCTATAACTACATATTCATCTAGGGATGACATTATTAATGGCTTTCCACAACTAAAGCCCTAGATCCGTAAGACAAGGATTCACTGTAGATTGCTCTCCGCACCGGCTATTATAGGACACCCCCACCCATATAGAGACCTTTGTCACACAAAGGTTATTGAAATGATTTCTTATGAAGGAGCTGCTTGGCAGCTGTTTAATGTTTCACCCCACCCCACCCCAACCACCCCCATATCCCCACCTCACTTCACCCCATCCCACCACACAGTATTTTTGTTTGTATAGAAAGTGTCCTCAAGGAGAAATTCCACTTGGGGATTTCCCTGAAAGGCAGAATGGAGAATAAGGGCGAGGCTGTTTCGGGTGAGCTTCTTCCAGCACGGGTTGCACCAGACTGTGTTTAAGGCACCTGCGGGCCTGGCTCTCTTAGGCTCTGGTTCCTTCACTCCATGTATGTTCTGCCTCCATTTCTTCTAAGCTGAAGAAGATGCTAATTTGGTTCAATGAAGTTCCTTATCTTGTCTCTAGAAAAACAGCGATTGGCTATAAGTAGTTATCTCTCATTCATCTTTCCAACATTTTTATTGTAAGCCTGATTAGGATCTGCTGGGTTTCTCTGATGTGGTGTACTGGCGCTTTTCTCTGCTGTTGAGAAAAATCTCACATGGTAGAGATGATAGTCTTCCTCGGGGCAGCGGCACTGACTCTTCTTAAGCATCTCCTGATATTTCCAACAGGTTCAAAAGTAGCATTTCCTCTTTTGTGCCCTTACTTCGCCTCCATAGAACCCATCTCCTCTGTGCAAGTGTGCGGTCCACATGATGCTGTCCTGTTTTTTGAGTAATTATATTGGGAAAGCCTTCGGCCATTATCTTATTAAAGCAACAGCAAATTCTTCTGCATGGTGGCACATTCTTCTGTGTTTTGACAGACAGATGACAATGAAGTTGGGCCTCCCAAACTACAATCACATTTAAATGGTTGTAGGACTTCCTTTTTGAATTGTGTATCATGACTGATAAGTTTTTCTGTCTTACGGAATGAGTTTTCTGATACAAATGAGCCACCTGAAAGTTTCCTCAGTGAGGCACAGATTAAGCGACAATCGTGTCAACTAGACTCATTTCCATGTGGAATCACTACCTTGGTGTAGCCCAAGCCCTGGCAGGTTCTTCCTCCCTCTGAGTCAGCTTCCCTCACCACTCTGACTGAACACTTAAGGGAGAAAGGACTTATCTCGGCTCATGGTATTCAGACATGACAGTCAGTTTATGGAAGGGAAGGCAGTTGGGACAGCTCGTTCTAGGCTGGCAGGATGTGATGTCATAGTTCTAGGCTGGCAGGATGTGATGTCATAGTTCTAGGCTGGCAGGATGTGATGTTATAGTTCTAGGCTGGCAGGATGTGATGTCACAGTTCTAGGTTGGCAGGATGTGATGTCATAGTTCCGCCCATGTCCTGGATGAAGATGCCAAGAGCTTGGGACTAGAATCAGGGTCTTAGAACCCTCAAGGCTCGATCCCGGTGGCCTGTGTCCACCAGTAAGGTCCCATGTCTCAATGGTGCTGTAACCTCCTAAAATAATGTCCATTATTTGTGGGCCAGATGTTCAAACACAAATCCGTGAGCCTGTGGAGGCAGGTCACCCCCAAACCCCATCAGAAAGCTTGGGAGACTCATTTTGGATAAACTGAATGTCTGTGCTCTGAAGGTAAACATACAGCAGTTAAACACAAACATACTTCAGGAAACCTTAAAAAAAGAAGTGGTTCTTTGTCCTCAAGGATTGTCAATAGTCTAATTAACTGTGCTAATGCAGTAAATTAAAGAGGATTATCTAACCAAAGAAGCGCTGGCAAGAGGAGTGCCAGAGGCAAACATTGACGGTTAGATCTAAGCACTTACCACTGATTCAAATCTTAGTGGTTTGGCTTAGTATCAATTCCCAAATTGTGAGAAAGGTGATTGGCATCTGATACAGTATATTCTTTTAAGCCATACATAAAAGCCTGCTTATTCTGGTTAGAATTCAGTGTTTCATAGTGTTTATCTTTGTATAGATAGCGAGAGAGTAACTTAACCAGGTTAACATAAATATTCACTCGCCTTGGCTGTGCGATTTCTCGTAGATTTAAAGTCTGTCGGGTGGAGAGATAGCTCAGCTGGTCAAGCATGAAGTCCCAAGTCTGATGCTCAGAACCCAGGTAAAAATGTGAGGCGTGGTGGCACAGGCTTGCAATCCCACAGTTTAGGAGGCAGAGAGAGACAGGAGGATTCCTGGGACTTTATGGTCAGCTAGACTAGCCTACTTAGCTAGCCTCAGGCCAGTGAGAGAGGCTGTATCAAAAATCAAAGCAGGTATCATCTGAGGGACAATACAAAGGACTGACCTCTGACCTACACACACACACACAACCACATAGACACCCAGACATACACACTCACATACACATAGACACTAATACACACACACACTCACACGTACACACACATACACATAGACACCCAGACGCACACACAGACACCCAGACACACATACACACATACACACTCATACACACACACACACTTACACGTACACACATACACATAGACACCCAGACACACACACTCACACACACATAGACACTCAGACACATTCAGACACATATACTCAGACACACATACCCACTCATACGTGCACGCACACACACACACACACACACACACACACACATATACACACCACCCCAAACTATTTTCAGTATTAAAGGGTCCCAAGATGAAATACTTTTCTTGCTACTGTTCAATGTTAGGCAAATGGCCTTTACAGTTTTCAACCTCCTCCTGTGAAACGCAAGTTCTCTGAAGCGGCTACGCCTGGTTTTAAATATCTTGTAGACTGTTTGACCAAGGCTGAACAGAAATCATGGGTGTAGTGTGATGAAATGTTGCAGGCTGAGAGCCCAGCTTCCTTGTGGGAGTGCATCTAAGGCCTTTTAACAGCTATTTACTATCAGCCCCTTCTCCTGACTTGACAGTCTCGTGACATTTCCATTAAACTGGAACGAGTCCCCAAGCACGGCACATCTCCAGCCTTCACCAAACCTAAGCTAAGACGGCGAGTCAGACAATACAAGGTGGAATACACAAAGAACGCAGTTCTCCCCTGAGGACAGGTCTGCTCGGTGACCCTCCAGTGTGTATTGTAAACACACTGACTCACAACCTCCTTCTCTGTCCCTATCATTGATTTTATAGGTTTTGACACAACCTAAATCTGAACTTTCTAAGGTTGCGGTCACTCCTACTGGGTTCGGAATAAAGTATTTTCTTACTTCCTTAAAACAGGCAGAGCTGGTATTTTCTGTCAATGCCTGAATCCTTAAATTAGAAATGCTACCTATATTCGATCTCTGTTGTCTTTGTTTTACTTTGTATCATTGGTGGTGATTTTTGTTTTGTTTCGTTTTGCCTTTTTGAAATGGAGTCTCACGATGTAGCCCAGACTGGACTTGTAGTCATGACCTTCCTGATTTCGCCTCCTGAGTACTGGGACTGTAAGTATGGGCCACCACCTTAGCTTAGTTGGTTGTTTTGAATATCAAATTTAAAAAAAATATATTTAAGTGCCAACCTAATGTAGGAATGGTAAATCGCTGCTCTCTATAATGAATCTTCTTCGATTTCATTTTATTCTTGAAGAGAATGTTACAGGTGGAATTAGAGAACATTATTTTAAGCAAAAGATGGCAGGCCCAGAAAGACAAGCGTCTCATGTATGCATCATGTGTATATGTCAAGTGTGAAAGTAGAAGCGAGCCAATGAGTAGGGAGAAGTTTAACGGGGAACAGGAGGGGGTGACCGTATCTCTGTGGCATGAGATCAAGAAGGCTCTGAGGGGAGGAGAACTACTGAGAGGGGGAGGGGCAGGGGTGAGCGCTACCGGATGAGAATAACAAAACATAATGATATGGATGTACAGAAAGGACATGATGTAAGCTATTTATTTTGTATGATGAATGAACAATTTTAATTAAAACTTAACAAAGGCGGTCGGGAACCAAGAATGTGGCAGGTATTTCTAGTCCAACTCGGGTGGATACGAGTATAGATTTATATTCATAGACTACAGCTGACTCTTTTTCTAAGGCAGAGGGTAACAAATGGGTATAGACACGCAGTCCCTGGATATCCCCTCATGTCTAGACTTAGTGAGGGGGGTTTTTGTGTCTGTGTCACTGCACTTTTAGACAGTATAAAAACAGCCTGGGTTTGAGCGTGTAGCAGCAGTCTCCTGACACTGAACAAATTGGAAAAAAAAAAATATTCAGAAAAACCGAAGACAAACACCGGAAGGAGAAGCTGCTTTTAGAAGATACAGTAGTTGAGGGTCTGTCCGTCCTGGAATGTGGTTTTGGGATCCACACGCCATCTTGTTTATGTCCTGTTCTATTCTTAGTATCTAATCGGTCTAGTTCTGTTACCTGAATAACCTGCCACACACACACACACACACACACACACACACACACACACATACACACACACACACACACACATACACACACACACAAACACACACACACATACACACACACACAAACACACACACACACAAACACACACACACACAAACACACACACACAAACACACACACACACACACACACACACACACACACACACACACCATGTTAAATGGGCATGCTAAGTTTTTTTGGAGTTTCCTCTTAACATGGAATGCTGTGTCTGGGCAGAAACCATTCATTCTCATTTGCTGTATGGGAAATGTAGTAAAAAGACCTGTTTAAAGCATCACATTAAAAACAAGCTTTCATTTATTCCCTGCGTGCCCTTTCCTGCAGGCACATTGTTTCTTTCGTTCGTTTGTTGTTTCTTTGCTTGTTTGTTTTTCTTGAAGGTGGGATGGCCTTCGATGTTGACGGTCAGAAGATTCCACCAGTGAGGTCTATGGCCTTTGTAATTATGAGCAATTTCTGTATAAACCCAGTGACCAGATCCTATCTAAATCAGCCTCATGGAGAACTTCCTGCACACAAACAACCCATAGTAAACTCAATGGAAATACTAACAGCATCCAGCACCACTGGCAGGGGGCCACGGGGCTTATAATGGAAGGGTTGTAGGAGTTAGGGAAAGGTTATTTATTGGTTCTTCTCCTTCCTTCTTTTACACACCTCACTGGGCTTATTGTCTCGCTTTGTCTTAAGAAGGAATAAAATACGGCTTTTCAGTCTCAGTGCATCCTTGGAATTCAGGTTAAGTTGCCTAATTGGGAGTTGAGGGAACTCGAAAGGAAGAAGAGCTGACTCCCCTCATTAGCTTAATGGCTGCCCTGCACTGTTAGGATTGGGCATTATTATAGCTTATTCTCTCTGGGGACTGTGCAGGTGCCTTTTAAAAGTTCAGGTGGACAGGAAGCTCTGTGTAGAGCACACCCCGAGGCAGGGCATTGGCTGACTCTCTTCTGAGCTCTTTTCACTAATAATATGTAGGTGTGGAAAGAGTACTTGTACCAAGTCCAATCAGGAAACAATTGAATGAAAGACAACGTGGCATTTATCGTACATATGATGATGATTCTATGTTGTAGAAGAATTAATGACCCATCCCTGAGTCAGTCTCAGCTTGCCCGACTTCCTTTGTATCTCCCCCTCTTTCCATATCACTGCCATTTTGACCCAGAGTCAGTACTATGCCATTTCTGGGAGTGAGGTAGGAGTCCATGTGGTATCTAAGAATCTATAGGCATGTATGTATGCACCTGAGCATGTATGTTTTTCTATCTACTAATCTATCATCTCTTCACATTTTCACCAAATGAGTTCTTTTGGTCACCATCTCCTGAATCTTTCAAACTGAACTCAATATCTTACCCTCTCAGATCTTCTGCGATTTCTAAGGGTTGGGGTGTAGCTTAGCATTTGCCCAGGGTCTGCAAGCCTCTACGTGTCAAGTGTTCCCCTCTGATATCTTTGTTCGCCATGTTTGCCTCTGTCTCTGTGCACTCTCTAAACCCCACTCCTAACCGTTTTATAGTTCCACCAATAAAAAGCCTTCTCGCCCAGTTTAATCCCCTTTTGAGAACTGACTTCTGATTTGTGTGATCGAGTTAGTTTCTTGTTAGTTTTGATTTTGTCTGTCTGTCTCCACTAGAACACACACCCCAGGGAAACTAGGCCCTTCTCTGTCTTCTTCCCTGCTGTGAACTAAAAACAATGCCCAGAACATGGTGGCAATTCAATAAAAGTTTATTAAACAAGTGAACGAATCAACAAAATCCCCACTGATTCTACAATTCTGGCGTCTTGCAAACACTTCTTAAATCCCCTGCAATTACTGCCTTAGTTCTGGGCGCTATGATTTCTCTTATCAGTGGCTACAGAAGCTTCTAGTAGTTCTAAATACTTCCATCTCACTCCCTGTGAGTCATTATCTCCCTCACAGCCTAGAGTCTTTCTAGCCTGCAAATTGCCTCCTGTCATTGGTCTGCATAAAACTCCTAAATAGCCCTTCCATCTACTTTTCTGCAAGGATTGGCACTCATGCAAGGAGAGGACTCGGGCCTGGAGGTAGAACCTAAAACTACTGACCTCCGAAGAAAATACCTGGACTCTTATTGTGTGTCACAAAGATGGATACCAGGAGGTATGAGGATGTCAAAGTTTGGGAACCAGGGTTGTTGGTCAAGGTCCGGTGAATGCATTTGGTTAAAGAACCTTCAGACTCTGGTGCCTCTTGGGTAACCCTCCTCACCTCTCGACTCTCCCACATTTACCTACTCTAGCTCAGTCCCATTCAACACCACCTGATCATGTTCCCTTGAGCACCCAAGAAATGTCTGCCTGGGTGTTATCACATCTTATTTATCTCTGTACTTTCCATACTTACGTTGAACTGTGAGGAAGCCGGTGCCCTTATCCATGGTAATCCAAACTTGGCTCAGTGTCTGAGCCTGAAACATGTCAGACCTCAGTAAACATCTGTGGAAAGAATTATTGAGGTGATGAGAAGACACCTCAATCGTTGACTCTGTTGGTAAAGTGCTTGCTGAGCGAGCATAAGGGCCTGTGTTCAATCTAAAGCACCGACATAAAAATTCTGGGTTTGTTGGTATGCTTATCATCTTAGACTTGGGAAAATAGAGACAGGAGGCTTGGTCATCCGCCAGACTAGCTAAATTGGTGATTTTGGGGGGCTTAATGAGAGACCCTGTCTCACAAATTATGGTGAAGACCAGCATAGTGGCATACACCCTAAATCCCAACAGAGGAAACAGAGAAAGATAAACTTTTGTGAGTTCAAGGCTAGTCTGGTCTATAGAAGGAGTTCTGGGACAGCCAGGGTTCCATAGAAAGAATCTGTCTCAAAGCAATAGCAAAAACACCCTAAGAAACAAAAAATAAAAAAAGAAGAAGAGGAGGAGGAGAAAGAGAAAAGGAAAAGATAAAAGGAAATTAAAGTGGACAGCAATTAAAGAAGATATATGATATGACTCTCTAGTCTTCTCATTCATATACTGACATGTGCATCCACATAGGACCACATATACACAAACACATATGGAAATAGATAATTATAGAGTCAACAAATAGATCACCAACTGATTTAAATAAGTGCTCATTTAAAACCTTAAGGAATTTGATATCTGAGAACAATTGATATTCTATTTTAGTAACCCCTTCCCCTAGCCTTTATTCCTTCCATCTCAATAAGTATATTCAAAAGAAATTCATTAAGGGCTAACCTTACTGTTTAAGAATTGAAAACTTATCTCCTACCTGGGACTAATGCTCTGATCTAAATTTGATAAGACATAAATGTCAAGGTAATATTGCCATCTAGAAAGCACACAGGAATTTAATACTGTCTTCAAAACCTTCAGAGGGACAGTAAATCCACATTTAAGGAGATACCAACCTGGTTGCTGTATTGTCTTAGAAATCAGTTTGTTCATCCAACTGTTTCTTCCATTCCTAACAATTTAGTATAAAATGCTACAGCTTGGACTATGGCGTTCAGCTGGGTTTTCTTCCAGCGATCCTACCTTTAAGGGAAAGACCCTTTTTTAAAGAAAAGAGCATCTTAGCTCTTAAGGCTTCAACGTATCTTAGAATTATTTTAGCTAACATCAGATATCTTCCATACGTGTTTGGTTTTCCATTGTGCATGACAGATGTTCCACAGGAAATCTTTCGCATGTCAAATTGTTCTAGGGAGGAATGCGGTTCACTCATTAAAAGTTCGGAGTAGGGAGCCGAGGGAAAACAAATTGGAAAACGAAACAGCCAGAAAGGCTCTGGCCCCAAGGCCATCCCTGAGAGTCTGACTGGAGTAAATGACCAGAGATTGAAGTTAAGCACCTGTGAGGTGGGCCTCTGAGAGCTTTTAGTCCCTGACCAGCATTGACTCAGAGGCGTAATCCAATACCACTTGGCCAACTGTACGACTGAACTATAGCCAGGGCAACTTTCTTTATACCGTGCAGGTGCAAATAACATCTAGACCAGTGGTTCTCAGCCTTCCTAATGCTGCGACCCTTTAACACAGTTCCTCATGCTGTGGTGACCTCCAACCATAAAATTATTGTCATTGCTACTTCAAAACTGTGATTTTGCTACTGTTATGTATTGTAATGTAAATATCTGATATGCAGGATATACAATAACCAATCTCTATGGGGTCACGACCCACAGGTTAAGAACCACTGGTCTAGACTATGCATTGAAGTAACTTCTTCATTGAGGCTAACAATGAATTCTTCCTTAGTTTTCCCATCTCTTACTGGCTTAGCAGGTGACCCTCATTACGAATAGGCTATGGAGTGAGAGGGTATAGTTAACAGGAGATTAATTATTTAGAATGTTTCTAAGCTTGCTACAGTTTCAGGCCCGCAGAGCTTAAGAGAGGGGATTATATAGTTTATGGTAAATTACTCACGACAATCTTTTTTCTCATTGGAGCAAATATGCTTTGTTACTATTGCAATGGTCTGCAATCGTTTTTTTTCACTTCAGATAGCCAAATGCAGGCACCACAGGATCACAGCCTGGGCTAAAGTAGCCCCTGTGTCATACACTCCTCTCTCTCTAGTCCTCAAATGAGGATGTGGTGACTTGGCTGTGGCCTTCTTCCAGACACATAAAACATCTTTATTTTATGCTACATTTTTCAGAGGAGGCTTTAAAAGTGTTCCGAAGGCTTATAAAACTGCACTTCATAAAGAGAACAAGATCGGCACATAGGAAGGTATGCAGATAAACTGGCAAATAGAAAGTATGCATAGAGCCGGGCGGTGGTGGCGCACGCCTTTAATCCCAGCACTTGGGAGGCAGAGGCAGGCGGATTTCTGAGTTCGAGGTCAGCCTGGTCTACAGAGTGAGTTCCAGGACAGCCAGGGCTACATAGAGAAACCCTGTCTCGAAAAACGAAAAAAAAAAAAAGAAAGTATGCATAGAATCTACGTAGGAAGATATGCAGATAAACCGGCAAATAGAAAGTATGCATAGACTCTACGCAGTGTTGCATAAAATCTGATGCTTTCAGTCTGGTGGATTTGTGAGTTTGAGACCATTGAGCTTGATCAACATTTAATTACATTAATGGATCTTCCAATACCCGTTATCTAGTCCTCTAAGTTATTGGTTGTGATTCAATTTGCACAACGCATATGGGTATGCGTAGTTGAGACGAATTAGTCCAAACATATTTGCTAGTGCCAGCACAAGTGATTTTCCACTCACCTATTTTGTGACTAGAGCCTATAAATCCATGGCAACTAAGTGCATGGAGGTGGACTTTTCCAAGACTGAGGTTATTAGCTAATGT
Organism: Tokudaia tokunoshimensis; assembly: GCA_036184795.1. NCBI lineage: Eukaryota > Metazoa > Chordata > Mammalia > Rodentia > Muridae > Tokudaia > Tokudaia tokunoshimensis. The sequence goes on from BTHU01000007.1 coordinate 34,485,681, forward strand.
CCTATGTTGAGGATCTCCTCCCCAGACATCTTGATGGTCAGCAGAGAGCTGGCTGCTGACACAACACCAGTGTTCTGCACACTAAAGGGCTGAAAGACAGACCCAACCGCTCCATTTTATTTTCTAGCTCTGGAGAGAAGCTAACCCCCGCCTTACATTTGCTGAATGCCTGTTCCTTGTAACTGTAAAGTTCCCACAAATCATGTCACCCCAAACGTCAGTTATTAGCTGCTTTTTACAAGAAACAAAGCCAGGGATGTGCAGTGACCTCTGAGGTCACCTCTCCTCCAGGTCTTCTGACTCTGCCATACGGTCCTACCAAGCGTATTCTTTGTAAAGATCTTAGCGTTGGGAGACAACAATGTATGCTTTCAACTTTAATTAGTAAATTTCACACATCCGCGTGTGTGTCGTTTTTCACTAATTGTCTTTTTATTGTTTTTCTTTCAATTATAAATACTTTCCATGAAATGTTTTAATTGAAAAAAAAAAATTAAGTCTCATATATATGGCTTCCACATTCAGACTCTGAGGTATCTTGCACCCTAAATTTATTTCCTCCCAACGTTTCTTCTCCTTCTTAGCTTCTTCTATTTTACATTTTGCTGATAAGCAGTTTGTGTAATTAATAACCTTATCTCCCTATGTATGAGAAAAACAAATTTAGTGCATTTTAATAAGGAAGTCAGAAGGACAAGGAGACATTTTATTGTCACGTTGACGCTGATAAGACCAGAAATAAGCTGGTTGCTCGGAGACTACACGTAATGAATAGTATTTGTATACATAGTTTTATTACTTTCGGTGTCAGATCTTCAATATTTATCGTGAGTATATTTATGAACAGCTATACAGTTCGGAATTCTTTAATAAGCTGCTCTCACTGGATAACACACTGGTTTTTAAAGTCACTTCATCTTGATGCCTGATCTTAATCTTGCGTTTGTAGTTCTCAGCAAAGGAAAAAAAAAAGTGCTATTTTCTTAACTGCTCTGGGTGGGGGTGGGGGTGTAGAAGATTGGGAGGGGTTCTAGAAAGATCACTATGGCCTCATCCATTCATATTCTACAACTGCAGCTTGTACACTATTGAAACAGGGACAAGTTCCTCACTGGGGGGAAAAAAAAGCAGTACAGAAACTGAAGGTTTTAAAAGTCTAAGACCCTTTAGAACGTGAATAGTTGGATATCTAGTATCTGTGGCTAAGTTTTTACAGACTCCCCATGACAGCCTTCTCCTTTGAAGTCAGTCAAGCCTGTGAGATCATGGTGGACTCAAAACAGAAGAAGCTCTGTGAAGAGCGGCTGAGATGCCGCTGCCCTTATTTCCTGCCCACTGATCCTGTGATGTGAGCATATCTGTTATCTCCTTCTGCAAAGAGAACTGTGTGCCATGTGACATGGGCAGGGCCACGCAGGGTCACCCAGCTAAGGACGGCTAGGAAGACAAAACTTGATCTTCTATACGGCATTTATATATTTATTTGTTTATGATAAGCTTGCTTTCCACCCTGTCCTTTCAAGAGAAAGGCAGAAGTGAGTGGGTTGGAACCACATCAACTCACATTAGAGTCACCCTCTGACTAGGGGAGTTAGTTGATGGTAAGGTAGCATGCTTTTTTTTTTTTTTTTTTTGAGCAAGGGGAACTGTTTGACTGGGTTGGGGTAGAAGACACATCCTTCATTTGGACTGCCTTCCCCCGTTCGCTGTATCCTCACACTTCATTTGTGTTGTTGGTCATACTCACTTATTATTAAGATGAGCTAAAGATCAATGTTTACAACACTCTATAGCACCCAAGGCTGTGTTAGCTTCTCCAATGTTTTCCTGTCCTCGACAACTCCGTGGTGATTATTGAAGTCCATGGGTTGACTTTACAAAAAGTAAGAAGGTTTGAATCTGGCGTTCTTGGGAAAACTCTTTCTGGGCTCTTTCTCTCTCCTACCCTCTCTGGTTTCCCTTGAAAAGCAGGAGCGTTCACCCAATCCTCCGTCCTGCTCCCTGGACTGTGGGTTGTAATTAGGGTTTAAAGAAACAATGTTTCCAGTTTGGTAGTTTAATTAACGACCTTCTTGTTGGAGACCGAAGCAGGTAAACACTTGGTTTACAGTCTTTACATTCTGTCTTCAAGAACGCCTCAAACCATTTCATCCAACATCCCTTTCTTTCTTCAAAGAGCAAGATTTAACGCCTTCATATTATTACATAGATACCGCCTTTGTTTCTGAATGATACAGCATGTGTGACTGTTACACACACAAAGGAAGGGGAAAAGGTGATTTATTAAATAATTATTCACCATAGCAAATTTTAATGATTTTCAAGCCAGAGCAACCATTTTTTTTCCTGATCCTTCCTCATTACTTTGACAAATACCTTCTCCTTAAAAGTTTACTAGGGAAAGATTTCATTTTTATAGGCACACTTTCTTTCATGTACGCTTTAGTGATTCTGAATATTAAGGGCTACTGACTGGCCTCTCTAGCTCTGTGCTCGGCAAGTGAAGAGAGCGTCATCATTGAATTCTGCCTCAAGTCAGAGCAAACGTCTTTTGTCCCTCTTTTCTCCAAAGAAATAAAATCTTTATGTGCTAGGCATGTGGGGTAGGAAATAACAAGGAGGTCATTGTTCTCTGTCCGGCTGCCTAAGTGCAAGTGTAGACTGTTATTCTTTCGAGCACTGCCCCCTAGTGGGGAAAAATATTCACGTTCTTAGACTTGGCATCTTAGTAAATCAAGCCTTCCCCTGACTTGCTCCGTGCTGTTTTTGGAAAGACACTGACCCTGTTCATCACATGTATTAAAATAACTCTTAGAATGTGGATTCCTGACAGCATGGGGACCTTTACCTAACAGTCTCACTGAGCCGAAACACAGAACAGATGAGAATAAATAATTGTAGCTTCTCACAAGTCCTGGGAGCTAGTGTTAAAGCAAAAGACAGCAAGAAGGGATAAGAGCACTCAAGGCTCAAAGATCTATGCCACAGAGGAGGCAGAAAGACTGTAAGAGCCAGAGGCGGTGGATGACTCCACGGAAACAGTGTCTTTCAGATGCAACAAGCACTAATGCACAAATGAACTCACAGGAATGGTGGCAGCATGCACAAGACCCGTGGTTCAAACCAGACAAAATCCCAGCCCTTAGACCGGTGAAGTGGGCACCAAGTCCCGCCCCCAACTAAGAAGCTATTCCTGATACCTGCTGGGAAAGGGGAACTTAATTGTCTTTAATGGAGCAACAGTGAGGGTATCAACCATACTCCAGGGCAGACTCTGTGCTCAGGAGTAGTTGGCCAGCATAAGGCAGACTCTTTGTGTGTGTGTTTGTGTGTGGGGGGGGGGGGGCTTTTTTGTTGTTGTTACACTTTGCTAATTTTTTGTACTTTTAGATTTTTGTTATGGTATAGTTTTCTTGGATTTTTGCTTTTTTGTTGTTATGTAGCTGTTTTGAGAGAGCGAGAGTTAGAGAGAGAGAGGGAGAGAGAGAGAAGGAGAGGGAGAGAGAGAGAGAGAGAGAGAGAGAGAGAGAACATGAAATTGGGCAAGTGGGCAAGATATAGCAGATAAGGGAGAACTCTGGGGAGGAAAAGCAATATACATATATATTCAATATATATAATATAAATAATATATAAAATATAAATATTGTATTATATTTATATTTGTATATAAACATAATTATATTTAATTAATATGTAATTATTGATATATTAATTATTAATATATGCATATATTTTAATTAATATATAATTGTATAATATATAATATAAACATATATTTACATTATATTACATTTATATAATAATATATAAATATAATATGTACATATGTATATATTGAATATATATTCAAAAGAACAAAACATATATAGTACATAAAAATTAAAAGTAACTTCAAAAAAACATAAACCAAGAAGGGCCTATTGCTTGCAGTTTTCAAAATTAGTATTTTAAAGGCTACACTGTTATCTGGACAAACTAGCTATTCTAAAATGACTTATTGTGACATGAAGCAAACAAGGGAACTGCTTTAAGGTGCTGTGTACTTACTGGGTGGCCGTTCAGTGAGCTTGTCCCCTCTCTTTATAATTTCTTCATTATTATTTCTTTTCCTTTCTCTTTTCTTTTCTTTTTGCATAGAGCCTGTTTGAACCTGAGTGAATTTTTGTGTTTTCCTGAACTGGGAATTGAATACTTTTCTCGTGTTGGGCAGGCACTCTGTCTGAGGTGACCCTCATGGACACTTGTGCCCCTTCTAACTTTTTAGTTTTAGGACAGGGCCTCACTAAATGGCTCGGGCTCAGGCTGGTCTTGAACTCACTTTGTGGCCAGACAAGTCCTGAACTTACTTTTCTCCAGCCTCAGTGTTGAGTAGCTGGAATTACAGCTGTGCCCTCAGGTTTCAGCTATGAGTATATTTTAAAGAGACAGAGGAAGTTTGAGGTTACACTTTCATTATTTGGCCTTTCTAAACAGATTTCCTTGTCAGAAATATTTTCCATGTAAATCTTCAATTTTATCATAAAAAACAAAACAGATTTCCTTCACTGTAACTTATGGGCCTATCTTAGGGTTTTATTGCTGTGAAGAGACACCATGACCAATGCAACTCTTATAAAGGCAGACATTTAATTGGGATTGGCTTTCAGTTTCAGAGCTTTATTCTATTATCATGACAGGAAGCATGGCAGCATGCAGGTTGTCACGGTGCTGGAGGAGCAGAGAGTTCTACATCTTGTTATGTAGGAAGAAGTGACACACTGGGCGGAGCTTGAGCACAGGAGACCACAAAGCCCACCCCAACAGTGACACACTTCCTCCAACAAAGCCACACCACACCTACTGCAACAAGGTCACACCTCCTAATAGTGCTACTCCCTATGGGCCAAGCATTCAAGTACATGAGTCTATAGGGGCCATTCCTATTCCAATTACCACAGGATCATACTATTGCCTTCCTGAAATAAATTAGTAATAAGCTTACAGGCTAATGCTTGAAAAGCACTCAACAGTTTTCAATGCTTCACAAATACCAGGTATTCTGTTAAGTATGTTTTGTAATATTTTGACATAACGTTTAGAAGATTCTCCATCTTCTAGCTAAGACCACAGATGATGACTCTTTCAATGAAGCATACAGGACACTATTCAAAATTAATTTCAGTTTACTGTGACCAGTTTTCTTTGCTATGTGTATAACCCCATGTTCCACAAGCATGATCAGCTACAGCTGTACTTCCTGGTCTCTGAGGGGCTCTTGTGTTTCTCACCTCCTTAGAGGACAGTTTCATACCAAGTATGAGTGTAGCGGTTATTTTAAAAAAAGGTACTGCCCCACCAGGCCTCTGCACCATGTCCCAGTAGGTCTCACTCTGGATGAGTCTCACTGCATCCCATCTGTGTTTCCTCTCAGCCACAGACTCTGTAAACGGCGCAGCAATCCCACACTTCTGCCCAGCACCCACTCCTTCCAAGTATCCGGTAAAGCATGACTCTTAAACTTGAATAGTTAACCAAATATATTTATGTATAAGAAATTCCCAACTTCATAATGCCAATTTACAATGATAAAGTCTTATCCCAATATTCTAACCTCTCCAAAACACCAGAAATATGCCTGAAGCCATCTGGATATTCGCGTCTCTCTCTCTCCTCCGCTTGTGTGGTCCCCCCCTGCCCCCACCCCTCTCTCTCTCTCTCTCTCCCTCTCTCCCTCCCTCCCTCTCTCTCTCCTCCCCTCACTTCTCTTAGCTCCTCCTCCTCTCTCCCCTCCAATCCTCCAATCACTGGCCTCTCAATGTGAATGGATAGGAAATGGATAGGAAATATCTTGCAACGTATGAGTCCATATTAAGAAGCCAAATTTGGCTGCTTCAATACACTCATGAGCATGAACATAGCAAGACCGAACACTCCTGTTGTTAGTCCCCAGAATAGTGAGCTGACCTCTGTGCTCAAAAGAGCAGAAACCACAGACTTGTAAAAGACAACTTCTGGGAAGCCAAGATTGTGTGTGTGTGTGGGGGGGAGGGGTAATCTGTGACTCCATTCATACTTCTCATTGCCTCATATGTTAGGGTCCAAAGCCCTTCAAGATTGCAATATAGTTTGTAGCATCTCTCAATCACAAAGTGTCCCGTTCCTCCGTAAAACCACCTAACTGCACAGCTGGGCACATTTTTGTGAGACAGGCTGATGGGAGGGAGCCCTTCCCAGTTCTCACTGAAAGGTGCCCTTGAGGCTTCATTCTTGCTCAGTGTCCTGTGAAAGGGACAGATGCCGTTGCCACCTGCTCCTGCATTTCATTACAGCTCATCTCTGGCCCGTCAGCTGACTTCTTCATGCCCGAGCCTTCATAGATCTCTCCTGAGCTGGAGAAAGGGTTATGGTTGAGACTAGAGCGGGGGTCAGACATGATCAGAAGTATTGAATTGTTGCTTTGAGGAAGCAAGTGCAACAGAAAATCCTCCAAATGTAGGTAAATGGACTTGTTCTCAGCTGCAGGAAATTCTGAGGGCAAGGGAAAAGGAAAGGTATGATCTTCAAATATATCCCTGACATGGCTTAGGGAAATGTACTTATTAGAACTAATGAGCTTGATGGGAGAGTGGGAAACCAAACGGTCTTCTTAATAGTAAACAAATTCTGGTAAAACATAAATAAAAGACTGTGGGTTTTTGTTTGTTTGTTTATTTTTGTCTTTTTGCTTTTTGGGTTTTTTTGTTTTGTTTTTGTTTTGTTTTTTTGCTGACAGCTAGCATGCTCACAGAAACTAAACTCATAGGGCCACACTACAACGTGTATTTTTATTTTTAAAGCAAAGGGAGGTGACCTTCTTACCCCAAGGCTCCCCTCAAGCAAATGGTTAGAGCAGTTTTGACTCTTCTCAGGGCATAATTTCCCTCCATGGGACATTATAGGTTGGAATCTTCCGGTATAAAACCCGCTAGAAATCACAGGGTTAACATTCATTTCTGTAGAGTCAAAGCAGTTATAAAGATTGACAAAGGATTGGTTTTAAAGCATCATGATACGCGGCAAAGAGGAGGAATAAGTTAATGGTTCGTGTGATGACGTCTGTTCTGAGGGTAAGTGATTAGCTGTGAGAACTGAGTGAGCCCCATCTCTAGCTCCAAGATCACCTTTGCATCGTGATCCCCATACCAACAGCTTAGCAATGAGTGTATCATATTTTCCTCAAAACCAGTTCAAAGGCTAAAAGTAAAGCATGTATTTGTAAGACTGGATTAACAGAAGGAAGAATTCTGATTTTAAAAAGTAACTCTTGATGGTGGCGGGGAGAGGTGGCTCAGTGGTTAGGAGCACTTGGTGCTCCTGCAGAAGACCAAGCTTTGATTCCCAGAAACTACATCGTAGCTCACAAGTATCTAATACTCCAGTTCCAGGGACACCGTGCCCTATTCTAACCTCCATGGGTACCAGGCACATATACAATATATGTGGTGTGACACTAGAATACACGAGTACACTCATAAACCTGAATTATCAGGTAAAAGTGACTATGCCTCATGAGTCCTTGTCTCCGCGACAATATTCTATGATGATATTTTGGTCCCTTGGGCAGCCATATCAGATCACATCCTGACTGAAAGAAAGCATGGAACATTCAAACTGTTTGCTTTCAGACCCTGGGACAAGGTGCTGAGTTGCATATTTTACATTACCTAAGCAGACTGGCCTCCAGGTTCTTCCAGCATCCCTCAGTCCCTACATGGCATACCCTGTCCCCAACCTTGAACTTTCCAGCCCAGAGACTGGGCTGTCCTTCCCCCAGAGGGTCTTCCCTCTATAATGCAGGCATTTTGGTGTTCTCTCTCTCTCTCTCTCTCTCTCTCTCCACACACACACACACCTCGCTCCTTTCTCTCTTTCTCTCCCTCCTCCCTTCCCTCCCTCCCTCCTTTTCTTCATCTTCTTCTCCTTCTCCTCCTTCTCCTTCTTCTTCTCTCCTCCTCCTCCTCCTCTTCTTCTTCTTCTCCTCTTTCTACTGGTACATCCTTTCTCCTCCTGCAGCCCCCATGGTGACTTCCCTGACCTTGGTCCTTGAGGCCAGTGAACTCGTCAGCCCAAGAACAGCTTCCCCCTAAACCTGCCTTTAATATAATCTAATCTGGTTTGAATTGGCTCATTTTACCAGCAGAGGAGAAATGACCTATCACAGGTACTCAGGATTATACATTCTAGAGGATGCTACAGATGGATGTCCCGGTTCTCTATAGAGCATTTGGATCCTTCTGCTGCTAGCTTCTTTTTCAATATTATTTAGTTAGTTAATATTTAAAAAGATTTTTAGAATTCTTCTCTCATACATCTTGACCCCATCCTCCTTGTTTCTCTCCTTCCAGTTGCCCCCCCCCCGCCTCCCTTCTCCCCAGATCCAGTGCTCCTCTGTTTCCCTTCAGAAAAGTGCAGACCTCTCAGGGATACCAACTGAACATGGCTTAGCAGGATACAATAAGACTAGGCACAAACCCTCATATCAAGGCTGAGGGAGGCAACCCAGTAGGAGGGGAAGGGTCCCAGGAACAGACAAGAGTCAGAGACACCCCCTACTCACACTATTAGGAGTCCCACAAACATGCCAAAATAAAGAAACATGCATGTACACAGAGGGCCTGGAGGAGACCCCTGCAGGCTGCTGGCATCCTCTTAAATAAGCCCTTGTGGTATTATAACAAAGCACACTCAGTATTTCACCAATCTTACAGGATTTCTGCTGTTCATCCCTTCAGCATCCTGTAAGGTATATCTGGTAGCTTTCTGACTTCCACATGTACTGAAAGAGTTAACTCAAAAACTTTAAAAAGGTCAGAGGCTGAGTTACATTCCTCAGACCACAAAGGGGAGGGGGAGACCGACCTAAGGGTGGGGCCACATTCTGAAGGACTGACCGTTGGTCACCTACCTCATCACCTAACAACCAATTAGTTTGAATGTAACACTGTTCTGCAAATCACATTGTGCACACACATGGGGGGAGGGGGGAGGGGGAGAGGGAGAGGGAGAGTATGATTTCAGCAATGACTATAAGCCAAACATTGTACCATTCCTGGCAGCTGCAAACAAAAATAAGACAATATTTCTAGCCCCACACCCCACCCCTGCAGAAATAATGTAGCTCAATGAAGAAGGGCTCTTGCCTCATAATTCTGAATACCTGAGTCCAGTCATCAGAACTCACAGTAGAAATAGGAACAGATAAGAAAGAAAGAGAAGACCCGAGTTAACAGAATTCAGGAAGTGAACAAGAAAACATTACAACAGACACCAAAGAAACGCAGAACATTATAGGGAATCCTTCAAAATAACAGGGGCAGAGGTTGGAAGGGCAGAATCTGCTCCACAAAGTTGTCTTCTGACTTCCACATGTACACCACGGTAAGTGCGGCACCTACCCCTAACTCCCAGCATCATATAGACAAACATACCGCTCTTATTTTATTTCAGGAATTCTGTCCTAACTCCATCTCCGAGATTATATTGCATCGCATAGGTATTCCAGCCCAAGTGGACAAGAGGTTCAGTGTAAACAATTACTGAACAAATCCTGATGAAGGTCTTGGAAAATAAGAAGACAGCTGGGAAACGCTATTTCCAAGAGTGAATAGCCTCCCAAAGGCCACACACTTTGTCTGCAAAGTCTCTCCCGATCCTTAATGCATTTTAAGCAAGCAGCTAGGAGTTTTCCTATGCATTTAGCACTGCAGATTGTGCAGCCAGCTCCAAGAACGGAATTCCCAATCGCTGAGCCTCAAGCTGCAAATGCCAGGAGGTAAAAGGAATCTGACCTTCGAAGTTATTGATTGTGGCAGCTGGGGGGGTGGTGGTGGTGGTGGTGGTGGTGGTTTGAATGCTTGCATCCCTCAGTCGCAGCCAAGCTTTGAGTGCCCATGGATGAAAGCCAGTGGCTGTTGCGCCCCCGCACAATAGAAACATCAAGAATAAGAAAAGCAGCTCTAATCTCTCTTCTAAAAGCTACCTTGAGTAGCCTTGAATGAGTTAAACCTCTGCAGCTTCCTCATTCATGAAATAGGGTGATAATCCCGGACTCCCAAAGCTCCTGGAACTCTGACAATTAAGGTGACAAGAGAATTAGGCACTTTAAATTCCTCACAAAAGGAATGCATTCCACTAAATAGAAAGCCTAAAAATAATTCTATTCACAACAATAGTCCTCAGGCAGTGTCCTTAACTCGGGTTCTCCGGAGGCAGCTATGGCTACAGCTACTGGGGGAAATCTCTCACTCAAAGTCCCTGACATTTGTCTGAGATATAAATAGACAAGCCTATGATGGTTCTTGCTATGTGTTAAGATGTCATGGCTTCTTGTGGTTTGCTTACGCTGCCTCATAGTTTAAATTTTCTGCATATATCCATGCATTTATTAAGTGTGTCCCAGGAAATACTTCATTGTGTACTGACTGGTCTCAATGGTAGGTGCTAGAGAAGGGGACATGTAGGGGTACCTGTCCTGCATTCACAGTATGTAAACTGGAAATGGATACAAATGAGTTGCAAGTTATGATCTGGTTTAATGTCTTAAGGGTTCTTTGATCCCACGGGAGAAAAGGATTTTGAGTTTCCTCGCGGACAACCTGGGAAGCAGAAAATAACTGCCTTAAAAAACAAACTAAACAAAAGTACAGAATAATCACAGGTCCAGTGAGTTGCTGGTAGGAACAGAAAAACACCACTTATAGAAGTGGCCCTTGACCTGTGGGTTGAGACCCCATTGGGGGTCAAATGACCCTTTCTTAGAGGTCACAGTCATAAATGTCAAATATGAACATTATGGATTCATGGCAGTAGCAAAATTACAGTTATGAAGTAGCAACAAAAATAACTTTATGGTTGGGGGTCACCACCACAAGAGTTACTCCACAAGGGTTACAGCATTAGGAAGGTTGAGAACCACAGGTTCAAAGGACGTTGAGAGAGTTCGGGCTTCTCTGAAGAAGTTCCGTTGACTCGCAAGATATTCAGTTTATCACATTAAGAAGTTACATCTGACAGGGATCAGAGAATAAAGCCACTTGCTGCCAAGCCTGACAACCCGAGTTCAATCCCCTGGACTCACAGGGAAGAAGATGAGAACTGAGTCTCAACAGTTGCCCTCTGACCTCCACACCAGTCTCATGGTACATGTGCATATGCACACATGCATACATACACACTAAATACATGCATACATACATACATACATATATCACAAAAGGGAAGACATACAATCAGCTCTCCTCAGCTTCTCATGTACTACCTTAGTAGACCAATCTTCAATCTCCATACTCTATCCCCTGAACTATATGCCGAGAGACAAACCTCTCTTACTTTATAAACAAAGGAAAAAATAAATCAGTGTGATGTGGATTTTAAGGAAGGGATATAGAAATTAAAAACAACCTAGCACTGATAATAGTGTGTGTGTGTGTGTGTGTGTGTGTGTGTGTGTGTTTTGTGGGATAGGACTGTATTTGGAAGGTTGTTCATTTTTTCCACTGTATGGGTACCAGGGATTAAACTCAGGTCTATTGAAGTTTGGTCCACTGCTATGTGCCATAATGCTGAATTCTGTACCTTAAGATCTAGACCTACAAGTGAATTCTCACATTTACAAGCTTTTGGTGCGCAAACCTCGTTCCTTGATTTGAAACTATTGGTTAAATAAAAATGGCTACAGTCAGTTACTGGAGGGATTAGAGATAGGTGGGTTTCGAGTTACCAGGTTGGGGGTTGAAGAGAGACAGGAGTGAGGTAAGACCAGGAGAGGAAGAAGGAAAAACTAGGGGAGAGGAGGAAGCCACCATGAGGAGAGATGGACTATAAGCACACGTCCAGGAGAAACAGCCAGTATCTGGGGTACACCGCTGCGGAGGTAGCCAGGCCAGCAGTTAGAAGAGTAGATTAGGGGTTACCCGCCAGTAATTGTCAAAGCCAAATAAAATAACCTTAGTCTGAGTCTCATTTACTTGTAAGCTAGTCGGGGTTAAACTTAAATTAGTTGCACTCCACAGGGCCCTGGGTTTGGCGCCCTTCACCCACTAAGCCATCCCTCATCATACGCTTTTAAAACCACTGTGTTGGTTTTGTTTTCTCAAAAGCCATACTGGTTCACTGTTTATTTCTACATGGTTGCTACGTTACCTTGGCAGATTTCCCAAAGACGAGTGACTAGAGAGTTCTTTTAACTTTCTGAACCTTAGTTTCTTCTGAGCATGAGATTGTTATACTGTGGCACACATACATTTGCTTTTAAGAAAGACATTCATCGGGACTTATACTTGGGAAAAGGCAGGAGGCCCTGGGTTTGATCTTTAGTTATTCCTGCATGCCTGTGCGCGCGTGCGCGCGCACATACACACACACAAATATACACATACATAGATACACACATAGATATACACATACAAAGACAAGCACATGCACACATACATACACAGAGACACACATATGCAGACACAAATGTACCATACACACAAATTGTGATCCCAATATTTGAGTCCTGACCTGTTGTGCTTTATGTTTGTATTTTACGATTTTTCAGAAGTACCAGTGATGAAGGTCAATGTGACAGTCCCCTCGCATCCAGGAGTTGATTGCAATAATTCCCATGGGTTGACCATTTTACTGTAAGCGCTTTGCATAGACCGTCTCAGTTGAGGTGTATTTTAATCTAGTTCTCAATTTACAGATGGGGTTATGTGTGGAATGATCCTGGGCCCCATGTTAACCTCCCTGAGCCTTAAATTAGCCACACGGCCGTGGTGTCACAGCCCCACAAATGCTGAGTCGGAAGTCCTCCCAGGTTCACACCCATATTTAGACTACTAGACATCTCCGTTTCACTGATTAATTGGCAAAGGCCATGCCACGCTTGTCTGGATGTCTGGAGCTCTCTAAACAGTCATAGTTCCTCTGCCCCTGAGTTTGCTGGATTCTGGGTTCAGGACACATCTGAACTTCTTTCTCGGGCCTGAGTCTTGGGTAGGGGCTCTTTCCTACACTAAAGATTCACTTGGTAGCCATGTGATATGTCGAGCCATAACCACTAGAAACGGTTTGACAAGCCCACTCCTGACTGACCTCTTCCTCCAGTTTTGCTATCACTGGCCTGGAAATGAGGTATATGCTGGTACTGACATCCCAGGCTAAATAGCCAGTGAGATCCCATTCCTAAGGGATGCGGAACCTCGGGTGTTAATACCTCTGTCTCTGCCTTACTAGCCCCGCCCAGAAAGCCTTCTGTCTTCCTTTCCACTCTCGCTAACTTCCTCTTTTGTCGCATACTCTTCAGAGTGTCCACAGATGTCAAGTGTAGGGAAAGACATGTGGCACTAATGCTCTCGCGCTGGCACAGAGACACTTCCTGAGGAAGATAGGGCCCCTCGCCGGGTTGCTGAGCCGACTGCCCATCTGGATTTATCACAGCTCAGAACCTGTTCTTGATTCAGATAGCTTGACAAATCTCACGCTGGCACAACGCCACCCGGGGTGCCAGTCAACAGGCCATCTAGCCATATCAAGTGCGGCTGTTCAGGGCAGGAATCCTAGCCAGGAATTTCTAAACTGCTGTCTGTGAGAGGTTCCGTGCATTTTGGCTGGAGAACGACTTCCAAAAATAAACACGCGATACTGTGGCCATTTGTTTGGACTTTTGTAGAAGTGTTATTAGTCATTGGGGGTAAGAAAAGGACGGTGGAGACGTCAGCAGGAAATGAAGTCTAATTAATCATTCTGACAGGAGGAGAAGGACTGGAGCCCACTCTTCCCAGAACAACTGTAGGGAATTTAGGAAATGGTTAGAACAGTATTTGGTCTTACCAGAGTCTATTTATTTCTTTAGAAATTGAAAAAAAAATCACAGATGAAAATGAGATAAGTCCATGGGAAGTAAACAACATAGAAACTGGAGGAGTGAGGACATGCCTCTTTAGAGTTTAGTTCTTAGATGGTCAAGCCAAAAGCATTTATTTCAATGTTTAGAATTTACTTCCTTTGTATGATACTAACACGTGCGTGTGTGTATATGTGTGCGTGCATGTGTGTGTGTGTGTGTGTGTGTGTGTGTGTGTGTTGGGAGGTGTGGATTGAGATAGAGACAGAAATAGAAAGAGAGAGATAGAGACAGAGGCAGAGATTGAACGCTAGGCACACTAGGCAAATGCTACATTCTTGCATACTAGGCAAAGGCTCTAAGTGTAGCTGTATACTACTCTGCCTTCTTTCCACTTTTAATTTTGAGACAAGGTCTCACTAAATTGCCCAGGCTGGTCTTAAACTTGTGATTCTCCTGACTCAGCCTACTGAGTAGCTGGGGATGTATTGGCTTATGCTGTCAACCCAGAATGTTCCTAGCCTCTAATGGAGTATTAAATCCATTGCACTTTCAAGCCTAAGCTTTAAGCAGCTTGGTGAGTTGCTAAAGTCTCTCACTGAGGGGTGCTAGCATGTACCTTTTGTTTAAAAACATCAGTTTTTGATCCGAACAAATTAGAGTTAACCCCTGCCTTCCCACTGAAAACATGTTTTTTCCCTCTCTTCCTGTTTGTGTATATACTCTAGAAGGGCAATAACCATATAATTTCACAAGGATACTATATAGAATAAGTAAGACAGTTGGCCAAGAGGTCAAGCTTAATGGCACAGGACTGAAGTTCCAGCTACTGTGGAAGCAGAGGCAGGGGATCACAGGGTCAGGCCCTGCTAGAACTACAAAGGATGTTCAAGGCATAACTGTACATGGTACAGTGGGTGACTAGTGGGTGAGATATCTCAAAACAAAACTGCTTTTGAAAGGACCGAGAGGATAGTTCAGTGGTTGGTGCTTGCTTTCTAAGTGTCACAGGCCTGACTTTCTTCCGGGCAGGGGCTGGGAGGCAGGCAGGAAGGAAGGGAAGAGGCGGGGGGAAAAAAAGAAATGGAATTTAGGCAAACATCTTAGCATGAGTTGGTGCTCAATAAATATTAGTATCAAGTGGATCCACTAGATTCCTGACTCACACAGACTAGGAGTTTCTTCGTTTGCCCAGCCTAAATATATCTTTGGCTTTTCATGCCTGTTTTTTTTTTTTTTTTTGTTTTGTTTTGTTTTTTTGCCCTGATCTCCACGTGGTATGATGAATTTAATTCCTATTAGCTTGTAATAGGCTGTTGTTATGTTTTGGTGCTTTTGAGATACTGACCATGCTAAAAACATAGAAGCAAACAAATATATGTGTGTGTATGTATGTATGTGTGTGTGTAAATATGTATATAAAGTATATGATGTATATGTACATGTATGTATACATGAATATGTGTGTGTGTATGCATATGTATGTGATATATATGATATATATGATAGATATGTATATGATGTATATGTAGTATATGTATATATGAATATGTATATGTATGTGGTATATATGATGTATATGATATATATGATGTATATGAATATGTATATGTAGATGATGGAGATGTAGAAAGGTGTTTGTGTATATCTTCTCCCAGTGGTTGTCACCAGAACCCCCTTGAGTGGTTTGACAACGGCCAAGGGACTTGAAAGTGGACATCCCTCTAGTGGTCTCTGAAGGTCATTGCCCTCAGAAATTAGTGAATGCTGCACTTCTGGCCTTCATTACAAAGGGCCAGTTATTAAACACTTATCAGCATGCAACTGTCCCAGGATAATTTAAATATCCAGAGTAACTTAGGCAGACATTTACCACTGACTTCAATGGACGCTTTGAAAGAGGAGATATTTGCATACGTACCGCCAGCTGAGATGTACTCACTGTTTTATCTAGTCAATGCTGCTTCATCTGTTTATAGTGTCCGAGCATTTATGCAGTTGGTGGCTTTCTGGGAGACCAATTTAAAATTGTTGTTGTTGATACAGAGTCTTTCTATGTAGCTCAGATGGGTCTTAGATTTAACATTTTCCTACCTCAGTTTCCCAAGCACTGGGATCACAGGCATGCTGTTTTGTGCCAGCTCTCCAAATTCTTACAGGACTACTCTTTTCATAGCCAACCTACACCTGTCTTGAATGTATTAAGTTTTTAAAGAATATTTGTGACAGAACAGAATATATTCTACACATGATTTTATTCCTATTAATTCATACTCAATAGAAGTAGGTTTCTTAAAAGACAAAAACAAATTTAGCTTAAAAATCTTCTGTGGGTTTTGTCTGTGATCCCAAACTGGAGCAGCCCTTAGAAGCAGGATAGCTCTCTGGGTCGGAAAAAAAGGCTAAATACATTTGCAGATGAAAGCAGAAATGGGGTGCATAGAATAGAGAAGAATGAAGACACTGACAAAAATAATGGCAATCTTTTCAGTCCTGTCAATATTTTCCCCCAACACTGCTAAGTTTCTCACACTATTAGGACCTGCCCTTGATTTACTCAACATTTTAATTCTCAGTCCTTATTGATGACCTTCTTTATTAGAGAATTGGGTGAAAGGTCAGTCAATGTGAACAAGTTTATGAACCTACAAGGAAGATGAAGTCTCTGAGGATTTCAGTTATCTACAATTCTGTTAACCACCCAAAGCCTCACACTATTCTAGGTAACACACAGCAAATGTTAGGCTGTCTAATATGTGCTGTCTAGAAGGATGCTTTTCTCCTCCAAACTCAAGAGGGCAACTGCAGTCTGGAAGTCCACTATTTCAAAAGTGCATGCCTTTTGCTAAGAGCAAAACATTAAGCTACATTAAACACACCATGGCTAAAATCTGATGACAGCACCTGAGGCAAGATGTTTACCCACCAAGGTAAAGGATAAGTTTTACTTAGGGAAAATGTGTTACAGGAGAAATAAATCTTAGAAAGACCTTGATGAGCCAATTTATAATCCCATATCTATTAGTTGTCTCTATAAATAATTAGGAATACATTAGTTCAGAAGGTTTTTGAAACTGAAAGTTGTCTCAATTTTAATTTTAGTGAATAAATGAATATCTCTGTAGTAAAACAAAAGAGACAACTGGAATTTCAGATTTTTTTCTATATAGTTCCTCATAATACGGTAGAATAGTTGTATGAGATTGACAGACCTAATTAATGGTACCAGCTTGCATCAGGTTCTATTTGACCTTTCTAGAGGGCTTATTTTTCAGGTTTTGAAGATTTGTTTTATTGCAGGCCAAATGGTGTTCTTCTATTTATAAGTCATCTTCTAATTGTCAATCTATAGAGCAAGAAGGAAGTGCTGGAATTAAGGTAGGAAAGCAAAGCATGTTCTGTAGAGAAGATCTCTCTGTGTACTGTATGAAAGCATCACCCGTCAATAAAAAGCTGATTGTCCAATAAGCTGAAGCAGGAAATAGGAGGTGGGAGTTCCGGTAGGAAGAGAGGACTCTGGGATAGTTAGGCAGGAAGAGATTCACCCTGAACTCTAAGGAGACAGACACATGAAACTCATAAGAGGTAACCAGCCATGTGGCACTCACAGAATAGAATAAATGGGTTAATTAAGCTATGATCAAGTTGGGAACCAAGTCCAAGTTTATGGCCTCAGAGTTATTATTTCAGGAACTTGTAGAAAAGCCTGCAGTTACAGTCTTCTCCATAGTTGACCTTTGCTTTTTTTGTTACGCACGGTTCCAGACACATAGACTGCAGAGGATGGCCTTGTTGGACATCAAAGGGAGAAAAGGCCCCTGGTCCTGGAAAGTCTCAATGCAGCAGTGTAGGGGAATACCAGAACAGGGAAGCGGGAAGGGGTTGATTAGGGAACAGGGGAAGGGGAATTTGGGGGGGGGAACAGGAAAGGGGAAATCATTTGAAATGTAAATTAAGAATATATCTAATAAAATAAAGATTTATGTATTTATTATCTATGCCATGTTCTGTTTGCGTGTATGCATGACTGCAGGCCAGAAGAGGGTACCAGATCTCAATAGAGATGGTCATGAGCCACCATGTGGTTGCTGGGAATTGAACTCAGGATCTCTAGATGAGCAGCCAGTACTCTTATCCTCTGAGCCATCTCTCCAGCCCAGCTGCCCTTTTCTTTCTCTCGACCATCTTTTCCTCTACTAAGCCGCAGGCTAATCCTTCCAGAAGTACCATGGCTTGTGGTGAAATGATGAATTCGGTAGAAAATAAACATGCAGGGTGAATAAATGCTGCCTTCCGATCCTCTGCAGCTCATAGCAGGCAACACTCGGCCTCTGGGTTTACTCAGCCTTCACTCTTTCTCTGACTGTGTTCTGCAGCCTCATGAATCAAGACACAGATCATGTTCCTGAATTTTTCTCCCAAGGGCCAAATAACAGGTTTTGTAAGAATTTGCAGGAAACAGGAAAGGTAGTGTGATCCAAATGCAACTGGCTTCCAATGTGCACGTGTTTTCATAGCAAACTAAGAGGGTGTGTGTAATTGGTGATCCTCCCGGTATTTATGGAACAAGAGGAGGAATAACCACTTGTACCTTGCAGCATTTAATTATTCTGTCTGGTCTGATTAGCAGTCATGAGTATGGTCTCCTTGTAAACATGAGGATTGCGCAACAGTTACTGAGTGGTCTCAGTGGAGATGTCCAGTGAAAGGCAACAACAGCAGCAACAATAACAACAAAAACACCACCAACAACACCACTACCAATACCAACAACAACAACCACACCACCACCACCAGCAGCAGCTATAGTAACAACACCAACACCAACAGTAACGGCAGCAACTGAAACACCACCACCACCACCACCAATAGCAACATCACCAACAGCACCACCACCACCACCAATAGTAACATCACCAACAGCACCACCACCAGCAGCAGCAACACCACCACCACTACCACCACCAACACGAACACCAACAGTAACAACAACAGTAATACCACTACTACCACCACCACCAGCAGCAACAACAACAGCAACAGCACCACCAACACCAACACCAACAACACCTCCAACAACAACAAATTCTATGTCACTGCTTCTAAAACTGCCATCCTCGAAACTCTTATTTGTATTTTTCCATTGCACTAAAATAGACGGAGTCAAATGTCCTCAAACAAGTCAATTATTCTAAGCATATAAAAGAAATAACACATTAATTCTTGCATGCTCCCCCTCTGTCTCATTCCCCTCAGCATTGTTTTTATGCTTTCACCTTTTAAACAGTTGCTTGTCTCTCTTATGAATTTCTTGCAATGGCTTCATTCCTGTTTCCTACCAAATCTCTTCTAATTTAGCACGAATCTTCTCTGGCCCACTTAGGATGCAAATCTGTCATCTAGTCTATTTCTACTCCTGCCTTGTAAGTCTAAAACAGCCCCTCAAGTGCAGGAACTCAAAGTTTGGGAAGAAAATCAGATGAGGAAAGGGTGTTTTAAAGTGGGTAGGGTCTCTTCTTGAGAGCAGAAAAAAATGAAACCGTGGCGTTTCGTCTCTGGAAGAAGACCCTCACCTGCAAATAGAACCAGCTAGGTTAAAACTCAAGCTGGATCTCTGCATCATCTGTCCTAAGAAATTCTGACCTCTCGTTAGAGTTTCAGGATCAACTTCAGTCTCTTCCGGAGTTCAGTTTGCTCACTCTGGTCCTCACACATAATTTCAAGTTTCCTTTCATTTTAAAAGAGATTGTGGGCTGGAGAGATGGCTCAGCAGTTAAGAGCACTGGCTGCCCTTCCAGAGGTCCTGAGTTCAATTCCCAGCAACCACATGGTGGCTCACAACCATCCGTAATGAGATCTGATGCCCTCTTCTGGTATGCAGGTATACATGCAGATATACATTAAATAAATAAAACTTTAAAAAAAAAAGATAGCTCAGAATTATCATATTTAAGTATAAGTGAGGAAAAATTCTGTCTTGAAATATCCTTTTAATCTGGTTGATTCTTTTTTTTTTTTTTTACAAAAAGGCAGAAATTCCTTTTTTTAGGCCATAAAACATGCATATGTAGACAACTAAAATATATTATACAAGTCAATGAATTGTTAACTTAAAAGTTTAATTTACAAGACATCTAGATAATAAATCTAAGAATCAAGTTGAACTTTGATATGTAGTTGAGTTCCATAAATAGCACTTTCTTTGATTTTTTTTAAAGATTTATTTTATGTGTATGAGTGTTTTGTCTTCATGTATGTATATTTATGTATACCATGCACATGCCTGGCATTCACCAAGGTAAGAAAAAGGCATCAGGTGACCAAGAACTGGAGTTGCAGATGTTTGTGGGTCACACCGTGGGTGCTGGGAATGGAACCAGGGTCTTCTGCAAGAACAATAAGTATTCTTAATTGCTCATCCATCTCTTCGACCTTATCTTAGAGTCACTATTGCTGTGATGAAACATCATATCCAAAAGCACTTAAAGAAGAAAGTGTTTATTTCTCTCACAGTTCCATATAACAGTTCATCATCAAAAGCAGTGAAGGCAGGAACTCAAGCAAGGCAGGAACCTGGGGGCAGGAGCTGATGCAGAGACCATGGAGAAAGGGGTGCTCCTTACTGGCTTGCTCCTCATGGCTTGCTCATCCTGTTTTCTTATAGAACCCAGGACCTACAAGCCCAGAGGTGGCACTGCCCACAATGGACTGGGGCCTTCCACATGAATCACTAATTAAGAAAATATTCTCTCTATATATATAGAGAGATTTTTCTCTGTTGAAGCTAGTTGCCTTCTATCTGATGACTCTAGTTTGGGTCAAGTTGACAGAAATCCAGTCAGTACAAGCCTCCAAATAATAAGAGGAATCTGGAAATAGTTTGATAAGGGATTGTACCAAAGGAATTCTCAACACATTGAAAACCGATGAGCCTGTCTATTTCTGGGTTCTTCTGGATCTTTGGTCTGTTGATAAGGTTCAAGTTTCAGTTGTGCTTTAGTCTTTTGTTTTTTTTTTTAATTTTTTATTGAATATATTCTTCATTTACATTTCAAATGTCATACCCTTTCCCTATTTCCCCCCTCCCAGAAAACCCCTAACCCATCCTCCCACCCCCTGCCTCTAAAAAGATGCCCCTCCACCCAACCCACTCCCACCTTACCGCCCCCCCATTTCCCCACACTGGAGTATCTATCAAGCCTTCATAGGACCAAGGACCTCTCCTCCCACTGATTCCCAACAAGGCATTCCTCTGCTACACTTTTGGCTGGAACCATGTGTATCCCTTGGTTGATGGCTTAGTCCCTGGGAGCCCTGGGGCGTCTGGTTGGCTGACATCGTCATTCTTCCCATGGGGTTGCAAACCCCTTTAGCTCCTCCAGTCCTCCCTCCAACTGCTCCATTGGGGACCCCACACTCAGTCCAATGGTTGGCTGCTAACATCTGGCTCTGTATCTGTAAGGCTCTGGGAGGTCCCCTCCGGAGACAACCATGACAGGCTCCTTTCGGCACGAACTTCTTGTCATCCATAATAGTATCAGGATTTGGTGACTGCTTATAGAATGAATCCCCAGGTAGGACA
This sequence comes from Tokudaia tokunoshimensis, assembly GCA_036184795.1. Taxonomy (NCBI): domain Eukaryota; kingdom Metazoa; phylum Chordata; class Mammalia; order Rodentia; family Muridae; genus Tokudaia; species Tokudaia tokunoshimensis. The sequence continues at coordinate 34,507,115 of BTHU01000007.1, forward strand.
GTCTCTGGGTGGCCTTTCCTTCAGTTTCTGCTCCATACTTTGTCTCCATAATTGCTCCTATGAGTATTTTGTTCCCTTTCTCAGAAAAACCAAAACATCCACACTTTGGTCTTCCTTCTTCTTAAGCTTCATTTGGTCTGTGAATTGTAACTTGTTTATTTTGAGCTTTTGGGCTAATATCCACTTATCAGTGAGTGCATACCATGTGTGTTCTTTTGTGATTGGGTTACCTCACTCAGGATGACACTTTCTAGTTACATCCATTTGCCTAAGTATTTCATGAATTCATTGTTTTTAATAGTGGAATAGTCCTCCATTGTGTAGATATACCATATTTTCTGTATCCATTCTTCTGTTGAAGGACATCTGGGTTTTTTCCAGCTTCCAGCTATTATAAATAAGGGTGCTATGAACATAGTGGAGCATGTGTCCTTATTACATGTTGGAGCATCTTATGGGTATATGCCCAGGAGTGGTATAGCTGGGTCCTAAGGTAGTACTATGTCTAATTTTCTGAGGAACCACCAAACTGATTTCCAGAGTGTTTTTACCAGCTTGCAATCCCACCAGCAATGGAGAAGTGTTCCTCTTTCTCCGCATCCTTGCCAGCATCTGCTGAGTTTTTCATCTTAGCCTGGTATGAGGTGGAATCTCAGGGTTGTTTTGATTTGCATTTCTCTGATAACTAAGGATGCTGAACATTTCTTTAGGTGCTTCACAGCCATTCGAGTTTCCTCAGCTGAGAATTCTCTGTTTAGCTCTGTACCCCATTTTTAATAGGGTTATTTGACTTTCTGGAGTCTAACTTCTTGAGTTTTTTGTATACATTGAATATTAGCCCTCTATTGGATGTAGGATTGGTAAAGATCTTTTCCCAATCTGTTAGTTGCCATTGTGTCCTATTGACAGTGTCCTTTGGTGACTCAGTTTTAATTTATTATTTTAGTACTTTCTTTGACCCTATCAACAGGATCATGAATTCTATTTAGATTATTTTTTACTTTATAATTTTTTGGGAATACTTTTTGATCAATGAAACAAAACAAATAAGAAGCTGTAATTTGAGTTGACTCAGAGATGTTCTACACTTGTGAACAGGATGCATTCAAGATATTGATGTGTGTAAGAATGGGGAGAAAGAGAAAAACTCCTCCATTGCTGGTGGGATTGCAAACTGGTACAACCGCTCTGGAAATCAATCTGGGCGTTCCTCATAAAATTGGAAATAGTTCTACCTGAGGACCCAGCTATACCACTCTTGGACATATACCCAAAAGATGCCTCACCATACCACAAGGACATGTGCTCCACCATGTTCATAGCAGCCTTATTTGTAATAGCCAGAAGCTGGAAAGAATCCAGGTGTCCTTCAGTGGAAGAATGGATACAGAAAATGTGGTTCATTTACACAATGGAAAACTATCCAGCTATTAAAAACAAGGACATGAAGTTTGCAGGCAAATAGATGCAACTAGAAAATATCATCCTGGGTGAGGTAACGCAGACCCAAAAGGACATACATCGTAAGTACTCACTGATAAGTGGACATTAGCCATAAAGCTTTAAATATCCATGATACAACTCACAGACCATATGAAGATTAATAAGAAGGAAGGCTCAAGTGTGGATACTTCAATCTCACTTTAGAAAGGGAAACAAAATATTCACAGGAGGTAAAGGGAGGGAGGGATCTGGGTGGGAGAGAGGAGAGGAAGGGGATAGAGGGGGCAAGATCAGGTATGGGGTGAGACAGGAGAGAAGCCCCGAGGGCCAAGAGAATGAATGGAAATATGCACCAGAGTGAAGTTGAAGGTACAGGAACCTCTAGAAAGTCCCAGAGACCTGAGATGTGAGGGGCTCCAAGGACCCAATGGGGATGACTTTAGCTGAAATACCCTAGAGTGGGGAGATGGAACCTATAGTAGATAGGCATGGGGCCACCCACCAATCTTCAAAAATTTTGACCCAAAATTGTTCCTGTCTAAAGGAAGTTCAGGGACAAAATTGGAGCAGAGAGTCAAGGAAAGATCATCCAGTGACCTGCCTAACTTGGGATCCATCTCGTGGGCAAGCACCAAACCGTGACACTGTTACTGATGCCATGTTGTGCTTGCAGACAGGAGCCTAGCCTGGCTGTCCTCTGAAAGGCTCTACCAGAAGCTGACTGAGACAGATGCAGATACTTACAGTTAACCATTGGACTGAGGTCAGGGACCCCTTTGGAAGTGTTAGGGGAAGGACAGAAGGAGCTGAAGGGGATTGCAACCCCATAGAAAGAACAACAGTATCAACTAACCCAGATCTCTCAAAGCTCCCATAGACTAAGCCACTAATCACAGAGCATACATGAGCTGGTCCTTGGCCCAGGCATATATGTAGCAGAGGACATCTTGTCTGGCCTCACTAGGAGAGGATGCGCTTAATCCAGTAGAGACTTGATGACCCAGGGGAGGGGAATGCTGGCAGGGGTGAGTTGGGGATGGGGGAGCAACCTCTCAGAAACAAAGGGGGGAGGATGGGGTGAAGAACTTGGGGAGGGGGCAACATTTGGAATGTAAATAAATAAACAACAACAGCAATAATAATAATAATAATAATAAAGAAACAGGGTCCCTTCAGAAATCATCCTTTTAGCTCCTCCCTCTTCTTTCCTCTTATCCTCTTCCTGTTTGGTTTATTGTCTTGTAAAGCGTTCTTACCATTTAAAATGAATAGGTTTGGACAGAAGGCAGAAGCGCTTTAAGGAAATAATAATAATAAAAAAATCTTCTAAGAATAATTTATCAAGTCATAGGGTAGTTATTTTAAAAAACATCACACTAAAGATTTCTTTACCGGTATGGACTGCATCCCACATGGGCACTTATTTTAAAAAAAATGTCCCCTGTCTAATGAACAGCTGTTACTATCAGTTAATCTGATTGGAACGGAGAACTATGGCCAGCTGCAGACTGCATTCAGGAGTGGTGAGAGAAACTGGCAGCTGCTATCCCAAGTCTATAAATATTTTTAATTAAAATGTGCCTCCTGGTTTTCAATTTGGGCGATAGCAAGGAATTTTAGTTGGTGACTTTAGGGGTGAAAAGATATCTTTCTCTTCAGAAGAGCCTCTTCACTCTTCCATTAACCTCGACTATTAGCAATAACGGTGGCTTCCTGCTGCCTCTCGAGACATGTACGTGTACCCAGTAATTTCAAAGTGGCTTTGCTTTTCTTTTAACACCTGCATATTTTAGACAAAAATCCCACCTTTCCATCAGAAGTTCTTGGGAGATGTGAAGACAGTGGATGGAATTATCATGGATGTTTCTAAATGAGATGGGCAAATGAACCCCCACCCCCAACACATCCACCCCCTCCATTCTTTGTCTCTGTCATCCTGCACTTCTGTCTCTCTCAGGACTCCTCATTCACGGTGACAGTTCCCTTTCATCAACCATTTGCTCTCATATGGTCTCTGCAGTTGGGTCCTCAGACCCTTCTCTGCTCACTCTCCTTAGATACACTTGAGTTCTGTTTGTAGTTTATAATAGTGATGTAATTGTACCCTTCTCTCACCTAAGCGATAGAGTCACCTGGGATAACCCTAGGCACTTATAGCCCTTTAGGGAGTCACACACCTGCTTTCAGTCTCGCTAATCTCACTAATCTCTGTTAATGGCCCCCTACATCCTCATTACTGAGGCCTTAAAATAGAGTCACTTAAGACTTCTTCCCCCCCCCCCCCACCTTCTTGACTAAATTCTATCACCTCTGCCTTCATTTCTACAGCCAATCCTTTAGATGAGCTGAAACTGTGCTTGCCTAGCATCCGGCAATAGCCACCTCACTGGCATCCCTGTTGTGGAGGGCTGAATGTTCTTGGCCCACGGAAAGTAGCACCATTAGGACTTGTGGCTTTATTGGAAAAGGTGTAGCCTTCTTAGAGGAAGTGTGTTACCATGGAGACAGGGCTTTGAGGTCTCAGATATATACTCAAGTGTGATCCACAGCTTCCTCCTCGCTGCCTGTGGTCTCCTCCTCCTGACTGCCTTCGGATCAAGATGTAGGACTCTTAGTTCTTCCAATACCACGTCTGCCTGGATGCTGCTGATGTGCTTCCCACCATCGTGATAATGGACTGGACCTCTGAAACTGTAACCCAGGCCCAATTAAATGTCTGCCTTTATAAGAGTTGCCTTGGTCATGGTGCCTCCTCATCAAAGAATGTCCTATCATCAAAGAATGAAACCTGCCCAAATCACTCCTTCAATTAAGATGCCATTGGCTTTCTTCCTTCTCTGGAATAAATTTTAAGTTTTTAGCACAGGCTGCAAGAACCCCCTTGAGCGAGCTGTGAGGTCCAAGTTTCAACACCAAGAAGTGAGGGTCACCACAGATTGGGAAAAGATTTGGGGGAACTATGGATAAATAAGACATGTTTTACTTACCTGCACACAGGCCACTAGGGAGGTAGATGAGGTCACCCAGGCACACACCAGCACATACAGGCTGCACACAGTTGGGCAACCGCACATATTTAGACTGGCCCACAGGCTACATGGATAAAGGTACACAGACCTACCGATTGGCACACACAGGAGAACTAGCAGAGACACTCACCTTTGACCTCAAGGTCATAGATATAAAGAATCACACAGAAGTGCCATACTGCCACAACTATTGTGAGGAACAATTGTGTAATGGGTTATACCACTATTTACTTTTGGTTCCCTGGACAACCAATGTCAGCCATTTTGTGCTGACTCATGATCCCCTGGATATCCTGCAATATCCATCTCAGCCCATGCAGGGCATCCAGTACCGTGTTGTCTACACATAAACTGGTCTATATAGTTTTCTCTCCCCTTTAGGGCTGGTTTCACTTGCCAATTCTCAGGTCACGCCTAATGGTAGTATACTTTACTAGCTCCTCATATGCATGCTAGCCTTTGAAAGGAAAGGAATAGCTTAAAGTTCAGATTAAGTGAAGTCTTCCATAGATGTACCCTTCATACTTCCAGGTATAGGTGAGTCATGTCTTCTTTAAGAGTTGCAGGTGTGTGTGTGTGTGTGTGTGTGTGTGTGTGTGTCTTGTATGCCCATATATGCACATGCCAAGGACAGAGAAGGATATGTTGAATGTCTTCCTGTATTGTTTCTATCTTAATGTTTTGATAAAGGGTCTCTCGCTGAAGCCAGAACTCAGCATTTCAACTAAACTGGCTGTCCAGGCTTTTCTTGTCTTCATCCTAGAGGGTATTGCACAACACAAGCAGCCATACCTAGGATTTGTAAGGAATATGACGGTTCAAACTCAGATCACCTTGTTTCCATAGAAAAGCATTCTTACCCAGGAAGCCATTTCCATGACCCTTCATTATGTATAATCACTGTAACATTTACCAAAGACTATTATAACCATTTTTACAAGCTCATGTCTCTAATTGTGATATCCTTAGAGCAAAAGCCATGTCTAACTTACTATCATTTCCCATAGTTACCATCCCAGGGACAATTAAGTGTTTCACTATAAAAAAACTGAAACAAAAAAAGTTTCAAATAAATAAAATTAGATCAGCAGTTTTGAAAGTCTTAACATTAAGTAGGCAATTAAAGAACATTAGAATTTTTAAAGTACTCATTAGTTTTATCTAATCAGATAAATACTTTGCTGAAGGCTGGAAAAGATTTGTGTGTCTTTTATTTACAGATGATATTCAGCCAAATCCATTTATTCTTGTTTAGGATAACAGCACATTGAAAGCATCTTATTTTCATTTAATTAGTTTCTCTCTCATGGCTAAAGATGTATGTTTCAAATATCTCTCTAAGATGCATATCTTTCATGATATATCATTAATATACCTATTGTTGCAATACTAATAACCTTTCCAATACATTTACTTGTAAAGAAATTTTATTTAAGCCTTTCTTCACTAAGAAATCAAGACTTAGATGCAAATATAAGGAACTGAATACACACACACACACACACACACACACACACACACATATATCAACAAGTACATGGTAGAGAATCTGCTTGCTTACACATTGTCTGCATTGTTTGCAGGCAGAAATACAAAGGACCACATGAAATGTTACTTAGTCCAATTCTCTGTAGCCAAGTGGTTCTGTAGGTGATACCAATTGCAGATCAGTCTAGGATATTGTCTTATCAGCCCAATGGGTGTGGAAATACCCTATAGAAGAGTGCTGCTAAGATTAACATGTCACAAGGACTTGCCTGACAACCTAAAAAGGACTATAAAATAAGTGTGCTTGATATATATAGGAGATAATAGAAGAAATAAAGAATGAATGTAGAATGGAATTCTAAAAATAGATAAGGACAAAAATGTGGAGCCAAGTAAAACTTCAAGACATTGAGTGGATTTACATAGCCCAAAGTATGGGAGACTGTTATCCTATGTCTTTGGGGGATTTTCTGTATTCTGACTATGTTGTATTGATGGAATATGAAATCATTCTCATTTTCTCCCTTTGCAAGTTTCTGGTAAATTTCTAGAATGTCTAGGTCGATTGGGGACACCTATTGAGTTCATGTAGCTTAGCAATTTACATTTTCATCTATAACTAGAGTCACTTTGTCTTTACAAATTAATTATAGTCAATGATAGTTTAAAAGCTCCAAGTACTGACTGTTTATGAAGAGCACGTTTGGTTTTTGGAAGCAGAACATATTGATACTGTGTCACTTTAGAACCCAGGCTCTATTTGTGGAATTATCAGCGACACAAAATTAGCTTCTGGAGACTTGGTAAAATATATCACTTGTTTTGGCTATTAATCATCCTGACAGAGTAATATTAATTTTAATAAATAATTCAGTGGCTTAAATTTAAATCTGATATCATTGCTAACCATCTTGAATAAAACTAGTAAATAAATAAATTTGGGCTTTTTGGGTTTTTTTTCCATGACACAAACAATACTAAGAGCAAAACAAGACCTGGGAGATCTGTGTGGGTGTTCAGAGCTGCTAGGAACCTTATGGTATTAAAACATTTCACCCATTTGGTATTATGAAGGTGAAATCAACTATGCTCTGTAGATGTAAGGTTGCTGAAACGTAATTATTAGGATAGTGTCACCATGACTGGATGCTGGTGGCGATGTAAGAAACTAGACAGAAAGCACAAATAAATATGAGCCACCATGTTCTGTGCCAAGGAATCTACCCCCAATGAAGCCATCATCTTGAACCTGAAACTCCAAAATAGAAACTATTTTTTTATATAAATTTATCCTGCCTGGAGTACTTTGTTATGATAATAATCTAAAGCAAAGAAACACACAGGGAAACCAAACCTTCTCAAAGTTCCACATTCACTTAAAATTACATAGCTAAACGTGTTTTAGCGAAGACTTGACTAGACATTTGACGTTCTAGCCTCTGTTTCATATGAGACAAAGAATCTCACAGATAATACACATATCTAAATATCCGAGAACTGTTTTCACCAAAATAGAAAATATGCTCATGGGTCTGGAGAGATGGCTTAGCGGTTCAGAGCACTGACTGCTCTTCCAGAGGGTCCCAAGTTCAATTCCCAGCACCCACATGGTGGCTCACAACCATCTGTAATGGAATTCGATGCCCTCTTCTGGTGTGTCTGAAGAGAGCAGATAAACATAAAATAAATAAATAAACAAATAAATAAATAATTATTTAAGAAAAAAGAAAATAAGCTCCCTGATTTAAGCAGCATAACACTCTATTTCTATGTGGTGTGTGTGTGTGTGTGTGTGTGTGTATGTGTGTGTATGTGTGTGTGTTTGTGTGTGTTGTGTTCCTGTGTGTAGATAGGTGCGCATGTGGGTGGGTATGCATGAGTGTGGACAAGGAGACTCGAAGTTGACAGATACTGAGTTTCTTCTCGTTTTTTCTCTGTCTTCTCTGTTGAGGCAGAGTCTCTCTCTGAACCTAGAGCTTGCCATCTCTGCTACTTTCACTAGCCACCTTGCTTGAGGGTCCTCTGTCTCTGTCTCCCCCATGAACTGGCATTGCGCACAGGCAGCCATCTCCAACAAGTTCTAGGAATTCTAACTCCTGTCCTCCCTAAAGTGCTTTACCATCTGAGCATCATCCCAGCCTCTATCTTTACATTTAAAAAGAAAAATCATAAAATCCTATCCTCTCTGCTTCAGACTCATCCCTGAATGAGATACAGCCCTTTACCATTCACTTTAGAGTGGTCGCAGTTCTGGGCTTCTCAAAATTAAAAGTGCTTTTCACCCTCCCTTAGAGGCAGGTTGGCGCTGGCAGATTTATTTTTATTTAGTTAGGCTATTCCGATGTTTATTGATCAAACCTCAAACCTAGAAGATAAAATGCTGCTAAGATAGCTTCATACCTCAGAAGCGGTATCAGCATGTTCTGACCAGTTTTTGACTGCTGAAAATGTTCATTATGACCTTTTTATATATGGTCAATACTGTTGTTGTTGTTATTATTATTATTATTACTATAGGACTGTAATTAATCCCTGATAGACAAACACTAAATAAAGTAAAACAGACATATCAGATTTAATACAGATTGTGCAAGCTTTCCCCTTCCTAAAATATTATTAAAGGATTCAGTCCAAAAGTGGCGTCATATTCCAGCACTCAGAAGGCAGAGGCAGACGGATCTCTGAGTTCCAGGCCAGCCTAGTCTACAAATTGAGTTCCAAGACAGCCAGGGCTACACAGAGAAACCCTGTCTAAACAAACAAACAAACAAACAAACAAACAAAAAACCCCATAACAATCAAATAAACAAAAATAACTCGATCTCCGATTCTTCTGGTTGTTCTGTGTCTGTTTCAGAGTCAACTTTTACCTGCATGACTTCATGATGTCCGTTAGAGTTTCAGGTAGCATGGGCTTGTTCTAAGCAGGAAGGATCAGAAAACGCATTTCTCTTCATTCCAAGGAAGCTTCTTGAGGAGAAGTAGGCTCCACAGCTACTCTTCCTTCAGAGAGAAGCCAGGAAGCACTTCATGCATCCTCTTCCAGCCTTAACAACAGAGGAGAGCCACTGAGGAGCATTGAAAGAGTCGTACTACAGCGCCTGCTGGACGTCTCACCTTAGGAACTGTAGAAACTATCAGAATCCTTCTATGTCTCTGTGCATGCAACGAAATCCCTGTATTCGGTAGGACAAGGTCGGAGGGATTTTTGCACATCTACTTAGTTCTGGGGAAAATGATGGGATGCAGTGGTCTGAGGTAGCCCCGCAGGGACACAGGCAGCTCACTGTGAAGGAGAGGAAAGTATGAGCCAATAGGATGTAGGAATAGGAAAGTGGGGCTTGGCTTTGGGAGACAGGAAGTCACATGGTCTAGCCAGGGTATTTCCAGCGTGGGTAAGGGCCCTAGGATTTCAGTGTTGGACTTCACGGTTGGTGCTGTGGGCAAACTCATGGATATGACTGCTGGTGCCACTGAGTCTCCAAAAGTCCCCAAACTGCTCTCCCAGGGACAACCTTGAATCTACCATGGAGGTTAGGGGATATTATGTTTTGAAAGAAAATGTCTCCCATAGGTTCATGTGCTGGATCTCTCTCTCTCTCTCTCTCTCTCTCTCGATAGGGTTTCTGTGTTTAGCCCTGGCTGTTCTGGAACTTTCGTTATCAACTAGGCTGGCCTCAAACACACAGAGATTCACCTACCTTTGACTCCTGACTGCTGGGATTCAAGGTGTGTGCCACCACGCCCACCTAAAGGGTACAGTTTTTGGTTTTGGTTTTGGTTTTTTTGTTGTTGTTTTTTTTTTTTATCATTTAGAGAGAATATCTTGCTTGCATCCATTAGCAATAAAGTTAAACATGTTTCTATAATGAAGAAAGAGGTCAGAGGTCATCTTCGAAATATGTAGAAAGCCTATCCTGAAATTGTGGGACCTTTAACTGGTGATGGGTCCTAGCTAGAGGTTGCTAGAGTGTGCCTTTGGGGGTGCAGTGTCTAACTCTGACATTTTCTTGGGGTTCCTTTGCTCTGCTTTTTCCCTGCCCTGAGGTCAGCAGCTATGTTTGCTCTAACCTGGTCACGTTGGTTAGCTAACTTGGCTAAATCAAGAGCTAGATCTTTTCAACGTAAATGAGCCTGAATAGCTGAGCCCGCCAGTAGCAATGAAAGGGGGCTGGAGATCCAAGTGAGAGTGGCTCCTGGCATCCTACATATTTCTGTTGTACTGTGTGACTGCCACGAGGAACATGGAACCAAAGAGTTAACACTATGCATTTAGTTCAGGTTAGTTTAGTATCTGCCTAGTTAACACCAGCCATTTAGTTTAGATTAGTTTAGAACCAGTGGTCCCTTCTTCACCCACCTCTTCATGTGGAGGTAGGAACTATGCCAATCTCTTTAAAGCCCAGTGCTGTTTGGGTGGTGAAGTTGTTATTATATTTTCACAGAATGAACCAATGGCAGAACTTGTCATTCAAAATATACTAACCAGGCCCTGGTAAAGCCCAGTGGGCCCCCGAAGTGAAACAAAACCAAAACAATAGGACATGAAAGTGGGTTGGGGACTTTGTAGAAGGCTGATGGCAGACAGAGGCAGAGAAGAGAGGGTGGGAGGGACAAGAGTGGCGAGAATATATTATACACACATGTGAAATTATCAACAAAGTCATAATAAGTAATTCTTTCAAAAAAAACTATTAAATTTTTTTTAAAATGCTAACCAACATGAGGTGGAGATTGTATTTTTCTCTCAAGTCACCAGAATGCCCAAGGCTGTCTGTCACCAAGGTCACCAGCAGAGGCTATATAAAGAGCCAAGACCACTCTAGAGGAGAGGTTCCCACTGCTCCATTTCTGACTCTCTCATCATCTACTTTCTCTACAACCGAGGAGCATTCAAATCCATCTTGTGTGTGAATCTATGATCAGGGAAAGAAAGACGTTTCTAGGAAAATGTCCCATTTTCAAAGGAGACATTGGGTACCTGGGAGTGATATATAGATGGGAGCCTGGGGTGGGAACTGAATCACACAGATGTTCTCATTGGAGAGCTAGAAAAGGTAAGACTGTGCCTGTTGGGACTACCCCTGAGGGATTGTCACTGAATTGCCTGGCTGATGTGGAATGTAGCTAATCTGCATATCCTTCACCCTCAGACCTTAGCCAACCAGAGGCCACGGGGGGGGGGGGGGGGGAAGGGTCAGGGGGGTTATTTTTGTTCTATCTTTGGACTCTGCTGTCTGCCTTATGTTTTCAATACCTTACTTTTCAAGTGCCATTTCCATGGCTTCAGAGTTAATTGTGTAATTTCATTCCGAATAGAGATGTTGCTTAAGGTCTGTTGGGTTGAAGAATGCCCCCCCCCCCCCACACACACACCTCCCTTACACTATACAGAACGCCTGGTCAGAACAGCACGTGAAGAGGTGGACCTATGTCAGGCAGTAGCTGGTTACCCAAGGTAAGAGTGTGCTACAGAGAGAGGACTCACTTGCTGCCATTCCTAGGTCTAATTGTAAACCTTGTGCTCACTGCAGGATGAGACACCACAGCTAGAAGTGGTGATTTGGAGACATCAGTTATTTTCGGGTATATTTATAACATGTGAGGGCTCCCCCTCGTGGTGATAAAGAGAAAATCAGAATCCTTCCTCCCACAGTTAGAGACAGACCTGTGAACTGAACAGTGATTTTGTTTCCCTTTAAATTAGGGTCTAAATAGGTGGAGCTCAACCTGTGGGTCTCGATCCCAAGCCCATCAGAAAGCACGGGTATTTACATTATAATTCACAACAGTATCAAAATTGTAGTTATAAAGTACCAATATAAGTCATTTTATGGTTGGGGTCACCACAGCATGTGTTAAAGGGTCACAGCATTAGGAAGGCTGAGAACCACCGGCTTAAGGCGATTGCCCTAACTGATATACTGTCTCTGTATCATTCATTTCAAACCACTAGTCAACCGGCGCCATTATGTATTCTCATCAAGCCAAACAAAGTTCATTGAATATCTGTTGAATTAAATATCAATAATTTCTCATTTCTTAGTCCACAAACACGTTATTGATAAGTTACTTCTCCATCAGTAAAATGAGCCAATTCAAACCCTATTGGAGTCTATAAAGGCAGGTTTATTGGGAAGCCACACTCAGAAGGGTTCACTGGTCCCAACAAACTAGTCCAGGGAAGTCACCATGGGGAGAGAGACAGAGGGAAGGAGGAAGAGAAAGAGAGAAAGCATGCACAGAGAGAGAAGAAAAGGGAGACCCAAACATCTGGATGAGATAGGGAAGAGCCTCTGGGAAAAGGGGAAGCCCAGCCTTTGGACTGGAAGGTTCAGGGTAGAGGGCTGAGTATACTGCGTAGGGGCTGAGGGATGCCAGGAGAACCTGGAGGCCAGGTTCACATTGGTTTGTTAAATATGCACCTCAGCTGTTTGTCCCAGGTCTGAATGCCAACAGTTATAAACATAAATAATGACACAATCTACCAATTTTTTTATTTTCTTTTTACAAAATTATCTTTTATCGAATTTTGTTTTTCAAATTTTCTGCTAGGTTTGTTTCAGGTCAAAGTTCACCATGTACCTCCTTGATAGCATGGGACTTTTTGATGTTTTTCCATAACAGACATTACAAGATTGGCAATTAGATCTATATAATCGTGTATACGTCTATGTAATATTGGACATTACATCTATAGGTTGTAAAAATAACTGAAGATTTTTGGCTCCTTTTCTTGGTCAGTCTCCCTCTTTGTCTCTAAAGAACTCCAACCACTATACTAGTGCATTCAATATACTAATGCAGCTGTATATAAAATGGCGAGTCCTGGTGAGTTGTTTTGGCATGCATGTTGGGGTCCACTGGGATTCCGTATCCTCCACTTCCTCCCTCTTGGGATGTCCAGACACTGCTGCACCCCAGGCTGAAGGAAGAAACAGTCCGGAACCAGTGGGGATTTGCAGAAGGGAATGGGAGAGGCCTTTTCCAAGGACCTTAGTGTTATGGCTCTTTTAGACAAAGACCTTCTCTAATGATCTTCAGTGAAATAGCTCTCTTAGATTACCTTAGCTTGTGTGCATACCTTTATTTGGGGTGGGCTTATACACATACACTTTATTAGGGTTAACCAGGGCTATATATTGGAACCTTGGAGGATGGGAAGGGGGTTCTTAGGGTGAACTTTCATTGGCTGGAGTTTAAAGTACTGGGAATGCCTCATTGTTTGGAGAGGTTCTTATGGAGAAAGAAGAACTCGAACTTGTAGGTCTACCAGGGGGACTACTTGACCTTCCCCAGGTAGAGGGTATGGTGGGACCAGCTCCCCAGACAAGATCAGAGAAGGGGAGGCCTTGCTAGTAAAGGGAGTCCTCCATTTTTTCACCTAGCTCAGAGTAGTTATCCAGTCATGGTAGACTGCAATCTTAATTCCCCCACAAGTTGTAATAGATGTTCAGTTATTATCAGTGAATGCAACCAAACAAGAAATTTATCTTAGGAGAAAAAAAAAAAACAGAATTTGAAGTCACCATTGAAAGGAAAACACATTCAAATTGCTTTCTAGCCACTGTGACTTTCTATGTCCCCAGATTTACCTGAAAGCAAATAGCTTTTGTAATGAGAGACTACACTGTGGTGAGCCCAGGTGAGCTGTTGTGGTATGCATATTGGGGTCCAGCTGTGGTTCCGCATCCTCCACTTCCTCCCTCTCAAGGTGTCCCAGTTACATCCAGGCACTAGATGCTCATGTCCATTCACCACACACACAACAGAGAGGTGGGGGGCAGGCAGGCAGACAGATAGACACACAGACAGACAGACAGACACTCAGAAAGAGATGGAGACAGAGACAAAGAGCGAGAGATAGACAGGCAGGCACACTCGAGTGCACACACACACACACACACACACACACGCACACACACACACACGCGCACACACACACATACACACACACACACACACACACACACACACGGTTGGCAACGGGAGAGAATACCATATATAATTGTTGTTTACTTTCCCAGGGTTCACGCATTAGAAACTTGGTCCTAGTAGAAAAAGTTGAAATGTTCTACCGACTCTTAAGGGGTAACTAGTTTTTTTTTTTCTTCATGGAAGGTGGTTTAGGTCATTGGAGTCATCACTCTCAGAAGAGATGGGTGTAGTAATTTTTATAATATTATTGATGTTTAATATTTTTATAATCAAACACATAAAACACCATTGTCCTTTCCTTTTCAAATTGAGGACACAGGAAATTAGAAAACCTAACTAACTTGACCAAGGGCACCCTGCTACTAAATTGCATAGCTGGAATTCAATTGTATATATTTGTCTATTTGCCCAATATTTGCTCATGCAGCAAATATTTACTAAGCACGTACCAAGGATTTGACACCAAGGGAGACTATGAGGAAATGGGCAAAGGGAAACAGATGTATTCTTTCAAAGTCACTGATAAGTTCAAAAGAATAGGGGAAAAACACTGTACCATGCTGTATGCCTATAATCGCTAGCCTGGGAGGCTGAGGCAGGACCATCCAGAGGTCAAGGCCACCCTGAGCTAAGTAGCAAGACCCTACCAAAGCAAAACAAACAAACAAACAACAACAGCAAAAGGAACCCAAACAGCGAAACCTTCCACCATTATGGAAGGACCACCACACAAGTATCTTTGGGTGAGAATCACTCTCCGTATGAAAAAAGAATGAGTTTTGGGGGGTCTTGCTAAGAGGTTCAAACCCCTGGATCCAAGCTGTCCTTTTGCCTCGGCCTCCCAAGTAGTTGACATCACAAGCGTGCAGCACTGAATCTGGCTAGCAGAGAGATTCTCCACTTAGAATCCCGTCATGCCCTTGGTTCATAGGAAATGAGCACCTGCAGCCTCCTCGAGCCTTACACTGAGACTGTAAAGTACTAGACTCCTCCTCATCTTTCCTAGATCAGGCTTACTTTACATGAGCTCAGTAGCAGCCATCCCTCTTAGAAACTGTATCATTAGATGGCATAGGCCAATATTTTGCCCACTCTTTCAATATTGTCACAAACCATCTTTCCTTCCCAAAGCTGATAAGGTAGAAAAAGTAATGATCACCTTGTCAAATCAATTTCATCATTAGTAAAGAAAGCTACTAGGCACTTAATGGAGAGACACCGCTCACATCGTGATTTACCGAGTGTGTAATTAAAGTGTGTTGCACCCCGGGGTAATGCTTTCTGCTCTTCTACCAAATGTGTGTGTGTGTGTGTGTGTGTGTGTAATAATTGTTATTTGTCTTAAGTTTTAGGATACACACACTATGAAATCAGAAGCCTGATACAGTAGATGTGTGCCTGAAACTGCCTGAGGCCCAGTAGGCAATGCATTTATTCAACAAATACTTACTAGATATAAACGAGTTAGAGAAGAAAGATAACATAAGTGTCCTTTTTTTTTTCATCAGAGATCTTAAGAAGTCAACACTTCTATATTCTGAAATGGAATCACTACTCCAATTTTCCAAAGAGTTCATTTTTTCCTCATTTCATTTTTCTAAAAGAGAAATTTGGTAATGAGACAAGGCCAGGAGAAGTGTGGTCCTCTTATAAACAGTGGTGTCTCACATAGCTATTTCTAGGTAGCAAATGTCCGGTACTATAACGTTAACAAATGATTATGAATTTTTACTATGTGAACTGGCTTTACAACATGAATGGGACGGTTCCATGTAGAATCTACCAAAGTCACGTCATCTAAAATTTAAGGATTCTCTCTCTCTCTCTCTCTCTCTCTCTCACACACACACACACACACACACACACACTCATGGCCAGAATCTTAGCTGTGATGCTTCTGCTTCTCTCTCCCATGGTTAGGTTGGGCTTCCTCACAGGTAGGTGGTCCTAGTGTTGTTGGGCATCACACACTGAGGTCACATCCCAAGGGAGAGGAAATGGAAGCTGCCAGTCTCCCTAAAGCTTTGGCTTAGAATTAGCAGAGTTGTGTCTGCAACATTCAGTTGGTCTAAGTAAGCCAAAGAACATGGCCAGATACCGAGATGGGAGAAACAGACCCAATTCCTTGCATGAGGAGGGACAAGAAGATTACACGGGTGAAGGCATCAATAGTGGCTTATTTAAAGTTTCTCTACCATATTCATTTGACGGGTCTTCTTGGGCTACCTCCTTATTTACCTTGGGAGTACTGTGACTCTGTACCAATATATTCCAGGGATGAGAAGTTAAGCCATGTGAGGGTAGTGTGATCTTTGATCACACTGTGCATCCTGAGAATGTGTTATTTACTGAAAATATCTGTTTCTAGTTGTGGTATGGCTCAGCCCTTGCACATATCTTTAATCCTAAACAATGAAGGTAATGTTAGTTTATAGAAGGGAAGCAGCGATGTTTGAAAGTGATATCTAATTGAGTGGCAGACAAAGTGACGGGCCAGAGAAAGATTTGATAGAATAGGATATGCCCGACTCTCAGGAGACGAGGGAGGAAAGGAAAGCTACTTAATGGAGAGAGAGAGAGAGAGAGAGAGAGAGAGAGAGAGAGAGAGAGAGAGAGAGAGAGAGAGAGAAGAAGAAGGAGGAGGAGGAGGAGGAGGAGGAGGAGGAGGAGGAGGAAGAAGAAGAAGAAGAAGAAGAAGAAGAAGAAGAAGAAGAAGAAGAAGAAGAAGAAGAAGAAGAAGAAGAAGAAGAAGAAGAAGGTGGGCAGTTTTACTGGGAAAGTTTTACAGGGATAGGTTGTCGAGAGAGAACAAGCTAGACAAGGTGAAGAAAGAATGAACCAGAGAATGAGAAGGAGCCAAATTAGAACAAATTGCCAAAATTAGTATGAGGCCAAGAAGAGCAATTCAGGAGAAGCCAAGAGAAGCCAGATTGAATCAGTCAGCTCGGAAAGCAGTTTGAGCCAGAAGAGCTGAGTTGAACCGGCCAGCCAGAGTTCAGAAACAACTAGAAAGGGTGAGCTTCTTCAGTCGCAAGTCTCAGAGGCTGAAAACACTCTAGGCCCAAATAAGATTGTATGGAGTCTAGAAGCTTCCATGTCTAGGCCTAGGTTAGCAGACAGAGGCAGTAATTTCCAGAGATGACAGTTATTACAGGAGAATAAAAAGTACTTTTACACACCTCCCACCCTGACTTCCTATTACTGAAATGTTGACATTAGTCATTGCTTTGGTGGAATAAATGCTTCAACCAAAACCACCCCTGCCAGGCAGGCACCTGCTCATCTATCCTAAAATATGACTAGTTATCATTGTAATGATTCCTCAGATTTATTAAACACCTGTCTTCTACAAAGTCAAATGAAATTCATGGAGGGTTCTTTTTGTTGTTGTTCATGAATCACTACAATGTTACTGTTGAGACCTTGTCTTGGTTATCCTTCTATTGCTGTGACAAAAGACCATGACCAAGGCAATTTATGAAAGGACACAGTCACTTGGCTCATGATTTCAGAGGGTTAACATCCATAATGGTAGAAAAAAAGTATGGCAGCAGCAATGGCTGAGAGCTTACATCTTGGTCTGCAAGTTGGAAGCAGAAGAAGCAAGAGACACACTGGGCATGTTGAGAGTCTTAGGAATCCTCAAGGCCCTCACTCAGTGACACACATCCTCAAGCGAGGACATGCCTCCTCACCTTTTCCAAACAGTTCTGCCAAATAAGGATCAAGTATCCAAACACATGAGCCTACGTGCGGCCATTCTCATTCAAACCACTACAGGGAAGGTAAGGGTGTGTTCATTCTTAAACATAAAGTCAATAAAACAAAAGGAAGCTTTGAGAAAATTATCCAAGATCACAGAGGGATTCCTCTGTAAACAAGTGAGGGACAATATATTACTTACTTTTGTATTTCTGAGATCGAACACCATGACTAAAGCAACTTTTGTAGGAAAGGGTTTATTTGGCTTATGCTTCCAAATCACTATTCTTCTTTGACAGAAGTCAGGGCAGGAATTCAAACAGGGAAGAAACCTGAAGGCAGGAGCTGATGCAGGGGCCATGGAAGGGTGCTGTTTACTAGTTTGCTTCCCCTGGCTTGCTTGGTCAGCTTTCTTATAGGACCCAGGGCCACCAGCTCAGGGATGGCACTACCCCTAAGGGGCTTGGGCCTCCCCCATCAGTCACTAGTTAAGAAAATGCTTTATAGACCTGTGTGCAGCCAGATCTTCTGGAGGCATTTTCTCAGCTGAGATGCCCTCCTCTCAAGTAAATCTAGCTTGTGTCAAATTGACAGACAATGAGCCAGCACAGTTCCAGGGAATTAAAGTCCACTGTCATCACAGTAGGGAGCATAGCAGTGGGCAGGCATAGCAACTGGAAGTGTTCACATCTCAAACCATACCACAGTCCGGAAGGGCAGAAGAAACAAGAAATGGTATGTGACTTTTGAAATGTCAAAGCCACTCCCCCCTCTCCCCAGTGATACATGCCTTCCTGCAAGGTCACATCTACTCCTACCCAAACAGTGCCACAAACTGAGGACTGTGTATTCAAATGCCAAGAAGATGGAAGACAACTCATTCAAAATTCCACAGACAACACGCTCGTTTGTTTTCATTGTCAACTGGACATAATCTTGAAGAGGGGACCTCAACTGAAAAATTGCCCTAATCAGATTAGCCCGTGGCTGCATCTGTGAGGAACTGCCTTGCCTGATGACTGATGTGGATGTCATCATTCCAGAGCAGGGCAAGCCCAGGCTCTGTAAGAAAGGATGTGGTGCAAGCTGCCAAGCATGTCTCTTTGTTGTTTCTGCCTCATGCTCCTGCCTCGACTTCCTTTTGATTTTGCTCAGTGGTAGATGATGACTCAGAAGTAGAAGATGAAGTAAATCCTTTCCTCCTAACTTGCTTTGGCCATGGTGTTTATTGCCACAGAAAAGCATACTAGCATAGTTATCAAATTATTTTGTATTTCGTCTTCTGGGGTTTTATAGCTGACTATTTAAATATCTCAGCATGCTAAAAATATTTCCAGAAGCATGGATGGATGGATGGATGGATGGATGGATGGATGGATGGATGGATAGATAGATAGATAGATAGATAGATAGATAGATAGATAGATAGATAGATAGATAGATCTGGTATAATGAAAGATCTGCCTATGCATCATTCCTTCTCACAGAAGGAGGGACACTGTAATAAAACTTAAACTGTCTCAGCATCAACCCAAATTTTACTTCTTTTAAGCTTTGTCTTTGGATACACTACAGACTCTCATATGCTGATGGGCAAAAATGTCAAAAGCATGTTGTGTGTATCGAGTACAATGCCATATAGCAACACAATAGTGGCTTGTAACCGGCATCCAGTAAATAGGAAGGGTTATTTTCCTAAGTCTTGTCACTTCAGAAATTTGCCTACGTTAATTAAATTAAGGAACGGAAAGGATTAACAAAGCACTTTTACCCTTTATTCTATGCCTAGCATTTAAAAAAAACAACTAAATTGATTAATATTAGCAGCTAGCTGATCTGTGTGTGGTTAGATGATGCTGAGTTTGTATATTTAGATCTAGCCTGTATGAGTTAGTGTCTCTGGGTATTTTCATCATCATGCACAACTTAACAGCTGATTCAGATGTCTTTTTTTTTTTTTTTGCATCTAAACT
The DNA here is from genome assembly GCA_036184795.1 of Tokudaia tokunoshimensis. Taxonomy (NCBI): domain Eukaryota; kingdom Metazoa; phylum Chordata; class Mammalia; order Rodentia; family Muridae; genus Tokudaia; species Tokudaia tokunoshimensis. The sequence goes on from BTHU01000007.1 coordinate 34,526,688, forward strand.
CTGGGATTCCATGGATACAGGCAAAGCCTTTCAACTTTTAACCAATACCATCATCACTGTGCCCTCTAGTGGCAAGAACCAGAGAACGACCCATCAGAAGATAACAGTTTCAATGAATTCTTATGCTTACTTCGAGATGATACTCATTGCGTTTGCATAAAAACCTTTCCAATGTCTGCTTGAAACAACGAGCAGTCATGGAGTGAAGATTTATTGGGTCAACTGTCTGTTTCGTGTCTGTGGCGCCAATGTGAGACTTTGGTTTCTCAACTGAGAACCTCTTCACATGGCTGCTGCTCAGCCCTGGAAAGTGACAATTGGCTTTTCCAACATGACAGGAAGAAAAGAGACACAGAGAGAAGTGACTGAGAGGAGATGAATGTCTTTATGTCACCGTGCCTCCTAAATCTAGTAGGTAGGTTCATAATCCCATGATTATGTGATAGGTCACCCTCTTTAATGACTTTAAGTTAAGCTTTTATGTTTTTTGAAGGAATCTCAAGAAGATTGCTATATGCTGTATCTACGTCAGTTCCGAAAGAAGAGTTTTGTGCTTATTTATTGAGGTTTAAAAGTCCCCAAGTCTCTCCTGAGAAGCTCTAATCTCAGAGCATTCAGTGCTCATAAGACCATCCCCGGCTCCTTGAGATATTCCTGCCCTGATCCTTAAGGAAGTATAACCTTGACACCTGAATCACTGGGACTTCTGGGGAAAGGTGTTCTTCTGTGTTCTCAAATGGATGTTCTTTTCTGCAGAACCATGTGGATGCTTGTCAGATCTGTAAAGGGACTAGTAAACAAAAGTGGGTTATAATCACCATGTGTTCATAAAGTGTAATGATGAAAAGCTTGGATCTTCATGTCTCCCAATGGATCTTAGGCAGCTAGACTGTTTAAATGGAGACTTTTCAGTAATGAAGTTACAGTGTTTACTAAGGCCATTAAGTGACTTAGTTAAATAGATATTCACTAAGTGTTTAAAATACTTTCTGTAAAAATTTCATTTTACTCCCAGCCATCTACTATTATCTCCATTAAGAATGAGAGGAACATATAAATTTAACAAATGACTAAAGATCTGCTTTTCCAAATGCTCAAATATTCCTCCCATGTTGTATATAAAAATAAGATACTGTAGTTTGTTCCTTTTGCATAAAATACTTTGCAGCAATATCAACACATCTCACATGCCACCAATTAAATCTTGAATATTCATGCAGGCATTTAAAACCCTTCTGCTGCTATGCTACCACCTAATATTAAGAAATGTGTTCCAGTTCTCCCTTAGGGAGAAAGAATATTATAACTGCAAATGAAATCAAAGCTGTTGCTTGTCAATGAGAACAGCATAAGGAGAAAGGAAAACGCCTGTTATATAAGAAGTGGGTGAGGGGATTATATTTCCAAGGAAATATGTTTTATTGATCTAGAGCCCAGAGACTAATATTCAAGTCACAGTGAATGTCTTTAGACACCAAGCCCCCCTGCGCTTACAAGTCCTATTGTGTGGGTAAACAGGCAACTGAATCTCAGATGACAGAGGCAAAGTTAAGAAATGGAACAGCGTTGCTCATCAAGAAGCCTAGCAGATGAATAGATGTACTGTCAAACTGCCTTCTAAATATTTATAACTATATGCATAGGCAAGTACTGCTTTTAAACATAACCAGAGAAGCCTCTGTATATTAGCACTTAGTGGAGACAAACTGGTCCAAGTGCTGAGAAGTTACTGTTGAGTGCCAAGCCCTAAATGGGACACGCATACCAACCTCAAGGAACATCACAGAATAGGATCTGGAAGGTCAGCAAGAGGTCTGTGAAATGCTGTCTTTTCGATAGGACATGGCCCTTTAACCTATAAACTCACTGCAGCTCTGGTTTCCTAAACAATGCTTGTACAAGATGAAGCCAACATTCTAGCCGGAAGCACTAACTGTAAGGACATGACGGTGAGAGGAAGATATGTAAGGATATCCTGGAAGAGTTGGGTGAAATGGAAGTTTCTGGTAGTGTCATGTGATCCAGGCTCACGTGGTGTTTTGCTGAGGTAAGACCTGTGGGAGGACATATGATGTTTGGAGAGAGTATAAATAGAACTCAATGGACGACTACAGCTTGCTTGCATAGCTAGCATTGCAACTCTACTGGTCTCACATCTTTACTGATCTTCAAGATCAGGCACTGCAGAGAACTTCTAAAGGCTCGTTCTGGTTGCTCCCTGCTGAATTGTGCTGAATCAGTGGAGGTCTGGTGGTTTCTGCTGGATCATGCCACCACCGCTGACTCCTTTTTGCTATCCTGACCCTACTGAACTGGACTGCTGGTATCCTGACAAAAGGAGATTGTAATTGTCCCAAAGAACTACTTCTGAACAGATCCACATCACCTTGTCCTGTTTACCATCTCTTCTCCCCTAACTTTGGATGGTGGGCTAGAAAGGGGGTTGAAGCATTTGAGAACCCTTATTAAAAGTGAGTTTTGAAAAATCCAAGCCTACAGTTGGGGTTGGATCTATTGAAGGTACACTGTAAGTATACGAAATTGTCAAAGAATAAATAAGAGAATTTTGATAAGAAGCCCAGCAGAGTAATGAATGGCTACCTGGCAATGTGCTCTTGATACAGCTTCTTCCTACACAGACAGAAGAATAGAAACTGACTCTGCATGCCATGCTTGGTTGAGATGAAGGCATTTGCTGATCCTTTGTTTTGGAATCCTACAAATCTAAAACCATAGAGATATAGACCAGTGTTTCTCATCTTGGAGCTATTCAGATTTTAATTTAAATAGTTATTTGTTGTTGGGGGTACAAATTCTTGGGCCTTTCCCAAGTACTCTCTAAATTGGGCCAATAATTGAATAGAATTTCTTCCATTTATGTACTTGTTTCTTTTCGTACTTTCCCTGAGAGATTACTGGGACAGATGTGAACACTTTATACTGCTAGATTGTTTTGCAAAATGCCAGCAATTTTGTACATTTCCACTAGAAGTGTTTGCAAATAGTCTTTCTTCTAGCAGAATTAATTCTCTCTGTGTCTTGCTAATCTGGTGGGTAAGAAGTGATTTTTTAAAAAGATTTATGTATTTCATTTATATGAGTATATGAGTACACTGTAGCTGTCTTCAGACACACCAGAAGAGGGCATCGGATCCCATTACAGATGGTTGCAAGCCACCATGTGGTTGCTGGAAGTTGAACTCAAGACCTCTGGAAGAGCAAGCAGCCAGTGCTCTTAACCGCTGAACCATCTTTCCAGCCCCAAGAAGTGATTTTTTTTTATTGTGAAGTTTGAACACTTTTCTAGCAGGAGTGACACTGAGAATCATACATGGAAAAGCCACTCACCTAATAATGGTCATGGTAAGATGGCGGGCTGATCCTGAGAAAGCCACAAGGAGTTCACGCTTGAGGGCTTATTGCTGCAGAATCCGTTCTTGCTGGGGAGTAGTTGGCTTCCTTTTTCTCTTCAGTATTCAACTTGTGTGAGTCCTGCACACTGCTATAAATGTAAGCTTCATCCAAAGAGATACTCACAGAAGCATCTAAAATAGTATGTGACTAAATAGATGGGCACTTTGGCCCAGTTAAGTTGCCTATTAATAGTTTTCCTGTTAGCTTATACTGTTTTATTCCTTTTCAAACCAGAAGTATCTGTCAAATCAGAGTGTTGCAAATATCTTCTCAAATTTTGTGGCCTTTAATTTTGTTAAATGATTTCTTATGATATCAACTTCCTGTGAGTGTTTGCTTGGTGTTTTTGAGACAGGCTGGTCTGAAGATCACTATGTAGACCAGGTTGGCCTCAGGCTTGAGGTACTCCTCCTGCCTCAACCTCTCAAATGCTGGAACTGTTGATTACTGTGGTCAGCAGAGCATTTTACCTTTTATTTTTATTTTCTTTTGTTTTTATTCTTTACATACATTATATTCCAACCAGTTTCCCCTACTCTCCACTCCTCCTAGACCCCTCCCTCTTCTTCCCCAGATCCACTCCTCCTCTTAAAACAAAAAAAAGTCTCCCAGGAATATCAACTGAACATGGCATAACAAATTACAATAAAGCCCCCTATGCCTTTTACCTTTTAAATTATTGATTTAAATACTTTATGATCAATGAGTAACAGACTCATTAAAATCTAGATGAAAATTATTCAGAACATGTGGATGCCCCCAATCTGATAGTCATGTTGAATTTCCTATCTTCTCAGTTGACCTTAGGAGACATTTTAGTATTTATTGAAATACTATTATGCTTTCAACTTAAAAAAAAATAACAAGGGCTTGGAAGAAGTTGAGGCGAGACCATTAACCCCCTTTCAGTGAAAGCAACCCAGACCCACACAACCATATGTGGAAAGCACTCTTTGAAAGAAGCTCAAAGCTCATAACCATTCAAACATAACACTAATTATATTTGGTTCTCAAAGCTACTCGAATGGGCTTACCATTATGAGGCATCAGCTTGTATACAGAGAATTTCTCTTAAAATTGGTTTAAAACATAATCGAACCCAGTGGTTGCCAACCTTCCTAATGCTGCAACTCCAGTATAGTTTTGCAGGTTGTGGTGACCCCCGAACCACAACATTATTTCGTTGCTACTTTATAACTCTAACTTTGCTACTGTTGTGAATTATAATGTATATATCTGTGTTTTCTGATGGTCCTAGGTGACCCCTGTGAAAGCTCATTTGACCCTTTGAGAAGTCACAATCCACAGATTGAGAACCACTGATCTAAGCACCTGAAATAGTGTTCTCAATTTACCAGTTTTACTAAGCATATGCCGGTACTCATTTTCTTCATCTGGCCTATTGACCCACATGCTTATTAAACATTTCCTGGAGGCTGGGAAGAGCAGGGTTCAGAAGGGGAGGTCCTACTGTGTTTTCAGACCCTGGTTACATCTCTCCACATCTTAGTGTCTAATTTACTGAATATATTTTGTGCTATTTGTTTTTGTTTTTACTGACTATATCCTAAGCTTTTTAAAGTTACGATGTAAGAATAATAAACAACAAAGTTTTGGTAACAGTTCCCCCCAACCCCCACCGAAGAAACCCAAACATTTGAATGTTGGAGATGGGTGTGGTGGTACACACCTTTAATCCCAAATTCTGGAGTCATAGGCAGGCAAATCACTTTGTGGCCAGCCAGGTCTACATAGCACGGTCCAGGCTAGCAAACGGTACATAGTGAGAGACCTCGAGTCATAAAACCAAAACAAACAAGCAAGCAAGCAAACAAATAACAATAAAATCGTAACGTCTTCTAAAAACAATCTGGAAGTTGAGAGAGTTAAAATACAAAACTCAAGGTAGGTTTTCAAATGGGCTAAAGAGTAGCAACAAAGTATGGGTAGATTTTAGATAAAATTTACCATTTTCATTAGATTTCTAATCCTCCTCAAATAAGAATTTTAATAATTTTCCTCTCTTTTCTCCCTCGCCCTCACCGACCTCTCTTCTCTCTCCTGTCCTTTAACTCCCTTTCTCTCCCCTTCCCTTTCCTTTCTATGGGGCTACAAGCAGCTACAATTTAGAGCCTGATACAAGAAAACTACAGTTCCCAGCTTGCAACACCGAGGTTGCAATGCATCCTGGGAAGGAACTGTCACGCTACCCCATTGGCTTTCAGTCGTCTGAGCAGAGACGGCGCAGATTTCGTAGGGATTATCCGGAACTCATTTTGCATTTTAGACGCTGTAGCCGGCGGGATTAAAGAACAGTTCCATTTCCGGTGCCACCGGAAGCAGTTTCACGATGGCAACTTCTGTGGACGCGCCTGCCAAAGAAGCTCGAAAAAGCGACTCTCAGCAGCAGAAACAGAAGCGTGAGAACCAAGGTGAGGTAGTGCGAGAAGCGAAACCTGGAGCTGGTGGATCTCCGAGCATTTCTTCTTTCCTTGGCTGCGCACTTGGGTTAAGCCTCCTTTAGACTGTTACGTGCCTGTAATAGCAATTCCCGATAATTGGGGGGGATGTTGACTGCGCCGGCCACGTGTTGCTAACGCAGTGTTTTTGCCGGGGACTGTCCCTGTCAAGTGTAGGTGATGTGCCTTCTGTCTCCGGTAAAAGCATGAGATGGACTCAGAGATTGTGGAAGGCGCGGCAGTACTTTGTTGAACTCTCGGGAGGGAAAGTTGAGAGGATGCGGATGAGGTTCAGGTGGGATAATCTCCATATCCTGTGGGCACTGATGGCGAAGAGTGAGGCGGAAAGGGAAAGGTGGGGAAGAACCTAAATGGGAAGTTTTGTCAAAACTTTTACCTGATTATTAAATTGCTAGATGACACAGCTCAGTCTTTACTCTTGACCGCTAGTTTGATTTTTTTTTTTGCTGCTCTAGTTTGATTGCTTTTTCCGTTATGATGATGGGTTTTTACCTGCCTTCAATTTTAAAACAAATTAAAATTTTTGCTTTTAAAAATTTAAGTATGTAAAGTACGGCAGGGACTGTAGATACCGGCAAAAGCTCAAACCAACGCTTGAGGAATTGACAGGAAGAGTTGTCTATCTTCCGCAAGTTTCCCATGTGCCAATCAGAGATGGTAGCTTCCTTTCTGGTACCCGGAATAATTCATTCGAGTTTTCTGTTACCTTTCTATAGCCATTATGAGTTTTTACAAAACGCTTCGATTTTTGCCTAATTTTGGATCACAGGAGAACGAAAGGAGCTTCTATGCATGCTGTGTCTTTAGCTTCTCTTTGGTTGTTTTACCGAGGTGACGTTTGTAGGTGTGATTTTTATAAAGCCCCCTGATAGTGGACAGTTGAGCTCTGCCGTCAGCTTGCTCTTGCAAGCATCTTTACGCGTGTCTTCTGGTAATGCCCTAGGGTTTCTGATCGGGAACTGAACTGCAGAGTATCTTCAATTGTTGCTAATGCTACCGGAAAGAGCTGGGCCAGGTTTTTTCTTTGTTTTAGGAAAGGTTTGTTTAGGTTCACAGTGTGAGGGTACAGTCAGCCACGGTGGGAAAGCTGGGCCCGCACAACTCTCTACTAGATGAGATTTCTCATTGTTGCAAATTTACAGTGATTTTTGTTGTTGTATTTCACTTTTGAAAATGGGATGTTTGGTAGATAAGAAGTTGTATCTAATTGTATTTTTAATTGGGCTTCGCCAATGATGAAGTTGCAGTTTCACATTTTGGGGCTATTTGTGCTTCCAGTGTTGTGAAAGTGGTGTTTATTTCTTGTGCCTGTTTCAGTGCCTTAGTAAGTGGCCCCTTTCCCATTTACAGATTGACAACACTTGAACTGTTTAACTTTTGATCGGGACACACTCATAATGTAATTTGTGTTCTGGTTTTTATAGGATTTTACTTGCATTTTAAGAAAGAGGGTATTGGAAGATGAATGGTTTATGAGGACCCATTGTCAGGAGTTTGAACCAGAGTTTGCAGAGTGGATGTGAGTGGAAGTAGAAAGCTCGTTTTCTTACCTCGGGCTGATAACTTGGGCCAAGGGCCTGCCTTTCAGACCTTAGTGGTTTAGGGCGGACAGGATGAGATTGTTTAAGCACAGATCTCTGGGCCTCACCCCAAAGATGTGGGTTCACTCTGCCTGGGAGGGAGCCCCAGATGGCATTTCCCACAAACTCCCACAGGTGTGCTGACACTGCAGGATGACAGATGGTTCTCTTTGGATAGAGTTAACATGTAGCTATTGGATTTGAGGGATTTCTAAAGTTCTGGGACAGGAAGTTTTGAGAAGTGACGCAGAATCTCATATAATTGTCTGGATTCTAGGCCATTTCAGCATTTGTCCCTCTGGCCCATCAGTCCTCTTGGTTTGAATATCTTTTCTATAAAATAGAATTAGTAACAGTGCCTTTTCTTTTATTGATGAAAGGTGTGTAGAAAGCTCTTTGGAAATCCTAAAATTCTATTACAGTGGTTGTTAATTGACATTGTACACCAGGATCCACGTTTAGGAATTTTACACACACATATACACAGATATGTGGGGGTGGGGTGGGGCTCTGTACCAGGAAAGTCAGAAAGGTTATTAATGATAAGGGATAAAAGTGATAATAGGGTGTTTGAACCACATTGTAGTGCAGTGAAAGTGTCTTAGGAATTACCATCTACTAATGCATCCCACTTAGAGTGGATACAAGGCAGTGTCCTTGTTCTCAAAGAACTTGTTCTGATGAGGCAACCACAGTGTATTCAGATGGTCTGATTACATGATGATGATGATGATGATGAGAGCCATGGTCACAATGCTGAATAACGTAAAACTAGGGATGTGGATAGGAAACAATGCATTGGGAATCTTATGAGGATGTGCACAGAATGTGCACCATGTGTGTGAAAGACCATTAACATGTGATGTGTAAATTCTCTCTCCTGTAGATGAGGCAGAGCTCCTCACTGTTCCTGATGGATGGAAGGAACCAGCTTTTTCCAAAGAGGACAATCCCAGAGGACTCTTGGAGGAAAGCAGCTTTGCAACCTTGTTCCCAAAATACCGAGAGGCTTACCTGAAGGAGTGCTGGCCGCTGGTCCAGAAAGCCTTGAATGAGCATGTATGCTTGTTTTAAACACTTCTTTGGAGATTTTGCTTTGCTTATGCCTTTACTTTTAATGAAATTTGTATGCGGTGGTGAATTTTGGTTTCAGAAATGCCAACATAGCTGGTTAATTTGATTCCTTTAGTACTTAGAAGAATCTACATAACCTTTATCCTTAGAGCTCATTCATTTTAATCTTGTGCATAATAAAGTATTTTGAGAAATACCTATCCTCTTAATATTTTAGAAGTTTCTCAAGCTGTCTAGAATTACCTGTTCCATCCAGAATTCCAAATGACTTTTGTAGGCAGTAGTGGTTAACGTGTACTCCTGTACTTGGCCAGTTTGAGCCAAGCCATGTTTCAGATTTTAATTTAATTTTTGTTTGTTTGTTTGTTTTTTGAGACACGGTGTCTCTGTGTAGCCCTGACTGTCCTGGAACTCACTCTGTAGACCAGGCCGGCCTCAAACACAGAAATCCGCCTGCCTCTGCCTCCCGAGTGCTGGGCTCTGCCCAGCGATTTCATTTTAAACAACACACTGGTGCACCCAGCTTTTCCGTGTTTGCTTCCTGCTGCCAAGTCTCCAGAGTGCCGGTGTTGAAATGTTCACTGCTCACCATAATGCAGGCTTCTTCTGAATGTGTCACAAGGCAGAAAAGAGCATTTTTCTTTGCTCTGTTAAAATCCAGTTCTTGGGGCTGTGGAGATCTCTCTCTCGGTGGAGTGCTTGTAATGCTAGCATCAGGACTGGAGTTCCACCCCCAGATCCAGGGATGGAGGCAGAAGGCCCGAGGCTCACAGGCTAGCTAACTCCAGGCAGAGCCTGGGGAGCGACTCCGGGAGCTGACCCCGGGAGCTGACCCCTGACCTCCACACGCGAGTGTACATGAGTGTGCACCCTCCCTCCTCGTGTGCTCCTGTGTACACAGAAGGAATTATTTCTTAAACACGTGGTTCTTGTTATTGAGAGTTAGTGTTCATTTCTGCTAATTATTACTTCTTTGTAAACCTGCGATTATCTGTTTTGTATTTAATCCCTTAACCAGGTAGAAAGAAATTGGAAAGGAAGATTCATTTCTCGGCCTTGGGTTACAATGGCTTCAGTGTCTTGCATCCTGCCAAGTGTGGACTCAATCAAGTGTCCATCATTTGTATTTAACAGCCCAGCTTATTCAGGGAGGGAGTTGAGAGGCTTTGGTAGTGAGCTCATGGGCACGGGGGTTCATAGTTTGGCTGGGATTGGCTCTGTAATGATCGACAACTGAACCCACTTTGGGTTCTTTCCTTCTTTTTGCAGCACGTTAAAGCAACACTGGACTTGATTGAGGGTAGCATGACTGTCTGTACAACAAAGAAGACTTTTGACCCTTACATCATCATTAGGGCCCGAGACCTAATAAAGCTCTTGGCGAGGAGTGTTGCCTTTGAACAGGTGTGTGGGTCAGGGGGATTACCGCCATGAGCTCTGGGCCAGTGAGAGAGACTCTGCTCACAAAAGCATGGTGGGCAGGGCCCCAGGGAAACACGGGAGCTTGTGATATGCTGTCTTTCCATTTGCCCACCACCCTCCTCCCAATTCTCATGTGTGTGTGCTTGTATTTTATTAGCCTGGGCTTGGAAAAGAAGAATGCTAATACTTTTTTTCCCCCTTCTCCTAAAAGGCAGTACGGATACTTCAGGATGATGTTGCATGTGACATCATTAAAATCGGCTCTCTAGTGAGAAATAAAGAGAGATTTGTGAAAAGAAGACAGCGGCTTATCGGTCCCAAAGGATCTACATTGAAGGTACTTGTCATTACTGGGGCGTGGCATCTCTGTTGTGGGCTTTCAGCGCACTGAGTTTGAACTTGCTCTTTTGATTCAGGCGTTGGAACTCCTGACAAACTGTTACGTTATGGTTCAGGGGAACACCGTCTCAGCCATCGGACCTTTCAGTGGCCTGAAAGAGGTGAGAGCTAGGGCCCGATGCTTCCACCAGACACACATGGAATAACTGGCCTGTCGTATAATTGTTCATTGGGTAACGCCTTATAATCATTTTGTATTTCTAGAATGTGTTTTGATTTCTAATATGTAAATTGTTCGCTATGTAACTTGAGGGCGTCATCACTTCCTAGAACTTAAGGTGCTTTGCAACCTTTGACAGCTGTGGAGACATGCAGTTCTGAGTTAGGTCTGTGCGTTGGCATCCTTCCCACTGTAAGACTTAAGGGGTAGTTCAGCTAGTAGCTCACCCAAGAGACCCTGCTATCCACACATGGCATCAGCATTGGAATACTGAGCCAAGGCCCCCATAGTGTAGTAACTCGTGCAGCCAGTAGAGGTCAGACTCTGAAACCTTTCCCTTTAAGCCACAGGACCTTTTGTTTTAGTGTCTTTATAAACATCTCTGTACCTTCTCAACTGTTGTGAGAACACCATAGAACATAGCTTCCTGCCAGGTCCGGTTCTTACCGTGTTGAGCTGGATCTGGCTGTGCGGTTTGCCTCCCTCTTGGAATGCCTTTAGTGGTGATTCTGATGGCTTCTCTCTCTCATAAACTGCCTACTCTTTTCTAATGGAGCAATAATAATATCAAATACTTTACAGTTTTAAATTTTTTGAAATATTTTACTTAATTCTTACGGTAGATCTGAGATAGAGTTTTATCTCCATTTTACAGATATAAAGTTGAAGTGGAAATATTAATCTACTCTTAGATGATGTGGTAGTGCCAGGATTATTATTTATTATTGTAATAACAATTACTAGTTTTGCAGTGCTGGAAATCCAACCCAAGCCTTTTGCACAATAGGCAAGCTCTCTCCTGCTGAGCTGTACCCCCCCATGCCAGAATTTGAACCCTTGTCTTTTGACTCTAAATCCAGCTGCCTACCCTAAATTAGTAGTACCTCTAGGACCTTGGGTATTCAGTTAGTTTACTATATGGTCTTGGTCGTGAAACATGCTTTGTTTGAAAAAGCTGACTGCTGTTACAGAAGATCGAGAAGCCACTGAGAACAGTTAAAGAGTATGTTCAGTGTGGCCATAGTCTGATTCACGGGATAGTTTACAGGAGCTTAATACACTTCTGTCCAGTTGGTTGAAATCTCTGACTGCTTCATTTTTCTTTGTAAATTTCAGGTTCGAAAAGTAGTCCTTGATACCATGAAGAATATCCATCCAATTTATAACATTAAAGTGAGTATTGTTTATACGTCATTAATTAATGGTTGTCAGACTTCTAACTTCACAAACTGAAAATTAAATATTGTGTGAAAATGTAATATACAGAGAGCTAGAGCAAAGGCATTTGGGGTGAACTGGGGATAGGATTTGTCCCACCACACTCTACCTCAGCCCTCCTTTGGAGACTGTATCTGCCTTGTAAACACTGGGAAGAGAAACTGTCCTTTATTGTAGCATTCTAGTACAGTGCAGAGAAGCCTCAGGACTGATTAGAGGCAGGGTCAGTAGGATTCTCGGTGTGGACTCTCAGGTTGCATGAGAGCTTCCTTTGGGAGTTAATGTTCGCACCGTGCGTGGGGAGACAGTGACTGGGCTTGAATGCAGCCATAGTGAGGTGAGTCATTTGATGATGGGTGCTTGTGGGGAATGCATTTGCATTTCAGGAAGATGGGGGTAAAGGTGATTTTAAATGCCTGAGACTAATGATGCCTCAGTTGATACCAAAAGCTTCCCACTCACAGGAAGCAGCAGCTAATTAAGCACCGACTCTCCATTGTCTTAGTGAATGACGGCAGGGCAGCTGAGCATCGTCTCCATAGGATGTCTTCGTTTCATCTGGACTCTTAGAGTTTCCAATACTTGACCAATTGTGCAGGTTTAGTTTAATTGCAAATAGTTTCATTCTGAATACAAGAGGAGCTTGTCCTTACTTTTTAGAAAGCAATGTGATGATAATAAATGTATGAATTTAAAAATGTATAGTTTTATTTATATGTATGTGCCTAAAGACCTTGATGATTAAACGGGAGTTGGCAAAAGATTCCGAGTTACGATCGCAGAGTTGGGAAAGATTTTTGCCACAGTTCAAGCACAAAAATGTTAATAGACGCAAGGAACCGAAGAAGAGTGTCAAGAAGGAGTACACGCCCTTCCCTCCCCCACAGCCGGAAAGTCAGGTCAGTGGCCAGTGGAGAACGCTGTGCGGATGGAACTACTGTGTCTGTTTTTGGAAACAGTTTGGGTTGGCTGCAGGTGTGCATGTGTTTAGGATGTGAGGGCTTAATAGCAAGGGCCTGGGAAGTGGGATCCCATTGTGAGTAAACTGTGTTGGGCGTGGTGTCTGGCAGTCAGGGTTCTGTAGCTAAAAGCTACCTAGGGATCTAACATTTTTGACCATGTACGATATCATTTTAAAGTCTTAACTCCAACATGCATTTGTTGCTGTAGTTTTTTTTTTGGTTTTTCGAGACAGGGTTTCTCTGTGTAGCCCTGGCATTCACTCTGTAGACCAGGCTGGCCTCGAACTCAGAAATCCTCCTGCCTCTGCCTCCCAAGTGCTGGGATTAAAGGCGTGCGCCACCACCGCCCGGCGTGTTGCTGTAGTTCTAAGTTACAGATTCCTTCCTTGTCAGTTGTCTTCTGGTCCTCTCCTTCACGCTTACACCAGGATCCCTCTCCTGTCTCCCCCATCTCTTTCTCATACACACATTCTTTAGCCACAACCTCCCAGGAAAACTCAAAAATTGGAGTTAGGCAAAAAATTAAAGTGGAGAAAAGTTGTACCTTTGGATTAAATTCACTAAAAGTTTGTGTCTCTAACTTCTGCTAGGCCTAAATTTGTGGAAGTCCTTTGTGTCGCCTTTCTGTTCCTCCCACACCTGGCAGATCCCAGCACTCTACAGCTTTGGAATATTTGAGGTCATCAGAAAGGAATTCCTTAGACGCCTCCTTGTCCCGCATTTCCCCGACTGTGTAAAATCTGTCTTCATGCTTGGATTGGGTCTATACCCGTCTGCGGTCTCGTTTTACTCTTCCCTTCCTTGCCTGTGTCTTACAGTACTTGGTCTTTACCATGTCGATTCTGATTTCAACAGAAGCCATTTTCTGGTCCTCATTGACCTGTGCTTGGAGTTTCTTAAGGCTAGTGGTTGGGGGAGGGCGTTAGCGTAGTGTTTGTAGCAATGGGGAGGAGAGAGCAAAGGGAGCAGTTAGATGGCGGGGTGGTTAGATGCCAGTGTACCCTGTGCTTTACACTTCTGCAGCTCTGTGCTGAGTCCGGAAGTATCGGCCTGTCTTTTCTCCTTTCCCAAGACTGCATGGACTCTGGGTGCTGTGGGTGACATGGACATTCATCACTATTAAGTCCTTGAATCCACTAACAGGGAAGACCTTTCCATCTTTACCTTCAGTTATTTCATTGCTGTTCTGTAATGGTCATTGTAGAGGTCCTTTATTTTCTTATGTTTCCTGGTGTGCATGCACATGTGTGTTACAGGTGACTGGTGAGTAAAGTACCTTCCTGGCATTCCCAGTCTTCTGCTCATGTTTCCCAGGATAACCATGAATGCAGCCACTACATTTGTAGATGGGTGTCACATCAAAAGATTTGATACCCTTGAATTTAGTAAACTTGTTACTGGGGATAGAAAAGCTAAGGAGTTTGACTGCTGATTAGTATCTTTACCTGAGTTCACTCATCAGTTTTAAATGTTTAGATGGCATCCCTAGATTTTCTGTGTAATTAAATCCATAAACAGACTGACAGCCTGCTTACCTGCCTCGGCGGCGATGCTGAGTGAAAACATCCAGTTCGTTTTTTTTTTTTTTTTTTTTTTTGGTTTTCTGAGACAGGGTTTCTCTGCATAGTCCTGGCTGTCCTGGAACTCGCTCTGTAGACCAGGCTGGCCTTGAACTCAGAGATCTACCTGCCTCTGCCTCCCAAGTGCTAGGATTAAAGGCGTGCGCCACCACCGCCCGGCTAACATCCAGTTCTTACGAGTTTAAAACTTGAGCACTGAAGCCATTTGGTGGTCCTGGGCTTTTCCCCTTTATTAGGAGACTTGATATCATTTAATCTCTTTGTCATTGACAGATTTGTAAATGCCTAGAACATTTTTCCCCTCAAGTTTTGTAATTAACACATAGTTGTGTAATGACTGCTAGTGAATTTTTGTGTTTAATGATGGTTTTAACACCCCTTTCCTAACAGTCTTCTTTGGGTCTTATTCTTGCTGAGTATCGGATCGTCGCCCTGTGGTTCTTCTGTCTTTATTTCTGACTAGTCAGTGGTGTTGGTCCAGCAGCTCCACAGGAAAGGTGGTGGGAACCCTTTGTGATACCCACTGTTGTGGGCTTTGTAATATTATAGTACTTCCCATGCGCTCATTCACCCCAAAACAAGGTTATACACCCATTACTTTGGCTCTTCTTTGTAGAGGGAGGGGCCCTGTAATTTTCTTGAAACAGCAGTGCCTCTCCTGACTCGTGCTCACATCTCTTTGTGAGCAAGTTATTTTATCTGACCTGTTTGTGGGTCAGTGTCCTCATGCCTAAATGAGCTAATGGCACTGACCTCAAGGAACTTTGAAGTGAGAAAGTACAAGAATTAAGACAGTGGCTTTGTTTGGGTCCCCTCTTCCTCTTGGCTCCCCCCCCCCCCCGAGACAGGGTCTAGCCCTGTAGCCCTCGCTGCCCTGTGCTCCATCCTCCAGCGTTAGTCTCCCCGGGTGTGTGGACCGAAAGCATGCACAGCCACGCCTGGCTTAGAGCCTTTCGTGCCATAGCTTCTATCCTTTCTAAGCTTCGTTCCACCTTCCTGGAGTCTCAGGTTCCCCCAAACTCATGTGATTCCTTCTCACACTTTTCTGACACCCTGACCTTTGATCCTCCCTGAATTAATCAGCTGTGGTGCACAGACAGTGCCTTCTACCCTAGCTCCACACTTGCATTAACCCAGCTTGCATTTACCTCTCATGTGACCATGAGGGATTAAGCAGAGTATTGATGCCACACTCTTTCTAACCCCAAGGACAGTGTGACTTCTTAGGACATCCCCTTGTCTACATTGTTTCTGGTCTAACTATAAATACTGTTTCTAATAGATCGATAAAGAATTGGCTAGTGGTGAATACTTTTTGAAGGCAAATCAGAAGAAGCGCCAGAAAATGGAAGCAATAAAGGTAAGGATTTTTCAGATCACACACAACATCAACAGCATGGTGTGTTATCAGTTGTGTTTTACTGAGGCGTTTCTCACCGACGTAGGCTAAGCAAGCAGAAGCTCTTACAAAGAGGCAGGAAGAACGAAACAAAGCATTTATCCCTCCTAAGGAAAAGCCGGCCGTGAAGCCAAAGGAAGGTAAGACCTCTGTGGTGTGTGACAAGCAACCCCAGAGTGCACATCAGCCTCTCAGAAACAGCTGGCTCCCTAGCCGTCACGGATTTTATAAGATGCCAAGAAGAAAAACCTCAGGTCACCCCTGTCTGGCCTCATTCTGATCTGTCCTCCATTTTCTTTGACTCTAGTAGCACTTGTCAGAGTAACCTTCCAAAGCCAACCTTAGCACAAGGAGGGGGGTGGGAAACACACTTGAAGTACTTTGGTAGCTGTGTAACAATGATTAAAGATAGAGCTGCCCCGCCCTGTAGAGTGGCGGTTTAAAATGTCTGTACCTCCAGTGTCTGGGCTGTTTGGACGGTACATTTTAAGTTTTAATTCTTTCATGGTAAGAAAAAGTTACATCGTTTTAAATTTTGTATTTAGTTCAGCCTTTTGACACTGGTAAAAGTAGTTTGGCCTGTTAAGACTACTAGATGCTGTCACATTACAGTTTTAAACAAAATCGTGTTAAAATACTGCTAGCTTAATTTGATAAGCCTTGTTAAAGTTACTGAAGGGATCTCTCTATACTTATTTTTCATGAAATATAATCTTAAATTACTTTGTGTGCAGTGTATAAAGAATAGAGTTTGTAACTGAATTCACCGTACTGTCATGACGTTTCATCTGTGTGGCTGGTTCTCGAGGGACCAACTGTTCTTAGACAGCTCTGTTACATAGATGGCCTCTTAAAACTATAATCTGAAATTTGTGTCTATTTTAAACTTCTGCAGCTTCTACTGAAACGAAGATTGACGTGGCTGCTATCAAGGAAAAGGTTAAGAAAGCAAAGGCCAAGAGGCTGGGCGCCCTTACTGCAGAGGAAGTAAAACTCAAGATGGAGGCCGATGAGAAGAAGCAGAAGAGGAAAAAGTAACGGTGGGAAAAAGGCCGAACTTTCTAAGGGGTTTCCTTTTGTAAAGGATTTTGAGATGCGAAGGCTTTAGCTGAGTCAAACTCAGAAAATCATGACCAGTTTTCTTCTGTTCATGGACATATGCTCTGTAAATACGTAGGTGGTAGATACCTATGTGTACATTGTACCCAACCAGTCCCAGGCAGGTTTTGCCTAGATGTTTTAAGAATGTCTGTTATTTTAAATTATCTAGATTTTTGGAATGAGACTATTATTCATCAAATCCAATGTTTGTTGCCATTGGCTGGTCTTTATAATACCCAGAACATTTGGTTTTGAGGAAGATACATGCAAAATTTCCATTCGATTTCTTTTGTTATTTTGCTCCAGGATTAAAACAAAACAAAAAACCCACAAATAGAAAATCCAAGGCCTCTAAATTAAATCTGTCATTCTATTCTGACTGAGGAAATGATAGCAGAAGAATGTATACGGTGTCTACCCTGCATGTAAGCACGTGCATACCTGGGTCCCCAGCCCCACTGAGGCCAGAGGAGGGCCTAGAATCCACGGGAGCCAGAGGTACAGGGGGTGGTGAGACACGGGGTGGGGGCTGGAAATCAGGCACGGGGGCTTTGCAAGAGCAGCAAGTGTTCTTGAGGGCAGTTGGACTTAGAATTATCAAAATGAGTATTACAGATCTGGGAATCTCAGATTTCCTGGGACTATGTTACTTGCTGAAAGACAAGTTAACTCTAGACTTAGAAGACTAAGATTTTATTGAAATGTTTTTAAATAGCCACATAGGAATAAGCTGTCCCCCAACCATGGCATTAGTCCAAAATAACTAAGTTAGGATATTTGTGCTTTACCCAAATGGTAATTATAACAGACAGTAATAGAAGAACTGACTTAGCAATGAGAAAGAGAGACGTGTATCTGTTACGTAGATATATAGGCCAATCTGGATAATCGACAGAGTAGTAACCTGTGAAACAAACAAGAGTGTACTCAGTTTCTCATGATGTGCTAACCCAGCCTATATAGTGCCCCGTGAAAACAGCTTAAGGTTTGTATACATACGTGAGACCTGATCTCGTCGTGGGTTAACTGTAAAACCAGAATTAAGAAAAAGTTAGGTATAGGGGAAGCTATGTTTCTAATTCTTTACAACCATGGACTTGATTTGGCTTTAAGTACAATGATTTCTTTAAAGATCAGTCCAGTTTTTACTGCTGTGTCAGTATGATATATTTTTTCAGTCTTTTTATATGAACTTGATATGTGAATTTTTGTACAAAAGAAATACTACCAGAATGAATGGAAAGATCATTTAATATGCCACATCTGCCAGATGAATCTAATTTTGAGCTATGGTTGAAACTAAAGATTAAAATATGATTTGTTTTGAATAATGCAATTAAAGTATTTCTTTTAGCTAAAGTAGTTTGTTTATGATGAATGAGGTAGCAGTTTCTCATCCAACCCAGCAGGGCACCTGGCTTATCCAAAGTCATAACTCATGTCTTCCCCCTTCCTTCTCAGTCCCCTATCCCAGCCTCACTGCTGTGAGTAGTCTGTTCCAGATGTGGCAGCAAAGACTCATGGGATTGGCATAGATAGCCGCAGTAGCTTTCCACTCCCTTCACACCATTCAAAACTAGACGGCTTAAAGGGCGATCTGTTAAAGTAAATGTCTTGATTGGTTTGTTATAGCTTTCTAGAACTTAGCTACTGAATGAAGATTCCCAGTTCTCCACAATGTCTGCCACAGATTTCTCTCAGTTCCTGCAGCCCCAGCTTTGCCTAGTCCTGGCTTACCTACCAGTATGGAGAGATACAAGGCCGCCAGGTCGGTCGCATCATCCTCCAAACTTCTACGTGTGCATCCTTTCTTTAGGCCTAGTATGTTGAGCTGGTTTCTGGATCTTACCAAGGCCAACTCGAAACACATGCTTATACCTTAGATCTATGGAAAGTTTTTATTATCTTACTTACTGCAGAGATTGTTCAGACACTTGTCATCTTTTGGGCAATTACTGCAAGTGGCTCCTTGCTTATATGGCCACGTTGGGTAATTTCCTCTGTAAAGCAGAAGACCATTAGTAGAGGGGCCTCCAACACAATTGCACTTTACTCCAAGTGTCTGACCAAATCGAAATGATGAGATGGATGAAGATTCAGGAGGCTAATAAAATTCGTAGAGATGGAAGCAAGTGGAAGGTTGCTAGTATTTGGAGGGTTCATGTCGTGTGAACCCTGTGTTTATGAGCTTTGTATAATTTATACTGTCACATGTATGAGGACTCTTAGAGGGAATTATTTTTGTTTCTGTTTAGCAGGTAAGGAAACTGAAGATCTTAGAGATTAATAATTTGCCAAAGATGTCAGTTTATATGGGTGAACCAGGAAAAAAAAAATCTAGAAATGTCTTATGTTGGGCTCTTTCTACTTAAACCATAGCATATGTGATTACTTCCATCCAAACACTCCCTATCCTAGAAAAGCTATTACACTTTGTACGTATTTTCTGTGTACTAGGCCATCATAGTTTTTACTAGATACACCATTCGACTGGGGCAATGACCTCCAAAAGAAAAAAGAAAATTAGTAAAACTTTATTTGTATATAAATATGATAATAACTGATAACCATTACATAATCAAATATCTAAGGGATAGAGGAAGCTCAGTAATTGATAATCACAAACATATCTGGACTTTTTTCTCTGCATACAATGAGGATAACATCATTTTTGCAGCATTGGAGATTGAATTTAAAGTTTCATCCATGCTAGGCAAATGTTCTACCAATGTACCACATTCCCTAGCCCCAACCCCCCAAAAGCTAATCTCTGAAGCAACTTACCTCAAAACCAAACGAGATTAGAAGATACATGTATAAAATATACGCATGCAGAGCTGGGAATGAAATGCAGTTATGGTGTCTTTCATGGTTAAAAGCACAACACTCCATAAGCTGTAGAATGGTTGTGATTAAATCACCATTACCTTATTTTTTAATTGTGTATTCCAAACTAAAAGAAAAGGGGAAATGTCACTTAAAATTGGTAGATTTGGGGAAAACATAAAACTAGGAAGACCTGGATTTGTTTGGGTGGGTATGCTTAAGACAAGAGACTTTACCATATTCTGCCTAATCAAGCAGAATATTTTTGAATTTGTTGTAGAAACCTGGGGGATAAAAGATTAGGGAGCCTGGCAGAGGCAAGACACAGGGTATGAGCGAGCAGAGGTCCCCAAGGGGATGGCCTAAGGTGGCAGTGCCCAGAGAACACTGGGCTGTACTTAGGTTCAAAGCTTACACCCTCCTCTGTTCTGTGAGCCCTGGAGTCGTGGGTTAGAACAGATGTTTATAGAGCATCCCATCCAGACACTAAAAAGCATACTTCTTCTAAAGCAGCCCGTGTGGTGCTTTCTGTAAAACTGACCACATATTAGGACACAAGCAGCTCCCAAAAAATATAGGGAATATTGAAATAACATTCACCCTGTACAAAAGGAATAAAGATATCAACAAAAAAGAAGTCAACACATGAAGCATGTAGGATATCCCCACACAGAATGATTCAGCATTATCTACCGTTGTTTTTATAATTACCGGAACCTAAACGGTTTCTGTCTGAAAAATTCAACTGTCAACTGAGCAACTCCACCTTAGTTCTGTTTTGAAGTGTGCAAAAGTTTGCTCTGATTTTAACAAAACAAATAAGTTAATATCAATTCTCCTTCCTTGTATTATGAATATATCAATTTACATCCCAGGCAAGCATTTTAATCTTGCTACTCTTAAAGATGAATGCTCTTATCGTGTTTCAAAGCATGTGTGTGTGTGTATGTGTGCATAAATACACCCACACACTATTGATGTAGTGAGTCTCTGGGCAGGAGATTCAGAGGCCTTGAGGTTTTTTTCCTTTATATTTTTTCTAGATTTTCTATATTACAGATGAATACCTATATTAACATATTTCTAGAATTCAGGCACTTACCCTGGTCCATAGTCGCATATAAAATTTGCTCCTTTAGGGCAAAATTGCACTGCACAGCCAACCTTGTAACTGTCTGCCCAGACAACCTGAAAGTACAAGACGATTTCTTACCATAGGAATGATTACGTGAACATTTGATTATGATCGAGCTTTCATAGTTGTGCTAAGGAATATCGAATTGGTTGTGTAAGAGTCTACTGAGGAAATTTTAAGCACTCAGAACTCAGCTGCAAACAAGTCCTGAGTTATTTCTCAGTAGAGTGTGCATGGGTGCATGTGTAAAACAAATGTACATAACAGGATGATACTGGAAAGCTGTCATAGGCTACCTGCAGCTATCACTGCAACCCAGGAAACGAGTCACGAAGAGGTGAAAATGAAAACTAGGAACAGCCGGATTTTGTCAGTCAGGCTGGATGAAATCTTCCAGAGCCTGATCCTGAGATTTAATTCTCTTACACATTTCAACACAGTCAAACTGCAGGGAGCTTCTCCACATGATCGTTCTTATAACAGCTTCAGGATGGCTACATCAAATTCCCTTACAAAGTAGCAAAGCACCTGTGACCTTTACAATAAGAATGAGTTCGGTTGGCTGATAGAAAGTGTTCAGGGCTAGGGCCTAGAGCAGAGGAAGGATGTATTCTGTTGATGGAGGACACCAAGGTACGTGGGGCCTCTTTCATAAGAATGAGTTCTATTCACTAAAAGCCCGAGATCAGCCCAGACAGTTCTCAGGATTTGAGGGAAATCCAGGTGGAGACGGGCTCCTAATAGAATAGCAAGTGGTCACCGGATTGCTTGCCCAAGCTGACTCCGGCATTCCGGGTGACCGGGCACCATCCTTCCATCGAAGAGAGCAAACCCGTGTGCTCGGCAGTCCTGTTTCCTCCAGTGCTTACCCTAAGCAGCACTTCCTACAGAAAGCTGCGACAATGAAGTCAAGCAGGGTAACCTTGAAGGAGTGTCTGAAGGGAAGAAAGCAGCCTACGCAAAGGGTATTGAGGGGAGACATCTCTGAAGTGACCTTTGAACTGAGATGTAGGTGATAAGGATGGAGACCAAAAAAAAATCAGAAGACTTGGACAGTGGACACCATCCATTCTCAGGGATAAAGGCCGCTGGAGTAAAAGCTGTTTGGCATGTTAGATGGAGATTGAGGCACAATCTGAATAGGGGACAGACTGAAGGAATTCTGGTAGGTAAGAAAAAAAAATTTTTTTGAGTCCACTTGGACTGAGAAGACCAGGGGGAGGAGGCGGCAATTCTGGAGGTTTATTCTAGCAGTATAGGAATGAGCATACACATGTAACTCACTCTTGGGTGATAGCATTCCTGGAAGCTGATGGAGTTCATGACTCCATCATTGGATTTTATTCTGAGTGTGGGGGAACATTGGACTTGAGATCCAGGTACTATTTTTTATAGAAAACCAGGGACCAAGCAAGGTGGGTAGGAACTTGGGTATAGAGTTCTGCTCAAAGCATGTTGATTTTGAGCTGTGTATTCTATATCCCAGTAAAGACTGGGGTAGATCCTAGGCTTAACTACCTGTAGTAACAATGATGGGATAACAGAGATACAGATCTTGAAGTCACGAGGGTAAATAAGACCATATAGGCAGAGGTGATAGAAGAGGGCCAGGGGAGCTTTTATGTTTCACACCTGTTGGGGACAAGTAACGACATAAAGGTGCTGGTATGTCCCTGAGGGCAGGCAGGGGGAGATGTCCGATTGCCAACAGTTGGTATATTAGTTGTTAGTTATTGTGACAAAATATCGTGGATAGGCATTGTTCGGGGTCCTGAATGGTCAGTTGTCACTGCCTTTGGGTTTGTGATGAGGGTCTTAGAAACTAGTCACAGCTCATGGTGGCCAGGAAACCAAAGACAGAGAAAAGGGGATAAATTCCCAACATCCTTTTCAAGTGAGCACCCCCCATGACCTGTCTACCTTCCTTTTTTGTGTGGACCCCACCACCTAAGGAAACCATTCCCCACTTTGCAATAAGCTCCAGGCCTTTAAGCGACCTTGCAAATAGTTTTCAAAGTTAGGCTTAGCTGGATATGGTGTCTTACATCTGTAATCCCAGCATTCCAGAAGCGGAGACACGAAGCTCACTGTGAGTTTAAGGCCTGTTTGGGTTACACAGTGAATCTGGGGCCAGCCTGGGACATCCAGTTAGTCCCATTGTCATCTGTACTTATTAGTCAAAGAAGCAAAGCCAGGGTCACAGTGTCGGGGGGACTATGAACTCAGATTTTGGAACTAGTCCATATCTGGAACTTGCCTACCAGCAAATCTTTTATCAAACAAAAATGAAAAACTTGCTAGTCTGTCTCCAATGAACATGAAGTTAAAATGTTGAATTAGGATGTCAATACTATTCTCATAGAGATAATCTGGATTCATGCTCTGTACCCATTTATCATTGGGCAACATATGTAAACAACTTGATTTTCCAAAGAGGATGGTAAGCAGAGGTTTCAATCCCTACTTTAGGTAACTTTCCAGTAGGACTGTGAAATGACTTGACTAGTCTGAACCCCACTGTCACCACTAAGGTCTCTCAGAGGGATAAAATAGGATTTTTAGACAAGGATTTATCAGAAATCCTCTTCTAACATAAATGATTACAAAACTAGATTCCGGGGCTGCACTTTTTAAGTGTCTGCTGACAAAGTGTTGGTCCAGATTCCTGCACTCTTCAATATTAGCTTACATGACAATACTTTACAATCTCAGAAGCGTGGGGAAAGAGAAACAGGACCAGAGAAAGCAGGGTGCAGCTGTGGATGATTTCTGGCTCTCAGGAGAGCTCTCCCTGATTTGGGGAGACACGTGTACATGGCTAGTTCAATTAAGAGAAACTGACAGAGGCCATCTGAGCAAAGATGACACAAACTATCCAGCCAAGGGCTTACACCACGCTCCATGCAGTAAGAGATGTGGGAGTTGGTTCTTGAAAATGGACTTTGTCAAATGAAAAGAAAGCAACTTCACGATAACCAGGTGAAGACGGTGTGCAAGGTATGTGAAGGTCACGATAGCCAGGTGAAGAAGGTATGTGAAGGTCACGATAACCAGGTGAAGACGGTATGTGAAGGTCACGATAACCAGGTGAAGACGGTGTGTAAGGTATGTGAAGGTCACGATAGCCAGGTGAAGACGGTGTGTGAAGGAGCCTGTTACTTTAGTTGGAGTTCAAGTAGCTGAGCATGCAAAATACGTAGCAGTCAGAAGACAATTCTCTTTTTAACAGACTTGTTACCCAAACGAATATCCCTTATCCCAGGGAGTCGGAGCAGGAAGAGTAAACTCAAGTTCATGTCAGACTTGAGACAGCAGAAACTTCCCTCAATTTGTAAGTTCCTCCTTTCCATGTTGGGGGGGGGGGAAGAAAGGCTAATACTTGGGATATGAGAAAACTAATTTTCAAAATCTTTACCACAGATAGGAGACCAAATTAGTGGTCCTAACCTCTTCAGTAGACTTAAATGTTCTGTCTTCCCTGCAGAAGAGAGAGCTCATCATGGGAGAATGTCCATGAATTCCCAAGTCTAGGAGGATATAACTATGACAGCCATTTAGTCAGTGAATATGGCATTTACCTTCCTGAAAGTCTCATTTACTTCTTACCACAAACATGTTGGGAAGGGTCTAACATCTGTACATCAGCAAACTCAAAGAGATTATGGTGTTTCTCTAAAGCTACTTAGCTAGTGAGAAGACACTTCAAATTCAGTTATCGGCCATATTGCAAGACTTTAAGGAAAGTACTGTTATCTCGTGTGAGTATCTTGTACTGTCTAGATTAATGGCCATTGCATATGATTTTATCCATGTAACTAATGTCTCCACATACATTTTTCTCTCATGATCCCACTAGCTCATTATATATTTGCTCAACACCAAGTCCAGTTCTCTCCACCTTTAGACAGGTGGTTTCAAGAAGCTATAGGGAAGTACTTACCTGCGTGTAATGGCCGCAGACTTTTGTGCACTTCCTAGTGCTGAAGTCATAGTACTTGATTTCTTCATACCAGGCAGCGATGGCTGAAGATACTGAGAAGATGGATAAAGAACCAAGCCAGATGTTTTCTCCCAGGGAGGTGAAATTCGGGTGTATCCGCGAATGCAGCTGTGGGTTGTGTTTAAATTCACAAGATTTTGCCCATGCTTTTGCAATTTGGGCTAGTTTTGGATCCCAAGACTGAAAAAAAAAATATAGGAGTCAAGAAAGAAATATCTTACTCAGAAACGTAAGACTATTATTAACAAGCACAAGGCTGTTCACCTACTCAACTCAGATCTGGAGACCCCGCTGACTTACTACTTGAAGGTCAGGCTCCAGTCCTTCGAGGGTAGGAGTCAAAGTGACAGATGAGGTAGATTCCGGAAGTGGCATACTGCTTACTAGTCTCTACCTGCTAACTTGGTTGAGAATACTATCATAGGTTTCTATTGCTCCAAAGACACACCATGAATGAAAAAAATGCAAGTTGGAAAGGAAGGCGTTTATTCAGCACACACTTCCATATCTCTGTTCAAAGAAGTCAGGACAGGAGAGAATCCTGGAGGCAGGAGCTGATGCACATGCCATGGAGGGATGCTTTTTACTAGCTTGCCTCCCACGGCTTACTCATAGAACAAGCCTGCTTTCTTATAGAACCCAGGACCACCAGCCCAGGGATGGCAAATAGGTAGAACCCCCCTCCCCCCCAATCCCCATCGAACACTAATAAAGAAAAATGCCTTACAGCTGGATTCCATGGAGGCATTTTCTCAACTGAGGCCCCTTCTCTAATGGCTGGTATATCTTGTGTTAACACAGAAGCAGCCAGTACAAATAAGTAATGAGGTCAGAGATTAAGAATAGGAGAGAAGCAGAAACATCTGTGTCTTCAAGTGATACTGCCTTATAACCAGAAGCTCTAAGAGATAAACAAGTCCCATGATGTAGCAGGGAAACGAAAACTCAGCATGTGATACATGGTAACTTTTGTATGAAGGAACAGTAAACTGTCCAAAAAAAAAAATCCAGAATAATTCTGATAGTTCTCCAACAGTAAAATATGTAGGAAAACATCTTACCAGGGGGTGGGGGGCGTAAAAGATCTCTACAGTAAAATCCAGGAAATACTGAAGACATGCTGGAGATAACACTAGATTTGCAGTTCTCAACCTGTGGGTTGCATCTCTTCCCTTCAAAAACTTCCTCACATTATTTGCAGTTGCAAAATTACAGTTAGGAAGTAGCAGCAAAAATACTTTATGGTTGAGGGTCATGCAGCATGACGAACTGTTTTAAAGGCTCACAGCATTAGGTTGAGAACCACTGCTGTAGAGGATGGGAAGGTTGTTCATGCACATGGATTTGGGTGGGCATTTTCAAATGATAGTATCACTGAAAGATGTTTACAGGTCTCACTGCGCTCCTAAGACTTTCTTCCTAAATCTAGAAAAAAAAACATCTGAAAATTTACACAGAAGCACAAAAGACTTCATATGCCAAAGGACTTCCTGGTCAGAAATAGTAGTGCTAAAGGGCTTGTCAATCTGGACTTCAAAAACAGTGCCGGTCAAAATCGAAACAGACAAGGAGATTAATGCAAGAGGACACTAGACTGATGGTGCTGGACAAACTGGGTCTGTACACACAGAAGCACAAAACCAGGTTCTTACAGTGCAGAAGAAACAAATCAGAACGTATTACAAACCTTAATACGAGGCCTGAAACTGCCACAACCAAATGTCTTAAAATTTTTACATCTTTTTTTATTTGTGACTTTTATTTATTTTTTCTCTTTTGGTCAATTACTTTGGCTCATATTTCAATATATGAAGCGCAGGTGATTAATTTTCTGAACAGGGCTTCCATGGCTCAGGAAATACTTAAGTACTGACAAGTGAGACTGCACTGATTAAAAACCAGAGGCACAGTGAACACTAACAATACCCGAGGGCATATATGGCTTAAAGAATGGGAGAGAAATTGGGCATGGCAACACATGCCTTTAAACACACTGAAGGTGGGGCTGTAGTCAGGCAGGTCTCTGAGATCCAGGCCAGCCTCATTTTTTTTTTAAACTCATTAAGTTGAGAGAGAGGGAGAGAGGGAAAGAAAGGAAGGAGGAAGGAAAAGATAAAAGAAAAAGAAAAAGAAGGTGGGGTTGTAGAGTCAGGCAGATTTCTGAGTTCCAGGCCAGTCTCATTTTTTTTTTAAACTCATTAAGTTGAGAGAGAGAGAGAGGGGGAGAGAGAGGAAGAAAGAAAGAAAGAAAGGAAGGAAGAAGGAAAGGAAGGAAAGATAAAAGAAGAAAAAGAAGGTGGGGTTGTAGAGTCAGGCAGATTTCTGAGTTCCAGGCCAGTCTCATTTTTTTTTTTAACTCATCAAGTTGAAAGAAAAAGATAAAAGAAAATAGAAAATATATTACAGCTACTCATCCATCAGCAGATTAATACCTAAAATGTATAAAGAGCTAAAAGCAGTAAACCCTAAAAGGGTTGAGAAATCCACCAACCAACAGATCAGCTGAACACCGTCCTTCAGAGAAGCATAGCTCAACATCCTCAGCCATTAGGGAAATCTACTAAGTCCACCGATATGTGGGTGGAGAAAAAACCCTTATATGCTGCTGATAGGAATGTAAATTAGCTCAGGCACTGTGGAAATGAGTATCACCAAATACTATAAACATAAGACTAGAGTGTTATTCAGCTACAACATGTTTGGGCGTCTATAGGGATGGAAGTCAGCACACTTTGGAGATAATCTGCATATCCATGGTTTTGTGGCACTACTCACAACAGCCAAGCTACGGATTACATCTAGTGGTTCCCAAATAGATGAAAGGGTAAGGAAAATAGTTTGTGTACAGATATGTTTATATAAACATACTGAGGGGGTATTGTTGAGTCACCAAGAGCAAAATTATGACATTTGCAGGAAAATGGATGGGATTGGAGATCATCACACTAAGTAACATAAAGCAGACTCAGGAGGGACAGCATCATGTCCTCTTGTATGTGAAGTATAGAGGAAAACAACCGAAGACCACAGAAACATAGAAGGGGAAAGGGATCAGAGGTCAAGGGCCAAGAGGACGATGGGCTAGGTGTAACCTAAGCACACCGTGAATTATCATAGTGAAACACCATTACTTTACACAGCTTATAATGAAAAAAACAAACCCTTAAGACACACAAAAAGAAACCTCACAAACATTAACAGGAAAAACCACGACAACAAAGAAGTCTTCTGCTCATGACTGTGGAAGGAAGTGTGCAGAGAACCCTGAATCATGCCTGTGGTATTGCTCAAGACGGGCGGGGAAAGGCTACAGTATGTATGGTGAACTCTGATCGCAAGCTGAGGTTACTGCACACGTTCATTATAAGGGAAAAAAAAAAACAAAACACAAACCCACTCAGAGTTACCAGAATTCACACCCAAATTAATGCAGGCGAGTTGCTTCGGACTGACATGTGCTACGAGCCCTGCTGGTGAACTCACCATGTACAGCATATTCTGGGCTGTTGGCTTCACTTTTGACCGAAGCCGGTTGTGAACTTGAACACATTCTTTGATGAAGTCCTCGTTTGTTATATCTGGCAAAGTATTTGCTGTAAATGAAGAACTCGACACAGACGAAGCCATCCAGATTATCACGGCAAGGATGACCTGCATGGTCCCTCTGGCTGCTGCTGAACCTGGAATCCAGAGCCTCCGGGTTCTGATAGAATGCTTGATGCTCTCTGTCTGCAGACTGTCTCCGCGTTGGAGCTCGTACGGACCCAGGGTTGTTTATGCTAGACAAGTGCTCTGCCTCTCAGCTCCATCTTCAGCCGTTTTACAAAGTACAGCCTACTTGAGCTTCAGAAGCCTGAGAGAAGAACATGACATCATCATGAAACTTAACCGGGTTTCTCCATATATGGCTTGTAGCTCATGAGTTTTTTCTTCTTCCTCTCCTCTCCCCTCCCCTCGTCCTCTCCCCTCCTCCTCCTCTCTCCCCTCCCCTCCTCCTCCCCTCCCCTCCTCTTGTCTCTCCCCTCCCCTCCTCTCTCCCCTCCCCTCCTCTCTCCTCCTCTCTCTCTCATGGCAAATAAATAAGGGATATTTTATTGAGAGTTGAATACAGAAATTGTTTTTCTTGTCCCGATTTATAAAACCAAACAAGGTGTGCAAAGCAACATGGTTTTTATAGTTTCAGAGAAACTGAGACTCTTCACTGTAATTGCACTGAGGAGAATCTTTTTCTTTTCTTTTCCTTTTTTTTTTCTATTTTGAAAGGACAACATAAACCCCACTTGTCTCCATTTAAGAACCAGGCCTGATTTTAGAAAAGAGAAAGCCATAAGGTACAGCTCCAGGAATAGATCATAAAATCCAGAAACAAGGTCATAAAACCCCCTCCCAAAGAACAGCCTTGGGATAACCACAAAAATGGGGAAATATCTTATCTCAGGATGGGCCATCTGGGCTGTCAGGACATAGGAATGCAGACTGCTAACCCACTGTGACTGCCTAGCACCCAGGAATGAAAATTTAGATTACCTAATCTTTCTAGAGAGTTTCCCTCGGTTCCTATAAGAAGGCCTGTGTGCCTTTGTCTGAGGTCACCATTTCAAAAAATGTTTGACCCCCACATACTGGTTGTTTCTGCAGAATAAACACTCTTTGTCTTTGCATACTATCTGAGTCTGTGGTCTTCATCGGTTTTCAGACCCTTACAATTTGTTTACATCCCAGGCACTGCCCCTCCTCCCAGTCCTCTCTCACTGAGACCCTCCCCCACCCACCTTCCCCTTCTCTGAGAGGGTGGGCCATGGGCAGTGAGCCTTCCCCCCTTCCCCCCCCCCCTCGTGGGCATCCTCACATCCCGGCATCAAGATCAAATCTTTGCCAGATTAGGCACATCCTCTCCCACTGAAGCCATATAAATCAGCCCTGTTGGGGAATGGATACCAGTCAGGCTATAGCTTTAGGGAGAGCCTCTGCTCCAGTGGTTGGGGAGCCTACATAGAGACTGTGCTTGTCTGCTTAGGAGGGGAAGCAAAATAATGCCAGGGGCCTCGGTCTAGACACTGTGTCCTTTGGTTGGTGGCTCAAGTCTCTGAGAGCTCCCAGAGGTCCAGATTAGTTGGCTTTGTTGGCCCTCCTGTGGGAATCCCATCCCCTTCAATCTTTGCTCAACTCTTCCATAAAAGTCCCCTACCTCCGTCCAATGTTTGGCTGTGGGTATCTGTGTCTGTTTTAGTCAGCTGCTGGGTGGAGCCTCTCAGGGGACAGTTATATGCTAGGCTTCTTTCTACAAGCATAACAGTATCATTAATAATGTTAGGGATTGGTGCTTGCCCATGGGCTGGGTTTCAAGTTGGGTTGATCATTGGTCGGCCCTTCCTTCAGTCTCTGCTCCAACTTTGTCCCTGCATTTCTTTTAGACAGGACAAATTTCGGGTCAGAAGTTTTGTGGGGCCAGGCGGTGGTGGCGCACGCCTTTAATCCCAGCACTTGGGAGGCAGAGGCAGGAGGATTTCTGAGTTCGAGGCCAGCCTGGTCTACAAAGTGAGTTCCAGGACAGCCAAGGCTACACAGAGAAACCCTGTCTCGAAAAACCAAAAAAAAAAAAAAAGTTTTGTGGGTAGGTTGGTGTCCTTATCAGGGCTAGGGGTCCTGAGTGCTAACATCTCAAATATATAAAGAACTCAAGAAATTAGACTTCAGCAAGCCAAATAACCCAATTAAAAATGGGGCACAGAGCTAAACAGAGAATTCTCAACACAGGAAACTCGAATGGCCGAAAAGCACTTAAAGAAATGCCTCCACATCCTTAGTTATGAGAGAAATGCAAATCAAAACAACCCTGAGATTCCCACCTTACACAAACTAGAATGGCTAAGATCAAAAACTCAAGTGACAGCACATGCTGGTGAGGACTGGAGCAAGGGGAACACTCCTCCATTGCTAGTGGGAGTACAAATTTATATAACCATTCTAGAAATCAATGTGTTGTTTTCTCAGAAATAATTCTACCTGCTATACTGCTCCTGGGCATACACTCAAAAGATGCTCCCCCACACCATAAGGACACTTGCTCTGCTATGTTCATAGCAGATTTCTTCTTAATAGTCAGAAACTGGAAACAACCCAAATGTTCCTAAACCAAAGAATGGATACAAAGAATGTGGTTCATTTACACAGTGAAATATTATTCAGCTATTAAAAACAGACATCAACATAGACATCATGAGTTTTGCAGGCAGATAGATGGAACTAGAAAATATCCTGAGTGGAGGAAACCCAGATCCAAAAAGACATAAATGGTATGTACTCAATGATAAGTGGATATTAGCCATTAAGCACAAAATAACTGTGATATCCACAGACCCAAAGAAGTTAAACAAGGAAGGCCCAAGGGAGGATGCTTGAATCACACTTAGGAGGCGAAACAAAATAGTCAGAGGAAGCAGAGGGAGGGAGGGAAGTGGGTGGGAAACCAGAGCGGGAAGGGAATGGGAACAGGTGTGGGGACAGACAGGAGGGAGACCCAGAGGGCCAGAGAGAATGAATAGAAATCTGCAGTTGCCCAGGGTAGGGGTGAGGAGAATCTTTAGGAAGTCCCAGAAATGGGGGAGGGTTCCAGGGGTCAATGCTTGTGACCTTAGCTGAGATGCCTAACAGTGGGGACATGGAACCGGAAGAGGCTCATTTTGTTCTTAACTCGGTCTCATCAGTGCCTCTCAGTGACAGGGCACGTATAAAACATAGATTCTTGTTTGGTGACATTGGGTTTTGAGTTGGGAGATATATTTAGAAATAAGTCCTATATTAGTCAGGATTCTCTAAGAAACAAACATGACAGAATATTTGTATTATTAAAAGGGGGTTATTAGACTGGCTTTCAGGAGTGGCCTGAGCAGTCAACCACTGTTGTCTCATGACAGCAAGGCTGAGAATCTGCTACTCATCCTGTCCAACTGGAGACCTGAAGGATTCCTGAAGAGCTGCCGGTCTTCAGTTTATACTGGAATCCTGAAGAAGCTGAGTTTGCCACCAACCACTGCATTGGGATAGAAGAACTTACCAGCAAGAGTGAGGGCAAGCAGGCCAAAAAAACATAAATAAATAAATAAATAAATAAATAAAAAGCAACCTTCTTTTAGGCCCTTTGCTGTGGGCTGCCACCTGAAGGTATGGCTCAGATTTAGGGGTGGGTCATCCTACTTGAAATGACCTGATTAAGAAAATCCCTCAGGCTGGAGAGATGGCTCAGCAGTTAAGAGTGCTTCCAGACTGCTCTTCCAGAGGTCCTGAGTTCAATTCCCAGCAACCACAAGATGGCTCACAACCATCTGTAGTGGAGTCTGATGCCCTCTTCTGCTGCATCTGAAGAGAGCAATGGTGTACTCATATACATAAAATGAATAAATCTTTAACAAGAAAATCCCTCAAGGGATTCCAGATGTAGTTAACTTGACAACCAACATTACCATCACAATTCTCCACTAAAGACTTGCAAATGTTTTTGGAAAGCCTTTTATGTTGGAATCCAGTGCTCAAACTGTGTGTGGGGGAATACAGTAAATAACCCCCCCTCAATCAGGGGTGCCTGAATGAGAGCCCTACTCAGACTACTTTCCTATATAGATTTAGTGGTAAAGCTGAAGTCATAACGTATGTACACTAAGAGATAACATCAATAATAAAATATCAGGGTATTTACTAATAAACTTGTCAGAATCTCCACTCTATGCATTGAAGCCACCAAATGCATTAAGTAAAATAAAAGGTTTCTAGAACATGGATTGAAATACAAAAAGATTATCTGAAAATAAACAAGTTATTAACAGACCAATGACTAATGACCAGAACAACTGCATATATAGAGTGGACAAAGAAAGGACAGGATAATTTACAGCGGTGGAACAAGATCTCATGATGTTCAGAATAGCATACAGCTTAAAGCTGATGCATTGTTTAATTCTAGAATTTTCTATGTGATACTTTCAGATGGAGGTTGACCATGAGTAACTGAAGCTACAGAAAGTACAGCCATGAGTAAGAGGGGGCTGGTCTGTGTGCTTAATGTGGTGACTTTATGCAGAATTCACAGGGGGAAGTGAAACACACAGACAGGCATACCTGGTGAAGGAGGGAGAGTGAGAGAGCAAGGGAGGAAGAGCAAGAAGGAAGCAGAGAGCAGGGCAGGCTGGTTTTAGTTTAATTTCTGTTTGTGACTAGTAGCTAGTTGTGAGACCTTGAACAGCTTAGCTTACCCTCGTAAGTTCTTAGATACCTAAGAAATGTGGCTAATGGGGGTTGTTTCTGTCTCCTTGATCATAGAGGTTTGGGAGGATCAAATGAAACTTAATTCAATGCATTAAACTCCTACTGTGTGTATTAGGTTTAATATATATTAAATATATTATTACATATAATATATAAATATATTTAATTCTATATTATGTTATATATTATGCATTATATATTATATTTATACATATTTTTATATATACTAATATATACTTACTTTCTTATATATTTTATCATATATAACATTATATATTATATATTATAATATATCATAACCTATAGTTATAATATAAAATATATTATTATATATTAGCATATTATATTAGAATGTATTATTATATAATAAATTAATATGTGATATATTAGGATAAGGTTTGATATTAGAATATATAATATATATTAATTATTATATATATAATTTATATAAAGCTAAAAGCAATCAAGGGTCTAACCCTCAAAGGAACTGTGAGATAGTTAAGAGTGGTTACAACACAGCTGTTGACCTGAAGGATATGCACAGAAAGGTGTGGTGTCAACAGGAGAGGAAACGGAGTAAGCGCAGAGGTAACATCCTTCTTCTGGAACACCAGTCTCCCACCTTCCTAGTGCTGTGTCCCTTTAACACAGTTCCTCATGTTGTAGTGACCCCACCCATAAAATTATATTCGCTGATGACTGTAATTTTGCTACTGTTATGAATCATAATGTAAATCATTTTTTTGGAGATAAGGGTTTGCCAGAAGAGTTGTGACCCACAGGTTGAAGACCACTGATCTAGCCAGTAAGTTTTTTTGCTGAGACCAAACTCAAATAGGTGAGGATTAAGTAAAAATCTAGGAACCTTACGGCAGTCTTGCTATTGGTATATAAGCAAATGACCTTGCTAGACACTCAAGGTTAATCTCAAATTCTGTCTAGGATGTGGTTTCTAGTAGCGTTGCTTTCTAGCACATCAATAGACTAAGCACTTTCTTGGCTGATGCTCAAGGAACATTAGAATCGATAAGTTGTAAGTAATAATCACCAGTGAGGAGGCTT
This sequence comes from Tokudaia tokunoshimensis, assembly GCA_036184795.1. Lineage (NCBI taxonomy): Eukaryota > Metazoa > Chordata > Mammalia > Rodentia > Muridae > Tokudaia > Tokudaia tokunoshimensis. The sequence continues at coordinate 34,560,762 of BTHU01000007.1, forward strand.
CTGCCTTGTAGGCAGGCCTGAGTCCACTTTCCATCTCCTGGGTCTCTTAGCTATGCTCGCTGAACTTTGGACACAGAACAAGAAACAAAACTCCACCAGGGAGCAAAGTGAGTGTCGTTCATGGTTGCTTGAGCACCCCAGTTTTACCGTGCAACTCCCAAGAGTGAATATTATTGTCTTGAAATGTGCCCTAGTTTTCTTTCTGTTGCTGTGATAAATCATGGAGCAAAACAAGTTTGACGAGGAAAGGGCTTATTTGGCTTATCATTTCACACCACACCCAATCAGTGAGGGAAGCCAGGGCAGGTCCAGGACAGCCACTGCTGGCTTGCTCAGCGTACTTTCTTATAGCAACCAGGACCTCCTGCCCAGGGGCAGCACTGCCCACAGCAGGCTGGACCTTCCCATGACAATTACGAATCAAAGATGTACCTCCATAGACTTACCAACCGGCCAATCTGAGGGGTGCAACTCTTAAGGTTCCCCTCTGTGACTCTCGTGAATGTGTCAAGGAGCCAGCACAATATTGAAATGATCCGCTGATGTTTTCTCTCTTAGAACTAATCTTCCAAAAGGAAAGCGCCATCAGAGGCTTTTTCAAAAAGTATAGTGTGCAATTCAACTCCTCAGACCCAGCCCCCACCTCCTCTGTGCACACTGCCTCTCTGCAGCCGAAGCGTGCAGGTAAATGGTTTACCACAGAACAGCGGAAATGAACTCTGCTCAGTTCTCAGCTGGTTTACAAGTGTAGAAGGAGGAACTTCTCCAACCCTTGCCTCCAGGATTTGTCATTTTAGCAAAGTCTTCTTCTGCTTTTCTGTATCTTTTTCTTTGACAGTGGAGCTATACAGTACCTTTTATAGTAAGAAAATAAACTCTTTTGGAGAATCATATGCACATTAACACACAGATAGAGCAGGATGAACCTGTCCACAGGGGAAGGGATTTCAGAACTCCCTGTACTATCAGTACATGAGAGGGTGGAGGTAAACCAGCAGAGGATCCAGCACACTCTTACCCTCTCTGATTCTGGAAACACTTAAGGCATCAGTCAAAAGCCTCTTTAGTACATCTGTAGGTCTCGACCCCTTTGGAGGCCAAATGACCCTTTCACAGGGATCACCTAAGACCATAGGAAATATCAAATATTTACATTTTGATTTATAACCGTAGCAAAATTACAGTTCTGAAGTAGCATTCAAAATGATTTTACGACTGGGGGACATCACACCGTGAGGAACTGTATTAAAGGGTCGCAGCACTAAGAAGCTTGGGAGCCACTGTACTGGAGACTTTTTTCAGATCCCACAATCATTCTGTCAGCCACTTGTTTTCTTTTAATAAGGACTATTTTAATTTGGGTAGCTCATCTTGTTTATAACCAGGAATTCTGGCTTTGGGTTTTTTTTGTTTTGTTTTAATTTGCTATATGGTCTTACTCTCTAGCCTAGGCTAGCTTCAAGTTTCTGATCCTTGTGTCTCAGCCTCCAAAGTGCTGAGATTACAAGCATGAGCTACCACATCTGGCTTCTAACTTGTTCTGAGACAGGGTCTTCCTATTTTGTAGCCCTGGTTGTCATAGAACTTGCTGGTTCTAGACTGGGCTGGTCTTGAACTCACGGAGCATCACCTGTCCTACCAGTGTTGGGATTAAAGCCATGTGCTACCAAGCCAGGCAAGATTCTTGAACATACTGCTCTCCTTTCAGTCATGGGTATATGTAAATTTGAATATACATGTGTTTCAAAAAATAAATAATAAAATACACTCTGAACTGATTTTTTTTTTTTTTGCTTAAACTGGTCTGTGCAGGTCTAGCAAAGGGTCAAAGGGCAAGGCTTATTACAGAAGAGTGCTTAGAGCATGCAGACTAGTGCAGTCAAAGAGTCTTGTCACCACTCATAACTTCCCCCTTCCTTCCTTTTGCATGCTAGATCTTAACCGCTTCCTAACTTTAACTCGTCTTGGGGTGCAGTTTTCCCAAAGATGGATCTGAACTGGAATCTCCACACTCACCCTTGGATCTGTGGTGTTATCGACCACGGAAAAAGAGTTCCCCAGCTCAACAGTCTTAGTGCCAGGAACAACTTTGCTCACACACTAATGGCTTAAAAAATGATGTTGAAGGCAGTTAGCAGCCAGGTTTTTCACTGCAGTGACAAAATTCCCAGGAAGACACCCCAAGGAAGGAGAGGTGGGTTTTCGTTTAGGTTTTCAGTACATGATGGTGTCTAGCCTGGGGTAAGAAAGCGCCGTTAAGTCCAGGAGAAACAGTGCTGCGCATGCTGGAAGCAGAAAGCAAGGGGGAAGGGCCAGGAGACAACTCCTTCCAGCTGGGCCCTACCTCCTACTTTTCATAAGTCCAATAATTTCTCATGAACTAATAAGTTTCCCAGAGCCTACCAACTGGCAATGACACCCCAAATGCACGAGCCTTGGAGACAGCCCGTCTCTTTCTTTCCTCTCCCTCTCCCTCCCTCCCCCCTTCCCTTCCTTCTCCCTCTCTTCTCCTCTCACTTAAGAGAACTCTGCCTCCCAAGTGCTGGGACTAAAGGCATGCGCCACCACTGCCCGACTTAGCCCCTTTTTCAAATTATAATAATGCCGAGGCTGAACACCAGGCACACCTAAACGCTCAAACAGGGCTATAATTATTGCAAATGCATCTTCTACTTTCCATGGCACTGGTAGGTTTCAGACATTTCAAAACAGGTTCACACCCTGCTGATGCATTTGAAGCTGAAAGAGGAGGAGCTCGGTTTCTCACGAGCATCGGAGGTTTGACGATATTTGAAGCTGCCTGTGCACTCTGTCCGGCTTTCCCCAGCGCAATCTACTGGAGAGACGTGTGCCTCACAAGTCACGTTACCGGATTCTCGGTATCCGAGGAGACCACTGTACGGATGGAATACTGTGGAGGAAAAGCAGCTCTCCCGTGGAATGGCTGAGAGCTGCCGGGAAGTTACTATGGTAACATAACTTCCTCTTTGGTTCTCAAGACTGTTTAGCTACACGCTCCTGCCTTTTCAGCTCTTTGGATTTGACCCCAAGATCAAGGAAGACTAACGTAACAGGCATATGATAGACTATTCCTCTGGCTTAAAAGAGGCAAGGTCATTGTGACCCAGGACCTTGTAGATTTTTTTTGTTTTTTGTTTTTTTTTTTTTTGACACTACAGCCTGGCATATTCTGTTGACTTTCACTTCCTTATGACCCTGGAACTGCATAGGTACATTACATTTAAAAATGTATTCATTTATTTTATTGAGATAGGGTCTCATGTAGCTCAAACTGGTCAATAGGTAGCCAAGGATAACGGTGAGCTCCCGATCTCCCAACCTCCTCCTCCAAGTTTCATCACAGCTTCCCGATCCCAGCTTCCATCACCAGACCTTCCCCTAGACAAGTTTCAGATCTGTGAGATTCATTTTATACAAAATTCTACACTTAACAACCATCATCCTAAGATCTCTTTGATAGTCCTGGGAGACTTTGGCATTGGCCTATACAATCTTTTATCTCTATTTGAATTATCTAATGCTCTGCAAAAACCAACTCTGTCCTTTTTTTTTTTTTTTTTGGTTTTTCGAGGCAGGGTTTCTCTGTGTAGCCCTGGCTGTCCTGGAACTCACTCTGTAGACCAGGCTGGCCTCGAACTCAGAAATCCGCCTGCCTCTGCCTCCCAAGTGCTGGGATTAAAGGCGTGCGCCGCCACCACCCGGCTGTCCTATGGTTTTTAACACAATGTAAGTTATGGAGGCACAGACTGGGCCTTACCAACTAGAATTGCCTCACCTCCAAATCCCCATCTCCACGTTCTCTTCCTTGGTGCCTCATGTCTGCACTGCCTGCAGCCATATTGACGGTGACTTCAGGCTTCTCGTACGTCTCTGCCTGTCATCACCAACTCCAACCTTTCTTATTCTTTTTTCAGTTTTGCAAGTCCAAGAGCCAGGATGCAATAATGACAAATAGGTCACACCAGAGTCTTCACTGCTTTTACTCTTAGCAGTGTAACTAGGAACCAGGAGTGTTTTAAGAACTCCCTGCTGTCTGATGAGGGCCTCCACATACATGTACACAGGTGCCTGTGCACCATATGCAAACCTACTGCCATAGATGCACATGAGCATGCGCGCGCACGCACACACACACACACACACACACACACACACACACACCCCTACAGAGAGGTTAAGGGGACTGGATACTCTTTTAGAGAACCTGGCTTGTGTTCCCAGAACCCACAGGGCAGCTCACACAACTGTCTGTAACCCAGTTCCAGGCATCTGAGGTTCTCTCTGCTCTTCTCTGGCACTTGGCACACATGTGATACATATATACATGTATGTACACATATATACATGCAGGCAAAATAGCTATCTATACACATTAAATTAAAACTAAAACGAAGTGACTGTTGTGATCATAAAAAGAGAAAGAGGTTTAGAGAAGCTGGTATACGGAGGTGTAGGGGAAGGGGCGCCCCAGGGGGCCCATGCCGAGGCATCCCTTCCCCCGAGGGACCAGACACACACCAACATAGTATAGAGTAGAGTTTATTCAGGGCAGGGGATGGGAGTTAAGGGGGTAGTGGAGGCAGAGAAAGGCAGAGAAAGGGAGAGAGTAGAGAAGCAGAGGCCGGCCATGACCACGTGGCCAGAGGGAGGAGGGGAGGAGAGCCCAAGAGGGGCAAGAGAGAAGCTGAGAGTGAGAGGGGTAAGAGAGAGAGGAGGGGCTAAGCTGCCCTCTTTTATAGTAGGCCAGACCTACCTAACTGTTGCCAGGTAACTGTGGGGCGGAGCGTACCTGGCTGTTGCCAGGGAATTGTGGGGTGGAGCTTAGACAGAATCCTAGCATTCCCCCATTTTGGTTTAATTAAAAAAGAAAAAATTAAAAAGAGATGATGGTGAAGCAGGAATAGGGGTTGTCATTGTGATATCCAGCTGCTTCATGCTGACATTGGGGGCGACGTGTTTCTGGGGAACCTAGAGAAAATGGGTATGGGGGATATTTGTCCAGTCTCAGGAGAATTGGCTGCTTCCTTGTCCAGGGTCTGTGGAGCCATCTGATAGGTCAGAAGAACAGGTCCAGTAGAAGCTGTCTGTGTCTAGAGAAGTAAGAGACACGGTGCCCTCCTTCCCTTTCACCATCAACTTCCTCCTCCTTCTTTTCCTTCTCTTTATAGTAGTAAAAAGGGAGGAATAATGAAAAGGTATCGGGACCTCCTACACCTGTGACATCACATAGGCGACAGTGTGACCTATAGGCCTGTTGCCAAGGCAACAGCCATCATGTACCCAGAGTTCACTGGGCTCACCTTTACCTGTGACCATGTCACCATCCATGTATGTATAGGAGTAGCACCTCCCTTCTCTCTCTCTTCCCTTCTTTCTCTCCACCGTCACCTTTGCCCTTTTCCTCCCCAATAAACCCCACGTGGAACTGTGTGGCCTGGTATGGTCTCTCTGCTGCTGCTGCAGCGGTCCGCCACCGCCACCGCCACCGCCGTAGTCACCCTCCAGTCATAACAGTGACAAATTTAGCAAAAGAAAATGAAGATGGAACAACAAAAGACTCCTGGGCGATTCATATACTCTTGAGTTCCCATTCCCTGTCTAGATATCAGCACTGTCCTCAGTGGTCCAGGAAACTAGGGCAGTACTCTCTGCAACTAGGAAATCCTGATAAGGGAAGAATCACCATTGACTATAGAGATTCTTCTTTTTTGAAATAGAAATGTCCTGGTCTTTCCCTAGTGAAGATTCCTTCTGTCTGGGATGGAAAGACGGCTCAGCAGTCAAGAGCTCTGACTACTCTTCCAGAGGTCCTGAGCTCAATTCCCAGTAACTACATGGTGGCTCACAACCATCTGTAATGGGATCTGATGCCTTCTTCTAGCGTGTTTGAAGACAGTGACAGTGTACACACACATACACACACCCTATATGATTCCTCCTGTTAAGGCCAATATTTCTCTATTCTCAATAACTGAAAGTAAGACATCCCTCAAACCCATTTTTATCAGATTAGAAGTACTCCCTTACTAAAACCAGGCAAATTTACAGGCCAATTTATAGATCAGTTGTTCTCAACTTTCCTAGTACTTCAACCCTTTAATACAGTTCCTCATGCTGTGGTGACCCCAACCATAAAATTATTTTCACTGCTACTTCATAATTGAATTTTGCTACTGTTATGAATTGTAACATAAATATCTGATACACAGGGTGTCTGATATGCAACCTCTGGGAAAGGGTCATTTAACCCCCAAAAGGGTTGAGACACGAAGGTTGAGAACCACTGCTAGAGACCCATCTCCTTGATAAAAGTAAATGCCAAAAGTCTCAGCAACATGTTATCAAATCAAATTCCGTAAAATATCAAAAAGGAATGCCAACATTATCCAGTTGGCTTCATCTTAGGGATGTAAGAATGGTTCAACACAGTGCATCCTTTCAACAGAATGGACACAACCCTGTCTCAATAGACACAGATAAAGGAGTTTGTCAAAATCCAACATCCCTTTATGATAAAATCCAGGAACAAATTTGGCATATGTTTCTTCAACGTAATAAAGGTTCTACATAATAAATGCACAGCCAAAATTGTACTGAGTGTACTGGGAACTGGATTGAAATATACTACTTATTTTTAAAAGCTGGCTTCTGCTTCTGTAGGTCTTGTAGGACAGACCATGTTAAATTGCTAATAAACACAATCCACTTTAGAAGGGCTGTCGGAACAGCTAAACCTGAGCACACTTAAAATACTAACAAGACGGTCTTCAAACACAGGTTGCTTCATTTGCAACTTATTCTTTCGAAGCTGGTTTCAAAGGGAGGGCAAGAATGTTAGTTGTTACACAAACATTCACTGTGGCTAATTGGCGAGTCCCCTTTCTCAGCTTAGAAGTCTGAAGACTGTCAAGAGCGACGCAGAAACAGCAAGGCAGTAATGGTATGATGCCACCAGCCACTTAGGCTCTCCAGTGTCCCTGGTTCCTGATGACTGGCACATGGCCTTTCCACTCGTGCATTTTTTTGACTCTCACTATCACCTGACTCACGGCAGGCATACAAATGAAGGAAAAATGGTGCTTGTTAGAGTAGGGAGGGGAAAACTAGAGGCTGTCTCTGCTTTGTAAAGTATGTGAATCAGTAAGTTATTTCCAGAAAAAACTATTGAGAGAAATGTCGGCATTCCAAGCCAAACCTCATGTACAGGTTGGGTTATGACCAACGCTCTGCCCTAGTCTGCTTTCTGACAAACACCTTGACCAAAAAAGCATCTCAGATAAGAAAACGACTTCATCTGAAACCTGAACACCCTCCCTGAATTAGAGACCAAAGAAAACTGCTGCTTGCACCAAGTCTTGCTCAGTTTGCCTTCTTATATAACCAGCGCCACCTGCCAATGGGTAGGCCCACCCACATCAATCATTAATCAAGAAAATGCCCCACTGACATGCATACAGGCCAATCCTCAGTTGTGACTCCTTCTTTCCTGGCATTTCTAGTTAGTGTCACCTGGACAAAACTAACCAGCACAACTTCCAAAAAGCTGAAATTCTGATCTCTTGTAACACAGAATGGCAGGTGCAATCGAGTTAAACAGGAGACCATTAGGGTTGCATTGCCCAGTGTAACTGCTGTCCTTAGAAGGAGTCAGTCAGAGCACCATATGACAAGAGACCCAGGAGGAAGAGGTCATTGTCTTAGTCAGGGTTTCTATTCCTGCACAAACATTACGACCAAGAAGCAAGTTGGGGAGGAAAGGGTTTATAGAGCTTACACTTCCACGCTGCTGTTCATCACCAAAGGAAGTCAGGACTGGAACTCAAAGCAGGTCAGGAAGCAGGAGCTGATGCAGACGCCATGGAGGGATGTTCCTTACTGGCTTGCTTCCCCTGGCTTGCCCAGCCTGCTCTCTTATAGAACCCAAGACTACCAGCCCAGAGGTGGTACCACCCACAAGGGGCCCTCCTGCCTTGATCACTAATTGAGAAAATGCCCCACAGCTGGATCTCATGGAGGCATTTCCCCAACTGAAGCACCTTTCTCTGTGATAACTCCAGCCTGTGTCAAGTTGACACACAAAACCAGCCAGTATAGTCATGCACAGATGGAGGCAGAGAACAAGCTTATTTACTAGAAGTCGAGTAATTGCTGGGGCTTGCAGTCACTGCAAGAATCAAGGAAGCATCTGCTCCGCAGCTCTGCGGGCCTGGAAGGAACATAATCTAAGACCTGGCATTGTAGGGTTCCAGCTTCCAGAAATGTGAATGGATTTATTTGTTGTTAGTCATCTAGCTTGTTGTACTGTGGGTACAGTAATTCTAGTAAGTAAATACTATGCCTAATCCTGATTTGGAGGGGGAAGGCATTACTTCCTTTTGCCAGAACAGAAAGGGTGATAACAGCTTAGGATCTACTTAGAGAAGAGATTTTCCTGGGTGCCACTCAGGGAGGTTTCAAAAATAAAAATTCCTATACCTCTATGGCAGAATCAAACCAGGAATGGTACAGAGATCATTCACAGCTCAGGGCTGAGGTTTCATTAGGAGACATGCTTTTTTTTTTTTTTCTGAGACTGGGTTTCTCTGTGTAGCCCTGGCTATCCTGGAACTCACTCTATAGACCAGTCTAGCCTCAAACTCAGAAATCCGCCTGCCTCTGCCTCCCAAGTGCTGGGATTAAAGGCGTGCGCCACCACGGACCGGTGACCTGTTTTCATTTATCTGCAAGAATAGCTTTTTGCTTTTATGTTACATAAATTGACAGATCATGTGAAAAATGAAATTATAGTCTACTATAAATATATAAATTTTCAGTTTTTTAAGTATTAGGAGAGGAATGGTTATGCAAAGGCCACTGTGATGGTAATATATTATTGTCATTAAGCATAACTTATAAAAATTAAAAAGCCCTTAAGATACAGTCCAGGCTAAAATGTGAGGATACATCATACCAAGGGTGGAAGGGCAAAGGGTGTTGAGAAACCAACCACCAAAACCAACAAAAGAAAAGAGGTTTTGGGCAGAGAAAAAAAGCCGAGTCTCTATCATAGGGCTACACAGCGTCTTCCCTTCACCAAGGAGAACTGAAGTTCCTGGAAGCAGCCAGCCACATCTGTGTTGACACGTGTGGCTACTCTGTGACTGTGAAGAGATGGTACACTGAAGGTCCAGAGGCCGAATTATGTCAGACTCCCTTTAGTCCCCTTAGTAGGCCTTTATTATCAATGCCCCTGTATTGGACTTATGGGCATCTTGATGGTTATGAGATAAAATGTTTGGAATGGGTTGATTTAGCAGATGTTAAAATTCCTGTGGGGGACATAAGCAGTGTCTACCCTCCTTCTAAGGTCTTGAGGACAGACCAAAGCGTGAGTACACCAAAGTTCACTCTGATGAGTTTATTGGGCTTCCTAATACAGCATAGGTGAGGGGTGACTCACTAGAGTGTAGGCTCCCCCCCGCATGCCCCAAATGCTGAACCAGAAGTCTTTATCAAGTAGGAATGACTTTCCTATAGCTGCATAGATACACCCCCACCCCCAACAGCTCCCATATACTCTAGCCCCTTCCAGAGTCCTTGTCCATGTTGAGAGCTTTTGATGCCACTTCTAGGAAGTTGGCATTTGTCACTGGGCTTGGACAAGGAAGTAGGCTCAGATAAAAATATTAGATAAGAATATTAGCAACCAAGGGCTCTGTTTACTACTTTATTGTTTACTACACTGCCTTGTGTGATCCTTTTGTTTACGACTTCCCTTGATTACTTTGTCTTTGCTCTAAGAACCGACCAGACATTTTTGGATGTGCCTAGAATGATATAAAAGCAGGCTGGAGAAAAATAAAGCTACCTCAGCCTCAGCACTGGCTGGAGTCTCGGTTATAATGTTTGTCTAATTGTCTTTGTCTTTTCAATCCTCTCTCTCTCCCTTGAGACCCTGATGATGGACTGAGCTGCCTTGGTCATACGATTATGGAAAAAATTACAAACAACAGGTGGTAGGGGGTGACTGGTCCTCTGGTGAATCTCCTCCCCCTCCTCCCCCCTCTATGATGTGACATAAGCAGTTGACATGCCCAGCTTGGAGGATTATTTGCAAGCCGGAACAGCAGAATTCCTCCAAATGGTGTTTGTTTAGCTCACTGGATAGTCGAATAGCTGATCTCTCCTCCCTTTTCTCGCCTTCCCTCACTCTTCCTGCCCTCCTTTTCCTAGAGGTTCCCAGAGGGTGGTGACGTAGCGGTCTATCTGTTCTAACAGAATGAAGGAGTGAACCCTTGTGCCCTTGCACAGTGCCTTCACCTCAGCTTTTAGCAAGTTAGGAGCTGACATGTGTCTCTCTTACTACAAAATGCAAATGAGGAAACGGATGAAAACACAGGAAGTTTCCCAAATGGACGCAGACTGCACTGATAACGCAGTAAAAACCCAGAGGTGGAGAAGTCTTTTCGCTGGCTCGTCGCTTACCCAATCATAGTAATTGAAACCTTTCTGGCCACACATTTCTACTTCCCTGTACCAGGTACCGAGTGTGATTTTCCACAGGTGAAGTTATCCTTAAGCCAGACCAGAAGTTCAGGTCTATCCATAAGTGTTCATATTTGACACCTTGTCTGTCACGTTCATTGTGACCTATCCAGGACCCAGAGCTGAACAGGACTTCCAGCCTTAATTCTCCTCAGTGTTCTCAGTTCAAGTTCTGCCATTACAGGAGCTAGGTAGGAGGGAGTAGACACTTTGGGCCCAGTCAGTCCTGTTTCTCCAAGTCTGTCAGCCAAAGCATGAAATATCTTAGCAATGGAGTCTTTAAACACTCAGTTCAGAAATGCAACTTATAACCCTTTGTTTCAGTGGTCTTTAAGGCCTCTGTAACCAACACCCAAGAGGAAAGCACCCGGTATGCTAGCACCGAGGCTACCAATTGTCTTAGTTAGGGTGACTATTGATTCGATGAAACACTGTGACCAAAACTAATTTGAGGAGGAAAGGGTTTGCTTTGCTTACCATTCCACAGCACTATTCAGCACAGAAGGAAGTCAAAGCAGGAACTCAAACAGGGTAGGAACCTGGAGCCAGGAGCAGAGGGCATGGAGAGGTGCTGCTTACTGGCTTGGTCCCTCTAGGCTTTCTCAGCCTGCTTTCTTATAGAAGCCAGGACCACCCACAATGGGCTAGGCCCTCCTCCATCAGTCACTAATTAAGAAAATTCCCTACAGCCGGATCTTATGGGAATATGTTCTCAATTGATGTTCCCTCTTCTCAGATGACTCTAGTTTGTATCAAGTTGACAAAAAACCTAGCTGGCATGGCAAATAATCACCTCTGTGGCTTCTAGGAGCATATGTTGTTACCTTTTGGATATGCTTTAACATGTGCAGGCACGGTTTCCCACAAACTTTCTCCCATTAGCCTTGATGGTTATCACCTGTGCCTTTCCGAACCACACCCCATCCCGGGACTGTCACAACGACACCCGGCCTTCTGCGCCATGTGTGATTTAAGTCCCGATGTCCTCTTCTGATGCAGTCACCTGTCTCTTAACTGAGTCTCCAAATCAGTCAAACGTTCAGGGTTTAGTATTATGCTACCTACATGTAAGATGTTCACACAGAGGCTGGGTATAACATGATGTAAAGTCCTGTGCTACCCCAAGATGAACAGAGAGAATGTGGACATAATTCTGGGTGGGGTACTTTAAGGTCCATTGATCCCTAGAAATGTCAGTTTATCAACCAAGATGAAAATGACAGACAACCTTGGCCACCTCTGAAGGGGAGTAGCTAGGAAGGTTCTCATCCTGAGAGAACTTCCTTAGCAGGGGGTGTGGTGGGAATTACCTTCACTCATTGGTCACCTGTTCCACTCTTAGACAGAATTGCTGGTCTGGCCTTAAAGCCATCCACGGGGTGACTAAGTGTTCAGTTGCCCATCAGATTTGTCCTTAGGGACTCTGGCTAGGTGCAAGTCCAGCCACATCTGTATTCGGAAAATGTGAAAAGGTACTTTGCCTGACTTCCTCTCCTCTTAGTGCTTCTCTGACTCTAGCACCTTGTGCATTACATTTTACATGCTGACTCAAAATAGTTGGATTGGCCTGCTTCACACAGGTCCCTGTAGCTGACTGCCACCAGTGGTCTACCCCAGTCTCACAGTCCTGGTTTAATCTATTTCTTTCTTGGGTCTCCCATAAATACAGTCCTGCCCAGGCCTATGACCTGGCCATCATATACACTTCCTAATACCCAGTTCCTTGAGTAGTACCTGCCCTTCTACTGTTCTTGACTTTCTACTTGACTCTCACAAGGCCCCCGCTACCATAAGCGGGAGGCCCTAATGGCTTGTCTGAGCCAGTCCATCGGGGATGGACTGCCCCAAGATTGCCTTAGATGGAGAAGGCTTTGTCTCTAAGAGGAATGGCTCATTTCATATTGCTTTGCTTTTCTGCTTCCGCAGCATTCAAACTGACCCCATCTGGTCACCTGTACCACAAGACAGGTGGCAAGGGGCTCCTTCACTTGCTTGTTTGAAAAGTCAGACATTAACGTCAGATGTCTTGTAGAAAACAATAGTGGCTTTGCAGAGTGGTTCAGAGTGCTAATAATTGTGTGGAGACACTTGAGGATGCTATCAAGTAGAATACAAATATAGGATAATAACAATCGATACAATCACTGTAGAGAACATCTCTATTTCTCGACCCAACCCTTTTTCTGGGGATGTGGTTGAAAGCAGGTGACTTTGTGATAGAAAGCACATCAATTTCTAAAATTTACATCTCTTGAAAAGCAAAGGAAACGAAACAGACAATAAGACCCTAGAGGCTTAGGTCAAAGGCTGGTAATTCTTGTGTTTGTTTGTTGTTTTGGGGGTAACTGTCATGTGTCTGACTGTAGAACAAGCTTTTAATGTGATGCTGGTCACAGAAAAATGATTAGACTTAATAAGAACAGATTTGATGACATTTTGTGTATTTTGCCAAGCTAGCATTTTATTCAATGAATTGATCAATATTACTATTCATATGTCAACTTATTTTTCCCACAACTTCTACTAAACATACTGAGTAACTATAATAACTTGAAATCTACTTTATTATATAAATGTAGAAGCAGCTATATTGCTTGCTTATAATGAATGATTTTTTTTTCATTTCTTGGACCTACTTGACAAATATTACAGAAAATCTAATGAATTATTGGCTGTGGAGTAGAATTTATACATTTATCTTCTGACACTTGGGATTAATATCGAGTAAACTATTTTCCAAGTATATATAAAATATAAAATATAAAAAACATTTGATGTTTTGGTAACACATGGAAAATACAACCAGTACCAACAACTATAATAGTAATTGCTAAAATGAGCTAATATATATCAAATGGCTATTCTAAACTCAGAGTGGTCCTTGGTGCCTTATATGGACAATTTCATTTAACTTAATACTTTAGATACTTTTAAACTCATATAAAAGCTGTACACAGAGACAGAAATATGAATTATTTCTGGTTTTTATCAGATAGCATAATAAAATTTGAAGGCAATGTTTTGCTGTTGTTGCTGCTCCTATTATCCGTTCTCTAGGTCTTTAAGAGCTTAATATTTTCTGTACAATGCAAGCCTTGCAGTCATGTTGTTTTTGTTTTCCAATGTAAATTTGTTAAATAAGTATAGAAAAGGAATGAAAAAATATTATAATCGAGGTTTGCCTATTTTGTTCCTAAAGTTCAGCATTCTATTTTTCAGTGTCTTGGGATTTTTTCTTTTTCCTATTGGGGTTTGGTTTCTATTGGGTTATCTTCTTCTTGCCTCTCTTCCTCTCCTTCTTCTGGGCTTATCTTCTTCCTACAGTTCATCTTCTTCCAGCATCTCTTCCTCTCTCTCCTCCAGCACCATCATTTCATCCTCAGTTTTCAGTCCCTCATCTACTGAAATTACGGTGGGAGCTTCCACTGAGGTAAATGGAAAGCGGGACTGGATTACCAGAACGATGATGACACACAGCAGCAAAGATGCCACTCTCAGGAAGAGGACAAGCAAGCACATCAGATTACACACGAGTGGGCGGGGCTTTTCCCAAGGTGGGTACCAGAACTGGTAGTCTGTAAAAAAGAGAGGCAATTGAAGCTAGATTTCATGTAACATTGTTAGTTTAAGAAATAAAAGACAGCAATACATACACGTAGCTTCATCACGATCTGTGTTACCTAGAAAGAAAAAAATACAGACTATAAATAAATAAATATTTTTTTCTACTTCTATAAGAATTTTCCACCATTTTTTTTTATGTTTGTAGAATTTAAGGCAGCAGTTCTTAACCTGTGGGTTGTGACCCTTTTGAGGTCACATATCAGATATCCTGCATATCAGGTATTTACATTACCATTCATAACAATAGCGAAATTACAGTTATGAAGTAGCAATGAAACAATTTTATGGTTGGGGGTCACCACAACGTGAGGAATTGTATTAAAGGATCACAGCACTGGGAAGGCTGAGAACCATTGTTCTAAGGTGATCATGGTCTTTGATGTCTGCTCCAGCTAGTAGCCAGTCACACATAAGTACACTCTATTTTTTAAAGTAGAAGTCAGTCTGGTTGGCTAGAGAAATGCAGAGCTAAGCAGATATGGATTCTCGTGCTGTTGATGTCTCAGAAGTACTCAGCCTTTGAGATATCTCAGCTGAGGCACTTGTGCACTCCTTATGTCCTTCCCATGCTAACCATGTAGAACATCACAGCGCTCCCATCTTTGTCCACACTGTTACTCCAAATTAATGTGGATTTACTCATTTCTCATGTAATTCTTATGTTTCATAGTGGTCCATTTTCATTTCTGAGACAGCAAGGTTAAGTCTACCATCTGGGTTTCATTGATTTTAATTATGTTTTTCAAGGAGACAAACTCCTCATCTGCTCAATTGGGTGGAGAGGGTCAGTTGTCTTATTTTCCTGAAAATGGATTCTTTTCTCACACAATACACCTGGTTCCCAGTTTCCCCTGCCTCTGCTCCTCTCAGTCTTCCCATCTGGACCCACTCCCTCCCTAACCAATCATTCTTGACTTCCACTAAGAGGGTACATCAGTAGACACATGTAGGCAGTGCAGGGGTGATGTGGGCTTTGTCTGGCATTGATATCATCTCTAAGGTGTTATGTAGAATTTATTTTTGAGGGTTCTTGGATATGAACTGAACTCTGTCATACCTTTGATGTATTTTAACATTTTGTTACTGGTCCTTATACTTTACGTGGTGACTCCTATATTAGACCATCTTTCAAAAAAAAGAATCCTGGTCTATATAGTATGTAGGTTCTCTTACTGATGTATGTGTATTTATTGGTCCTTAAGTAGAAGCAGGAATGTCACAGAGCATTCTTTCTTGGCACATTTCTTCTTCTTCACTTGTTACCAGTAGTTTTTGTTTATTACATTCTTCTTTTATGTTTGCATTTTATTAACGGTTTAAATAAATTTTACTTTGCTTATAAATATATTGTTTACCTGTCTTTGAAGGAAAGATTTTATTGAGTGTGTTTATATTCGATACTTTTGTACGCTCGCATGCAGGTGCCTGGGAGGCTGGAAGGCATTCTGTCTCACGAGCTACCTGACCACTGAGTGTCCTCTCCAGCCTGTGCAGGTTTTCTCTGTTTAACAGTTGTGGCTGGACTTGAATTCACTTTGTAGACCAGGATGGACTCAAATTCACAGAGACCCACCTGCCTCTGCCTCCTGAGTGCTAAAGGTGTGTATCATGTCTGGATTAATTACATCATTTTTATTATTTTATTTATTTACATCCCAAATGCTGTTCCCCTTCCTGGTCTCCTCTCCATGAGTTCTTCACCACATCCTCCCTTCCCTTTGTTTCTGAGAGGGTGCTCCCCCACCAGTCACCTACCCCACCTCACCCTGCTACCTGCTAGCATCCCCCTTCCCTGGGGCATGAAATTTCTACAGGATTAAGTGCATCCTTCCCCACTGAGTTCAGACAAGGTGTCCTCTGCTACATAGGTAGTGGGGGCCATGGTCCAGTCCAGGTATGTTCTTTGGTTGGTGGCTTGGCCTCTGGGAGCTTTGAGGGGTCTGGATTAGTGGTCCAATGGTTGGCTGTAAGTATTTGCATCTGTCTCAGTCAGCAGCTGGTACAACCCCTCAGAGGACAGCCATGCTAGGCTCTTGTCTGCAAGCACAACAGGGTGTCAGTAATAGTGTCAAGGTTTGCTGTCTGAACATTGGATGGATCCCAAATTGGGCTGGTATCTGGATGGCCTTTCCTTCAGTCTCTGCTCTGTTTTTGTCCCTGCATTTCCTTTAGACAGGAACACTTCTGGGTCAAGAATCTTGAAGATGAGTGGGTGGCCCCATGCCTAAGCCAGGGGCCATGTCTATCTGCTGGAGATGGTCTCTGTATGTTCCGTCTCCCCATTATTGGGCATTTTGGCTAAAGTCATCCCCACTGGGTCCTGAGAGCCTCTAACATCCCTAGTGTCTGGAAATTTCTAGAGGTTTCCCCTGCTACCCACCCCCACTACTACCTTTTTCTATTCCTTCTCCTAACCCTCTGGGCTTCTCTCTCCTGTCTTCCCTACATCCCCATACCTAATCCTGCCTCACTTTTCCCCTCCCCACTCCCCTTTCCCACTCAGGCACCCTCCCTTCCTCTGCCTTTGGTGATTATTTTGTTCCCCCTTCTATGCGATTGAAGTATCCACACTTGGGCCTTCCTTCTTAAGTTTCATATGGTCTGTGAGTTGTACCATGGGTATTCTGAACTGTTTGGCTGATATCCACTTATCAGTGAGTACACAGTATGTTTTGGGTCTGTGTTACTTCACTCAGGATATTTTTTAGTTCTGTCCATTTGCCTGCAAAACTCATGCCTCATCTTTAATAGCTGAGTAGTATTCCATTGTATAAATGAACCAGTTTCTATATCCATTCTTCATTTGAGGGACATCTGAGTTGTTTCCAGCTTCTGGCTATTACATAAGATACTATGAACAAAGTGAAGCATGTGTCCTTGTGCTATAAAAGAGCATCTTTTGGGTATATTCCCAGGAGTGGTATAGCTGGGTCTTCAGGTAGAACTATTTCCAGTTTTCTGAGGACTATTTCCAGAGTGGTTTTACCAGCTTGCAGTCCCACCAACAATGGAGGAGTGTTCCTTTTTCTCCACATCCTCACCAGCATCTGCTGTCCCGAGTTTTTGATCTTAGCCATTCGGATTGTTGTGAGATGAAATCTCATGGTCATTTTGATTTGCATTTCCTTGATAACTGAGGATGTTGAACATTTCTTTAAGTGCTTCTCAGTCATTGAAGATTCCTCAGTTGAGAATTCTCTGTTTAGCTCTGTACTCCATTTTTTAATTGGGTTGTTTAGTTTTCTGGAGTCAACTTGAGTTCTTTGTATATTTTAGATATTAGCCCTCTATCAGATGCAGGGCTAGTGAGGGTCTTTCCCCAATCTGTAGGTTGCTGTTTTGTCATATTGACAGTGCCCTTTGCTTAACAGAGCTTTTCAGTTTTGTGGGGTCCCATTTTTCAATTGTTGATCCTAGAAGGGTGTTGTTTCCCTAACTTATTTCTTGGCCCGTTTATCCTTAAGTTTCCTATACAAGAGGGCTACTGATTTGTTTGAGTAAATTTTATATCCAACCACTTTGCTGAAGTTGTTTATCAGCTGTAGAAGTTCTCTGGTAGAATTTTGGGGGTTGCTTATGTATACTATCATATCATCTGCTGATAGTGATACCTTGACTTCTTCCTTTCCAATTTATATCTCTTTGACCTCCTTTTGTTGTCTAATTGCTCCAGCCAGAACTTCGATCATTACATTGTATAAATAGGGAGAGAGTGGTCAGCCTTCTCTTGCCCCTGATTTCAGTGGGATTGCTTTAAATTTCTCTCCATTTAGTTTGAAGCTGGCTGCTGGTTTTCTGTGTATTACTTTATGTTTAGGTGTGGGCCTTGAATTCCTGATCTCTCCAAGGCTTTTAACATGAAGGGATGTTGTAGTTTGTCAAAGGACTTTTCAGCATCTAATGACATGAACATGTATTTTTTTTCTTTCAGTTTGTTTATGAACAAAAGTTTTCACCTTGAAAATGTGTTCCTTTGGTTTTGAGATCTGCAAATACAGATACAGACTGTGGGAAATGACTCACTGTTTTAAAGAAGAGGGAATATATTTATTTCTTCTTTTGTGTTTTCAACATCTTTTTTAAGGATAAAGGGGAGTCAAACTTAATCACTATTTAGAGACTGACTTCCAATTCTGGTTCTGGTAGAAACGTGTTCTAACTTTTCTTCCCCATAATTGAATAAAACTATACATCTAGCACAGAATCCATGGGCCAGCAATCTGATGACTCTGATGAACAACTCTCTGAAGGCAGATTGCAAGAGAACACCAGGATTCAAAGTGCCAATGAACTGGTGGAGTGTTATTGGCTTTCACTTCTCGGGTACCTCCCTGCTGAAATTCAACACTGCCTGTGATTCTGTGGACTCTATGGTCCAGGCAGAACCCTGGAGAGTTCTCTGGCTTTGGCTGAAGGAGTAGGAAACAGAATCTCAGTATTCAATGAATGTAGAGAAATTACCATGTAGTTTTACCATGGTTTTCTCCACTCAGTTACGTCCTAGCTCTCCCAAACTACCTGGGAGTGATAGAAAGGCAATGAGAATAGTCAGCAAAAAGAAACTCAAGGCAATCCTTGGAGGAGGAAACGTCTTCACCATTTGATTGACTTCTAGCTTCAAGCATTCAGGTCAAACACCTCTGCTTTCTTCTTGAGCATATCGATTTGCTTGCTGCTTTGGCCCCAAACATGATTCAAACATAAATGAGGATTCTGTAACTATATCAGATAGACTTCAGAGAGGTAGGTACCAGGAAGAAGACAGGAAGAACGTTTATAAATTTGTTGGTGAATGTGGTGGCATAGACCAGTCCTTGGAAAATGGATATCTAAACCATATTGGGAAAGACTGTGATAAACAAACATAGAAATAAAATAAAAGGCAATTAAAAAAAAAAAGAAACACCTCAACTCTTTGTGACTTTTGGGATCACGTAGGCATGTAAATTTGGTACAGATCTAACACCAAATAGCATGTTAAGGATGTTGAGAACTGAGCTAATGTATGAAGAGTTTCCACTGGGTCTTTGATTGACTAGGCTTGTACTTTGGTGATAGATCTGAAGAGCATTCTAAAGACAGAAACTGAACCTCAGAATGACAGTCCACAGAAGAAATTCTGACCTGGACCTAATCAGAGCATGCTTCCACAAGAGCCACAGACTAAGAAAAATTCCAATTCCAGGCCTAAGCAGTTCTCTTATGAGTTCTTGTTCTGTGGAGTCCAAGAAACTTCCACAATGTTATGGACTATTGCTATTGCCCTTGCTTGTATCTAGCAGCTGAAGGCATCTCCTATTGCCAAAGACACCATGATTTTCAGACACAAGAACCCAAAGGGCCCAAGCTGCATCTAACATGAAAGCATCCTCCCTGAGGTCTAGCTTTCATGGTACCAGAAATGATGCCCATGAATTACAATAATGACTAGCATGCTTCTTGATTCAGGAGAACTGACGGACTGCAACGTTGATGCACATTCAACACAAAGTGTTGTTACACTGAAGCTGCCTGCTAGCGGTTTTAAGTTAGTTTTTTTTTTTTAATAATTTTTTTTGCACAAAAGTAAAATATACTCTGAGTTTATTGCTCATGAAGTTTACTAAGTGTTTATATTCCAGCTGCAGTTATAGCTTTTGATTATAAGTTCTTATACTTGGAGGAAGTAGAAGAAAAATTAGTCAGACATACTTTCTAAATTTTTTTCTCTGCATACTTTAGAGACTTCCTCCCCAGTGACAGAAGCCATCTAGGAAAGGCAAGCGAGTGAGTTTCCTGGAGATGCCCCACTGTCTTACGTGGCTGTGATGGGTGCCCTCTAGAAAGGCACAGCCCAGAGACTTCATCCCTGGATTCCTTCTCACTGCTGAGATGCCTTTCCTGCCACCATTACATAGCCTGATGGTTCCTGGGCATAAGACCCCTGATTGGGCAGATTTCCTGTTCAACATGAAGATGACCTTTCATGAATTAATGCTAGATGAATTCATTACTTTATAGCATTCCTGGTTTGATTCAAATAAATTTAGGAAGAAAGTTTAAGGAGATGATTTTAGTTGTTTTGCCAGAAAGATATAATAAGTTAGAATCAAGAATAGAATGTGCCCCCTCCTCACAGAATAGTAAGTAAAGGCTGCAAAATAAGGAAAACAGCGAGCTTTCATAAATTGCACTAAGAAGAGAAACAGACTTGGGACAGATTTGGGATCAAGGGGAAAATATTCATCCTAAGTCAGGTCCGAGGATGAGGCCACAGGTGTGCATCATGATAAAGCAAGGCCACGTGAAACAGTTGCTTGGAACTTACAGTGAGCTTAGAGAATGGCACACTGCTTTGAACTTAATATCAATATCCTTCTGTATCTCCCCTTTTGTATACAGTTTTACCTATGAGGTAATTTTATAAAAAAAAACCTTTAGTCTAAGAAGGTACAAAAGGGCAGAGAGAAGAGATAAAGTGTGGCTTTGAGGGCTCTGCTCCACCCACCAGATGTGTATATGTCTGTCTGTCTGTCTGTCTATGTGTATGTACACTTAAAGGTTAAAAACGTTCAGAGAGTCTTACTAGGTACTCTTGCCAGCCCCAGATAATTAAGTTTTGTTCTGTCAGCAGTACTGGTCCTGTAAATCACCTGTCACTGTCAACCCCTCCCCACCCTGTTGGTTGCTATCTGCATGACCCCAATTGACAGCTCCCTTTAACTGCCTGCCTCAGTTAACCCTGAGGTCCAAATCAGGTTTTTCACACCCCAGGGGACTGAGAACAATAAGAAAAGATTTCTTAAATGTGTTACTTTAATACTTTTGTTTTTTGTGGATACTTTGGAATACTCTTTTCCTTAAGGATGTCATTATGAGACTGACAACTATTTACAAAGTTAGCTGTGAAGTTCTTCCAGAGAATAACTATAGGTTCCCTTTCCTTAGTTTGGGATTTTTTTTTTTTTAAAGCAGAGCGATAGGGTCAAGGAGAGCAGAGAAGACACTGCAGTTTGGAAACACACAGGTGACACTGCTTTGACAGCACAGTGAGAGCGACAGAGTCGGGGTCACTATTAACAGCACAATAAAAGGAGTGTCAACCACTTTGTTTTCTCCCGGTCTTACATCTTACGGATTTATTTTATCTTACTGCATAGGAAGTCTGTGCACTTGTCTTCGGGGCCACACCGAGTACAAAACTGCCCTGCTTGATACGGCCTCCTTGTCAGTGTTCCTCTAGAGAAAAGGAAGGAAGGAAGAAAAGAGTCAGGTTTTATGCTATAGAATGTTAATTAAATTTATGTTAATTATGTTATTAATTTATGTTAATTAAACAATGCTGTCTCCATGTTTAACTATTTTAAGATGATTTAGTTAAGAAAATTAATTTATTTTCTTTATCTAGGGGAAAACAACCAGTAAACAATGAGGTTTATCTCTCCACCATCCTTCCCTCCTTAAAGTTGAAGTATTCTCATTTTATTTTAATATCTCATTTAATTTTTATTCCTTTAAGACCACTCACCCTGGTGCATAATTACATATGAAAAGTGCTGCGTACGTGAAACCTCCAAGTCTTGCACACTGAGTAACAGCACAACCAACTTTATAGGAGTTGTCCCACACAAGCTACAATAAACATGTCAAAGAAAATGTAAAGTTTATTTAGAAGTACTTATTCTATAAATACTATATTTCATTCACACAGAAGCTTTAAATTCAAAGACTAACAAAAATTGTTTTTAAACACAGGTAGGGGGGCACCACTGTGAATTCTGGGAGCATTTCCAGAACTGTATTAATGTAAATATTGTCATAGTCTCATATTATGGGAACAGCTGAAGATCACTAATCCAGGACAGGGCTATACAGTGAAGTCCTATCTGATAAGTCGATTTGCCAATACCTGATTAGACAGGAAAGTTTTAGGTCTTTAGCATGAGGAAGGAAAATTAGAGAGAGAGGAGGAAGAGCTCTGTAAAAGTGGAAGTTTCTAGAAGAAGGAAGGGGAAGGAACAATGGGGCCACAGACAGAAGCAAACAAGAAGCAAATGCGAACAACGGCATCAGTGTCACTCTCTCCTTCTGTGAGGATGCTCACTCACAAGATGACATAAAGTATGAGCTCTGCATTAGGAAAGACCAAGAAGATCCAGCTGCTCACCTGCTCAGAGGAGAAGGGAAGCAGGGAGGGAAGGACTGTGGGAAGGCTGACCGGAAGGGGGCAATGCACAGGCTGTAAAGTGAATAAATAAAAAAAATAAATTCATTAATTAAAAAAAAGAAAGAAAACACCAAGAAGAGATCTGCTCCCTATAGCCAAAAAAAAAAAGCAAAAAACCAAAACAAAACAAAAAACAAAACAAGAAAACCCTCCAAGAAACCCCAAAACACTCTGAATTAGAGGGGTTAAAAAAAAAGACCAGAGTAATGAGAGGAATTCCAGAAATTCTCTATGTGATCTTAATATTAGTAAGATTTTAAGTAATAAAAATGTTGTTCTTTTGGCTCATGATCTCTGGAGAAGGGGAGCCATTTCTGTCTCCTGCTCAATTCTTAACAAACTTTAGTTGTCCATTCTTAAAGAAATAACAGTGCTCTTTAAAGAATAGAGACAAAAATCTGGCCAGGTGGTGGTGGCACATATCTTTAATCCTACCACAGAGGCAGACAGATCTCTGTGAGTTTGAGGCCAGCCTGGTCTACAGAGTTCCAGGACAGCTAGGGGTATAAAGAGAAAGAAACTCTGTCTCAAACAAAGAAACAAACAAATAAAAAACAAAACAGAAACCCCAAACAACAAAAAACAAACAAAAATACCCCCTAAACAATGACAAAATCTGAGGGTAGACCACTTGTCTACTAACATGTGAAGCCCTGGGATTCCTACCACTGCAAAAATAACAAAATAAAATAATAAAATATAAGAGTCGAAGCAAAGTTTAGCAGGTCCAATATCAGGAACAAGAATGTCTTGGTGGCTGGAATTATAGGGCAGAAAACAAAGTCCTATCAGGATGGGGATAAAGGTACAGTAAGGAGTCTAACCTTCCTATCCAAAGGAAGAAGGAGAAACTGATAAAAAAAGGACTGATCAAGAAGTCTTTGAAGAAAGCAAAGAGTAGAGTTAAAAACCATGAAGAAATTTAAAATTATGGTTTACATGAAATATGATATAAGGTAACTGAGAAAAGCATGTTATGTTTCCAGTGAATTCAACTTCATTCCAGATCTCTTTGATTTCTGGCATAAATGTTCACTGAAGAAAGTTAGTAGGGTCGTGTTATTTTGAGACTGGGTGGGTAGAAAGGGAAGGTCCCGTTCTTAGTGGAGTTTGAGCTCTTTATGGTTTTGTGTGGAATAGTAAAGGCGAGTATGGAAAATCAATGGTGACTGGTAATGCCTGGAGGGTGAGGTGAGCCCTGGAGTGCTGGGCACAAGTTGTGGAAACAACACTAGAAGCTGGCCTGTAAGCCAAATCATCTGCCTGCTGATCTGCGGGGTGTCAGATGTAAGTCGCTTTCTTTAAAAGTCTTCCTTCCATCTCTACTATGTGCTAGTTTCTGAACAACCTCCTTGGTCTTGAAGTGTGCAGACAATGGCTATTTTTTGTATGATTTACATAATGGATAGAGTGGTGGGCTTTTAAAGACACAGACAGGATTAAAATTGCTTTGGTGTTGAGGGAATCATTTTATCACTTGAGCTTGTAAATTTGAAATAGAAAAGTAGGTAAAGGGCTGGAGAGATGGCTCAGCGGTTAAGAGCACTGACTGCTCTTCCAAAGGTCCTGAGTTCAAATCCCAGCAACCACATGGTGGCTCACAACCATCCGTAACAAGATCTGATGCCCTCTTCTGGAGTGTCTGAAGACAGCTACAGTACAGTGTAGAGTTACATATAATAAATAAATAAATCTTAAAAAAAACAACAAAAAACAACAAAAAAAAGAAAAGTAGGTAAAGCAATAGAGAAGCCTACTAATTTAATAACAATGTACAAATCAGATACCTGAATATAATGAGAACAGTCCTCTTCCTCAATGCAAGTGTCATTTAAGTAACTATAGCTCTTCCTTTCCTCGTGCCAACTTCTGATAGCATTGCTTGCAGTAAACTCCTGTTCAGGACCAACCCACATGTTTTCTCCAATACCAGTAAATACCGGATGGGCCTCATGCGCTTTGTCTAGATGAGTATTACGATAAAGCACACATTTTTTCCCCCATGCTCTGGCAGTACGCGATAAAGCTACATCCCAAGTCTGAAAGGAAACACATAAAAACGGAGAAAAAATAATTAAAAATAATGTTGCCTTAATGTTCTTTTTTTTTTATATTTTTATTTACATTCAAAATCATTTCCCTTTTCCCGTTTCCTCCCTCCCCGAAAGTCCCATAAGCCCCCTTCCCTCCCTCTTTTCCCCATTCAACCCCCTCTCGCTTCTCTGTCTCAGCATTCCCCTACATCTAGTCTTTCCAGGACCAGGGGTCTCTCCTTCCATCTTCTTGGAAATCTATTAATATGTGAATTGTGTCTTGGGTGTTCCGAGATTCTGGGTTAATATCCTCTTATCAGTGACTGCATACCATGTGTGTTCTTTTGTGATTGGGTTACCTCACTAAGGATGATATTTTCAAGTTCTGACCATTTGCCTAGGAATTTCGTGAATTCATTGTTTTTAATTGCAGAGTAGTATTCCATTGTGTAAATATACCACATCTTCTGAATCCATTCCTCCATTGAGGGACATCTGGGTTCTTTCCAGCTTCTGGCTATTATAAATAAGGCTGCTATGAACATAGTGGAGCATGTGTCCTTATTGCATGCAGGTAAAGCCTCTGGGTATATGCCCAGGAGTGGTATAGCCGGATCCTCCGGGAGTGTCATGCCCAGTTTTCTGAGGAACCGCCAGACAGCTTTCCAGAATGGTTGTACCAGCTTGCAATCCCACCAGCAGTGGAGGAGTGTTCCTCTTTCTCCACATCCTCGCCAACAACTGCTGTCTTCTGTGTTTTTGATCTTAGCCATTCTGACTGGTGTGAGATGGAATCTCAGGGTTGTTTTGATTTGCATTTCCCTAATGACTAAGGATGATGAACCTCTCTTTAGGCGCTTCTTAGCCATTAGATATTCTTCAGGTGAGAACTCTTCGTTTAGCTCTGTATCCCATTTTTTAATAGGGTTACTTGCCTCTCTGGAGTTTAACTTCTTGAGTTCTTTGTATATATTGGATATTAGCCCTCTGTCGGATGTAAGGTTGGTAAAGATCATTTCCCAGTTAGTTGGTTGCCGCTTTGTCTTTTTGACAGTGTCTTTTGCCTTGCAAAAACTTTGTAATTTAATGAGGTCCCATTTGTCAATTCTTGATCTTAGAGCATAAGCTATTGGAGTTCTATTCAGGAAATTCTCCCCTGTTCCCATATGTTCAAGATTCTTCCCTAGTTTCCTTTCTATTAGTTTCAGTGTGTCTGGTTTTATGTGGAGGTCCTTGATCCACTTGGAATTGAGCTTAATGTTCTAATTTATTTTCTTGTCATTTACTTCCTTAGGGAGAACTAGACCAACTTTGTACTATTTATGTGTTTTTTTTCCCTGAGCAGCATTTGTAGGAAAGAACTGTTTTCTGGTTATCAAAAATAAGATGACTGCTTCCTAAGACAGAAGATTATTAGTATGTCTGTAATTGAAGTAGTCAAGTGAAAGATGAAATTAATCATTCTAATACTCGTTCATATAATCTTTTCAGGATTATATATTAAACTTACATACAGTTTGATCAGAATACACATTTTTAATGTTCTGTCTTTTGTGCCTAGTAAATTAAAATATCCACCTAATAGCTATTTATTGAGCATTCACTATATATAAAAATTAGTTTCAGATATAAAAGTAGAAGTCAGTATACATTTGATCCTCACATTGTTATATTTTCAGCACTGAGGAGGTAGAGACAGGAGGATTGTGAAGACCTCCTGCCTCCTACCTCAGTTGAGAAAACAGGACACTAGATCAGGGAGAAACCTGGACCTAAAGGAGTAAAGCAGAGAGGACACTGGACATCTTCCTCTGGCCTCTACATGGGCATGCACCACTGGGCTCACACACAAGCATCACACACAAACACACACACACGTACACATACAAACATACATGCACACATACAGGCATGTATGTACACACACATATGTGCACACACATACATACATACACACATACTTGCACACACATAAATATACATGCACACACACATGCAAGTATCATCACACACCTATACACATAAGCATTACACACAAGCATCACATATGCATGCACACACACGTACACAGACATTTACAGTCACTCACATATTCTAGCTCGTGTCCAGCCCTTGTGACATCTAAATTTATAAGAAATTAATAAATATATCCAAGCACATTCTAACTTATGGCACACATGAAATTCTTTTTACATAAGTTTTCGGATAACTTTCTATATTCATTACATCCTTATCTTAAAATCTCCTTTCTCATCGGTAGTAATTAGTCTTTTTACTTTAGAACAAAATTATTTACCTTTTGTGCAAAGTGTAGTGAGTTTATGGGGCTGAGAGTGAGTTTTCCACACCATATATACTTCATGCTTTTTATACCTTTCATACAGTCTGTCTATTTATGAGTATTCCTTACTTTACAGAACACTCAAATTGACAATCTTGGATGAATATCTAAAACTTAATTTAAGATAAAACGTTACAAAAAAGATTTTGGAAATTATTTTTAGGAAGACATGTTAAACATTAAAAAAATCCCTAGACATCCTTTCAAGTTATTTTTCTAGTAGCCACTCATAATTATAGTATATGCATGTTAAGTAAGTATCAAAACATTCACAAAACAAAAATTCCTTAAAAAGTTAAAATGTGGGCGGTGGTGGCGCACGCCTTTAATCCCAGCACTTGGGAGGCAGAGGCAGGAGGATTTCTGAGTTCGAGGCCAGCCTGGTCTACAAAGTGAGTTCCAGGACAGCCAAGGCTACACAGAGAAACCCTGTCTCAAAAAACAAAAACAAAAAAACAAAAAACAAAAAAGTTAAAATGTATATGCTTCACTTAATATGAATGAATTATAGATAGCAGGAAGTTACTTTTATTGTATTTTCTCTTGTCTTTGTTCTCAGTTTGAATTTATTATCTTTATGGCTAAAATTATATAGCAAATGCAATAAACTTTTTGGACTAGTAAACCTAAATAGAAGAGGAATCTATGCTGTGTTATACTTAAAGCTGATGTGGCAGACTAGGGACTGAACTATGACATTATGACCATATATATATATACATATATATATATAAGAAAGATGGTACTTTGCAGAGGGAGATGAAAACCTTCCTTATCTGGGCTTTGCCTAGGAATGCATACATTTATACAAATGCGAGAGACTAGGAACTATAGTGGGTCTTATACAGCATGGCTTGTTACACTCTGATTTTTCCCTAAGCCCACTAGCTCACTAACCTACTTCCATTGTTGAGGATTTATTTCTAGTCATGTATTCCTGGTACATATTTTTCCCATAGCTTTACAGTCCTAACATCCTGGGCTCCCTCTCTGTTTCTTATAGCCCCATGAATAAGTTAACAGGTATGACATTTTTTCCTCTATCTTCCCTCCTGACAACTGAGGGATTTTTCAGCTTGCCTGTAACTGTTATTTTTCCTTTCAAACACTAATAAAACTATCTTTAAGCTTTCTGGTTTTAAATTCTTTAATTAATTTGGTGAAAAGCCCAAACTAATGAATGGAGGTCATGTTACTTTCTATTAAATTCATATTAACTTAGTTTAATTTGCCAAAGAACCACAGAAGTCATCCTAAACCTCAAAAAAAAAAAATTCTGAATCAATTTCTGCTTTTATAAGAGTTTCAGGAATATTTAATTCATGTAAGTGCTTATTTATTTTTTAGCTAATTTTATATAGGACTTCTTTGAAAGATTTGATAAATTTATTTAGTTATACCATCTTGAGGTTAAAAAAATGTATTACATATATATAATGTATATCCAGAAACAGAACCATGTATAGAGAAAAACTTAGGAAACACATAAAAGAATAAGTTAGGGAATAATGTTCCTATCCAGAAGCCACCCACAGGTTATCAAACAGTTCTATGCCAGATATGGGACACCACATTGAGTTGTTGATCCAGGGGTCCCACCGAGCCCTCCACAAGCATTACAGGCTATTGCTAGTTCTCTCAACCCTCACCAGACCTTGATGATAAGATCCTACTGCTGAATACATCACACACTTCCATTCATAAAACATAAATGAAGCTAGTCCTGACCTAGAAGCTTCCTCCTTGATGGCTAGAGTTTATAATCCTCAAGGTGCACTGTAGGCTGCTGATTAAAAGAAGCCACCAATGCCTTACCTAGTTGTGAACCTTGTACACTATAATAATGACCAGCTGGTCAAGATATGCCCTCTGGTGTAATAAAAGCACAAATGTTAGAGGGCTAACCAACCCATGTCTGGCACTGTAAACTTGGCTATTCTAGATTGCTTTTTATTGCTGTGACCATGGCCCAAACCAACCTAAGCAAAGAAAGGGCTTAATTCATCTTACATCTTATAGGCCACCATGAAGGGAAGTCAGGGGACGAAGTCAAGGCAGGAAACAGCAGGAAGAACTGAAGTAGCGGCCATGGAAGACTGCTGCTTGCTGGCTTGATCCCCAGGGCCTGCCCGGTTTGCTTCCTTGTATGACTTGGGACCACCTGCACAGAGGTGGTACATCCCACATCAGAGCACAAAGCACTGTGTGACTCAGTACTAAATACAACATCGGTATCAAATCTACTCACTCCCAAGGCTCAGGGACATCACTAAAGAGTGGACTTAAAGATTCTAAGAGCCAGGGAGGGGGAAGGAATGATTGCTGTGAGTAATGTCTTCTGGATATGATCAAAAGTCATGAAGTTGTAGTTGTAGTTGTGAATTTACAGCAGCTGGGGTTGCTAGCACATGACTTGCATAAGATCAGTCCAGTCAACACTGCAGCATAGAGAAAGGAGAGACTCGTGAGGTAGACAGAAGGAAATAGTAACACCAAGGGGCCTCAAACTTCAGTACATTTCAGAATCATCTGTATGACTTTATGTTCAAATATAGATTAGACCACTGGACTCCAAACTTGGATTTGGCATTCAGGAGGACCAGGGGAGGGCCTGAAAACTTTTACTTCTAACAAGCTCACTGGCAGTGCCACATGTTGTGAGTTTAGGGACGATATTTACAAATCTGCTAGGTTAATGAATAGAAGAAATGTCAAAATCAATAGAGGAAACCAGTGTTGGGACAGATGGGGAAACCTCAGAAGGATCTCTGGGGCTCGCTGGCTGCCTGAATAGCATTATAAACTAAGCTCAGTAAGAGATGCTGTCTCCTACAGAGGCAGATGCTAGCAGTCAACCATTGGACTGGGCGTGGGGTCCCCAATGGAGGAGTTGGAGGGCGATCCAGAGGAGCTGAAGGGGTTTACAGCCCCATGGGAAGAACAATGATGTCGGCCACCCAGATGCCCCAAGGACTCCCAGGGACTAAACCATCAACCTAGGGGTACACGTGGTTCCAGCCAAAAATGTGGCAGAGGAATGCCTTGTCGGGCATCAGTGGGAGGAGTGGTCCTTGGTCTGGTGAAGGCTCAATAGATGCCCCAACAAAGGGAAATCAAGGGTGGGGGAAGGGAGGAGTGGGTCTGGTGGAGGGGCATATACTTGGAGGCCGGGGGTAGGAGGAGGGGTTGAGGGTTTTCAGGGAGGGGGGAAACCGGGAAAGGTTTTAGCATTTGAAATGTAAAGAGAAATAAAAAATAAAAAATTAAAAAAAAAAAAAGAGATGCTGTCTCCAAAGAATAAGGCTGAGAACATCAAAGGAAGATACTAGATGACCTGCTCTGGTCTCTCTCTATACACATGAACAAAATACACACACCTGCACACATGTACACACATGCATATAAAATATGAAAATTATCTTGGATACAGAAATCTGGGTTTTATTATTCATACCCTGACTGAGAAAACTATTAAAGGATGTATTTTAAGTGCATGAGATCTTAGAAATTATTTGAGTAAAACAGGAGGCCTCAAAATTAGCATACATAATTATATACATTTCTATACATTCACAATGAACAATCCAAACAGAAAAATTAGGCAAATAATTCTACCATGATAACATTAAAAGATAATAACCTTATTCAAACTGGTTTTAAAACCACAGAATGTTGTTGAAGAAAATCAAAGAAGACACTAATTAAAAGGCTGATATCAGTGTCCAAAGACTGAGAGACTTAGCATTAAGATACCTCACTACACAAAATATTCTGTAAAGTAGTGTGACTCCCACCAAAAGCAATTCAGACACTTAAGGGACACTGAATAGAATTATAATAATAATAAAGTCCTGAAAGAAAACAAACTCAGGGGGCTTGGAAGACTGAAAGACCTTAGAAATAAATTCCTGCACACACAGAAAGGTGGTTTCTACACAGGCTACCAAGACTATTTAATGGACAAAATCCAATATTTTAAAACATGCCTTGGCAAAATTGCATATCCACACACAAAAGAATAAGATTAGATCCTTAAAGAAATCATAAATTGATCAAAGACCTAATTGTAAGACCTAAAATTACGATTTTTTTCCTTCAGAAAACAGAAGACAAACATCAGTAACTGGATTTGGCTATGATTTCTCTAATACAGGACCAGAAGCCTATGCATGAAGGAAAAGGAGGAAACCTCATTAAAGTTTTAAGACCTTTAAGAAATGTTTATTTTTTTTACATGCATGAGTATTTTACATGCATGCACATACATATATGGACCACCTGCATGCCTGAACTGATGCTCAAAGAAGCCACAAGAGGGATACAGTACAAAAACATTTAAGAGTTTTACAAAGGATTAAGTCACTGACTCCAACTGACCACAATCAACTCAGATAATAAACATTATTACAACTGTCACTACTATCTATATATTTAGTTCTATATTTACAATGGGTATGGATTAAAACATTACAGCCCCTTGGAACTTGAGTTACAGAAATTTGTGAGGGCTGGGAACTGAACCCAGGTCCTCTGCAAGAGCAGCAAGTGCTCTTAACCACTGAGCCATATCTTGAGCCCATGTTTAAGACTTTTACTATCACTAGACAGACAAACCACACAATGGGACAGGGCATCTGTAGATACTCCCTGCTCTCCCATACCCACCTCTCCACTCTCCTACCTGCCCTGTCATCTCTTCTTACAGTTCTAATCTACCCTCTCTTCTCCCTTCTTACTGTCTCCTCTGTCCTGGTGAGGGGTAGAAAGGAAAGCACTGGAAAGGGGGAAAGGAAAAGAAAAAAGAAGAAAGAAAATACTGAGAGAAAACTCACAGCAACTTTAATTTAGAAAGAAAACAAGTAAATGCAGGGTAGAGTCTTAAGCTAAACCTAAAACACATCCTTTTCAAATTTTAAATTGTATGATGTGAGCTCACAGGCCTGATGTTTTCTCCTCTTCTTTTTATTGAAATATCTTATGCATTTCAGAGATCACGAAGCTTATAAAGGTTGTCAGAAACCACTGTGTTTACTCATTTTTAAGAGGAAGGATAATCCAGATTTGGTGGAACAATACCAAAGAGAAGGAAACACAAAATGCTGGCTGGAAAAAAATATCTTCGGTAAATAGGACTATGTGAGTGTTATGATCTAAAGTACCCACCCACCCCCAGAATAGCTGTAAATGAAATAGCATTTGTTCTATGCTCGTCAGCTATTTCAATATTGTTGCTGTAACATGCCTGCCAGTCATTGACACAGAGAGGAGACTTGGCTCAGAGCAAGGACATGCTGACCACATACCTTGTTTTGTCCTGTCTGTTCTGAATGTCCTGTAGGAGGTTTGCTAATCTTAAGAAATTGCACAAAGCTTTATGTAGGACCCATCGAATCAAAGGACAATATTAACTGTTATGTCTAAAATATCTTGAGTCAGGGCTGACCACTGGGCAGCACTTCCTACACCTGAGTATGAGCTCATGTGTGTGTGTGTGTGTGTGTGTGTGTTTCCTTTATAAGCAGACAGAAAGAGATATCCATTGTCATAGTTCAGATAATTCTAAGTTATATCCTTGGTCTGACCAGTATTAGGGAGTACATTCTATACACTATTCTTGCTTGAGATCAGTATTTGTATGGTTTGTGTGGTGATTCCTGAACCCTAACAGTGAGGCAAGACTGACCATTCAAGACAGAAAAAGTGAGCAAGAAACAGGTGGCCAATTGAAGCAGCATTTTAAAAAGTAGCATCAGGTCCTAAGAGATGACTCTGCTTTTGAAGGTGCCTGACCACTCGAGTTACATCCCCAGAGTCCACAGGGCAGAACAGAACTGACTTTGCAAGTTGTCCTCTGATATCCACATACTTGTCATGACTTGCATTTGTGTGTGTGTGTGTGTACATACATACACAGTAATAAAATAAAAATTTAAATGTAAAAGAATTTAAAAAAAATTAATATTAACATAAAATCCCATTTCATAACTAATTTACCAAATGATTGAAAATATCTAAACCAGTGAAGATATAAAAACACAACAAACATGTCACTGGTGTTTGCTGAATTTGCCACTGTCTTTGACAATAGTAACTGCTGTATTTCATTTTTCTTTTTAAACATCATACCTTTAAAGTTTTCCTTCAGAAATTTTTGTGAAGGAACTAATCCTCAAGACAGAAAAGACATATCTCTAGGGATGGAAGTCTCGTGTAATTTATAATGTGACTTAGAATTGCTTAGCAGACTAATAAGGAAAGGGTTACTTACTTGCTTGATTTTTGCAGTCATTTTTTTAATGGGAATCATGAACTCTCCAACTAATGAGCTTTTAGGCAGTTCAGGAGTCACCTGCCCTCCCAAGGCCAGATATATCTCTGGTGCATTCCTCTGACCAGGAATTAAGAGTCCCACTGCCTTTGGCTTTAGAAACTATAGATTATATGAAATCTCCCAGACTGAATGCCGTCTGATCCTGGTAATACCCAACTTGCCACCTAACTAGCCCTTGGGAGCAAAATTCAATGCAAGGATAAAAATAAACAAAACTTTGGAAAACTAGAAGAAAAGAAAAACAAACAAACAAATGCACCCTCATAAAGGCAGGGGGAGTGTGTGGGGGGAAATAGGGTTTTGTGGAGGGGAAACTGGGAAGGGGGATAACATTTGAAATGTAAATAAATAACCAATGAAAAATGAAAAAAAAAAACCATACAATTTCTAAGTTGGTGTGCCTTAAAATTTGCACCCCTGGGGAGTGCCCCAACTTTTCCCACAATTGATCCTATACAAAACAATGGAACTGATCATGTTATCAGAGAGTCAATGGTGATATTTAAAATTATGTATTTTTAAACTCAAATGAGATTCTCTCTGAGTTTCCCCATGTTTTGAAGAAGTGGCCTGGGAAACAGCTTTCTGGCCTCACCATGAAGCGCAGGTTAACCCCTGGGGGGAAGACGGTGCCTCGGAGCTGATTATGGAGATCCACATATTCATTGATAAAGTCTACATCCTCTTCAAGCGGAAGTTTGGCGTTCAAACCTGAGCCCATCAGTAGAAGCCACAGCTCACACAGCCACGGCTTTAGCACACCTCTTAGCCTTATGGAATTCGACTGGGCACGCCACACCCCAGACAAAGGCAGAGAGGCCTTCATGCTCACCCAATACACGCCAGTGCGCATGCGCCAGCCCACCCCTGTGACCTGCCGATCTACCGGTCCGCAGAGGGCTCTTAATTGGAAGAGAAGGAGGAGCGAGAAGCAGGGAAGAAAAATGCATGATAAATGTCTGCTGAATGATCAAAGATAGACTAAAATTAAATGAGTACATGTTTTTTTCACAAGACTAATTGAGCACTCTCCAGAGTTGATTTCTGACACCGAAGGGTGTGGATTGTTCACTGATCAAACGTTAGTCTGTACCTCAAGTGTTGAATGATAAACAAATCTGAGATACTTTAGAGGGGAAACCATCATTCTCCCCGTTACTGACATTTGGCTCACTTTCATTTACATATTTTTCTTACCTATTGAGTTGTGAGTGTTTTTATTGTTGTTGCTCGTAGAGGGCAGAGCATTCTCTTTAAGATTTAGCCCAAAATACCTAAAAAGAAGTGTTGTGAAAATTATCTTTGATTTATGTCACGAAAAGCGGAGAGCCTACACAAGATGATTCCAGTTGTGCCTTTATTCTTTTAATGCTTATTGCAAGGCAGCATATTAAATGGTTGAGAGGACAACGGTAGACAAGACATAGTCTGTCCTTTCGAATGGGAATAAAGCAATTTTATATTTGGGAGATATTTTGATACTTGTATGGGCCCCATTTATCAGACATATTCTCTAACGTAATATGGACTGGTGATGGTTCCTCTCTTCTAAGTACTACCGTTTCCTTTTTGGACTCCATTTAATATTAGGAAGAAACTAAATTCAAGGTCCCAGGCTCTTGGGGGAGCTGGGGGTTTTCCTATAGCCGAACAGCTTCTGTTGTAAACAGTTATCTGAGTTGAGACATTTCAGGGACAACGTCTCCATCTTGCTGGCAGGGTTAAACAAGTCTACGATCGCAGGCCTTTGTCCCTTTATCACTCTGAGCTTGGAACCTAATTTCTAAGAAAACTAAGGATCTTGAAGCCAAGTGCCCTGAATACGGCCCACTCTCCACCACGTGACTCTTTGTTCACCCTACAAAGTCACAATACAAATGGATAACACTACAGCTCCTCCCCCACCTCGCTTTGTGTTCCCATCCTTGAAAAATGTACAATCTCCCTTTGGGGACGTGCTTCCAATCCTGAACTGCCCACCTACCTGAGTGCTCAGAAAATAAAACTTTCATTTTTAAGCTTCCATCTCTAAAATTAGGTTTTTTTTTTTTAGCTTCCATCCTGAACCCAACAATGGTCAGGCCTTTTGACCAATTATATAGGAAAGTTCCTGTCTCCTAGTAGCTTATTCCATTAGTGGAGATCTCAATTATGTTGATAAATATTTCTGTAATACTTCCTATAGAGTCCATGATGCTATAAGAGCTGAGAAAAGTAGAAATGAGTCTATCCACAAATAATTTATTAAACAGTGAGTTACAATGCAGTTGTGAATATTATTTTAAATTATTTAAATTAACCTTATAAACCACTTATTTGTATCTCCTGAAACAGATGGAAAATCATTTCCTGGGGAAGTCAAGTAATTTGTTTAAAAAAGCACATTTGCCATTAAATCTCGAAAGTAATTTTTCATTTTATTTAGTTTTTTTTCCCCAAAAGATGAGCTCTTTAGGGGGAAGTCTGTAGGTTGAGAAGTACAATTATGTCTTATGTGATCTCTCCCCTCAAAAAACATGAAGTTTTCTCCACTATCAGCATCCTTTGCTGGAGCTAAGCATGGTGTTATTTTCCTCTAAGGCCAGGACTCAGGAGTCTGAGGTAGGAAAATTATGAGTTTTAGATCAGCTTGAGCTACCCAGCAAGTTCAGACTATCTCAGGCTACAAATAGTAAGACTATTTCAAAGCAACAAAATGAAAAATCCCCTCCCCACCCACATATCCATTAGTAATCCTGTGTACTA
Source organism: Tokudaia tokunoshimensis (assembly GCA_036184795.1). Lineage (NCBI taxonomy): Eukaryota > Metazoa > Chordata > Mammalia > Rodentia > Muridae > Tokudaia > Tokudaia tokunoshimensis. The sequence continues at coordinate 34,596,587 of BTHU01000007.1, forward strand.
CAAAAAAACCCAAACAACCAACCAAAACAAAAACAACCCACTAGTTTATATATTTATTATAATCCATGAGCCCACAGTGGTGCGTTACTGTCCAGATTTCACAGTTCACATTAGGGTTCATTTTGGATGCAGTACATTCTGTGGATTTGGACATATGTATAACAGCCCATCATTCCATATTACATACCATTGAAATTAATAATTTTCGTGTTACACAGGAGAGTTTCAGGAATTCTTCCATGCTTTCTATATGTCCTTCCCTCTAGCACCTTGGTGCTCTCTTCTGTCTTTACAATTTGCATTTTTAAGAATACTGTGCAGCGCATTTCTGCACTGTACAACATATAACATGTAAGCAACGCATAAGCTGTTTACATTAACCACAGTATCACATTTAAATTTCTTCCATGTCTTTTGTTTGATAGGTCATTACTTCTTAACACAGTAATAGCCCATTTTCTCAACGTAGAAAAAAAAAAGATCATTGCTTTATCCATTCAGGGAATGGCGATATTGGTTGCTTTCAAGTTTAGGCAGTTATAAATAGAGTTACTACAAACACATTTGAAGATTTTTGTATGGAAATTATTTTCAACTCTTGCCGGTAATGCTGTTACATTTAGTCTTCCTTTCCCTGATGAAATACCTTTTTATATGCTTTTTACCTTATCATGGATGCTAAGGTCTTTGACCCATTTTTTTTTTCCTAATGACTTTAGTATTAATTCTTGAATTTGAAGAGTAATTTGCATATTTTGGATGACAGTCATGGATCAGGTAAGTTTTTAAAAGTATTTCCTGCTTTTTTGTCAGCAACTTATGAGTCTTTTTAATTTCAATGGAGTCTAGTTTATCTCTCTGCTCTCTGTCATGGAGAGTTAGTTAGTGTTGTGTGCAAAAATTCACTGCCAAGCCAAATAGAGTTAAGAATCATTTCTTTTGGTTTTTTTGTCTTCTACAAATGATTGTAGAACACTGCTATCATAGTATCCTTTTTGTGATTTGTTGTTGTTTTGTTTTGTTTCAAGGTAGAGTCTCCCTGTGTGTCCCTGGCTGTCCTGGAATTCACTTTGTGTAGCCCCTGCTGGATTAAAACTCAGAGATTCAGCTCTTCCTGCCCATGTATAATAGAACTCTTAAATGTTTGTTAAATTTTGCTCGTGAATTTATCTGGGCCTGATGCTTTCTATTTGGGAAATTAATTGATCATTTCATCAATATATTTAACAATCATATGTCTATTCAGACTTTCTTTTTGTACGAGTTTAATTTGGCTATTAAAATGTTATGAAGTGTATACAAATTTAAAATATAGTTTTCTGTACATTTAATGAGAACAAATAAGGAATAAGGCTAACAATACACAAATGTATGATTTTTGTTTTCTGCATTGGTCTTAGTGGGAGTATACTTTAACTTTTGGACTCTTTTTCTCAGCCATTCCTACTTAATTTTCTTCGTGTATGTATGTGTGCACACAAGTGTGTATGTATGTGTTCCTGTGTGTAAGGAAATACATATGAGGTGTCTATTGTACAATGTGCTTTGGCGTCATGGGGTGTCTTTCTGGATTGCTCCCCACATTCTAATTTGAGACAGAGTCTTTTAATTGACTTCATAGCTTGCTGATTAAAGTCTAATTAGCCAGCCTGCTCCAGAAATTCTTTGTCTCTACTTCCCAAACGAGGAGATTGGGTGGACTGTCATACACCGATGGGTACTGAGGGTCTGAACTTTGGTTTTGATTTCTCATTTGCATGTAGCCACAAACATTATATATATATATATGCTTTATCAACAAACAACCCTAAAAATAAGACCATGAGACTGACTTTATTCCACTGCTTCCTAATTTCTATACTAATATATATAATAAATATTATTTATTAAAAACATTTATATTTTTACATATAATATACTAAATAAATATATTATATACAGTATCTATGCTATGTGTATATATTAAAAATGATATATATATTATATATAGCACATATATTATCTAATGTCATGGGACGAGTCCTCTTAAATACAATGTAAATTCAAAACACCAGGTCAATGCAGATAACAAAATTTACGGTGACCAAGCTGCTACGGATTGATCAAGGCCACAGAGCAGACTTGGGAGCTGAAGAGAAATTGCGCAGTATATATGGAGTGTGAGGTCATAAAGGGAGGGGAGGGGGAGCAGGGTGGGCTGCAGTATTGTTTCATCATATCTTGGCATGGGGGTTGAGCAAGGGAGTTTTCACCAATCAGGTTAGGAGTGGGTTCCTGAGCCTGGCTCATGAACTTAGTTTGACCCTGCCAGGAAGATAGAGACGTTGCCCTTAAGATGTCTGGACACAGGCAACTGCTCCCTTACAAGCTGTCTCTGGGACTGCTTATATATAGGAGCTGTTCAGCTCTTCAAAAGTCCCTAGCTCCCCTAGGGCCTGGAACCTTGAATTTAGCCTGAAAATGAGGTGGTGATATTCAGAATATGGATTTATTGTTTGTTCCCAATGATATATCCTTTCTGAATTGAAAAATAGACATCGAATTTAGATTTCAGACAAGAATGTAGAAAATGTAATGGAGAACTAAACAGACACTGAGTTCCACTAGTCAGAAAAATAGTCTTTTATTTTAGCATTTGAAATTTTCTTCTGAATAGAAATAACAGTTAAAGTAGTCTCTGAAGAATAAAACCAAGCACAAGTAGACAGCGTGCTGCTTTCTGCTGTGGTGGCCTCTCAGATTTGGGACCTGTTGATAAAACACAATAATAGACGCTCAAAGATCTGTCAATAAAACATAATGATCAAAAGCTCAATGATCTATCAATCAAAAGCAATGGTCAGAAGCTCAATGATCTATCAATAAAACACAATGGTCAAAGGCTTGATTTAATTTTAAAAAAATAACTAAAGGGGTTGGGGATTCAGCTCAGTGGTAGAGCACTTGTCTAGCAAGCGCAAGGCCCTGGGTTCAGTCCTTAGCTCTGAAAAACAACAACAACAACAACAACAACAAAAGACCCCCCCCAAAAAAACCCTAAAATACTTTCTAGATGTACTGTCATATAAAAATCATGGGGGTTTAATGAAAGAAAGGCTACATAAAATGAAAAATATTAGGGTTTTCTGGCTTTTAAAATAAGGTAATCCATTAGAAAAGACTCGAACTTTTTTTAAGATTTATATGTGAGAACACTGTAGTTGTCTTCGGACACAACAGAAGAGGGCATCTGATCTCATTACAGATGCTTGTGAGTCAACATGTGGTTGCTGGGAATTGAACTCAGGACCTCCGGAAGAGGAGTCAGTGCTCTTAACCACTGAGCCATCTCTCCAGTCCAAGACTCTTGAACTTAAGAAAACAAAACCTTTCCTTTGTTGAGGGAGAAATGGATACAGAAAATGTGGTATATTTACACTATGGAGTACTACTCAGCTATTAAAAATAATGAATTCATGAAATTCTTAGGCAAGCGGGTGGAACTGGAGAATGTCATCCTGAGTGAGATGACCCGTTCACAAAAAATCACACATGAGATGCACTCACTGATAAGCGGATATTAGCCCAGAAGCTTGGACTATCCAAGGAACAATTCACATATCAAAGGATATCAAGAAGAAGGAAGGAGAGGCACCTGGTCCTGGAAGGGCTCAATGTGGCAGTGTAGGGGAATACCAGGAAGGGGAGGCAGGAGTGGGTTGGTTGGGGAGCAGGGGGAGGGAAGAGCGTATATGGGACTTTTGGGGAGGGGGAAACCAGTAAGAGGGAAATCATTTGAAATGTAAATAAAGAATATACCTAATAAAAAAATTTTTTTAAAAAAGAAAGAAAACAAAACCTTTCAAGCCTTCCTGGAGTTAAAAGCTTTGTACTATTGCCTATCGCTAAGGTCATGACAATACACATTCCTAGAACACCTCTTGTGTTAGAGGCATAAATATCTAAAATAAGTAGAACTACAAAAAAAAAAACCCCACAGCAACAACAAAAATTTTATTTTTGATATTCTGCCATGCCTGGCTTGAGTTTGTGAAGAAAATTCAATTCTTTTATGTGGACTTTTAAACATGATCTTCATTGTTATAGTGGTTCTTACCCCCAAATTCATCATTCCCACATCTACATTTTCTCCTCAGCTTTGAATTTTAATAGGACCTTGTGTGTGGTAGAAATTCATCCTTTTCATTTGCTTCCTACCCCTATTTGGTGACACATTTTCTGTCACTTCCTACCATGTTTTTAGGCTTTAGCTATAGTGGTTCTCAGAAAAGGGAAGACAGCAAAGGGAAAGGTATTATTATTTTTTAAAGACTTATTAACTTATACATAGGAGTGTTTATATGTTCATCTACACATCAGAAGAGGACATCAGATCCCATGGGACTACAGTTAGAGACAGTTATGAGCTGCCATGTGGTTGCTGGAATTGAACTTGGGACTTTTGGGAGAGCAGTCAGTGCTCTTAACCACTGAGCCACTTCTCCAGCCCCTGTCATTAATTTTTAAACAGAATGGACAAAAGGAACAAAACTGGTCATTTTAGGATGATAAGCACTATGAAGACTATGCATCAGATTATCCGAATATAATGAGGGACTTCTAATGACAACTAATATTTGATGCTGTCTTACTGTGCTTTGTGGGACTTATCCTATCTAATCTCCTTAATGGTCTCTCAAGTTTAAGTTGTCTGATTCCAGTACCCATGTGTTGAAGCAATACCCATGTGCCTGTCTTTCAAAGAAAAAGTCAACCAAGCTAAAAAAAAAAAACCAGTGTATTAATCAGCATTAAATCAATAAATAGAAAAGGAAAAGCACACACGTTAGAACTCACAGGGCTTAGATGGAACACAACTACAGACAAAACAGTTAAAAACAGGAGTATCGCATAGTCACTAAAGAAATTAATTCACTAACTAACACACACATAACACATACATAATATGAACAAGGTGTTGTTTTTTTTAATAGCAACTGTCTCTCAAATTTAAATAAATAAATACCCACATCATATACATTGAAACCTAAATTTCAAAAGAAGTAAGTCCCCAATTTCCAGCTTTTTTCTTTTTTTGTAGCTATTACAACCTGGAAGCCAAAGCCATTTGAAGAAGAATGGAGATAGAAAACCATATGGTAACTATAACCCTTAAATTAAATGCCAAAAACTACAAAGAAAACACTCATGATTATCTAAGTCATTTATTAAAGAAACTTTATGACCAAACTGGGTTTGTCATAGAGAAGGAGTAATTCAGGGTTGGATCATAGGCTTATCCTAACTCCTAAAACCCAACTCCTGGCATCTTTAGATTTTTTTAACTGTGTGGTTGTATTGTGATAGAAATTCTTCCTTTACATTAATATACCAATGAAAACAAAGAACGCTGTTAAAAGATTCAGGGAAAAATATTTGAAATTAAGTATTCTTTTGACTTAAAATCTTCTTTCATCTCACAGCAGGGCCAACTTAAAAAACAATCGGAAGTAAATGTATATAATGTTGAAACGCTGTCGTTTTCAAAGTCAGGAACAGGAGAAGTTGTCCTCCATTGCAGAACTGTAGGAAGACTAGCCGTCTATGGCTATCCACAAAATGAATAATTGATAAAGACTGGAAACATGACCAAAAGTTACATTGATTTCTACAAGTAACAGGACTGTTGTAGGTAAGCCAAGTGAGTCTCTAAGATATTAGAAATGGATACATTTGGCGACTAACTCAGAAGAGAGGTAGACTAAAATGCAAACGCATTTATACTTCTTTAAATCAGAAAAATTAAGAAATATAATTAAGAATATTTATAAAAGCAACATACCTATTTTAGTCAGGACTCTAATTTGAAATGCAAAACCACTATAGAGAATGTTTCAAAAATCCAAATCACTGTTTCTAATGAAAATAACCCGTGCGATAATATTTCTCTCCAAATTTATCGTTTTTAAAGATTTTACTTCTAATTCTATATATATGTTTATGTCTGACTGTGAGTTTGCGCACATGAGCACCAGTCACCTCAGAAGCCAGAAGAGCATAGCAGATATGCTGACCTTGGAGGTACGACAATGGTGAGCTGAGACCTGCATCCTGATCCTCTTAAAGAGCAGTACACACTTATAACCAAGAAGCCGTCTCTACAGACCTCGATTTATGACTTTGTTTTACTTTTTAAGTGAGCATAGAAAGTTCAATTTATCTCTAAATCCAATGAAGAGTCAATTATATGGGATGAATAGTTTTCCCTAAAATGAGTTTGTAAGACCTAAGGGGCAAGAAAAATTGAATTTCTGAATAGTTTGGAGAAAGGCAAAGACGGAGAAACATCTCCCCACCAGCTATCAAACCTTTATGTGTTTCCTTCCCACACACTACATGGTTGAAAGTTATATCATATCCTTTGTCACTGGCTATTGAAATCTCTGCATGGAGTAATTTGTGACAAACACTCTGATCAAGCACTATTGTGACAGCTAAATCACACATCACAAAACAATGTTGATGAGCACAGGAAATTTACTGGAGAGCAGACTGGAGAAATGTAAATCTCACAGCAGGAGACCCACAGAGATGAGCTCATACAATACAATAAACACCTTTTCATTTTTTTCTTTTTTTTCACCCTGGGTCTACTGGTTGATGGAGCAGGGATTAAGGATAAAAATCTAGATTTTTTGATGTTGTTGTTGTTAGCCAGAGATTGATGTTTGGCAAGAGAGGAGCCAGGAGTGCTTTCAGTAGCATCCCAGTGTTAGACAAAATTGGAGAACGGAGGGCTCAAGATCCAGGTGCAAAGAAGAGGGGAGGGATATAATCCCAAGAGATGCTCGTATTGTTCCCACGTGATTTGTTTAATTGTGAAGGGGTAAGAGAAAAGGAAAGGCTAAATGGTGAGGCTAAAGGGCTCTGGAGAAATACACACGGAGGGACCCATGGCCCCAGCTGCACATGTAGCAGAGGATGGCCTTGTCGGGCATCAATGGGAGGAGAGGCCCTTGGTCTTGTGAAAGCTCCATTCCCCAGTGTAGGGGAACATCAGGGCGGGGAGGCGAGGAGTGCGTGGGTGGGTGGGGGAGCACCCTCATAGATCAGGAGGAATGGGGAAGGGATAGGGGGTTTGCGGAGGGGAAACTGGGAAGGGGGATGATATTTGAAATGTAAATAAATAAAATAACCGATAAAAAAAGGGGGAGGGGGGACTCCGGAGAACAAAGCGATTCTGGACTGCTGGAGTGGTCAGCACTCAGAACCCGCCAAGGGAAGAGCGACAGTTAGGTCCACGTGACTGGAGACCTAAGGGAACTAATGAAGCAGAAACCAACCAACCCTTGTACAAACTCTAGCTCAGGTTTAACTACATTTTCTTTGGATTAAGCTACAGAACGATTAATATATCTCAGCACTGTGAAACATTTTTGTGTCTCGCTCGTGTATAATTTTTAACTAAAAATTTACCAGGCACACAAAGTGCTTCCAAGACCTCCAACATTTAATGTCCGAACACTAGGTGGTACACACCTGTAATTCGACAATGTGGGAGGTAGAGGCAGAAAGGTTAGGGAGTTCAAGGTTATCTTCAGCTACACATCAAGTTTCAGGCTAGCCTGAGCTACATGAGACCCTGCTTTAAAATAACCAACAAAAGCTAACTAAGCAAATAAATAAAGCTGTAACGGCTTAAACTTAAATAATTATTTAACACAATTTTATCTGAAGTCAGGAATCGTTAGGGTTCAGTATTGTGAGAGTATTTACACAAAGCTCTGTTGAGACTGGAACAGGATTAGGATCTCTCTGCTTCTACCACCTTTCTCAGAGTCACGTTCCAGTAAGAGACTGTGAATGTCCTTATATGCCACCAGGCTTCCAGTAGAGCACAGCTGTGTCCAGGCAGACATGGTGCTGGAGAAGGAGAGAGTTCTATGTCTTCATCCAAAGGAAGCCAGGAACAGACAGTTTCCAGGAAGCTAGGAGAAGTGTCTGCGAGCCCCACCCCTACAGCGACACACTTCCTCCAACAAGGCCACACCTCCTAATAGTGCCATGCCCTGGGCCAAGCATTTTCAAACCTCCACAGGTACCCACCACACCAACCACTAACATGGATTAATTTTTACTGGTTCAGAACCTAATATAAACTGAATAATTTAAAATGCACTAGGCTATAGGGATGTAACTCGGTTGGTCCAGTGCTTGCCAACCATGCGTAGAGCTCTGCGTGGTGGTGTGTATCTGTAATCCCAGGACTCAGGAGGTAAAGGCAGCCAGGTCAAGAACTGAAGGTCATTCTTGGCTGCATAGTTAGAGACCAGCCTGGGATACATAAGCCCCTGTTGCATTAAAAAAAGGCATTTATTTGTTTATTTTTTTTAATGGCATATAAATAGAGAAGGAAACAATCAAGGAAAGAAGCAACCTTCAAAGAACGGGAGAGAAATCTTTGCCAGCTCTACAGAAGATACATATCTAGACTGTTTAAAAAACAGAAACAAACCACAAACAAAAACCCAATACCAAAAAAAAGATCATCCATAAAAAAATAACCCCAACAACAAATTGGTATAGATCTGAATGGAGAACTCTCAAAGAAAATACAGATGGTTAAAAATACTTCTAAAGATGTTCATCATCCTCAGCCACCAGAGGAATCCAAATTCAAACTACTCTGAGATTCCATCTTACCCCAGTCCGAATGACTATCATTAAGAAATCCAAATGGTGATGAATGCTGGAGAAGATGATGCTTATCTACGTTGGTAGTGTCAATCTGCCTTCTACATATTTATGCTTAAACCCACAGGAAAGTGAGAGTCTCAGCTTTAATCTCAGAAGCTTCTCCACCTAGCGGCTCACGTGGGAGAATGAAGACAGCTGTGGCTGCCCAAGGTAAAGCCTGTGCACAAGATGAGCGCTCAGCCCTTATGGAGACACTTATATCATACACTGCAAGGACCAGCGACATTGTGGAAAGGAGATCGGAAAGAATGTGAGAGTGAGAAGACAAAATGAAGAGATGGGCGATGTCATCCTTTGGACCAAAAAGAGACATTGCAATCCTGAGCTCACAGCAGCTAGGTGTGCCTACAGTGGGTCTGAAAAAGAATGGGCTTTTCAACAGTCAGGTAGAATGGAGGGTCCCTAGCCTTACTGCTGCATTATTGTCTACCCATAGGTTCAGGGTGTGAGATATCGTTGCCTTCAACTGTCTACCCACTCGCTGACCTCTCCAGGCTCCAACGGGCCTTTCTAATCCAATGGTCACACAATGGGCATTTCCAATCCAAATGGCTCATAAAATAAAGCTATAAGTCATGTGTGTGAGACAGTAACTGGTAGAAATGAGGGCAGTTTGATAGGGAGAAGGAAATGTGTGTGTGTGTGTGTGTGTGTGTGTGTGTGTGTAATCAGAATGGATACTGTAGAAGAATGAAACAGTCAAACATAAAAATTAATTGAAAAGGGCTGATGAGGGACTTTTTTTTTTGATCATAGTTAATTTGGGCAGAGACAGACTGGTATTTACTTCTGAAGAAGTCACTGCTCTTGTAATAAGAAGTAAATGACAAGGGTTAGAAGCCTATGCAAATAAACATCCAATCAGCAGCTATCTTTAGCACAACAGCAAACCAGATCACAGTTGTGTTTAATTTTTGTCCACTTACTTGAAAGGGGAAATATCAGGGAAGGAAAGGAATTATCTGAACTAAACATATTTAATATAATTTGTGGTAAATGTTTTATGTTCTAATAGAAGCAATCAAGTCATCTAGAAATTAAGAATAGGAGGGACCACATATAGAAATATAATGAAATTATGGAATCATTACTTTCTTTTTTTTTCTTTTTTTTATTTATTTTTTTATTTTTTTGAGACAGGGTTTCTCTGTGTAGCCCTGGCTATCCTGGAACTCACTTTGTAGACCAGGCTGGCCTCGAACTCAGAAATCCTCCTGCCTCTGCCTCCCAAGTGCTGGGATTAAAGGCGTGCGCCACCACCACCCGGCGAATCATTACTTTCTAATATTATTTTTTTCTCTTTTACTTACTGCAGAGATCATTCACACACTCATTTTCTCCGCACATAGAGCAGGGGTCTCCTTTCGTGTAAGGTCTGAAGCCTATCATATTTCCTCTGCCAAAACAGGAAATACTTATTAACCAGTGCCACTTTGTTAAATGTATCGATCTCTATAAAAGTTTTTCTGTCTTTCACTAAGTCGTGAATGTTAAAAAGAAAGAAAACAGTAAAGCCTGCTGTTTAATAGAAGACTCATTTCCTATATACTAAGAAACCATTAAAACTTTTTAAATTTTAAATTTTATTTTATATTATTTCTTTTATTAATTTTTCATTTAAAATTTATTTATTTATTTTTATTTAATTCTTAACATTTTTTTAAAAATTAGACTATAGGGTGACTGTACAAGCTTGCAATCCCAACACTCAGGAGGCAGAGGGGCAGAGGCAAGTGGATCTCTGTGAGTTAAAGGATAGTTCAGTCTGTGTAAAGAGTTTTGGGCCAACCACAGATACACAATGAGACCTTGTTTCAAAAAAAAAAAGAATCAAAAACCAAATAACAATAATGATGATGGAAAAATAGAGAATATACATCACTTCCCCCTTCCCTTTTCATCCTCCAACATGCCCCAACCCCCCTGCTCTCCCTCTCTCTCTCTCTCAATACACACGCAGGATAAGGGGAGAGAACTAGCTCTGTCCGTTTGGTATTGCTTATATGTCTATGCTCGTGATTTCAGGGCTGAGCACTTGATATTGGATAACCCATTTAGGGGACTCATCCCTGGGAAAAACAGTTTCTCCAGCTCTCAGAAGTCCTTAGTTGCTGCAGTTCTTTGTATCTTTGTATAGGAGTGGGACTCCATTTTCCCTTTGTGCTGGGATTTGTTTTTAGGCTCTAATTGCCATTTTTATGTCTTTTATATCCAGCACTCAACAAAATACGGCTTACAAGTTAAATATGGCTCAAGTCTCTTCTGTACAGTCTATGAGTTAAAAATAAGGGGTTACTGAAAACGTAAAAACAAAGATCTACATGTGACAGAGTATCTATAGCATGCAAAACTCAGCATGTTCACCATATAGTACTTTACAAAAAGAGATTTATGATATTAACTATAATGTTTACTATTCGTTCTTATAGGTGCCCTATATAAGGTAAGATATTTCTTTCTATTTTGAATTTGCTGAGTTGTTTCTTTTTAAATTTTGTGTGTGTATGTGTGTTATACATGTGAGTGTAGGGGTTCAGAGATATAGGAACCCCCCCCCCCAACTCAGTGGTTCTCAACCTGCCAGTCATGACCCCACAATCCGGCGGGGGTGGTGCTCACATGTCAGATATCCTACATATCAGATATTCACATTTTTGATTTTTAGCAGTAGCAAAATTATAGTTATGAAGTAGCAACAAGATACTTTTATGGTTGGGGGGGTCATCACAACATGAGTAATTATATCAAAGGGTTGAAGAATTAGAAAGGTTGAGAACCACTGTTCTAGAAGATGTTGGTTCTGGGAATCAAACTCAGGTCCTTGGCAAGAGTGATCTGAGACCTTGACTGCTGAGCCATCTTTCCTACTGAGGTGTTCGAGATATTAAATATAAGTCTTTTGTCTAACACTTGTGTTTATAACAAGAAGTTTAAATTTTTATCTCCTCCACCTTGCAAGAGTTTTATGCAAATATTTTAATCTCCCCAACATGCAGTAAAAACTTTCCTACACAAAGGCATCTGTTATATTCCAGGGATCTGATAACAGGATGCTGTGACCCTTTTCCTCTGAGGACTAAGCTCCTTGCCCCTCCTCCTTCATTTCTTAGGCACTAATTCTTTTAAGACTAGCCAATCAGGTAAAACGGTGAGGTTGGACGTCAGCCAATGGGGAAAACGACACAGTCACCTGACTTCGAAGAAAAACCAAATGCAGTCCTCTCTGTGATTTCCCTTTTTGAACACACCCTCTCACTTAAGCGTAAGCTTACCTTGTCCAGGCACTTCATTTAGAGTGGTGATCTCTTTCTTTGTGACCTGGAGCTTACCCACCCCCCAAATTTTCCTGAACCCCTTTAATTTATTGACCCCCCCTTTATTTCCTTATTTCCCTCCCTCCACTCTTCCCAGTTCTTTCCCACCTCCCCTTCCACCTGGATCCACAACCTTTCCGCTCTTATTAGACAACAATCAGGCTTCTACGGGATAATAATAATAAAATTAAATATAATAAAACCAAACAAAAACTAACACGCCAGGATAGGACAAAGAGCCCAACAAAATTGCTAGAAACAGAGCCACTTGCCCTGGGTTAGGGATGGGTGTGTGTGTCCACTTCTTTCAAGGACACTTCTTTCTAGGACCCTGAGTGGTGCAGACCCGCACGGTCACTGAGCGTGCTTCCCAGTCTCTGTGAGTTCGTATGAGCTCTGACTTTGCTCATATCGACTGAGAAGGCCTTGTTGCCTTGGCGTCCTCTACCTCCTCTAGTTCTTAGACTCTTTCTGTCTTCTCTTTCTAGAGCTTCCTTGAGCCCTGAGGGGAGGGATTTGATGGAGACATCCTGTTTAGGGCTGAGAATGAACTTATTTCTAACAACCAGGAGTGAATATTTTTCACTGAATCTATTGAAATGGCCATGCGATTCTCATTTCATGGTGATCAATGCAAGTGAATAAATTTAGTATTTCAGAATGTTTAAATCAGCCTTTTATAGTGGGAAACTTCTTTCTAGATAATTATGCTTTTAAGTTGTATTCAATTGATAAATTTTGTTTAGAATTTTTATGTCTGTCCTAAGGTATAGTGTTCTACAGATTTCCTTTATTTTTTTTTTCTTGTGTAATTTGTACCTTTTAAGGAACTTTGCTATTTAACCCAAGCCACTACGTTTGTGGACCCGACCATATTATTTTCGTTATGTTATATGTAAAACATATAGTGCTATTTTCTGAACATTGTTGATGTCTTTCTTTTTCTTCCACTGAGAGCAGCTTTTTGCTGATTTTCTCTCTCTTTTTTTGTTATTTTATTTGCTCTATTTATTTAACTAATTCTGTTTACTTTGGGCTTAATGTGTCCCTCCCCCAAATCTCTTAGGTGGGTTATAGGAGACAGAGAGATTCTTGGGCTCACAGATGAGCATCAAGAAAACTAGGAATGTTAAACACGGAGTGTTGTCTTTTAAAGGGAGGAGCAGGGCATATACAACCAGTCCACCCAGAAGTCTGGGAATGGAGATAGTTAACACTTGTGACCCCTGTACTATCTGTATAGCCAAACTAGGCTCCTCAGACTCTTACATTTACCTCAGACAATCTATAACACTAGCCTCCCCTAGACCTTTATCAGGAGCATTTAAGATAGTTTACTGACCAAGCCATCTTCCCAGCCTCTACTTCTCAAACTTAACAGTTTCCATCATTTCTATCCTCATGTTGAAACAGTTCAGGGGAAGAGAGACTTCTCAGTTATGCAGATCTCTAGCCCCAGGCCATTTTCACCTTTAAAATTAATTTTGCAGAGGGAGACGACATCAAAGATACTTTAGAGTCTAACCTAAGATTTTGTTTTTGTAAACGTCTGGGTTGTTGTTTTGTTTTGAGACAGGGTCTCTCTATGCAGCATCGGCTGTCCTGAAACTCCTTATCTAGACGTGGCTGGCCCTGAACTCACAGAGCTCCAATATCTCTGCCTCCTGAATGCTGGAATTAAAGGTGTGCTCTACCACATCCCGCTTTGTAAACATTCGTTAGCAGCAGTTAGTTCAACTTAGAACATTTAAAAAAAAGAAAATTAACTTACGCTGGCCCATAATTACATGCAAATAGCCCAGCTGAAGCTCCCAAAAGATGAGGACAATTTGAAACTGCACAACCAATTTTAAATGTTTTGGCCCAAACTACCTATAAGAAAAGGAATTGAAAAGGTAACATACTAAACAATCCATATAAACAATAAGTTATGAGAATATGTATAATCGTAATTATGCTACCTATATACATATGTATGTTTACTGCACTTATTTTTAACATCTAACACATTAAGTTGTAATTTGTTAGGGCTGCTGTCATAGTGGCTGAATGGTTTTTCTTAAGAAATAGTTATCATAAACAGAAAGGATAACTTATTAAGTGTATCATAGTGTAATACATTGTTAACAAAATCGCAAGTTCTTCTAGATAACCTAGAAAACATTTTAATTCTCTCCATGGTCATACTACAAGAAACATGAAGCTCAGACTTGGACTAAAAACAATAATTTACTTTGTTCTTAGGAAAAAAGTGTTACTAAATTGATTGCATAGCTGCTGCTTTAAGTTTGCAGCTTTAAAAATATTCATACCTTTGCCAAGTCATAAGAAAGGCATGTGACATTTATTTAAATGGTCAATGGCAAGAACAGTGACATTTAAATTTTTTTTGAGGTCCAAGGAAAACTAATTTCAAAAGAAGAAGTGTTGTATGGAAAATTAACCACAAGAAAGAGCGAAAGATGTGTCGAACATCTCAAGTCCCTCGCACCAATGGTAAAATGTAATTTTTTTTTCCCTATTCTCCAAATGAAAAGAGAAAGGGGATATTTTATTTATCCCTCTTGAAAATGAAATAATCTAAGGAAAAAAATGTGATTAGACAGAGTCAAATTTTTAAACTTTTTAAACTTTACGATTCCGTCAACAAAACAAATTAAACTATTTGACAAATGGGGACACCGATCACTTATTCTCAGGACTGAAGCACTGCTATAACTCATCATTTTGCTGAACATATTTGAACGGCTCTTTGGCTGCCTTGAGCACAGTTCAAGAACAGGCATGGCAAGCTGAGGACTAAGAGATGAACATTGCTTCTCACCACATATCCAGCTCAGAGTGGCAGAGTTAGTCTCTCATTTAATAAAAATAAAATTAGGTTAATTGTTAAAGGATCCTTTCATTTTGAATGTTATAAAGTTACTAAATAGGACAGCTACAAGCGTATGTACGTTTCTAAGGAATGTTTCGGACCTGGTTTATTAATATCTGTGCTGTAAAATTCTAGTATGTGCTCAGTGTGCTTGGATGTGCGGGATGTGTGGCATTTCATGCTCATGTGCAGATGCACAGACTCCTGCATGGATGGAAGCAAGAAGTGGATGCCAGGTTCTTGCTTGATTGTTCTCTATCATATTCTCTGGAAACAAAGTCTCTCATTAAACTGTCTTAAGGTTGTATGTCCAGAGAGCCCAAGGGATATTCCTGTCTCTCCTATGCTTCCTTCCTTGTCAACTGCCCTTCCTGGGGTTTTGTACAGGGTTGGTCATGCATGAAACATTCCCTGAGTTTTACATGGGTTCTGGGGATTCAAATTAAAGTCCTTATGCCTACATATCAAAGTGCTCTTAAGTATTAATCCACATCCTTGTCCCTGCTTGTTTTATTTAAATTGTGATCTTTTTAGGATTGAGAATGGTGAAGGTATAGCTTCAAAGTATGGTCCTCTCATGGCATGGACTAGGTCTAAAATTGATACTTACATGAGTGCAACTTCAACACAAAATAAGTAAATGACACATGCAAGGCATCTTTAACCCATTTTGTTTTAAGCAAACATTGGTAAATAAATAACATTATGTAGTTGTACTAGTAAGAAGGATGAATTTATTCTCAGTTATTTAACATCTTTGGTCAGAGAGCGATTCTGTGAAGAAGGAAACTTCCAGGTTCCATTTGAGCTTGTGTGCCAGTCATAAATAGCTACCCATGTTTGACATCACAGTTTAAGATGAAAGAGATATTTGAGACTGTGTTCTCCTTTCATGACAACAGAAGAAAATGCAAAGACTCTGCTTCAGACAGTTGGGTGTAGGTTTTTCTTCTTGTTAACAGGACACCTGACACTGGATCCCAGTCTCCCAATCTTCCCAGCTAGAGACAAACTACATTCTTTACCAAGAGCATCAACTCTGATGCCCTGAAAACCCTCAAGACCTAAAAAAGAACAAACCTCTGTTGTACTGAAAACTTGGAAACTTCATGTTTCTTTCTTCACTGGGCCTCTAATAAAAACTATTTGCTTAACATGTTGCTGATAAGACTGTTCACTACTCAAGATATTCATGAGCTTATAGTATAAAAAGAACAATTACTGAGCATCAGATAAGTACCAGTCACTGTGCTCCATCCTGCTGATATAAAGGGGAATTGGGAAAGACATAATTAAATAAATGGCATAAAATAGCAAAATAATTTTAAGACACTAAGAATGTTAATTCAATTTAGATAGATGGGTGAGTTTGGTCAAGCAAAGTAGCTCTTCCTGTTGCTTTAGCGGCCTCTGTAACATGTCTAAGAGCAAGGCTTAGCAAAATGGATTTCTATTTCTCATAAAATGTAGAAACTAGGGCAGATGTATATATCTACAGGCAGTGACAAAAATAAGGAAAAGTATAAGAAATAGTGTTTTCAAGTTCCTGGACATCTGAGAGACTAAGGGCTCCATGGGGGTGACCTTAGCCAAAATGCCCAACATCGGTGAGAGGGAACTCAAGGAGCCCACCTCCAGTAGATAGATAGGGCCTCAAGCAGAGGGACAGAATTACTAAGACACAGTCAAAATTTTGGACCCAGAGCAGTTCCTGTCTAAGAGAACAACAGGGACAAAAAATGGAGAAGAGGCTGAAGGAAAGACAGCCCAATGACTAGCCCAACTTGGGATTCATCCATGGGAGGGCACCAAGGCCTGATACTATTACTGATGATATGATGTGCTTAGAGATGGGAGTCTAGCGTGGCTGTCCTGTGAGAGACCCTACCATCAGCTGACTGAGACAGATGCAGATGCTGACACCCAACCATTGAACTGAAGTCAGGAATCCTTATGGTTGAAGTAGGGGAAGGATTGAAGAAGCTGAAGGGAAGAGAGACCCCATAGGAAGACCAGCAGTCTCAACTTACCCAGACCCCAGGGAGCTCCCAGAGACTGAGCCACCAACCAGGAGCACACATGGACCAGTCAGAGGCCCCTGGCACAAATATAGGAGAGGTCTACTTGGTCAGGCTGTAGAGAGATGATGGGCCTAATCCCCAAGAGACTTGAAGCCCCAGGGAAGGGGGAGGCCTGATTGGGGAGGGAGGGTTGGATATTGGTTCTAATGCTTTGATTCAATTGGGAATCTGGGTGTCCAAACGCTAAAGGTCTTTGTCCCCAGTTGGTCTTTGATCAATTAATAGAGATGCCAGAGGCTAGGCAAATGGAGATAGGGCAGGACCTTTAGAGTTGCAGAGGCCAGGATGCAGGGGGAAGAGATAGAGTATTCTCAGGACTCGGGGAAGAAGGATGGGAGGCAGAAGGGACAGGAGGTAAGACCAATCAACCATGTGAGATTTTGGGCACTTCCCCAATTGGGCCTGGGGTAACAGGGAAAGATTTAGGAGTGCCCAGCCTTTGAGGTAGCCAAGGCATTTAAAAAATAAACTAATGTGTGTGTGTCTTTCATTCGAGGATCCAAAGGCAGCTCCTGGGTGGGTGCATGTGTTCCAGAGCAGCGGAGTTCAAACTCATCGCTACAAGGGGGGAGCACTTCTCAGAGGCAATTGGGAGGAGGAATAGGATGAGTAACTGTGGGAGGGGGGATCTAGAGGGGGTGGGAATGTAAATAAATAAAATAATAAAAATTGAAAAACAAATAGATAGGATATCGCACAAGGTCCCCCCCCCCCCCGCCCCAGGACTAGACTGTGGTAAATTAGATTGATTAAAATAACCACTTTCTACTTTAAAGAATAGATAATGAAAGAATATAGTATAAGGAGTTGGTTATTAGCATTTGACATTCATAAGGTTTACAATGAATCCAGTACGTCACAAGATTAACTTTTATAAATTGCGTTTATAATGACATTGATAAAGCATGACTAAAAACACAGAAATGTGAGACACAATGCAGGCCAGAACCCAAAACACTAACAAATAAGACAATAGTAAAAACACCAGAGGAATGATTTCTCCTGGGCTTTACATGGTTTTAAAGCAGAGTATGAGATACTAGGTGTCCAGTATACTAAACATGATGAGATAGCCCTCCAAGGTGATGCACTCCTTTAATCTCAGCACTTGGGAGGCAGATGCAGATGGATTTCTGTGATCTTGAGGCCATCCTCGCCCAGAGAGTGAGTTCCAGACCACCCATGGAAGTGAGATGTTTTCCAAAGCAGAAGAGTTCAAAGAAACAAACTTCTAGAAATGTAAATTTTAGTATTTAAGGCTGAAAATAAACTAAATCCACCCCAACTGGTCCACCTAGTCAGAGCTTTTACATTCTTTTCTCTGTCCTAGGCGGCTGAATCTGAATGATACTCCCTTCTATCCACCCGTCTCAACTCCCCAGATCTAGCCCAAGTCCCACATCTAGTGCATGGAACTAATCTGGCTACCCTAGGCTGTAGATGCCCACTTTCATGCTCTGGCCAGGACAAGCACCAGGTGCTCCCAACCTACAGTCCCCTCTGTTACCATAATCTAATCTCTGCACTTAGTCAGGTGCTTCACACCTTGCTCCAGGGACCTGTGATGTTAATCCTCTTGATCCTCCCTCCCATGCACCTTTCCCAACCAGGGATCTACCCCCAAACTTTCAGCCTGAACTAGAACACATGTAGACCAGACTAGCCCCTGTGTACATCTGACTTCATTCTACCAAAGACATATCCAAACGTTAGGCCCAACCTGTTGTAATCTGTCTCAACTTTTTCTGTCCATATCAGACACAGAACTAACAAAAGTGGTCTTCATGCACAGATCTCATCACAGAAATACAATTAAAAAAAAAAGATCAAGGCAGTAACTCCTTTCTTTCCAAATCTACCTGTCCTGTAGAAAGGTTTGCCGATGAGAATCACTTATATGAACTCCTGAACACAGAACTTTAAAGGATAAGTATAAACTTTATCAAAAAATTCAAGGAGTTTAAAGAAACAGAGAAATAGCTCAACGAACATAAAGAGAATGAACTTGAAGAGCATAAACTCTTGAGTGACGCTAAAGAAAATGCAAATGGAGTCTAATGGAGATGATGAAGGTAGTCCAGGACTTGACAGTCTTAATGCCATAGAACAGATCTTCAATGAGATCACAGAAGAAATGTCTCCAAATTAAGGAAGGACATATACATACAGTTATAAGAAGCACAGAGAGCACCACATACACCACAAGGAGAGGTACTGAAGAGATCTCAAGCTGTAATGAAGATGGGCTTAGCAAATACTATACAATGCAATACAATGCAATGCAATGCAATGCTATACAATACAATACAATACAATACAATACAATACAATGCAATACAATACAACACAACATAGCACAACACAACACAATACAATACAATACAATTAGAATGAATCAAACTGAACATAGAATGTTAGGACTGAAAAATAAAGTATCTAGAAAAAAAATGAACAAAAAAGCTAACAAAAAAAAACATAGGAAGAGAATACACAGGAGATATGGGACACCATGAAAGGACTAAGCCTTTGAATGATAAGAATAGAGAAGGATGAACAATCTTGGGTCAAAAGAACAAATCTTCAACAATTTTCAGAATTGAAAATTTCCCCAGACTAAAAAAAGACACACCGACACAGACAGGAGAAGTACACAAGTTACCACACAGAAAAAAACCAGAAAGGAAACTCTCCATGGCATATCATAATTAAAACATCAAGTATATAGAACAAAGAGAATATTGGGTGCTGCAAGAGAAAAACAGAAGATACACCTAAACAAAAACCCATCAGAACAGCAGCTCTTTTTTTTTCCCCAACAGAAAATGTGAAGGTCCGAAGAGCCTGGAGCAATGTTTCCTTGTCTTAAAAGACCACGACTACCAGCCTAGATTTATGTACCCACAAAACCTGTCTGCCCTAGTTGTAAGAAAAAAAACTTTCCATGATCTAAAAAGCCTTTAAAAAATGTCATAACCAACAGATAAAACCTAAAGAAAAGATAGGAAGCAACATTTGAGGGGGCTGAGCATAGCTAAAAGACTTTAGGAAGAAACAATTAAAGCTATATTACTGAAACAGAGTACCTCTGAGAACACAAATAATATCACTAAAAATCAACAAACCAGCAACCATAATTAACCCATACCTTTCAATAATAACATCACATGTTAGTGGCCTCAATTCTTCAATCAAAACACAAAGACTGACTGAATGATCAAGAAATGAATGAAATCTGTTTACAAGTAATGTATCCTAGCTTTAAAATTAGGCAACATTGTAGAGTACAAGAATAGACAAAAGGACTCCAAATAGGGGACCAGGAGACAAGCAGTTTTCACTATCCTAGTGTCCAACAAAATAAATTTCATAGAAAAACTAATCAGAAGAGATAAAGAGGAACACTTCATTCTAATTAAAGGGTCAATTAACCAAGAAAGCAATACCATTTTAAACATTTGTGCACTAAGCTCTGGTATCCAATTTCATAAAAAAAAATGTACCTCTGGAATTAAAGAAAAAAACTTATCATCAAGTAATCAACAGTAGGTGATTTCAATAACCCACTTTCCTCAATAGACAAGTCATCTGGACAAAAAAAAAATTAAGCAAACATTAGAATTAAATGTCATTATACATGAAATGGGGTTAGCAGTTATCTCCAGAAAATTCCACCCAAACACTGAGGAATACACATTCCGCTCCCCAGCACACGGAAGCCTCTGTAAAACAGACAACATCTCGGGATACAAATCTTCACAAATTCAGAAAGACTGAAATAACCATGTATCCTCTCTGACCACAATGCACTAAACCTTAGAATTGACAACAAGCATATTACTAGCATGTACACCAGCTCATGGATATTAAATAAGTCGACAAACGGATGAAAGAAGAAATCAAGAAAGAAATCAAGAATTTCCCGGAACTAAATGAAAATGGAAACACAGAACATATGGAGCCCTGTGAAGGAAATGAATAGCTCTATGTTTCTCTCTTTCGAAACAAACAAAATCGGCCTTTCTGAATGTGTGAATATGGGATAGGAAAAAAAAAAACCCAGACATTTAGATAGATTTAGACTTTTCAGTTGCTGTAAAGAGGCAGCATGGCCCAAGCAACTTGAAAAGCAAAGCACTGGATTGGGGGTCTGCTTACAGTTTCAGAGGGTGAGTCCATGATCATCACTACGGAGTAAGAAAGACAGCAGTTTGGCAGGTATGGTGCTGGAGTTACACCTTTATCCACAGACAGCAGGTGAAGAGTGAGGTTGGCTTGGTGTGGGCTTTTGAAACCTCAAAGTCCACCCTCAGTGACATATCTCCTTCAACAAGAGCACATTTCCTAAACCTTCTCCCCAAAGTTAACTATACAGCTTTCCCACTGGCTTGCTCTCAGGGACCTATCAGCTATTTATGTCATCATCTGCCACTGCCAGGTGCACCAAATGTGTGCTGCAGACAAAGGGGCCCCCACCCCACCTACCCTAAGAACTCTCTGCATTCTCTCTCCTCTGTCCTCCTGTTTCTCGATGATGATCCCTATCTCTCTGTCTTCCTATCTGCATGATGACTTCTCTGGCCCAGTTCTCTGAGACTAGTGACCCCTCCCTGCAAAGGGTTATTTACTTTTAACCTAGTCTGATCTGTCCTATAATTGCCTTATAGTGGAGAAGAAACCTATTACTAGTGACCAAGCATTCATTTATACGAGTCTGTAACTTTGTGTTGCCCAATCCCAGCTGATAGATTTATAATACAACTCCTTTATGTAAGACTCAGGGATCATAGTGGAAGGAGTATAAGCCATACTAATTAAGTTCTATCAGCATAGATCCCTAAACAAGACCTGAAGGAACAATAGACTTGCTCACAAGACCTGAAGGATACCAATAGACTTGCTAACAAGGAAGTAGAGGAATCTTACTGGGTTTCAAGTCTAGACAAAGATCTATAGGCAACTAAAGAATGCTAGGATGGGAGGAACCATCTTACCCAGGGAAGGAACCAAATTTGTTATCCAATACCAAGTGATCAGCCCTGAAATCATATACACAACATTATGCAGACTGAACAGGTTGTATTTATGTATTTAGGAACACTTACGTGTCTACACATATGTTACAACAATGAAAGAAATGGCGGTCATAAATTTGAAGCCAGCAGGCAGGGGTATAGAAGAAGGACTGAAGGGAAGAAAGGGGATGGGGGAATATGATGTAATCAAATTTTAATTTCAAAAAAGAAAAAAAGTAAACTAAATCAAATTAGTGAGACATTAGCATGTAGAAGAAATGACTATGGGTTAAAGACACAGAATTAAAGTTATCAAATTGATCACAGGGAGAAAAATACCATAAACATCATAGAGACATCAAACTGGCAAGAGAAAAATACCATAAACGTCATAGAGACATCAAACTGGCATGATTCAAGCTTATTTCCCATGCTGGTAGCAGGCAACTAGGAAGAAAGACCTACTGTGAGAAACAGTCACGCGTGTTTTCCAAATGTATTTTAATCTATAGATTGAGTGTGGTAAGCTCTAGATTCTACAGCACAAGGAATGAGTGAACACCAAGGTACCTTATGTACCTTATGTAAAGTCGATCAAGACACAAAAGCAACCATAGGTGAGGAAAAGCCAGAAGGAAGAATGAGACATCACAGCAGATTTCCTCAAAGCAATGTAAAGAATATGTCAGTAGAGTCACATCATTTTATTGGAATCCCCAATAAAATGGAGGTCTTTTTTTTTTATGGATGCAAAATAAATACTAAAAAGATCGTCTTGTAACTAAAGTGAACAAGACAACTATTTAATAACTTGCCAAGTATGTACCTGTGTATAATGGCCACATGTTTTAGAACAGGTATTCTGAACATAATTATAATCTTTACTTTCATTGTACCAACTAAGAACAACATCTTCTGGTTGGTTTTTTAGTGCGCCCAAATATATATTTTCTCCAATATAGTCAAAATCCTGAAGACATCCATATCGCTTTGAAGTACAGGGATTATGGGAAAATTTGCACTCTTTAGTCCATGATTTGGCCAGTTTTGCCAGTGAATTATCCCAAACCTGAAAAAATGAAAAAATTCAATTGAATGGTACATATATTAGTAGATATATTAATTTTAGCTCTTTAGTAAAAGCATTTTTTTTTGTTATTTGTTGTCTTCGTTGCTTTCTTATTTACATCCAAATACCCGAAAGAAACAGCTTAAAGAAGTTAGTTTGAAACACCATCTCAGAGGGTTCAGGACATGGTTACTTGGCACCGTGTTTCTGGGCCTCTCATGAGGCAAACATCAGGAGCTTCTTTGTAGTGATCAAGAAGCAATAAGAAACTGGAACAGGAAGTGGTTAGGGCAAAAGCCCAGGGGCCCTGCCTAAGCCTGCCTCCCCAAACCTACCTCCTCAACCCTGCCTCCCCCATTCCCACCTCACCAACCCCACCTCATCAACGTGGCCTCCTAAAGACTAGAAATGTACCTCCAGAAATGTAAGAAAATAGGACAGTTGTGTCACTGCAATACCAAAGTCAACAACTTCTTGTAATCTTGTCTCAGGGAGGGCTAGCCAGTGTCACCAACCTGGACAACTGCCTCCCACCTCAGAGTAATGTCACATTCAGGCCCTCAACTTGTTGTGATAATTGTACTCTAAAGTGTATCCCAAGCCTTTTATGCCCGAAGTAGTAAACTTTTCGACAGATCGTTAACACCACTCAGAAGGACACCCCTGTAGAGCACAGGAGCAAATTCCAGGAGTATACCAGACTTTCCTTGCTTCTCAGTGATGTGAGATGTACAAGCACAATTGTTAAACATTAAAACAATGCTCCCACTCTCTAGCCGGCAGCCCATGAGTGCTCCGGGCTTCACCGAGATGATCTGTGATGCTTTGTCCAAACATTAAAAGTATGATTTGTAAATAACCCATGATGTCTTACCCCAACTGGCCATTCTCAAGAACCGATGGAGCTGAAATGTACCGTTTTCCAAAATGGGGAAATCTCTGCATCTTACCTATCCACTCAAGGGTGATTCTTTCTTTTCCTCTGAAAAATTCGTCTACTAACGTGTGAAAACGGATTCTGGTCTGCTAAATCATGTTTCATTCCCCCCCCCCCGCCCCCGCTTAAACTCATTGTTCTGAACAGCATCCTGATCTTTCTCACCAGTTGATTCATATCGGATGATTGGGGCTGGACCTTGCGTCGCAGTTCGTTATGGATGTCGACGAACGCACTTTTAAATTGCGGATCCGTGATACTTGGCACCCGAGGAACTTTTCCGAATGCCTTGGGCAATCTGCTGGCTACCAAACATAGAGCTAAAGTCCATAAAGAATTAAGTTTCTTCTTCAGGGCCATGGAGGGATGCGGAGGATACTACTAGTGAATATGCTGGACAGCGGTTGCGCTCTACCCTGGCTAGTCTTCCGATTAGACTGGCTTTCTGTGTACGAGGCAGTCAGTGTTGCCATGGAGACTGAAGCTTGGAGAGTTCTGAGCCGCTAAGCCTTAAATTCTCAGGAAAGCCTGAGGCGCCCTCTGGTGCATAGTTCGAACCATCCAACTAGCTTTCTGAAGAGCCAAACCAGACTCACTGTGGAGAGTGCTTGGGATTGCGAAAAGAGGGATTGTGAAAACAGGACAGAGTTCCGACAATGGGGCTAGCCTGTGCTAACAAAACACCATGTTTGTTCTATACATTGGGGCAGATGATTTAGTCGCTGCGCTCAGGGGACAGAGGCAGGAGAGGGTGGATCTCTGTAAGTGCGACTTTGAGGCCAGCCTGATCTCCATAGCAAGTTCCAGGCTAGGCAAGAGTTGAGACCCTGTCAGGCTACAGGGAGAGAAATGCAAATCACTTATGAGTTTCAAAGACTCTATTTTCTATGCTTAGCTTTTAAAAATTCATTTAAAATAAACTTCATATTATTTTGTCTCTTTCTTCAGCTAATGGGAACAGAGAAGAGGCAATTGGTGAACTCCGGCATCCTGTAGCTTTCAATTATGCACTTGTCAAACAGGAATTTGCTTCTATTTCTTTCTCAGTGACTACCTAGAAAAATAAAAAAAAATGCTTTAGGCATGTGCAAAATTAGAGCCAAATAGTTTCTTTTAGTCAAAATCTTTCTTTACGACAATTTAGAATCTATGCATTGTATGATGACTAGCAGATTCCAGAGCATTTGTATTCCAAAGATGAGGACTATGCACAGAGTATGTTGTTTGCTCGATTTACTGAAAATAAAGTGTGTATCAAGTTCATTTGGTTTAATGCTTTAAATCTGTCAGTTATTCACTAATAAACCAGAAGCTTCCTGTAACATCTAATGATATTTTTCAGTATTTATAGGTGAAGATCTTTAATTCTCAGATTGTTTAATTTAATATTTAGGTTATTTGTAGTGCCATTTAATTCAAGCAAACACATTTACACTTACTGAGTGTTCTTTCCTAGACAGTTTCCTGCACAACCAAAGCAATCCAAAACTTATTTTGATGAAACTCGTTACCATGTTTTTCAGCAGAAAGCAGAAATTAAGTTATAAAACAAAAACAAAAGGAAACAAACGAACACAACCAACAATAACAAATCCAAGCATCCTAACGGAATTGCTATGGAGTTAGGGCGGACATATGGTGATTTATTATCTGCTGATGGGGGCTTGCTACGTGTACTGCTGTGGTGTCGAATGCATAGGCAAACTGAGGCTCTTACACTCCATAATCGAATATTAATATAGATATCCAGCCAGACATATAGGTACATGCCCTTACTTGTGTATATATCTACATGCCTCTTCATTATACAATCCAACTATGACTGACACCCTGGTCTCATTTGTGTATACCGTCTTCATTCAGCTGTACCTATCAAGTTGAGAAGCATGTTCCTTAGTGATATCTATCAAGGCCACTCCTTGCTTAGCCTCTTTGTGCACGTTGCTACCTTTGCAGCATGCGTTCTTAAATCTTTCCTGATTTTTCTGTTCCTACCTGAAGGCACCTAGTTTTTTTCATCGAATCAATTGCTAATTAAAATTATACGGCCTTTTCTGTAGCACCTGCCCACTGGACTGCGTCCTTCACATCAACGGTAGTTTTCCTTTCTTTACTGATTTTCTCTAAATCTAAAACAGGCACTTTAAGCCTCCAATAAAAGTGTGTTAACTAAATGAAGAAACAAGCATGCTAATATTATACTGTATGTGTTTTAACCTTCTTAACCATGAAAACTGTTTCTTATTTGTAGGGCCTAATAAACATTTTTGATTCTGTCTGTGAGGCAATGTTATATAGGCTTATATACCTTACTTCTTGTTTTGTTTTGTTTTTTGTTTTTTTGAGACAGGGTTTCTCTGTGTAGCTCTGGATGTCCTGGAACTCACTCTGTAGACCAGGCTGGCCTCGAACTCAGAAATCCACCTGCCTCTGCCTCCTAAGTGCTGGGATTAAAGGCGTGCACCACCACTGCCTGGCTTTATACCTTACTTCTTTTTAAATTTATTTATTTATTTATTTTAATTTATTTACATTTCAAATGTTTTCCCCTTCCCCGGTTGGTTTCCCCCCTCCCAGAAACCCCCTATCCCATCCCCTTCCCCCTACTTCTATGAAGGTGTTCCTCCACCCATCTACCCACTCCCACCTCCCTGCCTCGATTCCCCTACACTGGGGCATCTATCAAACCTTCATCAGACCAAGGACCTCCCCTCCCCTTGGTGCTTGATAAGGCAATCCTCTGCTACACAGGCAACTGGAGCCATGTGTACTCCTTGGATGGTGGCTTATGTACCTTACTTCTAAACTTTGGTATGTTAGCAGACTACCTGTGCTCAGCATATCCTGACTACATGGAAGACTGAATATGCAAATAAGCGTTGACAGTAAAACATAAACTTCAAATGAAAGTTTTGCAGTGGCTGGAGGTGGCTCAGGGGATGAGTTTCTGCAAGCTTGAGGGCTAGAGTTTGAATCCCCAGGACCCACATAAAATGATAGGTATGTTCACCCCAGCATTGTAAGAGGGGAGTGAGGCAGATAGATACTAGTAAGATTTATAGTTCTTTTTTTTTCTTTTATGAGAAGGTCTCATGTAGCTCAGGCTGTTGTTTTTCAACTCATTGCATAGATGAGAATGATCTTAGACTTTGAATCCTCCTGCCTCCACCTCCTGAGTGGGATTGACCATCAGATTAGCTTTTTGAAGTGTTGGGGATCAAATTCCCTTCTTCAGCTATGTCAGGCACCTGAGCTGTGTCCCCCACCCTGAATTCACAGTTTTGATACCTACAAAATATTTTTGAAATTTTATTCTAAAACTGTCTATAATGTGCCTATTTAGACAGTTGGTTTTCAAAAGATATTGCAGTTAGCAAAAATTTTGCTATTTTAAGCCTCATAATATTTGCAATGATCTGACATCATTGGTGAAGATACCACCTATTGCTATGGATGTGGAATTTTACAACTATCTCAAGCTATCTATGCCCCTTTATGAACAGGTAGTTGAGGCCCAAAGATGTTGCAAACGATTTTGGTGGGAAAAATTGGCGATAGGCAGGGTTACAGGATACTTTTATGGTTGTTTTCGCCTCGAATATCCAACTGGACTCTGGACATAATGGTAGTTGCTCTGTGAAATAATGTTCAAAGGAATTCCACGAAATGAATGATCCACTGTGATCCTTGCCGGGTTTCCTTGCTCTCCTGATGCAGGAGAAGCTTGCTGTCTCTGATTCCCCTCCTGTACTCCGGGCCAGGGTTTATCACACCCCAGAGGTGAGCTTTTGAATCTGGGAGGCTGCAAAGCCTTTGGACTCCGGGTGAGTTTGTCTGTGAGTGCAGGGGTGTTTGTCCAGAGCATAGGAAGTCCCGAGGAGTGGAAGGATGGGAGCACAGACTGGGGCCCAGAGGTGGAGTTGAAATCCCTTTTATTACTGGGGAAGTTGGAGAGGGTGAGGAAGCCTAGTGAACCGGCGCCAGTTGCCTAGCAACCGGGGACGCTGGTCTAGACTGTTGTGTTTTCTGGGAACTGCTCCTGAGCTTTCCCATGGGAAGCTCTCAGAAGGAAGTTCGAGGCGGAATCACCTTGGCTTATACCTCCTCCGTTCCTTCTATTTCCAGTTTGGGTTGTATGGAGCTAACACTCTTGGGCCTGGCTCCCTAATGTGGCCCTGAGTCCCGGAAGAAGGGGATAGAGGATTCCTATTGGAGCACTCCAGGTACTGTGAAGTTGAATTAGGAACGACTTTGTGTTTAGTTTCAGACCTTGGGTCTATTGTCACCACGGATTCAAGGTGGACTTGGTCCCAGTCCCTCACTACTGAACTCTATTTATCAATAGCTTCCTTGTTTAGGAACTGGATCAGATCCCTTCATCCTTTCCTTTCACGTGTGTTCTGACTTGGTATCAACAAATTAAAAGCCCCGGATGCACTTACCAGGAGAGAAACAGTAATAGCTGGAGTTGGAAATGGAGGGGATGAAGCCGTAGTGACTCAGTGGTTAACGGCCCCGAGGACATTAGTCAACAATAGTAACCATCTGCTAGCAACAGCCCTTGCTGGTCTTGCCACCCCTCACTCCCTTGTCCAAGTTGTGTACTTTAGCACAAGTGCAATCCTGGGCATTCAACCCAAAACTTTGCTCCCAGCCATTTGGGTAAAGAGTCTATTCTTGAATCACCAAACAAAGGTCTCTGCTTTCTGTGCCAGCAAGGGTGGACTATTGGAAAGAGATCTAGAGCCTGTGTTTGAGTTTAGACTCTTCGATAAGCGGCACACAATAAGTTAAGCAAAGTGACATTTGCTTTTCTGGGTCTCAGCTTGCTCTGTGCAAAAGTCACAAGCTTGGACCATCTTTGCTTCTGAAGCAAGCCCTGCCCAAATCGTTAGATTCTCTAATTAGAGTGCTGGTGGGCCAGTCCTAACCCCGTAGATGTCAGTGTGCCCTTACAGCAGCACTTCCCTTTCAACGTTCTTATTTGCATCAGAATGAATCTCTTTTATGGTGTATAATTCTGACTTAAATCCTATCTAATTGACTGAATTCTCTTTTCTTCTATGCTTTCTGCTAAGCCCCGAGATATAAAGTGAGCATTACCAGGAGTCACCATTTTTATCAGCTCCCAGTTTTACTGAAGACTATTTGGTGCTACTTAGAGCTGCAAACAACTTACCGGATTATTTCCGGAAAGGCTTGTATGTTGGCATTGTGATTGTCATAGATGCAGAGGAACGAATCTAACAGGGGTTTATTCCAAGTGCATATGGGCATTTATGATGTATCGATTTGTCTATTGACTAGATAAGTATTTATTAAGAATTTATATTACAGGGAGGGCATTAAATACTAGCCTTTGTACTTGGGATAGTACATTAGAAATGCAGAGAGCTAATTACCCTGGAGAAACACTGGAATAGCAGAAGCAGGGTATTGTGGAGTTTATATTGGCTGATCTTATTACTCTTTTAAATCTAGTGATTGAAAATGTTGTACAGTTATTTGGAATGGCAAAAATAGTAAGGTATGAAGTCTGGAGGCTGATAATGTGACTGAGAAAGCTGTTTGGAATGGCAATAACAGTAAGGTATGAAGTTTGGAGGCTGATAATGTGACTGAGAAAGCCATCGGGTTGGCAACTCAGTATTGTTCTATTATGGCGAAGAGTCACCATGACTAATGCTACTTATAAAAGAAGGCATTTAACTGGGGCTTGCTTGCGGTTTCAGAGGGTGTGTTCAGGACGTATTGGCAGTGAGCATGACATCAGGCTGGCAGGCATGGCACTGGAACAGTTTCTGAGATCTTACATCAGACTGGGCCTGATGTGAGCTTTTGAACTCTCAAAGCCCCTCCCCCAGCGGTACACTTCTTCCAACAAGGCCACACCTCCTAGTCCTTCCTAAACAGTCCACCAACTGGAGACCAAACATTAAACTATATGAGCCTATGGAGACAGTTCTCATTCAAATCACCAGTCTGCCAGTTGGTACTCATCATGGTATATACACTAAATTGTTCTGGGATTGAACCCATGGCCTTGGATGTGTTAGGCAAGTGTCATGCCGCTGGACTACAAACCTACTCTACAAATGTAACTTTTGTGATGTGACCAAATAATGGACCTTAGGCTAAGAACATAAAAATTGCTTTTTTTTTGAAAGGACACTGAAAAGGGAACTACATGAAGTGCCATTTGGATTATTTTCAAATTTGGTGATACATGCTATTTTCAGCGTATGTTTATTTTGACTTGGTAAATATTCTTAACTTCACTATTAGAGTAGAATTCCTGGCTGAAAGTGAAGGATTTTTAGAGGAGAATGATCTGGGGTGGCATGGGAAGGATAAAAAGGATGAGGTGCAAGGGGATTGGGGTTAATTACATTGGGCATGAAATACTAGTGAGGGTTACCATCTACGAAATGTTACCTCATTCCATCAGGGTGAGGAAGGCATTAATATTCATTTTATACATTGTGAACATTGATGCGGAGAGATCAAGTCTTTTTTTCTTCAGCTCCAGTTATGGGAACTCAGCAAAAATCAGAATTTTGATAAAACTTTAATTGGAACTGACACCACCACGCTGTGTTCTTTTTTAAAAAAAAAAAGCAAATAAACAAAACAATAAAAAAAACCCAACTCCCAGCATAATATAAGAGAAGAAAGTGGGAATGAACTTTGAGTGTGGGGAGGGGGAGCCTCTGTGACCTTCATGGTGACTAATCTCATCAGAGTGGCCAGCATCCAGAGGCAAGAGGGAGGGATTGACTCGGCAGCCAGTGCTGGTTCCAACTTCCCGGGGGTGGGAGGGTGGGTGGGAGTGGGCTGACCCTGAGGGCTTGATTTTAGGCATGTTTAAGCTCAACACAATTTGGTGAAAATTGTTCTGCGATGGTTAAATTAGCCTCTTCCTCCCCCCCCCCCCACAGAACAAAGCACACATAAATCTTGAGATACGACTTAAACTAAATATTGATCAGACCTTAGAATGCTGAAGCTCTCTGTAGAGTCTGTGAGGATGGGTGCTATAGGTTGACCGAGAAAAACAAATTTACAATAAGGATCTGGAGGAGGGTCCAGGGCTGGAAAAGTTTCTAGCCACATAGATAGCATGAAGGTCACCAGGCTTTGGCTTGGTAGCACTTTCACGCCAGCTCCGTGCTCCTAGGCAGAAAACAGGTATAGCATTCCTTCCTTTGAAGATAGAACCTTGTGTGTATGCTTAACATTCCAGAAATCAAAACGAAAACATGTAAAATTTTGGGGACATATAGAATCACTTGATTTAACAAGCAGTGTTTTTTATACCATTATATAACTATTGCTATTTATACAAAATTACTAATTATACTGTTGGTAGAATGTTTTTTGTTTTACTGCTTTTATTTTGGAGACAGGGTTTTTCTGTGTGGCCTTGACTGTCCTGGAACTCACTCTGTAAATCAGGCTGGCCTTGAACTCAGGGATTCGCCTGCCTTGGCCTTCAGAGTACTGGTATTAAAGGTGTGCACTACCATGGGATAAACCATCTTAATACACACACCATTTCTTATACGAATGTAACTTGTTCCCTGTGGGCTGAAAACAATGACAATTACTCAAGTCAAATAGCTTTGACCATAGCAGGAAATCTGTATCCAAATCAT
Source organism: Tokudaia tokunoshimensis (assembly GCA_036184795.1). NCBI lineage: Eukaryota > Metazoa > Chordata > Mammalia > Rodentia > Muridae > Tokudaia > Tokudaia tokunoshimensis. The sequence continues at coordinate 34,628,266 of BTHU01000007.1, forward strand.
TGTGTCTACAATTCATTCTTTGGTGCAGCAGAACTGCCAACTCTTAGCTTAGTTACTATGGAGGTAAAATCATTTGGTGATGTGAGGGGCATTGAAGTACAGCCTTAGAACAATGAACTCCAGTGCCTCAAAATTGTTCTTATTTTGGGTTTGTACCACAGTAAGAGCCAAGATTTTAAGCTCTACTAAAAACAAAAAACAAACAAACAAAAGACTTTATCTTTTAATGTTCATTTTTATGGTTGGTATAAAAATATCTATTGTGTTGAATATAATAAAAAATAAAACTAAAAATTTATAAAAAAAAAAAAGAGAGAAATACTTTCATTAGTCTACCCTGACAGTATCAAAATCCACAGTGGCTTGAGAACTGAGTGTGAAGGAGAGTAGGCTCATGGTACTGAGAAGACAGGCGGACTATTATCTGCTTCCCAATTATGCTGTAAAACCTTAGCATAGACTGAATGGCTTTAAATGATGCAAGCGTGTTATATTACTCTTGGAGGTCAGTGTACACGATTTGTCTGGAAGTCGAGCTGCCAGCACTATTGGCTCCCTTTGGAGGTCACAGAGGAAGAGGCATTCATTCCCTGTCTCTCGGGCATCCTGGAAACTGCTCATTGTCTTTCCTGTCTTCAGTGGCAGCTACATAGCATCTGCGGTTCCCTCGAACTTGGGAACCCATCTTCCCACCTTCTCTGACTTACCCAGATCCTCCCGCCTCCCTCTTCTAAAGACCCATGTGGATCTAGTGAGCCCAGCAGATTAATTTTCCCATCTTACATTTTTAACTTAGCCCCACCTGAAATATCCCCAGGACCTCGAGATTAAGGTGCAGACCTTACATACATTAGGAAGCATACATTAGGAAGACTGCCTTGCAGCATGATATATTTGCAGCGCTCAAACTTGGATGTAGTTTATAAGGTCAATGATGATTTATTAGCCATAACCATTAAGTGCAATGTCTTCTTTCCATGGAAAAGTACTGTGTGTGGATTATTTACAATTATAATAAAAACGAGCCTTTTGCACTTATTTTCATCTTTTTAGAGTATAGCACATTGCACGAGAAATACAAACACTTGAATGGACTTAGTGAAGGGAGTGGCGGCCTCTAGGAGTCAGACTCGGCTATTTTCTGGAAGAAAGAATTCGCTGCAAGTATGTAAGCCCTAGGACTTTCCTCTTAGAGAATGATTCCCTCAATTGCTTCCAGTGTTTATTTACTCCTATTTCTATGACTATTCACACTCACTCACAAATATTTAGGATGGGCACTTTTTAGATTTGTTAGTGTGGGACCCCCAAAGTTGATGGTAATCATTATTTTAATAATGATTAATTAAATTAATTGATTAATTTAGTCTTAGTTGATTAATTTAGTCTTAATCTGTTAATTTTAAGCTTATTGCTTTATTGTTATTTTTTTAAAAAGATTACTCATGTATTTGCAGAAAATATAAGAGAAAGAAGAAAATATAAAAGAAGAGGAAAATATGTCGCCTGTATTACACACTAGTATGTTTATGTTTAGTTGGTACATTGTTGTAAACCGCCTTTTTATTAGCTAACCCTATCAGCATTTGACATATTAAATGGTCTAAAAGTAGTTTTAGTGGTCACATAAGATATAGTGTAGTTTATATACAAAGGAAGATTTAAAAGATCCCAAACTAAACTTTCTCCAAATTGTATACTGCTTACTTACAATGAAGTTTCAGTGACAGAATCCCTCGTTTTATTTATCTTGTACTCAAAGCCTGCCTAGTGTGACGCTAGGTGCTGAAGGCACAACAGTAAGTGAAATGAAGACTTAGCTCAGGAAGGCTCAAGTCTCACAAGTGAGATCCATATTCCAACAGTGTTAAAAATTCAACTACGGGTAGATATTTAAGGGAGAACCATAGGTGTTTAAAGCAGAGAAGGCGGTGAAACGTAGGCCGAAACAGAGGGTTTCAACGAAAATGACATCTTTATTCACCTCCTGTTTAGGATCCTGAAAGGCAAAATGGCGCCAGGCTCAAACCATGGAGCTAAGGATGATATAGCAATCACCAACGTGCTATTTTTGTATTTGAATCCAAATCAAAATATTTGCAGAGCAAATTTTACATTTTCTTTTACGTTAGTTATGTCGGACAGGCATCTGGCATTTGGATTGTGAGGATCCTTCTTCTCGATCCTGAAGACACTACCGCTTTATAGTTCATGGAATAACAAAATGCTATTTCTCTTTCTCTGGTATCTTATAGCGATTTTTTTACTCATTTATTTATTGAGAATTTCACACATAGGTACTATATTTATATCATTGTCTACTCACTCACTTCCCATGTGCCCCTAAGTCCCTCTGACTCTTTGATTATTATAATAAATATATAATGCATATCATACAATATGTAACATATAACATATAATATGCAATATAATATATTGCATATTAGTATATTAATAGGATTATGTATCATATACATATAATAGATACATATGCATATATAAATTATATACATATGTAATATGTAGATAATATAAATACAACCTGCTGAGTCCCTTCAATGTTCATATGTGTATGTATTTTGGGCTGACCACTTGGGATTGGTTAACTTATTAGGGGCTTGAGAAGAGGGATCTCACTCCCTTTCTCTCTCTCTCTGCAGCCAATAACTGCCTATAGGACTTCATCCACAGTTGACGCTGGGGTTATTTTCAGGTCTTGTTTAAACAACCAGGTTGTTGAGATTCCACGGGTACAGCTTTCCTGTCACGTATATGTCTAACAGGAGACACTCAGCCTCTCTTCCTGTCTGCTCCTCCTTGGTTAGAGTTTGGGGCACATCTTTCCCATGCTCAGAGTGCGTTGAAGGCAGTGATTATCTGTCCTAGCTTTCATACTCTCTGCGTCTTAATCGAAGTGAGGAGGTGTTGGGAGGCACATTTTCTATGGGGTTTACTGAGAGAAAAAAAATAGATTTCTCTTTATTGCATCCAGTCATGATTATCTTTTAATGTATAAGGTACACTGATTCTGTTTTATTTTCTTTTTGTATTTTCTTTTTTTCTTTTAATTAAAGCAAGAACGGACCTCCAGATCATGGGCGATCCACAATTCCTGCCTACCTATGTAAGCTATATTCCTTCACATATTTACTGCTGAGTAGGCATACACTGATGATACCTTGATTAGTTAAAAAACCCTAAATGTACATATTTACATATATATGTGTGTATATAGTTCTGATTGCGAAGTGCAGAAAAAAAAACTGCATAGAGAGAGCCTGAATATTATTGTGGCAGAATTAAAAAGTCCTCTTTTGATAGGATAGTAAGAATATGGATAATATTATGCTGTTCTTATTTTATTTAATGCCCATTTTTCTGAAGAAGATGAATTCTTTCTTTCAAAAGTTCATTTTGTCTTTTTAAAATTCAAATTTACCTTAAAATAATACATAACATCACAAAACTGTATCTACTTTGCTTATTTTTTTGCCTACAGAAAGTGTCTGTGTGGTGTAGTTCAGCCTAGCAAATTGCTACTTTTAGTATACTAAAGGAATTCTGTAGGGTATTTTGATACATGTATAAATCAGGATAAGCATACCTACTCTAAATGCATGTATTAAAGAAATGTATGCCATCCTTCACTTTATGATTGGCATAATAAAAATTATCCAGTAGTAACTATATCTGTATTTTAAACTACTATGTTGAAGAATATGAGAATGGAATTTATATTTATATATAATTTTTATTTTGATATATTTTTATATTATTAAAGTTTTCTTTTTTTATTTAAATATGTCTGGTATGTTATAGTTTCTAATATTTGAAAAGTATAAAACACTTTAAAAATATATGTTTCATATAATTTAGATTAGAAGACTAAACCACACCTCACTGATACTTTCTGTAGACTAAAAACAAGCAAAGCCGATAATTTCATCTGTTGCTGCATGATAGATACCTATACCTTCAGAAGACATAAAACATGAGTTATGTTTAAGTAAAATGTTATGCTTAGGTACTGAACACACAATAGGGAGACTGTGCAAGGGGTGTGTGTCAAGGGGAATAGCAGTTGTGTGCTAAAATATGTTTTACACGATGCGAAATGTACTACTTACTACATTTTTAGTTGCTCATTATAAAAATTAAGTGCATGTTAAGTTGATCGAAGGTTTTATTTTTTAGGTAGATTATATTAGCGAGAAATTTACACAGCTAATAAAATTTTAAATTATGACAATGTTCATTTAGCCTATTTGTACCCACAGAGCGCGTTGCTTGGTTTTCCCCCAAATATTTACAACCACCTTATGGCTGTAGCGATTCATTAGTTCCAGTGCGAATGTTGGTTGATATGTTTATTTGCTGTAAAAATATCATGCGTGGTTTCTTAGTGAAAACCAGTTTTGAATGCTTAAAATAATATTGCTGACTCTTCTCTTGTGCTGCCCACTACTTGACAACTGCATATATGAGATATTTAAATCTGCATATATGGTATATTTAAATCTTATTCGCAGTATTAATATTTCTTCCCCCACTGCTTATGTCTCAGAAGTCAACAAAATAAATAGTAAACCAAATCCTGATTCACAGTATTTGCTGATTTCCACGTTGACAGTCTAACACCAGCTGAACCCAAGGGAACAGAGTGGGAAAGAAACGTGCAGTTATAATAGGATTCAGAGAAGATCTTCCTAACCTGCTGTGCGCTCACCGGCAGGATGGCAGATGTTCTAGGGCATGCACAACACCAGAGCAGGAAAGTCATTAGGGTGATGGATTTGAGAATGCATTGCCTTCGTCCTTTTCTTGTGTGTCTGTGTTTGTGTGTGGTGTGCGTCTGTGCCTCCGGGGATCTCTTCCCACCTTCCTGGGGCTGATGACGGGCACCTGCCCCTCCTTCTCACCTTTATGTGGGTTCAGGAGATCTGAACTACAGAACTGCCCAGCAAATGCCTTGTTCATTGAGGCACCTCCTTATTCTCACCTTTGTACAAATATAATGTATTTAACCATGATTCTGTATGCTTTTTAAATATTCTTATCATTATATTTTTATTTTATTATTCATTATTAATAAGGACTCTATTTAATAGCCAATATGAAAAGCTATTGAACATTTGTCAAAAACTAGACAGTGGCAGCCAACATACCATTAGCTGAATTGTTACTTTTATAGATAATGTCTTTGATAATGATTTTTCTGTTATTACAGACTCACTTAAAATTTTATGAGATGCATAGATTATTTCTTTTAGGGTCCCACCACTTGATCTGGGAAGCCTTGTTGACTCTGATGAGGAGGTAACTTTAACTTTTTGTTTGATATGGTAAACATTTGACTGCGGCAGCTCCTATCAGCATGTGCTAACTCTTACTCCATTTCACTTTTCAGGATCATTTTTCACAAGCACCACGTGGTACAGTCCATGTTCGTCTTAGTCCACCACGATCACAGCCTGCTCTGGGTTGGGTTACGCCACGTCAAAGGCCATTTCCTCGGCATCATCTCTATGAAGTGGTCAGTATGTGTCTCAGCATTACAGTACATCATTAGAGCTGTTCTCGGCTTACGTGGGTTTTTTGTTTGTTTGTTTGTTTGTTTTGTCAATTAATCAGCGTGTCCTCGGTTTACATAAGTTGCATATAAACATTTCCAACAGTGGTACTGATGAAATGGTTTTATAGTTTTTGAATACTGAAATGACATTTTTAAAATACTTGTAAAGCTGCCAAATTACAGGTGTGTCTGAGTATGGATTCCAGGATTTAAAAAAAAAATAAATTATAAAATATGAGATCATGGGCTAGAGAGATGGCCCAGTGGTTAAGAGCACTAACTACTCTTCCAGAGGTCCTGAGTTCAAATCCCAGCAACCACACGGTGGCTCACAATCATCTGTAATGGGCATCTGATGCCCTCTTCTGGTGTGGCTGAAGACAGCTACAGTGTACTCATATGCATAAAATAAATCTTAAAAAGAATAGGAGACCATATTATTTGAGTGACAGAATATTGATTTCTTAGAAGTTAGTTCAGACTTTAGAATACTAAGAAGTAGTGAAATAATCAAACTTAATCAATAATAATAATAAATAATATCAAACTTAATCAATAATAATAATAATAAATAATATCACCTCAGTCTGTACTTTACAATGGTTATTGCTCTAAGTTTGACTCTGCCTTTGATCTCCTCAGAACTCTTCAAGGGCTGGGCTGGTATTTATGTTTCTTTTTGCAGTGTCTGTGCCTATCTAAATCTACTGCCTCTGTTATCTGTTGCTACCATGGAAATTTGACACGGAAGCACAAAATGTTAGAGGGTAAAACACAGTAATATTCTAGAAATGGCAACCGAGCTCCTTAGAGTTGTTAATCTCTAATTCCTAGGACATTTTGGTTAGAAAAAGAAAAGACCTTCATAAAATATCTAAGAAAAACCTCAATCTTAATTCTTTCAAGTTACTTTAGCAGTAGACCTTTAGCAGTGAAAGGAGTAAAGAATTACTGAGGCCAAGTGTCCATTCTAATCAATTCTTTTTATTTTTTTATTATATATTAGATTAACTGTACATAATATATAAAATATATAAAAATGAAAATAAAAATTATATGTGTGTGTGTGTGTGTGTGTGTGTGTGTGTGTGTGTGTGTAGCCCTGGCTGTCCTGGAATTTGATTTGTAGACCAAGCTGGCTTCAAACTCACAGAAATCCCACCAGTCTCTGCCTCCTGAGTGCTGGGGTTCAAAGTGTGTGCCAACACACCTCAATCCTATCTCCTCTGATCAACGCTTGCGTAGCTAAGTGTTTTTGTTTTGTTTTGCATTTATGTATGTATGTATGTATGTATGTATTTATTTATTCACTTTAGCTACATGTTTTAAATGTTCCTTCTGTTCAGGACACAAACCATGGTGATCTTTTTCGAGTTAAGTGCTAAGATAAATGGGAAGCATGGCTCAGTTGCTCAATCCCATCTGTTCTGATCAACGTTGCTTAGCTAAATGTTTTGTTTTTTGTTTTGCTTTCCATCAATTAATTAATTGATTAATTCACATTAGCTTAATATTTTAAATGCCCCCTCTGTTTGGAACACAGACCGTGGTGGTCTTTTCAGAGTTAAGTGGTAAGATAAATGGTTAAGTATGGCAACGTCAACAAGAAGAATACTATGTCATTTTAAAAGATGTTTTTTTTCTGACAAACAGCGTCCTTTGTTTTACGCCCAGGAACAGGACATAATACCTGAGGACTTGCCAGTGCCAACAGGCAAATATAAGCTCAAGTACCAGCAGTACGCAAGTGAAATGAAGGATGGTTACAAACAGTACATTCAGAGGAGTGCAGAGAAGCTGAAGGCGGCAAGCAAGCCAAAGGCATCCGAGAAGGTAACAGAGGAGCCTCCGGGGCACGAACGAGCTTCAAAGTGAACAGTGCGCATGTCTTAGAAATGTCGTTTCTGCTGTTAATATAGAAAGTATAATACAATCAGCCAGGGCTATTTAAAACATTTTTTTACTTATATCAAGTTGTTTACATGACAAGACCTCTGTCAGGATTTCTCACGTGGAAAATTTTATTCCTATCCTCACATGTGTGTTTAACCCTTTTCATTTAATTGAGAGTGGAGGCATGTATATATATATGTGTGTGTGTGTGTGTATAATATATACATGTATATGTGTGTATTATATATATGTGTATGCATGTATTATATATATGTGTATGTATATATATTTATTTATTTATACACACACATTTTTCAGGCAGTTGCCATGAACTATAGTTCATTTGGGCTACAGTCTAATCTTTAAGGTTGAAAAGAGCTTTCAAACCTTACTGTAGTCTATTATAAAAGTGCCCCCGCTTCTCTGTTCTTTCCTTGTTTGGGGAGTCCTATTGGTAACCTTACAAACTGCTGACATTGTTGTGATTTATTAAATCAGAAATAAATATCAATCAGGCACTAATTCATCATTGTAGAATATTAGGTATAGTAAGTGTCTTAGTTAGGGTTTTACTGCTGTGGACAGACACCATTATAAGGACAACCGTTATAAGGACAAGATTTAATTGGGGCTAGCTTACAGGTTCAGAGGTTCAGTCCAGTATCATCAAGGCGGGAACATGGCAGCGTCCAGGCAGGCATGGTATAGGAGGAGTTGAGGGTTCTACATCTTCGTGGAAGACTGCTAGAAGACTGGATTCCAGGCCAAGGGTGAAGGTCTTAAAGATCATGCCCACTGTGACACACCTACTCTGACAGGCCACATCTAATAGTGCCACTTCTTGGGACAAGCATATACACATCATCACAGCAAGTGTAAAGGGTCCTGGGTTTACAGTTCATTGATAGACTGCTTGCAATTGGGTGTAAAGTGATAAATCAATGAGGAAAAAGAAAAAAAAAAGAAACAGGTTAGACCACTCCTGAGCAACACCACCCAAGGTTGACCTCTGACCTCTACATCTGAATGGGCACATGTGAAATGTGAACCCCTCCCCCACACATACACTCAAAGTCTCCATGATTTTCTGTATAAACCACTTGACGAGCTGCCTAGTACCATGAGACTCAAAACACTCTGCAAAAGGGACAGTTGTTAAATTAGCATCTAACTGTCACTCTCTGGAAAGAGAAGAACCTAGTGTCAGAGATGGGAGCGAGCGTCGCTCTAGCAGGGAGGAATATGGGGATCAATTCTCTGCTGATCCGGTAAAGTTAACATTTTATACGTGGGATCCAGGACCACCTGACAGGCTGTAGCCGCTGACTATTCTGACTGGTGTGAGGAGACGCACAATCAGCTAAAACAGTAAATTAAGCCCATCTCCTTGATTCGGCTTGCTAATTGCCTTTGTTGAGTTTTCCTTCCACTTTTTGTAAAACAGGTCACGAGACTTTCTTTCTCCAATTGTTTCACTAATTACATTGGTTACTTTGTTTATTTTTGTGGCAAAAAAAAAAAAAACCAACAAAGACAACTTAAGGAAGGAAGGATTTACTTTGGCTCAGTCCGTTAAGAGGCAGGTGCTTACCCTGCATCTGCTGTCGTGAAGCAGAGAGAGGCCAGTGCTCCTAGTTTCTCCCTGTTACTTAGCTCTGATCTCTAGTCCGTAGGATGGTGCCACCCATGTTCACGGTGGGTCTTCCTGCTCTGTTAATCCCTTTGGAGAATTAGAGCTACACCCAGATGTCTGTTTCCCTGGTGATTCTAGATTCTACCAGGTTGACAATGAAAATTAACCATCACAGAAACTTAAAATTTAAACTTAAATATGAATATATATGTATGTGTATGGATAAGAAAACATCTTTAAATGAAACATGAAATTTATTAAAATTCCTTTTAGGGAGATGCTATTAATTTCCTAATTATACTTAGTTGTAATCATATATGTATGTATGTATGTATGTATATATGTATGTGTGTATATGTATATATATATGTGTGTGTGTGCATGTGTGTATTCATATATATGTACATGTGTATATATAATCTATATATGTATGTGTATATATACACAATACATACATATCAACTTCTATAAAAACACAAGACATCTTTCACTTTGTAAATGACCAACATCACTTATTTTTCTATAAACAGTGATTGAATGCGCTTACTAAATAGTTAACTAATGCTCATGTACTAGGCTCCCGTTCCCGCACTGGACACAAGTTAATGAATGAAACAGATAAAAAGTATCTCTACTTGGAGAACTCCCATCCTAAAGGATGGAGCTGGTAAGAAAAAAAACACCAATAGGTCTGTTAACCCAGTCTGTCGGTTTTATATGACAGCTGGTGAGAGTCGCTGTGAACAGGAGACGGGGACAGGTAGGTCTATAGAGGAGCAGTGGTGATCCGTGGAGGGTCGCCAGGGAGACCTTTCCAATGAGATATCATTTCAGCTCTCACCTGAGAAAGACGGGAGACAAGCAGTCAGAAGAAAGGCTTCAGTGCTGTGAAGTCGGATTGGTCATGAAGCATTTGAAAACTATGGTGTGGTTATCAGAGGAGGGCAACATGGACCAGATAAGAAGATACTGTTCAGTTAAAGGGAGGCAGACCATAGACGTTTAAGGAGACTACCAATATCTAAGCACCATGTGAGGAGGGGGGCTCTCAGCCAGACAGGCATAAAACAAACCTAGTTGAGAAGCAGTCTCATTGGATGGGCTTCAGGCTAGACTCTGAAGGTGGGCTGAGTTGCTAATAGATTGGTTGTACACTTGACAGACAGAGAAGATCAGAGTGACTGTACGTGATTGAATATTTAGGGTGATGTCAGCTGTAGGAATTGGCTAATCTACATACAGATGGGATATGTTGCCAGAGATGGGGAGTTGGGGATGGGATAGAGGGAGATGTCATCAAAGGGTTCAGTGTGGTATATCAAAAGAATAAGTTCTGGGGAACTAATGTAATAAGTACATGGTGACGGCAGCTCCTAATGTTGTGTATTTTGGAATCCTGTAAGAAAATTTTAGGTATTCTTATATGCCTATACTCACTACACTGTCAGGTGTGGACTGACATTACTGTTGTAATTATCACACAATGAACATGTAACAAGTTATCACCTTTTATACCCGAAGTATGTACATCTTCTGCTTGTCAGTTTAAGAGCACTAAATTACAAAATAATCCTATGCCTTTTGGTTGGAGCAGTTGCCATAAACAAGAGGCAGGAAAGGACTATGTGAGAGTCAGCAGTGGGAGGTTTAACTTGCTATGCGGAGTGGAAGGCTCACCACTCGCCTTTTGTGGAAAGTTCAAAGCAAAGTTTGCTTTAAGACAGGGTCTCACCGTGTACCCTTTGGTGTCCTGGAGTTGACTGACCTTGATCTCAGAGATGCCCCTGCTTCTGTCTCTTAAGTGCTGGCATTAAAAATGTGGACTACCACACCTGATTAATAATAATTTTTCAACTCAAACATAATGCTACATTAGCATCGTTTTAAATCTGATTTCTTTAATTTACTTCAGCATTAGTTAGGCAGTTTCTTGGTGTTCATTTAAATAAGTTATTATTCAGAAAAAAATTAAAAATAATCAGGTAAGTAAATCAAACGTTAAAGCATTCTCCATCATGGCTTTCCATGAAATAGTTCTTATCGGGCATGGGACCATAGCAATCATGAAGTTCCTGTCCTCATGGAACAGATCTCATGTTAGGAGATGCAGACAATATGCAATAAGCAATATGCGATAGTATCTCATGTAGCAGTGGAAGGTCATGAAGTCAGGGAAGAATTTGACAAAAATGCAACCTTCCAAGGAAGATGGGCAGTGAGCAGAAATCCCAGAGAAGAAACTCTTGAAGTCTGTCATGTTCCTAACTAGTTGCTATTAGAGTGTTTTGTTAGGTAAGGGATTACATAACTCGCAGTTATAGAAGATTTTTGGTGTTTATCTTTTTGAAATCCCAAAGAATCCCTTAGTACTTCTGAATATATACTAGAACTTGCCTCATCAGTGGATCCAGGGGTGGACCTGACTGTGGCAGCGAAGGAATGAAGAAACGCAAACCCATGGACACACAGAAAAGCTGGGCTCCCGATGGCAAAGACTCATCACCTCAGAAGCTCAGCCTCTTTATTACCTAGAGTTGAAAAGGGAGGCAGGGTTATTCATTCTGATAAACAAAGGGCCAGGGTTATTCCATTCTGCTGGGCCAGGAGGTAGGCTTAGCTAATCGACCGAACCATCTCTGTAGGACCGTCGTCTTCAGACTGTAAGCATCCGGAGGGAGAAAGCTATGACTGACATTTTCTGCCCATGTTAGTACCATTTGTACTTGGATCAGGAGGGAAGGCTTTGCTGTTTACCTGAGCCTAGCCTGGGAAAGACTTTTGAGACCGCCCATGGGGCTAAGGTATTGGTCTTTGAAAAGGTCCTGCCCATGTCAACAACACACATTCTTCTCAGGACTTCATACCACACAGGATGTCCTCTAATCCCCAACAGGACATATCCACATTTATTGAGATTTTAAGGACTCAGGAGGTACAGTGGTAATTACGACCATTTCTGTCTTTTACTTAATGTTTACTATATGCCACGTAATTTTTATAAACATTAAGAATATGTCATCTCATTTATCATCTTCTGATGCAGTATCTACTATCATTCCCAGTTTATGACTAACATGAGGCCCAGAAAGGTCACTTAGCCGAACCTGCATTCTAAGACAGGCTTGTACTCTGAATTCTCAAACAGCCTTTGAGACACTTGGTGGTCTGTTCCTGGGTTTTGTTAAAAGCAGGTATTGTGAACACATGCCTGGAGATCTGCTTATTGCCTTCATTGTGTCATGTGATCAGGTGGACAGAGCCAGTCTGGATGACCTCATGACTTTGGATAGGAAAGCCCTCTTACAGCAAGATTATGCAGAGAGCCCTTACCACAGATGGGGCAGTGCAAGGAAGTCAGATGTGGTAAGACATCAGCAGTTTTGTTTTTGATTATTTGCTAAGAAGGTGTTTACCCTTTGTAGAGAAATTTTAATCCAGCAACTTGGCAAGGAATCACACCTAAATACCTTCTAGGTCTATGTGATCCCGCTGGAATGCAGATACACCTTAGTACATAGTTTTAATCCCTAATAATGAAGGTGGGGTTTCCAGGATGTGTTTCCAGGGGCTATGTAGAGAAAAGGGCATCCATGTTCTCCTTCATTCCGTGAAATGCAAATCACCCTGTTGGAAATATGTCATGATGTCTGCTGAAACTTAAGCACATTAACTTTTAGGGAATGGCAATGGAAGATTTAATAATTGGAATCTGATATATTAACAATAGTCATCTATACTTAGGGAGAAAATTGGAAACATTATATTTTATGATGTCCATTAAGTGTGCCACTTTACGGATAACAGAATTGTTTTCTAACTTTATTTTCTCAGGAGACTGTGGCTATAGAGAAGAAGAAACAGATCGTTGCAGAGCAAATGATGATAGACCACTTATCCAGGTGGGCGCTAGTAACTCCCAACACACCTGTATTCTGAAATATCTTCTAATTCTAAATCCCTTCTTCACGCAAACACATCTGTATGCTTGTCAATCAATGCTCAGCTGCCAGCAGTTTTTGTCATTTTAGTGAGTTTTGTTTTTCATAAACACTTGAGCTGAATAGAAATACTTAAAAATTCAGACTAGGGAGATAGTTCATTCTGTGAAGTGCTTGCCGTATTAGCAGGAAGACTTGATTTAAAGTCTCAGAACCAAGGTGAAAAGGCAGGTATGGTGGCAAGTGCTTGTAATTTTAGTGCTGGGGAGGAGACTTGGGGCTTGCCTGTCAGCCAGCCTCACTTGCTTGGTGAGAGACCCTGTATCAAAAGACAAGGGGCGTGGCTCCAGAGGTTGACCTCTGGAGTCCATTCGCATGTGTACATACATATGAACCCACATGATCATGTATTCACAGGTAGGCAAGCATATGTGTATAGATGCACACACACACACACACACACAACACACATACACACACACTCTTGAAAATTCTTATTGTCTCATGAAGCATTTTTATTCAAACCACTTAATAATTATTTCCTGACAACTTAATGAACATTTTTTGAATCACATATAAATCAGAAGGCAGCATATTAAAAAATTCATTCATAGATTTCTAGATTGCTTTTTTATTAATTAATTATTTTTATACACTCCATATTTTATTCCCCACCCTGACAACCCCTGTCCACCCTCCAACTGTTCCACATCCCATACCTCCTCCCCTTCCCCCTGTCTCCAAGTGGATGTCCCCACCCCCAACCCCACCTGACCTCTAAACTCCCTGGGGCCTCCAGTCTCTTGAGGGTTAGGTGCATCATCTCTGAATGAACACAGACCCAGCAGTCCTCTACTGTATGTATGTTGGGGACCTCATATCAGCTTGTGTATGCTGCCTGGTTGGTGGTCCAGTGTTTGAGAGCTCTCAGGGGTCCAGATTAATTGAGACTGCTGGTCCTCCTACAGGGTTGCCCTTCTCCTCAGCTTCTTTCAGCCTTCCCTAATTCAACAGCAGGGGTCAGCTGCTTCTATCCATTGATTGGGTGCAAATATCTGCATCTGACTCTGTATGCTTCTTTTGGGCACTGTAGAATCTTTCAGAGTTACCTTGTGTTCTGTCCTTGGTTTTCACATGATATTGGCTGTTTGTCATAGCACCCGTAGAAAACTTGGCTTTTAAAGATGTGATATGATGTAAGGAGATTAGTGAGATATCTTGTCAAAACTAGGACCTCCATTGAGTCAGTTGCCATGGTTTCCAAATGGTGATGAGCATCTTATCTTTCCATTAGAAACAAATATCCCACAGGGTCACTGTGGTACCAGGTGACTTGTGTAAAGTTGAACACTGTGAAACTAATTGTCAATAATTTACAAATCCCCCAGCAACTGTATAAATCATTCACAAAGTGATAAACTGTAGCATGACAAGTAAGTCATGGAGGAAAAATATGTTTAGTTTGGTGGCGATTCACATTTGACTCACATATTCTCTCGGCCCTCCTTCCTGTATTTGGTGCTGATAGACCCAGGGGCCTTCCATATGCTGTCTAAGTGCCAGCAAGCTCTTTGAAGTCATTGTCTGCAGCATGGCTCTTTCTGTTCGTAAGAAAAGTGGTGGCACCATTATCTTCCTGATAAAGAGGCTTCTCAGTTCTAGTCTTCTTGGTCTTCAGCAGTGCCTGTCTCAGTTGAGAGCTTTCATCTTTCTGAAGCAACTTTCTCCTGTCATTAGATGTGGCAAATGAATTCCACATCACCTACATATTTGCTTCCTGCTTTCAAACCTCTGTATTCCAATGCATCTTTAATTTTCAAGATTTTTTTTTTCAGAGCTGAGGACAGAACCCAGGGCCTTGCACTTGCTAGGCAAGCGCTCTACCACTGAGCTAAATCCCCAACCCTAATCTTCAAGATTTTGATTTCTCTTTTTTTCTAATCTAAATTTTTCACATGACCAAATCGGCTTTAATTTTTCTCCACAGCAATTCCAGGTTTGACACTATGTCCTCAAGTCCTGGAGATGCCTTTGGCCCAAATCTTTCTTTCAACTCTGATATCTACTCTGTCAGCAAAGACTCCGTTCCAGCAAAACACATTTATTTCTCCTGTTGCCCCTACTTGTTATTGTCTCTTCCTATCTTCTGGATAATTTTTTTCAGTCCCCATTGGGTTTCACTGAGTCTCTATTAACCTTTCATTGGCTTATTATCAACCCACGCACTAGAGTGAAACTATTGAAAGACAATCAAATCATCTGTCAATTCCCTATCTCAGTCCCAGGAAATTCAATAAAGCTCAGGTATAGGTTATATGAAATGTCAAAATTTAGTAGCTAAAAGTAGTTTTTGCCCATATGGCTTTAGAGTAGCTGTCCAGACTTGGCTTGTCCTATCATGCTTCCTACTTAGATAAGTTACAAATTAACAAAATAAATTATGTCAGCTCGGAGCATAGACCTCAAGAATCTGCATGCATCCCCATTTGTGCTTTTGTGGCTTTTTCCAACTCAAAGGATGCTTGGCTCACCAACTAGTCTCCAGAAAAAAAGATTCCTCTATAAATGCAGCTAATTTACTTAGCCAGGAGCACCCTAGATCAGCAGATTTCCAACCAACTCATGTTTGCCTTAGTTCAATGAAGAACAGCAGACGTATCCAAAGGTACATCCCATCTAAACGAGGCCACGGCAAGAATATGGATCAGAGGTGCTGATAAACCAGGGCCACCACTGCCTGCTGTTGGATCCCACCTTGGATTTGTTCCCCAGTAGGATTTTACTATTTACCACTCTGCCCTCTCCTGTGCTCAGTGCACGACAGCTTGCTGCCTTTCTAGAACATGCCAGGTCCCCCCTGGTGCCTCTATTCCTTTGCATTAGTTTCTCTTCTCTTTAGATGGCCTTTCCCCTAGAAATCTATGCTTCTGTGCACTAATTTCACTTCACACTCTATTTTTTATTATTTATTTTATTTTATTTTTTTAATTTACATTCCAAATCACTTCCCCTTTCCCGTTTCCTCCCTCCCCGAAAGTCCCATAAGCCCCCTTCCCTCCCACTTTTCTCCATTCAACCCCCTCTCGTTACTCTGTCCTGGCGTTCCCCTACATCCTGTCTTTCCAGGACCAGGGGTCTCTCCTTCCATCTTTTTAGAAATCTATTGATATGCGGATTGTGTCTAGGGTATTCCGAGATTCTGGGTCAATATCCCCTTATCAGTGACTGCATACCATGTGTGTTCTTTTGTGATTGGGTTACCTCACTAAGGATGATATTTTCAAGATCTGACCATTTGCCTAGGAATTTCGTGAATTCATTGTTTTTAATTGCAGAGTAGTATTCCATTGTGTAGATATACCACATCTTCTGAATCCATTCCTCCGTTGAGGGACATCTGGGTTCCTTCCAGCTTCTGGCTATTATAAATAAGGCTGCTATGAACATAGTGGAGCATGTGTCCTTATTGCATGCAGGTAAAGTCTCTGGGTATATGCCCAGGAGTGGTATAGCCGGATGCTCCGGGAGTGTCATGCCCAGTTTTCTGAGGAACCGCCAGACTGCTTTCCAGAGTGGTTGTACCAGCCTGCAATTCCACCAGTAGTGGAGGAGTGTTCCTCTTTCTCCACATCCTCGCCAACAACTGCTGTCTCCTGTGTTTTTGATCTTAGCCATCCTGACTGGTGTGAGATGGAATCTCAGGGTTGTTTTGATTTGCATTTCCCTAATGACTAAGGATGATGAACATCTCTTTAGGTGCTTCTCAGCCATTAGATATTCTTCAGGTGAGAACTCTTTGTGTAGCTCTGTACCCCATTTTTTAATAGGGTTACTTGCCTCTCTGGAGTTTAACTTCTTGAGTTCTTTGTATATCTTGGATATTAGCCCTCTGTCGGATGTAAGGTTGGTAAAGATCATTTCCCAGTTAGTTGGTTGCCGCTTTGTCTTTTTGACAGTGTCTTTTGCCTTGCAAAAACTTTGTAATTTAATGAGGTCCCATTTGTCAATTCTTGATCTTAGAGCATAAGCTATTGGAGTTCTGTTCAGGAAATTCTCCCCTGTGCCCATATGTTCAAGGTTCTTCCCTAGTTTCCCTTCTATTAGTTTCAGTGTGTCTGGTTTTATGTGGAGATCTTTGATCCACTTAGAATTGAGCTTAGTGCAAGGAGATAAGGATGGGTCAATTTGCATTCTTCTGCATGTTGACCTCCAGCTGAGCCAGCACCATTTGTTGAAAAGGCTATCTTTTTTCCACTGGATGGTTTTAGCTCCTTTGTCAAAGATCAAGTGACCATAGGAGTGTGGATTCATTTCTGGGTCTTCAATTCTGTTCCATTGATCTACATGTCTGTTACTGTACCAATACCATGCAGTTTTTAACACTATTGCTCTGTAGTACAGCTTGAGGTCCGGGATACTGATTCCCCCAGAGGTTCTTTTACTCTTGAGAATAGTTTTAGCTATTCTGGGTTTTCTGTTATTCCAGATGAATTTTTGAATTGCTCTTTCTAACTCTATGAAGAATTGAGATGGGATTTTGATGGGGATTGCATTGAATCTGTGTATTACTTTTGGTAAGATGCTCATTTTTACTATATTAATCCTGCCAATCCATGAGCATGGCAGATTTTTCCATCTTCTGAGGTCTTCTTCAATTTCTTTCTTCAGAGACTTGAAGTTCTTGTCATACAGATCTTTCACTTGTTTGGTTAGAGTCACGCCAAGATACTTAATATGGTTTGTGGCTATCGTGAAGGGTATTATTTCTCTTACTTCTTTCTCAGCCTGCTTATCCTTTGAGTATAGGAAGGCTTCTGACTTGCTTGAGTTGATTTTATATCCGGCCACTTTGCTGAAGTCGTTTATCAGCTGTAGGAGTTCTCTGGTGGAGTTCTTTGGGTCGCTTATGTATACTATCATATCGTCTGCAAATAGTGATAGTTTGACTTCTTCCTTTCCAATTTGTATCCCTTTGACCTCTTTTTTGTTGTCTAATTGCTCTAGCTAGAACTTCAAGTACTATATTGAAAAGATATGGAGAGAGAGGCAGCCTTGTCTAGTCCCTGATTTTAGTGGGATTGCTTCAAGTTTCTCTCCATTTAGATTGATGCTGGCTACCGGTTTGCTGTAAATTGCTTTTACTATGTTTAGATATGGGCCTTGAATTCCTGATCTTTCCAAGACCTTTAGCATGAAAGGATGCTGAATTTTGTCAAATGCTTTCTCAGCATCTAATGAGATGACCATGTGGTTTTTTTCTTTGAGGTTGTTTATGTAGTGGATTACATTGATGGATTTCCTTATATTGAACCATCCCTGCATCCCTGGGATGAAGCCTACTTGATCGTGGTGAATGATCGTTTTGATGTGTTCTTGGATTCGGTTGGCAATAATTTTATTGAGTATTTTTGCATCGATATTCATAAGAGAGATTGGCCTGAGATTCTCTTTCTTTGTCGGATCTTTGTGTGCTTTTGGTATTAGTGTAATTGTGGCTTCATAGAACGAGTTGGGTAGTGTTCCTTCTGTTTCTATTTTGTGGAAGAGTTTGAAGAGTATTGGTGTTAGGTCTTCTTTGAAGGTCTGATAGAATTCTGCAGTGAGACCATCTGGACCTGTGCTTTTTTTGGTTGGAAGACTTCCAATGACAACTTCTATTTCTTCAGGGGTTATAGGACGGTTTAGATGGTCTATTTGATCCTGATTTAATTTTGGTACTTGGTATCTGTCAAGGAAATTGTCCATTTCCTCAAGATTTTCTAGTTGTGTTGAATACAGGTTTTTGTAGTAGGATCTGATGATTTTTTGAATTTCCTCAGTTTCTGTTGTTATCTCTCCCTTTTCGTTTCTGATTTTATTAATTTGGATACTATCTCTGTGCCCTCTGGTTAGTCTGGCTAAGGGCTTATCTATCTTGTTGATTTTCTCAAAGAACCAACTCCTCGTTTTGTTGATTCTTTGTATGGTTTTATTTGTTTCTACTTGATTGATTTCAGCCCTGAGTTTGATGATTTCCTGCCTTCTACTCCTCTTTGGTGTATTTGCTTCTTTTTGTTCCAGGGCTTTCAGGTGTGCCATTAAGCTGTTAGTGTATGCTGTCTCCCGTTTCTTTTTGGCGGCAATCAGGGCTATGAATTTTCCTCTTAGCACTGCTTTCATTGTGTCCCATAAGTTAGGGTATGTTGTGCCTTCATTTTCATTAACTTTCAAAAAGTCTTTGATTTCTTTCTTTATTTCCACCTTGACCAAGTTATCATTGAGTAGAGCATTGTTCAGCCTCCATGTGTACGTGGGTTTTCTTTTGTTTTTGTTGCCATTGAAGACCACCCTTATTCCATAGTGATCTGATAGGAGGCATGGGATTATTTCTATCTTCTTGTATCTGTTGAGGTCTGATTTGTGACTAATTATATGGTCAATTTTGGAGAAGGTACCATGAGGAGCTGAGAAGAAGGTGTATTCTTTAGCTCTAGGATGAAATGTTCTATATATATCAGTTAGTTCCATTTGGTCCAAGGCTTCAATTAGATTCACTGTGTCCCTGTTTAGTTTCTGCTTTCCTGAATGATCCATTTCAGAGAGCGGGGTGTTGAACTCACCCACTATTATTGTGTGTGGTGCGATGTGTGCTTTGAGTTTTAGTAAAGTTTCTTTTACGAATGAGGGTGCCCTTGCATTTGGAGCATAGATATTCAGAATTGAGAGTTCTTGATGGTGGATTTTTCCCTTGATCAGTATGTAGTGTCCTTCTGTGTCTTTTTTGATGACTTTAGGTTGAAAATCAATTTTATCTGATATTAGGATGGCTACTCCACCTCGTTTCTTGGGGCCATTTGCTTGTAAAATTGTTTTCCAGCCTTTTACTCTGAGGTAGTGTTTGTCTTTGACACTGAGGTGCGTTTCCTGCATGCAGCAAAATGCTGGGTCCTGTTTACGTATCCAGTCTGCTAGTCTATGTCTTTTAATTGGGGAATTGAGACCATTGATATTAAGAGAGATTAAGGCATAGTGATTATTGCCATCTGCCATTCTTGACGCTATCTTTATGTTTGAGTGGTTATCTACTTTTGGGTTTGATTCAAGAAGGTTATTATCTCATTTTTTCCAGGGTGTTGTTTCTCTCCCTGTATTGGAGGTTTCCACCTATTATCCGTTGCAGGGCTGGATTTGTGGAAAGATATTGTGAAAATTTGGTTTTATCATGGAATATCTTGGTCTCTCCATCTATGGTGATTGAGAGTTTTGCTGGGTATAGTAGTCTAGGCTGGCATTTGTGCTGTCTTAGTGTCTGCATGAGATCTGCCCAGGATCTTCTGGCTTTCATAGTCTCTGGTGAGAAGTCTGATGTGATTCGGATAGGTCTTCCTTTGTATGTTACTTGCACCCTTTTCTCTTACTGCTTTTAGTATTCTTTTTTTGTTTAGAACATTCAGTGTTTTGATTATTATGTGACGGGAGGTATTTCTGTTCTGGTCCAGTCTGTTTGGAGTTCTGTAGGCTTCTTGTACGTTCATCGGCATCTCTCTCTTTAAGTTAGGGAAGTTTTCCTCCATAATTTTGTTGAAGATGTTTACTGGCCCTTTAAGTTGCAAATCTTCACTCTCATCTATACCTATAATCCTTAGGTTTGGTCTTCTCATTGTGTCCTGGATTTCCTGGATGTTTTGGGTTACACGTTTTTTGCATTTTGCATTTTCTTTGACTGTTCAGTCGATGCTTTCTATGGAATCTTCAGCACCTGAGATTCTTTCTTCCATCTCTTGTATTCTATTGTTGATGTTTGCATCTATGACTCCTGATTTCTTCCCAAGGTTTTCTATCTCCAAAGTTGTCTCCCTTTGTGATTTCTTAGTTGTTTCTACTTCCTTTTTTAGTTCCTGGATGGATTTGCTGAGATCCTTCACTTGTTTGTTTGTATTTTCCTGTATTTCTTTAAGGTATTTTTGCATTGCCTCTTTCAGGATTTCTTCCTGATGACCCACGTTCTCCTGCATTTCTCTGAGTGATTTTTGTGTTTCCTCCTCATGGGAATCCATCTGTTGATCCATTGTCTCTTGCATTTCTTTAAGCAGTTCTCGTGTTTCCTTTGTAAGGGCATCTAACCGTTGATTCATTTCTTTAAGCATTTTTTGTGTTGCCTCCTTATGGGCATCCGTCTGTTGACCCATATTCTTCTGCATTTCTTTATGCCAATTTTGTGATTCCTTTGTGAGTGCATCTACCCGTTGATTCATCTCGTTAAGCGATTTTTGTGTGCCTCCATCTTTTGATCCATGTTCTCCCGCATTTCTCTAAGCGATTTTTGTGTTTCCTTTGTAAGGGCTTCTAACCGTTGATTCATGGTCTCCTGTAACTCTTTATGAGATTTATTTGTGTCCTTCTTGTGATCCTCTAATAGCATCATGAGAAGTGATTTTAAATCCAGATCTTGTCTTTCGGGTGTGGTGGGGTATCCAGGATTTGCTGCTGTTGGAGAGTTGGGTTCGGATGGTCCCACATTACTTTGATTTCTGTTAGTAACATTCCTACGTTTGCCTTTTGCCATCTGGATACCTCTGATGTTAGTCGGTCCTGCTGCCACTGGCTGTTGGTTGGACCTCCTGTGAGCCTGCAAAGCTATTTCTGCCCCCCCTGGATTGCCAGGATTCCCCTGGCACCGATTTCTGGGGCCTGCCTGCTCCTGAGTGACTTTGGAGCCCTAATGTGCCTTGCCCCAAGTGATCTTATATTGGGGAGGCCTTGCACATCCAAAGGCTCAGCCTAGTGGATTCCTGGAGCAGAGGTCGCCAAAGGGAGGGTGGTAGGCTCCTGCCCTGTGCAGGGGTGTGTGATCTCTCCTGGGGGGGGGAGGGGGCGTCCCTCTGCCAGGCAGAATTCCCACAGCAGAGCTGGCGCGCTGGTTACTGCAGATCAGCCCCGCACTTGGGAGCCGCATACACACAAGCCGCCCGAGACCCAAGCGATATTATGCCTGTCTGTCTCAGAACCTGGCTGTCCCAACTACCTGGTCACTGGAGCAAAGATGGCGGAGGGCACTCTGCACACTCTCCGTGGCGCCGCTCACCCTGCAGACGCGATGGCCTGCCGATCTGGCACCCAGACGACCACAGCGCTGACCCGTTCTCGGGCACAGACGGAAGCCCCAACAGGCCGCGTCCCAAGTGATGTTATATTGGGGAGAGAGAGCTTGGGGTACCTGTCTCTTCAGAGCAGTCTGCGGGAACAGAGGTCGTGGAAGGAAAGCTGGTAGGCTCCCCCACTTCACACTCTTATGTGGAAGTCACATGATGCAGCCTGCCATGGACACAGTACTGGTTAGGGGTACTACAGCAGTTATGAAACAAAATAACAAAATGACCAAAGTAAGTCGGAGTGGAAAGGGTTGTTTTTGACTTATGCTTCCATATTGCTGAAGGAATTCAGAGCAGGAACTAACACCAGGCAGGAATCTGTAGGCAGGGGCTGATGATGCAGAGGCCTTAGAGGAATGTTGGGTACCGCCTTGCCCCTCCTGGCTTGCTCAACCTGCTTTATTTATAGAACCCAGGACCACCAGTCCAGGGATGGTACCGCCTACAATGGTCCGGGCCTCCCCCATCAATCACTAATTAAGAAAATGCTTCACAGCTGAATCCTATGGAGTAAATTTTCTCAGGTGACGCCCCCTCCTCTTAGATGATTCTATCTTGTGCCTGTGTCAAACTGACACAAAACTAGCCAGTACAAATACCTAATAAGTAATTGATAAATTCTTGTTCATAACTTCAAATCTACTCCCTATTTCTTCTCCCATACCAACCATAAACATATAGCTTATTTTGTAGTCTCCTACTTAATTTGTTATCTGTCTCTTTAAAGTATGTGCTCCCCAAGGGTAGGGCACTATGGGAGCCTTCTCACTGCACCGTGGCATTCCTGGGGTCTGGTACAGTGTCTGTAAAGTGCATACTCTTTTTTTTCAAATTATATATTTGCTTTATTTACATTTCAAATGGTATCCCCTTTCCTCGTTACCTCTCCAAAAACCCCCTATCCTATCCTCCCTCTCCCTGATTACCAATCCCCCTCCTCCCACTTTCCTGACCTGGCATTCCCCTACACTGGGGCATTGAGCCTTCATAGAACCAATGGCCTCTCCTCTCCTTGATGTCCAACAAGGTCATCCTCTGCTACATATGTGGCTGGTGCCATGGGTCCCTCTATGTGTACTCTTTGGTTGGTGGTTTAGTCCCTGGGAGCTCTGGGGGTACTGGTTGGTACATATTATTGTTTCTCGTATGGGGCTGCAAACCTCTTCAGCTCTTTGGGTCCTTTCTCTAGTTGCCCCATTGGGGATCCTATGCTCAGTTCATTGGTTGGCTGTGAGCCATGGGTATTTTGATACCCCTTCTAAGAAGGACCAAAGCACCCACACTTTGGTCTTCCTTCTTGAACTTCATGTAGTTTGTGAATTGTATCATGGGTATTCCGAAATTCTGGGCTAATATCCAAAAGTGCATACTCTTGACCAATCAATGTATGAAAACCAGAAACAAGGACTTACTGAGAAGCATCAGAGTTGAACTTGACATTTAGCCACGTGACTGAAGGACTTGCTAGAGTTCCGTCGTTTCTTTCTCCATTTCTTGATCTTTGTGTCTGCCCAAAGAACTTCAGATTTCATACAACTCTAACATTCTGTGCATATGTGTGTAAATTCAGACGGCAAGATTGTTGTGCTTATGCACATATACGAGATGGGAAGTGAGAGATTGTGGGAGGGAGAGAAAGGGAAAAGAAGAAACAAGATGATGCTTTTTGGTAGTCTTTTTTTTGGAGGGGGGTGTTGTTTTGTGTTGTTTCAGGTTTTTTTTTTGAAAATTTAAAAACTTTCTTGATCCTTAGTTAAAACAGTGGTTCACTGATTCCACAAATGAATAGTATCTAAAGTATAGCATAGTAATTTCTAAAACTTTCTGGGTTGTTCCTGTTATTGAGGAAACTTAATCAGTTCATAAGTCCTCCTAGTTCTCAAGTGGTGTTTTGTCTTCATAGTTTTGAAGGCTCATGACACCTTTTAAAAATGTTTGCTCATTTGTAAGTTTTAGAATGTAATTAATTTAGAGAAACTCACATATAGGTACTGTATTTACTTCAATACCCCCTCCATTTCTTCCCTCTAATTCCTCCTGTGCCCTCCCCCAAACTCATGACCTCTTACTCTTATTACACACACACACACACACACACACACATACACTCACACATACACACATACAAACACACACACACACACAGATAAATACAACCTGCTGAGTCCCTTTGGTGCTTCTCACAGACTCACTTAGGGTTCTAATCTATCAGGGGACTCATTGCTGGAGAACACAGATCCTCCTCTCAGTAGTCATTAACTGCCTGTAGCTTTTCATCTAAGCATGACCTTGTGAGATTCTCCCATCCGAGTTAGTGTGTGCGTGCATCATTTTCCAGGTCTTGTTCAGGCAACCATATTGTTGAGACATTGTAAGTGTAGCTTTTCTCTCTCATAATCAGAAGATATTACTTGACAGTAGACATCCTAGTCCTCTGGCTCTTACAACCTTTCTTCTTTCTCTTCTATGATGTTCCCTGAGCCTTAGGTATAGCCTATGTTATAGATATATCAGGTGAGGCTGGGCACCCTATAGTCAGATAGTTCCTGCACTTTGACTAGCTATGACTTTCTGGAATTGTCTCTGTCTTCTGAAACCTAGAAGCTTCTTTGATGGAGGTGAGAGATACATTGATCTACAGGTATGAAAATATTTAGAATATAGTTAAATATTATACTGGCTTAGGAAAGTGGTTCCTTTTAGGGGCCATGACCTCAGTTGGTTAGGTTTACAGTGCCAGGTATGAGTTCCCTCCTATTTAACATCAAGTCCAATTAGTCAACTGTTTATTAACTCCAGGCAACAAGTGTCACTGTCTCATCCTTGTTACAGTCTCCAGACACTGGAGTTGGGAGGACTATTCGTCACCTTTCTCCCTTGGCAGCTTGTGTAGCTCCTTCTGGGACTCTAAGAGTTAGTCCTCAGGGAGGAGGCTTCTAGGTCAGATTCAGTTGGATTCCTTCAAACCCTCTGTATCTTCAGCACTTTCAATGTCTAGGATGTAACCAAAGGCAATGACAAAACTGTTCTGGGAGTCTTTGAATTCTTTTGACTAGCAACTCAATAGGGAGCTTCCTATACTGGGCAACTGGATTTTTGTTGGGTAATCTATGGCTTCTGGGAGGAGCATTATCACCCCAAATGGCCTAACTTTATTAAAACACACACACACACACACAAACTTATATGGATATTTTATGTAATATCAAGTAAACAGAATAATATTCCCTATGGCCCTTTAAAATATCATTAGTATTTATCATGTTATTTTAATGATAAAATTTATTCATATTTGTGATTTCATCAGAGGAGAAAATACCCCAAAAAGCAAAAAGTTTTAAGGGTAAGTAGAAGTTTATATTTTGATTAAGTCATAGTTCCCAAGGTGAGTGAGAAGGGACAATCGGAAAGCCTACAGAGCCACTGCTGAGAGAAGTCTATAGTGATGACAAACCAAGCCCACAGTTCCAGTCCTGCAGCCCATGTATGGACTAATCTCCTTTCACACTGTAGTGGAGTTAGCGATCTTTCTGGATAATGGCTTCAAAGTCAAGCAGTTTCTTAGTTCTCTTAGAATTTCCAAATCTGGCGTCTCTGTTATGTGTATTTCTATGGAGCTGAACCTAGGCCCTTGTTATCCTCAACCTAGTCCATTGCAATGCCTTGATATGTTGATATGCCTCTTCACCTTTGCATTCAACAGCAACATATAATAAAAGGTGAACTGGCAAGTATAGGCTCAACTATTGAATTCCTTTGTGAAATGTATAATATGACAGGTGTTCCTATCAAAATTTAATCCTCGCAAAAATAATGTGAGGTAATGTCCTGATCATTTGTATTGTAACTGTGGAACTTCCATAAGCAAGAGTTTATTGGGGTTGTGCAGGTAAGCATGGAGCTGAAGCAGAAGCTGAGAGCTTTCACCCCTACCCCCATATGAGATGCAGAGAGAGCTAACTGGAAGTGGGTGAGCTTTTGAAACATCAAAGCTCACTTTCCGTGACACGCCTCCTTCATACTTCCTAGTCCTTCTCAAACAGTTCCACCAACTGGGGACCAAACATGCAAATTCATGAATTTGTGGAGGCTATTCTAATTGAAACCATCGGGGGGGGGCAGGTGGAAGGAGAACATTATAATCTTTTTTTATGGCTGATGAAACTGTAGCTTAGCACCAAATTACTAGGAAGGGTGTTACTGGAAGAAGCAAGAGGTGAACAGATCTGTCTACCCCCAGCCACACGCTCCAGATTCTTAAGCTCTGCTGCACTGTCTCACTCTGAGGCCTCACACACGGTTGTCTCTCTGTGATAGTCTTTCTCCTTTTCAAGTGCTAACATCTCCTCATGATTTAAGAATCAGTTCAATGTAGGAGGCCTAGGACCAGCCCATGCATGTTTTTTGCTTGGTGGGTAAGACTCTGAGAGTCTGAACAATCCAAGTTAGTTGGGTCTGTTGGTCTCCCTGTAGAGCTCGTATCCCCTTCAGGGCCCTCAATCCTTCCTCCAATTCTTCCATAAGAGTCCCCAAGCTCCACCCACTGTTTAGCTATGGGTGTCTGTATCTTCTGAGTCAGCTGCTGGGTAGAACTTCTCAGAGGACAACATGTTCCTGTCTGCAAACATAAAAGAGTATCATTAAGAGTGCTAGGGATTGCTACTTGCCCATGGGATAGGTCTCAAGTTGGGCTAGTTATTGGTTGGCCATTCCCCCAGTCTCTGCTCCATGCCCTGTGCCTGCATTTTTTGTAGACAGGATAAATTTCGAGTTGAAAGTTTTCTAGGTGGTTTGGTGTCTCTATTGCTCCACTGGGGTTCCCGCCTGGCTACAGGAGGTGGCTTCAGTTTCCATATCCCCAATGTAGTATGGGTCACAGATAAGGTCACCCCCATTGATTCCTGTGTGCCTCCCTTATCCCAGGTCTGTCCAATCCTGGAGATGCCCCTCACCTTCCCACCCCCATCAGTTGCAGATTTCCATTCATTTTCATGGCCATCAGGCCATCTCTCCTGTTCTTCCCCATGCCTGATCCTGAATTCCCTCATTCCCTTCCCCACTCCCCTCTCCCTCTCTGTTCCCTCTCTCCATATGCCTCCTATGACTGTTTTATTTCCCTTCTATGTGAGACTCAAGCTTCCTTGCTTGGTCCTTCCTTCTTGTTTAGTATCTTTGGGTTCGTGGAGTATAACATGATACTTGTACTTTATGGTTAATATCCACTTATAAGTGAGTACATACCATGCCTGTCTGGGGTGGGTGTGACTGGAGAGGATGTGACTGGAGGGGAGTGGCCAAGAAGAGGACAGTGAGTGTGATGTAAAGTGAATAAGTAAAAATATTAATTTAAATTTTAAAAATGTTCCTTAATAAACATAGGAAAAAAAAGAATCAGTTCAAGTGCTTCCATGGACTCCTTATGTATTTCTTTCATTTTTGTGCATGTGGTATGTGTGCATGTGGATGTCTGAAGCTGATGCAAGAGTGTCTTCTGCAATGGTTCTTCATCGTGGCTTTTGAAACAGTCACTGGACCTGAAGCTCACAGATTAGATCAGCTAGGTGAGCAGTGATATCCAGGGTTATTTTTGTCTCCATCCCCTTCAGTCCTGAGATTACAGATGGATGCCGCCTTGCCTAGTTTTTGGACACATCTAACAATCTAAACTCAGCTCTTCATTCTTGTGATGCAAGCACTTCATTGACCGAGGCATCTACCCAGACCCCTAAGTTTTTCTTTCTAGAAATCATGTTCTAGAAATCATGTTCCTTCGTGCTTCCCCTTTCATGTTCTGTTATTGTGCTTATCACTTTATACTCTTGAGATGGCTAGTCAGGTTGTCAACTTGACATACCTAGGAAGGATCAACCTCCGTCGAAGAATTGCCTCTACCTGATTGGCATGTGGGTGTGTCTGTGAGGGCATTTTCTTGATTTTTAATCAATGTCAGAGTACCTAGGTCTCTGGGATCTGTACCATCCTTAGGCAGGTGTCCTGGGTTGTAGCAGAACTGGACCCTCGGAGAAAACTAGCAATCAGCCTTCCTCTTGGCTTTTGCTTCAAACTCCTGCTTTGGCTCCCCTCAAAGATGACCTGTAAGATAAAATAAACCTTCTCCTCCCCAGGTTGTCATTAGTCAGTGCTTATATAGAATCAGAAGCAATTTAGAACAAGTGTTAATTACTAACATTTTTCCCTGTTATCAGAAGCCAGCAAAACCTCTATTTGAAGAGAGTTAAGGGAAAGACATAAAGCACTTGCTTCCAGTCATAATTTCTAGATGTTCTTATGTTCTATTTGTCTGAGAGTATGAATAACTGTATTCACTTTTTTATGGGTAGTACTTTTAATAGTTAAATACACTCGTATATGACAAACATCATTATGACAGCAGGACAAATTGCCACCTGGTGCTTGACAGTTTCCAACTGCTCGCAAATAAGTGAGCACATATTTTGTCACGCTAGACATCAGACTTTGTGTCCTCCTGCTTAGGGCTGTCATCAGCGATCCAGAACAAGACTCAAACACCAAAAACCAAGAGAGTTCTCATGTCCCTCCAGACTCAGAGAGGGCGCCACTTCGAGTCAGGAGAAGAACTCTGCATGAAACAAAGTAAGAAAAGCTTAATGATGTGTCCTTAAAATACACTTCTGAACCTTGCTGAATACATTTGTATCTCTTTACAACTATGTACAAAGAAGTAAAAATTTTAGGATCTCAGATCTCAGTGCTGTCTCCTTACATTTTTTTCTTCTACCTTCTTTGCATTCCATTTCTTTTACATTTATAATTTAGAAGGAAAGTCATAATTCTTTTCAGGATAATATAGGTGAAAATGAGTAATGTAGTAATTTAGACATCTCTGCCTGAGGATGGTACCCTGCCTGACTAACCCAGATTCTTGTACTATATGAAGATTTAATTTGCAGGGGGGAAAAGACCATCATTCCACACATGCCCTGCCTCTTAAGCAGTCCACATCATTTTAGAACCATAGGAGGGTAACCACATCTCTATAAAGACTCTCAATGAAGTATGTCTGATGTCTTTGCCTCAACATTCTATTTAGGAGTATCATCCATGTTGTGATCTATAGTTGTTTTTCTCTTTGCTCTCTGTTATTCCATTATATGAATTCATAACAAATCACCACTCACAGATGCTTAACATGCCTGCTGAATTATGAACTATACTGTGGTGAACTCTGTTGTGCATACCTTCTGGTAAACATACATACTCCCTTACGTTGAGTGAGTATTTAGACTCTCTGGACCATGTAGTGTTCAGTTCCACAAGGCACTGGCAAATAGTAACCCCCGTGGCAGGATGAGTGGTCCTATACATCTTTGCCAGTTCTTGATTACTTGATGTTGCCTGTGGTTTTCAATTGCATTTCTCCTACTGTATTGGTGATTTTAATTCTCAATTCACTGGGAACTAATGATGATGGTTAATTTTCATCTGTGGATTGTTCATCTAGATGTCCTTACATGAAGTTTGACCAACTTACCAATCTATTCTTACATTGTTAGTGCCTTTTGCATCTTCCTTTAATAAATCTGAGCCTACTTGAAAGCAAATATTACCCTGAATTTTGAATTTTCCTATATTGTATGTCAAATTGTTGTAACTGCACAGATAATTTGAACTCTGCTTTTCAGTCTCCTCTCTCTGGTTTCTTGCATCCGTCTTAGTATTGCTTCATAACAAATAAATGCAACTTGTTTAAAGTCAATCCAGCTCAGAAAAATCCTATAGGGTTTCTTGATTAGGGTTTTAAGACCCATGGCTTCCCACTCTTTTGTTCTCCCCAAAGGAGAAGGAAGGATCTCTGCTTCATAAGTTGGCAGCAAGATTGGTGTGTGTAGCGTAACCCTCTCTCTCCTCTTTTCTCTGGAGGCAGCTTCCTGCAAACACACATTTCACCCTTGTACTGAACTTTGCTGGTTTCTCCTCAGTACAAAGAAGAAGTTAGTCTGTATAACTCTAGTGCCAGACACTTATCCTGTTATTGCTGAGGGCCTAAATCATGCTTTCCCGCCAACTTTGTGAATGGCAGAGTTCACCTTTGGTATTCAATGCACTTAATTCTTTTTGAACTGGTTCAGGACTTACATACGGAAGTATTTGTGCTACTTACCAGGTGCCTGGAACTCAATGCGGCTCTCTGCATCTCAGAATATAAATATGGATTTATTTGGGTCTTACTCTGATGGCACCAGGCTCCTTGATGCAACTAGCTCAGCCTCCCAGCGTCGCTCACGACGAAGAAATGAGAAAATACAATGGTAGAGCAAGGCTGTCTTCCAGACATGCCGCGTGCTCACACGGTTGCAAGCAACTGCTTACCTTGGCTTCCACTATCTTGCTTCCTTCAGTTTTATTGCAAGCATTAAACAAACCCATGCATAATGAAGTGAATTAATAGTAACCAGTGTCTATAAAGCCCTCAACAAATGGTGGGTGGTATTGCTGCTGCTATTTCCCCCAGCATTTAAAGTCACCCCAGGAGCATAGTGAACATCCAGTGTCTGCATTAGCACCAGTGAATCACATTAAACTGAGGATGCAGTCTCCATGGCTCCTCTCTGTTCCCAAACTCTTACGGAGTTAGCAGGCTTTTGTTTCCTGTCTATCTCCAGCTTCCTTTCTGCGGGACCTAGACATTGCAGAGGGAAAACTTTACCTGTTCTCAGTGACTGTGGCCCACATGCTTACCATTATACAATTGCTATTTTGTTCTTCTTGGAGTTTCCATAAAACTGGATGAACAGTAATAATACATCACCGAGTTATCTCAAGATAAAGGACATCATTAAGTAGAGGGTATCAGAGTGTGTGCATTCAAGTTCTGCTTTATATTTTAAAGACTATTAGGGCTAGGATTCTTCAGAAGGTCAGCAGTGCTATCTATATGAAGATCTCTCTCTCTCTCTCTCTCTCTCTCTCTCTCTCTCTCTCTCCCTCTCCCTCTCTCTCTCTCCCTCTCTCTCTCTGTCTGTCTCTATCTATCTCTCTATATCTATCTATCTATCCTCACATACATATACATATAAACACACACTATATATACATATACACATATATTTATATATAAACATACACACACTATATATGCATATATATACACACACATATATATACACATATATGCATATATACATGTATAAACACACACAGAATCATACACTATATATACATACACACATATACACACATATATTTGTATATACATGCATAAACACGCACACTATATATGTACATAAGCACATATACACATATATATTCATATATACATGTGTATACACACACACACACACACACACACACAGAGCTTGTTTCATCTGGCATGTCTTCCCACCATTGTTTCAGTAAGGAGTAGCATCAACCGCCTGTAATGGAAAACCTGATTGATAAGGCTCAATGTGTCAGGATTTATTTTCCCATGTAAGCAGCTGCTTGGAAGTAGGCATATGTTGGTTTTGGTCCTACAGCTCAATGATGCTGCAACTCTGGACTGTATCCCTTCAATGTTCATAGGCAGGGAACACTGCCCATCCTCCTGTTGCAAAGGACAAGAATCTTTGCTGTTGAGATTATTGGCGAAACCGCTTTTGTTGGTCATAATCACAAGCACTAAGAAACTAAGTACTGTGCTGTGAAGAAGGCAAAAGAACGTGGTTAGAAACGGCATTGGAGCTGATGTGCAGGCTCAGGTCTGCAATCCCAGCATATGCCAGGCCAACATATACTATACAACAAGGGCATAATAGAAAAGGACAGGGCATAGAAGGAGAAGGGAGGGGAAAGAGGAGAGAGGGGCGAGGGGAGAGGAGGCAAGTCTTGGACAGCCTTGCAACCAAAGCTGCTGTGCATCAGATGCATCTTCACAGGTGCTGGCACGAAGGGCTGACGTAGTGGAGACTGTGTGGTTCAGGGTACTCTGTCTTTTGTGTCTTTATATATTCACAATCTGAATTTTAATTCTCATCTTTAATCTGTGACGTTTCAAAATATTGCCATAGCCCCTTGGTGCATTTGTTGTTTTTATCGGGTGCAATTGTTCTAAAACAATAACTTACAAAATGTCTTTTGACAGGATAAGAACCAACTCCACATTAACAGAGAATGACCTTTCTCAGAAAGTAGAATTCGAAGGGAGGGTCTTATCAAGGTAACTGTCACTTTATTAATATTTTTTTACTTCTGTGATTATAATAATATATTCTTTTCTTTCATAGTAGTGTCAGGACTAGACAAATCATACCAATACTGAAAAATGTGAACTTTTGGGTTATATAATTTTAAGTAATAATTATTACTGTTGCATAAAATAGGACACTGCGATTCAAGTACTTTAACTAAGAGTATTTAAAAATTGATCTTACAAGTCTTTTGAAAAGATTAAGATTGAATTAACTTGCGTTTTACTAATAGAAGTTTCTTATCTATTTAGAAGTTATGTCAGATGGTTAATTTAGTTTTAATAGTTTGAGTTAACAGATTACCGATAAAAGTAATGACAAAGAAGATGTCTTTTAATTTTTTTTTACCTCAATCTTGTAAACTTTGCAAGCCCAGAGTTTTTAAAGGCCTTCTGCTTTATCTTAAGTCTCTGTTGGTTAGCTATCTGAGTTGTGGCAAAGCTGGAAGCTCTCCACGGTTAAGCTTATGCCTTTTGCTTTATCTAACTCAGTTGGGGATTTCTGCAAGCCTTAGCATATTGCCCCTAAATCTGCAGTGAGCCTTATTCACTGCCGCACACACAAGGGAGTTACAGTATCGCCACTTGAGATGTATGATCTTAGTTTATTACTTACGTAAAAAAAAAAATCACCATATTTAAATATCATTGGCGTCATCTTGTTTTTCTAGAAATGGACGTGATGCCTGCAGGGAACTGATTGGCTTTTTCTTTACCCACGACCAGTCCCTAACCGTGTATGAATATCGAATGTTCGGGAAAAACAGGTGTGCTCTGAAACACTGTCAGACCCTAGGGAATTGCTTCCAGGAAGAACTGAATGCCTTCATTCTTGTTGTTGCTTAACTTCTAGAACAAGCGTGCTTCCTTTTATTAAAAAGGACATTTATCGTCATCAGTATGGACGAAGAAAAGGAAAGCAGTATGAGCTTGGTGACTTCTATACTGTAAGTGTGTGTGTGTGTGTGTGTTGGCACTATACTGTAAGTGTTGTGTGTGCATGTGTGCTGGCACTGTACTGTAAGGATATGTGTGCAATGGAATTAAACTGTAAGTGTATGTATGCTGGCACTATAATGTAAGTTGTGTGTGTGTGTGTGTGTGTGTGTGTGTGTGTGTGTGTGTATGCTGGTACTATAGTCTAACTTTGTATGTG
Organism: Tokudaia tokunoshimensis; assembly: GCA_036184795.1. Classification (NCBI taxonomy): domain Eukaryota; kingdom Metazoa; phylum Chordata; class Mammalia; order Rodentia; family Muridae; genus Tokudaia; species Tokudaia tokunoshimensis. Next base: position 34,661,796 of record BTHU01000007.1, read on the forward strand.
TCCTGGCACTATAATGTAAATTCAGATGTGTACTGGCACTTAATACCATATGACAGACTATGCACATTTCTCTGGTGTGGAGCAAGGCCACGGGTCCAGTTTATTTTCCTGATCAGAGACATTTATTTGTGTGACCGGTGATTGGTTGATAAATCCCAATCACCCAACTCTTAAGCATAGTATTGATTTCCCATAAACATTCACACATTGTTTCTTAATGGAGACTGTTGCCATGAGAACTTGTTTCTTGCTACTGCTGTAGCTCTCTGCACAAGGCCTGTTCTGCGTAAGCGGCTACCTCAGTTCCCCCGGGAGTGATACTCCACAGAAGGAGGAACTTGATTTTTCCCTGTGGAGTGGCACTGCCCTCTGGAGCTGCGCCTTTGACAGCCTGCTTCTTGTTGCCCTCTGACCTTCCCGTGTGCTGAATTTTTAAATCACATACAATGAAACATTCTCCATACTGGTCATTCATGTAATACTTCTATATGTTCACATTCCAAACACTGGAGATGGAATACCAAATAAGTTGCAATCATTCTTTGCTTTGTGGCAATTGCAGCATATTGGGAATTGGATAGGAGCCACATTGGAGACACAGGGGGTCCAATCCTATGGGCTGTAAGAGTCTCTGGAGAAAGTGACATCTGAGGTTATTAAGGACTCTGTGAGGGTACAGGAAAGGCTTCAAGGTGGAGAAGAATATGTATTAAGAACAGAGGCAAGAAAGTACATGGATTATCTGGAGATGGGAAAGTAGGTCAATTTGTTTGAAATCTAGACATAAAGAAATAGATTTGGGCTGGAGAGATAGTTCAGTTGGCAAAGAGTTTAATCTTTCTAGCAAGGGACCTGGGATCAAATTCTAGAACCCATGTCAAAAGTTCAGGACTTGGTAGCACACACTTGTAATCTCAGTGCTGGGGTGACAGAGACAGGTCATTTTAGGCTTATTGACTGGACACAGATTAGTCTGCTTGGTGAGTTCTGGACCACAGAGAGACCAGGTCTCATAATAAAAAGGGGTGGATAGTATGGTATACTAATGGAGGATGTCCTATGACCTGTACATACATACAGCTATACTCCCCATGACTAAATAAAAAAGGAGCCTTATACTACAGAGCAGTGTGTAATATATCACTGAAGAGAGGGTGTGGGTAGAGTGGAGAGACCACATGACCAAATTTGTAACTTAGAAATATCTCCCCGAATTCAGTGTGTGCAATGGTTTGAAGAGCAGGCACGTAAGGCATGGATTGGCTGGATGTTGACCTAGGAGAGAACTCATGGTGCCTTAAGAAGCAAGTGGCAATGGCTACAAAGGTAGTTAGAAGACAAGACTTTAGGAGATGTGATGACCGAGACAGGGAGGAGTGACAGAGGAGGAAGCTCTAGACAACTTAATCTTGGGTTAGATAATCCATGCCTGTGACATTCCTACTTGACTCTTGATGTCTAGAGAATGTCGACTCCACGTCCTTTGGCGCAATTTGAAGATAACACTCTTACTTTATATGGATGGTGGCAGTCAATACCAGTTCCGAGCTGCTGCTCTTGCAACTCGGTGTTGTTGCTGATCTACTCTTACTCTCTGTCCTCATATGAACCAAATGCGGAAATTCACTTCCTTCTTTAGCTCATGAAAGTGAGGAAGAAAGAAAGTGGAGACGAGGCGTGAATGGAGAAAGGGAGGTAGAGAGAGGCAAGAAGGAAGGCAGGGGAAGGGAGGCATCCCCCACATGTGGGATCCATTGTGTTTATTCCACACATTTTGAAAGGTTATCTCAAGCAGGGTTGTATGCACAGCATATTTTGAGCTTTGTATCGCCTTGGTGTGTTTACCTTTCCTAGACTGGTTTATCATCCTAGGAAAAGACTCATTGGCCACAAAGCTAACAATAGATACTGAATTTCGAAAAGCATCCATATCCACCTCAAAGGGATGAGAACCTGCCAACATCACAGTTAATTTTCTAAAGTAACTATTCCAAGAGGGAGGGGAGGGAAATTATTTCCCTTTTGCTCTGTAAGAAGAACGAAGCCTCTTTTTTTTCTTTAAATTGAATTTGCATTTGTCCATACATTAGTCACATTTACCATATGTGAAGCAACTCTGAAATTAAAATAGTATTTCTTAAGGTTGGGTTAAGAATTTTTGATAGGAATGTTGCCATTGAAGCTTTGATGATCTAATTAGGTTAAAATTCAGTTTTGTAGTTTTGTGATGTCTATCATCAAAAGACGAGGCAAAAGATCAATGATCAATCTACAAGGGTTCCCCAGTCTCCGAGGCATCATCTTTCTGTGAACCAAGAGCTTTTGTCCTGAATTTGGGGATTGTATTAGGGTTTCTTTTTGTTGTTGTTGTTCTGTTGCTGTGATAAAATACCACAAAAAAAAAAAAAAGAGGGAGAAAGGCTTATTTGGCTGGCAATTCCAGATTACATGTCACCATCACAGAAAACTCAAGGTGGTGGGAACTTGAAGAAATGTGTCATATCACATCCACAGTCAAGAGCAGAGAATGATGAACCAATAAGGCACACATGCTAGGGCTCAATGTGCTTTCTCCACTGTTAGACATCCCAGGATCCCCTGAATAGGGAATGATGCCACCCACCATGGATGGGTCTTTCCAACTTAACATTATGAAAACAATCCCTCTCATATTCACAGGTCAGCCTAATATAGACAGTCCCACATGTCATGTTGATCAAACTGACCATCACAGAGATTACCACACTTTTAGTTTCTGTGATTTTTATCTAATATGTAGATTCTCTTTTAGTCACATGACTATTGTATAGAAGTGTACTGTGTTAGGTTTTTTTTTTGGGAGGGGTGGATTAGTTCATTTTTCTATAGTATTAGTTGAATGTAGTCCCTAAATATTCTTCATATCTACCATATTTTGCCCATTTTTAGAACATACCAAGGTAACTATGATAAAAATCAAATCTCTTCAATCAGAATGAGTTGTATTTTATTTTTTGGATATTTTCTAGCTTTAAGACTTTTTTTTTCCTGTTCATTTCCTCAGGGTGCAACTTTGACATTTTTGAGCTGTGATCATCCTAGCCTTCCAAAGACGATAAAAGAAAATGCATTGCTTAGACTTCGAATTACAAATATTGATCAAGTAGCTTTGAATTCTCTAAAGTAAGTTAAAGGCATGTGCCATTTTGAAAGTACATGATAACACCATAGTGTGTATCTCAAAAGGAGTTTCTATCACAAAGTATTTCACACTGTAGGTTTATAGTTTACAAATAATAGTTCTGTATATCCACTTTATGTTCTGTATTGTAATCAAACTTCATGTTTTGGAATAGATACGGCAATTACAAATTTGAAATTGTTCTATTTAAAATCAAGATAATCTATTAATTTTTCTGTTTATTTTTTAAATGCTATCAAAGTGGGGCTTTAAAAGGGTATCAGTAGAGCCTCATAACTGTTTCCTACATTGTTGGTGTGGCATGTTTTATAGCACAAAAAGTCATGGTCCCTATGGGGATACTATTCATTCATTGATTATACAGTGAAAAAATAATTCTATGAATAAAAAATTACACTGAAGGTTATTTTAATTAATAGAAATGCACATTCTTCTTGTTGAATGTTTCTTGACAGTAATTATTATCTAAATGGTTTCATATATATATATATATATATATATATATATATATATATATGAACATAGTCTACAATCTAGCTCTGAGAATATTAGTGCATCTTCAAGGCATCAAAAGCCTATTTACAGTTTATACTTTGCAAGCTACAGCTGCTGTTAAATAGGTAGTTATAGTTCAGTATTTAGAAACATTAAAGCATTTATGAAAGTCACTATCTTCAAAGGCTGCGGTTCTTTTATAGCTCTGGATTTAACTCTCCACGGACTCAAAAGCAGCAGGGGCAGAGGTGGGGCTTGCTCTAGCTTGTTCGCCTCCACAGCTGTTGAGAGCATCCTTGGGTCTGGAGCGGGGAAGCAAGGCTTAGCCTGTCTGTTCTCACTTGCAGAGCGGCCTCTGCGGAACGTGGGGAAGAAGATACAGTCAGGCAGGAGGCGCATGATCAGCGGGTGCTGCAGGCCGTTCAGGGTATGCTGTGTCTTCTACACTCTCACGCACGAGTTTCCTCGTCATCACTTGGAACAGTCTTTGTGATACTTCCAAGTTTTAGAGACTTTGATTTTTAATTTTTATTTTTTAAGAAAGTACACATAAATACTTTCTAGAAACATCACATATTTTGTTAATATATATTTTGTATATATATATATATATATATTAGAGACATTTGTGTGAATGGTGAATCATTGATAAATCCCAATCACCTGAATCTTAAAAATAGTGTTTATTATCTGTAAGCACCCACACATTGTTCCTTAATAGAGACTGTTGCCAAGAAAGCTTGTCTCTTGGTATCTTTGTGTGTGTGTGTACATTTTATTTAGCTTATAATTAAATCCATATCACCTAATATTTTTAAAACTTTCATTATAATTACATCCTTTTACTTAGTACCATTAATAAAAATAACTCGAGAATATTTTTAAGAACTATTTCATTATTTATGTATATATTTGGGTTCAAGATCTATTTTATTAATTGTTTAGTATATATTTGTGCATCTGTGTGAAGGTAAATGCGCATATGCTTATGGGTGCTCATAGAGCCCAAAGAGAGCATCAAATCCCCTGCAAATGGAGATACAGAGGCCTGCGAGCTGCATGATGTGGGGTTGTGAGTCACACTCAGGTCCTCTGGAGTGCGGCAAGCTCTCCTACTTACTAAGTTATCTCTCCAAACCACTAAAACATTATATATATATGTGTGTGTGTGTGTGTGTGTATGTATAAAAGTTTTAGAGGGCTGAAGATAGATAGATAGATAGATAGTACATATGTGTACATATATGTATATATACATGAAAGTGTATATATATACATGAAAGTGTATATATATGAAAGTATATATACATACATATATATATATATATATATATATATATATATATATATATGTGTGTGTGTGTGATACAGCACACAAGTGAGGTAAGATGACAACTTGTAGGAGTCAGTTCTTTTCTTCCAACTCAAACTCAGTTCATCAGGTTTGGCAGGTATCTTTTCCCACTGACCTGTCATTTCCATGGACCATGATATACATGTATATGTACATGCATATGTATATTTATGTGAAGTGCATATATACATGCATATATACATATATATACATATGTATGTGTATGTATATACATAGACACATACATATATATATATATATGTATACATAATTACACATACACTCATACAGACGCTCACACAGTAACTCAAGTAGCTTGCCCCTCACTGTTCAAACCTGGCTGCCCTGGAACTCATGGCCATCCTCTTTCCTTCCTCTCCAGAGTCTGAGATTATAGGCATAAACCACCATATACCTGATTTAAGCCTTAGTCTCCTGAAGAGACATGTTACATTCTCACCACACAGTGGTGCTGTAGTTCTGGCATATTATGAATATGCACTTGTGTCTGACGTTGTCGTTATTAAAAATATTCTCCTTTCCAAAGTCTTTTGTTAGCTGAACGCGTATGTTCATTGAATATTTACATCTTTTTTCCCCCATTATTATCAACTTATTTCCTCAAAAGAGAAACAACTGCAGTTTGATAGCTTGGTGCCCAGGAGCAATTAGCTTCTGCCTCTTTTCACTAAACAGATAAACTGAAAGGGCAACTGAACAAGAATGGCGTTCGTATTTTGACGGGATTGGGAAAATACTTCCAATGTTTGGACAAAGAAAGGAATGGGGTTTTAGAAAAGGCAGATTTTTGGAGAGCTCTGAAAACCTTTCACTTGGAAGTATCTGAACAGGTATGTACCACACAGCATTTTCTGCCCTGGGTGTATTCTTTCATGGCCTTGTTCACTTTTCTAATGAAATTTTAATAGCTTATTTTTTTAATGCCACGCTATCAGGGTTAAGCCACCAGGCATCAAGTCCCATTGATTTTCAAAATGTTGACATCTATTCCTTTATTATATGTTTTTGAAGTGTTTAATAGCCAGGCGTGTGTTAAGCTCTGAGATGATGTCCTCTCCACTTTGTAATCTTCAAAACTGAAGAAAGTGGTTAAGTTAATACATGTATAAAACAGAGAATGTTTTGGGAACATGGGTGGAGGTCCTCAGTTCCACGCCACATTATCAGGAAGGAGAGGGAAGACCTTGGCAAGATCCCTGGGACTGGATGCAACAGGTTGGGTTGTGAATAATGAGGAAGAATTAACCAGGCAAGGTTAGAGAAGAACAATAGAAGACAATGGGTCATTAAGAAGGACCAAAGCATGCACACTTTGGTCTTCCTTCTTCTTGAGTTTCATTTGGTCTGTGAATTGTATCTTGGGTATCCCGAGCTTTTGGGCTATTATCCACTTATCAGCGAGTGCATACCATGTGTGTTCTTTTGTGATTGGGTTACCTCACTAAAGATGATATTTTCTAGTTCCATCCATTTGCCTAAGAATTTCATGAAGTCATTGTTTTTAATAGCTGTGTAAATGTGTAAATTTTCCACATTTCCATTGTGTAAATGTACCACATTTTCTGTATCCATTCCTCTGTCGAGGGACATCTGGGTTCTTTCAGCTTCTGGCTATTATAAATAAGGCTGCTATGAACATAGTGGAGCATGTATCCTTATTACATGTTGGAGCATCTTCTGGGTATATGCCCAGGAGTGGTATAGCTGGGTCCTCAGGTAGTACTATTTCCAGTTTTCTGAGGATCCCCCAAACTGATTTCCAAAGAGTACATATGGAGGGACCCATGGCTCCAGCCGCATGGGTAGCAGAGGTTGACCTCGTCAGACATCAATGAGAGGAGAGGTCCTTTGACTTGTGAAGGCTCATTGCCTCAGTGTAGGGGAATGCCAGGACAGGGAAGGAGGAGTGGGTGGGTTGGTGAGCAGGGGGAGGGCTGATGGGATAGGGGTTTTTTGGAGGGGAAATGTGGAAAGGGGATGACATTTGAAACGTAAATAAAGAAAATATCTTATAATAAAGAAGACAGTGGGTCTCCCATGAAGAGTGGGGCGTGGCTCAGAACCGCCATTTTCTAGAAAGAAGAATCATGTTCCCGGCATGAACTGTGACTCTTCCCCAAGCCGCAGGGACTTCACTCTGACGTGAATGATCTCACGCTAGATCTGTGTGTTCTAGATTTTTCTCATCATTTAGGCCACAGCTTTCTTTAACAGAGGAGCTCTGCTGTCTGAGCCCTGATCCTTTCTATATCAATGTCCATTTTAGTGTATTTGTAAGTGAAATGTCACGCCCCACCCAGATGAGGACCAAGGTGGCTCTGGTTCCTCTCTTTACTTAGCTCCTTGAAGTGAGTGTGTCATGGAAAGCATGGGCACAATAGCACATCGCTAGGGCAACTAGATGAAAAAGTGGGAGAGATTAAGTTCGGTGCCCGAAAGCCTAATATGCTATATTTGGAAGTTTTGCTTGTAGGTAAAAAGCACAAGTGTTTTGACTTTTCTTATTCAGGCCCTGCTTGAAGGGTTCTGAGACAGTTCTTATGTTTAGGGTGGCATAGAAGCTCCAATAAAAAAAATTACAAGGGAATTTGCTTTATCAACTGTAAAATTCGGTGTCAGTGTGACATGGTTTATCACTGTTGGGACATAATTGTCCTTTGGTTTGTTGCGATGATGATATTGAAGCTTGTGGTATGGCTGGTGAGACAGACAAGGGACCACCCACTTTCACGTCTTTCTTTCCTAGATGAACAAAATAAAACAATAGTAGGAACTCAGAACACTGTGGTTTCTTTTTGTTGAACAGACAAGTAAATCATAACTGATAGAGGGCTGGTGTCCACATAGCCTGGTCCTGTGGAGTGTGGGAAAGTATTGTATTACTCTGGGGCTTCTGTATTTGTTTGCAAAATAGTAATAACTGGCAGGTAAGACTAATTAAGATTTCTGTCTTAGTTACTTTTCTAGTTCTGTGACAAAACTTCATGGCCAAGGCAATTTTTAAAAGAAATCGTTTAAACTGGAGGCTGTCAGTTCCCCAGAGGGTTATAGTCCAGGATCATCATGGTGTGGAGCATGGAAACAGGCAGGCAGGCATGTCACTGGAACAGTAGAGATCCTACAGGCTGACATGAAAATCAGCACAAAATGTGAGAGCTAATGGGGAATGACATGGTCTTTTGAGATCTCAAAGCCCAGCCCTGGGGTCATACCTCCTCCAACATTGCCACACCTTCTAATCCTTCCCAAACAGTTCTACCAACTGGGACTGAAGCATTCAAATATATGAGCCTATGGGGCCATTTTCATTCAAATCATCACAATTACTAAGAAGGATAATGTAAGAATGTAAGTTTCATCCTTTCTCATATGTTTTATTTTATTATAAACTCGATCTATTTTATTTTAATTTTTGGAGTTGGTCTTAGGGTCTTATACATGCAAAATAAGTATCTTACCATTGTTCTACATGTCCAGCCATATCACATATTTTAACTAATATTTTTAATTTGCTTCTTGTTATATCACCTATGCAGTATACATACTTATGTAACCACAAGTGCATACAGGGAGATGTGAGAATAAGATTTTGTAATCATCAGCATGGGTCTTACATTGAAGTATAACATATTTGTGAAAAGACACAGTCATTCTCTCTGATTTAAAAAAAAGTGGTATGCTCCACAAAGAACCAAGTTTACATAGAAATATTATCAATGAAGCAAAAATTCCTATTGAATTAGTTTCCATTCTGAATCATATGTAGACATGTGAATTTTTTGTTACTTAATTGCATTACTTAAGTTTTGAAAATCCTTCTTCTGAGCCTTCAAAAGTCCTTTTAACTCTGATATTCTTTAAGTTAAGTGAACATATTTGCATCCTGTTCATTTTAATGTGTGCTGGTTGTGTTTGTTTGTATGTGGTTGCTGGGATTTGAACTCAAGACCTCTGGAAGAGCAGTCAGTGCTCTTAACCACTGAGCCATCTCTCCAGCCATTTTAACTCATGATTTGTAGAAATGAAACTCAGACTCAGTTATAACTCAACTGCACATATACACATTTTTCTTAATAATGTATGAGGCATTTTGACACGCAAAAAAACTGTATAGATCATTGGTGGTTGAGGAGAGGCAGGGTACGTTGAATCTTAGCTTTCGAATTACAGTTTTATTTGAAAAAATTAGGAAGTGGAAGACAATAATTTCTGAGTATCTATTTGCCGAGCTAGGTGTTTTATCTTCAGTCTCATTTAAAGTCAACATCATGATAGAAGCATTGAGAATATATCTCTCTGAGCTTCAAGAAAGGAATGCTGTAATTTCTTTTGTTATCAAGAACACAGAGTAGAACAGGGTTTTAAACAGAACCTTTGCCAAAGAAGCTCGTGGTAATGGCAGTGAACAAACTGACATATGGTGTTTAGTTAGCATCATACTCTTTAGTGTAAATTTGGGAATAGTTCATAAGTAAATCAAACCTTCTTTGCTCTCAAGATCTGAAGATACCCCATTAATGGTCTCAGTGTGACTGGTGTTTTAGAACCTGAATAGACTTTGAAATTATCACAGATGGAATACATTTAAAAACAGAGGAACATTCAAAACCGAGTGCACAACAACCATATTACTTTATATACAGACACTGAGAGGTAAATGGTGGGGGGGTGTAATGTGTAGAGAGAAAGAGAGAGATTGACCAAGTGACATAAATTTTCATTTGGATAAGAGGATGAGTCTTATCTACTGCACAGCCTGGTGAATATGGTTAAGAATAATGAATAATATACCGTGTGTTTAAAAATAGCTAAAGCGGATTTTAAATATTCTTACTACTTTGCTGTTACTAAATCTTAACTAAATATTCTTACTAAAATGTTAAATATTTGACAGAGATGGTATTTAGTCTGGCTTGATCTTTCCTCAGCATACATGTGCATTGAGACTTCATGTTATGCTGCTATTATTTCTCAATAAAAAAATTGATAAGACCCTTGGGATGGAGGTCATCAATTGAATTTGCATTCCAGAGGTCACTTGATATGCAAGAGGTCCTAGGTTCTACCCTCAGCATTTATCTGCCCTCAAATAGCACAGCTTTAAAAAGAGTATCCTGTGAAGAGGCCCGGAGCTTAGACATTCACTCCAAAATTCCTTTTACTTAGGTTTGTCTGTAACTTGATGCATTTTCCTACTCAGTAGGTTACCTTGTCTAGAGCTGCAGATGATCTAACAAAATATGCCTCTGATCTTATTGTGACTGATAGAGTTTAAAGATGTAATGACAATTTCTACTGGGATGTTTTCTTAGGACTTTGAATCTTCCTGGCTAATTCTTCAAGGCCATGGCCAAGGCAAGGACAAGGTGGATTATGGAGAATTCAGACGTGCCATTTTTGGTGAAATGAATGAATATAGGAAATCATTTGTTCGCAAGGTAACTGCTAACTGATCTCAAACTAGTACTCCTACTAGACTGTTGGATTCATTCTTTAGCACCTTGAATGGGCCAACATTGAAACATGTTGTATCATTTTGACTGTAATACACTCTGGGTTTAGTAAGACTTAAAATAAGCAAGCTTATGTATTTTTACAAGTCTACCTAGAATAAAACAAAATCTCATATATATCATACATGATATCTAGGTCTTAGAAAGTATTTGATACAAGAAAAATAAAATCCAAATTGAATTATCTTAATAAATTACTGTTTCTGTAAATTGCTATCTATCCAACCATACTGTTATGTAAAGTCCTAAGCCTCATTTGTTGTCCCACAGAGTGAGTGGAAAGATTGGATGTGATGATTCCATTCTTAGCATCACAGCTAGTACAGTGTTGAGTCCTGGGGTGGCAGAGATAGGTCACTGGGTAAAGAGTTTCTAGTGCCACTCTAAGGACCCCAGCTCAAATTCTCAGATCACATGTAAATCCAGACCCGGCAACACATGTCTGTAATCCCAGGGCTATGATGCAAGGCTGAGAGGTACAGATAAGAAAATTCCCATAGGTCACAGCTCACTAGTCTGGATATGCATTAGCTAACAACAAAGAGAACCTGTCTTACACAAGGTGGGGTGAGAGAACTGACACCCTGAATGTTTGTGTCACACATACTACATACATGTACATACATTTCACCTACATACATATGCATCAAACACACCCAGACCCCTAAATTTTTTAAAATAAAAATATAGATTAACTCAGTTCTATCAGACATGTACACTTTTGAGTGGTATGCTTTTTCTTTTGTGTATGTATTTAATACAAGAGGTATATACACTTCATATTTATAAAAGCTATTCTATGTAAGGTAGGATAAGTAATTATAACAGGTGTCAGTCTTAAGTGCAAACACACATACAAATGAACAGACAAAAACCCCAAAACTAAACTAAAGCTCTCTGCCCTTACTCACCAAGAGATGTAATAAAAGCTTTAAGTAAAGCACACTTCTCACTCAGGCTGGAGGTTCAAGCCAGGTGGGCATATCTGGTTTCCCCTGAGGACTCTCTCTGTGGTCTGCAGGTGGCTACTCCACTGTTATCCTGTGGTGGTCCCTCTGTGCATTGTACTGCCTTTTGTCAAAGAAATACTAGTCATCCCAGACTGAGACCTACCCTAATGATTCCGTTCCATCTTAATTACTTCCTTAAGGACCCCACCTCCGCATATAGCTCTACGTGTAAGGATCCAGGAAAGGAATTTGGGGCACGATTGAAACAGGTCAATGTTTCTGTGAGTTAAATATTCTGAATAAACAAAGATGCTTCTGGTTTGGATTCCTGGCAAACTCAGGTTGCTGCTTCAGATAGCTTGATGTGTCTGTGTAGCTTCCTTTTTTGAGTTTTTTTGTTTTTGTTTTTGATAGGCAGAGTTGTATTGAGTTGGAAGAACAATAAGTGAGCCAATCAGGAACTGAAAAGGAAGCATTACATGTTAAGAAAGAAGACTTTCACCTGTTCATTGCTTCTAGTAATAATGGAGTTTGCAGGCTTACTTTTTAAACTAAAACCAACCAACCAACCAACCAACCAACCAACCAACCAACCAACCAATCAACCAACCAACCAACCTTTAGATAATTTCCCAGCTCTTCATTTTGGTCATTTATCAACTTCATGACTCCCAGAGTTGAAAGTTACCAAGGTTTTTGACCTCACTCCTCAGTTCCCAGCAAAGCCAGGCCAGGGCAATGGGGATCAGGCACTTTAGCAGTTCAGGGTACTAGACAGGGAGCACATGAAATGCTGGCCAGGGACGGGGTGGGGGCAGGGGGGTGGTCCCAGTGTTTGTTTTAGTGATCTTCCTCTGTGTATATGACACTTTCTCAAGCACCCGTTTAGCTCCTTCAAAATGTCTTGTTCATAGTTCATAATAATTGACTGCAAAATAGCATCTTGTGTCTAATAATTTCACAGAGAGGAACCCTATCTTTCTTTAGGCCTTCATGAAACTGGATTTTAACAAAACCGGCATCGTGTCTGTTATAGACATAAGAAAGTGTTACTGTGCAAAGAAGCACCCACGTGTGATTTCAGGTAACCATCACATGTCAAATGCTTTGGATTTCTACTGTGCTCTTTAATAAAAGTGTCTTCTCTAAATTAGACTAATCTAAAAGCAGCAGTTGAAAGGAAGGAAATAAATTTTGTTTGAGCCAATAGCTTGGGGGGGCATCTTCCCCTTTTCATTTAAAAATTCTTAGGTCCATTGTGTATACTTATTGATTTCTCTGATAGTTTTAATGAAGATAGAACTCCTGTTTCTTTTTTGGGATGAGTGGTGAATTGGAGTATAAAACAGCTTTGGCAAAAGCTCTGTAAGCCTCCCATTTATAGTTACTGTATCTTCTGGAAGAGTGCCCCATCCTTGAGGATTGAGGAAGATTTATGTCTTTATCTAGAGTGGAATTATACATAAAATGACATTGTGTATCTGTGGACATCCAGTCAAGTGCGGCAGTGCATGCCTATAACCAGCACTCAGGAATAACAGAGGTAAAGGGAGTGTAAATCTGAGGCCAGCCTGGGCCATGGAGTGAGACTTCACCTCAAAAACAGGGAAGAAAGCATAGCGAATTTTTAAAAGTAATATAAAAGATTCGTAGTGGATTTATGAATGCAGCTTATCACAGTGTTTGGCCACCCAAAGTTCCTTGATTTCATCGTATTTTTCTTCAGAAGAGTAGAAGTTGTAATCATGTAACATTTTTCAAACACTTCCTGTTTGACTTTCATAGTTGCATATACATTTGCTAATCTCCATTAAGGTGTCATACTTTTTGTTTGTCAAACATTATTCTATTAATAATCAACAAATTAAAATGTGTATAGACATTCTCCTATTGGTGGGTTTCTAATTTCTAGCTATTGGTACACATCTAATGTAGCACTCGGGCTTATCTGTGAATCCTTAGGCTCCTTTTCTTCTGATTCCCTGGCGTGATACCAATCCCTAGAATTACTAGGATATCCACATTTCAAATATCAACTGGTCCTTCCAGATGCTGTTGCCATGATAGCTAATCCTACACTAGATTATACTGCCTTGTGTTGTGGCATTATTTCTGTCCAACTCCCTGAACCTACTTCATTTGCATTTCATTGACTAATCCAGAAGTAAAAGATTTTCATTACTTAATTGAACATTCTCTAGTTTTGTTTGCAGACAGGATCTCACCGTGCAACCCAGACTGACTGGCCTTGAGAGCCTCCGGCCTTACTCTATTATTTTCTACTCAACGTTGTATTTGTACTAATTATTTGGGAATTTCATACAATGCACCCTGATTTTTTTCCACGCTCACTTCACGTTCCTCCTAGGTACACCCTCCCACCCTTGTGCCTGCCCCCAGAAAGGAAAACGAAAAAACTAAAAGAAAAAAAAAACAACAATGCACCAAGTCCAATTTGTGTTGCCATATACTCACTGGAGCATGGTCAAACTCATGGTTGGCCTCACCACCTCGTGAGGGCACCAGAGTGTTCACCTCCATGTCCTGCCCACTTAGGCATTTGTTTAGGAATGTGGCTGGCCCTCTTTTCTGGATAGTTACACAAGGTGTAGGCAGAAGACTTACATTTTTAAACTTAATCTTTTATACTTTATATTAACAAAGATATGTTACAATTGCCTTCGTTTCTTATCATTAAGAAATATCCGTCCTGGGGCCTTGGCTTAGTTGGTAGAGTGCTTGCCTAATGTGTAGGGGGCTGCATTTGAATTCCAGCTGTGAATGAATGAGCTTGTGGTACATGCTTGTAATCTCAGGACTCAGGATCGAGAAGGACAAGGCCATCCTGGGCGTGTCATTCTCTACATCTTTCTACTGAGTGAGTCACACCAAACGCAAGGGCAAATGATCTTGCTTATTTTAAAACTTTGGTGACTTCAATGTCATTCATCTCTCTCTCTCTCTTTTTTTTTTTTTGGTTTTTCGAGACAGGGTTTCTCTGTGTAGCCCTGGCTATCCTGGAACTCACTGTGTAGACCAGGCTGGCCTCGAACTCAGAAATCCACCTGCCCCTGCCTCCCAAGTGCTGGGATTAAAGGAGTGCGCCACCACCGCCCGGCTCCATTCATCTCTTCTTTTGCAGTTGGCTTGCCTGAGCAGTTTTAGTTCTATTAGGGCCAGAGATGACGACTCTAGTTGGGTTTGCTCATGCTGTTGGGTAACCTTGGTTCCTTTCGGGAATTCCTTACTTTGGCTTTGCATTCTCCATTAAGAGGAAAGCTAAAGGGAAAGTCTAGTGATACTTTTAATACAAAAAAGAAAGCCCTATTTTTTTGTGTTTCATTACAAATTGCAATCTATTTACATAGCAATATCTAGGATAAAAATTGTCTACTATTTCTCCTCCTCCTCCTCCTCCTCCTCCTCCTTCTCCTCCTCTTCATTCCCGTCTCCCTCCTTCTCCCTCTTTATTTTTTGAGACAGGATCTTGTGTAGACCAGGATGGCCATCTGCCTGTGACTTTTCTCTGCCGCTGCCTCCTGCAGGCTTGTCTTCAGCGTTTAATTTCACTTGTAGAAAACATTCTCTCTCTTGTACTTTACTTAAGTAATTTGTTAGGAAAAACGGCTCTAATAGAAGTGGCACATCGTGAAATTAGTTTTTGTAATGATAGAAATCCAATATTTAATTTTGTAACAATTTCTGGTTTATTAAAGCAAAGAAAGAAAATCTCCCATGGTTGATGGGAGATGGGTACTCTCTAGGTGGGAGATTTTAAGAAGGTATACAATTCTTGTAATTTGAAGCATAAATTTAATTAAAAATGTTTTAATTAAAGTTTGTTTCCATATACATTAGATGATGATTAGATTTTGCTTTGACTTATGATCTCGAGTATCATATAGCATTATTATTGCACAATATCCAGCCTCTTTTCATTCAAACTCCTTTTATTTTAATAAAAGGATAACTTTCTTCCTATTTGCTGTGTATATTTTTAAATGTCAGCAACAGTTTTTTCTTGAAATTATTTTTACACATGTGTATGCTTATTTGTGTCTGTGTGTGCAGGTGTAGGTACTTATAGAGGCCAGAAGACAGTCTCAGAACCCCTGGAGTTAGAGTTACAGGCCGTTGTGAACCACAATATGTGTGTACTGTTGGCCAAGTTGGATTCACTGGAAGAGCAGCAAATATTCTTGATTGCTAGCCATCTGTCCTGCCCTCTGACTTAAAAACATATTTTTAAACATCATTTTAAATGTCATAGATACTGCCATTTTTTTTTTTTTGCTTAGTTAATACATACCTTTGTTATTTTATTTTGGATATTTTTTGACCCTCTTCTGAATCTTTTCACCTTTGAATCTTTTTACTATTATGAATCTTTTCTCTTTCCTATGTTCTGTGCTAATAGCTCGAGAACAGATCAATGGATGAACCAAAGAGGGGACTATTAATGGAGAAGCCGATCGTGAAATAAATTAATTCTGGTTAATATTTAAATAAATCGGAGGGAAGTTTGGAATACAATTTTAAATTACCAAAATTATTTCATAAGACGAATAAGTACCCCTCTATCATCACCTGCCATTTTGCTGAACTTTTACGGAAAATATTTCAAGTTGGTCCTCTTCCCGCAGGGCACTCAACAGAGGAGGAGATCAAATCATCTTTCCTAGAGACATTAAAAGGCACCTGCAGCAATTATGATGAAGTTTCATATGGTGAATTTGAAGATTACTATGAAGGCCTAAGTATAGGGGTAGCAGGCGATGAAGACTTTGTTAACATCTTACGTACTCCGTGGGGAATTTAGTTTTTAATAACGCGCCTTCTTACTGGCACCAAGTATTTTATAGATAATATGCATTTTTTATAAAACATGATCAGCTCATAACATATTTTCTAAGATTCTTCTGGAAAGACCAATTTAGAAATAGATGTGTCTTTTTGAGCACAGGTGCATGCCTACCTGTTCATGTGTTTATAAAGACAGTTCTTTTTGCTCATTCTTATCTTATACTCATTATATTTCTTATTTATTATACTTATAATACTTACATTTATTGTATCTCTTATTGTACAAGGATAAGATGTATCCTTATACCTTATACTCCTTATACTTATTTTAGAAAAGTAGTTAAAAAATTAGCCTTAATAGAAAAGTAACATTTTCATTAAACTATACTAGGGCTTGTATATAGTGATTGTTTTCTGTCGTTTCTCAGTTTTCTTAGAACCTTTCTCTAGAATACAGTTGCTACCATTCTCAATTTAATGATGTGGGATTCAGAAAAAAGGCTTAAGCAATTAGTGCAACTTATTTAGAACTTATGAAAATATTCAATTATCTGCAAAAGCAATGTTAAAGTCAGTACGGTTATGGGTGTTTTCTATGCTTTATATTTTGAATGGTTAGTGTTTACTCCTCAATGTTTATTTAAAGAGAATTGTCATTTATTTTTTGTCTTCAAAATTATATACTCTTCTTGGTTCACTGGGAAAATTACATTGTATTTTCTATTTTAACTATCATATGATCTACATACAAATGTTATTTATATGTAAACAACAAAATGTAGGAAACCTTGAAGTGTATAAATATCCCCTTAGACTATTAAATGAAGAATTCAAAGATAGTTCAATGATTTTTATACAAAATGTAAAAGCATCCTTTGTATCACAAAATAAAGATGTGGTATTCTAAGCACCTCTTTTTGGTATAATAAACAATCAGAAGATTTTCTTATATGTATACTGTGTTTAATGGCTTCCCTCTGTACACTCGTTCTTTCTAAATTGTATTCTTCACTTTTCCCTGGATGGAATGTACTGAGTGTTGGAATTATGGATGTGTAACTTTTATATTGTTAGTTTCTTGTCGGTATTATCAATGCTAATTATAACATGCTAGGGAAAAAGGACATGGAAATAAGAATGCCAGATGAGAAACTTACCAGCAAGAAGTGTAACTGTGTGTCTGCCTGTCTATCTTTCTATCTATCTATCTATCTATCTATCTATCTATCTATCTATCTATCTATCTATCCATCCACCTATTATCTATACCTATCTTTGTATCTATCTATCTCTATCAACTATTTATTATCTATATATGTATCTACATATCTATTTATCATCTATCTATCTATCTATCTATCTATCTATCTATCTATCTATTTATCATCTATCTATCCATCTATTATCTACACCTGCCTATGTATCTATCATCTATCTATCTCTATCAGCTATCTATTATCTATGTATGTATCTACATACCTATTTATCACCTATCTATCTATCTATCTATCTATCTATCTATCTATCTATCTATCTATCTATCTATCTATCATTTATGCTAGAGCTGCTAATGCAGAAAATCATCCTGATTTTGATTAGCTTCACTACTAATATTCTTCTTAGACTTTGGCATAGTAGAAAGTTATTTAGTATACAGTTCAGTAGATGAGCCTAAAGGAAGTGAAATTTTAAAGCATTTGCAGCACTTAAAAACTGGTGTTTCCTATCCGCAGTAGTCTTTAAGATTCTGAAATGCCTTTTGAATAAATTGACAATGTTTTATGTTGTGAATTTTGTTGCATGAGTTGGGCAGCAAATGGATTTTATAATTAGCTAGGTATTTGCCATTTCCTTGCTTGAGACAGTAAAGAATCCTTCTCCCAATTCACCATAAGAACTTCATCGAGCAGTGTGTATTGATTGTGCTCTCTCTATTCTTGTACATTTATTACAGAATTTTCAGGAAAATGGGGATATAATCTAGGGATTTCAGACTGTATTTTAGTAGAAAGAATATACACAAAAATTCACAAGATGGAGGAGTTATGGGATAGTAACAACCCCAGCATTACAGGGTAGAGATAGGCAAATCTCTAGAGCTCTCTGGTTAACAAGGCTAGCACAAAATAAGAGACCCTGTCCTAAGACAGTAAGGAGAGAAACAGAGAAAGACAACAGATAATCTTACTCTGGTCTCTGTGTGGGTATCCTCTGCACACTCACATGTCTGTGTGACATACATATGCAACACACACACACACACACACACAGACACACACCAATAAGTGCTGCATGTTAGATGAACTATGCATATGGTCACCAGTCAGTGAATTAATGACTTAAGCTGGTGAATAATCGCCATGCAATTACGGGGCTTTGAGATATTCTGGATCTTTCTCTCCCTTCTAGTGTTCACTCAGTCTCAGATACAGTCATGTGTTACTTCTGAATCTGTTTCTTTCTTTATCCTCAATGGTCATGTTCACATCCTTAGTACTCCTCCCATATATTCACGTGTTGCTCTTCATCGACTGTCTCTTCCTATTGAAATCCAAGGCAACACACATTGCTCTTGGGGTAACTTTTTTCTCTTTGCTATTTTGGGGGGGACTAAACGTCATGTATGCTAAGTAAGCACTCTTCTACTGAGCCATATACCCCAAGCCTTGGAGTGATGTTTTAAAATATATATACTACTTTCTGAATAAAATTCTTCCCCAACATCCCACCTCTTTCGGAAAAGTCGAAACTCTTGACCATAATTCATGCTGTCTAAATAAGTTCATCTTGAGCTCGGGTTCCTATATTCAGGGAATTCTTCATATTCTTCTAGATTTCCTGAACTACTTAAAATCATTTTAACTTGATTGTGACATTTCACATCTCAGTACCTGCTTTGTTACAGCCATCCAAAATGGTTATCTTCACTTAGTAGATCTAAATTCAGTCATCCTGTGCTTCTAGTCCCTAAAATGATCCCATCTAAACTTCTAAAGCTGATACTCTTATACCTTTGAGATCTGCATGGCACCCCAAGTATGCTGTTACTATAATATTTACTAATGCACACCATAATGCCACTTTGCTCATGTTCTCTCCACTAGATGGGGAAACCCCATGAGCATAGCCACAGTGCATGTTTCTTACTTTGTGGTCCTAGTTTCCAGTCCTGTGTCTTCCTTGGTGTAGGCATTATGGCAATGGTGTCAGACCGCATGTGAGAATCATTGAGAAGCAGTTGCTGGGGTTCTGCGTTGGAACCACCTCTGCATTAAAGGACCTTTAGTCAAAGCCATATAAGGAGTCTAAATATGGTTTTTAGCACAAGCTCCACATTGAAAAACAGTAAATTTGCAATATAGAATGAACTGTTTCAGTTAGACAAGAGTAATTTCTGTTTCTAGTGAGCACAGCGACTATAGTGAAAGTGATATCCTATGTATCTAGGATTGCTGAAAGTGGATTTAAAATGTGTTTTTTTTTTTTTTTTTGGTTTTTCGAGACAGGGTTTCTCTGTGTAGCCCTGGCTGTCCTGGAACTCACTTTGTAGACCAGGCTGGCCTCGAACTCAGAAATCCTCCTGCCTCTGCCTCCCAAGTGCTGGGATTAAAGGCGTGCGCCACCACTGCCCTTAAAATGTGTTTTTAACAAGACATGATTAAGTAGACTGGCAGAATTGTACATGCCTGTAATCCTAGCAGAGAGACGGTAGAGGGAGGAGGATCAGGAGGCCATTAGCCTTTGCTACATAGAGACCAGCCTGGAGTATTCAAGACCATGTCTAAATAAATAAGTAAATAAGTAAATAAATAAATAGTAAACTTAAGAGGAGGATCAGGAGGTCATTAGTCTTTGCTACATAGTGAGTTTGAGACCAGCCTGGAATATACAAGATCCTGTCTCAAAAACAATAAACAAATAGTAAGCACGTGAAGTGTTAAGATTGTTGACTAATCTGAATTGATCTTTCTAGGTTGTAAACATATGTCAAAATATCACAACACGCCTGTAACTGCCCGCAGTTACATCAAACAGGTTACCTGGAAGGGAAGCTGGGGATGTATGGGAAGTCTGTGAAAAGAGATGGAGACCAAGACAATATTGTTGTTCAAGGTCTCAAAGTTTAATGGAGGACTCCAAATATATAGGTAGAGAAAAACCCTTCCACCAAAGACTGGAAATTTCTCCACAGAACTGGTTTGGTTGCTCCACAGGTGACTAGTATTTCTCAGGAAATTGCAGGTCCTTGAAGAACAATGGGCTTCACCTTGGTCCGAGCGCTCCACCCCAGGTGGAGGGGTTATGGCTAACACAGGAGTTCCCATTCAAAGACTGGGAGAGGAATTTCACATTGGTCAATGTCAAGTTCCTGCCAGGTGGCATGGCACCCCAATAAGGCTCTCTACACACACCCTGTGACCATATGCAATTATTTGTCCATTGAAATATAATATGAAATGCACAGACTTTTAGCTAGGAAGCTTTACTTCTTAGGGACCACTATGTTCAGTTATGTGGAACTCGGATTGTCTTGAAAGGACTGAATAATAATTGACCCATCCTTATCTCCTTGCACTAAGCTCAATTCTAAGTGGATCAAAGATCTCCACATAAAACCAGACACACTGAAACTAATAGAAGGGAAACTAGGGAAGAACCTTGAACATATGGGCACAGGGGAGAATTTCCTGAACAGAACTCCAATAGCTTATGCTCTAAGATCAAGAATAGACAAATGGGACCTCATTAAATTACAAAGTTTTTGCAAGGCAAAAGACACTGTCAAAAAGACAAAGCGGCAACCAACTAACTGGGAAATGATCTTTACCAACCTTACATCCGACAGAGGGCTAATATCCAAGATATACAAAGAACTCAAGAAGTTAAACTCCAGAGAGGCAAGTAACCCTATTAAAAATGGGGTACAGAGCTACACAAATAGTTCTCACCTGAAGAATATCTAATGGCTGAGAAGCACCTAAAGAGATGTTCATCATCCTTAGTCATTAGGGAAATGCAAATCAAAACAACCTTGAGATTCCATCTCACACCAGTCAGGATGGCTAAGATCAAAAACACAGGAGACAGCAGTTGTTGGCGAGGATGTGGAGAAAGAGGAACACTCCTCCACTGCTGGTGGAATTGCAGGCTGGTACAACCACTCTGGAAAGCAGTCTGGCGGTTCCTCAGAAAACTGGGCATGACACTTCCGGAGGATCCGGCTATACCACTCCTGGGCATATACCCAGAGACTTTACCTGCGTGCAATAAGGACACATGCTCCACTATGTTCATAGCAGCCTTATTTATAATAGCCAGAAGCTGGAAAGAACCCAGATGTCCCTCAACGGAGGAATGGATTCAGAAGATGTGGTATATCTACACAATGGAATACTACTCTGCAATTAAAAACAATGAATTCACGAAATTCCTAGGCAAATGGTCAGAACTTGAAAATATCATCCTTAGTGAGGTAACCCAATCACAAAAGAACACACATGGCATGCAGTCACTGATAAGGGGATATTGACCCAGAATCTCGGAATACCCTAGACACAATCCGCATATCAATAGATTTCTAAAAAGATGGAAGGAGAGACCCCTGGTCCTGGAAAGACTGGATGTAGGGGAACGCCAGGACAGAGTAATGAGAGGGGGTTGAATGGAGAAAAGAGGGAGGGAAGGGGGCTTATGGGACTTTCGGGGAGGGAGGGAACGGGAAAGGGGAAGTGATTTGGAATGTAAATTAAAAAAATAAAATAAAAAAAAAAAAGAAATTTTCCTGTGTGATGGAAGAAGATTCTATATAAGGAGAAAGTGTTACAGTCCTTGTTGGATTTGTCTTTTCCTTTTATCTTATTTGAATGAGGCTTCTGAGGCATGGTAAATTAGTTTAGACACGGAATGAAATGCTCCTCACCTTTGCAACAGTACGCTGAATTTCCTGGAATTTGTAGATGATGTTAAAGCTAATATAAAGCAAACAAGTGTACCTCAGGGAACTTACTATGCGCCATTTATGTGAGCTCCACACTTACCTAGCAGCTGGAAGGCCTCTTAGAGATGAACTTTTTAGAAAATATGTGTCATCCAGAAAAAGTAATTTTGAGAAAGCATTCAGATGGCCGCACCATCAAGGAAAAGTATGTACTTACATTAATATTTTAATATTACTGATATTGTGGAAAGAGGACGGGCTCAGCAATTTCTGAATATTGATTTCAAACTTAAGCTCTTCTCCAAATTACCTGTGTGTGTTTGGGAAGTACTCACTGACAAGGGGTTTATGGATTGAAAAACTGTGACTATCCACAGAGAGACAGATGTATATGTGAATAAACTGTTCATTACAGCTCAGCAGGCAAAGTTTACTCCGACATACTCATTTGTCTTTTTCCTGAAATAATTAACCAATTAAAATCTTTTGTTATTTCCTGATTATTAAATATTCATATATTACACATTATGTTCTTGTACAATAGATTATTATACAATACAATATATTATAGTTAATATGTAACATTATGAAAATAATGTTATTATACCTCGATTTACTTCCAAATGACAGTTACACAAGCTACTCTTTTAAATAAATATTAAGGTAGAGATAATTTGTGACTGCTTCCTTCTGAATCTAATACAATTCTAAGGAGAATTGTATTCAATTTTCATCCTTTAGCAGAGCTCGTGAAGAAAATTAAAGTTTTGTATTAGGGTTGCCAGCTTCCCCCATTCAAAAGCAGTATACTAAGAACAGAGATTAATTAGTATGAAAAAATATTTGTATTTAGATGAATTGTAACATGTGTGGTGGTGTGTGTCAGTGCATGTGGGCATGCGTGTGTGTGTGTGTGTGTGTGTGTGTGTGTGTGTGTGTGTATAATCATGTGGAGATGGGCCTGTAAGTATGTGTGGGGGGATTATGTTATGTCAATTGAGGTAGGAACACCTGCCTTCTGTAAGTGGCACAATTCTCCTAGAGGATCTTGGAATGTATGAGTAGAGAGAAAAATCTGAGCACTCATATGCATACATTCCTTGCTCTTTTCTGACCCTGGATATAATATGACCAGATGTGTCAAGTTCCTGCTGCTGTGAACTCCTTGTCATGATGGATTATAACCTGGGCCTTTGAGGTAAAATAATCCCTTTCCTCCATATTGCTATGAAAAAGAAAGACCCTAAATATTTCATAAGTCATTTGAACTAATTAATATCTGGAATGTTGAAGAATGGAAAAATCATTGAATGCTGAAAACATCTTAATGGGCTGTTCTGATGGGAACTTAGAGGAAAAGAGTGGTGAGAAAAATAAACACTGTGAAGCCAGGCTCTGAAGATTTCAGAGGGGAGCAAAGAATCATTGCTAGGACTGGACTAGGATTCATTCATGTGGCATCTGGCCCAAGAATCTGCCTTTGTTCCATCTGTGTCTGCAGTGAAGACCTGCCCACTGTGGGTGGTTTCATTCCCTTGACAGGGCATTCTGGATTTTATACAAGTGGAGAAAAAGAGCTACGCCCTAGCATGAGTGCATGCATTGCTCTTTCTTACTGTGGATGGGTGTGATGTGACCATCTAATTCAGGCAAGGTGACTTGCCCACCATGACGAAACTGTACCTTGAAATATGAACGAAAAAAAAGACCCCCTCCCCACTTAAGTTACTTTTATCAGTATTTTACCACAGCAACAGAAAAGCAAGATAAGCCGAACTAATTTGCATCTATGAAAACTACCTATAGTGTTTCTAGTACCTTTGATATGCAAAATAAGACCACTGATGACCCTAAATCCTGTATTGGATTAGGTTTGTCAGAAATGACTGTGTCTGAATCTATCACCTCCTATACTTTCTTAATATTGTAAACTTGATCTCACCTTGGATTCTCATGTCCACGAGACGGGTTTCTTAGATTGGGAAGGTGTTGATGTGCCATGTCCCATGCAAAAGCAATGTACTTTCTGCTGTGTTTGCTGGGATACTTATGCTACCATACAAAATCTGGACGTTCTAAAGCAGAGTGATCACACGGCAGTGCTTTGGTTAATTATGGAGCCATTAATTTATATTTCTTGTAAGATAAATTTCAGCCCTGCCTGAAGAAGTCAGGCAAACTTTTGTTCTTGTTACCTCCAAGTCAGAAGCAGATACTGTCAAGTAAAATTGAAATTTAACTGTCAGTGAATTGCAACTGAATGCACAGTTGAATCCTCCTCTGTGTGTGAGTGACTGTGTGTGTAAATGTGTGTGTATGTGTATGCATGTATGTGAACGTGAGTGTGTATGAGTGTATGTGTCTGTGTATGTATGTGACTGTATATGTGAGTGTACTATGTGAATGTGTGTATGATTGTGTATGTGTGTAAGTGTGTATGTGACTGTGAATGCATGTATGTGTGTATGCATTTGTGAGTAGGTATGTATGTGACTGTGTTTGTATGTGCTTGTGAGTGTATGAGACTGTGTGTGCAAATGTGTGTGTATGTGACTGTGTATGTGTGTATATGAATATACATGTGTGACTATGTGACTGTGTGTATGTGTTTTGAGTGTGTGTATGTGTGTGTGTATGTGTGTATATAACTGTATGAAAGTGTATGTATGTGACTATGTGTATGTATATGTAAAGTGTGTGTGCTTGTGAGTGCACACATGTATGTGATTCTGTGTGTATAAATGTATTTTTTATTTGACTGTATGTGCTTGTGTGTGTATGTGACTGTATGCATATGAGACTGTGTGTGAATGTGTAACTGTGTGTGTGTATGAATGTGTGTATATGTGTTTGTGAGTGTATGTATGCGTGTGACTGTGTTTGTGTGTATGTAATTGTATATGTATTTTTGCTACTGCGTGTGTGCTACTGTGTGTGTATATGAGTGTGTATGTGTGGTTGTGTGTGTGACTATGTGTGTGAATGTCTGTATGTGAATGTGTGTGTTCATATGAATGTGTACATGCGAATGCATATGTATGTGAATGTGTGTGTGTGTGCTGTTTGAATAGGAACTAATGAATATAGATCTGTCACAGAATAGAGAAAATTTGATAGTTTCTCCTGAGACAAAAAAAAAAAAAAAAGAAAAAAAGAAAAAAAGAAAAAAAAAAAAAGAAAATCTTTGTGATCCTGAAAGCCATGGACTCACAGTCTATTCCTTGAAGGCGCATTCCCAGGGAGATCATAGGTTCTTAGAGGAAAATATCTGCATCTAGTCTGTGAGTCCCAGATATGACTCCCAGGTGTCAGGCTTCATCAATTAATTCATCCAATTGTTCATCCAGTGTGCACATTTTGAGTAGGATTATGGGCAGCTTTTATTTCAGGTTCAAGAAATACCACCACTAGCAATGGACACAAATCCCCTGCTTCAAATAGTGGAGGGAGCGGGTGAACAAATAAGTGAATAAGATAATTCTAGTTGAGCCCTCTGAAGAGGAGACAAAATAAACAGTGTAGGCAGAGTCTGACTGAGAAAGCTTTCTCTGAGGAGATAATGCTACTTAACCTGAATCAGGCAAACAAAAAGAGAAAGAACATTATAGGCAGAAGAAACGGTGGCTAAACAAAACCCTGGAGTGGAAATAAGCTTGGTGTGCTCAAGGGAAAGAAAGAAGGATGTTCTGGAAACATGTGTGTCTCTCTGCCCTTCCCGTGTGTGTGTGTATGCATGTGTGTATATGTGTGTATGTATATATGTATGTATGTGAATGTGTGTATGTGTATATGAGTGTGTGTGTGGTGTGTGTATAGGTATGTATGTGTGTGTGTATATGTGTGTGTTTGTGTGTGTGTGTGTGTGTTGGCACTCTTCATGTAAGCTCTGAAAGAGCCTGCATGGTCAATCCTGATTGCTAACTTGATGTGATTTTATAATCACCATTAAAAACAAATCTCTGGCCACAACTTTTGAAGGAGTTTCTAGATTACGGTAGCTGATCTGGAAAGATCCACCCTAAATGTGGCACTTAAATAGGAACTAATGGATACAGACAGCGATAGGTCAGGGGGAAGCAAGGATTGGTTAAACAAAGCCTTACATGCCAGCAGAAGAGCCTGGATTCATAGACTAAGTTGAAGGAAGGGCACAGCAGCATAGTGATAGACACGGGAAAGTGGCTCACATGTGGACTGGGCTTGTGGGGAAGGATACACGCTAAGAGGAAGCTTTCAGAACTCAGTTCTTGGATTGCGGTGAGTTGGAAGGATAAGGTAGAAGCTTTGGAAATGGTGAGGTGTGGTTAGATTTGTGATGTCGTCTGGAGATAGCCTGCCTGTAGGTAGATTATAGAACATGGGGAATAGAGAGAGAGAGCAAGGAGGCATTAGACTGAGCAGCCGAGTGGGTGACGAAGCTGTGTATTGAGAATGGGGGCTCGGCTGGGAAGGAACCAGGCTTAGAAGAAACTGTGAATGTTTTGTCATAATTAAAACTTCTATTAAGCATCTACATGAGACTATCAAGTAGGCTTTGGTTTTAGATTTGTTTGTAAAGAGGAAATAGAAAATAGGGAATCAGGAGTGCACAGTATAGAATCACCAGTAAGTCGATAGTATTTAAAATTATTGAGAGTTTGGTGAAGAAGCCAAGGATATGGTGTAGACTTGAAGCAACACCAATAAAAGTGGTGGCCAAGGTATGAGCCCTAGATACATGTACAAGTTTGGTAAAGAGTGGAGAGTGCTGTCCTCATTTGCTTTCTGCTGCTAGGTTAAAACAATGACCAACAGCAAAATTGGGGGAAGAATGTGTCTATTTCATCTTATACTTTAAGGTAATGGCCCACTGAGGGGCATCACAGCCTCATCCCAAGGTAAGAACCTGAAGACAGGAACTGAAACAGTGACTGTGGAAGAATGCTGTTTACTGACTTGTTCTTCATGGCTTGATCAGCTTGCTTTATTACCCAATCCAGGACTATCTGTCTGGGGGTGACACCACTCACAGTGAACTGGAGCCTCCCATATCAATCACCAATCAAGAAAATGCCCCATAGTAATGCCCATGGGCCAGTCATCATTTTCTATGGGTCTGGAAATTTGAACTCATGTCTTTGTGCTTGTTTACAAATGTCCTTACCTATCAAACAACTTTCTTAACCCTTATTGCACTATTTTTTTTCAGAAAATATATTAAAACAAAATTGATCTTAATTACTGACTTTTTGGTGTCTAGTTTTGTGTCTGAGACAGGAGAGTCCACTACATGACACTACCTTTGCGTGCAATCCCAGTGGATAACAGCCCAGCCCTGAGCCCACCGATTTCAAGGAAAAAAAGGAACCGGATTCTCCGGCAGAAAAAAGCGTGACTGTTGACTTTAGAACTTTTATTTTTTAAGTCCTTGGATTTAGTGCCTCAATTCACAATGTCAACGTTTATTTGCCACTGAGAGGTTTGTGGTTGGAAAGCTTTAGAAGTCTGGTTCTAATACTTCATTAGAAATGCTTTTTGTGTCTACTTCAGTGACTTGTCTAGCACAGAAGCTGGAAGGAGGTCAAGTGTGCTATTGTGTAGAATACCATGCTTGGCTGGCCACAGTAATAAGCCTTAGATCTCTGTTATGAGAAGAGATTTTTTTTTCTTAAAAATTAAAGCGAAGGAATGCTAAGTTCTTGAAATACATTAGGTGTTTGGGAAGGCACAATCATTGCCCCGGGGTTGGATTGTAAAGGCCCTGTTCGCATTTCTTCTAGGCTCCGCCCCACAGTTACTTGGCAACAGCCAGGTATGCTTGACTCACTATGAAAGGGGCTTCTTGCTCCCTCCTCATCCTCTTGCTATCTTACTCTCTTAGTATCTTATTCTCCTACTCTCTCCTTCTCTGCCTCTTCTCTCCCCATTCCCCTCCCCCTCTCTCCATGTGTTCATGGCGTCTCCCCCTCCCTCTCCCTCTCCGTCTCCCTGTTCCTCTTTCTCCCCTCCCTTCCCAACTCTCCTTTCCATGCCCTAAATAAACTCTATTTTATACTATACCATCATCTAGGTCGTGTGGGTCACGCAGCTGGTACCTCAGAGGGAAGGGATGTATGGGCCCACAGAGCACAGAGGCATCCCCTTGTCCCACACCATACCTCACTCTGCCAAACATATCTCTAGCTTCCTTTTCTTTTTTTTTTTATTTTATTTTTTAATTTACATTCCAAATCACTTCCCCTTTCCCGTTTCCTCCCTCCCCGAAAGTCCCATAAGCCCCCTTCCCTCCCTCTTTTCTCCATTCAACCCCTTCTCATTACTCTGTCCTGGCGTTCCCCTACATCCAGTCTTTCCAGGACCAGGGGTCTTTCCTTCCATCTTTTTAGAAATCTATTGATATGCTGATTGTGTCTAGGGTATTCCGAGAGATTCTGGGTCAATATCCCCTTATCAGTGACTGCATACCATGTGTGTTCTTTTGTGATTGGGTTACCTCACTAAGGATGATATTTTCAAGTTCTGACCATTTGCCTAGGAATTTCGTGAATTCATTGTTTTTAATTGCAGAGTAGTATTCCATTGTGTAAATATACCACATCTTCTGAATCCATTCCTCCGTTGAGGGACATCTGGGTTCTTTCCAGCTTCTGGAACTCGCTAATCTTCCCTAACAAGTGAATTCAACTCTGTCTACCCATTATTCTGTTTCCTTCAAGTCTGCCTCCACTTGCCTGCCATTCTGTGATTTCACACACGGGGATAAATTCTTACAGAAATCGTAGAGATAATTCATTATGAAACACAGCTCTTTTGGAACTCTTTCACGGAGAAATTCTAACAGACTGTGCTCCCATAGAATGTTTTTCATCTCACAATCGCAATTTGTCTCTGATAAAGAAAAACAAGGTTCCCAGGGCACTGCGAAATTATTGTGGGGGTGGGGACAGAGATTTAAACTCGCAGAGATTCAGAACAATTCCATAGCCTGGTTTAAATTCTTCTGATAAATGTATAGCTTTACAATTTCTAAAAATTTAATTCAATTTACGATGTTAAGGTTTAACTCTGTGTGGCGTGCACGCCTTCAACAGGCAATACTGAATCATGGACACTCAACAATATAATTAAAGATTAAACAAACTATTAAATGGACTTACTATGTGAAATACAATGTTAGGAAACTTGCACATAAACATGTACAGATGGATATTGAGGAATGGTTGCATTTAGGTGATTAACATGCAGTACTTCTTTGCATATATATATTTGTGGCAAGAGCAACTTCAGAATCTTTCAAAATTATAATATACTATCAAGTACATTCAGAGCGTTGTAAACAGATGTCTTGAACTTATTCTTTCTTAACTAGCATTTTATATTGTTTGATTTACAGCTCGACACGGGCACTTGCTTGTCACCATTCTATGAACAGACATAAGCTGCCTGGAGCTTGTGTCTTCCTGAAGGGCATGTGAACATATGTATGAACAATAAACAAGACACGTAAAAGATGGAACAAGGGAGGGTGAGGAATTGTTACCCATCCACAGGTTCCAACGGCCAGATTCAGGCTAAAATCAGTCACCGAACCCAAGATGGACCCCCACAGGAGCTGATCATAACTCTTTCTCCTTCTCCTCCTGTCCCAAGCCTGCAGTTCTGCACCCAGTTCTGCAGAAGTTCTCAGCCTCTGCAGGCCTGCAGTGGAAAGCCTCGCAGCAGCCGAGCTGCTTCTGGTTGGTAACCCTGTTTTGCCCAGAGCTCTGACTCCCAGAAGCTCCCCGGAACCCAGCACTAAGATGAGTTTACGGACTTGCAAGGATGCATCTTGCCTTTTCCTGTCGTTCTCGAAACACTGGGATCTGAAGAAAAATATCCGAGTGGCAAAGCTGTTGGAAATCGCTGTGTTTGAGGATATCCTGAAGGCCACCACGTGAGAACAAGCAGCCTGCAAGCACCTCATTGGTCCTTGTTTCAGGTATAATTGACTACCGCTCTCTGCAGGCATTGATGGTTGAAACTCTGAAATTTGGTTGGCTACTCATTTATTCCCCACAACGGGACTTTTTGGTTTGCTTTGTTTGAGACGGGGCTTTGCTATATATTGGTCAGGCCGGCCTTTGAATTCTTGGTTCTTTCAGTCTCTCAAATGCTGGAATTAAATGCAGGTAACACCAGTCCCAGCTACTGTCCCCACTGCGCACATAGTTTTGAAGTTTGAGGAGTTTGGAATTTAGAGGTTGAAATTCTAAGTTTTATTAGAATGTATTGTGGTGTTGAATTCACCTGACTCAGCGGGATGTATTCGTTTCCATTTCTCAGTTTTGTTTCTCGCCTCAGAACCTTCTCCACTAGCTATAGTGTTGATTGTCAAATTTGCTCCATTCATCAAATAATTTCTTCAGATAGCTTAAGATTAGATGTTAATGGTCTATTGCCCATGTTTGTATTCTCATAATAAATTTTTGTGTTTCTGCGTCTTTTCCATTAATCCATCTTCTGTTTCATGAAACAAATCTGTTTATATATCATGATTACATTTTACTTATATGAGCGTGCGTGCGCTCATGGGTTTCTCATACCTGTGAGGATCATTCATGTAGTGAAGGCAGACAGATGTTTCCCTTTTCACCTCCTCTGTTACCTTGTAAGCATCTTTGTCTGCTTCTTAAACCACAGATGTGCAATTGCATCTCTTGAGACAGGTTCTCCTTAGAATTCTGTGGGAAGTTATCTTTTTTAAAAAAAAAATTTATAACAGCCCCGAAGAATATGTGTGTGAGCATTCTATTTTGTGTGGTTTTGGTTTCTGTATTATTTTCCAATTAAAATATTGAGTTCTACAGTATTAAGAGTCTCACTGGCATTTCTTACGGTTGGCTAATTCTGAAGCTATAGATAAGCAGTAATCTAAATGGAAAGGATTTAGTCCTAATTGCCTTTTATCCATAAACAAGCTAATAGTTATTCTCATTTGTTCCTTCATTTTACAAACATACACGGGATACTTATAGGTCAGACGCTGTGCTAGACACTTTGCTACACAAATAGAAATCCCTCAGTCAACATCTTCATGCAAGATGTCTGGGTCATTCACAGGGCCTGTGGCCAATTGTCTGGGGATTAGGTCCTTAATTGATATTGGACCTGTTCCCTGTTTTCCAGGCCAACTATGTGCTTGACATTTTTTTCTTTAAGTTTGTGCTGAAAACCCAAACAAAACCTACAATTGCATAGTGGGCAAAAAGAGGCCAAGGAAGTACCTACAAGTGATCCCTGCCATGGACTTGGACTCGGACTTGGACTCGGACTTGGACTCGGACTCGGACTCGGACTCGGACTCGGAGCCTTCGCCTGTGTTCTGTATGTACATGGCTGGCTACGTAGTATATTGTTATTAGCCACTCACAACTCCAACAACGGGAAGCAGCCTTGAAGGAGAGCTAAGAAACTGGTGCACACAGTAGTAACATGGCAGATTAATTATTA
Source organism: Tokudaia tokunoshimensis (assembly GCA_036184795.1). Taxonomy (NCBI): domain Eukaryota; kingdom Metazoa; phylum Chordata; class Mammalia; order Rodentia; family Muridae; genus Tokudaia; species Tokudaia tokunoshimensis. Next base: position 34,693,519 of record BTHU01000007.1, read on the forward strand.
ACTGACATTTAAATTAAGGAGGAAATAGAAAGTTCATTACTCAAAATGAATGCCAGACATTAATTCACTGAACTTTATAGCGCGATACAAGGTCTCTTCCAAATGTTAGCAAGCGTGGTATAGAGGTAAAGTTATACTGACTTCAGCTAAATTAGGATGGTTTCTGATATTTGCTACTTTGTCTTGGTTTACATGATAGACTCTGGTGCTAAGTGTATGATGACCTCACTCAATTAAGATGTCAACTGATCAGAATTCAGATTCTAATGATATTATAAAGGTAGTCAAAAGAGTATTTTAATAAAGCTGTATTTGTTAAGTGGCCTAATGTTTTGTTCAAACAATATGTGCATCCACGGTGCTGACCAGTGTTTTAGAAAGATCAACAGTTAGCTATGGAATTCTTTTATGTAAACTTGGAAGATTGTTCACCAGCTCCTCCTTCAGAATCTCTCCCCTTAGTGAGGTACCACCAAAGAGTAAAATCATATCAACCCAGAGAACATAAGAAACATCAGTGGATGAAAGATCAAAAAAACCTTGAGAGATGGAAAATATTTCCATAATTAAGAACAATTAAGCACTCAAATCCCTGTAGGAAGTGGGGCTCCTATAAAAATCTGGCTTCCAGAATGACTGGACCACAGGGTGAGGTGTATGTTTGGAAACTGTAAAAATCTATAAACAAAGCCTTTGAATTTCCCAGATGTTCTTACTTACCCAAGCAATGGGAAACCATCCCTCTCACCTCAGTCATAGGCAAAAGCAAGCTTAATTGGAAAAACGGAGTCAAAACTTCCTGTACCAGATCCAACATACACAGCAGAAGACAAAGGTGAATTTACAAGCCAGGGACAGTAAGAACATATGAAATATTAGGCATTAGCATTCATGATGTTATGTAAAGGCTCCTCCCTTCCCTTGGACATTGAATTCTAGACAGCCAGATTCCTACCTTCAGCTCACTAATGAAGACGAGGTCTATCTGCCAATCAGCTTTTCAATTTTATATGTGAAAGTACAATTGATATGAATTAGACATCTGAGAGAATAAAATTGTGGGTGGGGGAGAGACATAGAGAGCAGAGAGACCCAGAGACACAGAAAAAGACAGAGAAACAGAAGAGAACATAAACAAGAGAGAGAGAGAAAAAAAATCCTGTATCCAAAAAAACATTGGAACAGAAAAAGAAAGAAAAGAAACAAAAGGCCCTGTGGTTAATATTCTGAAGGAGAGAGGAGATAATCTGCTTTGAAATACATATCAAGTAGTAATATTAAAAGAACAGAAAAAGAGAAATTAAAATATGATGAATGTGAGGTTTTCTTGAGCCTCTCTTGGTGCCAGATGTGCAAATAAGTAGTGATTTTAAGGCGTAGGATATTTCCAGAAGGTGTGTGGGCACAGACAAAGGCACAGATCTGGGATGCAGGAGGGGATGGCATCACTGTGTGTGTGTGTGTGTGTGTGTGTGTGTGTGTGTGTGTGTGTGTGTCTGTGTGTGTGTGTGTCTGTGTGTGTGTGTGTGTCTGTGTGTGTGTGTGTGCATGTGCGTGTGTGTCTCTGTGTCTCTCTGTGTGTGTGTCTACGTGTGTGTGCATGTGTTTGTCTGTGTGTATGTCTGTGTGTGTGTCTGTGTGTGTGTGTATGTCTGTGTGTGTGTGTGTGTATGTCTGTCTGTGTGTGTGTCTGTGTGTGTGTGTGTGTGTGTGTGTGTGTGTGTGTGCCTGTAGGAGGCACTGGTGGTCCAGGTATGACGGACTTCACAAGTTTCTCTGTACCTATTCATCTTTAGGTCAGACACTGTATCATTTCACCTCTGCTGAAGGAACTGGTACTACAGGCCTTTGGCAAGGTAGAATCCATTTAAGTCATGGAAGCTGTTGAGACTCTGCAGCAACAGGAGTTCCTACTATGAGAAAAAAGATAGCACTTGACGGAGGCTGTGCTGGAGCACCAGTAACAGTTTGTGTTAAGCTAGAGAAAGGTTAAATCTAGGGGAATTAACCAGCTGCTCTTTTTCTTGCATAGAAAGAAGGTAAGAGTCTTATCAAGGTAGGAGTCTTTTTTTTTTCTTGAGTCCAAGTCTGTTTGTATTGGATATCAGAAGAACTGAGGAATACTGTATTTCATCCCTCACAAAGTTACCTCAAGTTGATGCAAATGCACAGATGCCAACAGAAATGAATGGAAAGTTTATTCTAAGGAGAAAAAAAAGCCCTCAGAGCTATGAATTGAAACCTCTGGCATCTTCAACATTTTTGCTTACATGATTCTATTACAGCTCCGACTCCAAGAAGAGACCTTGTGAACCGAACCTCAGCTAAAAGCTTGCGATTTTCTACTGGCCTTTTCAAAAATCAAAGCTCTGTGTCTTTTTAACCTGGAAGTAAAAATGTTATGCTTCGTTGAAGTACTGAAAAATCTCCCATTTGTTACCAAGCATTCGAAGATTAATGAGTCTGAGCTCTCTCAGTGGACTGAGGTGGTTTCTAAATGCTTGGCTGAATGTTTTCTTCCTGAATCGTGGCACAAAGATGCCTTGGATTGTTTTTAGGTATGGAGTCCAGAACTTTCAAAGCAGCTACTGCAGTGTTTGAAGGGAGCTGTCGTGATGAAAGTGACATTGAGGGCCCTGAAGAAGCAAACAGTGGGAAATGGAGTCCCAGCAGCTGTCTACCACAGGGATCAAAGATGCATTTCTCTACAGCTTGCAAGTGGCACAGTTTCTATGTTTTCCATTTTAGACCTCTAATTGGACTACATCTGGTTTAAAGACTGCATATTATTTTCGAATGATGGGTGGGGGACTAAGAAGACTTCCTAGCTAGTCCTCAGGTAGACAGGGCACGCCACAGAGCAGAGCACCTGCTGTCTGTTATTCTGAGCAGACCTGGCCCATTTTCATAGTTTAAGCCATCAGATAGACAGATCATGGCCTTTCAAACAATTGAAAATAGTTTTAATGTTATCACTTTTTTTCCCCCTGGGTGAATAAAATTAGCTACTTGGGGAACAGGGATTAATTCTTTTAATTTATTACTTATCAAAAGGATTTATGTCCAATAGTTGTACCCTCTCTAGAGGGTAACAGGGACTTTGGGGGGGTATTGTAGGAGGTGTATTTCCCTAGGGTGGCAAGATATCGGGGACCCTCAGCAGTACACTTTTGCAAGTGACTTCTCACTGGCTGTTAACACTGTTGACGGAGACTGCCCTAGGGAGGTTTTTCCTAGCTGTGAGACAAGGAGTCCTGTTTGACCCAGGAAGGTTCCAGCCATGTCAAACAAGGAGAAAGCCATGAAGAAAAGTGTCAAGGGGTAGATAAGCCCCTCCAATCAGATGACTCCAAGAACCCAGCTGCAGCAGTTGGTACCAGTGAGATGGGCAGCCATTCTTCAGGGTCAGACGTGCAAGAGGCCAGGAAGCCTGTTCAGAAGAGGATGCAGGATTTCAAAGGTGATGTTACCCAGTTTCTTATGGAAAAGAGGAAACAGTTTGAAAAGGATGTAAATGCCTCTCTCAGAAGCCTGAATGAAAACCTTCAGGGCATTTTGAAAGCTCAGCAGAAGTCAAGGCAGGAACTTAAGTCTGTGTACTGTGAAAGGGTTGGGTCCCTGTACCAGAAATGGTTGGATGAGTTTATAACTCAGCTGCAAATGAAGATTTTACAGACGGCTATAGAGGACCACGAAACCAAGCTTGAAAACGCTAAAGATATGTGTGACATATTTTTGAAGAAAGTCAACGACTTGAGTAAACATCGTAAAACCTTTATCGGTTGGTGGTCAGCAAACTATTGTGGAGAAGGAAAGCTCCAAGGTTCAGGACAGAGTTATCATGGGAACTCAAGAGCAAGATGTATCCCTTGTTGAAACATACATTCAGTCCCTGATCCTTGACCGCTCTGAAGAAACCATCTGACGCTCACACACAGGATGCACAGGGAAGGGAGCGTTAACCTCGCTAAGAAGATATTAGTAGTAGTCAGTGCAGCTCCTTTCTCTTTACTTTGTTAGAATTGAGACTGAGACTCTGTTAACCATTAAGTGAACACACAGCAGTTCTGTGAGAAGCAACAGTCAAGTGTAGAACGTCCAGGCCCATGACAGCAAGGGAGACACATTCTGCCCAGCAGTAGTGATTACTCTTTGGAAGCAAATGTCATTTGATTTTGTGGTTGGTTCTCTGTCACATCCCCAAAGTGAATGTTGTTACCTTATTTATTTTAGGAAGCAGTGAATAAAGATGGGACCTGTTTTGCAAAAAAAAAAAAAGGATTTATAAAATGAGTACTGTAGCTTAGCTTAAACGTGTGAGACCTTCATTCGTTTTTATATGAAAGGATTGGGAGCATGCAGATGCAACAAGAAGCACACAGATAATGCTTGTGATGGTTTGTCCCGATCCCCTCCATGACCTTCCACCATCTCAGTTTTCAGAAGAGAATATACCATTAAATGCGAAGAATTTCCCTTCTTTAATTCTCAATGTTCTTTCTGACTCAAATCCTATAAACTTAAGAGTTATAATATTAACATTTCTGTGAATTTTATTATATAACATCAATTTATTAATAATAAATTATATTATATAATATCAACATAACAAAATCAACTTGTTATGTAATATAATGGGAGTTAAGATATGACATAAACATACTATAGCTAAGGCTGCTAGGGAGTTAAATAATATAATAAGAGTTCAGATGTGTCATAAACAGATCATAGCTAGGGTTATCTGACTAATTTTGTGTGAATATGCAAAGATCTGTGTACAAAATAGAACTTAATCATTTGGTATTTGTAAATACAGGTTAATTATCAATTTTATTTTGTGTAAAATATATTTGCATTCATACTTTCTGTGTTTGGGACAAAATTTTAAAAACAATTTTATTGATTGGTGCTAAGATGAACTACAAAGCCAAAGTATTTGTCATCATAGTTTAGGCATATTTCTTACATAAAGGTGTAGAATTCTAAGAGTGATGATATGTGAACTTGACACCGATAGTTTTTTTATATAGAAAAAAAATATGTTTTAAATGTTGACTTTTATCTAAACTATACATCTTTAAAATGAACTCAAAATATGTGCTTTCATGAATATGTATATGTATATATAAACACACATATGTATGAAAACAGTTTAGTCATTGAATTCAGTCATAAGTAATTATATTTTTTGTTTTGTGGACAATTGATGGCTATTGGAATGGGTGCTAAGTGACAAACTATTTGATGACCCCCCCCAATAAAAATCAATTTAGTTTATGTATATATACATATATATGTATGATTTTTAAAGATTGAGATTTAAGTCACAAACCAGAAAATTTATCATTACAAAATAGGCAATTATTAGTATTCACTATGTTGTATAATTCTCACCATTATTGGATTCCAAAACATTTCTAACCATGCTCTCAAAGCTATTAAAGAAACATACATATTAGCAGTCTCCATCCTGTACCCTATCCCATGTCAACCACTAATCTATTTACATCTCAACAGAGAGCCCATTTTAGACCTACCCTACCAATGGAGTCATACAGCATTTGTTTAGCCTTAAGAATATGGACCTTTGTCTGCCTTTTATCCCATAACACTGCATTCAAAATTCACATTTTATGTTTCTCTATGAACAGTTTTGAAGTGATAACTTGTTACAATTCAGTAAAAACATTAATGACAAATTGACAAATAATGAATGGGGTAAGAAACAGTCTCTTACATCATCGGGAGCCTGAAAGGAACCATTAAATCCATGATTCCAAAACGGTGAGAAGCAGAGCTAGCCAATGAAGGACTGCAGTAAGCAGCAGTCTGTAAGGTAAAATACAAAAACACTATATGATTGCTTTATAAGGGAAATAAGGACTATAACTCATTTCACTAGGTAGAGCAACCAAGAAGGAACAAAGAGGATCCCTTCTCTCCCGGCTCTGGGACCAGAAGCAAAAGGGAAAGTGAAGTCTTTTTTTTTTTTTTTTTTTTGTGGCAGTGGTCCAATAAAACTTTATTCATAAAAACAATGGCTATATTCATCTCTCTTTTTTTTATTTATTTTCTATATTTTTTTATTTACAGTCCCAATGATTTCCCCTTTCCCGGTTCCTCCCTACTCCTGTTCCCCATTCAACTCCCTCTCGCTTCTCTGACCTGGTATTCCCCTACATCCAGTCTTTCCAGGACCAGGGGTCTCTCCTTCTATCTTCTTGGAAATCAATTGATATGTGAATTGTGTCTTGGTTATTATGAGACAAAGGTAGGAGAATCAGGAACTTGGAAAACAGAACCGCGAACTGCACAAATCAAACACTGGCAAGTCCCCTCAGTGCCTGCTGTCCCCATCGCTAACTATTCTTTTTGGATAAGGAGGCGGCAGATGCCAAGCAAACTGCTCTGTGAAGAAGAGGAGAAAACTCATGGATGGCAATGCCTCTAAGCCTTCACACCAGTCTCCTGCCCCTCATAAGCACCAGATCTGGAGGGGCAGAGAAGCTGTGGACACTGCATATGAGATTCCCTATGTGAGACTCAATGAAGCAACCCTTCTCAAGCTAACTCCAGGCAAGCTGGCAGATGGGCAGCCTGAGCTCTGGTAAGAGGAACACACCCAGCTACAAAACAAATATGGCAGTTCTTACCAATAGAATGGATTAAGTGAAAGTGTAGCAGGGCCCGAAGAAAGAGTAGATGAATTATAAGACTCAGACAATAACAAAGATAAAAATCATGAATCATAAAGTACTAGCAGAAGACATAAAGTCTATTGGGCATTGTTAAATGACCAATGTCACCAATTATGGAAGAAGATAAAGTCATAAAAATATATTCAGTACAAATATAGTTCAGATATCTCAAAATCCAAGAAATAATAATTACCCAGATTCCAGAAGCATTTGAAATGTGAAAGAGACAGTAAAAATATCCTTCATGTCATCATATACTTAGAAAACTAAATATAAAGATGAAAGAAAGAGTATTTAGAAATTCCAGAGGGAAACACCAAGTCATATATAAAGGCAAAGCCACAAGAATAATAGATTTCTCTTTTTTTGTTCTTTAATTTGTTTTTACTATTTATTTTTTCATTTTTATTCTTTAATCTTCTTTTACAGTCCAGTCTTTATCCCCCTCCTCGTCTACCCTCCAACTGTTCCTCATCCAATTTCTCCTCCCCCATCTCCAAGAGGATGTCCCCACTCCCCTACCCTACCAGACCTCCCCACTCCCTGGGGTTTCAAGTCTCTTAAGGGTTAGGTGCATCTTCTCTTACTGAGTCCAGACCCAGAAGTATATGTGTTGGGGGCCTTATATCAGCTGTTGTATGCTGCCTGGTTGGTGGTCCAGTGTCTGAGCAAACTCAGTGTCCAGGTTAGTTGAGACTGCTGATCCTCCTACAGGGTCACCCTCCTCCTCAGCTTCTTACAGCTTTTCCCTAATTCAACCACAGGGCTCAGCAGCTTCTGTCCATTGGTTGGGTGTAAATATCTGCATCTGACTCTTTCGACTGCTTGTTGGGCCTTTCAGTAGATTCCTGTTTGTAAGTACGCCATAGCCTCAGTAATAGTGTCAGACCTTGGGTCCTCCCCTTGAGCTGAATCCCAATTTGGACCCATCACTGAACCTCCTTTTCCTCAGGCTCTTCTCCATTTTTGTCTCTGCAGTTCTTTCAGACAGGAACAATTAAGACTCCAAAAGTTGGAAAGAATGATATATTTCAATCTCTGAATGATAACATTTAGTAACTTGGGTTACTGTGCCCAGCACAGATATTCTTTGTAAATGAATATTTACACATATATATTAAAAATACCTTTCTGTGAGGAACATGTGCTAGAGAATGTATGACCCCTAAGGTATTACTTTGGAAGATACTTGAAAGGATTCTATTCAGTAAAGAGAAAGATAAATACACCTATGAAGCCACAGAAAAACAATAGGCCAAGACAAAAATAGTGGATCAGTGATATAAAAGTACCAAATACTATATAAAGAAAAAAGTATTAGAAGAATTAATGCATACATTTCAATAATTACTGTAGCTGTTGATGGTCAGTTATTCAGTCAAAAGGGAAAGACAAGCCAATTGGAGAAAAACAAGACCTAATCACTTGCTTGCAAGAAAGCTAACTCAATGGCAGACAAATAAAAATGTAGAGTGAGAGAATAGAAAAGAGAACTTCAAGAAAATAGAATTAGTTGCCGCTTTGTCTTTTTGACAGTGTCTTTTGCTTTGCAAAAACTTTGTAATTTAATGAGGTCCCATTTGTCTATTCTTGATCTTAGAGCATAAGCTATTGGAGTTCTGTTCAGGAAATTCTCCCCTGTGCCCATATGTTCAAGGTTCTTCCCTAGTTTCCCTTCTATTAGTTTCAGTGTGTCTGGTTTTATGTGGAGATCTTTGATCCACTTAGAATTGAGCTTAGTGCAAGGAGATAAGGATGGGTCAATTTGCATTCTTCTGCATGTTGACCTCCAGCTGAGCCAGCACCATTTGTTGAAAAGGCTATCTTTTTTCCACTGGATGGTTTTAGCTCCTTTGTCAAAGATCAAGTGACCATAGGAGTGTGGATTCATTTCTGGGTCTTCAATTCTGTTCCATTGATCTACATGTCTGTCACTGTACCAATACCATGCGTTTTTTTTTTTTTTTGTTTTGTTTTTATTTTCTTTTATTTTTTTTAATTTACATTCCAAATCACTTCCCCTTTCCCGTTTCCTCCCTCCCCGAAAGTCCCATAAGCCCCCTTCCCTCCCTCTTTTCTCCGTTCAACCCCCTCTCATTACTCTGTCCTGGCGTTCCCCTACATCCAGTCTTTCCAGGACCAGGGGTCTCTCCTTCCATCTTTTTAGAAATCTATTGATATGCTGATTGTGTCTAGGGTATTCTGAGATTCTGGGTCAATATCCCCTTATCAGTGACTGCATACCATGTGTGATCTTTTGTGATTGGGTTACCTCACTAAGGATGATATTTTCAAGTTCTGACCATTTGCCTAGGAATTTCGTGAATTCATTGTTTTTAATTGCAGAGTAGTATTCCATTGTGTAGATATACCACATCTTCTGAATCCATTCCTCCGTTGAGGGACATCTGGGTTCTTTCCAGCTTCTGGCTATTATAAATAAGGCTGCTATGAACATAGTGGAGCATGTGTCCTTATTGCATGCAGGTAAAGCCTCTGGGTATATGCCCAGGAGTGGTATAGCCGGATCCTCCGGAAGTGTCATGCCCAGTTTTCTGAGGAGCCGCCAGACCATGCGGTTTTTAACACTATTGCTCTGTAGTACAGCTTGAGGTCCGGGATACTGATTCCCCCAGAGGTTCTTTTACTCTTGAGAATAGTTTTAGCTATTCTGGGTTTTCTGTTATTCCAGATGAATTTTTGAATTGCTCTTTCTAACTCTATGAAGAATTGAGTTGGGATTTTGATGGGGATTGCATTGAATCTGTGTATTACTTTTGGTAAGATGCTCATTTTTACTATATTAATCCTGCCAATCCATGAGCATGGCAGATTTTTCATCTTCTGAGGTCTTCTTCAATTTCTCTCTTCAGAGACTTGAAGTTCTTGTCATACAGATCTTTCACTTGTTTGGTTAGAGTCACGCCAAGATACTTAATATGGTTTGTGGCTATTGTGAAGGGTATTATTTCTCTTACTTCTTTCTCAGCCTGCTTATCCTTTGAGTATAGAAAGGCTTCTGACTTGCTTGAGTTGATTTTATATCCGGCCACTTTGCTGAAGTCGTTTATCAGCTGTAGGAGTTCTCTGGTGGAGTTCTTTGGGTCGCTTAAGTATACTATCATATCGTCTGCAAATAGTGATAGTTTGACTTCTTCCTTTCCAATTTGTATCCCTTTGACCTCTTTTTGTTGTCTAATTGCTCTAGCTAGAACTTCAAGTACTATATTGAAAAGATATGGAGAGAGAGGGCAGCCTTGTCTAGTCCCTGATTTTAGTGGGATTGCTTCAAGTTTCTCTCCATTTAGATTGATGCTGGCTACCGGTTTGCTGTAAATTGCTTTTACTATGTTTAGATATGGGCCTTGAATTCCTGATCTTTCCAAGACCTTTAGCATGAAAGAATGCTGAATTTTGTCAAATGCTTTCTCAGCATCTAATGAGATGACCATGTGGTTTTTTTCTTTGAGATTGTTTATGTAGTGGATTACATTGATGGATTTCCTTATATTGAACCATCCCTGCATCCCTGGGATGAAGCCTACTTGATCGTGGTGAATGATCGTTTTGATGTGTTCTTGGATTCGGTTGGCAAGGGGAAATGATCTTTACAAACCTTACATCTGACAGAGGGCTAATATCCAATATATACAAAGAACTCAAGAAGTTAAACTCCAGAGAGGCAAGTAACCCTATTAAAACATGGGGTACAGAGCTAAACAACGTGTTCTCACCTGAAGAATATCTAATGGCTGAGAAGCACCTAAAGAGATGTTCATCATCCTTAGTCATTAGGGAAATGCAAATCAAAACAACCCTGAGATTCCATCTCACACCAGTCAGGATGGCTAAGATCAAAAACACAGGAGACAGCAGTTGTTGGCGAGGATGTGGAGAAAGAGGAACACTCCTCCACTGCTGGTGGAATTGCAAGCTGGTACAACCACTCTGGAAAGCAGTCTGGCGGTTCCTCAGAAAACTGGGCATGACACTCCCGGAGGATCCGGCTATACCACTCCTGGGCATATACCCAGAGGCTTTACCTGCATGCGATAAGGACACATGCTCCACTATGTTCATAGCAGCCTTATTTATAATAGCCAGAAGCTGGAAAGAACCCAGATGTCCCTCAACGGAGGAATGGATTCAGAAGATGTGGTATATTTACACAATGGAATACTACTCTGCAATTAAAAACAATGAATTCACGAAATTCCTAGGCAAATGGTCAGATCTTGAAAATATCATCCTTAGTGAGGTAACCCAATCACAAAAGAACACACATAGTATGCAGTCACTGATAAGGGGATATTGACCCAGAATCTCGGAATACCCTAGACACAATCCGCATATCAATAGATTTCTAAGAAGATGGAAGGAGAGACCCCTGGTCCTGGAAAGACTGGATGTAGGGGAACGCCAGGACAGAGTAATGAGAGGGGGTTGAATGGAGAAAAGAGGGAGGGAAGGGGACTTATGGGACTTTCGGGGAGGGAGGAAACGGGAAAGGGGAAATGATTTGGAATGTAAATTAAAAAAAAATAAAATAAATAATTAAAAAAAAATAAAATAGAATTAGAAAGCAAGCAGATGTTGTTTCCTAAGAATCTTTTAGAAATCCACTGACTCTTAAAATTATAATTGCTTAGAAGAGATAAAAAAGATAATTCCTGATTAAATGGCAATGCTGTAAGAGGATATAACAATTGTATATATATATACACACACACATATACACATCCCCCCCCACACAGACGCACACATTAAACATTGGTGTGTCCTATTTAAAAAATACTATGAGATATAAAGGCATAGATTGACCTCAAAACAATAGCAAATGACTCTGATGGCCATTTAACTGATTCTTATCAATGCTCATCAAGGGAAAAAAAAAAAACCAAAAACAAAACAAAACAAAAAACCAAAAAAAAAAAAAAAAACCCCAAAATCAGAGTAAATAGAAATATAGATCAAATGGACTTAAAGGGTCTATAAAAGTAAGACAAGTAAGCTGATAAAATCAATAATTGAAACAAAGTATTGCTTCTTTGAAAAGATAAACATAAAACACTTAACCAAGGTAACTAAATCATTAAGATTAAGGATGAAAGGAGGGCTTTTCAACAGATTTTCAGTCATAGTCAGATCATTAGGATATACTTTGAAAATGTATGTTCAATGAATTAGATAATGAAAAAGAAATGAGTGAATTTGTAGACATAAAATGTCTACCAAACGTAAACTTAAAAGATAAACACAAACTAAACTGATGGGTAATGAGTAATGAAATTGATACAAGAATACCAAGTAAATCAATTAAAAGGAAATAAAACCCTGTGCTTAGATAGCTTCCTTTGGATCTACCAGAACTTTAAAGAAAAAACTACTACCATTTGGGGGACTCTTCCTAGAAGAGTTCTGCTCTCAGCTTTCTGTAGTTTCCTATAGTTGGTTGCTTAGGGTTAGGACCCTGTGAGACTCCAATATCTCATGTCTTCATCTTGCCTATTGGTGCTGTCCCTGTTCAGGTCTTACTCAGGCAGCCATGTTGTTGAGACATCATGGGTATAGCTTCTCTGAGAGAAAGCAAAGGGGGAATACATGGAAGGGGGGTGGAGGGAGAAAGGGGAGAAGGGACAATGTAATTATATTTTAATGTGACCCTTCTGCACATTAGTAAGAGTTTCACTGCTGTGAAAAGACACCATGACCAAGGCAACTCTTATAAAGGAAAACATTTAGTTAGGGCTGGCTTACAGTTCATAGGTTCAGATTATTATCTTCATGGTGGGAAGAATGGCACATGAAGGCAGACATGGTGGTGGAGGAGCTGGCAGTTCTACATCCTGATTTTAAGACAGCAGAAGGGGACTGTATCCCACACTGGTTGGAGCTGGAGCATAGGAGACCTCAAAGTCAGTCCCCACAGTGACACACTTCCTTCAACAAGGACACACCCCATAATTGCTCCACTCCCCATGGGTTAAGCGTTCAAACACATGAGTCTCTAGCAGCCAAAGCTATTCAAACCACTACATCACACCCCAAAATTGTACCAATGCTCTTTGAACTATTCCATAGAATAGAAATGGAAGGGACACTACTGAACTATTTATTTATTTATTTATTTATTTATTTTATTTAATTTAATTTTTTTCTCTTGTAAAGTCAGCATTCTTTGGTATCAAAATCAGGTGAAGACAACAAAAGAAGAAAATTCAAAACCAATTTGCCAGTGAACACAGATGCAATATTATAAAACAATCCACATGTGAGGCTAGCATGGGCTACATAGCATGGTGCAGTTCTACAAAAACTAAAACAAACAAGCAGAAAGAAAATTTAATGATTGCAACATATGACTGTGCATCGTTGTTTTTCTTTTCTGCTCTGCCCTGTGCTTTTAGCTGAGGTCATGAATTATATTTGGTCGTGAAAAAGTGATCACTATTGCTTGTTCCATTGTTTCTTCCCATTTATTTATTTAATTTGTTGTTTTCTTTTATGGATTTCTATCAGATGTGAGTTGTGCGACTACCTTTAATCTCTGCACCTTGTGACATTGTCCCCTATGACGTTAGGGTGAGGGTGTACACTAGCATATAAAGCTGATGGCAGTTTTTAAGTAAGAAGAAAATAAGAATACAGTAACTTAAAATATGAGAAAATAACATACTGGATATTTATGTTTCTAAAGTTCACCACCACAGCCAAAAATCATTCTGTTATGCATTTCTTGATAGTGATCTGTGATTATTTCTTTAGAATTGTTTCTTAGAAGAGTTGTTGAGTCAGCAGAGATGTAATGCTTTGATAGACTGTCAATGTGTTTTCCAGTGTGGTTTCTCCAATTTTATAACATCTACTAAACATGCAGGAAATAGGTATTTTGGATAACTGCCAAGGTTTGATAGTTTCATTCCTTTAAATTCTTGTCAGCCTTATGAAATATAATTCAGTTTAATTTGCCTTTTCCTTATTATATGACAGGTTGAACATTATATATATTTATATAGCCACTTTGATTATCCTTTATAAACTGCCTGCATTGCGGGTTTATATCCTTTTTTTTTCTGTTTGGTTTTAAAAATATTGTCATTAAGAACTTAGCATATATGTGTGGGATATATACACTATATCCTATATTCTATATTATGTATTATACATTACATATTACATATTATATATTCATACATATTTATATTTTTTTCAGTGAGACAGCATCTCACACTATCTAGCCTGGAACTCACTATGTTGCACATACTGACCTAGAAATTGAAGCAATCTTCTTACCTTCATCACCTGAGCACTGGTATCATAGGCACAAACCACCATATACAGAAGAATTTTTGTGTTTTTGAAGTAAAATCTGTGAACTGTATTTCCTTTGGCTTTGTATTTTAATTGGAAAGTCCCTCACCATACTAATTTATATTTCATTTGCTATTTTGTATTATTAACTGTCCTGAACTTTGTACACAGAGACAGGGAATACCAATATTCAACAATAATTGAATAACAGCTTAATCATTGAAATATTCACTGTATTGTATACATGTTCATTTTGCTTTACAACAAACACGGTCTTCACCAAACTAAATTAAAAAATATATATGTGAAAGCATTCATCAATCTTTTATGGATGCTAGTCGTATGTTCCAACTTGTTAATTGCCATGGATTGAGATGACATGTAAAAACGTTTATTTGGGTTAGATATTTAATTCAATGCTGAAGACCTGGGTTCAATCCCAAGCTCCCCAGTTCCGTCCCAGTCCCATAATATCTAGAATAGATATAACACTTCCACAAGAATTGTTCTTATTAATGTAGTTGATTAACTTGGTGTACCTAAGAGAAAAAACATCGATGGGACAAAAGGAAAATGAATGTCAGATGAACAGGAAAATTTTGCAGAAAACCTTAAGCTTTTTTGGAGAGTTTCCCTATGGAAACTTGAACCCCAGTAGGTGAGAGTGAAGCCATGAAGTTCATCATTTCTAAGCGAGTACAAAGGTGACTTTTATTTACAACCAAGACAATAAATCATTGTTCCATCATGTGGGTTGATGCTGCACAATCCATACTGTCTCCAGGCTGTCTTTAATCTCCATTCCTTGGATATGGTCATTTCGTCTGAGACTGTTATTCAACTGAACTGAACCATGACTGGCTCATATTTCTCCATCTTTTCTTAGAAGATTCTGTAAAAGACCTTGTCTACACCCACAAACTGAGTAGCAAAGAATTTATGGCTGAGATTTCTCTATCCTAGAGGCTTGAAGCAGAGCGATGAACCAGACAGACTTACTCTTCTTGTCTGAGGTTGTAGTCTGGTGAGAAAAAGAGATAGTAAATTAATAATCACCTACATAACCAAATAGTAACAAATGTGATGACTTTCATAAAAGAGCTTCTGAGAGTATATATAGTTTAAACATTCTGAATTGAAAAGAATCGAATCCAGGGTGTATGCAGTAGGCTCAGCTTTCAAAGTACTTATTGTGAAAACATAAATGGATCTAAGTTCAGTTCCCAGTATCCCAGTAGGCGGGGCTTGGCACTGTGTGTCTCACTCTGCATTAGACAGAGGTAGTGATGGACAGATCCTTGGACTTGTTGCTTTGCCGGGCTTGCTGAATTTGTGAGTTCTAGGTTCAGTGAGAGACCTTGCTTCAAAAGATAAGGTAGAGAGCAATTGAGAAAAATAACATACACAAATGCACACTTGTGCATGTGTACCTATACATACACAGGCACGTGTGCACACGCACACACACACACACACACACACCACACACCACACATGTACGTGCTCGCACGAGCACACACACATTTCATCAGTACATAGAATTTGAAGTGCAACATCCTCCACAATACAAAACTATTTGAACACCAACATAATGTCAGAATGAGAAATTCTTCTCTTCATGAGATGGGCCAGCATCAGAATGCAGACACATAAAAGAAGTGTGTAAAATTACCCTCTGGCTATGTAAGTACACACAGAATAGATGAATACTGTGTTTACTCTTGGATCCTGTTTCCAAGATTTTCCACATTTACGCAAATGTTCCAAGGTATAAAATGAGGCCATAAACGTCTCTGCACTCGAGTATTTTGCATATAGGACAGTCATCTTATCTAGGGAGTCTGACCTATGCTTATGCTTATCCGTGGAGGGCAGTGTTATAGAAGGATTCCACAATAGAACACAGGGTCTAAGACAATAAGTAGATCAAGTTTCCAGGTGAAGAAGGTTGTAGGGTTGGAGGTTATAACTGAGAAAACGAGATCATTGTTGCAGGGGTGGAGGGCTACAGGTCATATGCAGACGTCCCATGTGGGAAAATCTATCTGAGCCTGTCTCATAGAAAAGCTGCTGTCTACCAACAAAAATTTACCATGCTATGCCTCAAATTTCCAGGTAAAAAGAAAGTCTATGTGGCTGGAGCATAGAAAGCAGAGAAGGAAGACAATAGGAATTGGGTAACTTGTCATATTTCCTAGCAGAAGCTCATATAACTCATGAACTTTAACCTGCTTTGATGGGGTAAAAGATTGTTACTCTCTGTTGTTCTTTAATGAATATTAGAGAGACCTTAGATTCTTCTCAGTTTTCCAGGGGTTCGGGTATTCACCAGGAATTGTTGAGTACTGATGTTCATTTTGTATCCTTCAGCAGGTGAGTTGTTTCAAAACTCCGGGTGTAATATCCTGGTAAAGGGAAGTGGTGCCATTTTGAGGCACTTGTAAATAAGTTATGCCAACTTTTGACTTTCAGTTTTGAGCCTGTTTTATTCTTTAATACAGTCATTCATCTGTCAGGATAGATCAAATTCAAAATAATTGTTCTATTTTCTTTTTAGGAGTCTTTCATACTTTTGCAACTGAGTTTATTTGATTGTACATTTTGCCTAACCCATGTTAATATTTTTATGATTTTAAATACATTATGATAAATAATTTCTACCCAAACACTTTTTACTACCACTATTTTATAATTACTAATGACCAAGTGAGTTGAGTAAATCATTAAGCATTCCTTGTAGAATATCAGCTTTTAGTTTTTGCCATGTTCTTCCTCAATGTGATGCTTATTCATGGGACATTCTAATAAATCCTTGATATCTTCTCTCTTGGATCCTAAGTGTATTTCCACCTTGTTTTTAAACTAGTAAAGGGCAGCTGTCCTCAGGGACAGAATGCTGTCTGCAGGTGCCAAGGATTTTCTGGTCTTTAGATTTTACACACAATGGTGACCTTGTTTCTTGTTCAAAAAAATTCTCGCTCTCATCACTATTGTTTTAAACAGTTATTTCTTTTTGGTCATTATTAGTTCAGGTATCAATTTTCCAAGTTGCTTCTACCACCATCTAAGAAATAAAATTGCCAGTGAAAGGAATCTGTTTTTCTTGACAGCCCATTGAATTCCTATCAGTTTAATGGCTGAGGGGACCTTTCTGTTCTTATTTCACTGGAAATGTTATGACAGTTAACTTAGCTGTGATGCAGAGTCATAAGGTATGATCTGGTCTCTTTTCTTATGACTTATTTACCTCTCTCTCTCTCTCTCTCTCTCTCTCTCTCTCTCTCTGTACACGAGCATATGTAAGCCAGAAAAGAATGTTAAATCCCTAGAAGTTATAGCTACAGGCATTGTGGAACTCCAGAGCTCCTGTCTGCATGATTGTGAAATAAATGGTGTTAACCACTGAGTCACCTCTACAGGCCTCAAAGTGAGAAGTCTGTGCTTTACTAAGCATTTCAGAGAACAAAACCATTGTTTTACATGATTCAGATGCTTTATTGTCCTCAGTGCTAACACATATATCATACTTTAGTTATTGTCCATTAACACAACAGGCTATTTCTAGACAGTATTCCCCAACCCTGTGAACTTAAGGCCCTCCTCATCTGCCTTTACTGTTTTCAAGTAGAACCTTGCTATATAGTCTGGGAAGAGAGTTTTCACCTATTTCATTTTTTTTAACTTTTTAAATGTCCTCAAGAATTTCATATATGATTATTGTATTTTCATAATTTTCTTACTTTCTCTTCTCTTTTATTCTCTTGTGTCCCTACACACCTCTCAAATTCATGCCTGATTTTTCTTTTTTCACCTCTGTGAGTGCTGGGATAATGACTAATAAAGCTTGACCCATTTTTGCTTCTTGATGTTGAGATCATAGCTTGTCATTTACTTATCTGTTGATAACATACTGCTTATTATTTCTTCTTATTATATTCTTCTTATATACTTCTTATTATATTCTTAACATACTTCTTATTATATTCTTAACACTATTGTATGAAACATTGTACTTTGTTTATTATGCTATACTAAGGAGAAAATAATGCTTAAGATGTGCAAATGGCCTGTTTCGTTCTTGTGTGCTTAATATTGAAGACACTATTTCATGTATTGTTAAGTCCTTAATAAATAATTAGAATAGATGACCAAAAATTATCAAAAAATTCATTAGAGCTAGTGAGATGACTCAGAGAGTAAAGGCATTTGCCACCCAAGCATAGCAAACTGAATTCCATCTCCAGAACCTACGCCAAGGTGGCGGAAGAGAATTGACTCTACAAAGATGTCCTCTGAGCACCATATCTTTGCTGTGGTGTGGCATGGCATGGCATGTGCATCAGAACAACCAATCCATGCTTCCTTGAGTAACCTTTAGCAAGGTTGTAGACTTTGTGCTTATATTAACAACAGGTAATAAACACAGACCATTGAGAACATCTGAAAAGATGCACACAGTATATACACAGGCATGCTTGAAGGCACAGACACTTGACAAGGTAATGAGGAATTAAGAAGCCAACACATAAGAATAGAGAGAAACTTAGAATTAAGCCTGAAATTGAGGCTGAAAACCAACATTGTCTTCTACTTCTGTGAGACTTTGGCTACTCTCTAGACTTCAGAAACAAAGAGATCACACAGGACCTCTCTTGGTGTGTCTAGCTTGTTTCATTTAGCACTATATCTTCCATATTAATCATGTGGTAGAATGTCTTAGACAGGGTTTTACTGCTGTGAACAGACACCATGACCAAGACAAGTCTTGAAAAGGACAACATGTATCCTTACAGGTTGGCTGACTTACAGGTTCAGAGGTTCAGTCCATCTTCATCAATGTGGGAGCATGGCAGTATCTAGGCAGGCATGGTGCAGACAGAGCTGAGTGTTCTATATATCCATCTGAAGGCCACTAGTGGACTTCCAGGCAGCTAGGATGAGGGTCTTAAGCCCACACCCACAGTGACACACCTACTCAAAGAAGGCCACACCTCCTAACAGTGCCACTCTCTGGGCTAAACATATACAAACCATCACATGGAAGATTGCAGAATTCTTCCCTTTTAAAGGTGCAATGATACTTCACTACATGTGTTTGGCATTCTTTCTTTGTCCACTCATGACAGGTAGTTTTGTCACATAATTGAACTGAAAATAAAGCTGGTATGAACATGATGATGTAGGCATAGATAGCTTGATTTTCTCTTCCTTGAATGTTTAATCAGAAAAAAGGGTTTCTGGGCCATGTGATGATGACCCTTTGAAATGGCATCTTGTTGTGATGGGAATCTGGCCATGAACTTGCTAGGTAGACCACACTCACCTTGAAGTTACCTTTGTCCTTCCTTATTCTCTTATGTGTTAGGACTGGAGCTGTACAGCACCAAGACTAATTGCTATGTTTACATTTTTAACAAGTTGCTATACTATTTTTCACAAATGTATATTTCATAAAACAGTTTTTTAAACATGTGCTTCAGCAATCACTTAAGCAATAAAGCTATCTAATTTCAGTCCATTCTTGTGCACAGCTTAGAACAGGCATTTTCTTGATATGATTGAGAAGAATGTACATTCATATAACCACTATGAAAGACAGTGTCTCAATCTTATTGCTGGGTATATATCCAAAGGAAAGGAAATTAGTTTGTTGAAATTAAATCCACATTTTTATGATTTTTTCCCATTATTATGATAGTCAACAATAGAAACAATCTAAAGTATATGAGCTTAGGTATTATAGCTTGGTAGCAGAATATTTGCCTAGTATGTACAAGGCCATGGGATTGATTCTTAGAAGTTCAGAAACAGAAAAAAAAGAAGACATCAATGGAGAGATGCACTAGAAAATATTTGAGCCCTGAAAAATATCAGAGTCCTGCCATTTGAAACATCATAGATTGACTTGGAGATCACAATGTCAAGAGAGATAAGTTGGGTACACACAGGAAGGTACCTGTGACTTTGGTCATGTGTGGAATCCAAACATATTGACCTCTTAGAGGTTGAGAGTAGAATAGTGGTCACCAGAGAATGAGGAGTAGAGGAGGTAGGTATAGTTAAGTAAAAGCAGTGAACCCAATACACATAGAGTGGGGTGATCATGAATAATAGTAACTTTCTGTACAACTCAAAAAGCTATAAAGGATCTTGGAAGTTGTACCACCAAGAAATGGTAAATGTTTGAGGTAATTGATAAGATAAGCTGATTTAAATATTATAGAACATAAATATGTATTGAAAATTCATGTAGTATTCCATATGTACCACTTTGATCTCTCAGATCAAAATGAATTTAATTTAAACAAGCAGTTGTTAAAAGTCTATTATATTTTACTATTTCCCAATGTCAATGTATTATTATTATTGATTTTATTATTTTAATTGAAATAGAATTAAATCACTCTACCCCTCCTTTTCTTTCCTCCAGTCTCCCTCAGATACCACAGACCCTTCCCATGTCCCCATCTCTCAAGTTGATAGAATATTTTTCCTTCATTACATTTGTTACACATGAAAATAAATGTATGTGCATTCACAAATATATTGTGGTTCTCCACAGTCTGTTAATCTGTAGAGTAACACAATATTGTTTTATTTCATACTGTGTTCATATTTCTAAAAATATAGGTCTAGCAAATTAATATAGAATATGGATGTTTCATAGGTGCCTTGATTTAATATATATTATATACAATAACATTACATAATATATTGATATTATATGAAATATGTACATCTCTCTATAATAATTTATATTATAATTTATGCATATCATATATAAATATAAATGTATTATATATAAATATAATACATATAATATATGGATCAAGAGAATTTAGGCAAAAGAGAAAAAGCACATTGAGATTACAGACTTCCATTCTAATTCAGTAATTAGTGTATGTTGTCAGCAACTGTATGTTTGTATTTTATTTGCACAATTCACAAGATATCATGAGATGGTGCTAATGTTTTCCCCACTTTATGGAGGGTGCACTTAAAATAGGGGAGGTTAAGTCACATTTTCAAGTGTGTACAGCTAAGGAGCGAGGGAGATATGAATAAGGAAAGTGTGAATAAATTAAGAATATCCATTAGAAATTATGGTAAAATTTCTGTAATACTCTCATATTGTCTCTTTTTCATTTTGGTTTTGATTTAGATGGTGTTAATACTATTTAATGAACGAATCCTTGGAGTTTGTACCTTTACTTAAGCATAATAAAATTATTAATTTTATTGTATGCCAGACAATTAAAATACACAAGCACATGTAAACATCTGTGTTTCTTTGTTTTATAGGATTATTGTTTTATTTGTTTATTTGTGTTAGTATATAGCCATTAAAAAGCCAATTTTTACATTTTAGATTTAGCTTCTTATATTTACCTTTATCATGGCCATTCATTATCCTTTCTTCATCTGGGATCAATTTGCTTATGCTTAAAATTTCTTTCAGGAAATCCTGGATCTGTTGACAGTTTTTCTTAGGGGTGTGTGTGTGTGTGTGTGTGTGTGTGTGTGTGTGTGTGTGTAAGCATGTGTGTGAATGGTATTTCAGCTGCATAAAGACTTTTAGGCTTACATTCATTTTCTTCTAATACTTTGAAGACGTCACTTTTATTTCCACAGCATCGACCGTTCCTGTTTATAACCCAGCTGCCGGTCTTGCCGTGACTCACTTGAGAGGAGTGTGTGGGCTTTGGCTACATTTGAATATTTTATCTGCCCGTTTTTAGCAGTTCCAGTTGGACGTGCCTAGGTATAGTTATCATTTTATTAATCCTGCTTTTGCTGCAGGAGCAGTTCCTGAATGTGTGGTTTGATGTTCTTATCAGGTTTGAAACACTGCCAACCTCAACCTCTCTAAATTATGCTATCGTTTCATCGCTCCAGTCTTTTCCTTTGAGGGGGTCTTAGCATTTAAGTCAGACCTTGTTCAGCATATTGCGTGTCTTGCTTTTTCCATCTTATCTCTTTTCCCTGTGTGTGCTTCAGACTCCTTATTTCCTACAGCTTGCCTGATCTTCCACTTCATTGATAGTTCCGCCATCTGTGTCTGATGTCCACTTAAACTGATGTAGTAATTTATTAGGCTGTCAGCTGAGACTGACAGTGACCAGGAAAGGACAAAGTGAATTTTGGTAATTGTTTTGTATTCGCAGAACATCTCATGTCACAACAGCAGCTATAATAATCAATTCATGTTGGCTCATCAGTGGATGCTGAAATGAATGGAAGACTGGGGAAAATAATTGTTATGATTTTGAACAGTACCATTACAGCTATGCTCCAGTGGAGATGGTCTTGCTCCCATGTGTATATGAGATGCACAGACTGGACTTTTTGGATAATCAAAAAATAATAAATAGAAAAGAAAAGATGACAGGAAGTGTGAAGGTAGGATAGGGAGGTGAGGTTGGATCAGCAAGGCATTCAAAAGAATGGGGTCAAAACACATTGTATGAAATGCTCAAACTATTAATAAAATGTTATAATTAGAAAAGTGGGGTGGTTGGTTAATTATTAACTATAACTATTAAAATGCAACTCACACAAAGTTTGGTGGACATCTTGTCAATAGTGTGGTACATATGCAACCTGTATGGCAATGGATCTGATACAACTCAAAAGATTGTTATCAAATGTGTACTATTCCCTTTCTCTTGTCCTTCTCTTCTTTCTCTGTGCCTATCCCCACCCCATTTCCATGGTGACTCCTCTGGCCTTGGTCAGTCCTTGGGGCTAATGAACTCACAGGAGGGCAGCTTCCAAAAATAAACATATATATATATACACACACACACATATATATATGTGTGTGTGTGTGTATAGATACACATATATATGTTTATTTTATTTTACATATATATATGTTTGATTAAA
Organism: Tokudaia tokunoshimensis; assembly: GCA_036184795.1. Lineage (NCBI taxonomy): Eukaryota > Metazoa > Chordata > Mammalia > Rodentia > Muridae > Tokudaia > Tokudaia tokunoshimensis. The sequence continues at coordinate 34,716,414 of BTHU01000007.1, forward strand.
GTAAAAAGTGTAGGACTAACAGGGGATATGTGCAATTTGGAATCTACTGTGAGATGAACATGAGAACACATGATGAGAGACAAAAGGAGATTAAGAAATTCCATATGTAAATATACCAGAGACATAATGAACATGATTAGCATTGTAGCTACTCAACTGGAAATAAGCATAGTCCTAAAAGATATATGTGGGAAACTTCAGAATTTAACATGCAGCTTTTATTTTATTTAATTAATAATATAATGTTTTAAATATTGAGTTATTATTTTTGGTAGTTATTATGGCTATGTAGGACAGTGTCTTCACCCATAAGACATGCATAGTGAAATAATGATAAATGCATATTTTAAGTCATTTACAATTTATTTTCAACAGATTTGGTGGATGTACACATATGTATTTGTGCAAATGCATATTTGCATATACATGCAATTCTATATGTAAATGACACATGGTTAAAATATTTACGGTGATTTATTTTTAGTGGTCTAATATGTATAACACAGTAAAACAGTAAGTCGCATGACATTTTTCTCTTATCATCTCAGTGGATAAAATAAATTACACTTTCTATACCTTTTATTTCTTTCAGTAAGGCGGAAACAGTGTTAAATACATTCCAGTTAGGATTCTTTAAAACAACAAAAAAAAATGAATCTTTGAAAAATAAAAATTTAGTTGCTTTGTATCTTGGAATTATGAACATTTGGACAATTTTCCAACTACACAATTAAAATGAAATTCTGATTTGTTCATGCATTAATCTGGTGTGACTAGGTCTTTGGACTGTGCAGGCTTCCATCTTTTCCCAGCAGGCCAGCATAGCTGTCATACATGGGCTATTGTATCAGTCAACAAACTATAGATCCACTTGTCCCTAATAACCAGACTCTCTCCCTCTTGCTGTCATTTGAAGTATTTTTGCTCCAGTAAAGTGATTTTTTTTCTCTCCACAGGAAGTGACTGAAGATGTTTATTTCACCAGCCTGAGAATAGGGCTTCTGGCTCTCTCTCTTCTTTTAATGGGTAGTGCAAGTTAGCTGCTTTGCTCTGCCTTTTCAGTCCAGTAATGGCACAGAGATATTTCTGTATCATTTTCACTGTGTAATGGATTCTAGTATGAATCCCATGAGTTAGATTCTATGGAAACATTTTCCTTACTAAGAAAAAAAAAGTGCATGTAAAATTAAAATGCCTTTTCTAACTCTGGATTGTAGAGATGAGCCTTGATGTTTAATGATATTCTCTTGAAGCACACAGTTCTAAGACTTGGAGAAAAATTACAATCAAGTCATTTTTTTTCCTTTCCTTTTCCTCTTAGAGGAAGAGGTCATTCTAAGATGATCTAATTATCGTTTTTCTAATACCATTTGGCATCTGTGACGACATCACAGCACACTTCACTCTCAAATAGAATCTTCTACCTAAGTGCAACACAAATTCCTAAACTTGCCTTTTCATTATGTTTTCTGTTGTCTAGGGAGGAATGGTGAGAACCTAAGAGATATTTTTAAATGTCTATTAATGTATACATGTTGGATTTATGCTAGACATTTTCTCACTCTATTCTGCTGTTATTTCCCAGGATATGGGGACAGAGCATCATGGGGAAACAGTTTAGGGGTGATTGACACTCTTGATGGAAGGAATGTTGAGTTTTAGGACTGATGACTGTTCAGAGGAAGGTCAAAAAAGCATACCTCACAAGACCACTATTACCCAGGAATGGAAAGAATATGTTGGCATGAAATTATACTTACAATATTTATGGTTTAACACTACTTCCCCAAGAGGGTTCTTATCTTCCTTTTGACTTCACTTTACAACCTTTATCTCATTAAGCAGGGTGACATTGTTCCCAGGACTCTGGGAGACTGGTGCAGATATGGGCTATGTGTCAGGACAGTCACTACGTGACATTAACCCTGAGCAGACTTGAATGACGATCCAGAAAATGAACAGAAAGACCTGAGACCCGGAGGTGGGGAGAGGCGACCAATGGGAAATGATCATTCAGCTTATTCAAAGCCAGAAATGATGCTAGTGGGCCTTCAGCTTAAAGCTGGGTTTAATGTAACAGGAGGCCCCAAATATGAGCTCTAGATGAGCTCTTTCTGCAGTACTGTGCTCCTCATCTAGAGACCCACCAGCAGTGATAATTCCATAGCTCTTATTTTCAACCACAGAGCTTTGGAATGATTTCTTATGCAAGTGTCGTCAGAACAGAATTCAAATCTGCAAGTGTGAAGCTACTGTAGTAAAACAAGGTATTTGCTGTTGGCCGTGGGGCCCAGTGGTAGTGGAAAGCTGGGACAACACAATGGAAATGGTTCATAGGAGTTGCAAAGACATTGCAGAGGGCTTGAGAGAAAGAGCTATTGGTGATTGATAAATAAAGTAGCATGGGGTTTCCCAGTCCTGTAGCCTATAATGGTGAGGTGAATAGGCAGGGACTCTAATAAACTCATGGGCCATGCAGGGGAAAAAGGAGAAAGTGACAACTGGCTTTTTTTTTTGTAGTAGTGATAAAATAAGAGAAGAAAAGAAACATCAGAGAAGAAACCCCAGCAGAATTTTGAGAAATTATGTGAGACAGAACTCGCTGAATTGAAAACTAAAGCTGTTTCTTTTCTCAGTCTCATCCAGGAAATAGTATCAAAGAAGTGAAATCTAAATAGGGCTATGAGAGCCTGTATTAGAAGCTAGGAAAGATGTTGGTGCTCAGACTCTTTCAGTCAGACAGAAGCCATCTAAAGAAGGTTCGATAGATGCCCCATTGCAGGGGAATTGAGGGCAGGGAGGTGGGAGTGGGGTGGGTGGAGGAACACCCTCATAGAAGTAGGGGTAGGGAGGATGGGATAAGGGCTATCCGGGAGCCGGGGGACTGGGAAAGGGGATAACATTTGAAATGTAAATAAAGAATATATCCAATAAAAGAAAAAAAAAAAGAACGTAAAGATATGCCCTATAGACCTTCTCTCCTAAAACAAGGAGTCTCTCTGAGTCTGTGGTGTGAGTATTCTTCCTGGGGGTTCCAAAGCATAGCCACTCCTTAAAGGAAAGATGTCTGACTATAACTTTTGTTTAATGGAGTAGGTTTTTATTTGATACAACAGGATTTTAAGAGATTTATATCAGTTTGGATTACCAGTGATGGGAAAGCCAAACATTTTGAAGGCGTTTGTTCTCTAATCTATATCAAGGACAAAATAGACAAAGATTTCTCACATATAGCAAGAAGTTTCCCTTCTAGATGCATCTGACTAATGTCGAACAGGGCATTAATTGACAAATGGAGAGCGTGATTCCTAGTAATGTCACAAGCTATGCTATAAAGGCTCACCAACTTAACTTCCTAAGAAGGGCAAGAGCATTCGCCATGCCAATTTAAACAGAGAAAAGCCCACAAGACCTCAGCCCTGTCCGAAGAAGTACAGGCAAGGAATGCTGAGATGGGGAAAACAGTCTTTCCCAGGGAAGAACATAAAAATTGGTTATTCAGTAACAAGTGGTTAGCCCTGAAAATACGCATATATGTAACATCATCGCCCTGAAAATATGCATATATGTAACATCATCCAGATTGAGCAGGCCATATTTAGGAGTATATCTATTTTATATGTTACATATACATATACATATAGCAATAAATTGACAAATAAGAGGTCACGAATTTGAAAGAGAACAAGGAGGGGTGTATGGGAGAGTTTGCCCAGAGGAAAGGGACTGGAGAGATGAAGTCATAATTTCAGAAAAAAACAAAAAAAGATGGAAGACAAATAGACAAAAAATTAGCATAAAAGTTAAGAAGACATTGATACAGAAAGGCCTAAATGTTTACTAAAGCCTTTGCATTCTATAAACTTCTTGCCTATTGATGGCTGTCTAACTTCCAAAGAGGAATCCCATTTAGAATTGTGAAGAAACGGAAGTACAGTTGAAAACAAGATTGTACTGTGAATGAGCAAGAGTGCAGTGTAGCAGATGCAACAGTAACAGAGTATGATATGGAAGCTCTGTTGTAGGGACTCAAACCCTTAAGGAGCCACTCCCTTCACTTCTGAACGCTGGACAGAAATAAATACTGCTATTGTTGAGCAAAACATCTAAGTTCAAGTGCTATTTCTTTAAATTGCCATGGTTTTGACTTAAGGCAACTGATATAATCCTTTTGTAGAAACATATGTTTACTTATAATACGTGAATAGCTATAGTTCACATACTCTCAGACTATTGAGACAATTAAGAAGAAGAAGACATGCAAATTACTTATCTCCAGAACCTGGAAAATGCTACGCGCACAATAATGGCATTTGTGGTCACATTACATCACGATGCTCTAACAGCTGTCTCTTCATCTGTGCCGTCTTTATTGTCAGTGTCATGGTGGTTTGTTATAAGCCAGCCACTCACTTGGATGCTGGGGTCTATCGCTGTGGTTGAGATATACTTAATTCCAGTACTTACAGTCTAGCACAAGAGACACACAATTAAGCAAGCAATTGCAATTCTGACTTCTAACTGTCCTGAGGAAGTAAAAGCTGCTCTGTGCATCTGCGGATGCTGAGTACACCGAGTGCAGCTTGTCTCAGAGCCTTGAGGAAGCCTTTGAGGAGGTGGAGTAGGAGGGCAGCCATTCCTCCAAGCCTTTTACAATGGCCCACATCCAATCTAGGAGGGTTTTCTGTTCTGCCTTCATCGTGGCTTAAATTGTCTCTTAAATGCCCATTTCTTAATATTATCACAGTAGACATTAAGTTTACAGACATGAACTTAGGGGTCAGAGTTAAATTGTAAAAGCAATTAAGCATTCTTAAATCTAAGTAAATGCTGAAATTTTATTCTCCCAATAAAACGATTCAGTTCATTCAGAGAATTCTAGACTCTTTCTAGTTATACATCTAGATATGACATTGGAATTGGTGAGTTCTTTTGTCCGACAGAAATCTGAAAAGTGCATTGTATCTCTGGGATAATCCACGTCTATCCCCTGCATGGTTTAGCATTTCCTTCAAGAGGTATTTTGCCATACTAATTTGTATTGGCATCTTATTTTTCGCCAAATGGCACAACTGTCTCTGCTATCCCGTAGTATCATTTGAAAAACTAATTGAAGAGAAATAAAATGGAGAAGCATATTTCCATGGCCAGGCTAAAGGAAAAGAACTTCAATAATGTTTTCTGAGTACAGTTCCTGTCTCCAGGACTGCTTCTTTGCCCTGATGTTATTTTTACTTCCCTCAATTCTATTTGAAAGCTGCAGAAAGTGTCTTTTCAGAAGCCTGAGCCTCCACCTGTCTAGATGTCTTTCTAAATATTGAAACTGAGCTGGTGTGCTGTGCTCAGGCATGCCCTCATCTGATTGTAAGACGCCTCTAGCTCCTCATACTCGGAGCCCTCATTTTTGTTTCCTGGGGAAACCAGTCTGATTACTCCCAACCTTTTCAAAGCACTATTTGTGAGTCAGGATGTCTAATCTTCTTCAGTACAAACCAAATCCAAGCAGACTTCTCTTTAAGAAAACTCACTTGCCTATTTTGATTACGGCTTTTGTCATATACTGTTTATGAAACCTAAGGGAGTGACAGACTTCTGATTTATTTGGATAATAGGTTTTCAATTCACAGAACAACTGGGATGTATCAAGTGAGATTTGTGTGGTTTTTTTTGTCATGTCTTTATCTTCCACTAATTCCTACATCTCATGGTTATACATCCATTCAAACTTTGAATCTATCATTTATTCTCTGACTAGACATGGACGTTGGAATAAAAAATGGTGGGCTTGATAATAGCAGTTTTTTTTTTAACTGTGTGAGCTTGGGCAAGTTATTTGAAAAATTTTCTCCTAGCCTCCTCATCTCTAGCATGCATTTAACTAAATTATTGGTTAAACCAAATGCTACTGATATTTTATTTTTCACTTAAATACTTAAGGAGATTTTCACTGATATAATTACTAATAATACTGTTCCCTTCATTGCCCTGACAATCATTTGTCAAATAGGAAAAATGATTACTTAAATGATTAGTTGGTAGACTTAACTATAATTCATAATAAAACTATATTGCATATATGCACACAGGCATATGCACATATATATATACATATATATATATATAGGCAGATTGATTGAAGATACATGATAGATACTATATTTGGTATAACTGGTTTGTCAAAAGTTACTTCTTTTCTGGTTGCACTCCTTCCTAGCATATACTGCAGACAGAATGCTCAGTTTATGTATTGGCATATTTTCATAAATGTTAGATTAGATCCAACGTCTTGTTGGACATTGGTTGCTGAATGCTGAGGCCACTGTAGCATCTGAGTGGTCTAAGAATGTAGGATGCCGAGACCACTGATTTACAAGGTTTTAGAGTAAGCCAGAATCTCACGGTAAAACTTTGGCATGACAAAAAGCTTTTCAAGGGATGTACTTAGACCCTTTCCAATAGACTTTAAGGTATAGCAGTTCACTGTGGCTGGGAGATTTTAAGGAAAATGTAGAAAAGTAATCAGCAGCAATGAATAATCAAATGAAATGTATACATATATACATTTATATATACATACACATATATACATATATGTGGGCCCACACACATTAGACAACAGTAGAAGACAGAAGACAAGAAAATACTAAAAGTACTTTAATCATATCTTATCATGATATGACTAAGGCAGTCATGTCTTAGGAGAAAAAATAATAAGTATGTATTTTACTAATATCTGCTGATAATTTTATCCTTATATAGAGGGTGACCCACCACCTCAAGGAAAGATATTCAATAGTATCCTCCTTGTAAGTTATGACTTTAAACAGTGTAAGGTGATGAATGGTATGCTCCACTAGCTATTTACTAAAGTGTATGTATGTTTTTGTTTATTTATTTATTATCTGTCTATTATCTATGTATATATGTATGTATGTATGTATGTATGTATGTATGTATGTATGTATCTATCTATCTATCTATCTATCTATCTATCTATCTATCTATCTATCTATCATCTATCTACCGGTTTATCGCCTGTCTCTAACTGTCATTTATCTATCTTCATCATTATGATCTGTCTAACTTACATCTATTTGTGTGTGTGTGTGTGTGTGTGTGTGTGTGTGTGTGTGTGTGTGTGCGGGTGTGTACATGTGTTATGTGTTGAGGTGCACAGAAACTGATGTCATGTATCTTCTTCAGTTTCTTCTTTATCTTATTTTCTGAGACAGGTTCTTTTCCTGAACCTGGAGCTCACTGCTTGGCTATACTGTATAGTCAAGGATTGTCTTGTCTCTGCCTGCTTAGCACTGAGATTCCAAGGCATGCCCTGTGATGCCAGATGTTTTATATCAGTCCTGTGATGTCAAGGCATTTTCTGCTAGTCCCGGAGATCCAAAGTCAGGTTCTCATGCTTGTGTGACAAGCACTTTAAGGACTGAGTATCCTTCATAGTCCACGTTTATCTATTTTAAGAGAATTGCTGGTGCAGGAGACAGTAATGCAGATTTTTCTATCAAAAGAGGCTATTTTCAACTCTCTTTAAATGCTTATGGGTAAAGGCCATCCTATATACATGGACATTTTTTCTCTTCTTCCAACCTAAATGCTTTTCCTCAGAACACTTGCACATTAATTTTTTAAGTAAGCAGTAAGTTCAAATTGACTAAATATCTCTGCTGTGATAGATATTTATGCAGATCCCCTAGTCCCTGAGAAAAGTTGTAGTTTGTATTACATACAAATGAAACTGCCAAGTTCTAAAATCATGAATTTATCTTATTGAAGTCTACCTCATCATAATCAACATAAATGATTAGTTTGGGTAGGAATGGAAATGAGTTGCATAAATGTTATGGTCTGATTATGTGTTCTGAAAGTATATTGAAAATTTGTTCCCACATTTGGCAGCGTTGGACAGTGAGGTCGTGTTTTTCTTTTCTTTTTGATGTGTTTAGGTAAAAAGCATGGAGTCATGCTGTGACTCATGGGAAGTGAGTTCTCTCTCCCTTCTGCTCTTCTATGTGAGAACACAGTAAAAAGGTTTACAAGACAGTCTAGACATGTTGTCCTCAACTTCTTAGACTCCTGAGCTGCAAAAGGGCAATGCAAAACAAAACAAAAGCCAGTTTCTATAGGTTACAAATTAGTCTCAGATTCACCATTAAGATGGCGTAGAATTGACTATGTTAACAAAGTGGGTCATTAAGTGATGATTGAAAACATGTAATTGAAAGAAAATTACTTTTTAAAAGTGCACGTTTGTTACCAGGTTTCAGGAACCTTCCTTTCCTCGTATTTCTGTAGACTGCAGTAGCTAAGCTAGTTTGGGGTCCTTGCACAAGGGGCGTCTGATGGGAACTTGTGGGTATTTCTTGCTTACTGGATAGGAACTCTTTAAGAATATATTGCATTGTAAGGGTGACTTTAAAAAAGTCATTACGCTTTAAATGATTTAATTTGCTCAGATGTTAAAGTTTTGCAGTCATGTCATTCTGAGTCATAAAGTTTTCTTTATTTTATTTTATTTTTATTTTAGTTTTGGACAGGATCTCACTCTTTACCACAGTTCACTGTAGGTCTCACCATGGTGGAGTGAGTCAGGCCGGGAGTCTTGAACATGGTCTTCTGTCCCCAGCCCCCTGAGTGCTGGCATCAGATGTAGGAGCCCGCATACCAGGCTCACCACATATTTTCAGGACATCCAGAGTTTTTGTGATGGTGATGATGATGATGATGATGATGATAATGATGTAATGCTCCCTTTCTGTAGCCTCTCTGATGCTGAACCCAGAACACAAAGGGAGCCACATTTCCGTTGCCTCCCTGTGAGCGGTACTGTCCACACAGTCTTTTAAACCCTTGCTCCCTACCAGACATAAAGAAAACTGGAGCTGATGCTTTTTCCCCCAGTTTTGCTCATCATCTTTTAATGCTTTGTTGTCTTTTCACTTTTATCTGAATTTTATAGCAAGATCAGTGGAGGCAGTTGGCCGGAGGGCTTTTCTGTTCTCGGCTATCTTACATAACAAACCCTGGATGTTTGTATTAGGATGCTCTTATGTTGACACAGAGACAGGAAAGGCTTTCCACTGTCTGTCAGTTTTCCCTCGACGACAGATGCAATCCATCCTTTTCTCCCCCCACATCTTGTTTTCAGATTTCCCTGTCACATTCTCTACTTTACATCTATAAGTCATGAGACAATTCTGACTTCTTCCAAAGGAGGATAATCCTCTTATCAGTGTGAGTGCTTCTCAACAGCTCATGTAAACTTAGATCCAGACAATGTGCTAGAGTTGACATCATTGTTTCCCTCCCTGTAAGACATCTTTGACACTCCCCATTTCTGTTTTGATTCGCTCATACATTTCCCCAGAATACAAGTACTGTTGTGAAACAGAAAAGTCTCTCATCACAGATTCCTGTCACTAATATATGATACAAGTTACCTTTCTATAGTCATAATTATTATTTAATGTGAACATTGTTTTTATTTAAGCTAAAGGATAGAATTTATGCAAGCACTTCATAATTATTATGCTCTCAGTAAATGTTTTCTGTTACTACAAATGCTCTGGTCACCGTTATTTATTATTGTTAATTTACTTTAAAGCTGATATCATATTCTTTTCTATATTGAACTTATGACATTAAATAAAGGAGTAGCTAGGCAAGAAAAGAATGGACAGTAGAATTCGAATATATTTGGTAATTTTTTTCTAGCAATTGGAGTTTAGTATTCTCTCACCAATCATTAACTAAAACAATGCCCCTTAGTTATCCCCATCAATATGATGGAGGCAATTCCACCATTAAGTTTCTCTTTCCAGCCGTGTCAATTTGACAACTGAAGCTGACTTTGTCACTAAATAATAATATTGACAGCAAAATTGAAATGTAAACTCAAGTGTGTGTGTATGCGTGTGTGTGTACACACACACGCATACACACACACACAGAACATGCTTTTTTTTTTTTTTTTTTTGGTGCTGAGACCTAATATCATGTTCTCCCAAGACGATCTATTGAGGGTCCCAATGTCCACTACTTAGAGGGTGATTTTATTTGGAGACAGGGTGATCACGTTAAAATGAGGCTATTATCATGAGGCACTGTGTAATATGGGTGATGTCATGGAAAAGGGAGAATCTGGAGACGCACATAGTATGTACAGTAAGAGAGTGATGTGAGGAGATGCTGGGAGAAGATAACTTCAAACTCATGTAACTGACTGGATCACACTCTATCCTCAGGGTCTGCAGAAGGACCAATCCTGAACCCTGCAACTCTGAGACACTTTATTTTTTCTGAGGGAAAGCCCTGTGGTTTGTAATACTTAGTTGTATCACCACTAGCAGCATAAACGAGGCCCATATAGATAGTAGAGTTAACCGGGACTTGGCTGATTCAAAGGAAGCTGAAGTTTGACTTTTTGGAACATTATGTTCCAGGGATAAACTTTTAAAAACTTGTTTTGATTTACGTAACCGTGAGGTGTTGGCTGGAGACCTACATTTGAGTGAAGAGAGAAAGTAGAACCTTGTAGAAGACACACACACACAAAAAAACAAGATCCCTGTCACCTGTAAGCAGACTTCTCCTGTCAGCTGTCATTAAGGAAAAGATGCAATTGGCTTTAGATTGTGTCTCACTTGTTGGGAGGGGTGGGGCAGCGAGGAGCCCGGGTGTGGAGATTGGTGCTTAAAGAGTTCAGGTAGAGCTCCAGAGACGGAGAGGATGGAACTGCTCATCCTAGATTCCCCAGACCCACCCACCCACTGTAGCTGTGTGCTCAGGCAAGCGGTGATGAAGGAACAGCTCTAGCAGAGGATGCTTTCGGGCGGGGGTGGGGGGAGAACCAAATCTGTGGATCCAAATCTAAGCCGAGAGCCTTCACTTTCCAGTGGGAGAGCATCCCCCTGTCCTCCAGTAAGCCTCCGCTCCAGACACAGCCAGCGGGGCTGAAGGTCTGCGGCGGGATCGGGCTGCGCCAGCTGGACCCGCCCCGAGCTCCATGGTTCGCCCAGCCCCGCGCGATGGTGACTCTGGGCGCGGAGAGTGGCTACGGGAGAGCCCGCAGATCGCAGCAGCGTGAAGGCGGGGTGCGCGGCGGGCGGCGGGCGGCGGGCGGCGGGCGGGGACTGTCTCCCCGACCTCAGCACCCAGAGAAGCGGCTCAACCACCTGAACCCCGAAAAAAGAAAAACGCCAACAAGTAGTTTCTCCTTTGAGGAGGGCGGCTCAGCTGGCCGCAGAGACTCCGTCCGACTGCAGGAAGAACCTTGTCCACACGGAGACCCAAGCAAATCCACTTTTCTCCCGGTCTCCTTAAGGTATCCGGGGACGAGGAGGGGAGAAAGGGAAGGGCAACGCAGGCGGGCATCCCCCTGCCTAGCTATAAGAATGTGGATGTGGAACCCTGGGGAGAAGCTGGAAACAGCAGGTCTTCTAGCTCAGCGACCCAGGGGGTGTGCCTCCCGCAGCTTCTCCTGGGCCTCGCCCCTCCTCGAAAGCAACCCCCCACTCTCCTCCCCAAGATGTTTGTTTTTCTTGGGAAGGGGGAGGGGTGGCATAGATTGCTCACTTTTATCCTCAAAGATGGATCCTAGTTAGTCGTTTCCTTTCCCAAGTAATAATAACATTAGCAACAACGGCAACAGTAATGTGAAAAGGAAATTGGATGAGGAAATTAGTCAGAGGTCTCCTTGGTGAAAGGCGGTAGCGGGGACGTTTGTTGTTGTTGTTATTGTTGTTCTGACTTCTGTGTTCGGTCTTTTTCTTTTTTCTTTTTTTGCCTGGTAGGTGAGGGAGAGAAGTGAACCGAGAAAGGAGCGGGCAAAGGGAAGTCCCCTAGTGCTGGGGGACAGAGAGCTGTCCAAGGTTGGACCAGGGTATGCAGGCAGCTGGGGCGCTCCAAGCCCCCTCCCACTCAACACTGCTAAGTTGCTTCTGAACGTAACTCCCTGGTGGGGAACTACATTAAGAACAGGGGAGGGGCAGAGAGAGAGAGAGAGAGAGAGAGAGAGAGAGAGAGAGAGAGAGAGAGAGAGAGAGAGAGAGAGAGAGAGAGAGAGAGAGAATATGAATAGTGGGGAAGGGGTCCATCCAGGGAGAAGAGCCTGGAGTGAAGGAGGGTAGAAAAAAAAGGCTGGCGAGTGAGCAGTGGGAATTTGGGGGGAAGGGGCTTGGGGACTAAAAGCAGGTTGGGAGTTGACTGGGATAGAGGGGAGACATGGTGGCGGGCAAGAAAGAAGGAGAGGTCAGAGTCAAGGGTGGACTGTGTGCCGCAAGAGAAAAGGTTTCCTGGAAGGTCAAGGAAGACTCAACTGTTCTTCTTTCGCTGGGAACCTGGGCCAGGCGTGATGCAAGAGGCGGGGACAGGACTTGGGCACCAAGCTCCTCCTGGGAGGGTCCTTCCCACTTGCCAGCTCTGCATCTTGGCACTCTTGGGTCGAGGTGGTGGGTAGAGAGGGTCCTGGTGAATGTCTGACCCACGAGAGCTTTAACTTGGTGCTGTGTTCGCCTCCCCTAGTCATGTCTGAGCCACAGAGATGGGCAAGATCGAGAACAACGAGAGGGTAATCCTCAATGTCGGGGGCACCAGGCACGAAACCTACTGCAGCACTCTCAAGACCCTTCCTGGAACTCGCCTGGCCCTTCTCGCCTCCTCTGAACCTCAGGGCGACTGCCTGACTGCTGCGGGTGACAAGCTGCAACCGCTGCCCCCTCCTCTGTCTCCACCGCCGCGACCGCCTCCCTTGTCCCCTGTCCCCAGCGGTTGCTTCGAGGGCGGCGCAGGCAACTGCAGTTCGCAAGGTGGCAACAGCAGCGACCACCCTGGAGGAGGCCGCGAATTCTTCTTCGATCGCCACCCGGGAGTCTTCGCCTATGTGCTCAACTACTACCGCACGGGCAAGCTGCACTGCCCCGCCGACGTGTGCGGGCCGCTCTTCGAGGAAGAGCTGGCCTTCTGGGGCATCGACGAGACCGACGTGGAGCCCTGCTGCTGGATGACCTACAGGCAGCACCGGGACGCGGAGGAGGCCCTGGACATCTTCGAGACACCCGACCTCATCGGGGGCGACCCTGGTGATGATGAGGACTTAGCGGCCAAGAGACTGGGCATTGAGGATGCTGCGGGCCTAGGAGGACCCGATGGCAAGTCCGGCCGCTGGAGGAAGCTGCAGCCTCGCATGTGGGCTCTCTTTGAGGACCCCTACTCATCGAGAGCCGCTAGGGTAAGACCTGAATCTAGCGTTCCCTGTTGTTGCAACTCTTTCAACTTTGCTTCAAACTTTGATTATTTCCTCCAACAGCCTCTGAGATGAAGAGGAAGAAAGGAACGTGGTTTTCTGAGATGTTTCAGGTGGGGTAGGGCAAGCCTGGAGACTTCCTCCCCCATCTCTTCCACCCTCCCTGTTAGTCCATTCTGTTGATCTCCAATTCAAACAGATTTACTTGAGCAGATGGGACCCACCCATGTACAAGCCCTAGGTTGCACCCTAATGCCATTACTACAGTCACCTTAGTTTCTCTCTCTCTCTCTCTCTCTCTCTCTCTCTCTCTCTCTCTCTCTCTCTCTCTCTCTCTCTCTCTCTCTCTCTCCCAGCCTTTTCCTTTAGCTAGGATGTGTTCTGGAGTCTGGAGCCCATCCTGATGTGACAGTTTCTAACTCTCAGATCTGACTTACCAGGGCAGTAGCTACAATAAGGATCTAATCTGAGGGCGGGGAGAGGGGAAGTGGCATCTGTGTCTGTGAGTCTGGGTGGAGGTAGTGTGTGAGGAGAATGTGTCTGGCCTTGTCTCTTCCCAGGGGCAGAGAGGATGTTGTTGCAACTGTTCCCAGTGATCTTGCCTGCACTCTGGATCCTGAAGTTGAGTGTCTTAGGTGTGTCTGTGTTCTTCTTCACAGGTTGATCACGAATTAATCACCCAATTGACCTGTCTTCTGTTGAGTAACTCAGATTGTTGAAAACTTTACCTGACATTTTATATCATAATCTTAGCCTCGATGTTTCTTTTTTTGTTTCAAATTATATTTGCCCATTTATCGTCCCAGAATCCCATGAAGGGACTAGAGAAATGACCAATGACAGTGTCCTCAGCTTAAAGGAAATAGAAATAGAAATAATAAAAAATAATACAGGATACGAATTGACCTTAGTTGTGTATGAGTTGTGTAAATTGTTGCCACTGCATATATCTTGTTTTTGCTGCCCAGAGAAGACCCTCATCTCTACAGGATGGTAATTCTCCAAGACTAACCTTGACTCTACCCTCTGGTGCCACTTCCTTGGGATGTCAGAAATGCCTGCATCTTAGTTTTTATGCCACTGACTGCCCACTGACTTCTAGAGAGACACTACCACATAAATCTGCACATGTGTTTGGTTTTCAGGCAGAAAGAGAACACAGACAATGTAAAATAGTGTTGCTCTCTTGGACCTGACCTTTGAACCCATGCATAAATTTTAGGATCGCCCCACACTCCTATAGTCAAACATGGAACTACTAAGGTTAATCCTAAAATAATGCTTTAAAAAGTATTCCATATGGCAAAATAGTTTATATTTTAAAAGTGATTATTGATAGCCAGGCATGAAGTTCATGCCTTTGATCCCAGTCCTTGGGAAGCACAGGCAGGTAGATCCCTGAGTTCGAGGCCAACTTGGACTACAGAGTTAGTTTTGGGACATCCAGGACTATACAGAGAAACCTAGTCTTGAAAAAGAAAAAAAAAAGCAACCAAGAAAGAGCTCTTGATATAAATAAAATCACAGGCTCACGTCCTTGACCTTGTGCCTTTTGCTGAGTGTCACGGTGCTCCTTCCACTTGGTGGATAAAGAGATAATTTGATTTTGTTTTCAGGCTCATCACACGACTGACTTCTTTAGTCTGTGTTTAATAAAACTACTGCCTTATTATCTTTCCTCCTGATAACATAGCATGAGGTCCTCAGTTCGGTTTGCATTTCATCACAAACCAGGTTCTATATCTAAACGTTTAGCGAGGTACACAACCTTTATTCTTACTATGGAATTTGATTCTGTTGATGATTAGTGAAAAAGGGTTGTCCATTGACTTGACAAGCCACTGGGTTTTGGAAACAGTTTTCATGCTTAGATTTCCTTGTAACTACGTGGAGGATTTGCCTCATATCTGCTTTAGATGAAGAAAGAAACAAGAGATTAGCACAAGGTCAAGAGCAGGTGAGAGCAAAATCAGGTGACAGTCAATCAGCAGCTCAAAATCTGTTTTAGAAGTCACTTAGCAAAGACCTTCTCTTTCTAATTGAGATGCAGAAAATGAAGACTAGGTTAGGAAATGCTTAAGGTTATACGTCAAACTATTAGCCAAACCAAGATTATTCTAGTGGTGTCATGACATCTTTCTGGCCCCTTTCCACACAAACTCTGATTGTAACCGATTAGATTGTGAAGTCTCTGCACAGCTACCAAAGACATTCATTAGGGTACCCACTTGGAAAGGACGTTTGCAACATTTTAAAATACATATGTTGTAGGACATTGCCTGGGGTGAAACAAAGGAAGAAGACTGCGTGACCTTCACTTCTTATGTGAACCCTGTTGGAATTTTCTGTTTGTTAATGTCTAGTCAGTGTCTAATATGTTCCTTTCCTTCTGGGACTTCTAGTTCACGAAAGTATCCTTCCAGATCACCAAGGATTACCTGAATCAGAGCAAATAGCATTAATTCATTACTTCACATAAGTGAAGTAATATTTTAGCTCCAATTCTGACCTGACCTAATGATACCAGACTGTTTCTTCACACAGAATACCACTGAGGTGTCAGCAAGAGAAAACTGCTTAAGTGATGTGATTTTGATTCTAGGAACTGTAAATCATTATTTGTGGTTTATTATGGATTCTTAATAAAGTTAAGCGTTTTATAAACTTCCTATTTTACATTAACTCATATATTTTCTGAAATATGTAGGTGAAGAATTTTAGCTGAAGTCCCTTTTCAAATAAGTGTAAACTTATTTGTTTACTTTATGATTTTCCAATATCAAGGAGATTGCTTCAGTTTTAAGTTAGGCGTGTTTTATTTTAACTTTTGTGACCTACAACATCACACTAAAGCACTAGTGATGGGAAATGGCAATTGACTTTTATAACCTTGTAATTTCACCTTTTGCATGTCCTCTTTATCTAGGAGTCTAATTTATGACATAAATATATATTTGAAAGATGGTAATGCTCTAGTGATTTGGCCAGTAAGTTAATGTTGCCATACTTATAAGTTATTTTTCTTATTTTTTTTTAAAAAAAATTCTCATATAAGTTGTCATGGAAATCTGTCAAGTAGAAAACCAAGATCAGGAAAGAGAGGAGATATGGCTTTATTCATGTTATTGTCAATATTTGCAAATAATAAGGAGCAGGGATGCCTTTGGGAAAGTGCTGCGTGTTCTCCACTTCTCACTCAACATTTACAGTTTAAAGTATGAGTGTTCATTCAAGATTCGACACCATAAGAAAACACACTGGGCAGAAATTTCTTGGTCAAGCTTCTAGATTCTTTTCAGAGTTACTAGTACTCTAATTGTAAATTGCCAGGCTTGGAACAATTTAAAAGGATTTGTTCCCAACTCTAAAGGGCTGGGGATGGGGAAATCATTTTGCTCTCCATTCCTCTCTTTTTGCTTTGTAGATGAAGCTGGGTGACTAACCTCTCTCCTGCTTGAGAGTGTGACCCTTTTTTTGGAGACTTATGCATGTCATTTGATGGCCAGGTTGATTTTAACTTTTCGTTGCTAGGTTGAAAGAACATTTTTTTAATGATCACATATTATAGTTCCCTCACAAATGATGGTTACCAAATGTAATATTCTTGTAGAAACCTTGCTTCTCTGGTTTGTATGTATTATTTAAACACTCTACATCAAAATCTACATACAGGGAAGGGATGCAGAAGATACAGTTCTTTGCTTTCATTAAGTTATTTCATTTAGAATAATAAAAAAAATATTTCCTAAAGACATCATTTGAGTTAGGAAAGCCAACAAGACAGGAAGACGTTCCAAGACAAGAAAAGTGTTTTTCTCAAAAAACAAAACAAAAAAAGCCAAAAACCCAAAACCAGGACTCACTGTCCTCCAATTGTTCGAGTGCGAAACCCATTTTCTAGCTGTTTTTCTTGTACCAATAACGCTGCATATTCTTCACTCCAGAGAACCTGCTTGCCTATAGACTCTCTTGATCATTCAAATTTCTATGAAAGATCATGTCTCTGGGGCTTTAGTCTGTGCCACTCACCCTCTTCTTCATGTTCAATTCATCCAGGGAGAATTTTTTTCACAATTATTTGCCTAAATTAAAATCTTTAATTGGTACCATGAATTTCAGAATAAAGTATATGCTCCTTAACATGACATGATGAAGACGTTTATCATCTAGCTGCTTCTACCCTGTATTTTTTTAAAGCTCCAACATCTTTCTTTTTGCCTCCAAAAATGTTAATTAGTTAATGGTCAATTCACTATTGATGACACACTTGACTAGGGCAGTTAGACCTTGAAGTTTTAATATGAGAGTCCTTACAATCTTGTTTGTTTGATTGTTTGTGTTTTGGTTTCAGAATAATGTATAGTCTTTTTTAATGAAGGTTGTACTTGTATCAAAGAAATGAACTGTGAGAATGTGGCTAGGTTTCTTCCATCTTTTTCTCTATTAATCTTGAATCATGGCCAACTGTAGGACAAAGGAAATTCAAGTTCATGTCCTTGAGGAGATTTCGCTGTGATGTCTGGTTGTTTCCTTTTTCAGTCTAAGAATATTTTGACCTTTTCCAGAACATTAACTATATAATTTATAAATAAATTCAATTCTTGTTAAGTTAAAGTATTGTGGGGATTGAGCAGGACCAGAGAGTACCTCAGTCTCAACACATCAGTAAAGGAACACAGCTCCTTATTGGTTATGTTGTATTTTTAGCAGCATGTATGATCACACACTAAGCAGAGGTGCTTTATTGCTAGGTACCAGGTATACCAAAGATGAATGCAGTTGGATGGATTAAGTATGATTTTCATGTATATTTTAAAAAGTCCATTTGTAGACTCAACAATTTTGAATTTTGTTGACAAAACTGAATGAGAGACAAGAAAATGTTCCCTACTTGTCAAGAAGTTATTTGCAAAGCAAATAAAAATAAGAAAATGTGCAAGTTTATGTGCAGATCAAACGTTCTCACTTGGCTGTCTAAATCATCACTATCTATGTTTACTGCCACAAGTAGAGTAAATGTATTTTTCAAGTTTTATATGTTTTGAACTTATGAATCATAAATCCTTTTTATTATGGCAATCTTTAAGATAGGTCTAAGCGAAATGGCAAGGGCACTAAAGATAAACACAGATCTCCAGCAGAAAATATATTGTGGCAAATGTTCTAAACAATAACCAGGAATATGTGACTGAAAGGTAATTCAATTCTGCTTGAAGTTTTAAGGGCTTTCCTTTTAGAATAGCTCAGGCAGACTTTTATGACCAAATAACATGCTTTGATGCTTGTTTAAGAGGTTGAAGTTTGGCAATTTTAATTCTATGTAGTCAATATTTTCACAGAAAGTGAATAGAATATGGGTTTGAAGGGAGAAAAGAACTGAGGTAGAAAATATATGGGGCCAGAATTGTGAAAAGAAAAAAAAAAACATCTGTTTTAGGAGCTATGAGAACTGTGCTCTTACTCTGATGTCAACTTGAGTTGAGCTCAGTTTATCTTCCTTTGTCCTATTCCAATAAATAAATAATAATAATATCAATAATAAAAATCAGGGATGACACATTGGACTAAGATAGTACCCAAACTTCACATCATCTCCAAGGCTTTGATGTTTATAGTGTAATTATTGCTAAGGATGCTAGGAAGGAACAGCATGTCTCTGCCCATTCTGATTGCACTCCGAGAACTGTCACACCAACAAGGTAAACCAGAATTGATTTTTTTCATTTGTAACTTTCTGCCCTTTTTTTTTCCTCCCTCCCCCCCCCTCTACAGCTGTTGGGTAGCTGCTGCTCTGGTTACCATAGAAACAGGTTAGCTCCTAGCTTCCTGTTTCCATTGAAAACAGCTTTCTCTTAACTACATATTGATCTCAGGAAATCATTTTGCTGTGGCTCTCTCATGAAAGCCATAAAGATGATCGACTCTGTCATTTCCTAGGTCTAAGATTCAGTGCAGGTGTAGACCCATCCACCCACAAGGGTAACTGATTAGATAATCTCAATTTTATTTTCCTTTGAAAGGTACCTTGTCAAAGACACCATCCTTTTTCCCTTCCCATATTTTATACAGCAGGGAGAGTCTTACTCATGTGAGGTCTTAGAGATGTGCCTAACACCTTTAAATTCTTACAAAACACTCAAAAAAATCCTCCCGTTTTCATCTCCTTCATAACCTAGTCTATCAGTATTAGTGTGGAGAATTGTTCAATGTCTGGCACACTTGAAAGCTAAGATTTAATGTGTCAGTGAAGACTCTCAAAATTATATGTATGTTTATTATATTGGGCTGTGTTTTTCTCCTTTGAGAACATAGTCTATTGTAGGATATATGTATATATTTACATATAGAAAACAATGATAAATATATGTCAAGGAACAAGTTTGTATAATTTTATATGGAAAGTAGATGGAAGAGAACTTGTAAGAATGTGGTTTTAAGTTTCAAGAATATAGTAGGCATATAAGATATATATATATATATATATACACATATATATACGTATATAATATATGTATATATATGTCTCAAATTATAAATGCAAACTATTTTTACTATACATGTACATGCACACACACATATACATACATACATAAATATATACACACATATATATGTATACTCACACACATGCATATATGTAATCTAAATGTAAACTATTTCCATAAGATTTGTGACTGAGATATGCAGTAGATGTTTAGTATTCATGAAGAATAGATTTGGAAGAAGAAAACTCAGTCATCTGACCCAATCACCTCATTTTGAGAAGACAACCGACATCCCGGCAGCAACTAGTGAGTGAGAATTGAGGGGCTGGAATTTAGATCTTCCACCTTCGACTTCTGGGTCACTGCTCTTTCCATTCAAACATGGTTGCTTGGTCTACTCCACATTCCCCATTGAGTGCACACATTTAGCCACTGAGACGCAGCGAGTAGGTTAGGAATAGTGATGACAATCTCTGCCTTTATCTGTGTTTGTTCAGCCAATATCAGAGAACTGCTCTTCCATAGGGACCACTAGACTTAGATATATTCTTCCAGCACTGCCATTTTCAGATTCACATGCTATCTTTGTACTTTCCTCAAAGCCTCAAAATTAACTTGCCAATACAGCTACCTCCTGCTTGACCTCAGACTCTGAAAGCTGGACTCCTTTGTGTCTATAGATCTTTCCTTATTCTACTCTTATTAGATTTATTGGTTTTGAGTTTTTTTTTTTTAAAAATGTGATCCTGCTTCAACCTATGGGTGATGGGCACTGTAATGTGTAGAGTGTAGACTTTTCAAATGTAACCAGGATTATGTGTTCCTACTGAGATAGCTGGTGAATTGGAAGAATAAAATGTGCTTAAAGTTAGTGGAAATTCACACATGAAGTTGGATTTTGATGTGAGATCAGGAAATCACAAGTAATCTTTCCTTAACCTTATTTATTTATTTATTATATATTTTATTAGATATATTCTTTGTTTGCATTTCAAATGATTTCCCCTTTCCTGGGTCCCCCCTCCCCGAAAGTCCCATAAGCCCTCTTCCCTCCCCCTGTTCCTTCACTTCCCTGTCCTGGTATTCCCCTACACTGCTGCATCGAGCCTTTCGAGGACCAGGGGCCTCTCCTTCCTTCTTCTTGGGCATCATTTGATATGTGAATTGTTTCTTGGGTATTCTGACCTTCTGGGCTAAAATCCGCTTATCAGTGAGTGCGTACCCTGTTTGTTCTTTTGTGATTGGGTCACCTCACACAGGATGACATTCTCCAGTTCCAACCACTTGCCTAAGAATTTCATGAATTCATTGTTTTTAATAGCTGAGTAGTATCCCATAGTGCAAATATACCTCATTTTCTGTATCCATCCCTCCGTTGAGGGACATCTGGGTTCTTTCCAGCTTCTGGCTATTATAAATAGGGCTGCTATGAACATAGTGGAGCATGTGTCCTTATTACATGCTGGGGAATCCTCTGGGTGTATGCCAAGGAGTGGTATAATGGGGTCCTCCAGTAGTATCATGCCCAGTTTTCTGAGGAACTTCCAGACTGATTTCCAGAGTGATTGTACCAGCTTGCAATCCCACCAGCAGTGGAGGATTGTTCTTCTTTCTCCACATCCTTGCCAATACCTGCTGTCTCCTGAGTTTTTGATTTTAGCCATTCTGACTGGTGTGAGGTGAAATCTCAGGGTTGTTTTGATTTGCATTTCTCTAATGACTTAGGATGTGCCTAAGTTTTCCATCATTTACGTATCTTGCAGTGAGAAATTATGAAAGTTGTGAGAATATCTGCAATGTAACCTCTCTTTCTAGTAGACTAAGTAAAAATTGGGCAGAATATACTCACAACCTGTCCTTCCTTATACAATTAAGTCTTAAGTAACAGTAGTCTTTGGTTTGTCTTTTGCTATTAGAATTGTGTGAGGTCAGAATGAATCTGCCATGGTGTTATCATGTGACCAGCAAATACAGCTATGTTGACATACTGTGTTTAGAATATGAATGATAAATATTGGTGAGCTTATGATTCATCCCTAGTCTCATAATGGTATTCATTGTACCTTGTTGTGCAGAGGCACAGAGTTCAAATAAATGAATGAAATAAAACGTGATTTAATATATTAGACTTTAAACACATTAAAATGAATAGCCTTTTTTTTGTAAAAACGGGGTTGGGTTTTACTAAAATTTTCTAAATTTTTTATGTACTACTCATATTTTAGTTACAATGTACACATTAGATTTTTATAGTTTTTAAACTTAGTGGGGTTTTTTCTCAATTTATTTTTTTTTCTTTTGGATAACATTGATTTAGTTAATCTCTGATTCATCTGTCCTTCATGGTTTGTCTTTGACATTTGATATTTATTTATTTATTTATTTATTTATTTATTTTGGTTTTTCGAGACAGGGTTTCTCTGTGTAGCCCTGGCTGTCCTGGAACTCACTTTGTAGACCAGGCTGGCCTCGAACTCAGAAATCCTCCGGCCTCTGCCTCCCAAGTGCTGGGATTAAAGGCGTGCGCCACCATCACCCAGCGACATTTGATTTTTAGAACTAAGCATAGTTGACAGAGATCTTCATAGACACATTGGGTTGGTTTTCTCTGGGTTGGTGTGCATCTATTGGGTGATGAGATAGCATATGTGTTGGAAAGCACAGGGATATTCTCATTTAACTAAAATCCAAAGGAACAGCAAGCATCAAAGGTCTTAGTGCTTTGAGTTTTTGTGTCTTTCAACTGACAATCACTGAGCTTCAACGGTTGGCCAACAGTAGCTACGCTGTTGTGTAACGTAGACAGAATCTTAACTTCCAGAGATATGTAGACATTTGCAAATAGTCAATAGAGCAGTCAAAAGACATGGTAGAGAGTAACTGAATAATAGGAAGATCAGAGGTCAGGAGTTCTGGTAAAGGCAGGACAATCAACATCAGAGGACAAGGGGTATCGGGCAGGATACCCTAGCTTGAAGCACTAACTTTTAAACGGCTTATCTTCTTTTGGGTCACAGGGGTGAAAGTCTGGCTCTCTGCTTCCCAGTCAGTTTTGACACGAAGTGTTCACAGTTCACTCGGTCTGCTAAATTTTCATTCTGATAACACCTTAGATTCAAGCATAATCTTTATAAGCCTCTTCTCTGAATTTCCTTTGGCTTACTGGAATAGAGAGAAAGTAACAGTATCTTACTGAGTGACTGCTATGAAGATAAACAAATAATTATTATTACTGATTTTTTAGTCATTTTGGGAGGTAATGTGGTGGTCATAATCAATTTTATGGGAAATTTCTGGCATTTGGAAAATTCTTAAAGGAATGAAATCTCTCTCCTGAATGACTGTTGGTCTGGAAAATGACTTATCAGTCATTCATGATTAAATAGCAAGCAGTTAGACGATATCTAATACATTTTCATTATGGATCAGACATTTTTCAAGAGGCAGAGTGAAGACATATTCCCATGTAGGGTTGTAGTAAGTGGCTGAAAGAGGGCAAAGGGATGGTGGTCCTGCCACATTAAGATGTCTGCAGGAGATGGAAGCTGGAATGCTTTGGAGACCAGCACAGACATGTTGGGAACGGAATATCTTCCTGAAGAATAGGACAGAAGATCAAGAGAGGAGGAGGGAGGCCTGTTCCGAGTTTTCTGGGTAAATGAATACAACTAGCTTACTAACCCAGAAAAGATTTAGCCAGTGGTAGGGCTGAGATTGGCTTAAAAGCCTGGAAAATTCTGTTGCAAAAGTCTAGGCTTTGTTGGTAATGAGTCTTCCCCTACTCACTTGCTCTGGTCTTTTTGTATAAGCTTCAGCTGGTCTGACCTTGAACTTGTTACTTTCCTACCAAGAATCTCTTTTTTTTTTTTTTGCATAATAAGGGGAGCTTCACTTTTTTCCCCAATTCTGGATTAATGGTTATGGTTTGGATATTGGCACACAGTAATGATTCTTTCATGGGCTTTAGTGCTATAATATTTAGAATTATTTCTTGTGATTCTTTTCTTTTTACATTTCTATATTAACAACTTGAATTCAAAAAGCATTTTATCGAGTTTCTGGGTTTTACGTTAAGTATGCCCCTTAAAATTCTTGATAACTGTAATTCACACCAAAGCAAGATAGAGAGGGATGAACACTCTTTTCTCCAGGAAATACAGAATTCCTGTTGTTACCATTTTGAATTAAAGTCCATGAAGAGAATATTAAGGTTTGCATTTCTATGCCATAGAACCGGCTATTCAGTGTCATCAGTCATTTATGTGGATTCCAAAGTTACAAACTGAAATTGAAACTTCAAATAGTGTATGACTCAAAGGTTGGAATACTCCTTAGGACATTTATTAAAATGGAAGTTTTCTTTAGAAAAGTTCAGAAAGAGTGAGGAAGAAAAATCAAAACAAAAACAAGAACCATAGAGTTAAAGCTGGAAGAACTGTTCAAAACTGTTGTGTCTTTATCTAAACTTCTCACTCTCTTTATTAGACATTGTATTCTAGCACCTAACTGAACTGATTTCCTAGGACTGCCATAAGAAACCATCACAAAACTAATGATGTAAACCAGCAGGGACTTGCTCTCTTTTAGTTTGGGAGGGAGTCTGGGAATCACCAGCTTCAGCTTCTCCCAGTGGGTCTGAAGGGCAGTCAACTCACTGATGGTGTCTGATGGTTGGTCATCAGGTCTGGGCTGTGCCCCCAGCCATGGATCCATCACTCCAAGTATTTTCCTACCCTCTACTCACAAGCTCTCCGAGCCAGTCTCATTTCTCCTCTGGTGAAGATCACCAGCAATGGAGGAAAGCCTACGCGGACCCAGTATATTTTTAGTTTAATTTTATTAATTATATCTTCAAATATGTTTCATTTCAGAAAAAGTCACCTTATGATTTTTGTTGTATATATGAACTTGAGGGTCATTCATTCAACAGTTCTTTCTTTTATTTTTGTTATACACTTATAGCACCCAAGAAATCTTTCTTCTTTTATTTTTATTTTCCTTCCTTTTAAAAACTTGAGCAAGAGCTCTCCCTCTGTAGCCATTTCTAGTCTGGAGTGCATTATGTGGTCCAGGCTGAACCTGAGATGACCGCAGGCCTTTTCCCTTGTCCTCCGTGTTGCTGGGGTTACAGATGTAAGCCATTACGTTGAGTGTCTTTCTTATTTTCTTTTGCAGCCTTTCCATATTATGTCACACTCTAATGATAAAATGTCTTTGAGATTCTTCTGAGGATATCATCTTTAGGGAATTAAAAAAAAAGACTTCTCTTTCATCTCCGGCACTAACTGTAGTCTCTTTCTGAACATTATTTTTCTGTTAACCTTCTTGTGTTTTAAATGATTGATTCTCTTCAAATATCTTTCCCTCTGAAGGGGGGCTGGGAATAACTGTAGCCCAGTGCCTGTGGGTCAACAGGATATCCTGCTGAAGCAGACCTTTAAGGTGGGTGTGTAAAAGCAGACACATGAATCTAAGGTTCCAGCAACAGTCTAAGAAAGTAAGTGTGATTTGGGGACAAAATTTAATTTTTCTCATTCCTAAGAACTTGGAGGTAGTCTGTGTAGCATGAGTTTTCTCTTCTTTCCTCTGTCATTCCAGCCTGTTAATGGAGGAGTGGATGTTCTTTATTCAAGGGGTTGATTTTTATAGGCAGTCACTAATCATAGTGGGGCAATCCTGAACAATCACTCTACCTCAAGCTCCCCTACTAGGTATGTGACATCTGAATTCCAATTTCCTCTGGGTTTCACTGGGGGAAAAAGGACTAATTCTAAGAAATACTCTCAAAGCTGAAGAGCCTGGCTCAGTGGGTAAGAGCTTTTGATATATACACATGAAGACCAGAGTTCTGTTTCCACATCTCAAATGTAAAACAAACAAACAAAACAAAAACCACCAAAGTGGGCGTCTGTAACTCAAGTACTGTGGACTTGCTTGCATCATCCTGGCTCTGGGTTCACCTTGTCTCCAGAGAGTTAGGGGAGAGTGATAGAACAAGACACCCAATGTCCTCTTCTGGCTTCTACAGGCACGCATTCTCATTCTCTCTCTCTGTCTCTGTCTCTCTGTCTCTCTCTGTCTCTGTCTCTCTGTCTCTGTCTCTCTGTCTCTGTCTCTCTCTCTGTCTCCGTCTCTCTCTCTCTCTCTCTCACACACACACACACACACACACATCCCTACACACATACACACATGCACCATACCCTCTTCTGTGTCGAATGCTGTGTTGTAGAATTGCATTACTCTTTTATTCAAACTTCATCTCCACCAGTTAAATCCTATTTCCTTCATATCTAATTTTTTTTTTGGTCGACAAAACAATTTTTTCCCCTGATTTTAATCCTTGTGTTTTTGTCAGCATTTTGAATGAGATTTGGATAAGGAGCGAGGTTCTTGGACTAGAATTAGATTGTAGTTGTGTGTCTGTGTATCCCATAGCCAAGAAGGGAAGTTCTGTGGAGTACATAACTAAGGTATCTCATCTTTGTGAGACTGTTGTCGCATTCAGTTCCACAGACTTGGATGGATGGTCTACTAGGCACCTTTTGTTTTTCAGTTATAAATTTGTATAATATTATATACTGAATGCTATCTCCAATCGTAACACACCATTAAGGCTTAAGTATTTATGAAAATGCAGTATAATGGATGAAAACTG
The DNA here is from genome assembly GCA_036184795.1 of Tokudaia tokunoshimensis. Taxonomy (NCBI): domain Eukaryota; kingdom Metazoa; phylum Chordata; class Mammalia; order Rodentia; family Muridae; genus Tokudaia; species Tokudaia tokunoshimensis. The sequence continues at coordinate 34,742,812 of BTHU01000007.1, forward strand.
GTATACGTATGTAGGTCACTAATTATTTAACATAGATAAATCAGTAGTCACTGAATGTTAGGCTTGGGGCATTACTATATATGGTTGTAGACTTTACAAACACAATATACTTAGTCTATTCTATATTCATAAAAACTTCCTTTCTTAGTAATAGACTCACCTTAGTTCACTGTAACTTATCTACTTTATAAATGCTTTAAATTTTTAAGTTTTTAATTCTTCGTAATGAACATGAAGCTTATAATACACAGATACACTTTGAGGCTGTAGAACATCTTGTTTCTTATGAACTGATTCTACAAATCTGTTTCTATTTTCATTCATTCATTCATTCATTCATTTTTATTATTAATTATTTTATTTATTTATGTTGCAAATGTTGTCCCCATTTCCAGTTTCCCCTCTGCAAGACCCTCACCTGCTCTTTACCTCTAAGAGGATGCTCCCCCCACTCCTGCCTTATCCCTCTAGCATCCCCCTCCCTGGGGCAACAAGCCTCCACAGGACCAAGTGCCTCACCTCCCACTGATGCCAGATAAGGCCATCCTCTGCTACATAGGTAGCAAGAGCCATGGACCCACCCATGTGTTCTCTTTGGTTGGTGGTTTAGTCTCTCGGAGCTCTGAAGGGTCTGGTTTGTTGATATTGTTCTTCCTATGGGGTTGCAATCTCCTTCAGCTTCTTCAGTCCTTCCCCTAACTCTTCCATTGGGGTCCTCTGCATCTGTCTTAGTCAGGTGCTGGCAGAACCTCTCAGAGGTCAGCTATAACAGGCTTCTGTCTGCAAGCACTTCTTGGCATCAGCAATAGTTTGGGTTTGGGGATGGGGTGGATCTTATGGTGGGGTGGTCTCTGGATGGCCTTTCCTTCAGTCTCTGTTCCAATTTTTGTCCCTGCGTTTCCTTTTTTTTCAATTGAATATAATCTTCATTTACATTTCAAGTGGTAAAATCTTTCCCAGTTTCCCCCCTCCCCAAACCCCCCCAACCCCTCCTCCCACCCCCTGCCTCCAAGTATATGCCCCTCCACCCGACTCACTCCCACCTCCCTCCCGCCTCAATTTCCCCTTGTTGGGGCATCTATTTGGCCTTCATCTGGCCAAGGACCACTCCTCCCACTGATGCCCAACAAGGCGTTCCTCTGCCACATTTTTGGCTGGAACCATGTGTACCCCTTGGTTGCTGGGTTAGTCCCTGGGAGGCCTGGAGCATCTAGGTGGTCAACATCGTTGTTCTTCCGGTGGGGCTGTAAACCCATTCAGCTCCTCCGGACCACTCTCCAATTCCTCCATTGGGGATCCCACTCCCAGACCAATGGTTGGCTACTAGCATCTGCCTCTGTATGTATAAGGCTCTGGCAGGGCCCTTCTGAAGACAACCATGGCATGCTCTTTTTGATATGCGCTTCTTGTCATCCATAGTAGTGTTAGGGTTTGGTGACTGTTTATAAGGTGAAAAATGGGGTACAGAGCTAAACAGGGAATTCTCAAGTGAGGAAACTCAAATGGCTCTAAATCACCTAAAGAAATGTTCAGCATCCTTAGTTATCAGGGAAATGCAAATCAAAACAACCCTGAGATTCCACCTCACACCGGTCAGAATGGCTAAGATGAAAAACTCAGGGGACAGCAGATGCTGGAAAGGATGTGGGGAAAGAGGAACACTTCTTCATTGTTGGTGGGATTGCAAGCTGGTACAACCACTCTGGAAATCAGTTTGGTGATTCCTCAGAAAATTAGACATAGTACTACCTGAGGACCCAGCTATACCACTCCTGGGTATACACCCAGAAGATACTCCTACATGTAATAAGGACACATGCTCCACTATGTTCATAGCTGCCTTATTCATAATAGCCAGAAACTGGAAAATACCTAGATGTCCTTTAACTGAGGAATGGATACAGAAACTGTGGTATATATACACAATGGGGTACTATTCAGCTATTAAAAACAATGAATTCATGAAATTCTTAGGCAAATGGATGAAACTAGAAAGTGTCATCCTGAGCGAGGTAACCCAATCACAAAAGAACTCACATGGGTTGTACTCACTGATAAGTGGATGTTAGCCCAAAAGCTCAAAATAAACAACTTACAATTCACAGACCACAGGAAGCTCAAGAAGGTGGAGGACTGAAGTGGGGGTGCTTGGGTTCCTCTGAGAAAGGGAACAATGCACTTATAGGAGCAATAATGGAGGCAAAGTGTGGCGCAGGGACTGAAGTGAAGGCAACCCAGAGATTGCTCTACCCTGCGTTTCCTTTAGACAGGAACAGTTCTGGATTAAAGATTTTGAGATGGGTGGGTAGCCCCATCCCTCAATTAGGGACCATGTTTATCTACTGGATGTGGTCTCTTCAGGTTCCATCTCCCCACTGTTAGGTATTTTGGCTAAAGTCATCCCCATTAAGCATTTTTTACTTTGTACATGTTTTTGTTAGTGACTAAGACACACAAGTGTTAATGAACCTAGGCCCACATAGAGCTTAGATCCTACACATCTCCACCCTCCACCCATGCCTTTGTTCCACAGTGAGATCTTCCCAGGGAGCCACACACATGGAACTGTCATCTCTGAAGACACGGTTCCCTGGAATCGAGACTTGACCCAGGAGGACAACTGTTGTTATTGTTATCAGGGTTATGTGAATTATTATTGTGATTTCTTTACTGCTGGCAACACAGTAGGTTTGTTTACACCGATGTTACCATGAGCACAAAATGCGTTATGCCGCCATGTTATGATGGCTATACATTAGTAGGTGATGGGAATTTTTCATCCACCTTTTAATCTGATAGTCACACTACAGTATATCTGCTTCTTGTCTGACCAACCCCATGTATGTGCCACATGATGACATAAACCTATAGGTTTCCTGTTCTCACTAGTTATGGAGTGTGGGTAGCAGATGCTCTTGAATTCTTTTTGTTTTGGTTGTTCCTCAGAGTTATGAATAGTAGGTGGTAATTTTCCTGGTAGGTTCTTTTGAAAATAGCAATTATATATGTTTATGGGACATAATATAATGCTTTGATATATATTTGTAATGTGGAATGATTAACTCAGGCTAATTAACACACAGCATATCATGTACTTATTTTTTTTGGGGGGGAGGGAAAGCATTTAAAATCCACTCATTTAGCAATTTTGAAATATAATATGAATTATTTATCGCAACCACCATACTGTGCAGTGGATCAGTACAGCTTATTGCCCTCAGCAGGATTTTATCACTATCTGAATAACTTGGTTATTTCCTAGTCTACAAGGCTATATTCCTCTCTGATTCTTTCCCACAAAGGCAATATTTATTCTTTTCTCTTTTTAGCCCACATTTCCCCCACGTTTTGATCTATTCTAATCCCTAATACATAATCCAAATGAGAAGCTTCAAAGCCCATGTATAGAGTATGATTTTAATTTCTGGTAGACTAACATTTAAACATTTTCTGAAAGTTATCATTTGGACCACAGCAACACTTTAATTTGTCATCTACCTACTGAGAATACACTTGTAAGAACCATGAACTTTGATCACTCAACAGATGCTTGAGAGTCTCTGCGGAGATCGTGCCCTTAAGTTGAAAGGATGTTTACATATTAGTGTGCTTTAATTTTTACCAGAGAGGCAATGCCAGTGGGAGTGAATGTCAAGTCCTCATTAGGCAGAGATGTGACTGCCTAACAGTGACAGATGACATTGGTTGTCCTGCTAAGTCCATGAAGTAAGACCTTTGCTGAAGGATACTGTGTCCTCAGGAAAGATGCTGAAAAATGGACATTGTGTTAGCAATGAAATCAGACAAGGAGCACAGGCAAGAAAGGATTCCTTTTTAGCACACTCTTATTTATTTCATTTAGCAAATTAGGAATATCCAATGCTGATCCCCTACTGCCCATGTAACCCAGGAATAAATTTTTATCAGATCAATGAAGCAAAGAATATTTGTATTTAAAATACAGTTATGCCTAGATTTCCCAAGTGAGCTGGAACAATATCAGGATTGTTGAAGGCACTTAGGGAGACAAACACAGATCACCGTGGGAATGAGGAAAAGCCTGTGATTAAAAAGTTTGAAGACCTTACTCTACATAACGAAAATTGTGTTTTAAAAGAAACACAAGATGGCACATGAGATAATGCAGAACGTTAGAATGATTGTGGTTTAAAATCTAAACACCTTTGTAGTTTATATTCTTAAACAAAAGTGCTATTAAGTCATAAAAGTAAAACTCATACAAAAACATGTTGAAATAATGTTGGCTAGTTGAAGGAGACACATTGATTGTTTTCTGTCCCAAGACTTTTTACAAACTTATCACATTTTCCCCCTAAGATGATGTAGCCATAGAGAGAAACAGAAGATGTGTGTGTGTGTGTGTGTGTGTGTGTGTGTGTGTGTGTGTGTGTGTGTATGGGTGTATGGGTGTGTATGTGTGAGTATGTATTTGTGAGTACTCATGTATGGTTGTATTGTAAGCATCTGTGTTTCCACACACATGTGTAGGCTAGGGGTTGACTTTAAGAGTCATTCTTTGGGAGCCACCCATCTTGCTTGAGGAAGGGTATTTCACTAGGACCTTGGGCTCACCAAGTAAGCTAGGCTGGCTGGCTAGGAAGTCCCAAGGATCCCTTTGCCCCTACCTGCCCTTTCCTGGAATTACAAGGAGTGTTACTCTACCAGCTTTTCATTTGTGTGCTGGGAATCAAACACAGGTCTCCATGCACTTCACTAACTGAGCTCTCTCTTCAGCCCTGTAGATTTTGTATCTAACAGTTTTGTATCCAAGAATATTACATCTTTGCATTTTTTCTTACACATTAATATTTTACTTAGATACAGACATGTGTTTTCATACTCCTATTGAATAATTATATTATTTATTATGTAATGATATAAAAGTTTAAATATTTAGATATAGACATGGATTTTCATACTCTTATTAAATAATTATATTATATATTATGTAATGATATAAAAGTTTAAATATTTAGATACAGACATGTGTTTTCATACTCTTATTGAATAATTATATTATATATTATATAATGATATAAAAGTTTAAATCTATTCTTATTCCACAAGATAAGAAAATAAACTTACTCAAAGGTGCGTACAAAAAGTTTTGAAGAGTTCATGAGTCTTTTACCATACAAAAACAACTATAGGCAATGGTAAAAAAGCTATTAGCAGGAAGGTGTTTTTTCCCCAGGACCACAACTTCTTGTCCATTGCTAAAAAATAAGCCTTGAAAACATACATATAGGTAACATTTCAGACAGAGAAGATTATATTTAGCAATACATATGTATATCCATGCATGCATTTGCTTTTTTAATTTTTAATTTTTAATTTTATTGAATATATTCTTCATTTATATTTCAAATGTTATATCCTTTTATGGTTTACCCCCCTCCCAGAAAACCCCAACATCTTTGCATTTTTATCAGACAACAATTTTATATTTCAAAAGAGATTTCATGCTCGACTTTACCCAGAGGTTCTTCATGTCTACCATAAACATTCTTAAGTAATTCTCTTCAGTTATTAGTGTGAATGGTACCTTGATGACTATGATATTTAGTTATGGGATTATATAATTAAATTACTACTTCTATTATATTGACCATGTCAATAGTAATCTTACTGTGATCTTTTAAAAAGGGTCATTTTTATTATTTTTCAGTTATGTATATTTGTGTGTATCTGAGTGATATGTACTCATGAATGCATGGTCCCACAGGTCTAGAAGGGAGTACCAGATCCCCTGGGACAAGAGTACAGGTAGTTGTGACCTGCCATGTGGGTACCATGAACTGAATTTGGCTCCTCTAAAACCAGCAACTGTTGAGCCATATACCCAAGCCCCTCACTGCATTCTTATTGATTCAACTATTTAAGCATATTGTCTTAGTTTTTGTGTGCGTATCATATATTTTAGCCTATATGTTACCTATTTTTGTTATTGTTATGTGGTTATAATTTGTCTATTTTGTAATTATAATATTAGACATATTTGTAGTTATGTAACAAACTATCATAATTGTATTCCTAACACCATTTTTTAATTTTGAGTCAATTTAATTTTGAGTTAATTTATATGTCTTTAAATTTGTTTTCAGTTATCATGAATATATTTTTTGAGGGTCATTTTTAGAGATGAGTGTGTCATGACTGTTCAGATGTGAACATTATTGCTCCTTAGCATATAATTTTAAGGCACCCAATTTTACTTCCTAAAGCCTGACTTTTCTGGCTGATTCTTTGAAGTAAAGAAAAAACAAAAAAGACAGACCTTGACCACTTGTGGGTCTCTCCTTTAATTACCATCCACTGTAAAGAAGTTTCTCGGGTCAGGCTTTAAGAGATGAAGTAATCTATGTGTACAACAATGAGTTCTGATGAGGTAGTTTGTTACTATGTCCATTTAGCAGAATAATAATGTTAGGCTACACCTTGGGGGCTCTGACCGTATTTTATTTTCTTGGTTAATGGCATAGTGCATGAGTGCTGTTTTGTGAAGCAAGTTTTAAGTTTAATCTGGGAAGCTGTTGGTTACTCCCATATATTTGGGCCATTGTTGCATCTGTGGGTATCTCTTGCTAGGAAAGTCATTACTGTAGATTACACAGTTCACATGGCTTGGTAAGTTTATAGATAGCGCCTTCTAGTACCATGAACGCTAGCCAGCAGGGATGAAGCATACAACTTGGCTCCATATTGAGTTTTATGCGTCCTGTGACTCAAATATACTTACCACTGAGTTCTGGAGGGTAACTAGTATGTTTGGTAGTGTCTACAGAACCCCACTGACTAAAAATTAAAAGGAAGCAATCCATGCCTGGCACAGGGCTTTTCATTTGCCGATGGTGTCAGGAGGAAGCGTTGTTCCTTCACTATAGGGTTATTTTATTTAAATTCATGTATGTATGCATGTGTGTATGTATGTATGTATGTATGTATGTACATGTGTATATGTCTTAGGATGGCTCTACAGTAATAGGTTTTGGTGTGACATTTTCAAGTGTGTTTAGTAATGGTTATTCCCCATACTCTCTCCTTCACCTTGTCTTATATATTACTAAATGTCGCCCTTTTTGGCACACCTTCTCTTATTTCTCCATTTACTCTTCACAGCATCTGCATGGTACCCCCTTCCCCTTGTAATCTACTCCCTCACGTTCCTTTACAAGTTTTCTACCTTCTCTTGGTACGCCTATTGAAACCTTAATAGGTAAAGATTCAACTCTAGCACATTCATGTGAGAGAGAACATGGGGAATTTTTCTTTCTGTGTCTGCATTAACTTACTCAGCATGGCTTGGCCAGTTCCATCCTTTTGCCTGTGAATTTTATAACTTCATTTTTATTTGCAGCTAAATAATATTCCACTGAATATAAGTACCACATTGGCATGATCGAATAGGTGGATGTCTAGACTGTTCCCATTTTCTAACTATTATGCCTAGAACAGCAGTGAATGTGGGTGAGCAATGATCTTTGATGTGGGGCATAGCATACTTCGGGATATGGTAAGGTGTGAGATTGCTGGATCCTGTGGCTGGTCTGATTCAGGTTTGAATGGCTAAGATCCCCAAATGACAAACATTTATTCAACTAGTAGTAGGAGTGTCAACTGGTGCAGTCATTGTGGAAATCAATGTTCATCTTCTTTACTGAGACAGGATCTCAAACTGAACCTGAAACAGAACTAGCCAGCGAGGCTGGCTAGCCTGGGATCCACAGGGATCCTCTTGCCTCTACTGCACCAGGTTTTGGATTGCAGACAGCCACTTAGCATCCTGTGGGTTCTGGGGATCTGAACTCATGTCTCATAGTGTTCACTGTACTCCACCAACTAAGCCATGTAACCAAATCCTGTATCTTTATTTTATAAATCTGCGATTCCCACATTATATATTATAAAAGAGGATCTGGAGGGAAACTTCCTCTGCTCTCATTTTAAAGCTTTCGTCCTTTTAGAATAATCCATGCACACAAAATTCTGACTAATTATACAAATGGTGCTGTGCAGTGTCCGCTATAGCTGAAGTTCTAATTTTGGATGCAGTTACTGCTCAGATAGAGATAGGTAACTCCTTTATCCAATGATTATCATCACTATAAGATCAAAAGCACAGCACGGTTGGGTCATTGCCTGAGTTGTTTTCTGTAGTCCTAGGTCTAGAGACAGGGAGATTTAATAACATTTTTTTCCGTGAAAACACTGGGCTAAAAGCTTTCAAATGACCATGCCTCATTTTCTCATTTACTGACTGCTACACATCTTCCATTATTCATACTTGGGATAGTCTATTTGGAGTATGTTTTGCAAAGCATTGCTGTTGCACAAAGGGGAGACTTTAATTATTACTAAATAATTGTATATACAAAGGTGATAGATACTTGAATTTGTAATATTTGCTTATGAGATACACAGAAATCTGTCTCTTTAGTACATGCACAGTTTAAAATGTGTAAGTGCATATATGTTTTGTCAACATAAATTTTCAATCTTTTATTTGTAGTCTTCAGGTTGTCATGTTCATATTAATTATTGAGGTAATTTCAGGTGGTCAATAGCCTGGTGGCAGCTACATGTCAGTTGAGCAGGTCTCTTTCTTCCTGCACTCTGGGCAAGGTGTCTTCTCACCTCCTTGATTTGGGCCCTCAGCCACTCACTCCCTCTGACTCTCAGTGTGCTATCTGCAAAGGAACTGTCCTCTGGAGCAGTGGCAGATTGTATTCATTCTAAGTTCTTCTTGACTCAGTGAACAGCAAGAAAGTGAAGGAAGAAATCCACGGAAACTAAGACACGATAAAAGCAGTCCCAGATAGCATAGTCTAAACTACAAACTGGTTGCTTTGGTAAATAAGCCTTTGAACATACCCCATGTGTTTTAAGCAATGGTGATAGTAAGCTGAAGGCTTGCCCTCTCCTGGAAGCTCTTTATAATACAACAGCTCTGAGGCCCGCCTCCTCCCTCACAACGCACATTGGGTGTTCAGGCCTCTGAGGACTCTTCAAAACAAAAAAGTAAAGTGATTGTCTCTCTTCTCAACACTCACATTCAAGGGAAGTTTTTGGCACCTTTCTGGTTTTTCAGACTGTATCTACCTATGTATGTAAGTTGAATTCATGATCCTTCTGCCTCAGCATCTTGCCTTAGCCTCTCTGTTTATGTGCAGGGATTGCAAGCATGAGTCACCACATTTGGCCTGTCCTTATGATATATTTTAAAGAAGAAATCAAATATTTATCTAGGTGTGTGTGTGTATGTGTGTTTTATGCACATGGACGTTGGATGACTCACTAAACTTGAAGCTCACCAGTTCAGCTAGGCTGGTTGACCAGTAGTTTCAGAGATCACCCCATCTCCCTCTTTCCAGCATCATGCCGCTGTATCTTTCTGTGCTTTATGATGGATGTAAAGAATCTGCACTTGAATCCTCATGTCCAATGAGTGGCATTACCAATGGAACCATCTTAATAACCCTGAATTTTAGAGGCCTTTGCTCTAAAAACATATATTGCTTTAAATGAAGTGGCACCTATGATTTTACTTCTCTCACCTACAGGACTGGAATGGAAAGATTGCAGTTTTATGAAATGATGTAGCTCACTGTATGTCTTTGAGTTTGGTGACTTGAGACAACATCTAAAAACTTTGATTATATAATCATTATATACTCAGGGATGAAGAACTGAAAAAAAATACATGAAAATAATATGTCCTACTATGAACTAATACCAGCCCTTCTTTCCTTAGCAAGTTCAAGAAGCAAAATGTTGTTAGCTGAAATTACATATAAATCTGGCATTCTCATGTTTTAGGAATTAATTACAGAAAATATATCAGATTTGAGGAAAACGATTTTGTATTGTCTTCCTTGGAAAATATATGAGTTGCAAAAATATCTTGAAATAATAATTTTAATTTCAAGCAGCAAGAGATAATAGTTGAATGTAAAATTACAACAGTCCCGCTGTTTGCATCATGTGGATTCAGTTGAGTGAAGGTTGCAAATGTTCAGAACAATAATTGCATCTGTAAGTGAATACATGAGGACAGTATTTTCCTGTCATTCATTCCTAAACAAAACAACACTAAAGAAATTTACACTTCACATACACTGTAATAGCTACTACAAGATGCAGATTACTTAGGTTACTGTATGTTACTACAACATACAAATGGCTTAAAGTGCTCAGGCTGGTGTGTGTAGGTTACATGCAAATACAGGTCTGTTCATGTAAAAAATTGAATATCCATGACTTGCTGTCCATGGTGTTCTGGGACAAATCTCTCCTGGTTTAGGAGGGAATCTGTTTTATTGGGAAAACATTTAGGACAATATAGAAACACAGAAATGTGTTTGCTAAAATTGTGATTTTACCAAGTTCAATTTTTCTTGTGTGACAATGTCCCTAAAGAAGCATGTGGTTAATAAATATTAAATATTTTTTTTACGTGTTATGGTTTGTAAAGTTGAATCAAAACATCTGACATTACTTCCTTTTGTCCTGTCGATTATGTATTTCTGAATATATACTAACTTTATAAAGTGTACATAATATAGTAGTTTTATTTTTATGTGTATGTATATTGGTGTTTTGCTTGTCTGTCTGTCTGTCTGTACATTATGTGTGTTCCTAGTGCATGCAGAAGTGAGAGGAGGGCATTGCATTCCTTTAGACTGGAATTTCAGACAGTTGTGAGTTGTAAGGTAGGTGCTGGGATTTGATTCTGGATCCTCTGGAAGGGTAGCCAGTGCACTTAACCACTGACCTGAACTGAATCATCCTTCCAAACCCTAATGGAATAGCTTTAATAGATGAAAATACAGAAGCATTTTGCAGAGGAAGCTCATGATACTGAAGATACAACAATTCAGAGCATCTATTGGTGCTCTTCTGTTTTTAAAGGAGTGGTGAGTTCCTCCAGTTTCTGACCTCTCTAATGTCTAAGCTTTAAGGTGCACCACTGAGAGAGAAAGCATCAGAGAGAAGAATTAAGCACCCAAATTGATTTCACTTTTTTATTTTTAATCAGGAACCAGATGTTTATTGAGTTCCATACCCATTAAGCGTTACTGTTGCTAGAGATCTATTGGTGATGGTTTTGAAGAAATACAAAGTCCAGTTGGGAGTGGAGGTGGGAAATGGGATGCAGCAGACAGGTAAGCAGAGTAATATATATTCCAATCAACCCAAGAGAGATTCCTGAGATATGCTAAGGACAAATGGGATAAATATCTAACCCGGAACTAGAAACAATCAAAATAGATTCCTTTGAGAGGGGAACAGAGCAGGATCTTAAAAGTCAGTCTCTATGTAGGGAAGGACAGAGTAAGAAGAAAGATGACTCCAAGAAAGGGGACATCAGGTGTGCCTTTTGTCTATCTATGCATTCTCCCTAAGTCAATAATTTGAGCTGCAGCATGTAAGGGGTTAGGGTGTATGACAAGTTTAGTGTTTTTCTTTTTAAATTAATTAACTAATTAATTAACTAAATTACATCCTGACTGGAGTCTTCCCTCCCTCATCTCTATGCCTCCCCCTATCTTCTTCTCATCCATTTCTCCTTTTCTCTTCAGAAAAGGGAAGGCCTCCCATGGATATCAACCAGCATTGGCATATCAAGTTGCTCTAAGGCATTCTCTCCTATTAAGTCTAGAAGAGGCAGCCCAGTAAGGGAAAAGAGTCTCAAAGCCGGGTGGCAGAGTGAGAGACAACCCTTGATCCTGCTGCTACACAACTGATACTTATGTGCAGAGGGCCTAGGCCAGTCTCATGCATGCTCTCTGGTTGGTAGCTCAATCTCTGTGGGCCCCTATGGGCCTAGGGTTAATAGGTTTTCTTGTGGTGTCCTTGACCTCTCTGGCTCCTACAATCCTTCCTCCTTCTCTTTGGCAGGATTCACCAAAGCTCTGCTTAATATTTGGCTGTGGGTTTCTGAATCTGTTTGCATAAATTGCTGGGTGAAGCCTTTCTGATGACAGTTATTCTAGGCTCATAGCATCTTTATTCATAATAGCCAGAACCTGGAAACAACCTAGATGTCCCTCAACTGAAGAATGCATAAAGAAAATGTAGCACATTTACACAATGGAGTATTACTCGGCTATTAAAAATGGTGACATCATGAAATGTGCACTTATTTATAAGTGGATAATAGTCATAAAGTAAAGAATAACTATGCTACAATCCACAGGTCCAAAGAAGCTAAGTAACAAAAAGGGGTCAAGGGGAAATGTATGGATCTCACTTAGAAGGGGAAATAGAATAGTCAAAGTGGGTGGATGAGGGGTAGGGGACTGGATGAGGATGAAGGTGGGGATGGGAACAGGAAGGATCATGTGGGAGATGACAGAGTGAATCTGTGAGGGCAAGGCTAGCTTAGATTCTTAGCAATGGAGGATATGGAGCCTGAACAGGTCATCTCCCTTAACCAGGTAAGACAACCAGTGAAGGGATTGGGGTACCAACCCACCCACAAAACCTCTGACCTACAATTTTTCCTTCCCACAAGATGTGCAGAGGTGCAGATGGAGCATATTGAGAGAATGTCCAAGCAATGACTGTCCTAGCTTGAGACCCATACCATGAGAGGGAGCCTGCCCCTGACACTGTTAATGATATTCTGCTATACTTGCAGACAAGAGTTTTTCTTAAAATGATTGAGACAGCAGCTATTTCAAGAATTCCAGAATGATTTGTCAAAGAAGCCCAAGGAAAACTTCCCAAGGTATAGAGTTTTTAGAATAGTGTGTTACATAACTCCACTGAAGGTATACCTCAGATGGTTCTTATTGGAATTTTAATGGGCTAAATAGCCACAGTAACACAGGAAGAATGATGGTGCATTCATTTAGCAGAAGTAATAATTTATCAGTCTAAGGTTGTTTTGCACTTCTATAATAGAATACTAAAAAGTGGATAATTTATGAAGAACAGCCATTTACTATCCCATGGTTCTTGGTGTTAGAAAGTACAAGATCAAGGGATCAGCATCTATTAACAGCTTTCTTCTTGTGTTTCTCCTATGGCCTACTAGAAAAGAAAAGAAAAGAAAAGAAAAGAAAAGAAAAGAAAAGAAAAGAAAAGAAAAGAAAAGGGGGAGAGAAAAAAAAGATGAAGAAGATCATTTGTAAAAATTCATTCCTGCTGTGATTGATATATCCTTACAAAGAGAAGGCCATTAATCCATCAGAGTGTTGTTCCCATGACCCAAATTACTCCTCTTTTGTCGCCATCTCTCAACACCTCAGCATTAGAGATCATGTTTGCAAAACATGAATATTGAGAACAATGATCAAGCCATAGCATTACAGTAATGTTTATCTTAACATATAGAAATTGAGTAATTATGCAAAGTAATATTCCCACAACAGTAGCAATACTATTATTGACACAGTTTGAAGATGTCTGATTTCATTGTCTTTATTAAAGACAATTTCATTTCTTTAAAGACAATTTCATTTCTTTATTAAATATATTATCTGTTATTATTCCTATAAAGAGTTGCAACTTAAATCCCATTTAAATCCCCTGATTACACCTTTTCTTCTATGAGACAATAGAACCGATTTTAAATTAAAAGGTTCTCAACCTTCCTAATTCTGGTACCCTTTAATACAGTTCTTTATGTGGTGGTGACCTCCAATCATATTTTTGTTTTATAACTGAAATTTTGCTACTGTTATGAATTGCAATGTAAATATCTGTTACACAGAATATCTGCTATGTTGAGTCCCTCAAAGTAGCTGTAACATAGGTTGAGAACTGTCAAGGTATTTCACAGATAGAATTTACTCTTTCCATTCTTTTTCTGTCTTCCATTCTTGATTTGATTTGATATATCTGTCCTTCTACTCTAAACTCCAAATCCTTTCACACAGAGTCTGCATTCATAGGCCCATTAAGGACTGCTTACATACTAAAAATCTCCAATAAAATTATCACCAGTCATGCTCAACCCTGATTTTGAGTTATGAGGTCAGATATGCAACCACGGTTACTTACTTTCTGTTGCTGTAAAGTCACAGACATTTATGGAGACATATAAGTGTCTCTTCAGTCAATATATCATTGTAGCACTGAATGAATATTTTGTGTATAATCTTACCAAGTACTGTAAGATAATTAAGGGAGGAATCATTGTATTCTGCAACCCCTCTCTTCCTTTCATTCAAGAGAGAAATACTGTATGGCAGTATCTTTTATCAAGCAATAGGTTGTTTAGAGCCTGGGGATAATTAGACCTGGCTTCTCATAGCAGCTTTATCAATTAAGTGTATGACTTCCAAGAAGTTTCCACTTTCATTGCTGGAAAAGGAGCTGTAGGATATACATATACATATATATGTATGTGTGTGTGTATGTATATGTTGTACATGTATATGATGTATATGTATATATCATAAAATAATTTGTAATTGCTAAAATTAATTAATTGTTTTTGCTTGCAGAAAGTGAAGGAGCCTGTGTTGGTTCATAGGGCTACCTAAGTGAATAATTGATCATCATGCTCAGCTCAAATACAATGTGTGATACTAGCATATTTATAGGAAGAGTGGAAATAAGTCATGGTTATTAAGGAACCCACAGAAATGGAAGCCTTCCCAGATTCTTGAATGGGATGAGTGTGGCTTGGACTGGAAACATGAATGATGGTGGAAATCTCATGAATGGCAAGATAAAAACTGTGAGATTGAGTAGCAGTGTGCAGGCCGTTCTTCAGGAAGGCTGTCATATTGAAACCCAGAGCTCTGAGAATCTGAGGCAGAGAATGTAAAGAAGGAAAGATGAGGTTACAGAGGTAGATTGGGATCAGGGTGGTAATTCATGCCAAGGAGTTTGGGCTTATCCTAAGAGCAAGGAGAAGTTAGTGAAGGGATTACATATGATAAGTGGCAGAGAGATACTAAGGTGAAGAAGTACTGTTGGCTTGACTTTACAGAAGACAGAAAGAAAATAAAAGAACAAAGTGGAGTGGAGAGTTAAACAGGCTTCACAGGAACTTAAATGTTACCATTTGACCATGGTAACACACCCCCACAGGCCTAATTACTGTACAGATCTGGCTTCTGTAGAAGTATGCGCTGTGATCAGCAAGTTCAAACAAGTACCAGTTACTTATAAACCAAACATCTTTTACTGGACAATGTAAAGTTTGCTTTTACTTATTAATTTACAAAACTATAATTGCGCTTTCAATTTCCATTGATCAAGGAAATATTCTGAAATGAGAATATTATTCGCTTTGACTTTGTGTTCTAGGACAAAGAGATTTCCATTGTTATCTTGTAAGACATAATCATAGAGAATCGATATTTCAGTCGGTTTTTCTTTTTTTGTGGAGACAAGGAAAACCATAGCATTCAGGTGGGTTTGAAAAGAGTCATAATCGTATTACTAAGATTGCTAAAGGATCCTGGTAGGATTTAAAAAAATTTTGGAAACCTTATGAACATTCCAAAGGTAATATTTGTTTTATCTATGGAACTTAATTCAATTTATAAATTGTCTAATTCACATATGAATATAGCAGATGATTGCGTGAATGAGCAGTAGTTCTTTTAAAATCTTATTTTTGGATTAGATATTGAAATAAAAACTTTTCAATTATGATAGTCATCTTCTATGATAAATTAATAATTTTTAAAAAAATCAACTGTAAAATTGCAAATTTGTTTGCAAAAAACAAATTGTCAAATTTTGTTTTGAAGTCTTTGCATGAAAGTCTGTGTGAAAACATATGTATTAAGGGGGCACTGATAAATTTGCACAATATTACACGGATATGATGCCAGAAAGTTATAGAATCCCTCTATCCGAATGTCTGTTATCATACAAATGTTTCCTGAGTGGGGTCACTGTTAAGTTCTTCTCAACTATAAACACTATGTGTGAAGTAGAAAGTAGAGAGACTAGTCCGTTGAATGACAGAGGTTGGGATGACGATGAAGTCATTGTTTTTATTGCTCTGTGGTTCAGCTCCTGTTTCTTCATTCAGTTCCTATCCTCAGCACCCACTAAGGCATAAAGAACAGATGACCAGTCCCTTGTCCTTAACTCCAAAATCTAAAAAGGTCTAGAAATAGCACTTTTTTGGGGTAACTGATTTGCAGCTAATCTTGTCCTGGAATGAGGTGAGGCTATTTATAGTCTTCTTTATTTATCCCTCTTAGTGTGAATGTTTTGATTGCTGCAGAAATATTAATGTGCTTGATTATGGGGTGCTGCCCCCAGCCCTGCTGGAGGCATTACGTAACATATACTAAACAAGCCATGTTACTTTTCTGCAATCTGAAAATGTTGAAAAACTGGAAACCCTTCTGGCCACAGAGGTTTTGAACAAGGTACCAGAGACCCTAGTAAAAAGTGTTCAGTACTCCACAAGATCACAGCAATTTTCTCATCTGAAACAGGCAACAACCAAACAAACCCAAAATACAATAGCAGTAGTAATTAAAGGATTCATGGCATGAGATACAGTTAGCACTATGCTTTCCATGCAAATCATTCTTGTGACTCTGCAATGTCTTCAACGGACCCTGTTTTATGGAATGATGGATTTGAGGACTACTGAAGTTAAATAATGTATCCACATTTGTATATCTGGAAACCATGGAGAAAGACATAGGAGACATATCTGTATCTTTGGGGAATCATCGAACCTATAACTTTTACCCTTGTACTTTATCACTCTCCCCACAGAGGAAAGTTTCCCAAAAAGTTACTGCGAACCAAATCTGTTTAGTTTGCAGTGCGTCATGAATAGCATGAACTGACCTTGCTTATGCACAAACCCTACAGAAGAGAGGCTTTATAAAGAGATTAATAGCAACCACACATGAACCATTTTGAAGTTCTAGTACATTGTCAGAATTCAGTTACACAGAGTTAACAAAACCGATGTGGCCTTTCCCTGGAGTATTAGAGTAAAAAAAAAATAAGAGTGTGATACTACTGATACAATTATTGTTTAAAAAGTTAAGGTGTATATACACACAAATGAACACCCAAACTTTTGATTATTTAACACATGTTTATTAAATGACAGAAGTAAAAAGAGCTTTTGGAAGTCTCACTTTAGCTCTGGCTTGAAATGACAAAGAACACTGTTGCCTGTAACACAAGTGATTCCTTCACACCCATCAACTAAGAGGAACCAGGCACGCCATCTTGATACTTTCTGTGAAGGAGGGTCCTTGATCCAAATGGGGAAGAGCTTTAATGATGTCAGGTCTAGATTTACACTCTGATGAGAACAGACTTCAGTCCCTTAATGCTATTTATCTTATGCTAGCTTTGAATTTGTCTTAGTTAGGACAAGGCAAGTCTTATAAAGGACAGCATTTAATTGGGGATGGCTTATAGGCTCTGAGTTTAAGTCCATTACCATCATGGCAGGAAGCACAGAAGCACCCATGGTGCTGGAGGCGGCGAGAGTTCTACATCTTCATCCAAAGAAAACCAGGAGTAGACTATTCCCAGGCAGCTAGGAGGAGGATCTCAAAGCCCTCCCCACAGAGAAACACTTCCTCCAACAAGGCCACACTATCTAAGAGTGCCATTCCCCGGGCCATAAGTATTCAGACCACTACAGAATTTTAACCATTTTCTACTGGTTTATCCCTTTGGGATAATAATGTGTTTTAGTTGCAGGTGTCATAATTATATATGAGTAGACCCTCGGAAATGGATGAAGCACTGATTTTACTTGTCTGTGCAGGAGACCCAAGACTTACCTCATTTCTTCCCTAGCTCTATGAGCATGTAACTCCATTCGTAGTTATTGAGACACCTATTGTGGAACCTGAAAGTATTATTTAAAATGGATGTTGCATATAACCACTTTGGTATTCAAGAATGCTGATCAGGTATAGGGAATTATCTAGGATATTCATGTTTGTTATTGTTTCTATTCTTTGTTTAAATTATAAAACCAGTTTGAAAATGTTGCATAAAACCTAACCATAGTAAAAAAAAATACATGTTAAAGAAATTAACATTCTCATAAATGGCTTTTTTTAATTGAGAAGAATAAAAGCCCATCCTGAATATAACCCATGAAACTCAGAAGATGGGGGAATGAGAATGCTCTGAAATAGGTTACAGACATCCCACTAAATCATTCCTTCATGCGCAGTGACAAAAATGTACTGAGGCAATTTGGCTGGTTAAGAAATTTATATATGAGTATAATATTATGGCACTGAAACAAAGGGCATATTTTTAAACATATCTGCGTTTCAAAGCTTCAGAAATAATTAAATATTCCAATAACATGATGAATAGAGCAATAACGGCTTTATGTGAGTTTTTGCATACTCAATTCAAATCTTTTTTTTTGCATCTTATGAAACTCTTTTATTATGATGAACTCTTTTGAAAATTCATTTTAACTCCCATCCCCTAAGTCCTACTTTAAAATGTTTATGTTTAGAGAGAACATAATTATGGAGTGTATTAATGAAGGAGACAGTGACGTGCATGGGATGCCTCTGGGAAAAGCAGTGGGTCTGGAATAATATGGAAAACAGTGTACCCATGGGAAATGCGATATACATTATGTCCATCTTTTCCCTGTCAGCCCGTAAAGGAGGGAGGGAGCCTAGTGATAGGGAAATGGTGTTTGACAGGTTCAAATATGAAGTCAAAGTGGTTAAATTTGTAGATCTTATTATTTCCCATGTAAATTATAAACTAATTTCAGCTGTATGGTAGACTTCAGAGACTGTGAACTTGATGGGACGCTTTCATCATTCCATCAAGCTCTAGAGACATTTCATCTCCAACCTAGGGCTGTGAAATTAAACAAAAAAGTAGGGTCAAAAATGTTAGAGCTAGAATAGACTCGAATTTAAATAACAAGGTGTATAAATGAAAAGCGCTTCACTTTCGTTTGATGAGAGGACCACACAGATGGTAATATAGAATTCTCAAAGAATTCGATAGGTAGACATGAAAATTTAGTAAAGATGTTAAAAGAGATTGTTAGCTGGTAAACAATGTGTGGTTGGTATATAATGGTTCAGAATTAAATCATGTCCTGCATATATATGTAAATATTGAACCTGGTCATTTAATAGTCTTTGAGCCCTGACATCTCAGAAGGTTTTTAATAACCAGCTTCACTTCCCCCAGCTGCTGCACATAGCAGGTGTGCCGACTTGGGAAGTTGTAGAATTATGTCCTTGAAATGGCAGCCTGACAGGAATGAAGGTTTGACTCAGCTGAGAAATATTGTCTTAAGTTTTAACGAAGAGTGTGAAAATCCAGCACGGCCAAAGTTTCTAGTTCCCAGCATCGAGCAGAAAATGCTTTGCGCACTTTAAATTCAGAAGGTTTCAACCTTGGCTGGTCTATGATGAGGTGGCGCACCTGAAACTTCATAAGGAAAAAGGACAACTTGCAAATGGCCTGGTGGTCCTTCTCAGTAGCTGAGAGATAAAGGTACTGGTTAAATACTGATGTGTTTTTTAGTTTTAGCTTTTCTTTGCTACAGAATCCAAAACTAAATACTTAAAAAATTATGAATGAGCTATGTGATTTGAAGCTTCTTTCTCTATTTATGTATTTATTTGTTTACACTCCATATTTTATTCCCCCAGCCCCACCCCTGTCCACCCTCCAACTGTTCTGTATCCCATAACTCCTCCCCACCCCCTGTCTCCATGAGGATGTCCTTACCCCTCTATCCCCACCCCACCTGACCTCTAAACTCCCTGGGGCCTTCAGTCTCTTGAGGGTTAGGTGCATCATCTCTGATTGAACCCAGACTCAGCAGTCCTCTGCTGTATATGTGTTGGGGGCCTCATATCAGCCGGTGTGTGCTGCCTGTTCAGTGTTTGAGAGATCTCGGGAGTCCAAATTAATTGAGACTGCTGGTCCTCCTACAGGGTCACCCTCCTCAACTTCTTTCAATCTTTCCCTAATTCAACCACAGAGGTCAGCAACTTCTGTCCATTGGTTGGGTGCAAATATTGACTCTTTCAGCTGCTTGCTGGGTCTTCCGGAGGTCAGTCATCTTAGGTCCATTTTGTGTGAGTGCTCCATAGCCTCAGTAATAGTGTCAGGCCTTGGGGCCCCCCCTTGATCTGGATCCCACTTTGGACCTGTCGCTGGACCTTGTTTTTCTCGGGCTCTTTTCCATTTCTAGCCCTGTAGTTCTTTCAGACAGGAACAATTATGGGTCAGAGTTCTAATTGTAGGATGGCAACCCCCTCCCTCATTTGATGCCCTGTCTTCCTGCTGGAGGTGGACTCCATAAGTTCCTTCTCCCTACTGTTGGGCATTTCATCTAAGGTCCCTCCCTTTGAGTCCTGAGAGTTTCTCACCTCCCAGGTCTCTGGTGCATTCTGAAGGATCCTCCCCAACCTCCTATCTCCCGTGGTTGCCTGTTTCCATTCTTTCTGCTGGTCCTCAGGGCTTTAGTTCTTTTCCCTCACCCAAAACCAGATCAGGTTCTTCTTAATGAGGGATAGAACATTCATTTTTATTTTCCTTGAGCTCCCCCCTCTCTCTGTGGCAGCATATATGTGCAGAGGTTAGAAGCCTATTTGTGAGAGCATTTTTTTTTCTTCTACTGTGTGGGTGTATCATATTGACTTCAGGGCACCAGACTTGGTGACAAGTGTTTCTACCTACTGACCCACCTCAACTGCCTAAGATTTAACACTATTTTTTTAAAAAAAGAATAAATAATAGGCAATAAAAGTATTTCATTTGTTTTCATTTGTTTATTATGTGTAAGTTTTAGTTGTAAAATAAAGGCAACATGGATTGCTAGTGACCAATGATAAGTACACAATTATGAAATGATGGTCCATCCCCAGTAACTGTGTCTATAACGGCCTTCACAGTCTCTTCCCTATCGGCCTAGCTGGCATGGGTTAATAGGAATTAATGGCAGTTCTGTGACTGGGAAATATTATTTGGTAAAAGTGATGGAATTTTGCAGAAGCAATTAAGAATCCTAATCAGTGGACCTTATATTAATCAAAGGGAGACTATGGAGGGTGGCTGGGAATTAATTAGATGGATCCTCTAAAATAGTCTAGAGGTCAGACAAAGACAAGGTCTGGGAATTCTAAATACAGAGAGAGTCTCCTGCTGGCGTTGAATACACTCCACATAGTGAGAAGCCTAGATGGGTCCCATGAAAGAATGGCCTTTAAGAGTTGGAATGTCCCTAAGCTGCCAGTTGGGCAGAAAATGAGCCACTTAGTTCTGGATCCTTGAGCAGCAGAAGCCTCTCAAGAGTTAAGGAACTTAGAAAGACATTCCATAGCCTAAACATGAATGCAACCCAAATGGCAGGCAATACGCATGGACCTATGAGGTGAAGAGCAGCCATTCTGTGGCAAGACTTCTAATCTCAGAAAGTCTGGGATAGCGGATATATGGAGTCCTCAAACTTGTCATGATCGCATGTGACAGCTGTTGACAAACATCATCATCAAAAACAAACTGAAAAAAAAATTTGTTTTATCGTATAGCTTACAAGTCTCATGGGTCCATACACATCAGGTTATGTCAACACTGGAAGAAAGCCATGTCATAGAATATGGAATGGATATTTTTTTTCTAAAAAAATGAAATTAAGACTATTTGGTTCACTGAGGGCATTATAGCTTTTCGCCCTTCAATAGTGTGGTTTGAACTGTGTGATCTATTTGTATGTGCATTGGAGTTTAAAGACTCGTCACTCAGGAAGCCTGAGTTTGGAAGTTTAGAATGAATGTGCACAGCTTAGACTGTCTTGAACTCCGCCCAACTGTGAGCATCTAGAGAGTGGGGTTTCTGTCCGGGATGCTCCGCTGTCTCCTCTTTGGCCTTTTGCACGAGTCACTCAGCTCTTCTTCCTTTGTCCACGCTTCCCTCTGTAAAGTGAAGGTGCTCATGCTTGCTCCAGCTCCCTCACAGGACTGCCTAAGTCACAGGAGACAGTGGCTGGGAGGGAGCTCTGTGATGTCACAGAGCTCAGGTTATTTCTAAGTCATCGTCCATATCTTCGTCTTACTGTGTGCTTAGGATTCTAGAGATGTTAATTTGGAAAAAGGAAGAAGAAAAAACAGTTGTGGGTTTTAAAAATCTCATTCAGTCAACACTTTTTTTTTACTAGAACACAAAGATGAAAACATTTGAAGAGTATTCTCTCCCTGCATTTTATTCTTAATACTCAGACTGCCATTCACAGACATTGGGAACCACTGACGATTACAGGAGACCAGAACACTCCCAAGACAATTATACATTGAGATACTGTCTTTAAAAAAGTGTTCTTTTTAATTTTAAAAGTTCAGAAGGTAACATTTTATTTGGCATAAAATAAATACATAGATCGCATTAGTTTTGACTTCCATAGGAATTAAATGAAAAGTTTCCCCGGAGTATGATGGCTTTGTTATCTAACAGTACTTTTGATTTAAGAAATCTCTTTTGATTTAAAATATTTTAAATGGGTCACTTTTGTACACCAAACTGTCCTTCTAACTCATATGGACCATGATTGGTGTCTAATTAGTTTTAATCATCAGGGCAGTCTCACTGGATATTGATTCAACTAAAAACCAAGCCGTTTCAGCCTTATTTCTTAAGATGATCAGTGAATGACTCATTCATTCATTATTTAATATTTTTTCTTTAGTGTTTATTGTGGACTTTGGTCCATGTATGATCATGATTTTTTTTTTTGGTCTGGACAAGAATATATGGATCTCAGATAAAGTCAGTTTCAATTAGTTTTAGGTTTAACAGAATGATTTAGTTATCTCAATTTAATTTATTTATATTAATCTCTAGGTTTCAGAAAGGAAGGACATATGTATTGTTTCATATGTAATATGAGTTACTTATTAGAAAAATGATGTTGACGGACACACACATGCATGTATGCATGCACTCACACATGCATGCACACACACGTGCACACATGCATGCCCACACACTTCTTCCTGCTCTGCACCTGTCTTTGGTGAATTTTCATGACTAAAATGTTGTTTACTTGAGCTTTCAAAGGGATCATCTTTCTCTTAATTACCATGTTACCATTTGGATCCTTCTTGCAGGCAGATCTACAGAAGCACAGTCAGTCATGCTCCCCAGCCAGGGGAGAAGATCTTGTGATAAAAGACAGTATAAACTGTGAGACAGAGTGTCAATATTCATACTGGCTAAACCAAACAACTTGTGATATATTCTCAAGCCTAGTTGCCTTCCACGGAATGATGTATTATTTACTATCACTCCTGATCACAAAAGTGATTTGAAACCAAGTTTCATGGAGAAATGATTTTCGTCTTTGAGTAATTCTCCTCTGGCCAATGATAGTTGAGTGTGAAATGGAGAATGCAGTTGGCAAAGTAAAGGAAAATACATTTTGATTGGCTCTGGTTTTCTGTCGTGGAGTCTGGGAGAAGTATTCTACAGGGAAGAGCACACCAACTGGTTATCCACTACCAAATGGTCAGTCCTGAAAATACTCATAAGAACATTATGCACATTTGTGAGGCTGTACTTAGGGGCATACACACACACACACACACACACACACACACACACACACACACCAATGATAATGAATAAAATAAGTCATAAATTTGAATAAAGAGCAAGGAGGAGTATATTGGAGTATTTGGAAAGAAGGAAGGGGGAAAGGAAGGAAGAAATCACATAATTATAATCTCAAAGAAAAAAGTTAAAAAAAAACACAAAGAAAATAAATAAAAGAAAAAGATGTTATGTATCTTTTGTCATTCTCGACACAGTTGGATATTGTTTAATTTTCATTCATGTTCTCTTCTGCAGAAAGTTATGTGAAACCTCTTGGTGTGGGAGAACATGATGGTGAATAATTGCAGCTTTGTAGTTGAGAGTTCAGCGTAGGAACTGACTTGGTCTGCAGTCTTCCGGTAGCAACATCCAGCTTCTTTTGGACTGTCATTGATCAGCCTCTTTGACTCATTTCTCAGTTTTACAAATCAAGTCTGGCATATGTTTCGCAAAGGACTAAGTCTACTTGGAAAATCTGTGCTTAACACTCCTTATTGTATTTTATAGACTTCTTTGTGCACCACTATGCTGAATAACCAGGTTATGTAGAAATACTTTACTCTGTGTCCTGATTGCTTTGCTCAGCATAGACATGGCTTTCAATTTTTCTGAAATCACTCATTAAAAAATATCAGTTTTCATTTTATCAGTTACAGAAGGGTGAACAGTGACAGTTGGGGGAAATTGGATTTACAGATAGCAATTCTAAATTGCTCATTTGAACTCTAGAAATCTCATATCATACATTTATGACAACAAAATGTCAATCAAATATGGAAGATCAAATGCAGAGAGTAAAGTAACCTTGGAAAGGATGATCAAAGATTTACGATATTTCTTTTCCTCTGAGACTGGGTTTCTCTGTATAACCCTGGCTGACCTGGAACTTGTTCTGTAGAACAGACTGGCCTTCTGCTCAGAGACTTCCTGTTTTAGCCTTGTTTATGGTGGGATTAAAGGCATATGCCCCCGTGTCTTGATAGGATAACTTTATAAGGGTAGCAAGAAGTCATAAAATCTTGAGAATGTCATAAATACAGCCATGTTTTAATCCCACTATGAAGTAGAGGTCACATGAAAAGGAAAGGGATTGTTAAATGAAAATAATAAAAGATGTATTGGGCAGAATACATAATTTAATAATCCAGTCATTCTCAGCTGTACTTTTGAAAAGACACATGCAAAAAGTCATTAGCTGTTAAGCCCTTTGTGGGTTCACAATTAAGATTACACTGTGAGGGCAACTGTCACCCTCAGCCTTGATCCTGCCATTCCGGAGTCATGGATCTACATACACACTAGCTTCTGAGTTACTTTGTTCACTTTCCTTCTCTGTTACTCTTATGTTTAGCTCCAACTCCTGTGGTTCCATGGCTTAAACACATGCAAACCAGAAGAACACTCTACCACTTAGCTTCATTCTTGGCCTCAATTATAATAATTTGTGAAGAAGAAAGAATGTACTCTATTTTTGATGCTTCAGGAAGATGGTAGATTTTAAACACCCACATGCTTTTGTGTTTTATTTACTAATGGTATTCTTAGAAAAATATTTCTTGAGATCCCTCCCGCCTCCCCTCCCATCTAGAGGAGTTAGGGAGATAGGAAGCCATAATTAGAATATATTGTATGAAAAAGGAAACTATTTTTAGTAAAAGAAAAATTAATTAACGGGAATTACAAAAATATTCTTTTATTTTTTGAGATTTTAATATGATTACATAATTTCTCCTTATCTTTCCTCTTCCAAAAGGTACCATATATGCTTCTTTGATCTTTTTTTAAATTCATAGCCTCTTTTTCAATTAATTACCATCAGTCTTTTTATTTTCACAAATTAAAAATATTGTGCATGTATCTATGCCTTGTGTTAAATCTAATCAAAAGAAGAAAACAAAAATACAGAATGCCACAAAGCAAAGTGCCACCCATAACTCACTGCCTGCAGACATCCTTGTTTGACATACATTGATTCGTATCTTTAAGAAAAGCTCACGTCTGAGTTTACAAGCTGTTATGTTCTGAAAATTAAATCGCACCAGAACACATTCATTTCAGTTTTACTTAAGAACACAGACAGAAAGTGACACTTATGCGTGAATATAGGCTCACATTGCAACTTCCATAGTTACAGTATTTCATAAGAGATGAAGTTACTGAATCATTGCCTGCTTTGAGTATCTTGGGAGTCTGTGAATGGCAGCAGTGGGCGAACAACTGTTAGGAACATGGCCGCCACAGCGGGACTCCTTGGCTCGTGGGTTCGGTCTGCTGGTGATAGATGAGCATTCTTGGGTAAGCGTCTTAATCATTCTGATGTTTGTTTTCCTTGTCAGCAGAAAGAGGAGTTGTAACGATCATCCCGGCATAGTGAGAGTTTAAAGAGTGAATGCAAAGTGTCATAACATTTAGATAATTAGTTGGAGGCTGAAAAGGCAAAATGAAACCTCAAACATTTGACTGCTAATGCAACAAGGACTCACTGGCCTGAAACAAACACTTTTCCATACGTTTTAGATAAAATGCAGAGATGCACGGGACTGCATACAACACAAAGCAACTCTAAAAACAGCTTAGTTTGTCAGTTAGTCAGCTACATCTTATTTCAACCTCTGCTTTCTTTTATTGACTTATAGTAACTTCAAAGGGATAGGATCCAGAAAGGGATTTATGAAGACAGAAATGCTTTATATTATATAGAAAATATAGGTTATAAATCTAGTTCATGTTTTTAAATTATCATACCGCACAAGAATATGTATGTGTTTAATGTTCATTTTACCACTTAGAACTCATTAGCTGTAAGTGATTACTATTAAAACAAGTTATTGATGTGCACAAACTCAAATTCACTTAGTCTGTTTGAGAAATGTTCCTTTGTACCATCTGGTCGACTATCCATTTAACAACTCTATTTAAAGAATTGGTTTCTAGCAACGTCTTTGTTTCATCTCTATAATTTTTATCTAGGGTAAACCTAATCAAATCCTTCTACCTCACAGGAATTCCTAATCAAAGGGGGGTGTATATAGAAATGATAGGTAATCAGAAAATGAAAGAGTCTAAGTAATAGAAAAGCTATCCCTTTTCCTTACCATTTTCTCACATAAGGTCTCTGTGGGAAACTATGGTACTGGCCTTAGGCTCTAGGGCAAATAGATACTGTCATCCTTCCTGAGTCCAAACTCTGAGTCCTGGTTCACGGCTGCTGAAGAGTCAGGTCTGAACCTGCAGATGCACTTGCATGATTGGCAGCCAAAGAAGGTCTTCCTAATGAGACCAGCTTCTAAGAGGAAAAATCATCTCACCTTTAAGTATGGAAAATCAGAGGAAGTAGGTCATGGCTTTGGACTTTCATGACTGGTAAAAAAAACACCAACCATGAAAATGTCCCAGATAGATGCTGCCCAAAGGAGCTGAGAATATTCCCTCTGACTCACCTGTGAGTGAAGTTGGAAAAAAATGAAGCCAAGACAGAGAAAAAGGGTTTCTGAGGGTAAGCTGGATACATAAATCTCCTTAGATAGGCCTGCTTTTTCTTCTAAAAAAAAAAAAATCCAAGGCCTCACTGTGTAAAATTTTTATGTATGTTTTTTGCAGGCTTGTCTGTTTGATATGAAATTTGCCTGTGACTTAAAGTATATTTTCTATCAAAGGGTTGTCCAATGTTCAAACCCATGAGACTTGACCTCTGACAGTATTCTAGAAAGATAGAAGAGGAAAAGAGTATTTGAAGTTATCCATTAGGTCTAGAGGCCTATCTTATCAGGTGTTATTTGTGTGGTGGATTTAGACTTAGGAGATGATGGGCTTCAAGCTAAATGAAGACTGAGTTCTTTGGCATACTGAGGTTATTGGCTCTCACATTGGTAAGACCCCATTCTAAGAAGCAGGTTTTAGAATTCCTATAGCCCGGAGCTTATAAAAGATATAAAAAAATGGATTGGAAATTCTCTCAAAGAAGTTGAGTTGGGTTTCATGTGCATCTCAGAAACTTGTTTATTCCATATTTAAACATTTTAAATAGGCGTTTTAATTAGGAGAGAGAAGACTCATTGGAAAACTCAGTCATGTAGGAAAAGTTACTAAGGCTGAGAAGGATGGAGATGAGAGCAAGAGAAGAGATATGGATGAGGACAGAGGAAGGGAGGGAGAGAGGAATTGGAGGGAGGGTAGGAGGGAGAGGAGTGAAGGAGGGGAAGGAACAGGGGAAGAAAGGGAAGGATGAGGGAGAGGCAGGAAAGAGGATATATAATTTTGTCTATAATTTCTGATGGAACTTATGCTGGAGCATTAGCTCTAACGTGAAGAAAACATGGGGCTCTTATGGAGAACTCATGTTCATTTCTCAGCACTAAGAGGCTGGGTCACAACCATCTGTAACTCCTGGTCCAGGGGATCTGATGCCTTCTTTTGATCTCCATGGGTGTCAGACACCAGTACACACACATATACCGACCTAACATTTATACACATAAAAAGTAAAACTAAATAAATATTAAAAATCGGAAATTCAGCCAATTCTATGTTTTAGGGTAACAAATCATATTTGGTTGATTTAATGGGTGGCTTTTGTTTTCAGAACTATAATACTAGAACTCAGCCTTGATGGAATTTTTGTTTCATTAATAATACTATCTCTCCTTTTCAGTGATTTTTTTTTCAGCATTTCTACATGCATATCGATTTTTATATGCTGGTGCATTTTCTCACAGTTAGGGCCCATAGATGACCAAGGATGGGAGAAAGACTTTAAAAAAAATAAAAAAAATTGGCATTCATATGAAAATTTAAAGCAAAAACACATTTCCCTGTTACAAGCAGTGCAGTATGAGCCCAGAGGGTTCAATTCTTATTCCAGTTTGTGTGAATGCTACTCCCAAGAGTTGGGCAGTTGCTAAGCAGCGCGAGTGTGTGTGGCAACTCTGGTTGTAAAACCTTCTGATGCAGAAAATTTACCAAAGTGATTACAGCAATCATTTCTCTTCCTTTACATTGCTTGGGGAGGGGACAAATGACAATAAAAGTCTCTGTCAAGCAGAAATTTTGGGTGCTCCAGTTTCATATTTACAACACTTGATAGGACGGTATTCTTCAAAAGAGCCCGAAATTGGGGTAGTTCCTCATCTAAAAGATACCTGAATCCTTTGTGGGACAGATCATGTTCATCTGTCCTTTAAATCTGTTTTGGAGTCAAAACCTGAAATAGCTTTCCATGTGAGTTCTTTTGGAAAGACAGTTCTTTTTAAAAGTATGCTTGTAGAAATAAATCTAGAATATTTGCAACATAATTTTAACATTACCAATTTTGTTTGCTTTGTACAACATAATGTTCTAGATAACATTTATCATTGATGCTTTTATGATTCTTAAAGAAATGACACTCATGAATGGATAATTTAAGACCTCTCAATTGCATTAATTTTTAGAACGTGAAAACATAATTTAAATGTGCACATATGTGTAGGTTTGCCAAATCATATATCATCATAATAAGTGGGAATAAAATATTCTATTTTATTTTTTATAGGTTTATTTTATTTTAACTATATGTACCTGTGTATGTGTATATAAGGGTACAGATACCAGAGGAGTCCAGAAGAGGTTCTCAGATTCTCTGAAGTCAGATATGTTTGTGAGCTACCAACTGGGGGTGTAAGAATCCCATTGAGGTCCTTTGCAAGAGTATCATGCTTTCTTAACCAACAAACCACATCTCTAATCC
Source organism: Tokudaia tokunoshimensis (assembly GCA_036184795.1). Classification (NCBI taxonomy): domain Eukaryota; kingdom Metazoa; phylum Chordata; class Mammalia; order Rodentia; family Muridae; genus Tokudaia; species Tokudaia tokunoshimensis. Next base: position 34,772,105 of record BTHU01000007.1, read on the forward strand.
CTTCTTTTAATTTTAAAATTAGTTTTCATTTAAGAATCTATTCTGATTGATTTTTTTTGTTTCTTTTTCTCTTAAGGAAAGGTATGAAAAATTTAAATCAATAACATAATTTAAAATTCTATTATATGCATGTAGAACTATTCCTTGTTAGAATAGCCCATTGAGTTTAAAGGCATATATTTCTCTTGGATTGTAATTGAACCTTGAGTATACTTAGGATTTAAGAAAGTAGGCTCCAGTTTAGAAACATCAATTAATTTAAAAAATAAAAGAGTTTTAAAAACACCACCTTTAGTACTTTATAGGTTGTATCACATCTTAGAGGATAGTGGTAGCTATGGTTCTATGATTAGGAAGAACACATTTCAGCATTGTGTGGTAGTCACCAAATGTTTTTGAATTGTGGTTTCATAGCTTGGAAATCCCATATTTCAACTTTGGCCTTGGAATGCATTGGCTGTGAAGTACTGGGCAAAATATCAATGTCTTTGTTTCATGTCTAAGGGATTGCTACAGTTACAAAATATAAGTGATCCTTTCCTGCTTTATAATAAGATTCATACCTGTTTTGATATTTTTTCTTAATGTCATTAACTTGCTAAGCTGATAAACAAAATGGTCTAGGCAGTTAAAGCAGTGAAATTTAAATTCACACCATTCTAGAAGCTAAAAACTCATATGAAGAGGGGCTTCTCTGTTGACTTCTCCTGAGATTCCCTTCCCTAAAAACTTTCTTACTGTGGGCTCACTTGTTTTATTTCTGAGTTAGTAAAGGGTGATTCTATAAGGGTCTCACTTAAAAACTCCATATAGCTTATTATCTCTTTGAAGGCTCTCCTACAAACACAGTTACATTCTGTGATACTAGCAAATAGGGCTTAATGATACAGCAAGTTTGGAGAGCACACATACTCTATGGTCTTTGCATTAGTTTACAAATTTTCTAGCTAGCATATAATCACATAGAACTTACTCTGTGATAAGCACTTGCTAGGTACAGGAGGTTCAAAGATGCCAAATACTCCCTCTACCCATAATTAAGTCATGGTATATTCATACTGGTTTCTGAATTTGACTGAGCTAGAGAGTGGCTGAAGGACTTAAGCTTCTGCAGATTCCTGTGTATGCACAGCTCCTCTGGGGTTGAGTTGGAATATGCAGTTACAGAATTGTCAGTGGATGATGGGGCAGTGTGTCCATCAAATAGAAAATATGTAAGTTCTTTTTTCTGATATTCAAGTCTTTTCATATTCACTAATTCATCGATCTATGAGATGTTAGACTATAAACTTAGAGTCTCAAGTGCATCGTCCAAGATTAACGCAGTTGGCTGGAGTCATGGATAGACCTGAACTCTCTGAATGCATTTTTTGCACACTGATACATTTCAGTCATATAGTCAGATAACCTTATGTCTTTTAACTGGGTTGAAAAAGGGCTCTGAATGCAGCAGCAAGGCAAGCCATTGTTCCCAAAGCCAAAAAGTCATGTACTTCTGAATTTTACCTTAACGGAAGGACCCTGTTTCAAAAGCTTGACTGCTACCACAGTGTTGAGAAGAGTAGGGAGTGACAAGACATGAGAGCTCTGACGTACAATTTGATGGGATTGGTGAGAGGGGTTGGACACAGGAGGTTGAAACTAGTTCTGTTCCTTTGGAGGAGCTTTCTTGTCTCTGGTCAATTAGCACTCTCTGATTTGTCATTGCCATTCCACCCTGAGGTCCCATCTCACTAAGGCCCTAGAAACAATGGTGCCATCCAACTTTGGAACCTCAGAAGCCATGATCCCAAATCAATCGGTTGACTTTCTGAGGTATTTATCCCAGCAACAATACAGAATGAACTTTTAATGAATGATCAAAGTTTGGTGCCAGATCAAGTTTCTTGCTGCCCAGTTTGTGAGTTGCACAAAACTTATTAAGTCTTGAAGGGATAAAATACAGGGTGAAAATAGGTGGGAGAAGATAACTCTGCTATCTGTCTGTCTGTATAATGTATATATTATACATACATTTTGAAGTAAAACTACCTAGATTCATTTTCAGATAAAACTTTTCTAGACGTTTTCAGAAGAAAAAAAATATCAAAGTAACTTTGTTGGTAGGAGCCTTGTAATGCTTCCTTCAGTTCACAAGCCCCTGTTTTCAGTGCTTTAAAAGCCAGATTGATTTTTTTTTTTGAGTAAATGTCATGGGAAATGTCATAACTGTGAAAAGTTCCAGCTTTGGATCTCAAAGTTCTAGCCCTTCTCCAGAGGGAGAAGCAAAGCCCTGTGCAGAACTAAGAGTCCGCTGCACCTTGCTTTTCCAATGACTGAAATGTATGGTTGCTTCTTGTTTCTCCTTGAAGTGTCTAAAAATAAGATCTTCAGTCATACGTTGAGAGGTTTTCAAATGTATGTTTGGTCTTATTATTGTTAAAGTGTCAGTGAAGTGAGGATAAGTTTTCCCTGTTCTAGTTAAAGTTAGAGGTTCGAATCCATGGGCCTTAACAATGATACGTATTTCATTTATTTATTTATTCATTTATTTATTGCATAGCAACGGTGTTGATTTGATTTCTGATCTGTTTCATAGCCTGTCTTGGTTGGGCAGCAGACCTACTCAGATAAATTATAAAACAAAAAGACTGATAAAATTAATGCACCTATAACAAAACATTATGGAAGGTGTAAATGTCTACTGTTGACCTCTATTGACTTCAAATGTCAGTTGTATAAATAACATAGCATGAAGACAATGACAAAGATTTGTCAAATACAAAATGCATCTTGAATCAATGACCTACTTGAATGAGGTCCAGCTAAAATGCAGTTGACATGAATGAGGCCACTCTTCTATTTAAATAAATCTAGAGGAAATGCTTTTTGGAGAATGTGAGAAAGGTTCACTAAGTTTTAATTTTCTGTTTTATTTTTCTTTTTTCTTTTACTGGATATTTTCTTTATTTACCATCCAAATGTTTTCCCCTTTCCAGGTCTTCCCTCCGGAAACCCTCTATGCCATCCTCCCTCCCTATGCTCACCTACCCACCCACCCACCCACTCCCTCCTTCATGCCCTGGCATTCCCCTACACTGGGGCATTGAAGACCCATAGGAAACAAGGGTCTTTCCTCCCATTGATGCCTGACAAGGCCATCCTCTGCCACATAAGTCGCCGGAGCCATGGGTCCCTCCTTGTGTATTCTTTGGTTGGTGGTCCAGTCTCTGTGAGCTCCGGGGTGTCTGGCCAGTTGACACTGTTGGTCACCCCATGGGGCTGCAACCCCCCTCAGATCATACAGTTCTAACTCCTCCATGGGGACCCTGTGCTCAGTTCAGTGGTTGGCTGCGAGCATCCGCCTCTGTACTTTTCAGGCTCTGGCAGAGCCTCTCAGGAGACTTCAATGCATGGTCATTTAACTTCATTACATACTTGCAGCACACAGCTTACATTTTTTGTACCAGAGATGTTGTCAAATAGGATCACCATAGCCGGGATCAGCAGAGCAGAAGGACACATTTAAAGCCTGACATCTCAAACATTTCTCTTTGAAATTTGTCTATTTCTCCATCTTTTCCCATCTTATATTGCCTTATCTCACAGGAAGACCTGTTGTTTATGAATGTTGTAATTTGAAGGGGCTGTGGAAATAAGAGTCAGAAAATACATTAAGGGTGGAGGCTCGAGCTAGAGATTCGGCTGGAGGACACAGAAATGAAAAGACAATGTCTGGCATCTATGTTTAGAATTATTCAGGGTGTGTGGGAGCTGATAGTTCCTGGTTCAGTTGTTTAAGAAAGTCAAAGGCCTCCAGTCACATGGGTAGCAGAGGATGACCTGCTCAGACATCAATGAGAGGAGAGACTCTCGGACCTGTGAAGGTTCATTGACCTAGGATAGGGGAATGCCAGGTCAGGGAAGCAGGAGTGGGTGGGATAGCAAGTAGGGGGAGGGAGGATGGGATAGGGGGATTTGGGAGGGGAAACGAGGAGGAAAGGGAATAGCATTTGAAATCTAAATAAAGAAGATATCTAATAATTTTTTTTTAAAGAAAGACACAGGCCAGGTTTCTGTGATTTTTTTTTTCTCCTGAAACCACAAAATGATTTTATCTTCAGCCATTGTGTGCATGGATCAGGGAGAAGGACCACAGAAGACTATGGACAACAAACTGTTGAGATAATCCAGCCAAGCAGCTCCCAAATTACCCCACTAATGCTACCTCTTTATAATTATAAGAAACTTATTATTTTCCTTTGCTTTTAGGTGAGAAGGGGAAGGTTATATTTTATTCTATTTTATCTAAGCACATTGTTGCCCCTGAGAGATCTGAATCTTCAAGAGTACAAGAAAAAGAATCACTCTCAGTAAGCAAGCATCAGGCTAAGTTTAGGCAAACTAGGCCAGTTGGGGTTATCTATAGCTTATGTCATATGGCCTCACTGAGAATGTACAGTTATGTTAGCTAAGTAAACACAAGAGCACATGAAAAAATCATGATTAAGTTGGCTTTCATAGGGATGTTTCAATGTACAAAAACCAACAAATGTAATCTACCATATAAACACACTAAAAGACAAAACTACATGTCCATCTTATTAGATGCATAAAAAAGCCTTTGACAAAATCCAGCACCCCTTCATGATAAAAGTCCGGGAGAGATAAGGAAACAAGGGACACACTTCAACATAGTAAAGGCACTTTATAGCAAGCCGATATCCAACATTTACTAAAATGGAGAGAAATTCAATACAATTCCACTAAAATCAGGAACAAGCCAAGGCTGACTATTCTCTCTATGTGTATTTACTGTAATACTGGAAGTATTATCTAGAGTAATGAGACACCTGAAGGGGGTCAAGGGGATACAAAATGGGAAGGAAGGAACCAAAGTATCATTTGCAGATGATAGTATATATTCATATATGTATATGAACCAAAATTATTCCAGGAAGTTCTTATAGCTGATAAACATTTTTACCAAAGTAGCTGGATACAAAACTATCTCAAAAAAATCAGTAGTCCTCCTATATATAAATTACAGAAATCAGAGAAACAACACGTTTCACAATAGTCTCAAATAATGTTAAAAATATTGGGGTAACTATCCAAACAAGTGAAAGACTTGCATGATAAAACTTTTAAGAAGCTGAAGAAAGAAGCTGAAAAGAAAATGAGAATATAGACCAATCTTTCATATTCGTGAATTGGTAGGATTAATAGTAAAAATGACCATACTAAGAAAAGTAATCCACAGAGTAAATGAAATACCAATAAAAATTCCAACACAGTCCTTCACAGATCTTGAAAGGAAAGCTTTCAGCTTCATATGGAAAACACAAAGAACCAAGGATAGCTAAAAACAATTCTCAATACTAAAAGAACTGTGAGAGATAGTACCATCTCCAATTTTCTAGTGATCCTACAGATATATTGTAACAAGAACAACATAATATTGGCAGAAAACAGATACAGGGATCAATGGAATAAACTTGAAGACCCAGACATAAATCTACACACCTATGAATACCTGATTTTTTTTTTAATAAAGAGGCCAGAAATACACACTGGAAAAAAGACAGCGTCTTCAAAAACTGGTTCTAATCACATTGGATATCTGCATGTAGAAGAAAGCAAATAATTCCAAGTGGATCAAAGATCTCAACATAAACCCAGATACACTGAACCTGATAGAAGAGAAAGTGGGGAAGAGCCTTGAACTCATTGGTATGGGAAAAGACTTTCTGAACAGATCACCAACAGTGTAGGCACAAAACCCAATAATTAATAATGGGACCTCATGAAACTGAGAACCTTCTGCATGGCAAAATGGAAGCCTACAGGATGGGCAAATATTTTCATCAACAATTTGATAGAGGGCTAATACCCAAAACACATAAAAAGCCAAAAAAAAAAAAAAACCCGATAAAACAAAGCAAAACTTACCAGGGTAACAAGAAAACAACCCAATTAAAAATGGGGCATAGATCTAAATTAGAACTCTCTATAGAGACAATTCAAATGACTGAGAAACACTTAAAGAAGTGTTCAACATTTTTTAGCCATCAGGGAAATGCAAATCAAAACTACTTTGAGATTTCAACTTATGCCTATCAGAATTGCTAAGATCAGTAAAGAAAAGATAGCTTCTGCTGGTATAGATGTGGAGTAAGCAGAACACTACTCGGGAGTGAAAACTGTACAGCTATCATGTAAATCAGTCTGGCAGTTCATTAGGAAGATGGGAATAGATCTACTTCAAGATCCAGCTGTACCACTTTAAGTCTATACCAAAATGTTTCATCCTGTTCTGCAGAAACACTTGTTCAACCGTATTCATTGCTGTGGTGTTCATAATAGCCAGAAATTTGAAGTAACCTAGATTTCCTCCAGCAGAAGAGTAGATAAAGAAAATGTGGTATATTTGTACAATGGAATATTACTCAGCGATTATCAAAACAAAATCGTGAAATTTGCAGGCAAGAGGATAGAACTTGTAAAATCATTTTGAGTAGTCTTTGCTTGTATGTGGATATTAACTGTTAAATCAATGATAACCAAGTTACAATCTGTAGAACCAAAGAGATTAGGTATAGACTAATGGGTCTCTGTGGGCAGATAGATCTTCCTAGGAAAGGAAAATAGAAATAATGGATAGTTATGGGTGAATGAGGGGGGATAGAATGGCAGAATCAAGTGGGGAAAGGTGAGTGGAGAGGTGAATAACTGAGGGACTATGGAGAGAGACAGCTAAAATTAAGGGAATTTTAGGGGTAGTATGGAAACCTAAGGTAATAGAAGATTTCTAAAATATCTGCTTATATAAAGGCAATCTCAATGTAACCACCATAAAATGGGGGTGGGGGACACAGCTCTTAATGGTCATCTCCCATCATCAAATGAAGCTTCAAGTACATGTAATTGAGTTTTTGGCCAAAAGAATTCCAAGGGAATCCTCAAACCACCCAAACTGTTGTCAGGACTATGGATTGCTCTCTGCCAACCAATATCAGAGCTCCATTGATGATAACAACACCTATACAGCTCTTTGAACATAGAGGAGTCAATCTGATGCCTATCACCCCTGTGGTGATAGTGTCTTTGGTACAGGAAGGCACTCTGCATGATACCAAAAGAGAAATATAAACATCAACCCGCCCATAAATCCTTTTAGCTTCCGTGGTGTCCTGCCTGCAAGTTATCCCAGTGCAGTGGTGGCACAAAGCTTGTAGGAGTAACGAAGCCAAGTCTGCATTAGTGATCAAGAACTTGAATAAATAGCCCACCTGGGACAGATCCAAGTATTACTGTTCTAAACAACAACAACCACATCAACATCAATAATACAGCAATAAAATAACTCCTAATGATACTCTGATATACTCATAGATCAATGCTTTGCTGAGTCATCTTCAGAGAATCTTCCACCTGCATCAGACATGAACAAATACAGAGACTACCAGGCAGACGTCATGCAGAGATTACCAATTAGACATCTCTAATTGGGATGTCTCCATAAAATCCCTCTCAGGGCTCAGGGAATTCTATGGAAGGTGAGGGAGAAAAAAAAAGTAAGAGCTAGAGGGATGGAGGACACCAAGAAAACAAAACCCTCCGAATCAACATGATCAAAGCTCATATGAACATACAGAGACTGTGGCAGAAGGTACAGGGCTGGCATGGGTTTGCACCAGGTCCCCTGGGTATATATTATGGCTTTTACTCTAGTGTTTTATGAACTCCCAAGTGCACACACAAGTGGGTCTCCCTTTGTTATGCCTTCTCTTGGGCTCTTTTTGTCTGTTTGTTTTGCTCTTTTGGTTTGTGAAGATGTTAATTAGTTATTTTTATTTTGTTATTATTCTTTAGAAGCCTGTTTGTTTTATAATGAGAGACAGAAAGGTAGTAGATCTGGGTGGGAGTGGAGGAGAGGCAAACCAGAGGGAGTAGAGAGAAGGGAAACTAAACAGGATATATTATGTGAGAAGCAAAAAAAAGTCCGCTTTCAATAAAAGGAATAAACAGACATGAACACAGTGTAAATGAAGAAAGATGATTGTGTTGTAAAAGCGTATTTATTTATGAGCTATGAAATTTTACTTTCCTATCATCACACATTATAAAATAATGTTTACAATGATACTTTTCAGCCATTTAAGATTCTTATTCATTGTAGCAAAGAAAGGGCAGAATTAGAATTGGCCCATAGGACATAGTTTGCTGACCCTTGCTCTAAATCTTGTGCATTTGGCTGTGGTTCTGTATGCAGTCCTCACAGATCCTTTGGTCTGACATTGCCCAGATGTTTGTCTGTGCTCTTTGGGCTGCAACATCTGCACCCTCAATAGTTCTGAGGCTGAAACACATAGCCCTTCTTTTGTTGACCTGAAATCAAAGCAACCAAAGATCTCTCTGACACTGAAATGCTTCTTCACTCCTCACTCTGGGTCCTTGAACTAGCTTCCTTCCTTCCTTCCTTCCTTCCTTCCTTATTTCCTTCCTTCCTTCCTTCCTCTCTCTCTCTCTCTCTTTCTCTTTCTTTTCTTCATGTTTTGCAATAACATTTCTCCTTTTCTGATGTCTTTCTTTGTGATGTCATGCATTTGCCTGTAAGTGGCAGCCACCTTGAAGTTTTATGGGGATAAAATAATAAAATGTATCTAAAGTTCTTAGTCCAATACTTTCCTCATCCTTCCCCTCCTCATCTTTGGCGTCTGTTCTGACTCTTTTCAACTTCTTGGACCATGACTGTCATTAATGTGGTTCTTTTCAGTAAAAAAAAAATGTGTTAGGGTCACATGCAGATGCAATAGGCTTCCTCATTTTGTGTGCTTGGTAAGAAAATGTAGCTCATGAACTTACACGTAAGGAATAGGTATAAAGCTTTGGCTACAGAAAGTCAAACGATCTTCATTTTGTTCGTATCTCTCCGGCACCACTTCTGACTTGAATGGAAATCCACCTCTACTGGTCGGTCTCCGTCTTAGTACAATCACTCCAAGGCTGACTTCATTCTCTTGAGTGATTTTTTGCACTTATTTTTGGGTTATTTGTCTGTTATATTTACTTAAAACTTAGTGTAGTTTAGCTTGGATCATTTCTATTTTTAAATTTGTTTTCAGTGTCTCCAAAGGAGCTTCTCAACGATGTGAACATGGGACAAACTGAGCTCCTTACATGTACCATAGGAGACCTCAGTTTGCAATGGAAAACTAATACATTGATTGACGTAGTAGCTGTTATTCCAATATTGAACTAGAACTTGTGAAGACATAATAAAGATGTATATTTTTATTGGGAGAAAAGGAAAGAATCTATCAGTTCTCATTTACACTGGATTTGTGTAAACACCAAACTGTTTAGAGATAGTTATGGAACTCCTTTCAGATGCAGTTGATAGCACATGTATAAGTGATAAAGTGTGTTAAAACTTGAAAGATTCTTTTAAATAAAATCTAACTATTAGGACAGAAACTTTAACAGAAGCAAGTTTCAGCTTTTCAAAATGCTTAAAATGTGAACGACATTCTATGTGACCATTACTGTGTTGAAAAAAAACCAGAAGATTCCTTTATAGTCTAAATACTTAGTTTTCATAGCATAAGGGTCAAATGATTTATGAAATGACATAAAGATAAAAACAAAATTTATGAAGACTTGTGATTTTCCTTTTTTTTTACTTGTTTGGGTGAGTGGTTCACACATCCCATGACTCAAAAACACAGCTTTGTCCATCAGGTTTCATTTTTTAAAAAACATGATGGCTTCTATCTAGACCTCCAGACACACCAGATGGCACTGGGTGATTTAGTCAGCCTGATTTACTGTAGCTGAGTGTCCCCATGTCACAAATGCCAGCGATGAGGAGTCATAGATGCCAAGATGGAAAGGCAACAAGAGATGGGATCTGCTGAGCTTCAAAGAGGACATCAGGTGGGGAGGCTGAAATTAGACACCGCCAAGGCAGGTGTGATAGTTGTTGAGAAGAACTCACTAGGAACCCCAGATCTCAGATATCCATTCTATAAAAGCCAGTTCCATGTGTTTATTCGTTTGAGATACACCATTACATGTTTTTACCATCATTTCTCCTGGATCAATGCATGTAGAAGGTACTTGTTCCAAATCTTTAGTTATCAATGACAAGAAGGAACCTGAGGAGTCATCTATTCCCTAAATACTCTACCCATGTTTGGGCATGCTAGAGATTAATCCCAGGCCTTCTGGGATTATTTCTTTCTGAGTTTGGGTGACTTCAATATTTTATATTCTGAATGCCTTGCCTTAATTTTGCATTTCTATACAGATTAATTAAATTTCATTTTGTATGTATACCATATTTCATTATGCATTCATATTTTGATACTGAGGTTGCTTCCTTACAATTTATACATAAAGAAGCAATACACATGGATGTGCAAAAGTCTCTGGTACGAGTGAAGTTCTCTGAGTGTATTTCTGGGAGTAGAGGAGCTGGGAAGAGTGCGGGTATAATATAACATTGAGAAAAGAGACAGAGAACAGATACTGTTAGGTGATGAGCATGTGTTGAATCCCGTGAGATGAGAAGGAGGGTACAACTCTAACTGGTTTTCTAGCTTCAAATCTGTCACAGTTTTTTTTTCTTTGTTTCTGGTGGATAAACCTGTAAAATGTGTGAACATATAAAAAAAACTCTTAAATTAAGTTCCATGGCTTCTAAATGGTCATTATAACTGTATAGAAGTTCACAGAGAGGCATAGAATATGTGTGTCTTTGAGTGGCTAACTTAACCTAGCTGTGTGATGAATTCATTACAATAAAGTTATTTTCAAAAGAAAAATATTAATAAATATTTTATTTATCTTAAATATGATGATACCATATTTTATTTTTAAGGCTATTATAGGATATGCAGATATGCATTTAGATGCTCTTATATGAAATCTCACAGTCTGCTTAGGAAAGGAATAACTTTATAATTGAATAACTATGATGTAACCTCAAAGAACTATTGATGAATAAGAGGAAAGATCAATTCAGTTTGCCAATGTGATCCAGGACCTCTGAGGTGTGTGTGGACTGGGTAAATGTGTGCAGGGTGAAGATAATGTTCCTGACTTTGAGGATAGATACTGTAAAGGCTTAGCTACATGTTATATTTACAGAAGAAAAGTGTGCTAGTGTTGACCATGAGGAAAAACAGTGCAAAAGGGAATGAACTGTTAAGCAAAGGTCGATGATTCCTTCAGTATTTCCAGGTCATTTTCAGTTCTCGGGACCAAAATGGATTTTTGTGATAAATGTCACTGTTTTGTGCTTTCCGAGTAAAGGTTTTAAACAGTTCCACTGGGAGCTGGTCCTGGTAACCCCTGGATGGAGGTGCATAATACCAGCATCTTGAAGGTTATACATTCCACTGGGAGTTGGTCCTAGTAGCCCCTGGATGGAGGTGCATAATACCAACATCTTAGACGTTGTGCAAGGAAGTGGTGTGAAGTTTAGAGAAGAAAGAGGGCAAAAGTGGTAAGACACCAGGATGCTTTGAGAACTTTGGAAGAATGAAAACTCTATTATAAAATTAAGAATGTTAAAACAAAAAAAGATTTTAAAAGCACTGATTCTGTTGGCTGAACACAACTGAAAATTTTCCTGACTTTACCTCAAGAATTTTCTACTGTGGACTTTAAGAAAAATGACTTGAGAAAACCATTATTGGAAAAGAAGGCATTGAGTATTTTATGTTTTAAATTTAATAACCACGCTTGCTTTGTCTGATTTACCCACCTCCACATTACCAGATAATTATATGAGTAATTTTTCTAAACAGGTAATTAAAGTGCTTTTAGTTATACATTAAATTCTGGGATGCTACTCAAAATATGTATGGAATAAACATTGGCCAGTTAGTTTATGAATGTGGAGCATTAATGAAGATTGAAATAGCCTAGCAGGAGAACTAGAATATGCATGGGAAGGCATAGAGTATCCTTACCGATGGATTGTTCTTTAATTAGAAACCTGGCAAGTCTCCACAGACATTTCCAGGGAAAGCTGGAATTATCCACAGAGAGAGCCATCTATGCTTCCCTGACTTTTGTCACGTTACTAGAGGTGCTTTAGAGGCATGACAAATACTATTAGAGTAACGAGCAGTGTTAATCTGTGAATGGAAGCTGTGGACAGAGGATATTGGCCATTGCATTTTAGAATTTCTAGTACGAGAAGCAGAGCGAGTGAGGAACTACAGAATAAGTGGCTCGCGTGTAACATACACAGATACACACAGAGAATTGTTTACATTCTTTACACACTGTTATCCCTGTAAGTGAGGGGAAATGGGCTTTCTTGAAATGCTTGCTAGAATCATTCTGTCATAGGTCAATGGTTTTTTTGAGTTTGTCTTCACATTTTGATTTTCTGGTAGACCTTAAGATGATAACAACCCTACGTTTCCACAAGGACTTTCCTTTTTCATTTTTATATGAGTCATCAAAAGAGGTTCTTCCTCCTCTCTATTAGCAATTACAACGTGGCGCAAGACAAATGAGAAGTGATGCCCCCTTTGAAGTCTTTACATGGTGACAATTGAAAATTTGAATTGAAAGTTAGTCCAAAATGGAGGGAGGGAGTAGGAAAGACAGACTCTGGGAATGCTGACCTAGATACATGTTTCATGCTTGGGAATATTAATTCAGAAAGAAAATTCAGAAACTCGGATGCTCTTTGAAGAAACTGGGCTGAATCTTAAGGAGAATCGCTATAGCTCCAGCACTGTCAGGGAAAATCACCCTTGTGTTTTCGGGGAAAAAAGACATAGAAAAGAAACTTACTTCTAATATGTAACCAATGTGTGCTCTTTGGTTGGTGGCTCCCTCTCTAGGAGCTCCCAGGGTTCCAGGTTAGTTTACACTGTTGGTCTTCCTTCCTTTGCTATGTCCTTGAGGACCTTCTTTCATTCGCCAACTCTTCCATAGGGGTCCTGACCTCAGCCCAATATTTGTCTGTGGGCATTGCATCAGTCTCAGTCAGTGGCTGGGAAGAGCCTCTCAGAGGGCTACTGTGCTGTCCCAGGCAGATTTGAAGTTCAAATTCTTAACTCTGGAATTCAAAGATCTTTTTAATCCCTTCTTGTTTAAATTGTAAGCTGTGAGAGGTGCCAGAAGATTACTCCACATCAAAGTCCTCTGCACACGCTGGTTATCAACTTTCTCATACAAGACTTTTACATTTCTATTTACTTGGTCATTTGTGTAACTTGCATGAATTTTTATGCATTTCTTCATTAGTCTCTTGTATACATTTTTTTCTTTTTCTTTTTAATGTTTGTTTATTTATTTAATGTAGTGAAAACACCGTAACTCTTTTCACACGCACCAGAAGAGGGCATTGGATCCCATTACAGATGGTTGTGAGCCACCATGTGGTTGCCGGAAATTGAACTCAGGACCTCTGGAAGAAAGAGGTTTTTTATTTATTTATTTATTTATTTATTTGAGACAGGGTTTCTCTGTGTATCCCTGGCTGTCCTGGAACTCACTTTGTAGACCAGGTTGGCCTCGAACTCAGAAATCCTCCTGCCTCTGCCTCCCAAGTGCTGGGATTAAAGGCGTGCGCCACCACCGCCCGGCCTCTTGCATACATTTTGTTTAGTTTTAGACATGAGGTTGCTTTGATATTCTTGTCCACACATTCGCAATATTTATTTAAAATACTGATGTAGAAAATAAGGAGTTAATTTTGATAGCTTGCTAAGAATTTTTGGATATTCATAACAATGATAAAACTCAGTCTGTTTTCTAATTGTATTTCCGACTTTGTGGGTTTGTTTGTGCTTCCTAACCATAATGTTGCATCCGCAAACTTTAAGATTATTATTTTTCCCCTTTTTCTTCAGACTTTTACTAATTTGTTTATATTTATTTTATCATTTCTTTTTGCTTGAATCTCAACACAGTTGTACATAAAAAGTAATTTTTAGGGAAAAAGAAATTATAGACTAAAATAATTAAATTCACACAAACACATATATATTCTTTTATTTTCATATAACTTTATATAAGACATCCCTGCACAAAAATAAAATCCTCCAATCAGAGGGGGATAACTCCAATCAGAGGAGTCACATACTCGTGAAGACAGAAAAATTAGTGCTATTGTAGGATTTATCTGCAGAAGTAGCATTTAGCTTATTAAGTAATTTAAAACAATAGCAAAAGACTTGTAACAAATACAATAAGATCACTATTCATTAATTTTGTATGTTATTTATAATACACTGAATATTTGATATATTCTTGACATTTTTCATAGTTAAGCACCACTTCCCCTGACCCCATTTATATCTGTTGTACCATTTATCATGACATAAAATAAACAAGAGCCTCCGAAATACATATGAATAAAAAAACATACAATAGAGGGAAGGAGCACACACTGTATACTAACTACACTAAGTGAACCAATGACTCAAGGAACCTCTAACATCCTCAATATCTCAGACTACTCCAATAGACTATTGTATTTTCCATGTTGTTTTTCTATAGGAAAAAAAAAAGACCGTGAATTTAATGTATCAGGCTCATACCCACTGTGTAAAGAATTAGTAGCTAACACAAAAACCTATAAGGTCAAACATCTGTTCTGTTCATAATGTTAGAAATCATTTGGTCTGCAGATTTCAGACTGTGAATTATAGAAGTGCTACACATAACATGGCGAGGATTTAAGAAACATATTCCTGAAATTGGATCCATAGGTAGTTTTAGGCGTGCATTTCTGCAGAAAGTGTGGAGGTCTTCCTAAATGCAGACATAGGTGGGGCCTGCAACTTGATGATAAGTGGGCAGGCACAGAACTTCCCTCAGCATATATAACTTATACATTAGTTTCAGGGCTTTAGCTTTCTGGCTCAGTATTTTTTTTTTCCAATTAAAAACACCTCGGTCTGGCCTCAGTGGGAGGGGATGTGCTTGGTCCTATGGAGGCTTGATGCTTCAGAGAAGGCAGATGCTAGAGGGGTGAGGTGGGAGTGGGTGGGTTGGGGAACACTCTCTTAGAGGTGAGAGAGATGAGTATGGGGTTCATGGATGGGGGACTGGGAAGGGGGATTGGTTCATTGAAATGTAAAATAATTAAATAATTAAAAATTAAAATAAAAACACCCCAATCTTGAAAGTTTAGTCTTTTTGTTTCGTGCAAGTATTTTGTAGCTTTCTCCTGTGGAGCTGCATTTCCTCTGCCTTTCCCACCAGTTTAAGGTTAAATGAACTGGCTTGGTGATGAGCTCTTAGGTCTATTTGAATGATGGACACAATATCTGTGTCAAAAAGAGAAGATCATTCTCCAGTGACAATTCACAATTTCGATACCACATGAAATCTTGGTGGCCCAGATATGTCTACAGTGTATTTGCAAATATTGAGGATGTTAGAGGTTCCTTGAGTCATTGGTTCACTTAGTGTAGTTAGTATACAGTGTGTGCTCCTTCCCTCTATTGTATGTTTTTTTATTCATATGTATTCCTGAAATGGAGACCAAAAATAAGGCCAAAATTTTTTTAAAACGGTCAAGAATATGAGAAACCTTTCAGGCTCTTGTTTATTATATATATATATCATATATTTGTTTATTACATATATAATAAATACATATATATATTGTTTATTATTTATATACATATAAATAATATTGCAAATACACTGTAGACATATCTGGGACTCCCCTCCGCAAACCCTCCATCCCATCCTTCCTCCCTTTTGTCTCTAACTGGGTGCTCCCCCACCCACCATCCATTTATATTACTAACTTGTACTTCAGACTGTTTAATTCCCTGTGGATACTTTTGATATAGTAATTTAACAAAAGCAGCTGAAAACGTAATTGTTAGAAGTATCAGACAATGTATTCAATGCATTTATCTTTGCACAGTAAAAATCATATTCTGCTTTTGTATGCTTTCAGTGACAAGTGAAACCATTATAATTGCCTGTACGATATCAGTTATATAAAAATGGGTTTTCACTGTACATTCCAATGTTTTCTTAGGCAATCTTTACTCCCATGTGATAATTCTCTGCCATCCGTATGTCATCTTTATTATCGATTGGAGAGTGTGCCTACACACGAACATGAACACTGCTGACACTTAAATTAGTTCTAAATATCTAATTAAAATTTCCATCAAAACATATCGTACACACTAGGAATTTTCAGGATAACTTGCAGAAGATTTCGTGGAAAGATTTTACTATTATTTTGCATGCAAATCAAAAGAAATCAATGTGAAAATTCCAAAGAGTTAGTGGCTACTTTTTTAATAGGTAGCTTTGAAAAGGACAGGTGTGGAGTGACAATTTGGGCTCAGAGGATCAGAGGACAGTGCGGACCTTGAGGCCAGAACATCAGACTTCTAATAGACATTTGTGTGTGTGCGCATGTGCATGAGCATACATGTGTATGGCGATGGAAGTCAACCTCAGTTATCATTTCTAGGACCTCTCCTTGTGTTTTAGGAGGTTCACTTTAGTCCTTCAGTTTACTGATTAGACAAAGCTGGGTGGTCAACAAGCCCTGGGGATCTGTCCATCTCTGCCTCCCCAGGTGATACCGTACTTGCCTTTTTACAAAAGTAGATGCTGGGGCCGATCCCAATGCCTGCATTACAAGTACTTTGACAGAGCTTTCTCTTCAGCTAATCTATTGGGATCTAATGCTCAGGTGAGGATTTAGGAGAGCTCAGGGTAAAGGAGAGGTGAACCATTACTCTAGAAAAATAGCAACTGAGTGTCAAGCCAGTGATATGTCAGCCTTTGCAAGGTCAAGCAGTTAGGATCATATCCAGATTGGTAGCCAATTCAACACCTACGTTTCTAGTCAGCTGGTGCAGTTGAAGGAAGAGACACAGTTGGTGAAAATCTAGGAAGCCAGGCTGTCTTCCAGGAGCACAGCAGCTGGTATGTGTGCTTGTTTGGAGATTAGAGGGGGGCACTAGAATGTGAGAAATGACACGTAAGTTCAGGAGAAGTGGTGGAGGCACAGAAGTTTTCTAGACTGTTCTTTCACTTTGAAGATGAGGGAACCAAAGCACAAAATGCCTTAATTGCAAAGTTGGTTCGGTCTCTTGGAATTAGACCTTAAATCTGTCTACCTCCAGGGTGGTAGTCTTTTAATAGCAACACCCTATCTATAGGCGGCAAAATACTGACTCACGAAGCTTCTGATGTGGTTACTCAGATCTTTTTGCATCCCTCAGATTCATTCAAGAATTAAAAATGGGTCTAATGTTGCTAACATTTTGACTCCCATACCACACAAAAAGTTAAGTAAAAAAAAAAAAGGAAAGAAAATATGATATGATCACTTAGCCATGTTGATTCTTTTCTCTGGAAGAGAAGTTTAGGCTCCCTTCCTTTGAGCTTGGGCAGTCTAACTGTGACTTCTGTGAAGTGTCACTATGTGACTCCCCTGACTAGGTTGTCACAGATAAGACAGGTCATGTGATGGGTTTCTTAGGATGCTCGCTTCTTAAGTGGAACTTATTCTGCAATTCTTTGCCTACATAACCACTGCAGTAGCTTCCAAGAAAGGCCCTAGCTCACCCCAAATGGACCCCCAGATAACAAATCGGCCCTTTACTAACACAAGGGAACCACCCAAAAGGTAGAGCCTGGAGCCCCCATTCAAACATCCAACCCTGATGCCTCTGTTCAGCAATGACTTTTGTCTCCCTTAACTGAGATTTGTGTCCCAAAGTAATGACTGATTAAAGTTCATGATACAACATTTTGTAGGCAAGTTGTCATATTATATTTGGTTTTTTTGTTGTTGTTTTGTTTTGTTTTGTTTTTTGAGACAGGGTTTCTCTGTGTAGCCCTGACTGTCCTGGAACTCACTCTGTAGACCAGGCTGGCCTCGAACTCAGAAATCCACCTGCCTCTGCCTCCCAAGTGCTGAGATTAAAGGCGTGCGCCACCACCGCCCGGCTAAGTTGTCATATTATAGACAGATGATTATTTACTTGAATAGTAGTTACCAAGGAGGTCATATATCAAAGAAACTGCTCAGTCTGTAGGTTTTGTTATAATATCATTCGTTCAAAACTAATTTTCAACTTATTTTTTTAAAGATTTAATTTTTTTATTTTATATATATCAGTGCTCTATTTGCATGTGCACCTGTGTGCCAGAAAAGGGCACCAGATCCCATTATAGATGGTTGTGAGCCACCGTGTGGTTACTGGGAATTGAACCTAAGACCTCTGGAAGAGTAGACAGTGATCTTGACCACTGAGCCATCTCTCCAGCTCCTAATTTTCAACTTATGAGTTGAACTCTCAGATCTACCACTTATTGTGTGATCTTGAACATGTCTTTCCAACTTTTTCTGCTGCAAGATCTTATTTTTACCCCCACAGAGTGTATTCAAGGTTATGTGTCCACACATTGCCACTCAGCTAGAGCCCAGTCTAGAATTTGAGCTCTAGTTATGTCACTGAGCTTCTGTGTGACTGAACATTCCCAAGTGGTGTTTACAATGCGATACAAAGAGATGCTTCAAAGAACTGTAGATGTTTTCTACACTCTGAAACCTATTGTGACTTTCTCTCTTAAAACATGTGAAAGAAGCTATGTAGAGAAAAAAAAAATCTAATGACCCAGAACAGGAGCACGTTAGGTTGTCAGCACATCATTGAGGCCTTTCTTTTATTTTAATTTTAATTTTTTATTATATTGAACACAATATATATTTTTATGCCAATCATAAAAACGATGGACATATTGTTAAGTGAACATAAAAAGATAAAGTCTTTTTGTTTGTTTATTTGTTTTATTTTTAGTAGAACTTAAAGTCTTGGCTGTTACTGTGGTACAAACCCAAAATAAGAACAATTTTTAGACATTGGAGTTCATTGTAATAAGGCTGTACTTCAATGTTCCTCACATCCCCAAAGGATTTTACCTCCATAGTAGCTAAGAGTTGACAGTTCTGCTGCGCCAAGGAATGAATTATAGGCACAAATATTTGGATACAGATTTCCTGCTATGGTCAAAGCTATTTGACTTGAGTGATTGTCATCATTCTCAGCCCACAGGGAATATATTACATTCATTTAAGAAATGGTGTGTGTATTAAGATGGTCTATCCATGAAGTCATTCATCAACTGTTTCAGTGAACAATGGTTCTGCTTGGAGGGTGGCACAGACATTAGTTGAGTGTAAGATTCTGGTTCAGTGGCTGTGATAATTTTGAAAAGCATTCATCTCAGAAAAAGAGTAACTCAGCAGGTAAGGACACCAACTGCGGATCCCAAGGACTCCGGTTCAAATTCCAGTCACTGTTTGATGCCTCACAGCCATCTGCACTGTAACATAGTGATTTCTCTTTGTGTTGGAAGACAGCTATAATGAATTTATTGAGGCCTTTTGAGACCTTTCTAAAGCATGCAGGTGCATGAGATCTCCTCGCCCACCCTGATTGTTTCTAATGAGAGTTCTACATATCAGAATGGTTTGTTTCACGCAATAGGTAGTTGACATGCATATTACCGTTGACCTAACTGGCTACCATGTAAATTATTAAGAAAGAAAATGTCATCTCCTTATGGTTGGCTCAAGGTTGGTATTTTTCTTAGTCTTTCTTTCACTGTGATATTTTAAAAACTCCTTCAGATGGCTTGGAAGAGAATCAAATTCTCATAACTGTCACAAAAATCTCGAAGAATTTACAAAACATTTTAATGTAAAATAGCAATTATATCCAAAGTCAATTGGCGCTCCATTTTACAACTGGAAAGAGAGATTTTACTGTAAAGATAAATGCAGGCAAAGTTGTAATAGCCGCCACTTTAAAATGTATTTTGATAAAGGGAGAATGAGCCTGAGAATAACACTGTGATATGGAAAGCCAATTAAAACTGAACTGAATTTAGGCAAATATTATCATGTGTATTGCAAAATTTTGGCTTCAAATACGATTTTCGTTTTAAAGAAAATGTCGCATTCTTTCTCCTGGTGGTCTGGTTGTTTTCAAACAAAGCATTACCTGAGTTTTCACCGGCCTGTTTCTAACCCTAAATCCCAGCAGCAGCGGAGGATGAGGTAAAAATTTTGGTTCATGTTTTATTCTCTTTCATTATTTTTCCAAGGCATGGCCTTATTATTCTATCTGGGCCAGCTTAGATGCTTGAAAAGGAAGCTTTATTGTTCCGCAGAATGAAGCGAAGTGAGCTGGTTATTTTAATTCTGAAGGAGCAGAGGCGGTCACGCTGATCTTAAAGGTGTAGACAGTAAGTAATAGGATTTATTAGGTCCCAGGGGTCTCTAGGGTTTTATCCTAGAAAGCCTCCACTGTTTTTGACTTTCCCTAGGTGAGTAACCCTGGCAGGTGTCCTGATCCTTTTCTGAATCTTAACCAAGTTTTATGTTTTCAGTTTTGTTGAAAATAGCTTTCTTCTCATAGAATATATCTTTATTATTGTTTTCCCTCTGTCTACTCTTCCCAGTTCCTCCCTACATCCCCTCCTGATTGGAACCACCATCTTTATGTTTCTCATTATAAATAGAAAATAAATAGGTTTCTAAGAGGTAATTATAAAATAAAATGTTATAAAATATTACACCAAAATAGGACAAAAGAGACAGAAAGAAAAGAGCCCAAGAAAAGGCACAAGGAACAGATATAGATTCATACTTATTTACAAACTCAGGAATCCCATTAAAACCCTGCACTGGAACCCATAGCATATATACACAAAGTACCTGTCGGGCAAAATGATAGAGATAAATATGTATATAAATAAGATGAAAAGATAATTTTTTTTTAAAAAATACCATGCCATAACATCATAAGATATGAAATCTCCAGTGACCTTACTGAGTTCATTTTCTGATGCCTATCTACCTCGGGTCATGCAGCTGACCCTTAAGAATAATTTATTTCTCCAATGAGACTCCCTTGGAGAAAATTAAATGTTCAATTGCAAGTGATTACCAATTGGAAATTGCTTCTTGGGTAGGGATAAGTCTGTGCATTCCTATCTTCTTTGAGTTCTGAGACCCCATCCTATGCAGATATGTGCAGACCTCATGCCTGCTGCCCTGGGCTCTGTGAGTTCATACGTGCATAGTGATTCAGAGGGCCTTGATGTCTGGTGTCCTCCATTCTCTCTGGCTCTTAAACACCTTTTCTGCCTTCTCTTCCACTGGGTTCCATGAGCTTTGCGGGGGAGAAGTTTGATGGAGCCATTTCATGTAGAGCTGAGTATTCCAAGGTCTCTTATTCTCTGCATAATGCCTGGCTGGGAGTCTGTATTTTGCTCCCAGCTGTGGCAGAAGGAAGCTTCTCTGATGGTGGCTAAGTAAGACATTGATCTGTGATTATAGCAGAATGTCACTAGGACATATGCGGTCTCCCCCAAACTCCCAATTTGTATTTCTAGCTTGTTTATCTAAAATTAGGTATCCATAAGTATATGGATTTATATCAATGTCCTCAGTTTAATTTCAGTGATTGGTGTCCCATACTTTTTAAAAATTAATATAGCTCAGTAGTACAATTTGAGGTCAGAGATAGTGATTCTTTAAGCAGTTTGTTTCTTTGTTGTTGTTTTTAGGACAGTAGTATTTGGTTTTACCCTACCTACCTGAGTTATCTAGTCTTAGGTTCTTGTTAACTGAGTAGTGTCAGGTTGGCAGTCCATTTTCCGAAGTGGGCCTTAAGTCAGAACAGTTATTGATTGGTTACCCCCATAAGCCACCATTGCATTAGCATATGATACAAGCAGGGCACATCTGAAGATAATCTATACACTCCCACCAGAAAGATAGAAACACCAGCCCAACCACAAACCCTTTAATCTTCAGTTTTATGAGGTTCCATTTACTGATGGGTGATCGTGGAGCTTGTGCTAACGGTGTTTTGTTTAGAAAGTCTTTTCTTTTGCCAACATGATCTAAGTTCTCCCCCACATTTTCTTCCATCAGGTTGAGTGTATCTGATTTTATGTTGAGTCCTTTGACCCGTTTGGAGATAAGTTTTGTGCAGGGTGGTAAGCATATATTATCTGTTTATATTTTATATGCAGCTGTCCAGTGTAACCTGCACAATTTGAGGTCAGAGATAGTGATTCCTTAAGCAGTTTGTTTATTTATTTTATTTAGAGATAATTTTAGTTTTCCTGTTTTTTTTTGAGGGGAGGTGTTTCCACATGAAATTGAAAATTGCCAAAAGGAAGCATCTTTGGTGGATCTTTTATTTCAACCCATTCCCTTTTGATACAACAACCCCTAAAAGCAATACATATTTTTGTTGAGACTGTTGTGCCTAAAGATTATCTTGGAAATTAATTGAAATATAAAATCTCGAGTTGACAGAGATGGCTCAGTAGTTTAGAGCTTTGACTGCTCTTCTAGAGGACCCAAGTGCAATGTTCATTACCCATGTTGAATGGCTCACAACCCCTGTAATACAGGTTCAAGGAATCCAACACTGTCTTCTGGCCTTCATGGGTATTTACACATATGTGGCATATGTTCACAACACACACACAGATACATAGAAATAATTTTTAAATGTTATCATGTTCCATCATATACAATGGATTTCATTTTATTTCCAAGAAATACATTGTTTTTGTTTTGTAATTTTTCTAAATCAACCTTTAGGTGATTCTAAACTGGTCCCCTAAAATTTACTTTATAAGAAATTCTTATGTTGTTTTTCTCTTCTTCAAAATAGTACCAGTAATACATATATATGCCTAAAACATATTTTAAGACCAGTGATAAAGACGAAACTAGTTGCTGTGCCTTTGAGGTCATGTAACAGCATGGGACACAATGACAAAATGTTGAGATAGTTTTCTGATTGAGAAAATAAATACTTCAGATGCATAGTCCTCCAAAACAAACCTTCAAAAATAAAAGAAGAAAAAGTTACCAGGACACTGTTTACATCAATATCAGCAAGTCAATCAACACGAGGACCCAGCGTGAACACAGTTGATTAATGGAAGTCCATTCTAAGCAGCCATTGTATTCCTGAGTGGGTTCTCAGTAATGCTGATAATCTTGATTAATTAGACTTTCTCTCTAGTAAATAAATGCAATGAGATTTCAAAAAAAATACTGTTGACTGTAATAATAGATGTGTACTGTTAGTAGGAACACTTTAAAAACTACCATACAAAGTAATGGATTTCAGGATGCTTTTTCCATAATATTATGCTTTGGTTTAGACTCTTCATTATCCGACTACCTGCCTCTGCTTGTCCCCTTTCTTCTTTCTGTATCTCTGCTGAGTCACTTTTATATCACCATGACGAGTCACCCTAAACAAGGGAACTTCTACAAGAAAGTTTGTTGGGGCTTACAGTATCCCATGGTGAGAATCAACATCTTGAGACATAATCACAAGGCAGAGAAAGCTACCTGGAAATAGCATGTGCTTTTAAAACCTTGAGGTAGCTCGAGAGTAACAGACCAACGTCACCCTTCCTAATTCTTAGTGAACAGTTCCACCAACTGGGGACCTAGTATTCAAACATGTGACTCTATACAGACATATTCTCATTCAAACACCACCAGGTCTCCATTTCATTTTCATGTCATGTGTCTTTTGGGTGGTGGTGAATGTCACAAATTTATTGCATATAATCTGATTTCTTTTAACACCTTTATCAGGAACAAAATATAATGGATGTTTCCAAGAAGAACATAATTGTCGTTTATGAACCATATCTTCCTTCCACTTTCCATTTATGTATGTATGTATGTATGCATGTATGTATATCTCACGGCCCCATCCCCATTCTACTTTTATTCTTTAAACATATAAAGATTCAGGCAGAGGTTATTGTCCTCATTTTGTTCTAACCCAGTGTGAAGAGATCTATGCTGTTTCATGGTGATAAGCAGTGATTATTGGAATGTGAACAGACAAGAGTGAAATTTCAGCTGACTAAATGTATGATTCCCTTATTGTCCTTAAGATTGCATTGACTAATATGAAAGACTTATGCAGGGACGTTTCATTATGACGATTCCCATGAAGGCAGTAACTGTCCTTGTTATTAATTATTTGTTTATGTCACTTATTTTATCTGTCCTAATCCACTCAAACAGTCCATTTAATCCTTGAACTCTGGCTATTAGCATATATTTATTTAGCTCTTATTTTTCTAGAAAGAACTTAGAATCAATAATAAGAAAGTTGTACATTGGGACTTCCTGTAGGACATTTTTAAATGTGTGATTGAAATAATGGAGTTCAACCCTGTAGTAGTAAAGAGGGGCACATTAGCATAACCACCACCATTATCACATCCACACGCAGCTGTTGAGTGCATTATGGTCAGGGATTCAAGAACATTTTTTTTTCCTTACACTTATGCCAGGAACAAACATCTGGAATGTTGCCTAATGAATTCAGCTATTTTCCATCTGTTTTGGCTCGAGTTTACTCCCATTTGCTGTATAACTGTGGACAGGGATTTTAAAAAGAACCAGAATTTTCAACCTTAGGGCATAATAATCAATGTTATCTTGGTGGTTGAGTGACTTGCTGTTTGAGAGCGCAACAAAAAGACACTGTACTTCTTTATGATAAAGTTATCTAAGAATGGTTATGAATCAACTTGCTTAAAGTCATTCCTTTTTATGTGAGAGTAATGATAATAATTTATAACCTGGCTAATCAAACCAGGGAAAACTTCAGCTTGCATCAGAATTTTGGAGGATTTAAAACAGATGAGATTGTATCATGTTCTTGTCTTCATAAGACTATTCCTTAGGAAACATGATTATATAAAAAAATATCAATTAATTACCTGTGAATAGATGATTCCAACAAGGCCAGTAGTTGCTTTGAGATTTTCTAGCATCATTGCTTGCAAATCTGATATTTGATCACTCTATGAAATGAGTAGAACAGAACACGCTTTTTCTTGCCAACTCCGCAGACACCCTGAGACTGGCAATGTTATTAGAAATATGTGTAATCATGCATAAACCTTCTTGGAGCCCTGAACTTACACATTTAATTACTTCTAAGTCAACCCCAATGTAGCCATTCCTATTTTTCTCCAATTCCAACTTCACATTTCCTGTTTTGCACTGTTTAGTCTTGTCTAAGAGAGCACAGTATTGCCTAATAGTTGGATAGAGTCATGTGTTTGTTACTCATATGTTTTTCTGGGTTAAGCAGATACACAACAAAAGACCTTTGACTATTAAGACACTTTACTCAACAAGTGCTCACTAAGTTATTCGTCACAGGAGCTAAATTATGTTCTAATTTTACCAACCAAGTTTTAAGTAGCCAGAGACTCACCTTTCAGAGGACTGACGAGTGTCTAAGTCCATTTGCATCAAGTTGAAGATGACAACTTCTTTTCCTTTGTGTGACATGTCTAATTTCAGTGTTTCACACATGTATTAAAATATTTTTTTTTGAATTCAGAATAGTCAATAATACTCCTGCTACACATTGTTAATATCAGCTTCCCTGTCACCTGCTATTTTTGATAATTTTAATTATGTTGTTAGAAATACTCAAGTATGGCTGCTCCATGATTCTTGCTTCTCTGCAGCCCAGTTAGGGATGTATAGTATATGACTTATAACCCTCATTGGGTGAATAAATTTATACTGTTATCAATGAATAATAAATAAATATCAGTAAATACAATAATAATGCTATTGATTTTTATGTTTATCTACAATCTGACCAAGTACACTTTTTTTTTCTTTTTTGCTTTTACATCTGATTTCTTTCTCCTTTTCTGAGCCATCTTCATATTACTCAGCTTTTTTGGAGAATGCCTCAAAGTGGCGGAACTGAACTTACATGTGGAGCTTTGATTATGAATAGATTCTTATGCAGGAAATAAAAATATATTAATTATCTCAGCTGAGGAGAACTAAGGAACTGGGTCATTTGAAATAGAAAGCAATGGAAGGAAGAATTTTTCTGGAAGTAAAGCATTGAGAAGGAATTATGGAATTAGTCCAAGAGAATTCTTTTAAGTTTTATTTTATAAAAATCAGTTTATATTGAATAAAAGCATATATATTATAAATGATGGGAAAGGATTTCCACTTAGCTTCTACAACCTAACAAATTTCCATACAAGCATGTCTCTATCATTACCAAGGACCTGATTAATGTTGGTGAACAGCACATTTTGTAATTTGTACTATATTTGGTCAGCAGATTTTGTAGATAATTTTAAATGAGAAGTATTACTACTGGAAACCCATTTTTCCTTGTCGATAAAATTTGGATTTAAAATCATGAGGTATTATATATCCTTTGTATTTTGAATACTGATTAAAGTATTTTATTATTGTTACAAATCCAATTCATGAACAAATGAAATGTAATCTGAAAAAATGTTTCATGTTTCTTCTTGTGAAATGTAGGCTAATCGACCAGAAAAAAAAAATAAACCCAATAGTGGATATTCAAAACTAAGTACTGTTGAAATTCTCAGCACTTGGTTTTAAAGGTCATGGTTTGTAAATGACTGTCTCCACAGGCCTTAGATAAGTCAAAAACTCTCCAAAGGACTTTCACAACTGGAAAGGGACAACCAATTAAGCAGGAGAAGATTTCATTACACTGGTCCACATGATCTAATCTAAATGGAAGTTGAGCTCATTTCCCCTGACAAAGGACGCAACATAAATGGAAAGAGAATTTGGGTTATAGTCTTTATGTGAGACAGAAACTGCTTTGGCAAGTGCTCCCATCTTTTAGGAAATAAAACATAGGCCTGGTTCTTTCCCCATGACCCACACCCCAGCACCTAGTCTTTATTTCCGTATTTTATTTTTACCTTGAATCCCCTTGGTTAACTTCCATTAGCATCAAATAAGAAAGTGTAATCTTTAACATTTCATGCTAATTTAGCTCAAGTATACATTTCAGGGTAAATCACAATCTTTTTGTGCAAAGGCGCTAATATTCTTTGCAAGCATCCTAACTCTTGTGCTGAAACTTCTTGGATGGACTCAAGGGATGAAGGGAGGTAGATCTGTAGTTGTTCCGATGGCTTCAGAATTGAGTTTTGATGCATTTTGAACAAGAAGACAAACGACAGAGACTTTATTGATGAGCAATTGCTTGATAAACTTAGAAGGGGAAACAACGTTATTGGTTTTCCAAATCCAAAATTCTTTCCGTCGTGTGACTGTTCAATTCCCTAGTAAATATGTTATGAGCACATATTACAGAGAACCAGCACTAGGTTACAGAGCATTTAGGTGGCTCTCATTTAGAATTCTTAACTTGCCCTAATTTTAATTATGCAATTTCTTACTTCATAAGGTACTCATTTTCTCTTTTCATTCTGTAGCATGAAATGATTACCATCATCAAATAATGTTACTATCAACTACCTCCTTTCTGACATTTTTCAAGATAAATGGTATGCTTATCCATGATTTTATTGCTAGCTACTTTAAAGTGTAAACCCTCATCATTCCAACAGTCTTTACCTAGTTCCAGACTTCCAACATTTCTTCTTCTTCTCTGTAATCATTTTTTTTTACACTGCTATGTGGGGATTTTTCTAATCACAGAACTGATTAGACATTCCACCTCTTTAAAAAAAAGTTAAAGCTAAGAAGAGAATAAACATACATTTCTCTGTTTTTAGAAAAGCTGGATTTACATAGTATCACTTACCAAAGAACTGCTTTTTTTATTTAATTTTATTCAAACAATATATTTTGACTATATACCTTTTCCTCCTACACTCCTTGGAGGTCCTCTCCATCTCCCAACTTCGTATTTGTGTTTGTTCTCTTGCTCACTCTCAGTCTGTCTCAGAGAGAGAGAGAGAGAGAGAGAGAGAGAGAGAGAGACAGAGAGAGAGACAGAGAGAGAGAGACAGAGAGAGAGACAGACAGAAACAGAGACAGAAAGAATGAAAGTAATCTACTATCATGTTATCTGTGTTTCTGAATTTTCAATCTACATCATTTTTCAATTATATTATCAGTTTTGTGCAAATTTCCCTGATTTTCTCCTATCTTCCCCATATCCTGGCCATAGAAGAGTGAGATGGGAAACAACTGAGATGGACTTCCCACACACACACATACACACACTGCCCACACTAAATATCTGAGGCTGTCCATCCCACAAAACAGGGAGAAAGCTTCCAGAGGACAGTCAATGGTCTCCTCCAGTAGAGTTGACAGAGGTTTTATGGGGGAGAGTGGAGTTGACATAATTTTCATAAGGAAATAAAGAAGAGGAAAATGAGCAACAAGTTAGATTAGAGAGTGCCAACTATGCTCTGGGGGTTACTTTCCATTTTTCTGAAGACGAAGGAGCGGTGGCAAGTATAAAGCGAAAGTGTCTAAAGGTTCACAGGTATGAAATTTCTGATCCTCCAAACAGGATAAGTACAGACCCCTTCTACTATTCAATGGTTCTGATAATTATCAAAATCTATTAGTCATGGGAAGAAGCAAGAAAGAAACATAATAAGTAGACAAAAAATAAAAGAACTACAAAGTTCATGTAGTGCAAACTAAATCATCACATTAAAGAAAAAGTGAAAAGACGTCTTGCACTGTGGAATTAAAATATTTAAAATTCTATGCCTGAAGCAGAATGGGTATTAATGGCATATAAATTACTCATAACTAGACAACCACAACTGACACATAGCTTACTTTAAAAATATTCAAAGGATGTAACTTGAAAAGATAAGAGGTGACCAATGAACGTATGAAAAAACGATCAACATCATTGGTCATTGAAGATGCACAACCCAAAGCCACACTGAGAGACCACATCACTTCCAGTAGAATGACTTTAATTAGAAGAGTAGACAATAAAAACTGTGGATGAGGCTGTAAATTTGAACTTGACTATTTTAATAAGGCTGTAAAATTTTATAACCAATTTGGAAAAGATTTTGACTGTCCCAGAATAAGTTAAATATGGAATGAACCCTTAGCTCACCAACTCTACTTCCAGTGTCATAATAAAGAGTCGAAAACACTTGGTCACAAATAGACTTTCATAAGAAGCACTAGTCACAATAATCGGAAAGTAAGAACAACACGAGTGTCAATCAACTGGTAAAGAAATAAATACAATGCAGTAAATTCATACAAGAAATCATAATTGGACTATCAAATCAAGTAGTGTCATAAGTTAAGAATGAATGAACTGTAAAAAATTCTGTTATATAACAGAAGCCCTTTACAAAATGGCATTGTATGATTTTGTTTATATGGAATAATCTGAATACCCACAAATAAAGATACAGAAAGTAGGTGAGTGGTTGCTATGAACTGCAGAGAGGGTTGGATCAGAAGTGAATGTGAATAGCTATGGTATTTTCTTTTGGGTGATTAAAAACAGTCATAAAATCAGAATGGTAAGTAAAATTATATACTTTTCTAATAAATTAAAAACTAATTGGTGTAGACTTTACAGTGGTGACTTGTAATGACATGTAAATTCCCTCAGTGATGCTATTATAAAAATATACTGGTAATTTGAACAACCAAAACTTAATAAAGCAACTGAACCTATAATTTAAAATGTTCCTACAAAGAAAATTCCTGACCTCCGAAGGCTCCACTGGTAGATTCTAGTAAAACATCTAGAATAAATAATATCAATTGTATAAAGACCTTTTCAGAAAGTAAAAGAAGTAAGACGTTTTCCAACTCCTTTTGCGATTTTGTTACGTAGTTTTCATATCTCGTAAGAGAGTACAGAGACAAGATACTAGTTATGAAACCTACAGATCAGCATGGCTTATTAACACGAACTCAAAAATCACTTCAAATATCAAGTCAAATTTAATAATACTTTGGTATCAATCGATATCAATTGACAGAAATGTAAGTTAGATTTATCATTAAGAATCAATATAATTCACCTCTTGACCACACTAATAAACCAATTAAGGTAAACAGTGGAACTTTCCCAGCACACACTATGATATTAAGCAGTAGCTTTTCATAATACAATTTCTCAACAAGCTAGAAATGAAAGGAAGCATACTCAGTCAGTTAGCACTTGTTAAAATAAACCCTGAAGCTAGCCTCATGCATACCAGTCAAACTCTTGAATGCTCTCCACTCAAACAGACAATGTATTTCTTTCATTGCTTTAACATTTTATCTCTGATCCACTTTAGAGGAACACAGGCTTCACTCGTGTAACAATGGCAGCATTATCAACCTTCTGCTGAGCCCGTTTGGGGGTGGGTGGTGAGGAGTTCTCACAGTACTGTGGTTTGATTAATGTTTTACCAATGCTTAACCCATTTGCCTTGTTTTTATTGTTTTAAGTCTGGCATCCTCTTGGATGATGAAAAGTGTCAGACATTCCTTCTTAGCCTCTCCAGGCCTCTCTACTCTCTCTCTCCCTTCTTCCATGCTTTAGTTCAGTCTGTCTTCTGTCAGCTGCACAATGCTTTCTGTTTCCCAAGATTCAGACCATTGGAGGAACTGACAGATCAGACACCCAAGGTGTCTATTTGTTCTTCTGTCAGTCTCTGCTGGCAGAAGACCAAATACCTGCAGCTCTTCCCAGTTGCTTGTGACTCCCCTTGGGCTTCTTTCTCAGTTCGTTAGGTAAAGGGGTGTCCACAGTCCATGCCCTAATGTTTTATGTGCTTTTATCAGTAGTGATACTAAAACGAAGTCATCTTGTTCACTAAGTTTGTATTGCTTTTTTTCCCCTTGCTGTATACAGAACGGCTACTGATTTGTTCTTAACAGTTCCTGAATATGGAGGAAATGGTTTTCATTTTTCTGATTCCGGGAGTAAATTAACATTTCTACAGCATCCACATTCCATTCTTGGTACCTAAGATCATTAAGATCAGGGTAGAAGAAGAAGCAAAGTTTCTTCAGCATTTCATGAATGATAAGAACTGGGATTCTTCAGCTTCCAACTTACCTTTGTATTCTAGCTATGAGAACGTGTATGTTGAAGAGTATCTAATGAACGGCAATCACAACCACTCTAATATCATTTTCTCCATCATCTGGGAGAGCTGGAGTTCTATCATAGATGGCTTATTAAAATGCTAATTTAATTTTCTCCTTGTACTTCTCATGGAGTACACACATTTTCCTGATTAACATCAGAACTAGGTCTTCTGAGTGCTATTCCGGGGCTGTTGGTAGAATTATCATGTACATTACACTAAGCATTTGTGCATGTTCATAGTATTTGGTTTTACAGTCTCAGTATTCCCACTCACTCATTGTTTATTGTAGTATACAACATAACCATCACATACACTGACGTTACAACACAAATGTTAGACATATGAACACTTTTCTGAGATTTTTTATGAGCATTCATTATGATGCATATGTGGTGTACTATCTACATTTTTTCACATATTGAATTTTAAAATTTTCATTGGATTTAGTCAAATCTTAATTTAAACTTGCCATTTTATCCACATGATAGCACTCATTCATAGAAAGTACAACTGCTAAGGGGTAGAAGGTTTATGTATATTCTTGACTGTTTTGAATCAAGGTAAGTTACTTACAATATCAGTATCCTTATACCAGGTACCCATAATAAACTTCAATCAAGATTCTGGGTCATAGGTAGATAACTATTAAACCCTTCGATTACAAAGAAAACAGAGGCATATAACACATTTAATAAAATCTTTAGTCATTTTTTTGGGGCAATAATCGTTTCCTCATTTACATGATTAAATATTCAAGGCAACTTCAATCAGCTAGAAAATGTAGGTTTAAATGTGAGAATTAATGAGACGTGAGTGCAGGAGGTGATGGACAGTAGTACATCTAAAGAAGAGTAGGGGATGTGGTTTAGTAGGTATGCTATCATTAAATTTGTGTTGCATGTATTCATCAGTCTCATGTGGTCCATTGAGTTTAATGAAGCTATTTATAACATGCATCCGATTTGTTGTGAGATCTTTTTCTGTACTGAAACTATAACACATAGCATTTTCTATCTTGTGTAGCTAATTTCATTCACATGATTTAGTCCCTTGTATAATTTGAGCCTCCTAACATTGCAGAGGAACACAAAGCATCACAACTCAGAAAGCGCTTGAGTTATAACCAAGGTTTACTCTCAAGGCTTGTGGTTTTGTCGAGAATAAGTAATTAGTATATTATACTAATGTACTAATAATATGCTATTAGTAAGATTAATAATATGTGAATAATAGAAAAACTAATTTACTTCAGTGTGGTTTTTGTTCTTTCCCCAAAGCCTCTTGACATTTGAGAATTTTGTTTCATTTAAATGTTGAGGAAACTGGTTCTGCAAAATTCACTTTGATCATAATGAGCTTAAGTACGAAGGCTTTTAGTTTTGCTAATAATATCTAATTTACTTCAATTGAGTTTTTGTTCCTTCCCCCAAAGCCTCCCAAAATTCAAGGACTTTGTTTATAGTATATCAAAATTTGAAACTATCTTACCTAGTGTGTTCCTAGGCCCATTACTTGGTCTACTGTGCAGACTGAATCGCACTTACCTTGACACCTGACCACTTATTTCTCTTTCTATCCCTCCATTCATTTATGTTTGGCAAATTTCAAAGTAAATTGCAGTTACAAACAGATGTCCAGTTAAAGGCATCAAAAATGCATTTGATACTAAATAGAAGTAGCTAGTATTTATATTCTGTATAAGTCTCATTGACTAAGCCTACTATTTGTGGTACCTTACTGATACCTCAAATATATCTCTAAGGAAAACATTGCTTGTAAGAATTCAATTTCAAAAATAAAGATGAAGGCTTAAAGCAGAACCGTGACTTTCCCAAAGTTATTCTCATTTACAGAGCTCAGCCTGTTTCGTGTTAGTACTTTTTCTGAGGTTTTTGTCTCTGAAGTAGGGCTGAGATTTGAACCTGTGAAGTTAGATTCCAAAGTCCCAGCTTTTATATGTCTTTGGTGCAACCATAACCTATTATCACAACCTTAGTGACTGAAAGTAATACCCACTTACTGTCTTACAGTTCTACGTGCCGGAAGTCTATCTGAGTGGGACAAAACTAAGTCCTTTGCCCAGGGACTTTCAGATCTGTGATCAAAGTGTCCCCTTGGCTGGGTTCTGTTGTCTAGGAGAAGTCTACTTCCAAATCCACTGAGATATGGATCAAATTCTGTTGTTTGTGGTTGTATGATAGTTCTCACATGAGGATATTAATTATATTTTGAAAATTCCCTTTGTTTATGTAACATGACAAGTCTGAAGACATGAATTAACCATGATGTGTATCATAGTTACAATTAAGCATCATTACTTTTGGTACTTGCTTATTTTAACAACATCCTCTGAAGATTTTTGAATGCATATTAAAATTTGTAGATACAAATTTGAGGAACTATATGGAAGAAAATATAGTAAAATTCATATTTACTCCTTGATGTCTGAATTGATGTTGAGGACCATTGTACTGAGATGCTAAAATGATGATTCTTCAAGGGCCTCTACATCAACTGAGCAAAGCTCATATGAATTCACAGAGAATGAAGCAGAAACCACAGGGCTGACATGTGTCTACCCTGGTCCTCTATGAATATATTATAGCTTTCAGTTTAGTATTTTAATAGGACTCCTGAATGTATGAACAAGTGGGTCTCTGATTTTTACACCTTCTCTTGGGACTCTTTTCCTTCTGTTGGATTGTCTTGCCCAACTTCAATGTGATGGGGGTTTGTTTTGTTTTGTTTTAATTTATTATATTTTATTTTATTATGGAAAAGAAAACTATAGTTCTCTTTCATGTGGAATATTCCCTTCTTTACACAGTGAACCTCTGTGTCTTTATTTGAGGCATCACAGCTAACTCTCCCCATCTGATTATGAAAGTCTGTAATAATATACATTTGTTTACTTTGGTGGATAGTATTTTAAGTACCTCAGTTGCCTCCAAGCCCTAGGCCTTTTCACAGCATATGCTTATTCTAGTAATATCCTGAAAGGCATTTGCACATAAGTGCATTGGTGCATCCAAACAACAGTCATTGAGGAGGTACAACAGATGGGATGGATTTGTCTCTGAATGGCAAATGTTGGAGTCATTCACGATTGTCAGTGAGCGTATCTGAGTTAAAGGGTGGACCCAATTAGAGCTTTGCTTTCTTAAATTGCTGCTTCATTTTGCTTGATTCTGGCCTCATTTATTCAGAATACAAATAATTTTCATTATTACGAGAAATCCTTTATGATATTGCTGCTATCATATAGTTTAAAAAGATACTCAAGGCCAATATAATAATCTGTGGACTCCCAAATGTAACGTGGGCTTTTAACATCCATACTGATGAGAATGAGTTAGCTCATTCTGGTTATTTTCATCACCTTCTATGCTGTAGTGATTTCTGCATACTCATTAAACCATAACTTAGATGTGCTTCATCTTCAAAGCCTTCTCATTTTCTAGATCCTGTACTGGCATAAAGGGAACTTTAAACATGTTTGGTTAGTTAACAAATCCTATCATCCATTCATTTATCGTAGAGCTATTTCAGGTCTATCTTGTGCTAGTCAGGGTCAGGACCTGGGACAAAACAGATGAAGATTTCTAAAGATATTTGTGACCTAGTTGAATGGAACAATGTATATCTAAACTACCAATACAGAGTTTTAATTAAAAGTACTAAAGGAACATGACCTAAGTAAGGTTGGAGACTTGAAATAGAAATGAATACTGGCATGTTATCACATAATCATATAATATATCATATATAAAATGTGTTGTTATGATTAGTGATTATATATATATATAGTGTTAGTGATTATATATATCTATATCTATCTATAACTATCTACCTATCTATCTATCTATATCTATATCTATCTATATCTATATCTATATATAGTGTTCAGGACTTATTTTGTAATGACATTTCAAATCCAATTAGACCAGTTACATACAGGGCCCTAAAGAATAATCAGACAAAGATGTATCTTGTAGATTGTATCAAATATAATGGTTGGCAAGTCGAGGGCACTACAAAGAATTGAGTACTGTTGTATGGACCTGCTGATTTTGGCAAACTGTGTTTGAGATTTAGTTCTGCCTTTTTAAATATATTTATCTAGCCTATCCAGTTTCTAAGTTGTTAATCTGACATGAATATGTCTTCTCAGATGTTATAGGACAGTGAGACATGAAGAAGGATAGCATTTTATTTTAATTTTATAAATATTTTTACTGGTATAGTGGTTAGTGCGGCCACTCAAACTTTTTATCTCCAACAGACATTTTTTCATCCTCATTTTCCTGCATGAGTCTTGTGTCATGGCAGAGATTTTTAAGAGTAATTTTCGTCACCCTCCATTCCATTTTTTGTATTTCTTCTCTCACTGTCTTCTATTCCAAATCCTATACATAGGAAATTTTGGTTGGTTACAATATAATTCATTTGATTCAGATGGGTGAAGATACACAGTCCTGAATGTACAAATTTTTAATAATTAGTTCTTGGTAAACTGGAAAGTCAGGAAGGACAAGCTCGATGTAAGTCATTTTCTTTGCATTGAAAGTCACTGTTTTTTTTTTTTTAGGATGATCTTTGATCTCTACTTGTGGGTATACAAATCTTTCAAAGCACATGAATTCCCTGCCACTTTTTATTTTTTTACATTTTCTTCATTGTTATGTAATCTAGCATATCTATCTATCTATCTATCTATCTATCTATCTATCTATCTATCTATCTATCTATCTATTCACTTTACTTCCCAATATCATCACCCCATCTCCTCCCAGTCCTCATTCACGCAGATCTTCCCATTCTCTCTCCCCTTCTCCTCTGAGAAGGGGGGGGGTACCCCCTAGGTCTCCCATGCTCCCTACTCCCACACATCAAATTAATGCAGGACTAGGCACATCCTCTCCCATTGAGCCAGACAAGGCAGCTCATTTAGGGGAACAATATCAACAGGCAGACAACAGATTCAGTGATAGCCCTGCCCCAGTTGTTGGGGGACCTGCATGAAGATCAAGATGTACATCTGCTGTAAATGTGCACATGTGGCAGGGTTGGGGGTTGTCTAGGCCTAGACCATGTTTGCTCTTTGGTTCGTGGTTCAGTCTCTGGGAGCCCCTAAGGAACGATGTTCATTTATACAATGGAACACTACTCAGCTATTAAAAATAAGGACATCATGAATTTTGCAGGAAAATGGCTGGAACTAGAAAATATCCTGAGGGAGGTAACTCAGACCCTAAAGAACATACATGGTATATACTCACTTATAAGTGGATAGCAGTCATAAAGTACAGGATACCCACGCTACAATCCACAAACCAAAAGAAGCCAAATAACAAGGAAGGCCTAAGGGTGCAGAGCTGAGTCATTCTCAGAAGAGCAAATAAAATTGATATTGGAAGTGGATGGTGGGATGGAACTGGGTGGGAGAGGGGATGGGGAGGGGATCAGGGTGGAGGGAAAATCAGGTGTAGGGAGATCAGGGAAGAGAGAAAGGGGGCATCTTTAAGACCTACCAGAGACTTGAGTCTGGGGGCAGGGAGGCCCCAGGGTCTCTACAGGGATCAATAGCTGAGACTCCAAGTAGAGTGGGATATGGAGCCCAAGGCGGCTACCTCCTATAGCCAGGCAGGACTCTCTAAGAAGGGATAAGGTCACCAAATGACCCATAGAACCTGTTCTGCCTACAAGATGTTCAGGGACAAAGAGCAGAGTCCAAGGGAATGGCCAGCCGATAACTGGCCTGAATTGAGACCCATTCCAATGGGCAAGAATCAGTCCCTGACAGTATTAATGATACTCTGTTATGCTTGAGCCTAGCATAATTGAGAAGCTCCACCCAGCAGCCAATGAAAACCGATGGGCAGACCCACAGTCAAACATCACGTAGAGCTTGGGGAGCCTTGAGGAAGAGTTGGGGGAAAACTGAGGGACCTGAAGAGGATGGGGACTCCACAGGAAGACCAACAGAGTTCCCTGCTTCTTACTTCCCTAGCTATGTAGCATGCTTGAGTGGCCATCTACAAATATGCTGTGAATGTACTTATTAATATCGATTTTCCTCTGTCTCTTCATTTGCCCTTGAGTCTCATGACCTGCATTGATAAAACAGTAGTGTGGTGGCTGTTGTGGTGCATAATCATGGGAAATAAAAAAGTGGTTAACAAAAGTAGGAAGTGGTCATTCTTGGTAAACTTGGTACAAACGGTGTCAGAAACGACTGTTTCTCCAGTCTCCTCCTCCAACCTGTAATTAACCTGGCTTGTAAAAGTGGATGAAGCTTTTCCTATTTTGTGACAGCCTGACCTTAGCTTTCTGAATCAATAGCCACTGAAATGCTGAGAGGCATGAAGCCCTGCATCTGATTAGCAGGTGAGTGCCTAATTGCATCTTCCCCAGAGAAAACACGGAAATAAATAAAGCAGGCTAGGCTCTCCACTCATGGTTATCTGATTACACGCACTTCCTATTGCCTCAATACGAAATTAATGAGCTTCAAAAGTTTAGTCTCATTTTTAATAACATACCCGGGCACTTAGAAGCCTTCTGAGACTTGAATATTTATTTTTTCCTCATGTAAGATTTGAAGGACAGAACTCTTGATAGGCTTTTTTTCCCTCTCCTTTTACTTAACAAAGGAGGTGAAGTGTCGCTTTGAGGAGTGCACGAGTCTAACATTCCTGAGTTTCTTTTTTGGTGACGAATAATATTTTCTTTGAACCCTTTCCTCTACTGGAAACTTATATTGTAAACTACGAGGGATTTTAGTGCTCCGAATAGTCGCTTGTCTTATTTTTTAATTTGGTATTGAAACTAATACCACTCTGAAGATGTTTTGGGGTTCAAATCCACCAATGAAACTGTCTGCTCTCCCAGGGCATGGTTTTAAAGCTACAAAGTTGACTGACAAGATTTGACTTATTTTCATTCTCAAACTGCTTATAGCATTTATTTGTAATATACATTAAGCAAATATATGCATACAATTTGATATAGAATGTATTTCTATTGCTGAAATAGTAGAACCAGTAGATTTGTATTATAGGGCATGAAGAATTAAATATAATCTAAGTTATTGTGCTTTACAATTGAATTTTGTGATTGTTGTATGGAAGGTTTTTCTATATCATTCTTTACCTTTTTTTTAAAACTGTGGGATGTAGATGTTTTCATATTAATATTGTAGTTTCATTAGTAATATGAGTAGTAGAAAATAGAAGGCAGAGAAGGCTTTGTAGCTTGAATTTCCCTCAAAATGTGTTTGAAACAGGAATATCATACTCCAGCAACAAATATTTTTTCTGCTATGGCAGTTTCATTTCACATTAAAATATATTTTATCATTATGACATGTATTAATATTTTGACAAAATTAGTATTTTGACGTACTTTACTATTAGCTTACATAGAAGTATTAGCCATATATTTTTAGATAGCTACAGAGTTTGGTTGTCTATCTGATCTAACTGGAAGAATCTTTTTTTTTTTTAAATTTAAAGATGAAAGGGGAATTTCATGAGCCATTCTATAATTAATAACATTCGAAAAATTACTCTGAGCTAGTGATTAAAAATATTCCTGTCATAAACTTATGAGATGGACTCTACTTTTCCTGTCGAATTTGTCTTCCAAACAGACAGTTGTTTGCATCATTTTTTAAGCTGTGAGATTTTGCCTTGTTCATCTGCTTGCTTGTTTTAGAGCAGTGGCTCTCAACTCTCTTGGGGGTTGACCATGCCTATCAAAGGGGCACCATATCAGATATCCTGCTTATGAGATATTTATATTACAATTCATAATGGTAGCAAAATTATAGATAGGAGGTAACAGTGAAAATAATTTTATTGTTGGGGGTCACCACAACATGAGGAACTGTGGTAAAAGACCTCAGTGTTAGGAAGGTTGAGAAGAGCTGTTTTAGAGTAACACTGTCTCATGTCCCATATTTACTTCTCTATGGTTCTCATCCTTATAATCCTCCTCTGTAAAAACTCGCTTTTTGCTTAAAGATTTTTAGCTTGGTAGAGATACTCCACAGCATTTGGTGATCTATTGAAGGCCTGCAGTTTCTGTCTCCTGGTTTCATTTATGCTTGGCAATGGAAACGTTCCATTATTAATTCTGAATGATCGCTAGGACTAAATAAAACAGACCACAAAACTGCTAGGTTCTCTACCTTCCATTAAGCCCTTAGGTGACATTCCTTAAATATCAAACTCCCTTTTCTCTTGTGAACAGCTGGAGAACTGGCCTTCTTCTGAAAGCAGGAGACAGATCCTGTAATTTCCAATATTGTTCAAATTTAATTTGAGCTACGTTTCCAACTAATGCTGTCATGTAGCTACTAATTCATGCTTTGTTAAAAGTGTGGCTTTTGCCAGAACACCAGAGGTGGTTACTACCTGCATTCTGTAATTTCCACCGTTGAGGTTCCATTCATAAATCCCTGTGACAAGTTCCAAACCCCAAACACTAACTGAGACAAACAAGGAAGAAAACAACGTATAGTACATTAGCCAATGTAGGGCATTTTAACACACCATTGCATTAGTGAGAAATATGAAAACGGTTTTGGAATATTTATTATACATGATTTTTTTCCCTCTTAAGCTGTCGGGGTCATTCTGTGAAAATTATAGGGGGAGATGTTAGATTTCTACCATTGGATTTAAGAATACAAAGGAAATGTTCAGTTCCAAAAATCTGGCTAGGTCTCTTTTGGTCTTGCTAAATGGAAATTAAAGATTGGCAAAGGGGCAGTTCCTTTAATATTTAAGGTTGTGAGTTCCAGAGGCTCACAGGCTGGGTTTCTAAACCCAGAAGTTTTTACCTATAACCCAATGAATTAGAGCTTTTGGCCCCAAGGTTTTTTTTTTTTTTTGGTTTTTCGAGGCAGGGTTTCTCTGTGTAGCCCTGGCTATCCTGGAACTCACTCTGTAGACCAGGCTAGCCTCAAACTCAGAAATCTGCCTGCCTCTGCCTCCCAAGCTCTGGGATTAAAGGCGTGCGCCACCACTGCCCGGCCGCCTCAAGTTTTGAAACTCAAAAATGAATGTCCTTAATGCTCATCCCACTGGCTTATTGCTATAGACTAAGAGTGCTGATGCACAATGGCTGGAGTTAGAGCTGAGCTTTAGGTATTGAAACACTGGTTCTTTAAGCTTTGTGGTTTCTCCATTGAGTCTCATGGAGGACCTATGGAGTCCTCACAGTTTCCGGACCCACCTGAAGCTATTTTCATAGTGTCTTATCTTTTGTGGTTTTGGTGTTTCCATACTGCTTGGCCTTGAAGTACTCTTTCGGTCCTTAACCTCATCAAATTCTGCCTTCACCACTCCTTGGGCCTTTCCACTCTTGGGCTATCTCCTCCAGTTTATATCTTTATGACTCCACAGGTGTGGGAGCCATGATGCTGAGTTTGCTACAGGTTGAAGCTCTGACTACCAGGCCCTTGGTTCCTGGGCTCTCTGGGAATCTTTAGTAGCTCTCAGCTTGTCTTAAGAGTTCAGGATCCTTCTGCCTGAAGTTGCGTTGTGGTTGAAAGTCTCAAGTTTTCCTTTGCTGTTGCAGTTTGGTTCTGAGAAAACCACCTGAGCCTACTCTCACTATAATGAACAAGTAGACCAAAGATCATTTCTTAGAACTGTCAGTGGGACCTACTGTATAACTCTGGGAGTAGTACCAAGAGGAGGAACTTCCAGACTAACCCCAGAAAGAGGCAAATGGTGTGCCTATATCACCAGGATCAGGCTGCTTGAGGCTCATGCTCCAACTGTAATTCAACCAATCACGTCTTTAGTATGTGCTTGGTTTCTAGTTCTGCCAAGACCTCACAGGTCTCACTCTGAAACCAGTTATAGGCTTTGCATAAAGACCAATTACAGGCCTCACAGAAAGCATAGGTAAACATTTTTTTTTTGTTTTGTATCTGGGTGAAATGCATTTCCTCCTAGACCTTGAAGAGGCTTAGCTCCAGGGATGGGAGGCCTCTGGAGAAGCTGCAGGTCATAACCGAGGTGTTGTGGTACCAGAGTAGGCTGCAATAAAGGTAACCAGAAAAAGGTTTCCTCAAGCAGAATTTTGTGGTTTCAGCAGTAGCCATGGTGGTGGTCTCCATGGGAAAGGGGTAATGTTTCCTCAAAGTGTCTGTGAAATGTTCAAAGCTCCCGAGTTGTAGCAATGTTAGTCCAGCACAGTTCTGAAAAACAGACTATTCAAGGCGCAAAACAACTGAGTACAAGAGAATGGTCTGACAGCTGTTAATCATTGACCCAGTCAACCTGGCTTCAGTAGCTTAGATTATTTGAAGGAACAGTGAGTAAAAAGAGGTTTTAATAAGAAAGTCCTATGATCAACATTAATATACTCAGCACTATTTGAAAATGCTTTTGAGTCCTTCTGCCTTGATTCTCGCTTCGACTGCATCACCAAAAAATATTTCTAGTTTTCCTTATAGCTGGAGTATTATTTTTTAAAACAAAATGTTCAGAACTTTCTTGTTTGTAACCATTTAATGATTCCTTAAGTAATATAGACATTTAGACATCCTTTGTTTTCAGTTCTATTTTTGTGTTCTGAACATTGGGTGATGTTGGGTTCCTGATACATCTCATGCTACTTCTTGTCCACCCTTGGGATATCATGTACCTCTTATGACAACTTCCTCACCTAAGAAACACAGCATACTTTGTCACATCACACATGACTCCTTTGAAGACTGAGGCCTACCCCTAAACTCTCAGTATCTATGACATCGTTAATACTCTTTTACAATCTAATAAATGATCCTCATATAGGACTTAAGGATATAACAATGTCTTCTTCAAGCTGTAGTCTCAGCACCATGTTCAGTGCTAAGCAAACAGCAGGTGTTCTGTAAATGTTTATTGAGGCAATGCATGGCTAGGTAAAGCTATTCCAGTATCCGAAATTATTGTTTTGTTCAGGAGAAATCATTTCTATGTTATTGTTTATCATTTTGATTTATTTCAAGGAGGTGTTGGGATCAGACCCATGGAAGCAAGTTAAGACTTCCACCACTGACTTAGGTCTTCAGTCTTTCAAATGAATCTTTCTAAGCAAAGAAGCAATGTGAGATAATTAACTAACTCACTCTTAGTGAGTTAATTTACTTTTAGCTCCTCAATGTAGCACATATTCAATTAAAACTAGTTAGCCTAGCACTAAGATAGGCTATAAAGATATATTTCCTGTCTGGAGGGGTGGTGCGGGTCTTTCATTTTAATCTCAGAACTCAGGAGGCAACTGTAGGTGGGTCTCTATGAGTTTGAGACCAGCCTGAACTATATAACAAATTCTAGACCATCTAAGGTTGCATAGTGAGAGCCTGCCTCACACAAAACAAAATGAAACATACATTACTTTACATTTTATGTAGTAGTAAAGTGACAAGATTGAGAAAAAACGAACTGAGCATTTAGTACTGGTTTTGTGGCTCACTAGAAAGCTATCACATGACACTGATTTTCTCATCGTTTAAAACAAAGCACAACACATGCTATTGACCTTTTATGAGTAGTAAAGCAATATGATATATATTAAAGTACCCTATAAGTCCAAAATGGTAATACTCCAAAAGGACTTTTTTTTATATTTGAGCATTTGATTTCTCAGTGGATGAGTCCAGAAGGGGAAGAGCCCAAAATTCAAATGAAGAATAAAGGAGAGAGATTAATTTGATTGGAAGGCCATTAATGGTAGCCAGAGAATATAGCTTTGGTGGTGGTACACATTAAAAGCAAAGAAGTGACTACAAATAAAATTTTGTTGATGAAATGACATGAATGGAAAATTTAATTCCCAATTTTTATGACAGATTATATGTCTAGTCTAAGATAAATCTTATAACAATTATATTGAAAATGACGTGAAGTTATAATGGCTCAGGCTTAGAGTTGGTAAAATATTCTGCATTCCATAAAGGTTATGAAATGCAGTTAAAGCAGTGGTTGTTAACCTGTGGGTCATATCATTTGGTCAATGACACTTCCACAGAGGTCATCTCAGACTATCAGAAAACACATATATTTACAATGAGAATCATAACAGTAGCAAAATTACAGTTATGAAATAGCAACTAAATTAATTTTATGGTTGTGAATCAGCACAGCATGAGGAAGTGTATTAAAAGATATCAGCATTAGGAAGGTTGAGAATCACTGGGTTAGAGACACACCTGATAGTCCATTTCTCTGCTTGATTCAATCTTCTGGGAATCCACTGAATAGTTCATATTATGTGTCTTAAAAAATCGAAAAGTATAGGTTCTTTAAGAGATGACTCAGTGGTTCAGAGTACTTACCAGCAGGAAAGCTGTATCCAGGACATCTCAAAGGACAGTTGCCTAAACTAGACCTCAAGCATGACAACACCAGGTGATATGCCAAAGGTGGGTAGGGAAGTTTTCACAGGGCTCACTCTGATATGGTATAAGAACTCCAGGTAACTGATGCTTGCTGTGAGAAGGGCAATCTGTCTTCTCTTTTATAAGTTGGCTAATCCCAGGGGATCAGCATTAATACATACAAACAATGATGATCTCATAAAGTTATATTTATAAACATATGCACATATATATGATATTAATTGAATAAGGAACGACGACTCTAAAAGGAAGTAGGAGGGATGCAGGGCGAGTTGGAAGAAGGAAGACAGGGAGAATGATGTGAATAAAATACTCACATGAGAGTCACAGCAAATAAATAATAAATGGGATAGAAAATCATGTTTGTTATTCTGTTGGATGATGGAAAATCATGTTTATTATTCTGTCAGAGGACCTGAATTCAGATTCCAACAGCCACATCAGGTGACTCACAACTGCCTGTCAGTCCTCCTCCAAAAATATGAAATACATGCATGAACGCACGCACACACATGCATACACCCATGAACATATGCAACCATCCACATATGCATGCACACATGCATGCACATAACTTTTTAAAAGAGAAAACTATCAATTAAACAGAATAACAGTTCAAGCTAGTATATCTAAATCTTGGTGCACTGGTCAAACTTGCATGGACTAATTTTGACTTGAATTCAAGATTTAGAGTTTATTTTCCAAACTATTCAACTTAGATTGGTACTCTTTTCTTGAGCCATTGAATCTCTACAGGTGTAAGCCAATTATTAAAGGAGAAGGCCATCTGTACAAACCTACCACTAGGCCCGGTTATTCCCCACTGAACATGCACCAATCACCTGGATCTTTTTTATATTTTCTGACCTCTTAGTTATCATTTGCCAATAATAAATACACTATGAGTAAGCTCTACTCAGTAGGAATAGTTCTTAAAAAGATGTCAACTATTACAAATTTCAGGGGGAATTATATTTTTGTATAGAATGTTATAATCACTACTAAAAAGGCAAAATATTTTGGGCAGGAGATAATGAACATAATACATTGGAATTCTACATCTTAATCCCTTTTTAATACACAGAAAGCATGGTTATTATCAAAGACT
Organism: Tokudaia tokunoshimensis; assembly: GCA_036184795.1. Lineage (NCBI taxonomy): Eukaryota > Metazoa > Chordata > Mammalia > Rodentia > Muridae > Tokudaia > Tokudaia tokunoshimensis. The sequence continues at coordinate 34,816,549 of BTHU01000007.1, forward strand.
CACCTGTGTCATGGTTTGCTTCTTTTGAATAAAGGCGCTGTTCAAGCTTATTATCGTATTATGTGAATGAATATTTAAACCATCTTAGAAGGTTAATCCATAATAATGTGCAAAACATCTTAAAATGGTCTTCTGCAAACAATTTAAAGTTACATTTTTTTTTGCAATGAAATCTTTTATTTTGTCCTTAGTGAAGATATTAAACAGTTGGCTGGCTAGTATGAAATAAACCTTAATAGAACTTAAACTTATGTTGAAATAAACCTGCAGTCTTTTGGCTGAGACAATAAATAAAGAGAAGGTGTTTTGAGGGGTGTATAAATTCCATGGGCATGGTTTGTGATATGGGAATAAGCACATCTCTGTTCTTTCCTGAACCATAAAAATTGATCAGTGGGAGACAGGTTGCTTTTTAACCCTGGAGTTACATATGACGTAAAAATTGGGTTTTAGATATATGGTATTACTTCAGTGTATTTGGACCAATCCATGAACTCAGAACTTTCATGGAGTAAAATTTGATACCTTTGAGGCATTTTGTGGAATTGTGCACCATCTTCCTCTCATCTTGGCTGAAATTACATTTGCTTGATTAGGTGAACAGAGGCCATATAAGGTATTAGAAATGGTAGTGTTCACTGAAAATTGACTCCATTGTGTTAGGAAAATGGTATTACATTTTAGTTTGGTACAAATAACCTTTGGAATTTGTTCATAATAGTTTTCTCAATAGTCAGTTTTCTGAGTCCTAGCTGATTTTGAAGGTATGCTTGTTTTCTGTGTGCTTCTGAGAAATGCTTACTGATTCCTGGACTTCTTGAGGTTCTACAGTGATGTGGAAGAATTAAAGGACAGAGGAGGTTGGTGCAAGTCCCTGAGGCACAACTATCCTTAGACTGTGCTGACTTAAATTCTATTGGCCTAGAATCAAGGTCTCCAAGCTTGTTTTCAGACACATTTAGGATGTTCCCTTAAGAGGAAAAAAAAAAGAGAGAATGCTTCTATATTTGTTTTCTTGGCAGAATGAGAGTGAATGATCAGCTCAAGGAGCCTTTAGCAGAGCTCAGGGTTACAAAGAGTCTGTTCATCCCTAAAAGAGGCCAATGAGAAAGGTAGGTGCTCATGGTGGTGGGTGGTTGCCAAGCTGTTTGTTTTGCTCTTCTCTCGAAGTGTATTCTTAAAACATTTAATTAGAAGAGAAGTATTTCATTATATCTATTTTTAAACCATTAAGAATAGAATTGGCTTCAAGCAGTACTCTAGCTTGCTTTGACTTTAAGCCAAAACAAAACAAATTATATACATATAATATACACATATACACACTATGCAAAGTGAAATAAGGCAAATGCAGAGGACTTTGGCATGAGTGTTCTTTTTGAACCAGTATGTGAGTCCAGACTCTTACAAAACTGCTTTGATTTTACATTGAAGCCATATCTTAATATCAGATAATGATAATAGCAAGATACTTGCCTTTTAGAAATAATATTCTTACTATGTTTTTGAGAACTTTATGTAATGTACGCTGATCATATACACAAAACCTCTCCCAACTCCTCTGAGATCTGTCTCTATATCTCTACACACCTGAACTCATATCTTCTTTTATTAAAGTCCGTCGTGTCCAATTTATGTTGCCAAATATTTTTGGGTCAGAGGACAACTCTTAGGAAATGGTAGACCTATCAGGTGTCATGTCCTCAGAAGCTATCACATGCAAATAACTTTTCAATTAAGGGTGGGAGATCATGAATACCTCCTCATCCCATGCTACAGTTTTGTTTGCCTTGAGCTTGCCTGGGTCTCCTGCATGTAGGTCTCTTACAACAACTATGAGTTTATATGTACATCTGCCTTGTTATGTCTGGAAAACTTCCTTCCCTGAATCTTACAACCTTTCTGCCCCATTTTTTGGGTTGAACCCTGAGTTCTGGGGGAAGGATGGTGGTATGGATATCCCATTTTGGATTGAATAACATACAGACACTTATTCTCTGCATGTTGACATTTCCAGGTCAGTTTCAACTTTATTTCTCCACATTCTTTGAGTCAAGTATGTGGCAGTATTCACTAATAGGGTATTACTCTCAAGTTCCAGGTGTAACCAAGAACAATGCCAGTAGCATTGGTGTAAAAGTGATACAAATGTTTTGAGAGTAACCAAACCGTTTCTAATTGGATTTAAGGTTTAGTCCACAAGATGGAAACCATACTTGGCACTACTATGAGAGCCAAGAAACAGTAGCTAAATAGACCCTGGTGGAGAAACTTCTACCGTTATTGTGCTAAATGGATATCATACTAAAGAAATTAGTGACTAACACTTTTACCCATAGATTAGTAACTTTCTTAACATTTACCTTTTGACAATGAGCAAATCTTATATGGCAACCTTCAAATGTTTTCTTAGCAGATTTTCACTGGCTTTACAAAAACAAACAAACAAACAAACAAACAAACAAACAACTATACTTAATGCTATGTAATCCTTTCTCCATTAGATTTTATATCTAGAATTTGAAAGACTCGATGTAAAAATATATATGCTTAGTGAAATGTTTGCAAATTACCAAGGAAGATTGGTCTAAGAATCACAGTTAAATACCTTGTGTTTAAAATAAATATGTGTTCCAAAGGATAAATTTTTATGATGAAACTATGACCCACAATACTGCCTGGTATTTTTCTAGATTTCTGATTTTTACTCGGGTTTATTGTTTCATTATATAACCTTCAGAAATGCTAGAAGGGAGTGGTTAGTCCGTCAATAAGCAACAATAACAGAATGCTTCTGTTTTTTTCATTTGCTTTGATATCTTTTAGTTAATTGTATTAGTTTTAATTTGTGTAATATCTCCAAGAAAATTCTGTCCTTAGATTTTATTATCCCTAAAAAGGGACTTTGTAGCTTTGGGTATGCCTTGCCATGATATCTTTGGCACTGAAGCCATAAAGAGGGGATGATGATTGTTTATCTTATCTTGCATACAGGAGTGCTTGTCAGTAGATGGGTACCTAAAATCATTCTGCCACAAATGAGAATAGTTAGAACATGATTGACATTTTGATCTCTAATATGTGGTCCTTTTATTATAGGGCATTCTCGTGCTCCAGTCTATTTCAAATTATACAGTGTGTGTGTGTGTGTGTGTGTGTGGGGGGTCTTTATACCACCTATGTGGCCCTGAGACTCAGCTTCTATGAGTCTCTGTAAGTGTCTATGAAACAGAAAGGTCAGTGCCCGCCTTCATGTGAGATTTGTATGCCACTTTGATAGGCTGTCTGCTGTTATGACTAGTACAATCCAGGCTTAATTTTCCTGCTCCCTCCATTTTAACACAGAAGTCTCATGGTCCATTGGTCCACAGAAGGGCAAAAATATCTCAGTCCTTGTAGGGTGTTGGAAAATACTGAGAGGTCTTTCACTCTTCTTGTACCCACCTTGTAAGTACTTCTGTTGGGTTGTTGTATGTGCTAACTCTTGTCTCTGTCTGCAGTGGTCTCTATTTGTGGATTTTCAGAACACTCTCCACCCAATTGACCAGGAAGCTAACAACATGAAGCTTTGTTTTCTAGCTTTTTCTCCCTGTGTTTTCAGAGAGTGTTGGGTGAACTTAACAAACAGACCTCATTTCTGGTTGAAGTAAAAGCAGTCAACGATCATGCTGAATACCAGAATGAGGATGGAGAGTTTGCATTACAGCTGAGCTGAGAAGGGACTAACACTCTCTTTAATTCATCACACATGCCTATGGGGATCACTGCTCTGTTCTATAGGGAATTCCAAAAGAAACAGAATCCTGCACAGCTGCAGAGAGTATTTGAATCATGCACTGAATACTAACCAAACTAATATAACATTCTAACCTCAATAGCTAATCAAAAGGCATAATTAAACAAAGAAGACTGATTATGGTCCTGTGAGGAATGCAATCAGTTCCTCAGGGGGCCTTTGCAGATCCCTAAAGAACCCTTTATATTTTTTTTCCTATCACATATGATAACTAATATCTTCTAGTTACATGTTCTACTAGTTGGTTAGCAGCTGTTCCTTCTGATGGGCAAAGATCCTGTTTATTGTTTACTGCTGTGTCCTTAGCGCCTTGTGTTATACACAACCTTGTCTTTCCTAATTCAAAAATAAAAAAAAAGAGGACTTGTTAGCCATTTTTTTTTAAATCAGCTGACATGCTTGCTTTTTCTGTGAGACTCAAAAGGAAAAGATTTGGAAACAAGTCAGGTATAATTAATGAGAAGTCCATTGAACTACCTTAATATCCAAGTCAGGAAGTCATTAGGATTGACGGTGGAGACCTGTAGTGTTAGAAATTAGGGGGCGGTGGATTAACACCTGGAAACATTATTAATGGAAAAGAGGAAAAATAGGTCATTGAATTAGTCTTGCCATCTCAGGCCATGTGGACAAGAAGGGGCTGGAGAGGTCGCTGGAAGAAGTCGAAGGCAGATACTGTAGAGAGGGCTGTTTCGAGTGCATGGCCTACATTAATACATAATACATAAATGCAGAGAGCCACTAAAGGAGATGCAATGTAGCATCCATTAGTGTCTTAAAATGTTTAGATTGAGTGTTTTTCAGCTTAGTGTTCCAAGCTAGTGTTTAAGGAGAAAATATTTGGCTAATCCAAAGGAAGTGAAATATTGTGAACTGCTAAGAATTCTAAGTATAACCCCAAAGCCTTCTGAATAGACATGTTGAATCCCGACTCTCCAATTCTGTGGACGAGCCACTGTCTTGTTTGGCAGAGTAATTAATAGCCAGATGTCTCGGGGTGTTGTGCAAGAGTCTCTGATTTTTGCCAGTCTTTCATCAACTGTGTCAGGAGTGAGACACCCTTTTAAGGGTGTTGGCTGCATTTGTGGTCTTAACACATGCGGCTTCCGATGCTCCCAAGAGTGATTGGTCCCTAGGACTTGGGGGGGGTGGGGAATCATGTGGATTCATTCCAAATCCATAAACAACTGGCAGGACTAAGGGAAGTGCATTATAGAGAGGAGCTCTTCCTTGCATCCCTGGCTGTAAATCTGGCTGGATGGAGAGGATCCCCCAGGAGAAGCAGGGGTTACACTTTCTGGTAGAAAGCCAGGCAGGAGGCTGTCTGCCAAGTCTCATCCACCAGTACACCCAGGAAACTGTGGTCCCTGATGTAGCAGCATGAATCAATTGTGAGTGTTGACAGCACACTGCTGCCATGTTGGAGCATCCCAGCGACGATTAAAGTGATGGAGTGTTTGCGGACAATGGGAGTGACTTGTTCTGCATGCCCCTTTAGTGCAGATGACTAGAATTATTAAGCTAAAGCTTTTGGGAGGCTTAGCCTTGTCTTTTATTCATTCTGTACTTATTATACTTACATTCCTGTCTTCGGTTGATTCCAAGTGAGACAGAGAAGATAGCCTGTGAGTCTCTAAAAGCTTTCCACAGAGTATGCTAACAGTTTGATTCATCTCTTGCCCGATTTGTCTTCCAGTTGTATGGTCAAGACAACCAGAGCACATTCTTCATGCATTTCTATGGTTAATCTGATTTTTTTTGGACTAAAATCTAATGAGGTGTTACTGCTTTAAATGCCTTACAAACTATTATACATTGCTTTACTTATCAACAACAGAAGAATCTTCATAAAGTTTTACATGCATATAAGCATACTGAGAATGTTTGGATGCAGAAAACTCCAAAGTAGCAGAGTTGCCTATCTCAAAGTCTGTTTTCTTTGGCATTGGGTAGCTTCCTGGGGGAAAGGGTGAGCTTACAAGTGTAAGAAACATGGGGTCAGACAAACCTCACAATCCAAGAGCCAGAAAGATGTCTTCAAGGTCTGATCTGGTATCCCAGGTATTTGCTGAGATTTTTGTTTGTTTTGCTCTTTTGTTCTTGTTTTTTTGTTAAGTTGCCAACTTCCCTGAACCCATTTGCCTGTTGGGGATAATTATTATGATAATGTTACACATAGGGTTATGTTGAGGAATATGTGAGACATTGAGTTGGAAAATACTGTACAATAAACAGTAAAATATAATGTTATTTATGTTTAGCTGAACTTTGTGTCCACCAGAGATGGAGAATTTTTCTAGCAGTGACCAGGTTCTGTCAAAATGACCTCTTGATGAGAACTTAAATTTTGAAAGGTGTGTGTATATGTGTGTGTGTGTGTGTGTGTGTGTGTGTGTGTTCTTGTGCTATGGGGTACATGTGAAATAGGACAATTTTGTGGAGCTGATTTTTTTTCCAGTTCCTGTGGGTTCCTGGTCCAGTTCCGGTTACCAAGCTCCGGAGGCAGCAAGCGCTTTATCCGCTGATTCGTCTTTCAGTCTCTGACTTCCTTCTAAATTCCTCCGGAGCTCCAAGTGGGACAGAATGGAGCCCTTCCTTTTGACCACACTGCTATCTAACACATAGCCTTCCTTGACTTATTCCTACATTCTGTTTTTTCCCAGTATATCCAAACTACTCTTCCTTTGCTCCTTGACTGTGTTTCAGGTCTCCCCTAACCTCCTGCTTAAACGATTTGTTTTTCCTCTTGATTTTCACAGTCAATGGTCTGTCTTAGGGAGGTCTTTCAGGGTTACCTCTTTCTCTGAATCCCTTATATTACCTGGCCACAGGCCACATCATCTATAGCTAAAGTTATTTTACTTATTTTTTTGTTTGTTTGTTTCTTCTCTCATTACCCAACTGTTCCCACCAGAAGTTAGAAATTCCATAGTAACAAGGTAGACCTTGGAAGTTTGGCACATTGTAGGTTATTCAGTCATGGTACTCAGTAAATGACCATTCATTATGTAATTGAAAGGTCTGGATGAAATCACTTGCCCTCTGGAAACTTGTTTTGTTGGTCTAATATCTGCTTGATAAAAATCCTAGGGGTCTCAGTGAAGCTTTCTAAAAGTCTATTTAACTTTTAAGGACTTAATACTGACTGTGAGATAGCCATCTCACGGACACATCTGTTTTTGAATATGTTAATCACTATGCGTCCTCTTTTGGTTGCAAAATTGAAGTGCCAGTCATTTGGATGCTGAAGCTTTGTATCTCTAAATTGTAGCACACACTGTTAAAAACACTTTACCATATCAACTCAACATCTCCATTAAAAAAAATTGACAGGGAACATCTTCTAATTTCCAGTGTTTATAGATTACTATCTGTGTAAAGGACATGTAGAGGGCATTGCTATCCATTATGTGGCTCTGTTGTCCTCTCGGGTTTATCTCTCCGGGGTAAGCAATTCTCATTATTTAGCTTGTTCCCATGGATTAGTAATTTATGTTTAAAAAAATCAATATCCTGAATATTGCAGCATCACCTTTGTTAAGGAATAATGATGGATAATAATTTGGATGCAGGAAAATTGCATCTGACTTTAGAAATCATTTGGATTCTGCCAGTTTACCCCAAGGTCCTAACAATGGCTACAAAAAAAAAAAGTCACTGTTCTATTCTTTTCTGAGGACAAGTTGTTATATTCATTGTCATTTGGTGGTTGTCATCCAGATCCTAAAAGCAATACCGGGCCTTCCTGTTGACAGTGCAGTTTCTATTTTTCTCCTTTGTATATTCAAAAATGAATAGACACATGGATTCAAAAGAAAACCTTCTTCGAGCACCACAAAGCCCAAGAAACACAAAGCCTCAAAACCTAGAAACTTCTCAGTGTATGAAGACAAATGTGTAATTAAATCTGGAAGTCCTTCCTTTCTTTTTTGTTTTCTCTTCTGAAAAAAATAAAAGTAACAGCAATGCAAAAAGAAAAAAAAAAGCCAATTACTGGCAATTACTGGTTTAATGAGAGTCAGGGAGTAGCTGTGCCCAAAAACAAAAGAAAAAGAAAAGTGTCGCTGTGTGAATGGGATTGGAGAAAAATCAGAAAAGGAAGTGGTTTTCAAATCTAGCCTAGAAATTATAGCTATGATAGATGGTTCTCCACTTCTTCAAAGCTATACAGTTAAGGCAAGCTTTAACCATCTATTCTAACTATGAATTAGACAGTAAGTTGTACCAACCACTTGTTGCATGTGCTTGTCTGGTGGGTGTACAGTTATTATCTTCTAAGGACAATGGGTTCAGGGGTGTGGACTGAGTGCAGGGCAGAGGATTAGGGTTGGAGTCTTTTGAGTGGCTCACTGTTCTTGTATCACCATTTTGTATGATTTTCAAGTGATTTTCTGTTATCTAGAAGTCTGAATTTCAAGCTAGAATATTAAATATCATCATTTATTGTTTATTCCCACTGTTCTTACTTGCCATTTAAAATGCTGCCGTATTTATCTTGATAGTGGTGCTCTCTCTCTCTCTCTCTCTCTCTCTCTCTCTCTCTATATACATATATATATATATATATATATATATATATATATATTTGAATTGACAAAGAAAAGTATGTGACTTAAGGAAGAAATGATTTCTAGAAGTCTGCTTTAATTTTAGAATGTACTGGTTCTTTTGGTCATTCTATTATGGTTTTTATATAAAGTGATTCCAATCACATCCCTAGCTCTAGGAGGGAGCTCTCTTTTGGTAATGCAGGAGGCAGAGTGTGACAGCTATCCTTCAGTTGCCTTCAGACATTTCATTGAACAAGGGCATGGAGATTCTGCAGACAGCTTTGGAGTTTGCTTCTCGGTGACCCTGACACAGAAGTTCTGAACTGTATTGGATGCCTCTGTGAAGTTACAGTGTCCTACACTTTGGCTTCTGCAAAATACACACAATATTTTTATGTGGACAGATGGAGTTTGACGGGCTCCTCCTAGAATCCTATTGCTTCTAGTTACCTAACGTACTAGGTTTTCTGACACAGTGGGTCTCTGTACCACGTCAGGCCCATCAGGGAACACAAAAGAAAGTACCTTGTAGCTGTTGCTTTAAAGGAACATATCAATTTCCATGGGAAGCTTAAATAAATGATCCAAAGCAGAGAGTACAAGGGATAATTTGGAATCTGCAAAATATTATACTTACATTCATTGCATATCTGTGGAGGATAGTCAGAATTCTCATCAGATTTTTAAATAATTTTGCTTAGAAGTGATAAAAACTCACAAAAGCAGAGAAGTGATCAGTTATCCATCTATATAATTCTGATCCAAGAGGATAATGTGTTCAGAGGAGAAGTGTCATTATGACCCAAGCTAGTTAGGACAAACTGTGGCAACTGGGCCTTGAAGAAAAGGAAAAGTAGAATAGAATTCCAGGAAGAATTCTCAGTCTTGTGGGGGAACACATGGAACAAATGCCTTTCTTTGTGTTTAGAAGCATACATTTGTAAATGAATGGCGAATGGGGAGATAAGTCAGACTTCAGGTGCTTGTGCAAGCATGAGGACATGAGGGATTCATCAGAACCCAAGAGCCAGGTATGATGTGTGCACTTGTAGTCCCAGGGCTGGGGACAAAGCGCTAACCAGCCAGTGAGGACCAGGCCAGTGAGGTACTTTTTCTCACAAAACAAGGTGGAAAATTCCTGTGGAATGACACTTGTGGTTGTCTCTTATCTATATACATCACACACACACACACACACACACACACACACACACACACAGAGAGAGAGAGAGAGAGAGAGAGAGAGAGAGAGAGAGAGAGAGAGAGAGAGAGAAATTAAAACAAAAACCTTTAAAATAATAGGCTTTTTAAGTAAATTGTCTTATTAAGATGGAACAATTGATTCAGTTGATTTTAAAAGTCTCTTTTCTTTTTTTTTTTTAAGATTTATTTATTTGTTGTATGTAAGTCCACTGTAGTTGTCTTCAGACACTCCAGAAGATGGGTCAAATCTCATTACAGATGGTTGTGAGCCACCACGTGGTTGTTGGGATTTGAACTCAGAACCTTCAGAAGAGCAATCGGTGCTCTTAACCACTCCAACCCAAAACTCTCTTTTCTAGAAAGACTTTAAATGGCTAGAGAGCAATGTTTTCACATTTACACACAGTCATGATGCAGACCAGAGACGGGACAAGCATTCAGTTAAAGACATATCCGAGACTAAACTTGAGCGCACGAAGAGAGCAGGAAGGCAGACCTTTCCTTCATCCCTGTTGTATCACCTTGTAAGGAGGGTGTCTGAGATTAACCACAGCTTCCCATTCATTTTGGGCAGGCAGTATCCTTAGCCACTACCAACTCCATTTGGAGAGAAGTTGGATGACATTTTGAACAGCTGGTATGGTGGCCGTGTATGTTAACTATTCAGGCCCAAATGTGTTGATATGAATATTTTGACTAATGTCACTTCACTATTTATAAATTGCTTAAATTTGTCGAATGTTAGATACCTTCATGTATGTGTGTTCACACTGGACACTCCAGATGTTAAGACATTGAGAAATGTCTTTTCCCAAACACCAGAGTTTTTTTTTTTTCTTCTTTAAAAGTTATTTCAAAACCTTCATTCTAAGGCATAGTGGTAACATAAAATAGAATAAGATAAAAACAAAACTAAAACGAATATTTCAGAGTTGTAGAGGACAAAGAAACAGAAGGAAAAGAGCCTGAGAAAAGGTACAAGAATCAAGACGCCCATTCATCAGGAATTCCATAAAGACAGTATGTATTCAGAGACATGGTGGAGACCCATGTGCGCCCTGTTCACGCTGCTTCAGTCTCTGAATTCATGGGGGCTTTAACTTTGATCATGTTCATTTCAAGACTCTTGCCCTCTTGGTATCCTCCATCCTCTCTGGATCTTACTCTCCTTTTGCCTGCTCTTCTGAGGGGTTCCCTGAGCCACAAACGGAAAGATTTGATGGAGACATCCCATGTAGGGATGAGTGTCCCAAGATCTCTAACTCTCTGCTTAATGACTGACCATGGATTTCTGTATTTGTTATAAAAAGAAGCTTATCTAATGATGGTTGAGCAAGGCACTGATCTATAAGTAGAACAGAAAGTCATTTGTACTCAATTATTTTGCAGCTTTTTTCCCTCCTCCTCTTCCTCCTCCTCCTCCTCCACCTCCTCCTCCTCCTCTTCTTTCACCTCCCCTTCCTCCTCCTACTTGTTCTTTTTTTAGAACAGAAGATTTTGGTTTTTCCATAGGTCCTTGAGCTATCTAGACTCTGGTTCTTGGTCACACAAACAGTGAAACATGTGTGTTCCATATCATGGAGTGAGCCTTCAATCAAATCAGATGTTGGGTAGTTGTTTTGACAGACTTTGTGCTACTGTCAAACTAGTATATCTTGCAGTTAGGGCAGAATTGTAGAGCAAAGGATTTGGTAGAGGTTTGGTGCTTACATTTCTCTCTTTGTAGCGTGCAGAGAACCTTCATGTACCAAAGATGCTAGTATGCAGGAGTAAAGGCTCTGTGTTGGCATCCTCTCTCCTTCTCCACGTTCAGTGAGTTGTGTGGGTGCTGTCTTAAGCAATGGGGCCTTGCAATCAGTTCATGAAGGGCAATCTCCAATCTGGGTAGTTTGGAGATTCCCGTGGGACCCCTTTTGCCAACAACTCCATCCTGGTACTCGAAGGTTCATTTGGTGACAAGAGATGCCCAGTTGGGACTCTGTTTTCTCCATTATTTGGCAATTTTATTTAGAGTACTTTCATATATATACATATGTCAGAAGCTTCTACCATATTTTTCTTTTTTACTACCCTTCAAATGGCCTCTAATTTTAGCTATCTTTCCCCATATTCCCTTCCCTTATCCCCCTCTTTCCTTCCTTTCCCCTCGTATCATCCTGTTCCAGTTCCCTATCCATCCATAAGTATCCATTCTATTATTATTCTTAATCTCAGAGCTTCTTTTGTAATGTTTCGAAAGAGTTTTTGAATTTTTATGAATGAAAATGTCAAACGTTTATAACTTTCAATGGAAACTCATACTTTATAGACAGCAATGACTATTAATATTATAGTATTAATTCATTTAAAAGGGAATGAATCAGAATTGCTTTGTAGAGTGGACATTTCTTAGTATGAATGCATTGATGTATCTAATTTTATTCCTTTAGAACCTTTCCTACCAAGAAATATATACTAAAGAAAATGCAGCATGTATTAGTATTAGTTTGCTAAGGAAAGAAAACTGATCAAATATGTGTGTGTGTATGTATGTGTGTGTGTGTGTCTCAAAATTAACCTTCTCACAGTAATAGTCTTCTTAAGTGGTGACCACCACACTCATGAAAATGGATGAACTATACAAGGGATGGTAGGGAGTCTTACAGTGGATCATCACTGTAAAGGCAAATCAACTTTAGAAAAATAAGGAATGGGCATGCCATATTATTGGATAAAAATAATTTGCAGAGAATTGCATAGGTTCTAATGTGCAAGTTTAAGGGGTTTAAGAGAATGCTCCATGGTTAAGAGCCCTATCTCTTCTTTCAGAGGACCTGGGTTGGGTTACAGGCACCAATACAAAGGGTCCCAACTGTCTGTAACTCCAGTTCTAGGCCCTGCCCCCTCCCCCCCAAGTTTCCTCTGGCCTCGGAGGGTACCATATATAGAATCAGTATACAAATATAATACCCAAGCAAAACATACACAGAGAATAAGACAATATCCACGTGTAAACATTTAGAAAGTAAGAAAATAGCAAGTGGCCACTGTTGCTGCTGCAAGGCTAAGGGATGGTGGATGACTCAAGGTCATGTGTGGCTCCTAGGCAGACTTTTTCTTTCAGTGATTTATGGATTTTATATATGTAGCACAGTTTGTGAGTAAAGAGAATTCATAATTAGAGCATCATACTTGGTAGCTTATTCATTGATCCTTCATATGGACATATCTGTGTTCTTTGCAGAGCCCATGGACTGACGCTTTCTTTCTGTGTATTTTTTTTCCTTTCCTCTTAGAACTTCAGTCCGTCTCGACAGGCACATGGCAACTTCTCACAGAGTTTCCTTTAAGAGGAACTCCTAGATTAACTCTCAGAATCTTTGCACATCCAGCGGTATCTACCTCTTATTTTCCCACGTAGCAAGTGATACCTGGATATAGTTTATATATAACCATATTTATGCTTATATTAATATGTAATATATTGAGATAAGGTTTCATGTAGCCCAGGATGAACTCACAATATATCCAGGAGAATGACTCTAAATTCAGATACTCTGTATTCTACCTTCCTAATGCTGGGAATACAAGCATGTACCACCAGGCCTGTCTTATGTGGTTCTAGGAGTTCATGCATGCTAGAGAGTTCTCTGCTCAATATCCATCTCCTTAGCCCTGGGTGTAAGTTCTTAATCACAATCATCCCTCAATGGTCTCTGGTATCTCAGGCATTTTTAAATGCTACTTGAGTCTTTTAAAGAATTCACCTCATCTTGGAAATTCAGAAAGTTTATTCAGGATATTCTTTTCCTACAATTAGTCTTTCCTAGGACAGGATAAACCCTTTCAATCTGCAACTCAAGGGTTTCCTCAGTTCAGAAAATGTTTGGTCTATTGTTGGCTTGATTATTCCCTCTTTCCATCTGTTCATTTTCTTTCATCTGAAATTCTCATTATTTGCATATCAAACCTCCTGTATTTTCCTTTAGAATAAACTTTTCTCTTGCAGCCTTTTGCATCTTATTTATTCTTTCTTGTATTCTGAGGCATTCCTTCCCATAGATCTTTGCTAAACTCTTCAAAATTTTTAATCCAGCTTTTCATTTTTCTCTCATGTGTTTCAAAAACGCTAGTTAAAAAGGCTGCATAAAGTCTTTAAATGTTTTTCTTGTTCTTAATTAGTTCATGTTATTGTTAGACTTTTTTTAATGAAGTATTTAAAACAAAACCTCTCATCTTCATCTATATGTTGCTGGATTTCCTTGTGTGTTTGTAGGCATTGGGGCAAGGTTTCAATAGCGTTTTTATTTCTTTCAGCCTGCGGAGGACTTGAGATTTGAGAAGGCAACATGGAATAATTTCTCATATGTTTGCGTGTCTGCCTGGACTCAATGAAACCCCATGCAGGCATAGTTTCAGATTTAGTGGTAATGTAGCCCCTATTATAGCTCTTTTATATGCTTGTGAATACTACTAAGTATGAGATCCCCAAAATAGCTCAAGGCCTTGAAGAAGAAAGTTATCTACTAGAGCAACATGATCCAAATAATAACTCTACGCAAATGGTTTCTTGATACCCATAGTATCCTTCCATAGTATCTTGAAGAGCAGAACATGAAAGATGATGGTAGAGACATTAGGTCCAGGGACAAGGCATGTGGTCTCCCTAGAAACATCCAAGGTTTTCTATTAGATGATGATAAGTCATATATTGAAAGATATGTTGCTTTTATTATGTGATAAAAGATAACCTTCCATAGTTATATTAGTGAATTAATATTTTGTTCATTATATTAATGAAGTAATATATTAACAAATAAACATATATACACAAATGAAGTTATATTAATGAATGAAGCTTTGATAAAAGAGAACCTTCCACAGTTATATTAATGAATGAATATGATTTTGATTTGGCTAGATTATTAACTTTGTACTTTTTCTAGTATGTAATTGCATTAATTCCCAGTTCACTTGAGTTTGGTTATAGGGAAATTGTGACAGTTGCTATCACATACCACCTTTCCCTCCTAGACATATATAAAATGCAATTTCAAAGAAATTAGGTTGTTTTGTTATGCAATAGTTTACATCTCACCTGTATGTCTTTAAAAATATTTAAATTCTTCCCAATGAAACCAGGTTAGTCCTAAAACACAACAGTAATTCATAAAAACACATTTCCTCTTTTGTGTTAAAATGGATTAAAGCAAATGAAAATCCATTTATAAGAAGCTTTGAGGGGTTAGGGATAGAAAGCAGGAATTGATGGGTTAATAAAATCAGCTGCTGTCTGGAAGGGACAGTGGCAGTGGGAAACTTAGTCACAGTCTTAGCTCTGAAAGCAGTTTTCAAATAATTCCTTTTAAGATGGATGCTTAAAAAAATACCATCACTTGAACTGATCTAGGGACTCTAGGGAGTTACATGGAGGAATGCAGCAAGTCTCCTTTCTTTGTCCGTCAAAAGAAGCTCCAATTCACTCACCATGGAAAAGAACAATACATAGATGTGCAATAATCAACGTAATTTTCTGAAACTATAATTCGAACAAAATCACAATCACCACTTTCTCCTTTCCTCTATTTCCTAACTATAATTTTCTCTTAAAGTCCTCCCTGTAGGTAACATGTTAAGAATTTAAGCATTAGGAAATGTAGAATGGCTAAACAATGGTCTCAGATATTTTGGGACCTATTAATAACTTTGAGGCAGAGGACAAATTCATCATCACAATGACAATGGGAACAGTCATAACTGCGGCTGTGTGGCTCTGCCTTGTTTTGGAGCCCAGTTGAATACTTTATGGATGCCACCATGTTTTCCAACAGCCATATAAGACAAGTACTGACACTCTAAATCAGATATTTTTGTTCAAGGTTGTGGAGAAACAAAAGGTCAGAGAGGGGAAGTAGCTTTCTGAAGGTCACGTTAGTGATTGCACGTTTCTTATTTAAACCTTTACCGATCAGTCCAAAATATCCATGATGGTAGTTAACTTTTAATACATATTTATCATCGGAGCGTCATTTTGGAGGAGTAGAAAAATGACATCATACTTTGTTCCATTTCCTCAAAAAGCATTTATAGATTCAATCCATCTTCTTTGTAAATATCTGTTGAAGTGATGTGCCCAACTCCTGAAAGAGAGGAGCCCAAGGATGAATCTGGTGACTTTTACTTTTAAATCTCAATGATTGTTTCCTTCAATTTTGATTGTACTTTATCTTTTGGGATGTGAATACTGAAGCTAAATGCTACTCAAGATTCAGCTTGCTACTTTCAGGAAATAAGAGAGTCTGGAGGGCTCTTCAGTTTAATATGCATCAGGTAGAAGTAATTGTTGTGCTTCTCTTCCTGAATATTTCAGAAAGGGTAAGATTAATGACTCAGGGGCTAGTTGTCTCTGTTTGCTCTTTCAGATTGCTCAAAACATCACATATTTGGGGCTTGTCATCACCAAATTCCTCTTACCCTTCTGAGTTTTAAGCCCAAAAGTTGTAGCTATATTGCTTAAAAGTATTTGCAAGAAATATATTCAGATCAATAGGTATATGTCATGCTTTTCTTCTGGACTTCAACTGAAACAATCTGCTACAATGGTTTGAGACTGATGGCTCTTGTCATTAATCTTAGAGACCACTTTCCCTTTCAAACAGAAGTTAGCAAAATAAATTAGAGATTTCAATCACTGAACAGAATATAAAACTTAGTAAGACTGTCACCACTTCAATGATATTTGACTTTATAATTAGTTATACATTTATTATGAAGAGTAATTATTCTCTACTCTCAACTGTCATTCATTTTGTTTGCTCTTAATCAAACAAAAATAAATCACTTTAAATTTGCTGACAGAAAATGGAGCCGTATCTAACAATTATGTCTCATGTGCACGTGAGTGCATGCACACACACACACACACACACACACACACACACACACACACACATTTGATTAATGGTCAGTTTCTCTAAATAGCACATGCAGAGTTTGAAAAGTGAAATACGTGACTGTGCTGCTCCTGCTGATATCAGCTTTTTGCATGGTAACATAGGGCTTTCTAATACTTTAAGGAACATTAAGACCCAATAACTGTACTAGCCTTGTCTGTTACACAATTCATGTTCAGTGTCTGTAGTAGGATTGTTTGGACATCATTCATTTCCTTTCCTGCCTTATTGAGGAAATGGTATCAATTTGAAGGAAACCCACATTTCCTTCCACCTCCTTTGCACCTGCCTTTCACATCCTTATCATTACCTCGGGTTCCTCTGAAAGAGCCCATACCTCTTTATTCCACAGTGACAGGACACCTCTCTAGCAATTCTGCCTTCTATCCTGGTAGTTGTTCCTTTCTCACCCTGTGAATAATTCTCATGAGCCCAGGAACAACACACTGTATTTTCTTCTCTCCTCTTCCTTATTTCTCTGTTCTCTTTTATTGGAAATCTACCCCTAAGCATTTGTCCACCCCCTTACCCCTTTGCTAGTTCCTGTCTTCCTGGTCTTGCTTGCCTGGCCCCTCTCAGGCTTTCAGCTCCTAGTTTCACTGAGGGGGGCTCTTTTCATGCTTTGGTCACCAACACCTGCTGAAGCTGAGACTACACCATGATGCAGTCCCAGCACTGACCTATACCAACTATGTATGTATAAGCTATGATGTAGCTGGAGATTGCATTCTGCCTGAAATATCCTTCCATCCAGCATCTCCTTTTTCTTCTGTCTGCTTCCTTTCCATTTCATCTGCTGCGCTTTCCTCTTCAGTATCTCGATGATTGGTTCAGGGGCTTAGTTCTCACTGCCCTTTTCTCAACATCGCTTCTTCCGCTACTCCTCAACCTGTCTCTGACCCCACCCCAAGGAGTTCTCCATTCTAAGGAGCCTGAATTCCATCTCTGTACACCTTAGACCCCTCTTCCGCCAACTCAGGATTTGTTTATTTGCCTTTGATGTTTTTCTACCCAATCACAGGCTAAGCATGTTTTCCACTGATCTCCTGCTAGTCTCCAAAAGACTTCAGCATCTCAATATACAGCAACTCCATCCTGTTTTGAGAGGAACAAACTTTGAAATCAAGTTCATTGCTTCTTTATTTTTCTCCTGTTCCTTAGTACCTGGGAAATGATGCTTTTCCCTCTTTCTGCCTTATTGTTATATGAGGACCAGTGCTCATCTCTTTGTCAACAGCAGTCTTCTAATGACGCTCAGAGACTTCGCTTTTCCCCTTTAGACCTTTTGTCTTCTTTGTGAGGTAGAGTAGCCTGTATCCAAGACTTCACAGGAACTCACTCTGTATCTGAGCATAACCTTGAACTCTTGTGGTGTGCACTATAATGACTGGTTCATGTGGTTCTGGGTACTAAATCTAGGGCAGTGAACATGCTAAGGAAGAGGTCTGTCTCTGTGCCACATTCTAGCCCCGAGGCTAGTTGCATCTTAGCGTCAGAGAGGTGAAAGTTTGGCTCCGTGCTTCACAGTTGTTTCGAGGCGAAAGCTCTCACAGCAGAAGCCAATCAGCTGACTTTGCCTTCTGACTCTACCATTTGCATGAAGTATTTATTGCCCTTGGTGATAACATCTGCATCCCCCCCTTTAGTCTATTCTTATGAAAACAGCTCACTGTTACCAATCCAGAAGTTGTTTCCTATTATTTTCCAAGTAGGAGCTAAAGTACTTTCATTGTGTGTGTGTGTGTGTGTGTGTGTGTGTGTCCGTCCAGACCCTTGTGTCTCTCCGCTGCTTTGTTCCTGCTACTGCTGGTATGTTGACCTTTCTGGTATTAGTCATATATGTTAAGCATATATGTTAAGCATATATGTTAAGCATTCTTTAGCCTCTGGGCTTTTGTACTTGACACACTTTGCTAGCATGTCCTATGATATTTGCACCTTTACAGCCCCGTCTCCCTCCATCCTCTTCTTAAAGGCTATCTGTGCTGCAACAAAGGTATTCAAAACAGTAAATTGTCATTCTTCGTGTATCCAGCCATTCCTATTTTGCTCATCATTTCTTCTTCCCCTTGAATGACTGATATCTTTTTTTTGTACATTTCTACATTTTTAAAAAAGATTTATTTATTTATTATATGTAAGTACACTTGGAGCTGTCTTCAGACACTCCAGAAGAGGGTGTTAGATCTTGTTACAGATGGTTGTGAGCCACCATGTGGTTGCTGAGAGTTGAACTCAGGACCTTCGGAAGAGCAGTCAGTGTTCTTAACCAATGAACTATCTCTCCAGGCTACATTTCTACTTTTTAACTGTAAGATTCTAGGTGTATATTAAAAGGATCTATGTTTTTATAGGTTTTTGATCTGTTTTACTAACTGTTCCTCTGTTATCTGTGGTAACAATGACAGATTAGGAATTATTTCTTTTTTTTATTAGATATATTCTTTATTTACATTTCAAATGATTTCCCTCTTACTGGATCCCCCCCCCTCCAAAAGTCCCATATGCCCTCTTCCCTCCCCCTGCTCCCCAACCAACCCACTCCTGCCTCCCCTTCCTGGCATTCCCCTACACTGCTGCATTGAGCTCTTCCAGGACCAGGGGCCTTTCCTTCTTTCTTCTTGGGAATCATTTGATATGTGAATTGTTTCTTGGGTATTCCAAGCTTCTGGGCTAATATCCTCTTTTCAGTGAGTGCATATCATGTGTGATTTTTTTGTGAATGGGTCACCTCACTCAGTATGACATTCTCCAGTTCCACCCACTTGCCTAAGAATTTCATGAATTCATTGTTTTTAATAGCTGAGTAGTATTCCATTATGTAAATATACCACATTTTCTCTATCCATTCCACCGTTGAGGGACATTTGGGTTCTTTCCAGCTTCTGGCTATTATAAATAAGGCTGCTATGAACATAGTGGAGCATGTGTCCTTATTGCATGCTGGAGGATCCTCTGGGTATATGCCCAGGAGTGGTATAGCTGGGTCCTCCAGTATCTTGCATATCATAAATATTAGCATCTTTTGCTTCTTTCTGACTTTAGCACCAACACAACTTTCTTCAAGTGAGGAAGTTTCATACTGTTTGATACTTTCCTGTGTCAAGAACCTAGGTTAGAGTCAGAAAGGTATTTGTTAACAGAATAGACATAAAATTATTAAAACAGGAGAAAATTATTTTTGTTGTTTATACAGGATTAGTGCTCAGTGGTAGTGTTTTTCAGTCTCAAGCAGACTTTTGAGCTTGAATCCTGAGTCTATTTGATTAACTACTTAACCTCTCTGTGTTATTTTTTCTTATGTGTATCTACTCTAAAAGAATATTGCAAAGATAAATTGACATTTGGAAATTACTTCAAAGGAGAACCAAGATATATTAGTTCTAAATAAATGTTTATGACATTGATTAAATTATTGTATGAACTAGTTAGCATTCAGAATCATGGGTAGAATGGCAATTCATTGGAAGCCACTAAAATGCAAAATGAACAATAGTTAATATTGTTTCTCTCTCCTATTGTTTCTGGGACAAATGTACTGTGTTGATCCATATATATATATATATATAAAATTGTCATTTTCTCAATGAGCATGAAGTTCTGTAGTGAATTTGTAATATCAACTCTGTTTGACAGAATACTGGATATTACTAATGCTAAAGTATATTCACTTCTTATAGTGAGATATTTACACACCTTTATGTATCATCTGGGGCTAGAGAGGAAGGAAACCAGGTAAGGACAGAATATCCAGAAGAATCGTTGATACTAAATAAGAAAATAACAACAATAATCATGGTAATGATAATAAGAACCAATTCATTGGGCATAGCAATTTTTTTTTGCATGTTACGACTGATCTTGCTTCCATATTTTATACAAGTTTACTAGTGAAATTTTAGGCATGGTTTATTCTTCAGATTCTAAGATAATGGACAAGAATCCATCTCAGGTTCTCCATATCAATGAATTGTATTTGGTATAAAAAAAATGAAAAGGTGGGAGGAGAAACCCACGCACATCTGAGAAACATATTTGCAAATATGTACAGGCTGTGTGCCAAATGTCACAGTGGGACATTTTCAATTATATTTATGAATTTGTTTGCTTTCTATTCGAGCTGGATTTTGCCCTTTTAATCATAAGCACTTGCAGATCCTATGATCGGTCCTTGGAGAGGATTTTATAAGCAACCTAGCACTCTCGTAAGGAAAATTGAAAATTGCTCTCATCATTCCTGACATCCATCTTGGCTTCCGATTCTTTCAAACTCATGCAGATTGTCAAACACTTCTCTTCCTCGGTAGACTTGCCCCGAGTACCGCTAATTACAACCATTTTAAATAATAGAGATATACAAAGATTGCATACCATATATTCCAATATAAAACAGATGATGTGAAGGCATTGTTCACTGTTTAAGAAAATTTCTTATCAATAAACACATAAGGGGAATTATATTCCTGGGGCAGTGTCACTTTCTAGCCTGTGTGAAGCCTCACTAGGTTTGTGAAAATGAACTTTTTTTTTTCCTGCAATGCCTTTTATTGGCTCTATTAAAGTATAACTCATTTTTTTAAATTTAAAATACAAAATAGGTGTGTATGTGTATATGTAAATAGAAACATATATATTCGACTAGAGATATGTATATATTAGAAATCTGTGTGTGCATATGTACCAGATAGTTTTATGTCAACTTGACATAAGCTGGAGTTATCACAGAGAAAGGAGCCTCCCTTGAGGAAATGCCTCCATGAGATCCAGCTGTAAGGCATTTTCTCAATTAGTGATCAAGGGTGGGAGGGCCCCTTGTGGGTGGTACCATCCCCTGGGCTGGTAGACTTGGATTCTATAAGAGAGCAAGCTGAGCAAACCAGAGGAAGCAAGCCAGTAGGGAACATCCCTCCATGGCCTCTGCATCAGCTCCTGCTTCCTGACCTGCTTGAGTTCCTGCTCTGACTTCCTTTGGTGATGAACAGCAATGTGGAAGTGTAAGCTGAATAAACCCTTTCCTCCCCAACTTGCTTCTTGGTCATGATGTTTTGCGTAGAAATAGAAACCATGACTAAGACAGCAGGTATACATACATAAATAATTGGGTCCTTACCAATCTTTGGCCACTGGTAGGTGATATGAAAGTATTCTTGAGAAACATATATCCAGATGATTACACTATTAGAGATCCTTATGGAAGAACATTTGCCCCCCCCCCCCAGTAAGCTTCCGACCTGAGTCTATGGCTGCTAGCCTTCTCCAAGATTAGTAGTAGGTAACCAGTGCAGATGTCTCATTGAACTAACAGCTAATGATTGTATTTTCAAAGCTGTCCCAAATGATTGCATATTCCTTGGAAAAGGCAAAAAATGAAAAAGAGAAATCTGCTATACCCCTGCATCCTTGGTCTTCCTTTGTCCCCAGATATGGAGAACAGCTCGTGTCCCTTATATTTCTGCAAACAGAAAAATATGACTACTTAGCAAACACTTCTGCTACAAGAAAGCCTGATTTCTTTTCCCCTAGAGAAGAAACTTGCTGGGAAGAAAGATCCCTTGTTGTTGCCTGTGAGATTCCTGCACCCTCCATTGATGAAATTGCCCTGTGACAAAACTCAGCATGATGCCAGTGCATGCAATGAAATCATTCTTGACAGATCCCTTGGACTGTGGACTTTCCGTGCTAGGCCCTCCATTGAGACTTACCATTACCTTTTTCCGTTTGATTATACATGGGCATGTGCTGTCAATTTGCATTGCTCGGATAAGTGTTTTGAACTTAGTGATTGGGTAATGTAAATGCATTCTTTCCTCTTAAATGAGATTTCATTTTCTAGCAATTTCAAGGCTTGTTAAATTTGGTCACAGAGGAATATGAATTCAGTCTTTGTTTCACTTTTCTCTTGCTACTTTCCCCATTTCCCCCTAGTGCTGAGCATGAGAAAAAAACACATCAGTGTTCAGCTGTACTTGAAGCGTCTGGACAATCTGTTGAAACACAGAGTCTAAAACACTGGTTTTTGGCCCATTTCTGATGAAGTACTTGTATGCTAGGTAGCTCTTTGGATCAAGGGATGCTAGATGGTGGCCATATTTGTTCTTTCTCAGAAAAGTTTATTTAATGGAAATTTGAATCACTTATACTCTTACATGGATTCAACGGATTCTGCCTTCCTGTTGCCAAGTTCAGCGCAATGCTGCTCCATTGTGTGTGACAGGCCAAACAGCTAACAAGATGTGGTTTCTCGGGAAGCCACTTCAAAATTTCCTGCAGGAATTCCCAGAATAGGCCAAGATATGAAATTGCTTCAGAACGATACAGCGTGTCTCTGAACTTATATGACCTGAAATTTAATCATTTTCCTTCATGTGGGGAAAAAAAATGTAGCTAAAATGCTCATTAAAAAAAATTAGCTGCCTTCCACTATTGTTACTTTTTTTAAATTAAATTTATTTTTTCACTTTACATACCAATATCAGCCCGATCCCCTCACAGTATCCTCTCACAAATTCTCCCTGCATTTCATCCTCCCCTTCTTCTTTGCAGAGGGAGAAGCCCTCCTCTGGGTGTGATCACCGACCCCACCACCACCCCAGAAGCAAATGTAGAATTAGCAATCTCTCCCACTGAGGCCAGGGAAGGTAAACTGTTTAGGGGAACAGGATCCACAGGCAGGCAGCAGAATCGGGGACAGCCCCTTGTTGTTAGGGGACCTGAAGACTAAGTTGCTCATATGCTATTATATAGACTGTGTCATTTTATGTTTGTTTCGTTGTGTGTGTTGTGTGAGTGTAGGTGGATGGATCATAAATCATCTTCATCAGCAAATCTTATCAGCTTTTCAGATCATGAGAGACGCTTGCCAGCCAGCAATACCCTATAGGTATATGGGATGTTTCGTCAAAAGGATAAGCAAGTCTGCCTTAAAATAACATGTCCTTACTGAGGGTCATTGACTTAAAGCTATCAGTTTCTTTACGATAGGTATGTGCAAGTATCTCACCACTTAAGTATAAGTACTTTCCTTATAAAAGCAAATTAATATATATTACACACACACACACACACACACACACACACACACACACACATATATATATAAAATTCAGTGTTATATCTTTCAACTACTTTATATATTGAGGAGGATTTCCTTAAACATATAGTCTTGTTTTTTGCAGTTTTAATATATTTATTTAGTTATTATAATTAAGAACAAAATAATTTTGCATGAACTGATTACAAAGATAAACATATTTTTTTTTTCATCTTTAGGTCTCAATGTTATCTTTGCCCCTGCCCTTAATCTTCAGCCTGTCTGTTGGGATTACAGTGAGTTTAGAAGAATTGCAGTACTTTTTAATGTGATGTTTAAGTTCAGGGTAAACTTTAACAAAATCTGCTTATAAATCTTTTGCAATTATATAGTTACAATGTTTCTTGTATAGCCATCTTTTTTTCTCCATTCATTCATTCAGTCAGTCAGTCACGTTATATCCTGATTGCTGCTCCTTCCTCCTGGTCCCTCCTTTACACAGTCCCTCCTCTCATGCTCTCTCCCCTTCTCCTCTGAGAGGATGGAGTCCTCTCCTGGGTGTCCCCTGACCCTGGCACATCAAATCTCTGCAGGGGTAGGCACATGCTCTTTCACTGAGGCCAGACAAGGCAGCCCCGTTAGGAGAATGGAATCCACAGACAGGCAGTAGCTTTAGGGACATTCCCTGCTCCAGGTGTTGGGGACCCACATGATGACCCAGCTATACATCTGCTACATATGTGTGGGGAGGCCTAGGTCCAGTTATATTCTTTGGTTGGTGGTTCAGTCTCTGAGGACTTCCTAGGGTCAAGGTTAATACTTAGAATTCAGTGCTGAAATATACCTTTCAACCAGCTCCCGTTTAAAAGACAATGCCTTCATGTACATAGTATGAATATGCTTAAAATAGGCCTCTAAAGAAAGGTTCTCAACCTGTGGGTCGCGACCCCTTGGAGAATCAAATGACCCTTTCACAGGGCTCACCTGGAACTATTGGAAAACACAGACATTTACTTTATGATTCACAACAGTAGCAAAAGCATAGTTATGAAGTAGCAAGAAGAATACGTTTACAGTTGGGGCCATCACAACATGAGGAAGTGTATTAAAGGATCACAGCGTTAGGAAGGCTGAGAACTACTATCTAAGGCATTGATACCAATGTCATTTAGAAATATTAAGAATGCCAAGTAAGGCTGGAGAGATAGCTCAGAGGTTGAGGGCACTGACTGTTTCCAGAGGTCTAGAGTTCAATTCCCAGCCACCACATGGTGGCTTGCGAACAGCCTTAATGAGATCTGACTCCTTCTTCCGGCCTTCAGGTAGAACACTGTGTACATAATAAATCTTTAAGAAACCAAGTCAAGTCATCCCATACTGACAAAATACTGAAAAGAAAGCCCTTATTACACCATGTTTTCAGTTACTTTACAGTGTTGGTACATGATAAATGTATATTTACTTAAGTGTAATATCTAATGCAATTTGAAATACATAAAATAATAACTTTATGGTTATAAATAAAATATATACAGGGACTTTAAAAGATTCAAAAGTTTTTAATTTTTCAGCATCTTATTAATGAAATACTTTAAATTCAATATTGTCATATAATGGCTTAGGGAGCTACTTTTATTTTAATTTGTCATCCAACGGAACTAGATATTTTGCAATTTGAATTCCTCTTAAAAAGAAATTGAATTCTATTGTGGTTAATTGATATGATCAAATCAGAGAGGGTAAAGATTTAGATTTCCTCACACCTATTTAGTATTTTTCCATAGCATTTTCTATTATTATCATTTTCTGATTGTGACTAAATGCAAGGTTGGAAAAATATCTATAAATTGGAGAAGGTTCAGGACCAGATCCAACAATGTGTGAACCATCTGCTGTTTTAATTGGAAGTGTGGATGCCTTAGCACACAAACTAAGTAAAATTTTACTTTAGGTTTCATAATTGCCTTGTAACTATTGATTTTTCCCTCAGATTATACACTAGAAGGATGAACGCGCAGCTTCAGTTACCTTGACTCTTGTATTGTGAGATGGTCCTTTGCGCAAGTCATTTAGTAAGAACACATTTTCATGCACATTTATCAGATTATCTAAATGACCCAACCCCAAATAATTGCACAAGTATCATATGTGCCCCAATGTAAACAAAAATTCTATGTACCCTTTCTCATGTATGTTTAATCACAGTATCTTTGTGACGGTGCACCGTGGCTTTCCATTTCTAACTTTCCAAGTAGTCGTATAGTGATACTTGACACTGATTTCATTTATGTTTCTCTGTATAAATCTCATTTTTGTGTGTGATGTTCAGCATCTCCTCTCTTCCTCATGAGATATCTTAAGAGTTTTGTCCAATGTTTGTCTTGTTTGACTCTCTTCATGCTGAGTTTTGAGTTCTTTATGTATTGTAGACACAGGTAATTCCCTAGGCATATGGCTTGCAAATGACTTCTGAGTGTTTGCCTGTTTTATATGTCATTAAAATAAAAACAGAAGGCTTAATTTTTTTTTATTTTTATCTTCAGATTACCAAAGTTTGGGATTTATGACTACTGGACTAAACCATTTTCACAATGTTATTTTTCCCATTGTTCTCTCCTGGCAGTTGAATAATTTTAGTGTTTTCTTTTACTCTTCTGACTCAAATTAAGTTGAGGCTTTTATGCGCGATATCTTATTTTTAATACCCCTTGACTGCTTTTTAGTCTCACTGAGTTTTGTGTTCATTTCACCTCCATCAGAATCTATGCCCACAGAGATAGATCACCATCTACAACGCAAAAATATTAAAGAATATCGTGATTATGGTGTGCTTTGTCATGCCTGTGCCTGAGACAAAGTTATATTGAAAACTGTATGAAATCAAAATCCTATGGTATAATTCTAGATTTTTGAATAAATGTCTACATACTTTACCAAGACTCTTTAAACTCATGACCACTATTGAAAATGGAAAATCCTGAAGGGGTACTGGCCAAATGATTGAGAATAAAATGTAAAAGTTTGCTTAACAGTGTCCCCAAATATCTGCTTGAATGTTTTACTTCTGCATGCAGTGAAAGGGCATAACCAATATGTAAACTTAAGTATCTATCCAAATTATATAACACTATGAAAATATATGTATTTGTTCTTTTATGTGCTTTTCTGGTGGGCATATGAACTGGCAGACTATGTTTTCTCAAAAGACATGCAGAAACATATTTAAGTGCCTAATGCTGTAATCACAGATTAATCAAAGCAGTAACAAACCATTGATGTAGTTCTGCTTAAGGAACTGATTGAAGATAATTCTTCTTAGTTTTATCAGCTGTTTCCTCATTAGCTCTGCAATCCCAATCTAAAGGTTGTAGGAATCAGCTTATTATTTTGAATGTACTTAGAAGAGGAAGCATTTATATTAAACCAAACCTCATTACCATTCTAGGAAGTTAGACTGAAGATTAGGAACCCCAAATTCCATCCAGTTAGATTAAATTAAATTTCTCTTTGCTGTCACCTTAGCATGTCCTAAAATATCGTTCCAGAACCCAGTTCTATGACACAGTTTTAAAACCCCCAGTTTGCGTATAAACGGAGGCCAACATGGAGGGCTGCACACTATCCCAAGGTCAAACCACTATTTGCTCTCAGCGAAAGCTGACTCTGGGTCTGCTGTTCCACAGATCCCAGTGGCTCTGCCTTTCTGACAAATGTTGTAAGGCATAGAGATGTGACAGCCTTCCTTCAAATATGTTTTGTGTGTAGTTACTTGAAATTGGAAACAGGAGTAGTAGGAATATAGAATTTTTTTTTCAAAAGCTCAGCTCTTTATCTTCAGATAATTGATCATTTGACAGCTTTGTGATGAAGCTCTAACAACTCAGGATTGAATTTCTGATAAACACCATATGTTTATTTGAGAGCATCTGAATGGCATCTCATTTTATAATCCTCGAGCTCGCCGAATCGGAAACTTTTCTGTATGACCTTCAGGTGGAAGAGGTTCTGTTGTTTTTAGCATTGAAGGAAATGGTGGTGGTGGTGGAGGGGATGGAGGGACAAACCCACTAATAAGGCTGTGGTCAAAAATGGCTGATACACAGGTGGACAAGCAGCTGGGCTTTTCATGGATAAAACCAAAGTGTGAGCAAGTGGAACTGTATCTGAATGGGAATGGAATGAAACTCCAAGACCTCTGGAGTCGTCATTGTACAGTTCAGGCTTGGTATGGACAATAATCACTCTCTTCTTTCATCGGGATCTTAGAATTCCAAATGTATTTTATGTCAGAACAAATAGCCCCTTTTGTGTCTGCCAGTTCTCAAAAACCTGTTTGTATTTTTTTCCAAATGAAGACACCCTAGCTTTCCATTTGCATTTTATTATATTATTTTGCATAAGTAATAGTGATGTTTTGCATTTTTTTAGCAGTACCCCTTTGAGGTTTGTCATTAAAAGAGGCTATTGTTCCAGAAGCTACTATCACAGAATGTGGGAGATATTGACACTTTTTGGACATTCGCCACACACAGTTAAGAGAGTCCTTGAACAAGGTCAAACAATGAGTCAGCAGGACACCAGGATCACATTTCCAAGCTCCCAAGGCAAAGTCTTATTCCATGTATCAGCATGTCTCCTATGTGACACTTTTTTTTTCAGACTACACTTTGCTTGTGATTTTATTCATCCTTGAAATTCTTCCAGTATGATAGCAGGGAAAAAAAAATACTCCTGTTAGCAGACCATGAAAATCTAAGAAGTCTACAGAGAAAAGGGATTTGGGTTAGATTTAGGATGTTGGAGAAGCTTCATTGCAGCTCCCTGTGGAAATGAAACCCGAATCAGCCAACCAAAGCAATGTGAAATAAATATTTTACAAATAGCAGCAGATTGCATAGCAACACGAGAGCCCGGCAGGACACGTGAGCACTAAAGGGCTGCTTATGTTTCTTATTAGGAAAAATAGGAACCAATGTCTAGAAACCTCAGACTGTGCTTAGTCACATAAAATATGCAACCATGTAAGTATGGTTTTTAAGTTAGTTGTAGCTAGATAAGCTCAGCGTGTACTTACAAACCGCTCGAATTGGATACTGAACACTGACAATCAACCCTCTTCTTAAGGTTTGGAAATGAGCAGGGCTTTTTAATTAAGCACATTCATATCAGTGTCAACAACCTGCTTGCTTATTAACAGAATTCTCAAAGGTAGAAAGCAGTAAATTCATACTAATGACCCAAACAGAACCATCTCGTAACTTGATGCTGTTCTTACTTCCACAAGAAGAAAGAAAAGATTATTAGGTTTCTAAACACTTCGTATCAAGAAATAAATAAAGGAAATGGATATAAATGTTGCCTCTGTTTTGTAAGCTGCTGAGAGGTTAAAATTAATTTTTTGTTGTTGGTCAAATGTAACATGGCTGTCAGCAATAGTTTATTATACTGAGATTGTTTACCTGTCCTTAAGTTTTGCCATCAGAACCAAACTATATCGTTTCTAAATATTTTTATTAGGTAGGATTACTTTTTTAATGAGATAGGATGCATTCTTCTTCTTATTTTATGGGATTTTAAAGACAAAACTCTAGAGACAGGGAAAAAGGCAGACTAGTAGGGGTTGTGAGAAGAGAAGGCACCCAGTACTTAGCAATATGTATTTAAGTTTTTCCACATCTTTTTGTGTTTTGAGAAGTGGCTTTGGAGGTAGGGACTTAGAAGGCTGTTTCCCAGTCTGCTAACCTTTTCACCATGGAGAGCTTGGTTTCTTCTTAGCTTTGGCAATTTCCAATGAAGTTGTTATTGACGTTGAAATAATCTTTCTTGCTGGAGGCTAAAGGTGTATATGATTACTATTCACAAATTCCTGGCTTTAATTTTCAGGCCTAAGGGAAAATACTGTCAGGAACTTAATTATCCCTCAGAATATTAAAATACGATTTTCTTCAGGCCTAAAACAAATGACAGTGTCATTTATCCGCTAAATATTAGTACTAATACCAGATTTTAATTTTTTCTTATTGTATAAACTTCAGGTTTGCTCTTTCAACTCATTAAGTCTGGGTAAACTCATTTGTTAAGTGTGTGAGGATGGGAGGCAGAAGGCTAATATAAGGTCAGATAAATGAGGTTTTACAATTTAATGCCTATTTCTCTGTTGTCCAGTATCCAAACCTTTTCTTCAGTTATTCTAATATGTTACATTTTATATTCACTAGAGCATTATGAATAAACAGATGCTTTCCCTTTGTACAGATTTATTGGGTCACAGATTGACTATATGACTTTTCTCATGTTATAACAAAGCTTTCTTTAGGCATGAGAACTTTAATGACCTTAGGTCATTTTTAATAGACTAGAACTTTAAAGGAAGAGAATGAGAAAACTTAATGACTGAGGAAGGGAGCTGCTGTCATGCTTTGCCGAGAAGAGGATCATAGACACTCTGATTGTCTTTCCCAATTTCCCCATCTCCTGAAAGTTGTTCCCAAATAATTTCAAAACCACAACTTGAAAATATTCTTCTAGTTTATATTCTTTATTATTTTTACATAATCTGAATATCCTATAGATATGGGAGACTGAATTGTGTTTATTTTTTAAAAATATATGAGTACAATATAGCTGTCTTCAGACACACCAGAAGAGAGCATCAGATTCCATTACAGATGGTTGTGAGCCACCATGTGATTGCTAGGAATTGAACTCAGGACCTTTGGAAGAGTAGTCAGTGTTCTTAACCGCTGACCCATCTCTCCAGCCCAGTGTGTTTATTTGTAAATGAAAATTAGTTTGACAAGAGTTGCATTCAATGGAGTTGATTGGCTGTTGCAATATGTAACTCCAAATGTAATTTGTCCATTGTGTCTGTAGAAAATAGAGGAAGCCAATCAAAATGCAGATTGCTTATGTAAAACCTAGTCTATGTATTTCTCAATAATTTCACTATTTTGCCAAATCCAGTCTAAACTTGATTCTTAAATGAGGTTTCATTTTGAATCACCATCTTCTTACTTGCAATAGATTTCTTTGCATGGTGCATTCACAAGTAAAGCCTGTTTACAGTAACTTTCTTGTGTAAGGGAAATCATATAAGAACTGAACAAGTGGCCTGCTTCTGTTTGGTCAAGTTCCCCAAATGCTATCTCTTCCAAAGGATGACTTTGCAAGCCTTAGAGGGGAGCCCATGATATCATCTTAGTTTCCCACTAAAAAATAAGGCTAAAGTATAATGATATTAGTAGTCTTTTTTTGTTTCTACTTTTTTATTAGATATTTTCTTAATTTATATTTCAAATGTTCTCCCCTTTCCTGGTTTTCCCTCCAAAAAACACCCTGTCCCATCTCCCTCTCCTCCTACTCACCAACCTACCCACTCCCTCTTTCCTGTCCTGGCATTCCCCTATACTGGGGCATCCAGCCTTCTCAAGACCAAGGACCTCTCATCCCTTTGATGACCAACAAGGCCATCCTCTGCTTGAGCTTCATTTGGTCTGTGAATAGTCTATGGAAAACGTGATTCAGGATTAAAAGCAAAATGGAACTTAGAATGCTAGACTGAAGTACATATATTATATAAATTGATCAACCTGTTACAGAACTGAATAGGCCAAAGATTTGGTGGCTAATTGGAAAAAAAAGAAAATTAGGAAGGAAGGAAGAAAGGAAAGAAAGAAAGAAAGAAAGAAAGAAAGAAAGAACAAAAGAAAGAACAAAAAGAAAGAAAGAAAGAAGAAAGAAAGAAAGAAAGAAAGAAAGAAAGAAAGAAAGAAAGAAAGAAAGAAAGAAAGAAAGAGAGAGAAAGAGAATTAACCATTCAATTTAAGGGAGCCCATACTTTAAGTATAATCAAGTATAAGGCATTGGATATTAAATGTAGGAAAGAAACTTTTAATCATTTTCATTTATGTCATTTTTAGTATAATAATAACCCCATATCCATAAACTGAAAAAAGTAGAAAAGTATTCTCGGGCATGAAAGAATCCAAGCTATGAGACAATCATGAAGGAGAGCAGGAGAGCAGAGATGAGTTTCCAAGAGTACAGAGAACTCAAGAAAATGTCAAAATGTGGGCTCTTGTAAAAAAAATGCTACAAATGTCAAGAGACTGACAGATGAGTGTTAAGCCAAATCCACGCCTTTCTAAGTATGACACTGCTCATGTAGACCATGTATCTGATCTATTCAACAGAATATAGGAGAGTAGCAGGTACTGTGGGTTAAGATGATAAATTGCAAGTCATGCTAGTTGCATAATTTTCATATTAATCATTATCATAAGTTATTCTCTATCCTTGTGATCATATGGTTATATAAATCAGGAAGCAATAAGCGGATATTCTGTCCTTGGAATGGACAATATAGTGTTCATTGTTTTTTATATCAAGGGAGCACCCAGTGTTGGTTCTGACTTCACTCCTTGTTAAACTAAAACCATTTAGAATGATGTTCCTAGAGTTATTTGGTCTGTTTCCAAGCCTAGTGGGTTTTATATTTTCTTCATATTTTGGTTAGAGCCTTTGCTGTGATGTCTTTGCAGTGAGGGTTCAGGTTAGAGAGGCAGAGAACTTGTCCTCACTGCCAGTTTCTGTTGATGGACCATTTATTCTATTTTTGTTCGTACATCAGCACTGTCCTGAGAACAGATGTAGATAATTAATCCTTATCACTTCTGATCCAGTTAAAAAAAAATCCTGGAAAGTTTTCAGTGTCTGCTTGGATTGTCCTCTGGAAACCTTGACTTTCTTTTTCTTTAAAGGTTAAAACCTCGTTAAAAAGTGACAAGGACTTTACAACTGAGACAATTTCCTGGGTGAGAGGGGTGATGGTTGTCAATAGCTTTAAGTAAGAAGACAAATTATTGTTAAATAAAACAATTGAAAGAATAGAGAGAAATTATGATTTTGAAGTTTGCATTTTAAGCTAGGAGAATATAATGATAGACTATATGCAAACATTTATAAGTATACAGAAACAAAATAATTTTGCTGCATGTTTTATGATACTTAAAAAAATCAGGCTATTATACTGTCTTCTTGAGACTGACAACTCATTTACTGTGTATCGTCTGGGTAGAGAAATGTGTTAAGGTGATTTAATTATATAGTGTTAGCAGATAGAAAAGCTAGTGTAAAATGTAAAAGGTAAAATGTAAAAGGTAGGTGGGAATGTAGTGTAAGAAGAAACTGTAGTGTTTTTGGCTTTAATATGTACTTTGTATATCTTTCCAATTTTTTAAGTGATTGAAAAATATCTAAAAATTACTTAAAATAAATGATATAATTTATGCTTAATATGGAGCCAAACTGTACCCACATAGATGATGAATCAGCATGTAAACGCACAGTCCTGAATTTCGTAGCACAATAATACCAGAGTTACTAAAGCTCCTCCCCTTCTCCTTCTTTCCAATAGATACATGTTTTGAACTCTTAAGTAATAAGAATTCCATATTTTTTTTCTGAAAATCTTGAATCTCCCGTTGAGTAACCATAAGTTACAGTTGCCACTGGGCATGGCACCTTGTGCCATGACCTCCAAATCTAAACACGGTGTCACTGACCCTTCAGCATTG
Organism: Tokudaia tokunoshimensis; assembly: GCA_036184795.1. Taxonomy (NCBI): domain Eukaryota; kingdom Metazoa; phylum Chordata; class Mammalia; order Rodentia; family Muridae; genus Tokudaia; species Tokudaia tokunoshimensis. The sequence goes on from BTHU01000007.1 coordinate 34,849,635, forward strand.
TAGACAACTTTCTTGCCTCTTTAACGTGTTTCAGCACACACCTCCAGAAGTATTGCTATTTTGATTCCTTAGTAAACTGGAAGAAAGCTTGAAGACCTTTAATAGCCCACTTACGAGTGTCCAGGCAATGTCAATATGTCTGCTTTCCAACAGAGATAAATATTGCCTCTGGGGAATCCAGATTTGTGTGGCTCTTAGCTATTTACAGTGATTGATTTTCTGCAAGGGTGTGAGGTTAAGAGTATATTTTATTGAGGTCTCTCTCTCTCTCTCTCTCTCTTCTCTCTCCCTCTTTCTCGTTAAATCAAACTAGTCTTGTAATACATTTAGAGCCGACACTAGGTGAGTCATTGACAAAATGAAGAAAATATTCTGAAAGAAAACTTTGCTGAATTTAATTAATGTATAAATTAGTGTCCCTTAATCAGAACACACACACACACACACACACACACACACACACACACACACACACACACGTCATGTTTATAGCTGCAAGGGGATTACAGTTCTATCAATTCATGAAATGATCCTGTAAAAAGGTCATTTTTCAGTTGATTGATGATTTTTTCTCATTTTAATAATTTCCTTTAGAGGTTTTAAAAAGAACACAGATATTTTCAGCCAGTTTTAAAAATTAAAAAGATCAAATTACAATAATGCACTAGATTTCACTACCTTTTCATGTCATGACAATGCTTATGATTAAATTTTGTTGATAAATTGATGGAATAATAGATACAAGAGTAACTTCTGGAATATTATAAGCTTGTATAAACATCAGGGTTAATTTTCAGCAGTGCTATTAATGTGTTCGTTTTATTCAAATGATGTCTTTGGGACTGAAATATATAAACATTTTTATTTCAGATTTTGAGAGATATTTGGAGCTATGGGGAAAAGGAAATAATAGGTGATTATTCACTTATTAATTATAATACTTCCATTTCTGGATATTCTTTAGAATTCTGTTCCATTACCAGAATTGTTAGATAAGGAAGAATCTCATTCTTTGGAGGTTGATGTGATGAATTTATCCAACTTACCCTGAGGATATTTATGTAAGTTGTCATCAGTGAATTTCAATGAAAACTTGAGTGAAAATATACTTGGATAGTTTTCCAAGAGAATGAAAAGTAAGCTTGTTTTTTTTTTCTTCTTTGGGGGCAGATCTCCACCAATTAAGATATTTTTACAAATAAGCTGTTGGCTGTTGTGTTTGAATGAGAATGGCCCCCATAGTTGCATGTGTTTGACTGTTTGGTCTCCAGTTAGGGGAACTGTTTGGGAAGGATTAGGAGGTGTGGCCTTGTTGGAGTAGGCATGATCCTGTTGGAGTTGTGTCACTGAGGGTAGGCTTTTTTGAGGTGTCAAAAGCCCAGGGAATTAAAAAAAAATCCCAGGAAATGCATTTTGAGACATAGCACTATAACAAAATGGCATTCATATTTAAAGAAAATCATGAAGAAATGTAACATGGATATTTAGATTAAATCCACTACGTTTTGTACTTGGTGTTTTAAACATTTATCATAATTATGAAGTAATAAATAGATAACATCTGGCTTGGAATATAACACATTTGCATGTATATATTAAAGAACATGATTTTATCTTAGTCATTATGGTATTTTGCCTTCTTTGTACATTTTTTACATACCCCTGCATAGTGAGCCACTTACTTATAGGTTATTATTATTATTTCACTTATTTTCCCTAGTCATAGACTCCTGGGCAAATTTGCACTACCAGGCATAAGTTCTGTCCTTTAGAACAGGTATCAAATTCAATCAGAAAGCAGTGATTATCCCAGTCACTACTGTAACACATATGGTTTATACCTGATAGCCTTCCAGATCACTGTTTTTCACCAATAGCCTGCATATAAACTATGATACCAGCACTATTAATGCCATTCAATTGTGAGAAAGATTCCTGTTCTATATGAACTTTATTCCTCCATATCACATGACCAAGTGTGGTATCTTCTTTTCTAGGGTCTTGCCTTTAAAGTCTGAGGGACATCCAAGAGCAAAGGCATATATATAGCTATATATATATATATATATATAGCTTTGGGGCTCTGACCCAAATGATCTGTTACCTAGGATTTTGGTCTAATAATTTTGGTTTGGGGGAGACTGTGATCACCCCATATAGATAGGGCCATTTAAACATTTTTTTTATTGTGTATTATGGTGAGATTGTAAAATAGTAGGTTTCCATATAGCTTTTTGAAATGTATTTATCCCTCCCTCCGGCAGTCTCTACTGACCTACTATGCCATTAGATTATTATTTTTAAGTCTCATAAATACTTTTAGCAAGAGTTATAAAGAATTCTCACTGTGATCAATTTCTAAACATCATTAAAAACAAAATAACAAGAAAGCCATTTGCATCATTGAAACTAGAGAAGTTTATGACAGAGTGACATATCTGAATTTGTCTCTAGTTTCCACAAGGATAAAAGGACTTCCTAGTTGTTTTTTTTAAACATATTTTGTTATTTTTAAGAAGAATACTGAAAATCAAGAAAGAAATGGTTAGGACAACAGTCTTTAAAAGATTTATGTTTGTCCCCAAAGAAAAATTTTATATTTTTACTGATGCTAAGTTGCCTTTAAAAAAAAAAAAAAGACATGGTGAACTGCTCTTATGTAAGACTATTCCTGAACTTTTGCTATAGTAGATCTGAGCAAAAACCTGAAGAGTACAAAACTTAAAGTGAAAATACAAATGAAGTTCCAGTAATTTTTTTAGTGTTCATGAAATAGTACCATCAGCTGGGTAGTATTAGTATTGTAATGTATCTGAGCAGCAGGGTATGCATGGCACATATACTAACTTTCTTTTATTTTTTATTTTTTTAATTTTATTTTCTATATTCTTTATTTACATTCCAAATGATTACCCCTTTTCCAGTTCCCCCTCCCCGAAAGTCCCATAAGCCCTTTTCCCTCCCTCTGTTTTCCATTTACCTAAGAATTTCATTAATTTATTGTTTTTAATTGCTGAGTAGTATTCCATTGTGTAAATATACATGGAAAATATCTCTGATAAAACTGAAGAAATATATAGAAAAACATGTTAAGATTGACTATTTCATGGAAAAATTATACAGATAAAATGGTAGGCTTAAAAATATTCCTAAGTTGATTGAAAGTGGAATTATAAACATTTTCTGATAAAATTGAAAATCTATAAGGAAAATATTTCTGATAAAACTCAAGAAATATATAGAAAAACACATTAAAACTGACTCTTTCATGAAAAATTATACAGATTAGATAGTAGGCATAAAAATATTCCTAAATTGATTGAAAGTAGAGGTAAAAACATTTTCTGATAAAATTGAAGATTTACATGGAAAATATCTCTGATAAAATTGAAGAAATTTATACAGATAAGTTGGTAGGAATTAAAATATTCCTAAATTGATTGAAAGTAGAATTATAACCATTTTCTGATAAAATTGAAGATTTACATGGAAAATATTTCTGATAAAATTGAAAAAAATATATGGAAAAACATTAAAATTGAAGATTATCTACTAACTTTCTACGTTCTACCATGGGTGAAGGGTTTCTTCACACAAAGCTACTCTTCCTCCATATGATTGGTCATGGCCAATGGGTTGTGTACTGTCTGATCCATTTTTTTTTAAAGTGGTCTTTTCCTGTTTGTCTTTGGGGACAACTTTGAGAATACAGCCAGAGACATGGAGGTTATAATCCAACCAAAGACCACAGGAATGATGAGAGTGATGATGATGATGATGATGACGACATTGATGATGATGACGATGATGTAACAATTTGTTATACACTTTACTTCAGGCCTTTGAGTTATGTCTGAAAGAAAAAAAATTTTATAGAATGAGAAGTCAACAGTCCTGAAGACTAAAGATCTTGAAAGCATACTCAGGTATTTTGAAAAGCATTCATCGAGCCCTAGAGTATTTAAAGGGTACCATGAAGAGCACTGGGTGGTAGGTGAAAAGAATGATTAGGCTCTTAATCTTATGCTAAGGAGTTGGCATTTCATTTTGTATGTGCATCTACTATCCTAGACATGAGTTAGACTGAGTTTAGACGAACCACCTTATCTGTCCTCAAGAAAGGCTGATTTTACTTTTGTTTGAAAGGGAAATTACAGAATGATTAATACATTAGACACAATGAGGGTAGAGATAAATAAAAGGTGTGTGTGTGTGTGTGTGTGTGTGTGTGTCATCCGGTGCATTGAACTAGTTAGACATAAAATAGTTAAATGTTGGGTCTTCTTTTAGTTGCATATTTTCATAAATGCGAATGAAAAATGCTTTCACATATTTCAAAATTTGACACTTGATTTGATCAATAAACATAAATTGGTGGTGGTTGTTTATTAATCAGTGCAGATTTAAAACACTGACATTTGTATTGGACAGTCTTGCACTGAATTGCAATAAGCAAGGCTTTATGATCATTGAGAGAAGCAAAGAGAGGAAGAAGACAAAACGAGAAGCATGCTCTTGAAGTTTATTTTGAAGTGATCTTGGAAATGGTGGAGAAAGAGAAGGGGAGACTGGAGAACGATCAGTTTCTTAGAGCACTGTGCTGAAGGCTCTGCAGGAGCGTCTAACAGAGGAAGCATCAAGACTGCTAAGATTGGAACTTCTTGCAGGGCAAGCATGTGAAAAGACTATTTTACTAATAATATGGTGCTATGTCATGTTGCAAGCATGTGAAAAAGACTATTCTATTAATGATAATATGGTGCTGTTATTTTTAAAGCATATGGTTCTAGATTTACAAAAAGCCTTGAACTTAGTATTATACTTATTAAAAACAAGATCAAAGCTGAACATTTTCCAAGTAAAGTTAGTACAAGGTCATCTGATAGAAATTTTAATGTTTCAAATCTACCTAGCTTAATAAGTGACCATTATCCATGCATGCTTAATGAATACTTCAACTGTGACAAATGCAGCCAAGGAGATGAATTTTTAAATTTTATTCAATTTTAACTATTTTTGAATAGATAATATTTATAACCAGAAGTGTCTATTTTAGATAATTTCACCAAATTCATCACTCATAAAGAAAAGTAAAAAAACCAATACAGCTTGTTAAGTATGAAGTTGTTAGGTGTTGCATGTTGTTGGAGCTGTACATTCCCATAAATGTGAATGAAACATGTAGATTAAATTGTTTTCAATGTTTAGAAATGTATAAACCATATTTTAAGCATAACCAGGTTTTATCTTTGCTTGACTTTATTGCAATTAAGAACATCATTCAAAGAGCAGCCAACTCAATTATTGACAGACAATAAATCTATTTTGTGGTAACATTACATACACAGTGTTTTAAGAGAAGATATTTGTTTCAGAGGATTAAATGGTGAGGCTGGAATTGCAATTTCTTTCTTGACATAAAGTTTTATGCATTGGTTGACTGTAGCGCTAATATGTTCTACTTGTGTGCTACAGCAGGACTATACAGTCGCGTAATGTTTAGTAGACTATAAATGGAGAAATAATCACAGTATGTACTGCCATTTCATTTTTTCCTTAATAATTAAAACACACACAGTGTGTATTTCACTGGAATCCTGATATATGAGCATAATGACCTATCCTTAACTTGAAGAGGTTTGTGATTAAAATCTAAGTCAATATTTCAGGATTAGTTCCTGATCTTTTGGACTTAAGATCTAAAGCAGATATTGGGTTTTTTTTCTTTTTTCTTTTTTTTTTTTTACTGTGGCTTCTGTATCGTTTCTTCATTATGAGGGGATGGGCAATATTAACCAGCTACTAAAGGCATTCTGCTTCAAATACAGCTGTGCTTCTGATTCAGAGCAGTTGTTCATTAGACTCAAGGACCCGGGCAAACTTATAATTTGAGTCCTAAACTATGTGACCTTACATCTACCTTCAAATTCTGTGTGTTCTTTTGTTTGTTTGTTTGTTTATTTTACATCTTTTGAAATTTTTACTTTGAGTTTCTCTGAGTCACTAACCAAGAATTTAACGTAAGAAGTAATCTGATTGAGGAAATATCTACATCTCAGAAATCCCTTTAATACCTCACCCTGAATTGTATAGTTTTCTGTCATATCTAATAGATACTATGGAAATATTCATACATTGTATAAATTTTCATCAAGATATATGTAATACCAAAGTTCTTTAAAAAATTATTCAAATATTAGTTGAATTATGAATTGTCAATAATAGTGGAATCTGAGGGGAAAAAATACCAATAGGAACTGATATGGGAAAGCTTGATAAACAGAAGTTTGGCCAGTGACAAAGACCCTTATGGGGTATGTGTAGAATGACGATAAAATTTATCATCCAATTTAGATACTTTTGAGAGTTAAATGGGGCCATAACTATGACTTCCTTGGACAGACAGATTTTTGGTCTCTGATACTCTATGCCTTACCAGCCACAGTGTTCAGGATCTTTAAGTATCCCATACTATTCATACAGTTTTAACAATGGAAGCTTTGGCAAACTAAGGTAGTCACTTGGGTTTTGGGAGAGCATCCTGTGTAACTTAAAGTCTACACAGTATATTGAGTTCACATTTATTAAGCTCATAGTTTAAGCAGACACCAAGACAAATGCATATAATACAGGACCTCATTAAATCCCCACAGGTTTATGAGATAGGTTAATTTTCTCCCTACTTAAAGGATGAAAAATTTAATCTTCATTAAGCCCCTAATAAAGGACTTAATCCTCATATAATTCGGTAAATTTTATTTTGCATTAGTCCCGACCATGTGCTACACATGTAGGTTTTCTCATTTAAACCTCAATAGTGAACATATTAGGCCAGTAACTTTTAAAAATCCCTAATTGTGGATGACTGTAAATATGTTGTTTGTGGTACATAGTTGGTGAGAGTCATTAATCCGATATGAGCTGAAGTCTGCCAGAGTAATGGCCACTTTTAAATTACATTTGAATTACAATTAAATTATTCACCTTCAGAACCAATGTCTGTTGTCATGAAATTCAGGATTCAGACACTGGGGCAAAGGCCTGTTTAAGGAGGAAGAAATGATCAGAGCTGTTGGCCAAGAGTTTTGCTTGAAGCACGTGAGGATGAACTAATGATACCATATAGATGATGTTTGTAATGGATTTTGAATCCAGGTCTACACTGTCAGTGCAAGGAAGCCATTCCCCTCCAGCTCACATTCTTGCTCCCATGACTGGCTTTGCTTAGCTCTAATTTTGGCTTTTAGGCTTTCCAGAGCACTGCACACTCACAATCAGATCTGAAAATTAGCTAATAGTGCTGGCCTGAGATTCTCCAAGACCTGGTTGCATGAGATTAATATGAGTGAATGGAACTGAGGTCATGTTCCGCTTGACCTTGAAAATTAAAATAAAAAATGCTAATTCCTCACAATAATGAAAGGAGTCAAGAAATTTACCCGAAAATGTATCGTGTCTTCCCAAGACCATTGGAGATTTCAACATTGCTGAAACCAACAAGCAGAGGAACGCCAACACATACGACTTCCTGAGCACCTAAAATAATTCATGCATGTGCTGCTTAATATGGGAAATATCAAATTCTCTTATGTGTAATTTCAGTGTTGCCTGTATTATTTTTCTCAAGGTACAAGTGCATGTGTGTATTCTCTCTCTCTTTCTCTCTCTCTCTCTCTCTCACACACACACACACACACACATACCACACAACTCACACACATGCACACTCACACACACACACACTCATACATACACTCACACACTCACACACACATACACACACCACACACACATACACACCACATACACATACACACACACACACAGTATTTGAAAGCTTTATTTCAACTAATAGGAAATGGGACAAAGTACTCAGAGGAGTGACTGAGACAAGGCTCTTGATATTCTCTCTGTTCGATTAGTTCTGAGACCTCAGAGAAGCCATTCCACACACCTTACACTATTGCTAACTTCAAGTCAGTCACATAAGGAACAACTTGGTTAGCCGAGAAGGTCCTTGTGAAGAGAAAATGGTTTGACGTTTTTCAATGTTCTTTCATTCCGTGGACTCCTAGCACTATTTTCCTGGACTTCTTTTCACACCCCAGCCTCTGCAAGGGCAAGGGCTCCCAGAGCGCTGCTTCTGGATGATCAGGATTTAGCAGAGATCTTGGCAGGAGAACATATTTTGGTTATTTTTTGTTGTTGTTGTAGAACAACTACCTCAATGGAGTATAATTAGTCAAAAATTCCTTTGTGCATAGTAAATATTGTAAAAATATATATTGAAGTGATTTAGCGACAGTTTACTAGTCTAAGTAAGAATATAGTGATTCATTAATATTCTGCTTAATATGGGAAATGGAAAATTCTTATATTTTGAACTTCTTAGTTGGTGCCTGTATTAGCTATCTTTGTACACACACACACACACACACACACACACACACACACACTCTCTCTCTCTCTCTCTCTCTCACACACACACACGTATATATTATATCAATATTATATAGTACTTGTATGAAGAGACTCCATTCTCATTTGAAGATGAACTAAAAATACCAAAGATAAGAAAACATTAGAAAGACTTGACTCACTTGCTTTTAAATAACTTAACCTGTTTCACAAATGCGAAAAAATGAGTTGCCAATTTCTCGTTTTTGTAGTTTTAAAACACCACAAAGCTTATGAAAACCATAGATTTTCTGTATGTCAAAGTGAGTCCACAAATATTTTATTAAGAGAAGCGTGATTATTTTAGTGCGTTTTACAGATGAAGAATCCGTGTCTGAGAATTTTAGGAAATGTTTCAAGCTTCTTTAACAGCAGATCACAGAGGCTGTGCTGGGCTCTGTCTTCATGACTTCCTTTAATGGTTATTAGCTTCAGTCACTGCCTATTGATATCAAACTAAGCCACAATCTTTGCTGGATTAGCCGTTATACTCCCAAAGATTACTTTTAAGGCTTCCAAACTAACTATTGCTGTAATTGATACATTGCATCTAGAGATAGCTAAGGGTATTAGCGTTCTTCTTTCTGTAAGTGAAAAGAGCCTAGAGAAAAAAGGAGTGGCACCCACTTTGGTAAAGTTGTGATTTTGCTTACTTTTCTTTGAAAAAAATTGCATTTTGGGGACACTTTTGAAGTAATAGATAGATAAAGCATTTCTAATCTTCACCACCAATATACAACCATCTCTAAATTTTGAGAAACATGATTGTGCCATATCTTTGCAGATGGAGTTTTTTAATTTGTGCAGATACCTCTACCCCTGTCTTTATCTCCAGCTCTGTCTCTGTCTTTACACCCATTTCTATCTCTTATTCTATTATTTCTTCTGCAGACGTATTCATCTCTTTCTGTAGATATTCTCAGATATAACAATGAAACACGCAGTTCTTAAACTCAAATAGTACATCCTCGGCATTCTTTTGCAGTTTGAGTTGTCATGTCACTAAATACTTTTTTCCAAATATCATCTTAATGTGTTGCAAATCAAGCCACACAGTGTATGCCCAGGATTTATCTGCCATCCCTCATTACATGGGCATAGCTAGCCCTTGTGTCTTTGCTAGTAGTACCATAATGGACATTCTGCAGATCACTCTGTTTTACATATCTATGATAGACAAGCTTGTTTTTTTTTTTAGAAGATTTTGCCATGAAATAGAATTTATATTTTTAATATCTTCAAAATAAGTTAATCTACAATTTAGTAACAGTTTCATGAGTTTTTATCATCACCAATTTATACATACACTTGAATGATGGAAATATTTTATAAGTTCTACCTACTTTACATTTATTTATTTATATAATTATTTATTTATTTGTGTGTGTGTGTGTGTGTGTGTGTGTGTGTGTGTGTATACCCATACTACAACATGTGTGGAGGCTGGAAGACAGATTAGAGGATTCTACTCTCTCCTTTTGCTATGACACTTGTTTCTGGGTTGAAGGCAAGTCATCAGGCTCAGTGCAATCACCTTTAGTCACTGAACTGTCACAGTTCCTCACAGCATTGTTTTGACTTATTTGTTTTTCTAACTAATAACTAAGCATTAAAGCATACAGAACGAGTGTGCTTCAGCTCTTACAAATTCACTTCTTATATTGCAGGACTCACACCGTAACTTTGAACAATGCACCAATTCATTGTCAGCAGCATTCTTTATATGTCAATGATACTCATCACGAATGTCGTAAACATTATCTTTTCTGATGAACAATTAATAATTATTGCAATGACGGGAACTGAACATGGGATTTCACACATGCTGGGCAAATGCTGTACCATTGAGCTCAGTTTCAAGATCTCCTGAAGATATTTATTTTATTTTTATCTTATTTGAGATATTGTAAGTTTTATTTGTCCTACTGATTGGCAAAGGCTGTGATGGACTTTAATTATCTACCTCCTCATCGATACTGCCTTCCTATATATCGATGATATCCCTTTTCATGTGTGGATATACTTTCCTTACAGATGACTAATACTTTTTTCCTATTCAGAGGTTTCAAGTCTCATTAAATAGGGTAGCAGTTATATTTATGTCAGTTAGAAAATACATATTCATGACATGTTGATGTACAAGAACCAAAACTTGAATAGAAATTCTAGAAAGTAGGAGTTGCTTGAATTGAGCACAATCTTGAACATACTGGAGATGGGATGGTTCCAATCCTGAGCCAATTAACCTCAAGCTCGACTCAAGGATTGTCAAACTAGAATGATATCATTATAGAAAACCAACTTGTCAAACATCTGCCATATAGCAGTGTTTGATATCTAATGCAGTCTGTAACTCAATGGTACACTTGCCAAGGATGCTATTGGTTATTATTTTCCAGTGGGTTTTGTGCAAGGAAGACTTAATCTTTTAATAGAAAATATTGGGGTTGGGAGCAGTTGCAAGATCTGGTGCAGAAACATTCATTGGGATTCTATAACTTTATATGAAATTGCAATTATTGCCTTTATTATAGTTTATTCCTGTGTGTTTAGAGACAATTGGAGCATCTTGTAATGCTTCTTCCGCTTTCCAGATGGAAAATTTTCACTAACTCTGGTCTCTCAAAACCACAATACTATATTTATGCAGCCTCCTTCAGTGTTTTCCAAGCTTTAATTGATATTCCCATTGTGCCCGTGAGATAAGACTAAGAGATAAGTGTCTGTATGGTTTTCATGTCCAAATAGCAAAAACAAAAACAGCACAAAGGCCACTTATTCAAACATAAACAAAATTAAGGGATGTATGAATTTCCCTTTAGGTTTTATAAGTACTTGTTTTAAAGACACTTGATACTAGAAACTAGCACAAACACCAATATAAAATTGGCTTTGTGTTTCAAACAGACTTCTAGGTACCAAGCAATCATTGTACCCATTAATAATGCCTGCTAATAAAGTTTGTCTAAATGTAGAAGATTTACATGACAATTTTTATCTTATATGTGCTTCCACTAAAGCATTTATGATTCTCTTTTCTGAAATGCAAAAATATACTTATAATTTTCTTATGTTTTCAAATGATCATATAAATGTGACTGTTAACTGAGATGGAAAATTTTATCGCTAACATTTTCCCAGAGAGCTGAAAAATTTTATTACAAGATGTGGATCAAGCTGTTTGTAGATAAAATATTTAGCAAACCATCCCCCAGCAATGAAATTATTATTTTAAGGAAAAGTTGTAAATCTGTAGAGCAAAGGTTTTGCAGTTGGTCTCATTACAATGCTTTACTGTCTGTGAATGCAGTCCTCAGCAAAGGGGACTTCTAAGGTCACCACAGATGATTAAAAGTAGCAGCAGATTTATTGCTTGGGGAGATTGGGCTTCCAATTTAACAACATATTGATTAGGATCTTTAAAGAGCATGAAAATGGAATGTGAAAAAGTATATTGATTATTGAAATATATTGACATAGCCATTACATAAAATTTTTTCTAAGGTACTTAGAGTATACTTCTGGGAATGAGAGATTATTGAGAGAAAATTTATTAAACAAACAAACCAAAAAACCCAGCTAGGAGCTTGGGAATGGTTCTATAGGTCTGAACACTTGCTGTGTAAACACGAGGATCTGAGTTCAAATCCCCAAAGCCCATGTAATAACCCAGGCATGGTTGCAGGAGTGTCTGTAATCTCAGCATTATATGTATGAAGAAGAGCCAGGAAAGTCACTAGTGGTTGATGGCCACCAGCCAACTCCAGTTTAGACACTGCCTCAAAAGAATATGTGAAAAAATGTGTTACCAGGACTGGTGTCCTCCAACCCCTGCTTGTCCTCTGACCCCTGCAAGTGTGTACGTAGGCACATGCCCCTGCACACATGTATACTTAATGTTCATCTACACAGATAAAATTTTAAAAGTATAATAGAACTAATATTGTCAATACACTCAGCACATAGATTTATGAGAGGTTTACTATCTCAAATCTTGGAAAATAAGACAATATTATGAAAATCATAGCTTTTGCTCTATATTAGCATCTATTACCATTTCCAGAAGAAATTTGCATTGAGGAGATAAAGAAACCATACTTATATCACATTGTCTCATCAATCATTAGTTCATTTAAGAGAAAAACATTGAAGTCTTTTCACAGGAAAATGTCCCTTTAAAGCAGTGAATCTCAACTTTCTTCATTTTGCGACCCTTTAACACAGTTCCTTGTGTGGTGGTGGCCCCCAAACATAAAATCATATCGTTGCTACTTCATAACTGTAATCTTGTGACTGTTATGCATCATAAACTAAATATCTGATGTGCAGGTTATCTGATTTACAACCACTAAGAAAGGACCATTTGACCCCTAAGAGAGTTGCGACCCAAGGTTTGGAACTCCTGCAAAAAAAAAAAAAAATCATTACAATGTCATCCAGTAATTTTTGCTAAATTTCTTGCACTGTGTAGTAAAGAAGTGGGCAAAATGAAGTTTCAGCTCTAGATGAGAAGTTATTGGATAATAGGGGATTGAGAGTCAATTGTCTTCAGGGAAATACCACCAATCAATCAATCAAATGAACAGACAAAAATAACCAACCAACCAAACAAAATACCTCCCTGAATCCTCTAGTCTTTGTTTGGAATACTTTTCTTTCTGCAGGTATACTCATGTTGTGATGTTGTTGGTCAAACTCTGTAATGAATATTATATTCAAGGTTAAAAAAGGGGGCTGAATGTATTATATTTTGTTCAGGATATGTACATAATAACAGAGGTGTGAGAATAAGGACTTGAGTCATGAGAACACGGGGCGGGAGTAATGTGGCCAGAGAACATGAATTGCGAGTCAGAAATGGGTCTGGTGATAATGACTGGATCGCCTTGAAGCTCAGAGCTTGACTGAATATATGGTGTTTTTTTCCCAACACCAGGCTTCTTTTAGATTCTTGTACGCTGTTGTCCTAAATGTTCTGTTCATCTTCTTTCTTAGATCATCACCACGGGAGAAGTGGGAGTCAGTTAATTTTCCCCTGAAAACACATCTTTTGTAATGCACTTTGAAGGCCTTATCCTATCATTACTTAGATATTCTAACAAAGAACTCTTACCCATTGAATAGGTCTTAAATTGCCTGAGCCTCCCTCTTAAAATTCTAATGATTACCATGCTTATTTTAAGATGGGTGACAGGTCCATTGTTATAAATTATGGTACGTTTTGGGATCCTTTTTGAAGAGATGATTTTTTGTCCCTCAGTGTCACCATGGGCAAAAGACAAAAGTAACAAATGAGCGATGGCAAGGAGCTGAGCTGCATTGAAAGCTTTATGTAGTTTCTCAGTTATGGTTATCAGGACATATGGAATGTTTCATCTGAAAAAAGAAAAATGTTCTCAGACTGTGATCTGATATTACTGAAATGACCAAGGAGAGATAATAATTATTGTCATTCCAATACGTAAAATAAGTTTTTAATCCTTATGCAACGGACTGATTTTGGTGTGATTCATCATATATAACTGGTTGCATTCTTTAGTGATAGAGATCAAGTGGGTGTTCCCCCCCCCAGACTATCATTCTCATATTACAAATCTTTTTCTGAAAGTTTGTCAAACAGGATTTTGTAAATATATGAATTTATACTCACTGATTAGTTTTAATGCTGTTTCCAACCAGAAGGAAAACACACCCAAACTTTAGTGAGAGAAAAAATAATTGCTGTTCACAAAATGTTAGAGAGTGATATGTTACATTCAACTGGAAAAAATAATTGAAAATAAACAATCGGTAAGGCAACAGATCTCCTACTAAAAGCAGAAATAGGTATCAGAATAACTGAAAATCATCATTGTTAAGAATTGTGTACTTTGGATGTTAGTCATAATTAAAGTATTTGTAGTATCTAATAATAACAACAGCAATGCTACTTTTATTGTATGAGTTGATAAATTGATTGAAAGCTCTCTATGTAAGGAGCTCTGACATTCTTCAAGAATAACCCCTGGAATTGGCTACACAATTCTAATATTTGACTTATGAGTTTTCTTTAAAAGCATGGTTTCACTTTGTAGTCCAGGGCAACTTGTGATTCATGTAGCCCAGTCTAGCCTTGACATTACACCAATTCCCTGCCTTTCCTCTGAAGTACTAGGATTATAGGATCTCCCCACTTTACTTGGATTAAGCCTTTTAGTGTTTTCAATTCTGTTTCATTAGGTAAGAGGAAAAATGTTAACATATATTCCAGACCCTGTAAATGTATGGCTTTTGTAAGATTATTCTTAGATTGCGTGTGTGTGTGTGTAAATTTATGATTATAAATACCATAAATAAGAAAGTGAGGGTTATGAGATGAGAAATATAAAATGAAAAATGTCAGGAAAGCCTCCTGGGAACAGCGGTCTGAGCCCTGGATCATTTACTCATGTAGTTAGAACTGGTACTCTTCAAAGTGGAGAAAGGTTATTAAGGCAATTTTAGATGGGAGCTAATGCATTTATAGCCATCTATTGCGAGAATGACATTGTGAAAGAATGTTGTAAGATCCTTTTTCCAGATGTGGATTTTAAGAACTATCCTGAGTATGGCCGCCTTAGGTCTCTCACTTAGGAGTCTAGCTAAGGTTGCATTCAGATTGCAAGTCTGATGGGTCAATATTCAGGTCAAGAGATCTACCATGACAGATGTAAATAACACAACTGTCATTTTCTCCTGAAGCATCTCCTGCTAATTTTCAATCATAAGGCTGGAGGCTCTTTTAACCAATAGACTTGGTTGTTATAGTGGGAGAGTTCTATCCTCTTGGCCCCAGGGAATTAAGGAGACTCTTCAAATGCCAAAGGGGTGTTTTCTCTGAAGTGATTATGGAAAGAATCATAGCATTTCTTTGCTAGACAAACATGTAATCACATGCTTGGCCTTCTTTGATATAACTTGAGAAAGATGGGTGAAACCAGAATAGAAATTTATAGTCATTTCGTGTTTTCTTGGGGTTCCAAGTCCTAGGCTTGATCCTATCAGCCTCTTGCAGTATGTCTCTCATCTTCCTTTAGAGAAAAAAAAAAGGTTGGGAGTTCTTTTGATTAACCTTGAAAATCTTTTATTCATTTATTTTACCTCTGTTCATTCATCTTATGTAAGTACGTGGGTGTATGTGTGCACACATGTGCATGCAAAGATGTGGATATCAGAGAAAATCATTCAGAGATTGGTATTCTCCTTGTTCCATAAGGGGCTGAGAATTGAGAACAGCTTATTGGATTTGGCAACAAGTGCCTTGTTTGACCCACTGTCTCATCTTGTTGATGCATCCTCATGTAGAATCATGTTATTTCTTCTCACTTTTATTTTTGTTTTTTATGAAACTTAGAGTCAATATTTCTATTTTTTTTTGCTTTTTGTTTTTGTTTGTTTGTTTGTTTTGCTTTTTCTATTCTTTTTCCTTTTTCTTTAATTGGGGACAAGTTCCCTCTTCCATAATCCAAACCTTAACCCTACGTGACAGTGCTTGTTTTCTCATCTGAGTCTTCCTGTGTCTCCTTGGGTAAAAAGTTACCATAACACTTACCACTTACTGTGGTCCTGAGTTCTGCCTTTCTGAACTAGCATTGCAGACTTTGTGAGGACAAAGGATGCACTACATAGAACTATGTAGCTGCAGTAGTTCCTGTAATGTTTGGAAGACCTTAAGTGTTCCATAAGTGTTCATTTTATAGATTAGAGAAGAGCTCTAATGCTCTAGGTTGATTCAAGACTTTCAACTTTAAATTTGGAAGTGATATGTAAGATGTTGTCCCAATTCGGAATTATGCATACAGTCCAATGGACTTCAACAACAGAACAAGATCAAATTCCAAGTTGGAATAAACACGGGAGCAGAGGAATTTTCATTTGCCTTGTAGTAATTTGATAATAACTACTGAATAACCAGAGGAAAAAGGAAATGTAGAAGTGATATAGAGTATCAGGATGAACATCCCAGGAAGAGAACTTGGAATCTGATACTTTACCATTCTTTCCCCTCCTTACGCTCTCCTAAATCTGGCTCTGCAGTTCCTTTGTACTGCCCATGCTCGAAACAAACACTGATGAGTTTTGAAGAATCACAATAGAAATTTTACCTATCAGGAGTCTGTAAATAGCTCTGGTTGATTTCTTATTTATCTCTCCTTAGACTAGTATTATAGCATAATATGTCTGTGTGTTTAGTGAACACAGTTCCATAAAGCAATCATAAAACCAAACTGCCATCTTAATTAGCAGTCAGTCCAATTCTCTTCTTTGGCTCCTTTTCTCATAGTGTTTGGAATTTCAAGAGACAGGTAATATGCATAGTTATCAAGGAGAAGGATTAATTAATTAATGGTCAATGTCCACTCTGTGTCATATTGACACAGATTTAAGGACTGCTTCATTATAAAGCAAACATTTTTATGAGGTCAAGTATATTTAGTTTTATTTAGATCCATTGAGTTAAGAATATAAATTGTAAGACATAGTAATATTTTAAACATAATTATTATCTAGACTCTAGACAGAAAAAATTAATATACTCTGTGGAATATTAAATCTCTCCATGACTTATTCAGTAAAGACATTAACAGTCTTCTATCTGTATGTTTTGGAATATGATAGTCTTCCTCTGTAAAAAGAGATTTTAATTGCACATCATTTGAATGAATAATTCACAGCCTCCTAAATTTAGGTGGAGTCTTTCTAAATGTACAGAATACTTTAAGAAAAAAGAAACATAAATCATCCTAAATAAGGCTGTCTATATCTATCTGACACTCATGTAGCATTGCTACTGAGAGGAAATATTTATTAAACACATTGAGACATTTTTTTATTGAGATATTTAGCTAAACTGAATGCAAATCTCACCCAGCTATAATCATGATAAATGCACACACAATTACAAATAGCCGGGTTCGTAAACTGATGTTGCAGTGTTCTTTTAAAGCATGCGATTCTCAATAATGACTAAAACTTCTTTACATCATAATTGAGACAATCGAGGATTTTTGACAACTAAATTTATTTTTAAAAATTCTTACTTAAGTCACTATTGGTATAATTTTCATTACTGTCGTGACATTTGTTTGAGGGTAGCTTAGAAAAGTGTGCAGACATGCCTTTAAACATTTGTAAACATACCGTTTAGACATAGATGCCCTGAGTGGATAATGGAGGATTCTGCAGCAGCCCCCCAGTGGGGACAGAAGCTCTGGTCATTAGTTTTCCTCCTGCAGCAGAAACTCTAGTCAATAAATCCCAAACCCCTCTATAGTCTGCAAGTTACATTTATTTGGCAATTTCGAAAGATTTGTGACTTAATACCATGCCATATCAAAGCCATTTCAAAATCTATAGTTCAAAAAATCTTCACTGCAATAGTTTTAAGGTTCTGATTCAAACTGAGAAAAAGAAAGAAAATTCCAAGTTAAGGTTGTTAGCAGGCCCTAAGTGAGTTGTCAGGAAAACTCCAAGTTATACAGACATGTTCCTGAAAGGCTACTAATAACTAAACTTCTCTACATGCAATCTATTTGGTTTTTGTTTCTGTTTGCCTTTTTAACTATTTAAATATCTCAGATCTTTCGGATTTCCAAGCATTTTCTACGTTCAAGACTTCAGCAACATACAGAGACTAAAGCATATAAAACACCTGTAATTAAGCATCAGCCTTCCTCAAGGGCCACAGGGATATCTTTTATCTGACCTTATTTGTAGTTAGAGAAAAAAAATGTTTCTTTTCACTATTACATCTTATTTTTTTAAAGATTAGTTTATACCACTTATTTTGGATTCATCAGTATAGGTTATTATCTTTTAAAGCGTCCTTAACTGAATCAATGGAGTAGCTGAATCAAATTAGATAGCACAGTTTTCCACAGGGCTCAGTCCTGTCAAGATCATGAGTTCTCTACTTCAATCAAATGATGTCTGGTCACTGGTAGGAATAGCTACCATGGACAGCGACAGAGCAACAGAAAGACCCAAGAGCAGTCGGCCTGGCTTCACAGCTACAACCTCACATAGAAGGTCTGCACCAACAAAGTTATATATCAACACCAGTTTAACACGCTGCAACTGATATTCTATCAGCCAGCCTTTGCTTCCAAAGGTGTTCAGTTGTTATTCATGTTAAAGGCATCTGCTCATCTTCACTAACTGAAGCTTAGTGAGTTGCGTACAGTTTCAGGACACAGCTCATTGCTACCTTATTCTTTGTAAATGGACACATTGTGCATCAGTGCATGGGATAATTCTGAATGAGAATAAACTCTGTATGTAACCATTTGAAATTATGTAGGTAACCATTTAAGATGACAAAAGAAAGTAAGTCATTTCCTGGATTTGTTTACCTTTAAAAAATTCAATGAAAGTTACACTATGTTTTCTAGGTCAGACTTTGTTCATAAAACAGCTGAGCCTAAGGAGAGATGAAACTGTTTATTTGAACACCACTTCAGTAAATGCACACGGCTCTGATGTTCATTTTTCCTTTATTCCCGTGCCCCTTTTAAGTGCAATCAAGGCATCTTTTATGCTAGAAGAGACCCTGCCTGGCATTATGCAATGCCTTTACATCCATTGGTCATTTTCAGGGCCAAACAGTAGCTATATAAAGAGTCCCATTCTCTGTATCCTTAAAATGGGACACAAGGACCCGAAGCAAATTGTCCACAGTGACACAAATGGACAATATTAAGGACGTGACTCAGACCCAATCCTGTTAAAATTTGTGTTCTTCTATACCATGAAAATGAACTACATACACGAAAATCATGCAGATGTGAAATAAAGTTCTGAACAACAGAAGAGCTACTGTAAATAGCTTAGAAATTTAACTACTAATTTTACTGCAGGCAAGCACGTTGACTTGGTGTGAGTGCATTCAAATGTCACATGAGTATACTTTTAGTGTCTTAAGTCAAAACAATAGCTTTCAAAAAAGAGTCGTACTCTACTTCTTTTCCATAAATGATGCCTTAATAATATTTGTCATTTATGAAGTTATGTTCTTTATACTCAAAGCATAGCAACATTGTAAAGTTTGTATATAAATTCTGTATTCTATGCATGTTTGCACATACATTATTGTTTGTAGTACTCACATTTAAGAATATATATGAGGTCTCTGTCTCTTGAGAGGTGTGTACTCAGGACTTCCTGTCTTTTTCTTTTGTGCATGGGCCTTTTAACATCCATGTTTAAGTATATATTAAAACTTTTTGTAATAAACTCCATATACATTCAAAGAGTGAATGTGAATTCTGTTGTGCACATCTCACGGTGACAATCAAAATGAAATAAGAGTCCATATTTCAAGGTAGGAATACTCTTTCCAACACACTTAATTCTTGAAAGAGTCTGCCTTTATTTTTTAGCACCTTGCCTAGAGTTTAGAGTACCATGCCATCACTAGAAATACAGTGTCAACATGTATCTTTTTCTAGCAAAATCTAGCTATCCAGCATATTCTTATTTTAACATTAACTGTTCAGGTTTACTTGATGCATAGCATAGCTAATGATTGTTTCCACATTTCGATGCACAAATCAAATCTACTCCCCATAAAATGTATTTCACAAGAGATATCACAATTCTTATCATTTATTATAATAACATTATTAATAATCTCTCTCTGTCTGTGATATGCATGCATTAGACAGGGCTGTATGCTGTGCACACTGGACATATAAATGTAGAAGTCAGAAGTCAATGCCAAGTGTCTTTATCACAGCTGAAAATAGTTGAAAAATTCTGATGGGCAAAAATTATATAATATAAAGTCTTTGGAATCATTTCTGTGGACAAATTTTGAAAGTTTAAAGAAATCTTACTTCAGTTCTTTAGATCCAAACACAACTGGACTCAATTAACCATTATTTATTCTCAAATATTCAGTCATAGGAAAAAATTTTTGCTCATCAGAATTTTTCAGCATATGCAAAGTCTAGAATGAAAATTAGTTTGATTCCATGAAAACAAAACCATATTTCAGTTATTTGACTGGTTTACATAGCTTTTTGATTTAATTTAATTTATTTTTTGAACTATTTTCAGCTGTGCTTTCTTCTGTCTACCCAAGCTCTTCCATTCCATTGAATTTTTTTTCTGGACAAAAGAGCAATCCAATAAAGAGCCATCCTCCTTCCTTCCCTTGTGTCACTCCTTTAGGATTTTGCCTTGGCTTTGTCCTTCATACAGCTGAATCTGGGGATGAACATTGAACCGTTCACATCATAGTCATTCTGGAGCTGTTGCAAGTTAGCTACAGATTTACCCGTCTCGCAAGGGGAAAAAAAAAACATATTTGTAATCAAATATGCCAATGATGACTTCCTATTCCCAAGTCCAAAGATTCATTCTAAGTTCCTTTTATTGTACTCCTCATGATTATAACTGTTAATCTGAACTACAGTTTTCAAGTCTCTTATATCTGTTGCCATTCTGGAAATCAAGATATTTAGTGTAAAACTAGCTAAGCTTGAGCCAGCAAGTAGTGTTCTACCTTGGTTTCTGGTTTAAGTGTAAGCCAAATGAACCCTTTATTCTCTAGGTTTCTTTTGGTCATGATAATTGTCACTGCAATAGACCACTCCCTTAGCAGTGATCAACTGTCAGTAGGTCCTCAGGTAGTGGTGGGAGTTCTTGAATCCTCCCTATCCATGATGGAATAACTACTGTATCAATCTTGTGCAGGTCTTACATAGATAATCATACCAGGCATGTTTTCCTGAGTGCATTGGTTCTATGGGTTATTGGTCAAAGAATTCCATCAGTCATCCACCCTCAAGAAAACAACACAAATTATTGTCAGTATACTATAACTACATGGCAAAACCCTTTTACTAAAGGTACCACCAACTTTGGCAGCAGCACATAGAGAAATCAGTCTAGAACTGATGGAGTAAGCCTCCAGTTGGCAAGTTTTCTTAGTGCTGGAAGGTGCTATGTAGGCTGTTGCTGGGGTAGGCATTGACAACTAAGGTATCAATGGTCTTCATAAGTTAGGGCTCTGATCCATTGGATAGTATGTGCCTATTTGTGCAATGGTTGAGTGCTATAGTACGGTGGTTATCAATGACCTTTTGAGGCCTGCTCCACAAGAGGGAACTCATCCTTGATGTTGTAAATCTAGTCAAAAGCCCATGGCTGGAGAGGTCATAGGGCCTGGGGAGAACCTACTATTATTGATTTGTTAATGATCATGTGAAACTGTTTTCTAAGTATTTATGTACATGCCCATAGATTACTGCTGCACCCAACTGGGTCAGAGAAGCTGTGTTTTGTGGTAGGCAGCAGTTAGTGCAGAGAATTATTGACTGATCAAAAAGCAGAGGCTATGAGACTGTGGAGTGCTCAACCCTGAATGGCACATCAGCATCAAACTCCCAGCAGGCTCAGGTAGCATTATATTCAACCTAAGGTCTTCCTAGCCTGCCTTTTTTTAAAAAAAAAAATTTAGTGCAACTGGGGCTGTAGGAATTAAAAACATGAATGTAATTTTACTTAATAAGTTTGAGAGAAGCTTAGTATTTTGTGTTGTCTTTTGAGCATTATAAAATTATAATTTTGGGGAAGTGTAAAAACCTCTTGGGTATGTGAAAAAATTTTAATATGTTTATACAAAATTAATCCTAAGGTAAAAAGTTACATTTAAGAGTTACTTTAAAATCAGATAAAATTGGGAATTTACTTTCACTAATCAGATTCAGCAGATTGTATTTATATATTTGCTCATAAATATGTAACAATAATAATAATCAATGAGAAGAGGTCATGGGTTTAAGAAAGAGCAAGGGAGAGACATGAGAGGGTTCCAAGAGAGGAGGTAAGGGAAAAGGGGAGTTTTATTTTAATTAAAATTTAAAATATTAAGAAAAATGCAGACAAAACATGATTAAAAACACAAGCTCCCACTTTTAAAAAACTAAATAAATTAAATCAGTGGATACTCACCATAGTAAATACTAATCTCTGGATTGTTTGACTCCTCACTGGGGATCAATTGAGTCATTGTGACTCACTCTTACATTACCATGGAAATTAATTACTTCCAAGATTGATAACCATATGTCATATTTTGATCATCGAAGCTTCAGTGTTAACTTATGAAAACTAAGCTTAGTAAATGTAAGTCATTAGATGTTCAGACAATAAAATTACTTAATAGTGTTTGCATCTCTTTATATACTTGGTTTTGTCTTGTAGAAATATACACAGGGTAAGTTTTATCAGTTTCCTAGAATAATCTGTACGTACTGATGCTGTACTATGTGCTTGTACTGTTGTAGAATGTTCATATTCACATTCTAAATTGCCTATAATGCACAAAAACCTTTTGGCTAGATTAAAAGTAGTAATTAATATACTTTAACAGCCTTAAGTTCATAAAATTCAAATATGCAAGTTTAAAATTGAAAGCTTTTAAAAGCATTTATTGACCATCAGTGTTTATTATTTTGAGAGTTTCTTCATTTTATTGATCCATTTATTGACTGTATTCATGCTTAGTTCTTATAGTTCTGCAGTGTTTCTAGGTATTAACCCTTGTCTTCAGTAGAGCTGGTGAGAATTTTCTCCTATTTTATGGGCTGTCTGTTCATTCTGGTGATCGTTTCCTATGCTTTTTAATTGTATACACTCCTGTTTGTCAATTCTTAGGGCTATTTCATGTGTTCCTGGCTGTTGAGAGCATTCTTTCCCATGTCAATATGTCAAAATGTGGGGATGGGGAAGAAGAAAGGAAATGTGGCATCCAGCAGCAACAAAATATTTGAAATGCCCTAATGAAATTCGGTCCTCCAGTGCTAATTAAAAAATATCTGAAAAACAAAAGCAGTTGAACATTAAAGAAATCTTTAAAATGAGGAGAAATCAGTTTGACCAGTTAATTTTCAAGTTAAAAGATGATTTAACTTGTCACAAGACATCAACTCCAGAGCTATATTTTTGTGCTATTGTCTTCCGACTTGGAAAATGTCTCTTTTTATGAACTTTTGCCGCTGTTCACAATACCAGAAGAAAATGTCTCACTAGGCAGATACTTATGTTATCTTTTAATTACACTGAGAACTCCTAATCAGAGAGTCTATTGCTGTGTCAGTTCCGTTATATTTATGATTTAAGGAAGTAGTTATTGGAGCTTCCTCTGCAGTTATTGGACAAGTACACTTTCTGAGAAATGTGACTCAGTATGTGCATGAATTTTCCACAGAAGGGAAAAGTTGTCATTACAATTTCAATTAATATTGAAATGCTTTATTATAACAGTTACATTCATGATGTGATCCCAATGGATGAAAGGTAAAAAAAAAGGCATGGGATAATAATGAATGCCATTAGAATCTGTAAAAGTCTGAGAGAGGGGTGCCTTAGTTTGGTTTCTATTATGGTGATAATGACCCTGACCAAAAGCAACTTGGGGAGGAAAGGGCTTATTTGGCATAAATACTCCAAGTCACAATCTACTAGGGAAAGCCAAGGCAAGGACTCAAGGAAGGAACCTGGAAGCAGGAATTGAAGCTGAGACTAGAAAGGAATGCTACTTACTTATTTGCTCCTTTTGGCTTGCTCAGCCAATTTTTACATAACCAAGGACCAGATGCCCAGTGGTGGCACCTCCTTATAATAAGTTACACTTTACTATAGCAAACATTAATCAAGAAAATGCTCCCTCAGACTTGCCTACAGGCCAGTCTGATGGAGAGAATTTCTTAATTGAGATTCCATTTTCCTAGATACCTCCAGGTTTGTGTCAAATTGACAAAAACCAATGGGCATAAAAGCCTTTGTGAAACAGTGTCTCAGAATTGTGTAGCAAAGGCATGGCTGTAGAGAGGCTCTAATACAATATTTCAAAAATAGAACTCAGTAGAGATGCTGCACATGTGTATCATTCTCAGGTCTCACGTTTCATTTTTCTCTCTAGTTTTTGAAAGCAGGTAACATTTTTCAAACCAGATGTACAGTTTTGCATCCTATTTTCATTTTGGCCACATATTGATAAAATTATTTTTTATAGTATTGAGGAATTTTCCAATTTTCGTTTTAGTGTTTTAAAATTCATCCAAACCAATAGAACTAATTTGTGAGGGCAAGAAATAGTAATCAGAAGTGAAAATGAACGTGTTGGCAAGCTGAGAAAAATGTAGGCATACGTGACCAGTCTTGCCTCACAACCTCATTTTCTCTGCTCGTTCTCATCTGCCTAGACATGTCTATTATAAATTATGAAAGCGTTTGTTTTAGATTTGGCCCATTGGTTTGCCATGCTGCCCAATAGATAAGAATTCTAAGGATCTCAAACACTTCATATTGACTGGACCACCAATGACTGCTTATTAAATGCAGTTTCCGATATCTGCAGACCACAAATGACAATCCATTGTCTGTCTTCTGTTTTTCCTGTTCAGTACTGCCCCACCATCATCTCCAGTCCATTACTACCACAAGACCACAACTCAACTCTCTGTACTAATGATCATTATTATATGTGGAGTCATTGCCCTTCTAGAGTCAGACAAAACAGGCTGTGAGAATAGGAAGGCCTTTTAATTGGCTCCATCTGTAGCCAATGCACAATACCTGAGCTGAATGTTTGGTTATTATATTTCCTAATCTATAATATTCAACTCAACTGAGAGTTTTAATTCTACTGTATTGCCTGTGATTTGTTGCATGACAACACTCTACTAGTTCTAAGGACTCCACTTTTGATCCCAACTCCTTGTCCACTCTTTCAGATCTTCTCCTCCACTCTCTGTTTCCATACCTTTACCCTCTGATACCTTTCTTGTTTCCTGGAATAACCTGAGAAATGGTATTCTTTTATTTTTTTCTCAGACTCATGGTACCAAAAATCTGTTTCCACGACTAATGACTATCTCAGTCTTGTAGACTAAATTTTATCTCACTCTAAAATGTAGATGTTGAAGTCCTAAACCATTGCTACTGTATTTGAAGATAGGACCTCTAATGGTAGAACTAAGTCTAATGAGGTCACAAGGAAGAGACTCTCTATGCAATACGGCTAGTGTCCATAACAGGAAGAAAAGACTATAGAGCACCCACCCACTGAAATCAGGAGACAGTGAGAATACAGCCATCTGCAAATCAGCAAGTGGCTTCCCCACTCAGCACTCCTTGGACCATGAGAACATAAACTTTTGTGGTTTTGTTTAAGCAGATATTCTATAACGACATCCCAAGTACGTTAGTACATCAGATTATAGCTTATTTTCTCACCTTTTTAAACCACTTCTTGCCTAAATGAAATGACTTTTGTCTTGAGATTATATTTGATCAACCCTACCTATGTCACCATTTCTGGAGAAGAGGTCATTTTTCACTTCGTGGCTGCTGTTAGGTTCATGTCACCATTTTGAAACATCCTCATTTGAGTTAACATTCATCCCTATGGTCAGATGATGAATTCAACTTACTCTGTCTTATTCAAGAATCTCTGAGTCCTCTTCCATTTTTTTTTAAACAGTAGGCCCTTCCAATTAGGCTTCTTTCCAATTCTGTTTTCTTCTACTTTGCTGTACGGTGCGATCCTACGGTCTTGGGCCACAGACCTCCAATCCTACTGGGTAAGCATTAGGGTAAGGTACATGAATAAGTTAATCGATGAGACAGAATATGTAGCATGTTTTTAAGCCAATATTACTCAGGAACCCTTTCCCTTAAAGGTAACTTAGAGAAGAATGGTCATAATCGATGAGACAGAATATATAGCATGTTTTTAAGCCAATATTACTCAGGAACCCTTTCCCTTAAAGGTAACCTAGAGAAGAATGGTCATAAAAAAGATGAGGGTACTCCTTCAAGGTCAGCAGCCACATCAACGCTGAGGCACTGAGGTAGCTGTAATTACCATTAGAGATAAGATGTTTGAAAAACCTGGGACACAAACTGGAGCCCACCCACTAGTTGAGAGTTATCAGGGTTGAGTCATGACAACATCTCAGCCCTCCCATCACTCAACTGAAATGAGTATGAAATTCCAGGAATAAGGAGTGAACAAAGGTTTTGAGAGGAAGACTTTAAGTGCCTGTTAAACTATATCTTATCTATGAACATGAAGTTTTAAATTAGTTTTTTCAAAATGTGTACCTTTTCGTTAAAAAAATTAAGTCTGATTTTTTTCCTATACTCTCAAAGCTTTAAAATTGTTTCACATATGGTCAAGTTGATATATCTTTTAAAACTTTGTTAATTACTATGTGTATGCTGTGTGTGTGTGTGTGTGTGTGTGTGTGTGTGTGTGTGTGTTCATGTCATAGTGTACTGGCTGGTTTTGTTTGTCAACTTGACTCAGGCTGGAGTTACCACAGAGAAAGCAGCTTTAGGTGAGGAAATGCCTCCATGAGATCCAACTGTAAGGCATTTTCTCAATTAGTGATCAAGAGGGGAAGACCCATTGTGGGTGGTACCATCTCTGGGTTGGTAGTCTTGGGTTCTATAAGAAAGCACGCTGAGTAAGTAAGCCAGGGGAATCAAGCCAGTAAGTAACATCCCTCCATGGCCTCTGCATCAGTTCCTGCTTCCTAACCTTCTTGAGTTCCAGTCTTGACTTCCTTTGGTGATGAACAGCAGTGTGGAAGTGTAAGCTGAATAAACCCTTTCCTCCCCAACTTGCTTCTTGGTCTTGATGTTTGTGCAGGAATAGAAACCCTGACTAAGACACATGGTGCATGTAGGTTGTCAGAGAACAACATTGGAAAGTAATTTCTGTCATTCTCTCTTTAAACTATAGTTAGGAGTTATGCTACTGGCTAGTAAAGTGGTGGTTGTAGGGTTGTAGGTTGTCCTCCAGGATCCATGAGTTCACAAGGACAAGTTCTGCACCAAAGGCTGAGTGACAACAGTGGAAGGGGAGCTGAGAAAATGTGAAAACCAAAGTAAGGGGGAGTTTTACATTTCCTAGGAATGTCAGAGGCTCTACACATAAAAGTATTGCCAATAGATACGCTGGTGTGGAAGGTGGCGGGGTTCCTTAATAGCGTTCAACTCTACAAAAGGATGTATATGTGTGTAATATTGTATAGAGTGAGCAGATTATATTTATATATTTAGATCAGGGATTTGAACTCGGGACCTTCGGAAGAGCAGTCAGTGCTCTTGACCACTGAGCTATCTCTCCAGCCCTATATTTATATATTTAAACATTTACACAACATACATGGAAGCGTTGGAGGGAGGAAAGGGAAGGGGGAAAGATACATGTTATAATCTCCAACAATAAAAATTTATTTAAAAATAATATATATAAATGTCAGAACACCCCTTCTAGCGCAGATCATTTATGACATGCCTATGTGTTAGGAATGTGTGTATCTATGTGTCAGGTATGTGTGTATCTATGTGTCTATATGTGTTTCTTGTGGTTTTTCTTTGGCTCTTTTCCTGTTTGATTTTTTTTACTACTCAAGTGTGTATGTTTAGGGTTTATTTTATTTTATATTATGCATTAGAGGTGTGCTTCTTTTCTTTTTTCTCTTTTATTGAAAATAGATTTTATTCCATACAATATTCTGTTTCTGATTTCCCCTCTGCCAACTCCTTCCTCCAACAACTTCCTTCCCACCTCTGGGTTGGTCAGGTTTGGGGAGGGGAAACCATAATCAGAATACATTATATGGAAAAATATCTATTTTAATAAAACCAAACCAACCCAACAAAGAAAGCAAAACTGAATTAGTTAGGGCTTCTATTGTCCATAGGTATGTGTCATGACCATGGCTACTCTTATAAAGGAAAGCATTGAATTGAAGTTTATCTTTTATCACTATGGGGAAAAATGTCAACAGGTGGGCAGGCATACATGGCAGGCAGACATGGTACTGGAAATGTAGCTGAGAGTTCTATGTTTGGATCCTTAGGTAACAAGAAGAGAAACTGATACTGGGCCTGGCTTGAACCTTTGGAACCTCAAAGCCCACCTCCACTGACAACACTTCCTCCAAGATGGTACCTACTCCAACAAAACCCACACTTCCTAACAGTTCCCCTCCCCATGAGGTTGTGGAGGCCATTTTCATTCAAACTACCACAAAACAAAAACAAAAACAAAAAAATTCAATGAGGAAAAAAACAATGTCTGAACAAGGTATCTGGGAAATCACTCAGTGAAACTCTTAAAGATGGTGACACCTCTAGTTACTGCCTGATCTGGAGAGGATGAATGTAAAAGACTTCCATTTGTCCTCTAGCAAAAATACCCCAGTGGATAAGCAGAACAAATGCTAAGCGCTCTAAGTAGAAACATGAGTGCAGACTGGGATGCTATGACGATTTCTTTTGCCTTCACTGAACTTATTTTACCAACACATTTAATGGCATTTCCTTCTCTATTTTCCTCCCTCCAAACAGACCACCTGCTGCTTCTCACACTTGGGGATTCATCTTGGTCTTTCTAGAGTCTCATAGCTGAGAACCTTTACTTATTTGCTGGACAATAAATATTTACTGACTCCCAGACTTTTGCATGACCTATGGTGATATTTACGTTCCAATGGTGGCAGATGTAATGTCCCTACTTGGGAGGGAAGCACAAGGACAAGGCATATGCTTGAGACCAGTCTAGACTTCTTAGCAAAATCCTGTCTCAAAACATTTTTACCCCAAATAAAAAAGAAAACCAGAAGTTTTCTGAATAGAAAAGACATACAGTCAACATGCAATATTTTTTAACATTCCGTGAATGACTGGAAACTTCTCTGATCTTTAGGAATGAGGATTATTTATTCAATCCTAATCTTTTCAAGAGTTTACTGTTTTTAAATAAATATTTACATTCATAAAACCAAAATCAATAAGGCATGTCAGATATGCAGTAAATCATTGAATATCTTGCATGACTGACTGGCTTAGTAGTCCTGAAATTTACCTGTAATCCAAACCAATGTAAACAGAAGTGACAATGGCAAAAATCATACAACACCAAGCCTGTGTAAGATTCTGGCCATTGTCCAAAAAAAAAAAAAAAGAAAAAAAACCTAAAATTTGAAAAAGAAATGAATGCTTGCTTTTTTGTTTTGCTTTTGTTTTTAAAAAGAGATGTACAGAAAACTCTAAAGTATAGACAGTTCACAGTCATTTGCTCTCCGGTTAGCCAAAAATCTTCAACACCCATTTTTAAAAGACACTCTTTGGTTTTGAGACTGCAGCCATTCACACTGTGGGTGTCATTTTAGAGAACAGTTTGCTGACTCTATTTTTGAGTGGCTACATGTGGAAAGAGACACTCTGGTTCTCCTTCAGAGTCAGCTCTGTGCAAGCTCAAGAGAATATTAAATGTAGTATTTTCTAGCTTTATTAAATATTCAACAGTTTTCCTTCTGTTATCTCTGTATCAAGGGCAAGTCCTGTAAACCTTGTTCCAAAAGCTCTGAATGAAGCTAAATAATCTATGAAAACATCACTTTTTCCACCAGAAAGAGCATAGAGGTTAGAAAGGAAATACAAAGGCAAAGGAATGAGCTGGCTCTCAGTTGTCTGTTCAGAGGTTATAAGATTTTTCTGGCCTTTAGTGCCCAAATGTGTACTTTGTTTACCTTCGGGCTCATGTCCTTAGTTTGCTCCATGTATGGGGAAGAAGTCTTCAGTTATTATACCTTTATACGAATTGTACCTTTGAGTAATCCACAAGACACTCAGAAAGAAAAACTTGAGGTTTTCCTTCTTTTGGTTTGATTACCCTTGTTATCAATAACCAAAGTTTAATTCCAGTGTCTTTGAAGAGAAGACTATTTACAGGGATATTCTAACATTTGTGTTCTAAGGCTTTCTATTCATTAGAGCTGAAAATTATTGCGTCAAAGGCATGTTTAGAGATAAAATATAGGTTATAAGGAAGGCAACTTTATTCTGCTCTCCAAGCCTCATCATGGTTGTCTGTAAAATGGGATTAATTCAATTCGTTAAAATTTAAGGAAAATAAACTTTATTCTTAAAATACATGTGCTCATCGAATTTTGCCTATTGACATCATTTTTAGTATTATTTTTAGAATTTAAAAGTGCATCCTGGTTTTTAGTACTACTCTTCTTCAAGGCTGCAGTCTTACAGACACCTTACAGTTACTGCTAGCTTATTTTTCTCTTTTGCATTCTCCTTACTAGTTGCCTTTGCCTGAATTTCTTACTTTCCTTATGCCCTTACTTCAACAAAGGGCAGGACTTTTGAGAAAACTGGTCACTAGCAATAACAAACAATACATAGGTATTGTCTTTGTCATAGGTTACATTACAAAGACTATTGTTTAGACAATTCTAACCAGTATTTAGAAGTATTTGGCATTCAGAAACATCTGATCATTCCCGAACAATCTCTAACATTTAAAGACCGAACACATGTAATCAGACAATGACATCATCTGTGTCGCTGTTAAGCTAGAAATAACATGTTTAGTTTTAGGGAAGAACAAAAAAAAATGAAATGCTTCCATGACTTCTGATGATCTCTATGTACAGTTGTGTACACAGCAATGCCTGGGTATGACGATCTCTAGGTATGATTGTGTGCACAATAATGAGTGCATACTCATGTACTTACCACTTACACTTCTTAGTACCAAGTTGGATTTTAAGTCCTTGAAATTCGTATTTTATTTTAATTTTCAAAAAAAAAAGTTTTGATAGAAACCCCCAGCGGGTTACCTCATTCAGTGAGCCTATTTAAATCTCTGTCTGGACTCTGTGTGCGCTGAGATTGTTGCTTCTTCCCTTGGGAGGTTACATGTTCACACCCCTCACATTCCTGTCATTGCCTTTCCCTGGGAATACCAAGCTCCCTTCTTATTTGCTTTGTTCTGTGCTTCTCTTCACAGCTCATGCTTTTCTTCCTGTAGCATTGATTCCTTTGTTGTCATGAGCTTTCTTTAAAAAGATCTATCTGGAACAAATGGCTAGGTGTGGGTAAAAAAAGGAAGCAAGAATGAATGTAGTTTTATGCTTGACATGAACACAGTTTAGCAACATATCTCACTACTTACTAGCCTCAATGCAAATCAGCATAAAATGTGGATTAAAATTACTCTAAAAAAGCATCTATGTTTTGAAGGAAAAAAAAAAGAATGTGACAGATGTGAATGCTATAGTAGAGAGATGATTGAAGAACTGACAAAAGGAGCTTGAGTGTGCCTCTGCTTAGGGATATTTTTAATGACCCCATGATTTATTTCTAAGTTGAATCTTAAGCATCGTGTAGTTTTTGCTGTCTATACAAAGCAAATAGCTGTATTTCAAAGGAAAAGGAAGGTATGTACATGGCTGGTACATCATAGAGATGATGATATTAACAGTGGGAAGGGTAGATTAAGAAGGTCCTTGTGAAAATGCATTTTGCATAGTGAGTTAAGAATATTAGCTATTAAACTATTTTGAACAGATGGAAAGAATCACTTTGTTTCTTTAAAGGAGCAACTGTTCCAAGTAATGAAGAAAAGTCAATTAAAGAAAAAGTAAAAGCTAGGCCCTTGGCTTCAGAAATAGAGAAAAAGGTATCATGATGTTATGGTATTTAGAATTAGAATGTTTAGGATTCAGGGATTCAATTGATGGAGGCATTGAGGAAATAAAATGAGTCATGGTGCCTTTTTGGCTAATTGGACAAAGATTATTCAAACAAAAAGAACACGTGTTGAAAAAGCAGACTTTAACAATATATTTCAAGTATGCATTGGTGTTTATTAAAATTTCTTTTTTTTCTATATTCTTTATTTACATTCCAAATGATTTCCCCTTTCCCGGTTCCCCTCCTCCCGGAAAGTCCCATAAGCCCTCTTCCCTCCCCCTGTTCCCCAGCCAACACCCTCCTGCTTCTCAGTCCTGGTATTCCCCTACACTGCTGCATCTAGTCTTTCCAGGACCAGGGGCCTCTCCTTCCTTCTTCTTGGGAATCAATTGATATGTGAATTGTGTCTTGGGTATTCCAAGTATCTGGGTTAATATCCATTTATCAGTGACTGCATACCATGTGTGTTCTTTTGTGATTGGGTTACCTCACTTAGGATGATATTTTCCAGTTCTGATCATTTGCCTAAGAATTTCATGAATTCATTGTTTTTAATTGCTGAGTAGTATTCCATTGTGTAAATATATCACATTTTCTGTATCTATTCCTCCGTTGAGGGACATCTGGGTTCTTTCCAGCTTCTGGCTATTATAAATAAGGCTGCTATGAACATAGTGGAGCATGTGTCCTTATTGCATGCCTCTGGGGAGGCCTCTGGGTATATGCCCAGGAGTGGTATAACAGGGTCCTCCAGGAGTGTCATGCCCAGTTTTCTGAAGAACTGCCAGACTGCTTTCCAGAGTGGTTGTACCAGCTTGGACTCCCACCGGCAGTGGAGGAGTGTTCCTCTTTCTCCACATCCTCCCCAACAACTGCTGTCTCCTGTGTTTTTGATCTTAGCCATTCTGAATGGTATGAGGTTGTTTTGTTTCTCAGGGTTATTTTGATTTGCATTTCCCTAATGATTAAGGATGTTGAACTTTTCTTTAGGTGCTTCTCAGTCATTCGATATTCTTCAGGTAAAAATTCTTTGTTTAGCTCTATACCCCATTTTTAAAAAACTTTTTTAAATTTTTATTTTATTTTCTATATTTTTTTATTTACATTCCAAATGATTTCCCCTTTCCTGGTTCCCCCCCTCCCCGAAAGTCCTGTAAGCTCTCTTCCCTCCCCCTGTTCCCCATTCAACCCCCTCTCGCTTCTCTGTCCTGGCATTCCCTACATCCAGTCTTTCCAGGACCAGGGGCCTCTCCTTCCTTCTTCTTGGAAATCTATTGATTATCTATTGATTATGTGAAGCACCTGTCTTGATTGTTTTCACATTACCAATGACCCAACTAAAAATAAAAAAGTGCTATTGACTTGAAAATAAAGATTGTGAATTGTAAAAAGTATCAGCTGGGGATGGACATTTTAGCTACTACTGGTACATTGATTGTTGCTGGACACACAGAAAGAAATGAGATCAATTTGTTTAAATAAACCCCAGTATTTGGGCAGTGGACCTATCTGTTGTTTATTCAAAATTCTTGAGAGTCTTTGAATTCTCTAGATGAGAGCCCAAATCGTTCATGTCTGCGAAGTGTTCTTTTCATTCTAATTCCATATTGCTTATGATCTAATACGGTGACATCTGTGCTGCACATGACCTGGAGACTCTGCGAGTCAGCACAGTCAGTTCCCTTAACTGATTTATAGAGGGGTGTGGAAGACAGGGATTTTCCTTGACTAGAAATTACCCAGAGATGTAAGCAAATATGTGCAATAAAAACTAAAGATCTTAAAAAGAAACCTAATTCTAAAAGAGTGAAAATAAACTGAACAGAATAGCATTGTCCTCTATTTGTTTTTCAAGTATGTTTCTTGTTTGACTTGATAGAAAGCAAGTATCTTAAGAGTCTTTAGCCTGATTCTGTAGTCAATCTGTTCAGATATCATATCCTGAAACCCTAAACAAATTTTTCACTGTAAGCTAGTAAAGACAATGGAAAAATGTAATTTCTTAGTATTATTCCAAATACTATTATTTTGGACCCTAGAAAAGGTCTTAGGATCATTTGCAGTCCACAGACTACAGTTCCCATTCTGTTGCTCTAGTTAAATTGTGAAGGCAAGCAATGTGAAGGCCTGTCCCGGCCAACCGATCACTTTCGGATTTTAAATACTACACTTTTGTAACCACATTGTAATTTCTGTAGCCTACCTGATTACCCCTTTTGGAGACATCACACAAACATGCCCAGGTCTTCTGGGAAGGATTTACACATATATGAAAAAGTGCACATGGCTTTCAGTTAGAGGACAAAATGAGACGGTAGGGTCAACTAACCCCAGTCTTAGACGTGGATGTCTGCTGGAATGTATCATCATGGACTGAGGTCCTTACCGGTACTGAGTAGTCAAAAGAGCAGACGCCTGCTAAAATATACGTGAGCTTGGCTTCGGGGCTTAAATTGTAGTGGATTAGGTCGTTTAATCCCAAGACAAAATGAAACACATAAAACATAAATTCACACACGTATTAAAGGTGAAAGTTTGGAGAGGCATTTTCAATAATTGAGATTAGAAAGTGAAAGTCTAGCTCATGTCATGAATTTACAATATATAGCTTTTAAATCATATTTTATAAATGAGAAGTGGCATGTTTTACCTTAGCATGGATAAACAAGTAAAATTATTTTTATGAAATATGTGGAAAGAAAAACACTTTAAGTCTTACCATGAGACTTACAAAACTAAACCTTTGCTGTGTATCACCACTGATGACTCTGAGTCCTGGTTACATGATCGTATGCCAGAATCTATTGTAATGACATTAATAAATCACAGAGACCTCTGTTCCTCATGTCTCCCTAAATTATATCTAGATATGAACAGACTTAAAACAATTATAATTCCCATAAAATTAGTCTGAAATAAAAATATTAAGGGAATGGTTTATATTCATATTGAACACAAAATATTTTTAAAAAACAGAGTAAAAGATATATCGTC
The DNA here is from genome assembly GCA_036184795.1 of Tokudaia tokunoshimensis. Taxonomy (NCBI): domain Eukaryota; kingdom Metazoa; phylum Chordata; class Mammalia; order Rodentia; family Muridae; genus Tokudaia; species Tokudaia tokunoshimensis. The sequence continues at coordinate 34,884,621 of BTHU01000007.1, forward strand.
AGAGCATGCATGATGGTTGATGGAATATTTTTGAAGAACAAATGTTAAATTGTGTCATATTAACCTCTCATCCTATGTTTATAGTATAATCATAACTTTATATAAGTTGTACTTGCATATAATATATAATGCATATAAAGGTATAGATGTATATGTCACATGGCATATCCATGCTTATAAATAGATGCATGAAAATTATCTCCACTGATGTCTGAACTTGGTAATCATGTACAGAGACTCTGCTGACGTTTCATTAGTTTTCCTCAATTTAATACAGTAATATGTAGTACTCTAATGAATCTGTCTAATACAGTACTGTGAATTCATAAAAACCTGTGGCTCTGTTTTTAAGTGGGAAAACTGATGATGCCAATCTTATATCTCTAGCCTGAGAAGAAGTTCAAGCTATTCTCAGTTCTCCATGGGAACAGGAGATGTGGGTCCTCATTGCTCCTGTCTGGGTGGCTCTTAAGGGAGACTCACTGATGAAGGAGATCTGCTTTGTCTTCCTTGAGGCACAGCACAACACTCTTGTTAATTATGGCCAAGCTAGTCTGTAAAGATGTGAAGGAGCAAAGAGAAAATTCTGCTATATAACTTTTGAGGAATAAAACCAACATAATGTTGAAAATAATCTAAAATTTTGAAAACCAGATGCAATATTCTTAGTTATTCAATATTCAATAAACTTATAACACGTGATGAAAATTTTTGTATGAAGATCTAATGTTCAGAGTAGAGCTTCCACTAGCAATGCCTGATTCAATGCTACTGCCTTACATTTACATAACTGCTATTGAAATGTCACATTTCTATTCATTTATTTCCTTACATGTACATAAAGAAATAGAATTAGGCTATATTGTTGTGCAATTTTTTTTATTTTAATGATTATTAGGGGCCATTTCTTTTCAATACACACTAGCTGATGTCATTATTTAATGATATATTATGGACATACGATGAACTTGTGCACCTATGGATCTGATAGAATACAAATGTTATCCAACTGCGTATCATTCTAATTCATTCTTCCTGTACTTTAATATGAACATTTAGCAAAGCAGCTTTCTGAAAGTGAAAATACTGAATATGGGCTCCATTCGCACCTGATCCCTCGGCTGGACATTGTTGTTGTTTGCCTGTTTCTATCTCATTTGTTTAAGAAAGAAAAAGTAACAAGAACATAATAGAAATGCAGCCTTCTAAATTTGAAAACATTTAACAGCCTTTAGATTATAAATTAAAAGTGGATTCGTTTCACTCGAAGTTAGCAAAAGGGAAAGTAACATAAAAATGACCCCCATGCTGTTACCTTTCAAGCCTTATCTTGCTTGATTGACTTAATAAGGTTGACTTTATTTTCTTCATAACAAATTCCTCCTTTACAGTTTATATTTTTGGTCAAGTTTTGTGGTCATTAATTATTAGGAGAATACAGTGGTAGATTCTGCTTTGGGGCTACTGAAACCCTGGTATACTACACTAACATATTTAAAAGCCAATTCTTTTATTGAGGCAATACCAGGAACTGAATACCTACTCCTTGCTTTTGGCCAGATGAGGTCAGCATGTGTAAATCTCATTACTCCGAGCAAGTTTTATTTAAGTGAAATTTTAAAAAAATTGAAGAAATCACGTCACTGATCATAAGTTACAGGACCACAGAAAAGAAACATAGTCAATTTGAAATCTTTGAGAGATTGGTATTGTGAGAAAACTATAGAACCCAATTTCTTGATACTAATGGGAAATAAAAAATGAAAATAAGAATAGATTTTCTTTTTTCAACAATTTCATTCTAAATGTATACATATATATGTATATATCTATATGTATATATATTTTGTTATCTATCTATCTATCTATCATCTATATGTATCTAGATATATAAATATTTGAATGTTTGTGTTGACATAAGTTGATATAATCCCTGATGAGGACTTGATCACCATAGAACTAATACAAGAAAAAGTACTATCTACTTTCTGCAGCTCATCACGAACACTAGACTCGAAGAAGACAAGTCTGTATCCATTAGGCGTGACCACTCAAGTTTTAAAAGGAATCTTTCCATTCTGAAACTTCCTGGAATCATGAGCCAGTTCTCTGAATTCACTCTGCATGACACACCTTGTCTGAAAGCTTTCTGACACTTTAATTATTTAACTTGCTTAATTATATTTTCATTTAGTGCCCTGGGAGTCTGTGGAGTTATCATAATGGAAAAGCATGGAAAATGGGATTGCAATAGCTCCTGATTCCTTCCTCAGACATGCTCTATTGACTGGATGAATGAAAGCTACTGTTGGCAACAACTGAAAAAGTGGACCTGTTTGATTGGATTCTGTTATAAATTTGACAATTTCCTTCAATTATTTTATTGCTTATTTTCTGTAAGTTCTTTAAATTAACATTTCAATCCCCAAAGAAATATAATCATACCTTATTTTTCTCATTTATTTATTCTTTCACTAACTCTTTCATCCTTATTTGTATCCCTACTGACCATCTACCAATGACTGTTCCAGCAGGAGGAGGAGATTAAAAAATGGATATGACATAATTCCAGCTCATAATGGCTGCCCAGCTCAGCGAAGGAGAAAAACAAATTATCTCCTCCCACATTCCTTTCCTTTTAATTTGTTTCTCTTAATATTCACTCTAACTTTCACATTTGACCATTTCAGCTCTATTCAGTGAGCCAGAAAAGGAGATGTTTTCTGTACCCGAGGAGCTTAGAGCGAAGTTCAGATAAATTACGTCAAGTTGTTACTAATGCATTCAGTGTTTGCCTCTGGGTTATTCCAACCTTCAAAGCTTCTGGTATCACCCATTCGTTTGATATGTAAACTAATTCTTAATAAACCCAGCTTCTCTTCCTCAACCGGAGATAGTATGCTCATTTGAAATCTCCAAAGATTTTCACTGATGTCTAACTTTTTATGACTTTTCACTCTTAAGACTTTTAAGAGTGTTTGATACAAACTGAAGTATGTTTGATATTGGCATTGCCTGGCCACCATTCTGCTGGTGAGTCTGTGCAGGCATTTGCTTGACTCACATTATCAGTTCTTGTTCCTCCTTAGAAGTGATGCTGTCTTCCTCTTCTCAAACTTCGTCTTCTACCAAAATTCTCTGCCCTCAAGCAACAGAAGCCAATCTCCAACTCCTCCCACGGCATACAGCACACTTCTGTTTGATGCCTGAAGTCTTTAATTTTTAAACAATTACAACTTGTTCATCTGTCTGATTTTATAGACAAATAACAATGATCTACTTTTGAAATAGGTGTTGTCTCTTTCTTCAAGTGCTTACGTTTATTTATTTTTACTTTACTTTTTACTGAAAATAGATTCTCTCATACAATTGATTCCAACCAGTTTCCTCTCTCTCCATTCTTCCTAGCTCTGCTCACCTCCCCTCTCCCCCAGATCCACTCCTCCTCTATTTCTCCTTCAGGAAAGAGCCATCCTCCAAGAGATGACAGCCAAACAGGACAAAACAAGATACACTGAGAAAGGCAAAGGCCCTCATATCGAGGCTGGACAAGGCAATGCAATAGAACGAAAGGAGTCACAAGAGTAGTTAAGAGTCAGAGAAACACCTATGCCTACTGTTAGGAGTCCCACAGAAACAGCAAGCTAATGACCATAACACATATGCAGAGAACCTGGTTCAGACCCACGAAAGCCCCATGCTTGCTGCTTTAGTCTCTGTGCCCATATAATCCCAGCTCAGTTGATTGGGTGGTTCCTGTTCTCCTGGTGTCCTCTATTCCTTCTGACTTCTACATTCTCACTCCTTTCTTCTCATCTTTGGGAGTTCCCCTATCTCTAAGGGAAGGGACCAGATAGAAGTATCCAATTCAGACTCTCTCTCTCTCTCTCTCTCTCTCTCTCTCTCTCTCTCTCTCTCTCTCTCTCTCCAATTCAGACTCTCTCTCTTTCTCTACATAATGTTTGGCTGTGGGTCTCTGCATCGAGGAGGACAGCCAGAGGTACTTGACCTACAAGTATAGCATAATAGCTTTAGGAGTCATTGTTGTACAGTGTTAGTAATACCACGCTCCAACAGATTCATATCATACTTAAAATTGAATGCTACACATAGCTATGATACAGCAATAAAAAGTAATACAAAACACAAAATCATATTGTGGTCTAGTTGGGGAGTACTTGGGAAAATAGTCAATTCTGAGGAACCCAATAGAAGCACTCTCACAAAAACAAAATGGTAAAGGAATTTGTGGAAACCAGAAAAGGTTTTCTAAACAGGAGGACAACTGGGGAGATGAAGAAAATGTCCTGCGTGGTATTAATGAGCTTTAATTGAGGTACAAGGGTAAGGGGTCAAGAAATCTTGGTCCAAATGTGGTCAGGCTGATCATTATCATCTAAGGATTCTCATGTGGATTTTATTAGGGGAAAGAAAGTTGATGCAGCCTGGAAGGGATTTCAACTCCTCACAAGATTTTTATAGGCCATACCTGTTGTTCCTGGGATCCAAGGTGACTGCAAAGAAGAATGACTCACGTGGAAAGAGACAGTTGCAGTTTGAAGGCAGATATGTTAAACTTTCATTTTGTTTTTAGTCATCTGCAGATGCCCAAGTGAAGAGTCAGTGCTTTTGGCAGAAGCAGCTTCTAAGTTCTTAATTATAGTTCTTTAATTTTTTTTAAATCTTTATATTTATTTCATATGTAGGGGTGTTTTGGAAGCACATGTTTGTGCAACTCTTGCATGTAGTGCCCACAGAAGCCTGTAGAGGGCGACAGATCCTTTAATAGATTGTGAGCTGACGTGGAGGTGCTGGGAATTGAACCAAAGTCTTTTGGAAGAGCACCCAGCACTCTTAACAGCTGATACATCTCTCCACCCTCCCTTGCCACAGTTCTTAAAATAATAGTTACAAAAATATTGAAAGATACATGCAGCAAATGCTTTGCAAAAACAGCTGTTGGTCTCCAAAACTTTATGTCTTAAATACGTTTGCATTTATAGATTGTTCAGACGGTATTTTTGCTCACAGCTATTTTTGAAGGAACCAGAATTATATCAAAGTGATATCAACAGCTAGGTATGCTTCTGTAGATCTTGTAAATGTTTATTAGCAAACCTTTAGGAAGTTTCATTTAAGACTGTGAATGCATGTTTATAATTTGAAAACTCTTCCAACTCATTAGATGATTTGTTTTATCCATTTTCTGAATAACACACAAGAAATTGGTTTCCAGTTTTGATATGCATATTAATTATCTAGGGAGCTTGTTAAATACAGTTTTTTTTTCCATCCGTGCATAAGGAAATCTGATATCTTATGGTGGTAGGGAGTCAGGAATTCATACTTTTGTACATTCTTCAGGTATATTTTGTTGAATGAACCTTTGTTTCATCCATTTTTAGGAATAGGGTGACTAGTTGTTTTCATATACAACTGCTTCAATGTGCATAAACAAAGGACTCTAAATGAGCATTTTGCGGTAATAACTATTTTAGGGAGCTTACTAAATATATCTATTTGGTGAAGTCTAACACTCATATGATGCTTTAAACTTAAGGAATCACTTTAATGTCTATTTCTATATTGTCTCAAATTGGTATGGTAGTTTCACACAAGTGAGTTATATGAAATAGCAAGCCCAAACTAGCATTGTCAATAATTAAATGCCTCTCAAGGCAGGGCTCCCAGTCTGTGGGTCTGTTGGGGGCCGTCAAACAACCCTTTCACAGGGGTCTCCAAAGACCATCAGAAAACATAGATATTTACATTATGATTCAAAACAGTAGCACAATTGCAGTTATGAAGTAGCAACAAAAATAAATTCATGGTTGGGGGTCATCACAACACGATGCTGTATTAAAGGGTGACAGCATTAGGAAGCCTGCGAACCACTGGTCTGGAGTCACCTTGTGGCCATATTTCAAAACCTAGGTGGTATTTCTGCTTAATCATGTTTACTTAGAGACATGGATTAGCCTGTATGAAGGCAGAGTCTGTATCCTGGATGGGATTTAGAAATAACAGTCTGTGCACTAGAGGCAGATCTGGAAAAACTACACCAGGCTTGGTAGTTCAGGCCCCTAATCCCAGCATTTATGGGATGGAGGCTGGAGGACCTGGAGTTCACAATCATCCTCACCTACAAAGAGAATTCAAGGCTAGCCTGAGCTATGTGATATTCTTTCTCAAAGCAAAGAACCCCAGAGAGGTTCTTTCAAAGCTTGTCAATATATGATTTTAAAACTCTTCCCAGCTGGGCGGTGGTGGCGCACGCCTTTAATCCCAGCACTTGGGAGGCAGAGGCAGGCGGATTTCTGAGTTCGAAGCCAGCCTGGTCTACAGAGTGAGTTCCAGGACAGCCAGGGCTACACAGAGAAACCCTGCCTCGAAAAACCAAAAAAAAAAAAAAAAAAAAAACAAAAAAAACAAACTCTTCCCTTTCTATGCAGTTGACTTCTGTTCACCACTCATTTCAGTCTGCAGGCAAAGGTCTCAATGACCCTTCATCCCAAATATCATCCACATTTTTTCCCATTCAAAATGTCATATATTTTTCCTTTACTGAAGTTGTGACAAGTACAATTATAGACCTTTTGTGTGATTAATGAATTTTCCATCCGCATCCTCCGCACACTGTAATTCCTCAGTGGACTATGTTTCATTAACTGCTATTAAATTAAAAGCTTGACCCGAGGCTTGGCAAAGGGAAGCATCTAATGTGCTGTGTGCATGAATGGTGCGTAATAGAGAAACGTCCAGTTATAAAAGTCCCAAGTTTTGCTTTTGTCTTTGAATTTTTTTTTTGTATTTTTTTTTTGACAGATGGTAGTGCATCTTACGGAATTGCACACTAGGACTGTCAGAAAGATGAAGCTGTTAAGACGTCTCATGTAATGGTGCCATTTTAGACTGCCGCGTCAACTGAAAGGAATGATTACTGATAATCATTTTAAACAGGCCGTCAGTCAAACTACATCTTAACTGCTGATCATCGGCTTTTCTTGCTAAAATATTATGCCCAATCTGAAATGCTGGAGACAGATTGGTCTTGTGGGGACTGAGGGTAGGAAGAAGGGTGGGACCCTATGTGCAAAACTCTAATGACAAAAGATTTCGCATTTAAACAGAAACAAGTATAACTTTCACATCTAGAGATAAAATAAGGTTGCAGTTCTGAAGAAATTACAGATCATGGGTAACTGCAACACACCATCTTTTAGTGTATACAAAGTTGCAGTCATGCTAAGTCTTATCTCAACTGACTGAACAGAGCTGTGTGTTCATTTGTCACCAAATGAAGAAGCAAAACCGGAGAACGTTAGTGTCTCGAAAGCTCCTGGAAAACCCAACAGTTGGATTATAAATGGCAAATCCAAGAATATTTGGAAGATGTGTGTGGGACACAGGTCACAGCTTTAGAGGTGACACTTGCTGAGTGCTGTATGCTGACTGTGCTCACACTACTTGGCTAAGTCCTTAATTTGGGGTGGTTGTCTAAGGCAGACAGCCACAGTAGTAACCAGTCCTTTTGTGATGACCTCACAGGCTCACTGAACTTAAAAGGGGAGCCCGTGTTCTTGAGATATGGTTGGTTCACACCTTCTCAGTGACAGCCATACTTGAAGAGTAGATGTCAGGGGACAGGTTGGATATTGGAAACAGTTCCATTTGTACATTGGAAATAGTCCCATTGTTTTCAACTAAGCGACTCCTTCTTTCCCCCTGGTGATTCCATTGTTTATCTATGAAAGGAACAGCAGGCTCATTCAGCAAGTGTGTCCTCTGAGACATTTACAAGAGAATACTAGGGACCTCAGCCACTCTGCAATGTCTCCAGTGAACCTGTGAATGACAGAGGTGCCATTCATTTGAACATCTCAACACAAATATTCAGATCTGTAGTATTAAGATGTGTGTGACCCCAGTCTAAGGGAAGGGGCTTCACCCATTCGTATTCTCCATTTTGGAATTTGATAACTTTAGGGGATGGGGGCTGTGACTGAATTTGCCAGGTCACTGTCTGCGCCTATCACCTTAGGCCAACTGAAATAAAAAGAAGGAATGCAAATGCTCCTGGCCTGATATTCCTGAAGTGTAAGATGGGGATAGTATTAGTGTTGTTATGCAGACCGACGTGAAATCAATTCAACAGAGTGGTTCTAGCCAGAACTGGATAACTGGGAATTTTTAGGATTTATCTATATTTGTAGGTGCATGTGTATTTAAATATTATTGACTAAATATATGGAATTCTTAGGTTCGAAAAAAAATGGTTTTATAATTTATTACTTCAGCATCTTCAAGTTCTTCTTCTTAAGTGTGGGAAGATAATAGTATTTGAATTTTTCTCCCTAACCTAGTTTCTCTCCTTTAATTTGTGTTGCTTTGAACCCAACCCAGATTTGCTATATTGGGCAGTCTCTACCTTCAGGTGCCATTGAATACTCCAGATTTTCATTTTCTGTTCATATCTCATGACATTTTATTGATAAGTAGAAACTTACGGTTACATTTGTGTGGCTGCTAAATTTACACCGGTGTAATCTGCCTTATATGTGCCCTTATAAACGTTGTTTTAAAGTTTCTAGGGCATAAGCAATTGTCAAAATTGGAGCTATTGTCAAAAATATTCTTTCCCCTTTTCAGACTGTTGCCATTAAAAATTGTTCTGAAGTAATTTTTATGGTTTCTTCACAGTTTTGCCCTTTTCACACGTCCCAGAGCAAAGCTTTGCGTATATGTGAGCAAAGACCCGAGTTTGGAGAACCTTGTAGGTCCAGCCTGCTTAGCGTGGCGTGCGTGGCTCTTCTTGCATTTGAGAACCATCTGGAGTGGAATCCCCAAATACTCCGTTGTCCTGTTTGTTCGACAATGATCGGCATCTTTCAGATTCAGATATAAATATGAGATGGTTCAGGTCACTCTGTATTTCTGTCTCTTTCTTTCTTTTTGCAGTTTATCGCTTTTGCTTCTTTGTTCTTCATTTTGGTTTCCATCACAACCTTTTGCCTGGAGACACACGAAGCTTTCAATATTGTTAAAAACAAGACCGAGCCGGTCATCAACGGCACCAGCGCTGTTCTCCAGTATGAAATCGAAACGGATCCTGCCCTGACCTATGTGGAAGGAGTGTGTGTGGTGTGGTTTACTTTTGAATTTTTAGTCCGTATTGTTTTCTCACCCAATAAACTTGAATTCGTCAAAAATCTCTTGAACATCATTGACTTTGTGGCCATTCTCCCCTTCTACTTAGAGGTGGGACTCAGCGGGCTGTCTTCCAAAGCGGCCAAAGATGTGCTCGGCTTTCTCAGGGTGGTTAGGTTCGTGAGGATTCTGAGAATCTTCAAGCTCACCCGCCATTTCGTAGGTCTGAGGGTGCTCGGACATACTCTTCGTGCGAGTACCAATGAGTTTTTGTTGCTGATCATCTTCCTGGCTCTGGGAGTTTTGATATTCGCTACGATGATCTACTACGCTGAGAGAGTAGGGGCTCAGCCTAACGACCCTTCAGCTAGTGAGCACACACAGTTCAAAAACATCCCCATTGGTTTCTGGTGGGCTGTGGTGACCATGACTACCTTAGGCTATGGGGATATGTACCCCCAAACATGGTCAGGGATGCTGGTGGGGGCCTTGTGCGCTCTGGCTGGAGTGCTGACAATTGCCATGCCTGTGCCTGTCATTGTCAACAATTTCGGGATGTACTACTCCTTGGCAATGGCGAAGCAGAAACTTCCAAGAAAAAGGAAGAAGCACATTCCTCCTGCCCCTCTGGCAAGCTCACCAACATTTTGCAAGACAGAATTAAACATGGCTTGCAACAGTACCCAGAGTGACACATGTCTGGGCAAAGAGAACCGGCTTCTGGAACATAATAGATCAGGTAAGGCGCGATTTCAAATGTGTACCATTAAATACTTATAGGTCAGTGCATCTTAGAGGCAAATGGTAGATGCTCTCGTTTTCTGTAAATATCCATCTGTTTACAGTTTTATCTCCTAACAAAATGTGTTTGTGTGAAGCTTGTCTATAACAAGACTGTAGCGTTTCTACATATGGATCTGCAGGGCAGGTCTGTGGGGGTTTTCTGACACTGGATGACCTTTGCTGATGATGCAAATATTTTTCTTTTGTCCATTTGTTGCCTCTGTGCCAATGTTTCCTTGTTTCTCGGCATGACGTGACGGTATGATCTTGACCTTGTTTCATTCTTCATTCTCAAAATGTCTACCTCCATATCATTTGGCTTGGTGTGTTTGTCTCAGTTCCACCTCTGACACACGGTACTCTGCATCTCAACCTCGTTCATGAGAAGCAGTTACTGAAGGAGAACGGATGCTTGCACCTCAAAGGCCTAGGCGCTAAAGAGGTGATGTGGAAGTCAGAGCGTTCAATAAGAAAGCTCATTATTAGTGTCATTCTAGTGAAGTAACTAAGTTTTCATTGTTTTAAAATTAGGTAGGGTATTTCAACCTAACACTTTTCACAATATAGAGTTACATGTAATACAACAAAATAAACACCCTCCATTTTTATGGGTACAGGTAATCTTTCATGGATAACCTATGAAAAATATTGCATTTCTTTCTTGAAATCATTTTTTTTATTGCATTGTGTTTTGGCCTCTTCTCCCTTCTAGAACTGAGTATTGAACATTTTAACGCTTGATTTTTGCATTCCTGCTCTCTGTATGCTAGATGTATCCTATGACCCATTAATTCTAATTCTAATTCTAGGATCAGTGTTTCTAAGTCAAGGCAGAGGGAGTTCATGCCTGTTTATTATGTCTGGGTCAAATATAATATTTTTTTAGATGAAAAAATTATTATTTAAACAGTTTATCTTGAAATTTAAAGTGTATATATCTGATCTGCTTATCTATTTCTTTTTTATTTTTAAATTTATTTATGTATTCACTTTGCATCCCAATAGATGAGAAAAAGAGACCGCTGCAATAGATGAGAAAAAGAGACCGCTGATGATCTCATGTCTCATTTAGAAACAAGATCCTTCCCTGTTTTAGTTAAAGTTTCTATTCCTGCACAAACATCATGACCAAGAAGCAAGTTGGGGAGGAAAGAGTTTATTTAGCTTACACATCTGCCTTGCTGTTCATCTCCAAAGGAAGTCAGGACTGGACCTCAAGCAGGTCAGGAAGCAGGAACTGATGCAGAGGCCATGGAGGGACTTAATGGCTTGCTTCCCCTGGCTTGCTCAGCTTGCTTTCTTATAGAACCCCAAACTACCAGCCCAGGGATGGTACCACCCACAAGGGCCCTCCCACCTTTGATCACTAGTTGGGAAAATGCCCCACAGCTGGATCTCATGAAGGCACTTCCTCAGCGGAAGCTCCTCTCTCTGTGATAACTCCAGCTTGTGTCAAGTTTACACACAGAACCAGACAGTACAATCCCCCTTTACCTTCTGAAAAATTTTATGAAGCAAGCAGAAAACTCAAGGAAGTATGACTGGAGATGAATGACTGTTCATCTTATATGCATTTGGGAATTTATCTGCAGAGCCCAACAACATGTATCTGACAACGGTTAAGAATGTCTGTCTGAAAGAAGGAATTTAGCTAGGGTTGTTACTTGTTACATTGTTCCCAGTATTCTCCTGCAGAATCCTTAAGAAAGGCATGAACAAAGAGGATACACTCTGGTCAACATTGTAATGTGGTTTGGCATTACTTTGATTCAGATTTTTTTGGTGGAAAACTGAGCTCTTTAAGAATTGCAAAGCCAGTACTACTTAAGAGATTTTTATTAAAGGTACTCTAGTTTTAACCATTTCCACTGGTAGTAACTGAATAACACGTAACAAATTACATAGTAAATTTTGTCTAATTCATTATCACATTTATTTTGTGTTCATACCACCCTTGTGAAAGCTAACTACCCATTAGATTGATTCCAAAAATAAATCAAAATTTCGTAAGGAACATCTCTTTTAAAATACACCTCCATCTTACTCCACGTAATTTTTTCTTTATTGTGGTGGATACTGTGACGTGATTACCATGTTCTGTATATTGAGTGACTGGACTACAGGCATCTGTTGTAAACTCTCTGTCCTGTCTCATTTCCTCATCCACCACTGTCTGTCGATGGGCGTGGTCCTGTGAACAGTGTTATCAGGTGACGACAGTACAGGAAGTGAGCCGCCATTATCACCTCCAGAAAGGCTCCCCATCAGACGCTCTAGTACCAGAGACAAAAACAGAAGAGGGGAAACGTGTTTCCTGTTGACGACAGGTGATTACACGTGCGCTTCTGATGGAGGAATCAGGAAAGGTAGGCATGTATTTAATCAAACCCTAGTAGGGGACTTAGCTGCTAAGTAAGAGTGATGCAAAATGCTCAGTCATCATTTTCCAGGGAGTGCAGCATGTGGCGCTCTCATATTTTCTCCATCCTGTCTTCTCATTATTGGCACTTTCCAACACCTACCACCATAACCTACGTCATTGTTATATATAAAACGCATTATCCTTTATTCTGTATACTTTTCCCCCCCATCCTTTTAAAACCTTCTGTCTGTGGGCAGAGTTTTAACAGAACATGCAAACATCATTAAGTCAGTCAACATTAAGTCAGCCCTTAGTTATTTTAGCGTGATGCTTTTAGCAGTCTTTAAAAGCTATCTGTTTTTATTAAAACAGTACTCACTACATGGCTCTATGATTGTATTTGTTAAGTAATTGATGGCCATTAAATAATTGATAAGGCATTTTTCTCTTCCAAATGAAAGAACTAAATAGCCTTTAAATCGCTTTCCCAATGCCCTAGCAGTTGATACCAACAGCTTCTCTGATTTTCTCAAAGAGCGACATCCTCTGCACTGCCATGTGCATATTTTTAATCAATCGAAAGGTCACATGTGATTAAAAAATACATATTTTTTCTTTAGGCCCAGTGAAATAATTTAAAATCCATCAACTTTTTTTTTGGCAAACAGTAAACAGTATCTAACATGCAGGAGATAATAAATATTTGTTGATGAAATTAAGAATGGCTGGAGAAGGGTCTTTGTTAAAGGCTGCGTCAGAACAGATGAAGATCTATAATGAGTTCTTACTACAATTGGCTACTCTGAGAAGAAACTTTGATATTTTGTTTCACTGTAATCTATAAACAATGTCCGTATTTGTTATGTAAAATGGTTTTCCTATATCTTTAAAGCTTTAAACATAAAATGTTTGTTTTATGATGTCCTCCTTAAAAAGTACCTGATAATTCATACTCTAGTTCTCTTTCATTTCCTCTGAATATTTTACTTATTCTCTGTTTCAATGTCTTGGAGGCACAGAAACAGACAGAGGCCTCTTTAGTTTGTTTTTTATTTATTTTTATTTTTTGCTGAGCAATAGCTCAAATGTTTCTTCATTCCAGTCAGTTCCATGATTTACCTGAGTTTCTTGAGCTAAAATGTATTTCAGTCCTCTGAAAGGCTTTGTTTACTATTTTAAAAATCTACATATGTGCTAGAAAGTTTAAATGTTTTGTGAGAGTAGCTAAAATCATATCATAATTTGGCCACATATATGTGCACATATTAGGTAGTAAAATTTTGTCTTGAAAACACTTTTCTCAGTACATAAATATCGTAACAGCACTTGTCTGTATATGGATACACGCATATATAGATGTATACACATTTATTAGTATATGTGATTAAATAGACATTCATTTTTATGCATCTTCTCCTAAAGTATTATATGCAGTGCTTATAAAAGGTAATGAGATTAAAGATTTTGATACACATTTTCCTCCATGTCAAAATAATACTGTTTAAAATGAGAAAAGTTTTGGACAGTGTAAGATAGTATGCCAATAAAATTTTTAATGTAAAATTGCAAAGCTTTATGAACAAACAATCAATAAGGTACTTGTTCTGCCTGGAAAGATACATGCACCTTTATTTCATAAATGCAAATTATACTTTTTTTTAACCTCTTCTATTTTATTTTATTTTAATTTTTATTGGATATTTTCTTTATTTACATTTCTTGATTCCCTACACTGGGGCATGTATCGAGCCTTCATAGGACCAAGGACCTCTCCTCCCATTGATGCCTGACAAGGGAGCCTGCTATATATACAGACAGAGCCATGTGTACTCCTTGGTTGCTGGCTTAGTCCCTGGGAGCTCTGGGGTTGGGGTGGAGGGGTCTGGTTGTTGATATTGTTGCTCTTCCTATGGGATTGCAAATCCCTTCAGCTCCTTCAGTCCTTTCTCTAACTCCTCCATTGGGGGACCCCACAATCAAATTATACTTTTTAAGGAGGAGGACTTCTTTTGAAAATTGGGAGATGCTCACATCTCCCAGAAGTGTTTTATTTTTCACCATTTCTTACCACACCAACTCTTCCATGTTCTTGATTATCTCTTCCATAACTGCATGCTCTCTCTATGTGAGTATCATTCCTGGATACACTTAACCATTTTTGCTTTTGTTTTCTATTGTTACATATACCAGAAAATATCCATTGTCTTTTCCCTTTCCTTTATATAGCTTAGTGTTATTTACCCAAATGTTTACTTCCTAGAGGATCTCATTCTGTTTTCAAGTTGATTTTTCTACTAATTCTATTTAAGTGTTCTAAAAGTTCTCTCTGTATAATTTTAAAATATTACTGGATCCCTATTTTGTTGTTTTACTTATAATTGAGAAAATATTCCACAATGCATTAAAAGGACACGAGGATTCATTTAAAAAGTCATCTTCCAAGGTTACTTTTGTGTTTACTTACAACTGCTCTTGAGAAGCATGTGATCAAAATAAAACACATGCACTCTACATGTGTTGTAGTATTGATATTGCCCCAAATAAGCATATGCTGAATAAAATGCACATTCTTTATTGGTTCTAAGAAGGTTTACTATTATATGTTTATATTCATGAATAACTTACATTTTATATTTAAATCTTCATTGATATTTACAGTCATTCCTGGAAAAGGTCAATTAAGCAAAAAAAAAGTATGAAAATTTCTAATTAGAAATATTTGGAATAGGTAAAACTAAAATATCTAAAGAACACATAATTTTACTAATTAAATAGTTGCTGCAAAATGAGGAGTGCTTCTTCAAATGATAGTAAATTACTGATATTAAAATTAAAAAGATCTGTAAACAAAATAAGAAACAACTATTTTAAAAACCTATAATTTAGAAGAACAATTAACGATTTAGAATAGCAATCAGGATTCATCAATCACTGGGTGATTAAAATAAAATTATCTAGCAGATCATTACCTGTCTCAGAGTTTATGAGGAACTCGGAATGTAAACTACCTTTTAAATGCATTCACATACCAGAAATTAGCTTCCATCAGTGTTATCTAGTTTACATTTTTAGGTCACAAAATCAACTTCAACTGTATAGAAAAATCATTTTCTTTGTAATTGTCAAAGTTTTATTTTCAGCCAATTTACAGAAGGGCAGAGAGAATGAAGTTACCATGTACATGGTTTCTATGTAAGGATAAATTACTTGCAATTAAAAAAAATGAAGGCACCTTCCCATTAATCATCACATCATCTATCAGAACGGAACGAACGCATATCCTCTTCTGTGTTTTATAATAAAGGATGCTAACTGAACAGAGGCAGGCAAATGTTTATTCAACATAAAATCCATTCCCCAAACCCCAATTATAATTGATAAATGGTGAAATGTCTATTTACAAAATTATTTAGAAGACTCTAAGTCTACTGGAAGTTAATGTGTGTGCATGTGGGCAGGGAGTTCTCCTTACTCTTCTGTCCTGTTTCTCCCAGTTTTAGCCTGTTCTAAAGTTGCTATGGAGTCTGTTTTCAAGTGTAACTGTCTTGGCCTCTCCTATGTCAGATAAATACAAAAATTACCTTGGTCCCAATAAAACGTAGAGGCAGTTACAAAGGACTTTCTTTTTTCTTCGTCCCACAATCAGCAAGCACACTAGAGCCCATGGAGAGTCCTTCACAGACTAAAGGAGACACAAGACCAGAAGCTCATTGGAATTGTGCGCCCTTACTCAATTTTGGGTGTCCTACAGGAAGCTCATTTCCCACCCTCTAACTGTTCAGTGGAACTACCAAAACCTTCATTTTCAAAGCTGGGTGATAGGATCTCATTTTCATTCACGTGTCTTCCTCTCCACGTCACGTCACACTTTGTATGAGAAGCACCCCCAGCTCATCCAACTGCCTCTAATATTCTACCGAAAAAATGCTACAACACCTGACTTCGTGCAAAGGTCACAGGACTGGGTCCTGGCTGAAGTTATTAGGGAAAACAACCAAGCTAAAGTTCCTGAGAGGCTGTTTCATTATCTAAGTACATGGCTATCACCAATAGACTAGGTTGAGAATTTTTTGGTTAAAACAAAATTTGCCTCAGAGATGAAGTCATCCGCATACATCAAATTCAGATCTATTTCACTAAAATTATGAATCAGTTTACATTTCATTTGCTTCCTTTTTATTTAATTTAATTTGATTTTTTTTTTTTACTACCCAGGGGATTGGTAATGTGCTTTCCATCCTATATCACATGGATAATGGCACCAGAGGCCATTATGATATGAATCACTCTTTTAAACTAGTAAACCTTAAAAAATACATATGTTGGAACCAAGTGTGCCCTTCAGGTTAAGCATGCTTCATTAGTTAATTATACTAAAATTAAAAGGAATCTATCATATAGTTTTAATTTTTAGAAACAGGTCCTGACATTTAAAAGTGCTGAGTGTATAAATTTAATTAAGGGTTTTTTGTTGTTGTTGTTGTTGCCTAATTTTTAAAAAAAAAATCTTGTAGTCTCTATGCCAAAAGTGACATCAATGCAAACTATAATCAAGCATAAATATATTTTTTTTGAAATATTGTAGCTATAATTTGTGATAGCTGGTTTAATTTTCTTCGGAAATTAAGTGAAATAAAGTGAGCTTCAGTTTTTAGAAGTATGAATTGTGTCAATATTGAATTGTTTACTAATAGTTTTAGCTAAGATATAGCACTTGGGCTTACCCTGCACTATACTGTTTGTCGCTGTCTATTTCCTGGTTGAACTCAACTGATGTCTATGCATTTTTTCATAAAAGGATATGAAAAATCCCGAAGCCTAAACAACATAGCGGGCTTGACAGGCAATGCTCTGAGACTCTCTCCAGTAACATCCCCCTACAACTCTCCATGTCCTCTGAGGCGCTCTCGGTCTCCCATCCCATCTATCTTGTAAACCAAACTGCATCACTCGGCTAAATTCTATCAATACAACTAACTGCTGTTTACCTTGTAATGCAAACCACCATAGAGTTTCTCTAGGCTCCATTAACAATAGTGTAGTTCCTGCATGATACTACTATTTGAAGTCAGAAATGCTACTTGAGTAGCTAAAACATCTTATCCTGGCTTTAAAGATGATCTAAAGTAGTACTACGACTCAATACAAATTGTCCCAGTTTCCTTTTGCAATACAGTGACCAATAGTGTCAGATATTGGCCAGTAAACTAACGCATAACCATATCTTCAGGGAGATATACTTTAATAGCGTGCTTCTAAATGCCAACCACTTCACTGGACCTACATTTCTTGTGACTCCAAACCATTCTGAAGATGTCTGGGATCCTATTTAGATCGCATAGAACATGACTTTGGTCAGCTCATTTGCATGGACCATCTTGTCTGTATCACCTGAATACAATGTTGTAGAATCCTGGGACTGGATGGCTCAGGATACGAGTCCTCGCTTTAGACCATCCTGTAAATTCGAAAGCACTGGGAGCCTGTTCTGCATGTTGAATTGTGGGGCAGGGAGGGGCGCCTTTCTCCTTGCTATCCCCCACCCCTTCTTTGAAAGAAGTATTTACTTTAAATACCTTAATTTCTCGATTGATTTATTTTTCTTAAAAACCACAAAAAGAAAAATGCTGTATTGGTGTTCTGAATGTTTTTGGTTGTTTGTACACACAGATAACTGCAAAGAGGTTGTCATGACTGGTTACACGAAAGCTGAGGCCAGATCTCTTACTTAATGACTTGGGGAAGGCACAAAACATGAAAGAAAGGTAACGGCTAACCAGGCTTGCATCGTATAGCCAAGAATTGCTGCTTGGTATTTGAGCCATTTCCCCCCTATAAGTCCTAGAATTTGTTATTATTTTCAGAAGTAGCATGCCAACTATTACCCAAAGCTTTTGTCTTTTTTTTTCCTTGCCTCTTTATTTTTATTTATTATTTTGTGTGAACATTAAAAGTTACTGGTGTTCACCGGAGGCTTTTTTTTATTTTTTTATTTTTTTGACTAGCCTTAAAACTTGCATCAAAGGACTAACCAGAATTTTCAGGCTGTGTTTAATCAGGTGCTTCGTCCCGTGTGGTGTCTCCATCTGTTTGTCTCAGCTGCCTGTCTTAACTGTATAAGCTATCAGTCTCCACAGAGGGTAGACATGCCCTGATTGTCTCTGTAAACTTAGTACCGACCTCCCTACCTCCCGCCCATGTCTTCTTTGCTGCTTGGAGCAGCCTCTCTGCTTTGTATGTAAAACTAATGATGCTCTGGAGACTACCTGAATTAATAGGCACTGTGAATATCTTTTTCATGAGCAGGACCGAAGCAGCAATTTCACCATAGTTCTCTGTTGCCTACTGCAGCGCTGGTTTCTGCTACCTAGCAATCGGCATTCATTACTATGTTCCAGGAAACATCCCTAGGGAGTCTTTTTTTTTTTTCAGTCTGGAGGGAAGATAGTTTGTTTACACATCCCTACCAAATGCTATAGCAATAGTGTATCTGATATTTTGGGTATTCAAGGGAAGAAAAATGCCATAATATGATCGCAGCATAGACTATTACTTTCAATGAATTGATCCTTAAGAGTGTTGATGAGTTCCTGATTCTCATGTTTATTTTTGACCAAAAGGCAATTGTCACTTGTGTTATTGGATAGAGACATGTGTTAGTCTCCATTCCCAAGCCCTAGAGCATGAGCTGCATGTCAGAGACCCTGTACAGCAATGCATTTACCCAGACGTAAATATTCGAAATTTAGAGATACCGTGATTCTTTTGATAACACCATCCGTAGAATGCTATAAATATGCAGAGATTTACGGTAAGGAATTAATACACTGTCTGGTGCTGCTGTTATTGACTGCAGTGTTATACAGAATTTATCATGGATTTTTGACTGCTGAAAAAAGGACATTGAGATTTAGCCATTCCAAGGATTGTACTGGAAACTTCTGCTACCAAATGTGACCCGATATGACCAGTTTGTATTCAGAGGAGGTCCTGCCTCTTATGAGGCATTTAAAGCTTATAAAGGGACAGTGACTGGAACTGAAATGGTGCTCGCCATGGGAGTATTCTGCTTGTCGACAGACCAGAGTCCATGAAACAACTGTAAATACCAACGTGTGCATGGGTCCACTCCTCTCACAGACTCAGCACAGGGAACCACATTCACGGTCAGCATCTGTGAAGTTTCAAGGAACACACAAGGCTCTGAATGACTTGCTCCTCTTGGGCTCGTGGTGGTTTTGCTGTGAATTACAGAGGGCAGTGAATCCAATGTAGTATAGGTCTGTTTTCATTTCTATCTGTACATTACGTGTTCAATCTACAAACACTGATTGTCTCATTTTCTTGCAAACCACGTATATATCAGCTTGTCAACTATGTTGTGAACTTCTAGTGTCTACGAATAAATCTAATCATTTCTTAGCCATGTATTCATTTAGTTCTGGAACGAACGCTGTTACTATCTAGAAGAAAGTCATCAACAGTATTTATAGTTTAAGTCTTTTGTCCTTGTTACCTCAATTATAAATATTAAAAGTATAAATTCTGGCAATGAGAATATTTTTTTATTAAATGATCAAGGAAAAGGTCAGTATATAGTAGAATATTATCAAATTATATCCTAAAATGTCTATTTTGCATAAAAGAGATATTCTTTAATCAATTCCTTTTTTTTGTGAGCTTTGTGGCTAATGAAGTGTGTGTTTGTCTTTATCACTGCTGTAGTTGAAACTGTATAAGAGTTTTTCATCTTGCTTAATCAATATTTCCAGAATCTATTAGTTCCTCTGGGATTCTGAATATACTCTATAGACTAACTATAAACCCCTGTATCGTGTACCTTTTGTGACCATCTCAAGGTGCATGCCTAACCTTTGTCATAAACCAATGGATATGTTACTAACAGAAATGAAGAATAAAAGTCAACTGATCTGGGGATAAACTTGAATCTGATCTGATTAAATGATTCATACCCTTCTCTGGCTTCCTTTCTTTGTGTGTTATGATTTCAATGGCTTTGCTATTGTTATGCTTCATGGTTCAACCACACACATATACATATATACACATACACACACACACACATATATATATACATATTCATACAAGAAATTGGGAATGAAGGTCTTTTAGAGGTACTGAAGTTTCTCATTTCAAAACATAGCCTATGTTTTCTTTTTCATTATGTTTTCTTGCTTTCTCGGTCTCAATTTCTCTCATGACCGACTATAGAATTACTTATTGCTTTGATTCTGAGTGTTCATAGGCAATTGTATGATTAATACTAAAATTTCACTTATATTTCTGATTTGCCTCAGTAGTTGGACGGGGGGAATACTTGTGTTTTAATTTTATTAGCAGTGCAGTTTAGGATCTGGGTGACACAGCTGTTCATTTACATTTTTTGTCACAATTGTCCTTCCTATGTTTTAAATATTTACTAAACCTCTTGGTGAATATTCTACTTTAGAACATGCCTTCTGTCTTTGGATCTGTTCCCTACACACGATGAACATAGCTGGCATTCCAGTCAGATTGCAGGGATATGAATAAACTTACCATACACAATTCTCTAACACCATTCAATGGTAGGAGAGAAGAGGAAAGAAAAAAAGTATTGAGGCAGGAAAGAATGTGGGTAAATCCAATCCCCCTCTTTCAATAATGTATCAATCAGCATGTGAGTTTCTGTCCCTCAAGCTGTTCAGTGCTAATGATGATGAGAATATTAAGATGCTTAGCCTAGCAAATGGAGGGTTTTGCAAGTAGAATTACCTGCAAATGTTATTAACAATAATATTCAGAGAAAAGATTTACTGTGAAAAGGAACACTGTGAATAAAGAGAAAGCATACACTTCTATCAATAGTAATTACCACCAGTTCTTGTGCCTGACAAATACAGAAGTGGATGTTCACAGCCAACCAATAGACTGAGCACAGGGTCTCCAACGGAGGAGCTAGAGAAAGGACCCAAGAAACTGAAGGGGTTTGCAGCCCCATAGGAAGAAAAACAATATGAACCAACCAGTAACCCCAGAGCTCATGTATAACCAAAGACTATACATGGAGGACCCCATGGCTCCAGTCGCATATGTAGCAGAGAACGGCCTTGTTGGACATCAATGAGAGGAGAGACCCTTGGTCCTGTGAAGACTCAATGCCCCAGTGTAGGGGGATGCCAGGACAGGGAAGGGGGAGTAGATGGGTTGGTGAGCAGGGGGAGAGGGGGGATGGGATAGGGGGTTTTCGGAGGGGAAACAAGGAAAGGGGATAATATTTGAAATGTAAATAAAGAAAATATCTGATAAAAAACAGGAATAAAACATCACGAGTAAAGAGTAATGATATTCATTTTATTTTTACAATGAATCACAAGTGGTGGCTAGTGAGAGGCCTCAGAGGGGAAAGGTCCTTTTCATCATGACTGGCAATCTGAGTTTAAACTCTAGGACCCACCCAGTAGAAGGGGAGCGGACTCTCACTGTATGTTCACTGAGTTTCATACATACACTGTGACACATACATGTATAGATAAAATATTAAAATAAGTAAATGATCAGCCAGACTGAGGAATAGTTTCTGATGAACTTATAAAGACTCTCAAGAACTTACAATCTGCTTGGAAACATTTTTACTTATGAATCAATTTAAATATTGAAATCCTTAGGAGTTAAATTTGATTATAATATGTCACTTGAAAATTTCCAATTTTCACTACCAAAATGAAAGTTTTAACATTTAAATACTATTAAATGATAGATTTGTACTAATATTCTCTATTGTGGCTTCAGTGAGCTTAATACTGATATAAAATTCCACCTCATTCTTTCTTAAACTACTTTTGCTTAGATATATATTTTCATTGTTTTCTACAGCCAAGTGGTTGAGTCAGCATTATCACACTTATTTTGTCATTACGTCATCAGGTCATCAGGTGTAAGTGACCAATGACAGAATATGTGATTTGAACATTACATTAGCATTTTCAAAGTATAAGGGCACCTCCACTCAGAATTCCAGAAAACCTAGCACGCATTATAAAATATATAATTTGTATTATTCCACATCAGAAGGCACAGAGTTCCTCTGGTTCCTTATGTGTATGCACAGATGCCCCCACCCCCCAGCAGTAGACAGCCCACGTGCTTCAGTTGGGGGAGTCTGGGTCCACACAGTGACATTGCCACATAACGTCCATGATTCACACTGGAGTTCATCATAGGTACTGGATATTCTATGTTCATATGTATGCATCATATGTAAATATGTTGTGCTCTATATGTGCTAACCCACAGAACTATTTCATAGCCTGAAGATCTTTGGTTTGGTCAGTTCAGTTTTTCAGGGAAGCTCCTTTCATGTACTAATATATGCTAAAAGTCACTTTGTATCTTTTCGTGACTTGATATGCCGCCTAGCTTCTTGTGACTGTGGCACAAACTGGAGTCCCCTGGAAAGAGGGAACCTCAGTTCAGGAAATGTCTGCCTCCTATTGGGCTGTAGGCACCTCTGTGAGGGCTGTATTTTATTAACGATTGATGTAGGATAGACAATATGACTGTAGCCACCACTGGAAAGGTGTCCTGGGTTCTCTAAGAAAGCAGGCTGAGGAAAACTGTGAGTAGCTACCCTCCATGGCCTCTGCTTCAGTTCCTGTCTACATCTTCTCTCTGGACTCTGCCTTGGCAGCATTATAAAGGAACCCTTTCCTCTTCTACATCGGTTTCGGTGAGTATTTTCTCACAGCAACAGAGAAGCGAAGTAAGACACTTGATAACTCCTTTCTTTTTAGTACACCATCCTTTGTACCACAGCTTCTTCACTTGTTAGAGGAGGTTGCAATAGTCAGCCACGTCCAGGGAAACACTAACAGTAGAACACACACACACACACACACACACACACACACACACACACACACACAGAGAGAGAGAGAGAGAGAGAGAGAGAGAGAGAGAGAGAGAGAGAGACAGACACTCACACACACACACACACACATACACACACAGAGAGAAAGAGAGAGACAGACAGACAGACACACACACACACACACACAGAGAGAAGAGAGACAGACAGACAGACACACACACACACACACATACACAGAGAGAGAGAAGAGAGAGAGAGAGACAGACAGACACTCACACACACACACACACACACACACAGAGAGAGAGAGAGAGAGAGGGGGGGGAGGGAGAGAGAGAGAGAGAGAGAGAGAGAGACAGACACTCACTCACTCACACACACACACACACACACACACACACACACAGAGAGAGACAGACAGACAGACAGACAGACACTCACTCACACACACACACAGATTTATTTTAGGACATTGGCTCATGGAACTATGGAGGCTCAGAATTCTCAGTCTGGTATTTGCATGCTGGAGGTGGTAGTATATTTCCACTGTGAGTCAGAAGTCCTGAAAACTCAGTTTACATCTGAAGGCCTCAAGAATGAATGGAACTATACTTTCATTCCAGCCTGAGGCCTCAGAGCTAGTCGTAAATGCAGGTAATATGAGTCCAAGTCAAGGGGCACGAGAAGACTCATATATGGCAGCTCAGACATTAAGTCAGAAGATCAAGTTACACTTTCTCCACTATTTTATTCCATTCAGGGCACTCAACAGATTGGATCATGCCCACCCACATTGGGGAGGGCAATCTGCTCTACTCAGCCTACTGATTTAAATGTTAATCTTTTCCATAAATATCATAAGAGACACATCCAGAAATATTGTTTAGTCAGAATACTGGTCCAGTGAAATGATACATGAAATTTAGAGCTAGAATCCTGCCCTTTGGGCATGGGATGTAACAGTTCTATAGAATATTTACCCAGAATGCACAAGGTCTTGGATTTGATCATCAACACTTAGAAACCAAAGCAAACCAAACAACAAGAACAAATCCCCAAATACTCAATTTATCACATTTAATCCAGAAGGAAATCTTGAGTTGATACCTATCCTTCAACCAAGGTTGATAATAATATCATGATCCTGACTAACATATAATTGACCCTTGAATTTCCTCTTGTTTCACATCTGAAAACTTAACCAATTATGAATAGAAGTTGTTTAAGAAAATAATTGTTTGATTGCTAAATATTCACATACCTTTTCTTGCAATGATTTACTAACAGTTTATTCATTGACAACTATTTACATAGCATTTACATGATATTACAAAATTAATATATAGAATATTTAGCACATAGGTGAAAGTGTGCTTAGAGAATGCACATCCTATGTTTTTTTAATATAAGGAATTGGAGCATGTGTGGAGTTTGTCTCTGGGTGCTGATTTTCTGGACCTAATCTTTCACAGATACCCTGTGAATTCCTGTGTGACTGACTAAAATATTCCACTTTCATTTGAAAAATATACATGGACTAAGTTATTCTCCAGAAAGGTGATAAAATCCTTAAGCAGTGATTATTATTCTCTCTACTATCCAACAACTCAAATACTGTGCTCTAAAATTATCAGTATTTAAATGCTGTACTTATGAAATTAATAATACTTAAATACTATGTTATAAACTTATTATATATTATGAATAATAAGGAAGTAAATTAGAAGAAATCAATTATGTCATATTCAAATGTATAAATGTGTAGAAGTGAGGAAAACTCATGACTATCTCCACAATTAGCACTGGGCATTAGACCTGCACCTCTTCTACAACTCAAGTCTGCATTCCTTCATCAAGAGAGTTATGATTTATCTTGTAGGATGACATGGATCTTCATTCCTTAAAGAGTTAGAACAGTTGCAATCCTGTAGGACTGAGGAATTGTAGTTGCCATTAAAGTTAGTCATCAGACGCAACAGTAATGAGATGCCCTATGAGGTGTACAAATAACTTCCCTTGATAATCTGAACAAGTCACCCTTGCTAATATACTTACACTCTTCTTTGCCATTTGATGGAAGGTAAAGAATTTGGAGGAATGAAGAACTCAAAGTAGTCTGGGACTCTGGGGCTTCCTTAGACATATGATGTTTCCTCAAGCAGAACATAAGGGGAGATAAGAAAACACAAACCTTTCTATCAGGCCACTAGTACAAGGAATGAGTGATGCTACCAACCTTTTGTTCCCTTGACTCTTGGATCTATGAGTCCTGAGATAAAACAGAACCTGCTTTGTCTGTGTAGTTTCAGAGTATATAGATCCTCCTGAGAAGACCTGCAATTTGTTGCTACCCCAACGATGCTATGAAGGAGCACCCAAAGTGTCATTCACAGCCATCATATAGCAGCTGCTTCTGATGTTTGTGGTCATAGCAAGACCAGTGAGTTCTGGGGCGTGAGCCCATAGACAGGCATTCTGTCAGTTCGCAGATGTAGTTTAGGTAAGAGCACTGCATTCAAAAATGGTAAATCCATATCCAGATTGCCTGTATGTTTCATTAAAAATAAAATACTGCAGCCGCGATGATGCGATTTGTCCAGTGTCCTCAACACCAGATAGCTGTCTGAGCATCCTTCCTGAAGAAATGATACTGCATCAGCAATTAAGTTTTCGAAGACTGAGCCTGCAACAATGACTGTACCTAGGTCAGTCTTGAGTAGAAATTTGCCTTGTCGACCTTGCTGACTTAAATTCTTACCACCATAGAAATTTTGTGTTTGATCCCATTGGTCCATGGCATTAGTAGCTGGGTGAAAAGACTGATATTGAAATAATGTGTCATTCTATGAACTGATAATAAAAGTATTTTCCTTCTCTGGTTACTGAGCATTTATAGTGGGAACAATTATCCAGTTTTCCTTGTTCAAAATTTGTAATGCATACTTACAGATATCTACCAATTTCCTTGCCACAAAATTTCCTAAAATGTTAGTTCAAAGTTTGTTACTGTCTTGCGAAGTTATTTATTACACACCATCTATCACCATATAGTAACATGTCAGCCTGTAGTTATTTCCAAGAAAGGAGAAATAAGATATCACTATGCATTGTGTGTCCACTGAGAAGGTGATGTTTATTCACTGTTGCATTTAAGAGAAGTCCTAGAAAAGATGCCTCAGTACCATAGCTGTCCACTCTCAAGCTGTGCCAATCCATGATGCTGAATAATCAATAAACCATGCCAAATTTTCTTCTACTCTACAAAGTAATAGTAGAAGGCTTCTCATATGTATCAGTTAGGGGAAAAAAGTATTATAGCAGTCTATTGGCATGTGTGCTACTGCATGTGCTACTTGGCTTAAAGTGACTCTTGGAGCCAAAATTTTATACACTAACTCCATTTATTAGTGAAGTTCAGTGCAGTCCCAAATTAATAGTGTGGTGTGTCAACACTCAATTCTTGCTGGCAGGTGATATTGCAAAATGATAGGGTGACTATATCAGTTATTTCATTTGTTCCTCTGACAAAATGGTCATCAAAACGAATTCAGGGAATAACGGGTTTATTTCAGCACATGGTTTGAGAAGATACACCTTCTTGTGGTAGAGAAGGCATGTGGAGGACATGTAAAGTAGCCTGACAGACCACATCAGCAGTCAGGAATCATGAAGAAGTGAGTGCTGTTGCTCCTCTGTCTTTTTCTTTACTTTGGAACAATAGTACATGGGTTGGTGTCCTAATTCACTGCAGCAGATACAAATTTTTGGCATAAATACATTTGTATTATATGTGCTTGCAGAGGTCCAGCCTCAACAAGAGTCAGGGGTCATCAAGGACTAGGGATACTTGGGAAGTGAATAAGAGAACACACTATTGAAATACAATACCGACAGGCTGATATTTTGGCGTGTGAGCCCTTGAACACAGGAGTCAGGGTGCTCACCTAGACTTGACTCAGCCCCAGTCTTTTATTGAAATCATACAAGGAAATTGGGTTACAAAATTCATGGGGGGGGGTGGGTGGATAAATGCTTCTTTATTTTTCTGTGACAACATTTTCCTGTGACACAGACTAATAGAGATTCAGAACAGAAAAAAAGAGGGAATTATACAATCTCAAACATAAAAATTTTACAGCATGCACAATTTTTTATATCTCCCGACCACCAGTCGCTGGTGATATTGAGGGCAGGAGTATTGAAGTTCCAAAGTCAGTATCTTTCAGACATATGTGAGACAATAAGTTTTCATAAAAGGGCAAACATGAGAACATACTGCTGACCCTGCAGTCTTTATAATATTTTTGTCCCCATCTGTCTGTCTACAAAAACATCCTCACTTAACCTGTATAAAGAATTCCTGGGGCGGGGGGGGGGGGCGGTGCCATCATCATCCCTAAACCCAAGGAACCCAATGCTAACTTTCTGGGAACTATCTGTACATTATTCCATCCTCAATCTTATGATAAAAATATCCTATTTTTATTATACAGATCTGAAACCAAGACTGGGGGAAGAGCTGCAGAATTGCTCATCTCTGCCTGTGGCTCTAGTTTACTTTCTACCTAGAGCGAGTGACTATAACATACATTTCTCTTGAATTCATGAACAGCCTTCACTTTAATATTATTGGTAACATCTAATTTCTGGATATCAAGCAGACTTCTACTAGATTTTGCCAGGTCACTAAATACTGGTTTAATCAAGGAAGGAAGAAAAAAACAAAAGGAAGAGTAAATATACTTGATCTTAGCCAAAAGGCCGAGAAGCGATTAGGAAGAGTAAATAAAGAAAATGATAAGTACTAAGGATAATTGCAGAAATGACATCACAAGTTGCTTTTGCCAAAGAAGCAGGCCTTGGGGCTTCTCGGTACTCATACTGAGGCCCACAAGAGGCCATTGCCTCATGGTCTGAAACATGGTGCCCCCAACATGTCCTTCTTAAAGTTCTCTATCATCATCATGAGATGAGATTTTAGACCAGAATCTTGCTTTTCCGTGTGAGGGGAGGCCCTTGGTCCTGTGGAGGCTCAATATACCAGCATAGGGGAATGCTAGGGCAGTAAGGCAGGAGTGGATAGGTGAGTTGGGGAGGACCCTGATAGAAGCAGGGGGGAGGGGGAATGGGATAGGAGGTTTGTAGTGGGGAAACCAGGGAAAGGGATAACATCTGAAATGTAAATAAAATAACCAATAAAAACGAAATTAACTATCATAAATATGGTATGTAGTGAGTGCTTAGTTTCCATATACTGCAAAACAGACTAAGATCAATTTATTTAAAGGAGAGTACTGTGGCACATGTTTTACTCCCAAATGCCAAGAGTTCTTGTTATGATTTGTCTATGGTTTCCGCCAGCTTCCAAAAAACACCCTTAAAGGTCACTGACAGGCACAATCATATCTGTTCTGTTCTGTCACCTAACTGTCTTCATAGCTTGCACAACAGCCTCAACCTGCTGTGCTGTGGGATCCCTTTCACTAGGTCCCACATAAGACTAGTCGGTTTATGGATCATGCAGCAGATGAAGAAGAATAAGACACTCACATCAGTTTTACATTGCCTCTAAAATCCAGAGAGATTTATTAGGTGCTGTGACTCATTTTTCTTTGTGGGAGAGGGGGGCAGATATAACAAGAGATACTTCACCTTGGAAGGAATATTTTTACCACAGAATCTTTAAAATTGACTTAAGTTTTATTGGATAATTTTCCTCTTTGCTGACATTCAGATATACTTTAGCACTAACTCCAGTATAGTAGCTACTCCTTGCTTACTAGGTCAAATCTGAATAATATTATTGACTTTAAGAACAGACGTGATATTTTGCAGAAAAGAAAGCTAATTAAGTTTATGGCAAAATTATGGTAAACTTCTTGGAATCTGAGACTCTCCTGAGGTGAAGACACATTGCTGGCCTTGCTAGGAGAAGGAGAACTGATGTTAGTGGGAGTAACAGTGGACTTTCATCAGAAAACAGCTGAATTCCAGATGTGTCAATTTGTTCAAACAAAAGAAAAAACAAATCGGTGAGAGTGGTCTCAATTATAATAATCCCTACCTGATGAAGTTTATAAGCATTCATTGCCATTTTCCAAGACCGATATTTTCATAGAATAAAAGAGGCTAATTGAATGGAAAAAGTACAGAATACCCAAGATACAGTCCACAGAACTCAAAAAGGTCAACAAGCTGAAGGGCCCAAGTGAGGACGCCTCAGTCCCACTTGGGAGGGAAAAGAAAGCAATCACAAGTGGGGAGGGAGGGAAGGAGGGACCTGGGAGGGAAAGTGGACTGGACGGGGTGGGGGGGTGGGGAGGGAGAGAGAGGGGAACCTGATATAGTATTGGGTAAGGGGAAAGGACTGAAGCCCTGAGGGCCAGCAGACAGAATGGAAACAGGCAGGCAACCCCTGGAGGTAGGAGGTTGGGAGTACCTTCCAGAATGTACCAGAGACATGGGAGGCGAGAGACTCTAAGAACTCAAAGGGTGGGACCTTAGATGAAATGCTAGACTGTAAGGAGAGGGAACTTGTAGAGCCCACCTCCAGCAGGAAGACAGGGCATCAAATGAGGGAGGGGGTTGCCATCCTATAGTCAAAACTCTGACTCATAATTGAGTCCTGTCTGAAAGAACTACAGGGATGGAAATGGAGAGGAGCCTGAGGAAAAGAAGGCTCAAAATGAGATCCAGCTCAAGGGGAGGTCCCAAGGTCTGACACTATTACTGAGGCTATGGAGTGCTCACCAAAAGGGACCTATCATGACTGCCATCTGAAAGATCCAACAAGCAGCTGAAAGAGTCAGATGCAGATATTTGCACCCAACCAATGGACAGAAGCAGCTGACCCCTGTTGTTGAATTAGGGAAGGCTGAAAGAAGTTGAGGAGAAGGGCAACCCTGTAGAAGGACCAGCAGTCTCAACCTGGACCCCTGAGATCTCTCAAACACTGGACCACAAAACAGGCAGCACACACCAGCTGATATGAGACCCCCAACACATATACAGCTGAGGACTGCCGGGTCTGGGTTCAATCAGAGAAGATGTACCTAACCCTCAAGAGACTGGAGGCCCCAGGGAGATTAGAGGTCAGGTGGGGTGGCTTGGGGGGGTAGGGACATCCTCTTGGAGACAAGGGGTAAGGAGGATATATAGGATGTGGAACAGTCGGAAGATAGATCGGGGTGGGGTGGGGTGGAAATAAAATCTGGAGTGTAAAAAAAATTAATTAATTAATTAATTAAAAAAAATGAACAAAAAGAGAATATTCCATATACTTTTATGTTTAAAATTTTTGAAGTTAGAATACAATTACATAATTCCTTCTTTCCCTTCCTCCAAGCTCGCCCATGTACATCCCCTTGCTCAATTTCAAATCCATGACCTCTTTTTCTTAATTGTTGTTTTACATATACATGTATACATATGTATATACATTTGTGTACATATATACATGTGTGTACAAATATACATATGTACATATGCATGCATATACACATATATGAAAAATACACTATATTTCTGATATTATTTTAATATAATATTTTATATAACATATATACTGACTATCACACCAATCAGTGAAATCTCTTCAGAAACTGATCATAGCCCTTGTTTTATTAACAGTTATAATGACTTCCGCTTGATTTTTCTCACCATGATAGTTCCCACTTTACATGTCATGAAATAAATGTTAGCTACCGAATATTTCTATCCAAATGATGAGAATCCCCCAGGGATCACTGGAAGACAGACCTGTGCCAAAAATGTCAATTGCCTGACTTCCATAAACCCCTACTTTGACTGCTAAACAGTGTCATTTGGTATCGCCTGGAATAAGTTGGTTCCAAGTGTTAGAAATTATGACTACGGGTATATGTACATTTATGTGCAGTTTTGTGTGCATATATTCCTCTGGACCATATGCCCTAAGGGTGTTTGCATCATACTGTTTTGGGTGCCTGTATGGTGGTCGAGAATGAACTCAGGGCTTTCTGTATATGGAACATATATTCTACCAATGACCTACATCTTCGGACAACAAGACCATTTTTAAGTTACCATTTCCTTACCAGAATTGCACAACTATAGTTTCCTCTAATTCATTGTCTGCAGTGGGAAATTATGTACCATTATTGTGGGTCAACATTTTAAACCATGTCACTTTGAGTTGAAGCTGTAAATGTATTGGATTATCAGCTACAATCAGATGTTTTCTCTTTTAAAAAAAAATCTTCTAAATCAATACATAGTAAAATGATAATAGGAATTAATTAGAAAAAAATTATAACTTCTGTTTCAAAGATCATGTCTCCCTTTTTTTTTAAGCATAGCTGTCTTACTCCTGAAAGCTGAAAACTACTCCCAGAAGGGCACTAACAGTTAAACAAATATATAAGAAAATTAAAATTAAACTTAAAAGATTTAGCAATATTAATGTATTTATTAGTAATTCCTATAATTAGCTCTGTCACAGCTACCTTCTTAGCTTTATTAGAATTAAAAAAATCTTTTGCTTTGAGTATTTTTATGTGTGTGATAAAATACTGTATCATTGGCTGTATACTGTATATGTAGGCAGCAATGAATGGTCAATGATGTTTAGATTCAAAATATAGACACGTAATACAATTATATTCTTTGGAAGTCTAGTTTTGAATGAGAGTTGGGAAACAGGAGAAATACAGAAAGAAAGAAAAGTGGTAGGACTTAAACAGCAGACGCAGCACCACCTGAAGCCACGTTATTTAGTGTGAGGTAAACAAGATAAGCTGAGAATAAAACAGTAATTTCACAATTCTGTTTAGTAAAGCGCCTTAGAATGAATTCAGTATTAAAAGACTAGAGATGTTCTTTTCCATGGGGAATGATTTAATACATAACAGGGAGATAGGAAAAAAGAGCAGCATTTTATCTATCTATCTATCTATCTATCTATCTATCTATCTATCTATCTAGTCTATCGATTATCTATCTATCATCTATCTATCTATCTATCTATCTATCTATCTATCTAGTCTATCTATTATCTATCTATCATCTATCTATCTATCTATCTATCTATCTATCTATCTATCTATCTATCTATCTATCTATCTATCTAGTCTATCGATTATCTATCTAGTCTATCTATTTATCTGTCTATCTATCTATCTATCTATCTATCTATCTATCTATCTATCTATCTAGTCTATTATCTATCTATCTATCTATCTATCTATCTATCTATCTATCTATCTATCTATCTATCTATCTATCTATCTATCTATCTATCTATCTACCTATCTACCTACCTACCTACCTACCTACCTACCTACCTACCTACCTACCTACCTACCTACTTACCTACCTTATCTATCTATCTATCTATCTATCTATCTATCTATCTATCTATCTATCTATCTACCTACCTATCTACTTTACCTTCCCAACATTGCAAATGTCAATAAATTTTTCCTAAACACTTTGCTATTCTCATTGGTTTTGACAAAGAAATTTACCCTTTGTATGTAAACTTTCTTAACATTTGCATTTTGTATGCTTTCTACATCAACTCTTAATATTTGAAATATAACTGCTATTTCTACATAAAATACGTTTACCCAGATTTAGATCTCATTTGCTTTTATTAAATTTAAATTTTTCTTTTTTTCTGTTTCTTTTTAAGATTTATTTATTATTATATGTAAGTACACTGTAGCTGTCTTCAGAAACACCAGAAGAGGGCGTCAGTTCTCATTATAGATGGCTGTGAGTCACCATGAGGTTGCTGGGATTTGAACTCAGAATCTTTGGACGAACAGTCAGTGCTCTTAACTGCTGAGCCATCTCTTCAGCCCATTTTTTTTTCTTGGATATTTTCTTTATTTACATTTCAAATGTTATCCCTTTTCCTGGCCCCCCTCCCTGAAACCCCCTGTCCCATCCTCCCTCCCCTGCTACTATGAGGGTTTTACCCACCCACCCACTCCTCTCTCCCAGCCCTCGAATTCCCCTGCACTGGGGCATGGAGGCTTCCCAGGACCAAGAGCCTCTCCTCCCATTGATATCAGACAAGGCCATCCTCTGCTACATGTGCGACTGGCTGAAGCCATTGGTTACTCCTTGTGTACTCTTTGGTTGGTGGATAAGTCCCTGGGAGCTCTGGGGGGTGTGGTGTGTGGTCTGGTTGGTTGATATTGTTGTTCTTCCTATGGGGTTGCAAATCCCTTCAGCTCCTTCAGTCCTTTCTCTAACTCCTACATTTACTAGAAGAACAAAACATTGTCATGGACTTGAATTTTTACACGGGGAAAACCAAAGCTGAACTCGGTGCGAATTGTGTTTTCACAGGAAACAAACAAACAAAAAACCAAACCAAACAAAACAAATCGCCCTGAGATTTAGTCAGGACCTGACCACTAATCTCTAAGTGGACTTTACTAATCTGGAATCTGGGCATCTTAAACCAATCAAGTGACTTGTTTGGCTTCCCTCAGCACCATATAGACAGTTCCCTGATGGCCTCTCTTTGAACCTTGAATAGCATTCAAGGTATTTAATAGGTAGCTGTTGAACTGAGTGGTGAGTTACTCAGCCTGATTTTTCTGAAATTTATATCTTGCTGTGCTGTCCTCTGGCTGTTTATCTATAAACCTCAGAAGGAAAAAAAAATCCACAAATTGTTTAAACCTTACCCCCAGCCAAAGCATTTGATGACTTAACTCTTTACCTATCTAGGGCCAAGTGTGAACTCATCCTTTATTTCATTTCGTCCTTTTTTGTCTCCTCATCTCCAAGACCTAATGGAATGTCTTGAATATAGTAATCACAGCTTTTACTACCCATCATTTGATCTCTTTTAGGTTTGACTGGACTCTCTAATCCATTAGTACCAGTGTAATGTAATTCATTTTGCCACTGATTGTATGGCTACTATTTTTAAAGACATCTCATATATTTCTCTAACAATTATCTACAGTAATGCCAGAGTTAGTTCCTAAGGCCAGAAATCACATTCCTGGTGCCCCCTAGTACCACCTCTGCCCAGCTAACTCAAGTAGTTGGTTTTTGCTATGTTTTGTGGCTCTAACCACAGCACAGAAACTGGGTTTTAGAGTCAAAGTAAATTTAGGCTGAGATTTTGTTCCTATTCTTTACTTGCTATATGACTTCGGGACAGCAGTTTGAACTATATAGATTTTATAAAAATTGGTATGCTGGCGAAACGAACACTTTATAATTTGACACGTGCTCTGGATAAGATGATACAAATAATATATTTAGTAATCTCAGCGATTCTGCTTAACAAATGTGAACTTATGTGATTGTTATTATTGTGCTACCATGGCTATTTTTATTTTTTTTTACAAACAGTTCTTATAGCCTAGCCACTGGCAATTTTTCCATTTAATTGATTTTATTGGTAGTGTACGCCATGGAGCGGCATTTCAGGATGAGTCTCTGCACACATTTACAAATGTGCTTAAAAATAATCCATTTTCCGGGAGTGTTATGCCCAGTTTTCTGAGGAACTGCCATTGAATATAAAAAAAAAAAAAAACTTAGAAAATAAAAAAAAAGAGAGAGAAGAGCAAAAAAAAATATAAAAAAAATAATCCATTTTCTTTTAAATTCATTTTCTTATCACCATGAGCATATTTTCACATATCTTTTGTCGTTGACGGACTAAGTCCCAAGGGTAGGGATAAATATATATTCTAAAACTGAATAGAAATTGACAGACTCTGTTTAGTCATTTAAAGATTTGATAATATTGCTGTATTCCCAAGCATGTACAAACACCCCCTTTAAATAAATACCCAGATAGAGGCTTCAGACGTGAGGTAGATACATGAGCCTGCAGATTAGTGAGGGTATCCCGGTTAGGAGACACACATTTTCATATTGTTAGCAAAGTGAACACTTTTAAAGTCATCTAGTTGAGTAAGGTTGCCAAGGAAGGCAGAGAATGGATATGAAAGGGAAGGGACCCAGGACTGCTATGTGGGTTACTTCCACACTGACAAGGAAGAAGGGATTGTCAGAAGCAGCTAGGGAATTAAGAATAAAAGTTTAGAAATGAAGCTACAAGTGTCTAGGCTCTTGAAAATGTAGAGTAAATGGAAGTCACACTCTGCTTTGTGTTCCAGCAGTTGGATTTAGTGATAATATTTTTGCAAGGAGTAAACAAGGCAACATTTATAATTTTTTTCCACAAATGTGTTTCTTTAGAACATTTGTACTTTATATACAAATAGTGTACAGTCTCTGGATTGAGGGAAGCTTCAAGTGGCTCACATAGAACTCAAAGGAGACTTTGCTTTTCATTCTCTGGTAAAATCTGTTTCAAAACGAAATTTCAGTTTTGCCTATGATTATCTTTTAAAGTACATTTTAACATTGAAATGTGGGAATTTGTTTTCCTATCATAATCATAAATGCATTAAGGTTGTTTTTCATTCAATTGAGTGATAGTAGCTGATGCAGACCTTGGAATTCAAAATTTGTTTTTGATTGACAATGAAATACATTAATTCTGGAGAAGATAGGTGTAACTTGGCAAGTTATTACAGAAATGTACCAAGTATCACCACCTATTTTCTTCCCCACCCCAGTTTTTCCATTTTTATATATTACTCTTAAGAAAGACTCAATTTAAGGTTCAAAGAGCATGTCAGTAAATTTATTTGATCTTTCTAAAGGAATTAAAGGTAAATAAAATGCTTGAAAAAGAAAGACTGGGTTCACCTTCTTTAGGGATGGGAAAAACTTTCTAGGACTGAGAAGGGGAAAGATATTTAAGGGATGGTGATAACTACAGCAATCCCATCCTGTGTTATATATAAATGTTTGTCCACCATTAAATTCACTTGTTGAAAATTTTTATTAATAGTTGAAAATTTCCATTTATATGATGGTTTTAGTAAGGAATAGTTTTCAAAGTGATAAAACCAAAAGTGCAAGTACCTTACAAATGACACTTCATAAAAGGGTAAAGAGAATTGCCTTCTCTGTTCTATCGTGTGGGGATATCACTCCAAAGCATCAACTACAAAAGTTAGCATTTTGAACCTGGACACCAATGCATTCAGAACTATGGCAAGCATATTTCTTTTGTCTAGGCACTACCAACATAACTGAGGTGTTTCTTAATAGCAACCAAACTGGACTAATGCAACAGCCAGCCGTACCCACTTGATCATGATCACTCAGGACACAGCACTACCAAAGGAAGTGGTTGCATGCTGAACAATTCTAAAGAGCAAGGCTACCACACCACAAGAAGGTCCTGTTACCAGGCTGGTGTTTCAGTTAGAGGGCATTTCCAATAGGAGACGGAATGATAAGATATTATGTGTGCTCTAGTTTTCATCCAATGTGTCCTCTGAGAGCTCTTGTGCAGAAAAGGCTTGTAGTGTTAAGAGATATGGCAGCTTGGTGGCCATTGGATGGTGAGGAGTATGACGTCACCAATGACTTAATCGTAAGTGGATTCTCAGCTTCACAGGCTAGCTGGAGTTGGGATAAACTAGGCTTGGAACAAATACATTGCCAGTAACATGACTTCAAAAGCTGTATTTTGTTCATGAACTCTCTCTCTCTCTCTCTCTCTCTCTCTCTCTCTGTCTGTCTATTTATGTCTCTGTTTCTTTCTGTCTTTCTGCCTCTGTCCTCTGCCTCTGTCTCTCTGTCTCTTTCCTTTCTCTTCTAAGCAATGAGGTGAGAAGTTTTTCTATTCCACACTCTGGTTGTCTACCTTACCACAATCTAGAAACAATAGTGCCAAGTGATTCTGGCCTGAAACTTCAGAAACCACAAGCCAAAATAAACCTTTCCTCTCTTAAGGTGCTTTCCTCCTTACTGTAGAACTTCCCTCCTGGCCCAATATCTCCAACAAAAGATGTTTGTTACTCTGGCTCCAAGGTCAGTGAAAAAAAAAATAGGTCTTTAGCATTGTTTCAGCTATTAAAGACATAAGCTGTTCCTGTTGCATCAATATGCAGAGATTAATACTTTGTTTTCATTGTGGCATTTATAGCTCCAGCCTCTTACTGTTGGTCCACAAATCAGAATGGGTAAGCAGCCATGATGGAAAAGCAATGTTCTACAACTCATTACTTAGACTGAACCACATGTTAATTCAAGTACCCACAGAAGCAGGTACATTGAGACTCCAGTGTTCACAATCTCTTAGGTTGGAAGAAAACCAACTATAATAATGTTGAGAGTGGAGTATGAGACAGGCAGCCCAGAGCTTCTGTAACTCTTCAAATGTTTTCCCCTCGGGGGGTGGGGAATATTAGATCGGAATACCAGCAAATCTTCAGCTATCAGTGAGAACCAAAGATCAAGGAAATTTCACTTTCCGAACTTGATGAGACCCTGGTAACTTCCTAGAATTTTAGGGACAAAACAGAACAATTTGTTCAAATAACAACTATAGTTGTTTCTCTTGCCACAATGTCGAGAATATGCCATCTAACTGTATAAGGCCATTCTAAAAATAGCATTCATAACCTACAATTTTAGTCACAAAGCATAACCAATTTCTAGTTCTTGATTGATAGTAAGGAATGGAAGACTTACTTTCACATAGTTGCTTACTTGTGTATTGATTTTATTGTCATTCTTTTACCTATAAATACTCTCAGATAGGCATTATTGCCACAATGAAACAGTCAAGTTCCAGGAATGAAGATATATAGCTGAGGAGTAGAGTGGTCACTTATCCTGGCTTAGGCTCTGGGTTTGATATACAACACTGAAAAGACGAAGAAGAAGAAGAAGAAGAAGAAGAAGAAGAAGAAGAAGAAGAAGAAGAAGGAGGAGGAGGAGGAGGAGGAGGAGGAGGAGGAGGAGGAGGAGGAGGAGGAGGAGGAGGAGGAGGAACAAAGCAAAAGCACGTTAGTCTACACAGTTTTTAAGTCTTAGTTACTAACCACAACACTAGCCAGAAAATACTACCGTTTGTTTATATAACACATTTCAAAAATTGATAATTAGGGGTATATAGAAAATAAAGAAGGGGTGTGGATGTGATTTCTTTTGTATAGCTGTATCCTAAGGGTTTTTACCAGCACCTAATGCAGATGCAGATATCCATAGCCAACCATCTGACTGAGCCTGGGGTCCCTAATGGAAGAGTCAGGGGAAGAACAGAAGGAGCTGAAAGAGTTTGCAATCCCATAGGAAGAACAATAATATCAAATAACCTGACCACCCAGGGCTTCCAGGAACTAAAACACCAACCAAAGAGGGACCACATGGAGGGACCCACATCTCCAGCTCCATATGTAGCAGAGGATGGCCCTTATCTGGCATCAGTTGGAGGGAAGGCCCTTGGTCCTATGGAGGTTTGATAGCCCAGTGTAAGTGGATGCTATGGGTGAGGCAGGAATGGGGTGGGTGGGTGGGTGGCTGAGCACCCTTATAGAGGCAGAGAGCAGGGGGCAGAAATGGGATGAGGAGTTTATGGAGGGGAGACCAGGAAGGGGGCAAACATTTGGTATGTAAATAAATAAAATAACCAATAAAAAAAGAAAATAGAAAACAAAACAGATATGGTGGCTCACATCTCTAAGGTGAGCTCTCTGGAAGTAGAAGATCAGGATAAAAAAATCTAAGACCACTCATCCCTGCATAGTGATTTGATGTCAGCCTGGGCTGTGTGGGACCTTGGTTCAAAAATAAACACAGAGACAGACAGACGGGAACAAGGGATTGACGTGTGAGCTCTATGCTTTATGGTGCATTTGGGAAATGCTTTACTATGAAACAAATCTGGGGAAAGATTTTAGATCAAGGGGAAGGGGATGGAGATACCACAGCTGGACCGGGCATGGGACTGAACGGCATGAAAAGGGATGGTCTAGGCTCTAGACCAGGTGAGGTTTTGTAGGCCATTGTGAGAAAAACAGAAAAACCAAACCAAGCAAATCTTTAAAATTCTAACTAGTTATCTAATTAGTTGGCCTCATTATTTTCATGTAATATGTAATGCATAGCAAAGAGCAGATAAAATTGTTAAAAATCTCTTTAAAATGTTACAAATAAAACTGAACTTCTTAACTCTGATGTATAGGGAGTTTATGTGTATACATACATACATACATGCATGCATACATACATACATACATATATACATCTATGTTTGCAGTGGTTCCCAAAGTGTTGACTTTCATTTATCTTTGGCGATTGGGTCTTCAGCCTCTGAATACCTGTATCTTGAGGCTGACTCTCCCAGAGCTTTGTAACCTGTCAGTGGGCAGTGTAGGCAGAGCTGCCCACACCCTGTGATTCAGCTCATCTTAAACCAGAATCGTGCCACTCCCACACACTGTGATTCAAAGACATTTCTCCCCTACCCTTGCCACAAGGCTGAAAATTACCGCACATTTCATTCCCTTGAGTTAAGCCCTGTAGGTTGCTGATAATTATTTGAATACCCTTCAAGACAGGCAAAATAACTCATTATCCATTAAATATCATCTCAAATCCAATTAGCCTGGAAGTCACCTGTCTCGAACTATGAGAACAGAACACGGGGAAGGTTCTCTGAGAGTGTGAACAGTAAAATCGGTAACTCAACCTTTCCAAGGAATTTGTCCTCCGAAAGGAACCCCTGAGAGGCTGGGAAGCAGGAGGAGGGGACTGACTACCTAAGGCTTGACTCCTCTCAGAAAGTGACTGCTTCAGTCTTAGGTAAAGACTGAGCTCCTGGAAGCAGAGGGTCTGGGTTCTTGGGTAAGTCATGCCCCATGTTACAAGGCTGGAGAACCAGACAGAACAACAAATGTGAAATACATCCCTAGGTGGTAAACTACGGGTGTTGTAGCTTTCGGGTTACAGTATGCAACAATAGAGATAAGACATCTGTACTCATTTGGTAGTCAGATCACTTCAGGGTAGCAAGCAGCTCAGTCTCATGAAAGCGGTTCGACTGAGATGTCATTGTCATCCCTAACATGTTCTTCTGATATCCATCCCCTCATCATCTTTGTCATTATCACTTAAAGTGCATCACCACTAAAGTACTGAACAGCCAGGAAGTGACGAACATGGACCTTAACACATACCTAGGCTCCATCTGGCCTAGGCAGTAATGTTTCTGTAAGAAATTTGAGGAAATACCAACAATTGTACAGCAGAAAAGTGAGTCTGAAAGTCCCTTTAGCATTCGCTGCAGGAGAGGAATGCAAATAAAAGTAAATTTAAGTCTCAAAAAAGTTGAGTCCGCTCTGTGCTCTGACTGCCTAGTGGAAAACGTCTGTCTAGCCTGTTTCTTTTTTTGCCTCCTCCTCCTCCTCCTCTTCCTCCTCCTCCTCCTCCTCCTCCTTCTTCTTCTTCTTCATGCTTATTATAATTCATTTAGTTAGCAGTCAATGATTTAAAAAATCATTGCATTAATAAAAATATTTAATGGCGGTGCAATTTCTTTATGTCGTGTTTTTATAGATTTATTTTTTATAACTTTTTAAAGTTATTTTCACATTAACTCCTTTATCATAAAAATTCAAAAGCAAAATTCAGAGCCATACAAATTCAAAACTCTTTTTCTCTGCTAGAATTTTGGACCTGTTTATGTGTTTATCAGAATTGTTATTTCCTGTTTCAAGACTCATTGGCCAGGGGTAGCAGAAACAGAGAGGATTCTGGGATGTCCTACGAGATGAGACACACCAGAAGACAGATCTTTTTGGGTTTGCTGTCAGGGTAAACTAATAACAAAAGAGGCAGTGGAAGGAAAGTCTGATGGGAGACTCCCACCTCCCCTTGAAGATCCTTCCAAAAGACAAAAGAAACCAGCTGTATCAACTGTTATCATGACGTGACAAAAGGACACAGGTAGAGATTGGGTCTTGCTGAAGAGAAAATCCATAAAGCAGAATCCAGGCTGCCTGAGAGGAAGGTGGGGAGAAAGGAGGGAGGAAGAGATAAGAGGGAAGGGGAGGAGAAAGCAAGAGAGGATGAGAGAGAGAGAGAGAGAGAGAGAGAGAGAGAGAGAGAGAGAGAGAGAGAGAGAGAGAGAGAACAGAGACACAGACACAGAGACAGAGACACAGAGACAGATACAGATGAGAGACAGAGATGCTCTGCTGGGCAGGAGTGCCCGGTCTGGTGGTCCACGCCTGTGATCCCAGCTATTTAGGAGACTGAGGCAAGAGAATTTCAAGGTCAGCCTTGGCCACAGAGAAAGCTTAAGGCAGATCTGAGCCACTTTGTGAGAGACTTTGTCTCCATACCACTGCAAAAGTCAAAACCAACAAGTACAGAGAGCATCAGAGCTGGAGAGCACCTATTTAGCTCCAGAGCCCATGGTCAAGACAGTATGGGAAAAAGGAGGTTGGAGGGAGTACCAGACTAATGGTGAGTTTGGCTTTGAATATAGGAAAGATGGAGTAGCCATGCAGGCAAACTATGAAGCTAGCTATGCTGGAAAACTACAGAGCTGCTATGCAGGGAAGCTGTGGAGTATCTTGGTAAAAATTTGAAGGAAAATTAATATTAGCTCTCTAGATTATCTGCCATTTATATACAGGAGTGGGATTATAAATATTGTTAGTGGTAATGCCTAAAGAGTTAATCCTCCAAAAAACGCTCCCCCACTCCCCTCCCCTGCATACATGCAAGCCTTCCCCCTCCCCCGCCACCGACCCCCCTCACAAATTCTTGGAGGATGTACTCTCCAACAAATGCCAGAAAATGAGTCATAGGGGACTACTGCATATGAAATTGAAAGTTACAGTGTCTAAGTAAAACAAATGTACAAATTAAGCCTCTCTTCAGACTGATATGCTATGTAGATGTATATTTATCAATTTATATGTCACCTACTTGTTTACTTTTCTTTAGGAAAGAATTTAAAACTAGACATAGGCTTAAATAATGAACACGTGGACAAGTAGAAGTTCATGAGAGTCTAGAGAGAGTTTCAAAATAAACTGAAATGTCCTATAGTTCCGGAAGTCGAGATGGATGCTGTCAGATGAAGAAACTTACAGGAGCAAATAACATGTGCATGTGTTTCTGACTCACAGCCGAAACTGAGAAGAACCTGTAGATAAAAATAAATTTAGCATGTGTTACATTCACATCAGAAGGAGATTATATGTTCAGTGAACCATATAAATGGAATAAAATTAAAATGATGACAAAAATATATAATAAGAAAATAGATCCTTACATAATGTTTCCCGGTACCAAATAAAACTATAAAAGAAAAGTCTGAACTTGCTTTAATACATGAAGCATGAGAAGTTGCAATATAAATAAATAGAAATAAAGCTATTTCAGCAAAGAAG
Organism: Tokudaia tokunoshimensis; assembly: GCA_036184795.1. Lineage (NCBI taxonomy): Eukaryota > Metazoa > Chordata > Mammalia > Rodentia > Muridae > Tokudaia > Tokudaia tokunoshimensis. The sequence goes on from BTHU01000007.1 coordinate 34,927,069, forward strand.
GAACCGGAAAGGAAGCAGTATTAGCAATTTTAACAACAGAATAACTTAAAGATGGCTTTAGCGTTTGTGAGACAAATGGTAAACTCTGCTTCAATAAATGATCGCTGAACACCTGAGGCAGAATGCGCTCTGACTTTATACCTACTGTTCAAATCCAGGCACAGAAACGAATACAGTTTGGAATGCAAAGGAAGCTTTCCAAATTGATAGTGTTACGAACACAGACAAGCATATGTGTATCTCTGCACTGGTGTCAGAGTTCATTGAATGAAAACAAACTCACAAGGCTCAGTGGATTCAATGCCAGCATACTGCCTACTGATAAATCCTACTCATTTATTGTTTTTTTTTTTCCTCTTTTTCTCTTGAGAATATAGAGCCCTGGCTGGCCTGGAACTCTCAGAGATCCAGCTGCTCCTACCTCCCCAGTGTTAGGATAAAAAGCTAAATATCTGAACCAATATGCTTCTTTCATTCCAATCTTAATTACTAATATTAACCCCCATACCATAGAGCATACAGTAAATATAGTCTTATATACACGTCTGTGGTTTACAGAATGGATTTAAATTAAAGAGGGCTTTGAGCAGAGCACGAAGAGCCTTGCGCCCACAGATCACAGATACATCAGAGATCTCCAGGGAAACCAGGAATGTTAAACATGCAGGATTGTCTTCCCAATAGGAAAAACCTGTTCTTCTATCCAGCAAGCTGGGAATTGGAAGTAATTAACAGCCTGGTGATCTGTGTTATCTCTTGGGCCAGGCCAGGCCAAGCTCCTACAAGCAAGGTCAGAGGTTTGTAAATGATCCTTACATCCAGGGGATTCCCCCAAGCTTCTACAACCAGGATCAGGGGTGGATAGTAATGTAAAAATGACTTTTGTAGCCAGAAGCGCTCCCATGCTCCCACAACAAGTATCAGAGGTGGTCAATAACCCAAATGAGCTGCTATCTATATGAACAAAACCAGGGCAGACCCTTAGGCCCTTAAGCTACCGCAGACAGCTTATCTATTTCTAGAAGCCATCTTCTTGGAAGAAATGACACTACTCTGAGTTTCAATGTAATTACTCTTTCTTGTGCACCAGGGATTGTATTACGCTAGGAAACATTTTTTTTTTTCAAATTATACTGGGCTTAAGCGCGTTGGGAATAAACCACCCCATTATTAGACTCCCCGAAGTCTGATCCAGGTTGACGGAGTCAATCTGCACTGGGTTTTCATTCTTATCTCTTTGATTGGTTCATGTCCTTGTCTGATACCTGCAGGGATCACCTCAAAAGAGGATACATCAGAGTTTCACAAGTAGACTGATCGAAATGTTAATGGGGTCTCTATTGATTGATAGGAGCTCAAATGGGCCTCAGGGAAGATGCTGTTGCTCTCCAGCTAGGAGAGTCACAATAGAGAGCAAGACAGAGAACTCAGTCCTCAGCAGGATATGTCCTGTTCAGTCCAGACAGGTGACTAGGTGGCTAGGTGGCTAGGTGGGCAGCTGTGCAGTCCTTCACAGCAGGGACCAATCTGACATGAGACCCAAGGAGCAGTTGAGATGTCTTTATTTGTGATGCACAGTAGGAGTCAGATCACTAGGTCTCCACCATCCTTGATTTATGCGTTCATCAATTTATGGAGTCCAATGGAGAGAGTTACTCCCTTCCCTTGTTTAAGTGCATCAGGAAGTTCTTGGGCTTCATTTCCCCGACATTTTAAAACTGTCATGTGTCCCTCATTGTCAACTCATTCTGATGAACTTATAGGCTGGCACCTTTTTTACTCCTCAAGTTAAATCATCTACCTCAGTGCGGTATGTACAGTGATGATCAGAAGGGGGTTTTTGCAACTCTACCCAGGGTCGCAGGCTTCCTTCTATCTCAAAATGAAGTCAGAAACTATTTGTAAATGGGAACCTTATAGGGTTAAGCACAGCCCCAAAAACTACTGATTTATACATCACAATGTAACTTAAAGCAGGGAGTAGCCTGATTTCAACAAATAGACTGATAATATCCAAAACTAACTTCGAGGATCAAAGGAAGCTCAAAGTGAAATGAAGTTAATTATACCAGAATTGCTTAAGTCCCATATATCTGGACATAAAAGGTACATTACTAAGTAAATATTCTTGTGCGAAAGAAGTTTGCACTTATTTTATTTGTCGAACGATAAATAAAAATATTTAAAACCGCACAGCAATGAAAGCGCTACATACCAAAACATGTGGCTACAAAGCTCTGCAGAGATATCTATACCAATAAGTTCATTAACCACAGAAGAAAACAAAATGAAAACCATCAAAGCAAGCAAGCACACATTTCAAAAAGCTAGGTGACTACTGACAGAATGCAAGGAAAACTCAGGCAAAATAAGGAAGAAATTAACTAGAAAACAATAAAATAAAACAGCAAAATAAGAACTAATGAAGCAAAGAGCATCTAGCCTCTGAAGTGACTAATAGACCATTTTCAGGTAACCGTTCACAGAAACAGACACAATTCTGAGATGCTTCTAGCAGAAAAATAAATGACTTCTGATACTATCGTGATTTTAATCTATAAAAGGAATACCATTTGCAGCCAGGTGAGAGAAAAATGTAAGAAAAAAAATCTAGTAGAAGTGTCCAGAATTTCAGAAATTTTGTATGTAAAATATCAAAATTAATGCAGTATAAAATAGAAAGGTAGAAGAGGCTATAACCTGCTAATGAAGTTTGGTGGTGATTAGCATGTATTGCAGCTCTGCAAAGAAAAGCCACAGACCAAATGTGTTTGATTAATAAGTTCTTGCAAACTGTCAAGGAACAGGTGCAGAATGGGGAAACAGAACGGAAGCTTTCCACTTATTTTCTCTGAAGTTAATGCAACTTTGATTTCAAAATGGAAGCCAAAGAAAGTACAAGCAAAATTAGGTAAGTAAAAGAATGCAAAAATGGAAAAAGTGAAACTCTTTAAAATGCTTCATCAGGGTGAATGGGAGTTGACGACAGGGATATTGTCAGGATTATTGTCTTATAACAGAAAACTGATTATTTTCTAGATTGGTATAAAAATCAATAGTCTTACTATTATATAAAAAGTTGTGATAAAATTAAGACCTTGTTATGATTTGTTTTTTAAATATAGGAAGCTATAGGGGAAAACTTCTACAGATCCTAAAAGTTACAGTAACAAAGGCAGGATCTTCAGAAATAGATCATGTTCTATGGTTGAGATCACTAGGCAGGCGCCTTGACACTGCAATTCTGAATACTCTGTCCTAGCCAGTTTTAAAAGAAGAGACAAACAAATGAGAATATAAGAAATAGAAGAATAAATGGTGGTTTTTTTTTTTTGCTTGTCCCCCAAATCACCTAAAATACTATTGAAAGTCAAAAATCAAAACCAAACAGATGGCAAGTTTTCTAGCTAATGATAAACTTGGTAGACCTAATAAGATCTCAGAATGAGCTAGGAATTAATCTATAATATTGTAGTAAAACTACAGGAAAATTTAAATTCTATCAAACAACATCAATAAATGCAAATCCCTTCCTGCTCAGAATGCAAATCTAACCATGGAGAAATTAACTTTTGATAAACATGTGTACAATGCTACACAAATTAGTTCAAAACTCCTATCTGACTATCATGAGTTCATCATGACAGGAATACAGTTCTTTTACAACATTTGTATCCTTTTACACCATTATAATCTATTGAGTAACAAGTATTCAAAATTCAGGGCTTTCAGTGAGGCTGACTTGTCATATAACCCAATCTACCTTGGTTGCTTTGCCAAGGCCAAAGGAGGCTCATTGATTGCATTATAATTAGTAATATTAACTCTAGTGACACACCGTACACAATAAATACTGCATGCACACATATAGTTTACCGAAAAATGCAAGTTTAAGAGGCTGCAGCAGAGATCGAGGGGCTTCAGAAGTCAGCCGAGAGGATATCTGTATAAGATAATGAACCATACTAGTGCCAGGAAGATCTTCTGCTGGAGCTGCTGGATTCAAGTTTGATGGAGTGAGACTGAAAAACCTTGCCTGAAAGGTGAGAAGCTGAATGGGGCAGAGAACTGGAGATGGATCTGAGGCAGGAAATGGTGAGTCAAGTTTAGGTGAGAGAACATGTGGTAGTTGAATAGGTTGTGTCTTAGTAGGGGCTTGAGCCAGGCTGATGTCTCAGGCACTGGTGGCACGTCCTTGGTCCTTGTCCCACAACCAGGGTTTCAGATGATAGGTTGGTGTGAGACCCTTCTATCTCATTGTTAAATGTTTTGTCACTTTTGGGGTCCAGGTAAAGGAGTTCTACCCTTTCCTTGTCTGTTCTTGGTCCTTTTTTCTGTGATGTGATTTTAATATGTCCATGACAGGCACGTGCACAGTTACAATCCATCCAATAAACCTATAGGCTGACTGACTGCCTTTCTGGGCCCAGGAATAATTCATGAATAGAATGATTGGTCCCTGAAAGGTGGTGTAGTTTCTGATTTCATTCAGAGAAATCTAGTTAAAAGGTCCTTGCAAAATGGAGTCTCCCAGGGAAAGACAACCCGAAAACCAAAAACAGATTTAATGAAACCAAACCAAAAATAAATAAACAAATAAACAAACAACTAAATAGATAGATAAATAAATAAATGCCTATATTATTTAATACAACATTTAGTAATTCAGAGTATGGCATAGCCTGATCTCAACAGACCACAAGAGAAGTTTTTAATACTTTAAGTGTATATTAAAACTTGTATAAAACAGTACTTACCTTTAAATACATCTTAGTGCTTTTGGACTTCTATAGCAGAATACCATGCAATGGATGGACCAAAATAGCAGATTTTTTTTTGGCACAGTTTTGGATGTACAGAAGTCCAAGATCAAGGTTGTGAGAATTTGTATCTGGTGAAGACCCATTTCCAGGATCCCATTTAGTCATTTATGCTCAGTCCCCACATGCTAGAAGTGTAGCCTTTGCTAAAATATATGAATTCCAGTAGTTGAAAGCCTGACTCTTATGATCTAATATCCTACAAAAGACTCTACTTCCAAGGACCATTTTAGTGATGTCAGTTTGTGCTTAGCATTAGGAACATGCCAGTTTTGAAGAGAAAGAGGAAAACAGAGACTAGCAAGACTAGGATGCAATCCAAAGGTACTATGTGTATGTGTGTATATATACATGTATATGTATATACACATGGATCAGAAACTCAGAAACAGATCCACATTTACACATAAAAACGGTTTGTTAGTAAGGTACAGAATTGGGAAAATTAGTTCAAGTTATAAAGAAGATGTCATTGCTACAATCCAATTCAAATTGAATTCAACACAGACAAAATTTTGACACAATTTCAAAGGAAAATTTTTAAACAAGTAAAAGAAATTGTCAACTAGCAATATAAAAATATATGTTGATATGATTTAAAATGAGAGTTAAGCTTAATGAATGACTCCTTCTCTGAAGGCTACAAAGGGGTCAATTTTAAATTATGAAACTCAGTTTTCTAAGAAATTGGCAATAGACATTTAGGAACCTCTATTGGATATTAGTCAGGGAAGCAAATTTATAGAAAGATAAATGAGAATGGTTATTAAGCAAATGAAGAGATTCTCATCACTTCATTGAGAAGTGTAGTTAAAGCCAATGAACAATTTCATTTATTTTGAATAATTTTTGGATTTTATGACAATTCTCAGCATAGTGTAGAAGACTAGATGAACAGAGATGTTTTGCAGCTCAGGCTTATTGCTTTAGTGGACAGAAATGGACATGGACTGCACAATCATATCCATTACAGAATTGTAAGAAAAACACAGGTGTACTATGATGGAAAGGTATCAGGGATTTCACTGTGATACTAATTTTGTTGTCAGAGATGGATGCAATCTAACGTTTTATTTCTAAGTCAATGGAAAAGTAAAATGTGGGATACTATGAAACAACAGAGCATGAATAGAACTTAAAGTGTTGTTAAGGGGAAAATGCAAGATAATTTTTTTTATGTTGTGTCTATGGCACAACATAAATATATGCATTTTTCTATCCATACAACATAGTCTTGGTTACCCGTATATAGAGTGCCTTATTGGGGTGCCATGCCACGTGGCAGGAATTTGACATTGATCAGTGGAGCACTCAGACCAAGGTGAAACACTAGCCACCTGCGGAGAAGCTTCCAGCCTTTTGGGAAAGGGTTTTCCCTGCCTATATATTTGGAGTTCTCCATTCAACTTTGAGACCTTGAATAGCAGGTGTTGACTTGGTCTTCATCTCTTTTCACTGCCTTCCCATCCATCCCCAGCTTCCCTTCCAGGTAACCTGTTTGTTTGTAACAGTGGGCAGTTACACTCGTATATATGTGAGACAAATCTAAGGGCTCAGAAGCTATAAACCCTGCAAAAATAAAATAAAAATAAAATAACAAAGAGCTATTAAACACTTCAGGATGACTAAGTCAACTTTCTATAATGAAAAGTCATAGAAGAAAATAAATATATGTAATAAAATAGTCACTAAAAATGCTTTTTACAGAAATACTAAATCCAACAATGGAGATGAAACAAATATTTATAATACAGTTAGCTAAACAATAACAGGTCTCTCTTCTATGTTCTATGACCTCCAAGGTTATGGGAGTTTGACTGGATTTACAGTACTGCCATGTATTCTCTCTTATAGAGCCAGCCTCAAATCTAAGCTAAGAATGGTTGCTTGCTGCCTTATAGTCATGGCACATGGCACTATTGCACTCATAGACACATCTTGGTTCGGATTACATAGTATCTGGTAGAGCATATCTCTACGTAAGAGCATTGATTGCCCACAAAGCTGAAAAGCACCTTCTGGCATTACAAAAGCTCTCCAGTACTCAGGAACGTTCCAGCTTAAACCAAGCATATGACAATAGGAAGGATCCTATTGTTGAAATAGGAAGGATCTCATCAGAGTTCTGGTGGGCACCCAAGAGGAATGACAATAATTTGTATTATTTTGGGATAGTTTTCAGTTGTCAACAACTGAAAAGGAAGGGCCTGAGACTTGTCTGATAAGCAGTTACTTCTAGGACTGCCATTATCCAGTCATATAGATTATTTCCTTCCTTCCTTCCTCCCTCCCTCCCTCCCTTCCTTCCTCCCTCCCTCCCCTCCCTCCTATGTATCTAATCTATCTATCTATCTATCTATCTATCTATCTATCTATCTATCTATCTATCTATCTTCAACTCATGTTTCTAATTGGATTACAAAGTGATAGATTTCCATACAGTTTTTCCATAGGTCCTTTATGTTGGTTAATCCTCTTTCCCTATCTTCTCATTTCTCAGTCCTCCTACCACTATCTCTGGTTAACCCTATCTACATCCAATGTTCTACCTTTCTAGTTTCACATTGTCAATGTTATGCTAGATCCTGTCCTTTAAAGTATCAATAATAATGTCTCTTCCAGCTTTCTAGATTTTAAAACTGCTCCAAGCTAAACACACACATATAAAAAAAGTCAAAGCTAGGATCCACCTGTGAGAGACAACATGTGCCATTTTTTTCTCATTGGGTCTGGGTTATATCTATAGACAACTGCTATTTTAATCCTTAATCAAAAGGGATTCCCTTAGCAGTTAATGATGAATGCAGAGATTCATGTTTGCTCAGAGGACTTAGAATAAATAATGACTGACGGCTAAACCTTAAACAAGACTTTTTGCCATCTTCTCTGTAGTTTAGAACATATCATGGCAGAGAAAACAAAAATTTTCTAGCTAACCTGTAGGGACAAATTTTCCAGGTCAAAAACAGCCTTATTTCACCATGTCCTATGAATTAAGTGTGGCATATTTTGCATTAGGCTCTTACTATCAAGTTCTGGAGAATAAACAACAGCAATATGTTTAGGGGTGGGGGCTATGACAAATAACAGAGATAAACACACACAGGCATTGGGCCTTTTATTTGACAGTCTATGATATCTGGAAGAGACACTCCTCCCTTCCTTATTATCTCCATTTAGAATATATATATATATATATATATATATATATATATATATATATATATATATATATGGAAGCTTCTCTAGTAGTAAGATTTCTCAAAGGTCTTTAGTATTAGTCATTCCTTTCCAAACTCCCTCATCTACTCTCCTCATCTACTCTGCCCTTTCACCTCATTTTCCATTTTATTCTCTTGTTCCATTATTCCCCCCCCTCTTTTTTAATAACACCTGTGTTCTATCTATTTCCACTCTTCCTCTCTGAGACCCTTTACTTGTTTTCTGACTTCTATGACTCAAATTTGAACTCTTATATCTAAAGAGTCAAATCTAGGATCTTTTTTATATAATGATCAATAGAGAGGCCTACAACTGGGCAATGTATATCGAAGAAGAGACTGTGGGGGCTCTACTTTAAATAGCACATGTATTACACTCTTTTTCCCTAAGGTTCAGTGATCATTGGGGAAGAGGTGGTGGAAAGACTGTAAAAGCAAAATGTAGTGAAATCCTACTCGTAGCTGATGAGTTATTGGTAATTGGTGGTTCTTGCAAAGGTAGAGACAGTTTACTTCAGCGATGTAACTTCCAAGAGACTATCCAACTATCAGTTAGACTATTTTACACCCACACACATGCAGTAGACTCTGGGTTTAAAGCAAGAGCATATGATATTGGAAGGAAAAAGTTGTAGGTTAAGGTAGGAAAACATATTTTAACATGAGGGAATTGAAAGAAAAAGCAAGAAAATAGAAAGAAGGGCTATGAAATTCTATTTTAGCATATGATACAGCCATTTCAAGCATGATCTCATAGCAATTTTTGTTGCACTAGATCTGCAGAAAGCTGAAATTGTCACTAGCTAATCATATAGACCAAGAAGAGGTCAGTGAAGCCCTATTCTTTATTGAACAATTGGCTTCTAGTGAATTCTGGGTAAGAGCTATGGTTTTCAGTTGTGTATTGAATGGTTATTCCACTAAATTACTAAAAGTAGTTCTAAACATTTGCCGCACTGATTACTCAGATTAAAGTTAATTGGGCACAAAAATACATAAGTACGGAAAAGTACATCTGTAGAGAAGATGTCAGAGGAGAGAATGACATGGATGTCAAGGAGACGAAAAAGGGGTAAATTGGTGTCATAGGATTTACCGTGTCCAATTACATCAGTGCAGCAGAAGGCCTGTGATTGGACAGGGAAAAGGGAGGCAGGGCAAAGAGTTGCAGAGACCGGGAGCCTCTCAGGGGAGAGAGAAAGGGCAAGATGGAGGAGGATGTGAACCAGTGTGGTTTTAGCCAGTCACAGGTAGTTATGATATCATAAGGTTAGAATAATTGGGATAAAGCTTTTATCGTTATCAATTGGTTTTGAAATTACTGTATTGGCATCTTGTAGATTAAGAATTTATTGCTACATAAATCTGAGTGGTTAATTATAAGCTTTAAGAGTTTTGATTTACTTGGTTATTGAAACGTGGGACCACTGATTACAGGGGTTTATGGTGGAGAGGAAACTAGCAACTAATGGCTCCAGGGACAAGTGAGCCAGACGCTGCAGGGCTAGCTAGAGAGAGTGGCTGGCAGCAGGAGCACAGGAAGTTTGCTGTCCCAGCTGGGGAGTTGGAGGGTTCTTTTTTAATATTTCCCGCTACAAGTTGGTAGTAAATAATTATTTTGCACATACATAGATTTTCAAAGATAAGTTAGGTTGTAAAATTAGGAAGATGGCTTTGATATGTTGACAGGTCTACATATACCTAAATTAATATTTTCTGAAAATGTTTCTGGTAATGAAAAGCTTAAAATGATTTTAAAACATACAGCAAAAGAAAATATGAGATAAAACAAAACTATCACATTGAAGTTGCGCAAGGCAGTACAATATAAGGTAACGAGCTAAGAGAATACACTCAGAAATCTCATAAAATTGAAAGCCATAATATGAGTGCAAAGGATCTGGTGCAGAATTGTGCAGGCCCGGTGTTTCCTGATTCAGTCTCTGTGAGTTCATAGAAGTTTTGACTTAGATCGTGTTGATTTAGAAGCCTTTGTTTTCTTGGTGTCCTCCATCCAACTCCACTTCTGTGGGGTCCTCTGAGTACTTGGGGAAGGACTGGATGAATACATTCAATTTTGGACTGTTATTTATTTATTTATTTATTTATTTATTTATTTATTTAATATGATTACACTGTAACTGTCTTCAGACACACCAGAAGAGGGCGTTAGATCTCATTATGGATGGTTGTGAGCCACCATGTGGTTGCTGGGATTTGAACTCAGGACCTTCAGAAGAGCAGTCAGTGCTCTTAACCGCTGAGCCATCTCTCCAGCCCTGGGCTGAGTTTTTCAAGGTCTCTCATTCTCTGAGAAATATCTGGCTGTGGGAACAAATATGTCTCTGCTTTGATTCCCGTCTATGGGGTGTTTTAAATTTAGACTAGCCATATTTTGCATTATGATATGGCCACAAGCATACAGGGGGGGGGACAAGAGTGAAAAGTAGTAGTTCAAATGAAAATCACCCCCTGTTCATATATTTGAATACTTGATTCCCAGTGGATGGAACTGTTTTGGAAGGATTATGAAGTATGGCCTTATTAAAGAAGGTGTGTCACTAGAAGCTTTCATGAAATTTCAAAATACTCCTACAACTTCTGTTATGCACTCATCTGTTTGTAAATTGAAATGTGAGCTCCTGTGTTGTGTCTGCTGCTATGTCTCTGCCATTATAGTAATGGACTCCTATCCTTCTAGATTCGTAAGTTCCAAATAAATCCTCCTTCTGTTTCTGACCTTGGTTATGGTGTTTTACCACAGCAATAGAAAAGTAACCAAGGTAATGTATAGACACATACACATTCACACACATATACACATCTCATCTGTTTATTTATTTTTCTTTTTATTGAAAATAAGATTTTGCCCTCACATAATATATCCTACTCACAGTTGCTCCTCTCTTTACTCTTCATAGCTCCTCCCCACCTTCCCTCCCATCTGCATCCACCCCCTTTCTGTCTCTTTTTTTAGAAAATAAGCAGGCTTCTAAGAGATACTAATAAAATAAAATGGGATATAATAAAACAAATCACAACAAAAACTAACACATCAGAGTTGAACAAGATAAACAAAGGAAGGAAAAGTGCCCAAGAGTTAGAGACCCACTCATTACTCACTCAGGAATCCCATAAAAAATTAAACCAAAAGCTATATTATATAGAGGACATTGTGAACCCATGCATATTGCTTCACTTTCTGTAAGTTTATATGAGCTTTAATCAGGTTGATTTAGAAGGTCTTATTTTCTTGGTGTCTGTCATTTCCTCTGGTTTTACATTCTTACCACCTCCACTTGCATATGGTTTTCTAAGCTCTGAGGGGAGAAACTTGATAGCGATACCGCATAAGGGAAGCTTCCTCCTCCAGCAGATAGGTACAAATATAGAGACCCACAGCCAGACATTATGCAGAGTACCTCCTGTAACAAAGACACTGGAAATTAGGTTGGAAGCTCTATGTAGGCACCATTTTGACATCTCCATCTTCAATGAGCTATGTAGGTGTGATCTTCAGCCAATGGGACCATTGTTCCAATTTATAGAGAACAACTTACTGCCTTGGCAACAACCTGGGTTGTTTTGGGATTCTCATGGGGCCTCTCTCTCTGACCAATAAGTCAATGAGATGTAACTTGAGAAGTTACAAGAAGCTTTGCTTGGTGACAAGAGATGGCCAGTAAGATCTGTCTTCCCAATTGTTTGGTGATTTCATTTACATTTCATACACACATACACACACACACACACACACACACAGACACACACACACAGACACACACACACATGCACATGCATATGCACACACATATACACACATATATATATGTATGCGTGTATGTGTGTGTGTATATATGTATTTATATAATTTCTACTGTATTATGTTTCCATTCTACCTCGTCAAATGCCCATTAATTTTAGCTGTCTCTTCCCATATCCTCTCCCACTCCCCTCTCCTTTTTCATTACCCACTAGATCCTCCCATCCCAAATGCCTCCCACCCATCTGTAAACATTTATTCTATTTCCCTTCCCTAATGAGATCTACCTGTTTCCTCTACTCTCTTATGCAATACCTACCTGAGAAAATCTCATCGCTATCAGAAGAATAGTGATAGCTATAGATAAGGCAAGTATTATGGGGGGACATTTTCTTTTTTTCCTATGCCCTTGAACCAGTCGTCATAAACCAGATCAAAATAACTCCCTGACAATTATCTCAGCACTGAATAATAGCTTTAGTAGTGAAAAACAAACAAAATATCATGTCAAAATAACCAGCTTAAAAATAGCATTCAGTCAGCTTTAAAAATACCACATACCTGGCCCAATTACTATATATACACTTCAATTCTGGACATCACCGGCATGAGTACAAAATGTGAATAAAGACTATATTCTGCTGTGCAAAGCTCCCCTACACACGATATATCAGAGTTCTGAACTGTGACTGAATAAATCTGTATGGAACAAATTTAAAACACCTTTCCAGAATATTATAAATATTATAATTTTTAATTATAGTTATAATTATAAATTATAACTTTATTTTTTAAAAAGTATAGATATTAATTTTAAAACACTCCAGTATTGTAAAGAATGAAATAATTTAATTTTGGAGCTTTTATATTCATATTTAATAATATTTAAAATGTGACTGAAAATTCTCCAACTAAATTGAAAAATAATCCAAATAGTCTGTTTAAAACTTAGACTTCTAGTTTGCCCCAGAGTTGACTCTCCAGTTTCAGTTCTCTCCCAGTACTCTCTTCCTCTGTCCTCCCAGCTGACCCTCTGTTTCCTTGCCTGCCTCTGCCTCCATCCACTCCCTATCCCCTGTCCACCCCAGGATTACTCTTCTACTTTCCTTTTTCAGTGAGATTCATATGTTCCTCCCCTCCCCCAGCTCTCCTTATTACTTACCTTTTTGGGGGTGTGTGGATTACAGCATGGTTGTCATTTCCACTATGACTAATCTTGACTTATAAGGGACTACATACCATGTTTGTCTTTCTGGGTCTAGGATGACCCTCACTGAGGATGATCGTTTCTATTTCCATGCATTTACCTGCAAATTTCATGATGTCATCATTTTTTAACCGCTGAGTAAGACTCCATTGTATAAATAAATGCACCGTGTTTTCTTTTTCCACTCTTCAGTTGAGGAATCTCTAGGTTACTTTCAGTTTCTGGCTTATTATGAATAAAGGTGCTATGAACATAGTTGAGCAAGTCTCCTTGTGGGATGGTGGAGCATCCTTTAGACACATGCCCCAGAGTGGTGTAGCTGGGTTTCGAGATAGATCTGTGCCCAATTTTCTGAGGAATCACCCAATTGACTTTCAAAAGGGCTGTACAAGTTTGCATTCCCACCAGCAATGGTGGAGTGTTTTTGCTCCACATCCTTGCCAGTATGAGCTGTTGCTTGTGCTTTTGGTCTTAGCCATAATGCTATGTATAAGATGGAATCAAAGAGACATGTCGATTTGCATTTCACTGATGGCTAAGGCTGTTGAATTTTTTTAAGTGTTTCTTTACTATTAGAGATTTTCTGTTGAAAATTCTCTGCTAGTATCTGTGCCTCATTCTTATTGGGTTATTTGGATTGTTGATGTTCAGTGTCTTGAGTTCTATAAATGTTTTGGATATCAGAATTCTGTTGAATGTGGGGTTTATGAAAATCTTTTATTCTGTAGGCTGCTGTTTTACCCTTTTAATGGTGTCCTTTGCCTTATAGAAGCTTTTCAGTTGCATGAGGTTTCCTTAATTAATTGTTGATCTTAATACCTCAACTATTGATGTTCTGTTCAAAAAGTTGTCTCCTGTACCAGTGCACTCAAGGCTATTCCTGATTTTTCTTCTTTTAGATTTAGGGTATCCAATTTTTTGTTTAGGCCTTTGATCAACTTGGACCTGAGTTTTGTGCAGATAGATGCAGTTCTGTTTGCATTCTTCTACACGCTGACATCCGTTTAGCCTAACACCATTTGTTGAAGATGCTGTGTTTTCTCCATTGTATATTTTTGGCTTCTTTGTCAAAAATCAAGTGTCCATAGGTGTGTGGATTTACTTTTGTGTTTTCAATTCACTTCCACTGATCAATTTGTATGTTTTTATGCCAGTATCATGTGGTTTTTATCTTTATTGCTCTGTAATACAGCTTGAATTCAGGAATGATGATACCTCCAGAAGTTCTTTTATTGTACAGAATTATTTTAGCTATCCTGGGTTTTTGTTTTTCCATATGAAGTTGAATATTTTTCCTTCAAGGTCTGTAAAGAATTGTGCTTCCATTTTGATGGAATTTGTATTGAATCTGTAAATTGCTTTTGGTAAGACAGCAATTTTCACTATGTTAATCCTACTGATCCATGAGCATGGAATATCTTTCAATCTTCTGGTATCTTCTTCAATTTCTTTCTTCAAAGACTTGAAGTTCTTGTCATACATGAATTGAACTTGCTTGGTTAGAATTATATCAAGATATTTTTTCTGGCTGTTTTTAAAGGGTGTTGTTTTCATAATTTCATTCTTAGCCTGTCTATCATTTGTATATTAGAGGGCTATTGATTTTTTTAAGTTCATTTTGTATCCAGTCACTTTGTTGAAGATGTTTATCAACTATAGGAGTGCTCTGGTAGAATTTTGGGGGTCACCTATGTATATTACCATGTTATCTTCAAATAAAGATGTTTTTGGCTTCATTTCCAATTTATATCCTATTGATTTCCTTTAGTTGTCTTATTGCTCTAGCTAAAACTTCCAGTACTATATTGAATAGATAGGAAGAGAGTGGACAGCCTTGTCTTGTCCCTGATTCTAGTGGATTTGCTTTTGGTTTTTCTCCATTTAATTTTATTGGCTTTCAGATTGCGGGATATTGCCTTTATTACATTTAGGTGTGTGTCTTGTATTGCTGATCTTGCTAATGCTTTTTATCATGAATGTATGCTGAATTTTGTTAAAGTCTTTTTCAGAATATAATGAGATGATCATGTGGGTTATTTCTTTCAGTTTGTTCATTTGGTAGATTACATTGATGAGTTTTCATATACTCCACTACCCCTGCACCGCTGGGATAAAGACTAATTAATTGATCATAGTAAATGATAGTTTTGATGTGCTCTCGGATTCAGCTTGTGAGTATTTTATTGAAAACTTTTGAATCAAAATTAATGAGGAAAATTGATCTGAAATTCTCTTTCTTTGTTGAGTTTTGTGTGTTTTAGGTATTAGGGTGACTGTGGCCTCATAAAATGAATTTGGAAATGTTCCTTCTATTTCTATTTTGTTGAAGGAGTATTGGTATTAGCTCTTCGTTGAAAGTTTGGTAGAATTTTGTGCTAAAACATACGGCTTTTCTTGGTTAGACTTTTAATGGCTACTTCTATTTCTTTAGGGGTTACAGGACTATTTAGATTGTTTATCTGATCTTGATTTAACCTTAGTAAGGCATATTTATTGAGAAAATTGTTCATTTCATTTAGATTTTCAATTTTGTGCTATATAAGTTTTTGATGTAGGACTTAATGATGTTTTGGATGTCCTTGGTATCTGTTATTATGTCCCACTTTTCTTTTTATTTTATTTTTTATTAGTTATATTCTTCATTTACATTTCAAATGATTTTCCCTTTACTGGATACCCCCTCCCCAAAAGTTTCATATGCCCTCTTCTCTCCTCCTGTTCCCCAATCAACCCATTCCCGCTTCCCTGTCCTGGTATTCCCCTACACTGCTGCATTGAGCCTTTCTAGGACCAGGGGCCTCTCCTTCCTTCTTCTTGGGCATCATTTGATATGTGAATTGTTTCTTGGGTATTCCAAGCTTCTGGGCTAATATCTACTTATCAGTGAGTGCATACCATGTGTGTTCTTTTGTGACTGGGTCACCTCACTCAGGATGACATTCTCCAGTTCCACCCACTTGGCTAAGAATTTCATGAATTCATTGTGTTTAATAGCTGAGTAACATTCCATAGTGTAAATATACCACATTTTCTGTATCCATTCTTCCATTGAGGGACATCTGGGTTCTTTCCAGCTTCTGGCTATTATAAATAAGGCTGCTATGAACAAAGTGAAGCATGTGTCCTTATTGCATGCTGAAGAATCCTCTGGGTATATGCCCAGGAGTGGTATAATGGGGTCCTCCAGTAGTATTATGCCAAGTTTTCTAAGGAACCGCCAAACTAATTTCCAGAGTGGTTTTACCAGCTTGCAATCCCACCAGCAGTGGAGGTATGTCCCACTTTTCATTTCTGATTTTGTTAATTTGGATATTCTCTCTTTGCCTTTTATTTTATTTGGCTAAGGGTTTGTCTATCTTGTTGATTTTTCTCAAAGAACCAACTCATGGTTTAGTTGTATTGTTCTCTTTGTCTCTTTCAGCCTAAGTTTGATTATTTCCTCCTGTCTACTCCTTGTGGGTATGTTTGCTTCTTTCTGTTCTAGCGCTCTTAGGTGTGCTGTTAAGTCCCTACTATGTTTTTTCCCCTTCAGTGAGTATGAAGTGTCTTTTTCCCATCCTTTTTGATTAATTTTGGTTGAAAGTCTATTTTGCTAGATATTAGAATGGCTATATC
Organism: Tokudaia tokunoshimensis; assembly: GCA_036184795.1. NCBI lineage: Eukaryota > Metazoa > Chordata > Mammalia > Rodentia > Muridae > Tokudaia > Tokudaia tokunoshimensis. The sequence continues at coordinate 34,943,695 of BTHU01000007.1, forward strand.
AAGTTGATTTTTGAGTCCATTTTGTTGGAAAATATTTTTCTCAACTATTTACTCTGAGATAATGGTTATCTTTGATGTTGAGATGTGTTTCTTGAATGCAGAGAATGATGGAGCTAGAAACCTAGACCAAACTCCCAGGAATCTATGACAAGCACCCTAACTAAGAATCCTAGCAATGTAGGATATGGAGCCTTAACTGGCCTTGTTACTAGGCAAGACTTTTACATGGAGAGTTTGGGACACAAATCAGCAACAAAATCTTTGGCCTACAATTTTTCCTGTCTATAAGATGTGCAGGGGTAAAGATGGAGTAGAAATCATGGGGGTAGCTAAGCAATGACTGGTCTACCTTGAAACCCATGCCATGAGAGTGAGCCCCTGAACACTGTTAATGATATTCTACTGTATTTGTAGACAGGAGCCTGTATGACTGTCATCTGACAGACTTCATCCAGCAACTGATGGAAACACATGGAGACACCCACAGCCAGTCATTAGATAGAGCTTGGGGAATTCTGTGGAAGATGGATGTAAAAAGGATTGAAGGAGACAAAGGGGTCAAAGACATCACAGGAAAACCTACAGACTCAACTAACCTGGCCCCATAGAGGACCCCAGACACTAAACTGACAACCAGGGAGCATGCATGGGACTGACCTGGGGCTATGTGTAACACTTGTGCAGCTTGGTCTTCATGTGGGATTCCTACAAATGGGAGCAGGGGCTGTCTCTGCCCCTGTTACCTGCTTTTAGGACCCCTTTCCCTCTACTGGGCTGTCTCTTCTAACCTCAATAAGAGAAGATGCACCTAGTCTTACTGCAACTTGATATGCCAAAGCTGGTTGATATCCATGGGAGGCTTCCTCTTTTATGAAGAGAAAAGGAAGAGGAATGGATGGTGTGGGGGTGGGAGGACCTTGCTGCCAAGCCTGTTGATGTAACTTTCATCCCTAGGACACATATGGTGTAAAATGAGAACTGATATTTTCAAATCCTTTCACCCCTATGCCATAGCACATGTGTGTTCTCATATATACACACAGGGACCCAAAACAAATAAATGAACTCAAATTTTGAAACAATGAATGAAACAGTTCAAGTGTTATGTATGTGTGGTGGCCAATTATGTTATAAATACTAAAATATGAATCAGGTGGTTTTACACAGTGATATACTTGTGCATTAAATACAATAATAAAAACACTTATTTTTAGTCCTATATTTTTCAAAGGATCAGTTTTTATTTTGAGATTTTTCTCATGTTCTTCTATCTTTATTCTGAAACAGAACACATTGTGAAGAGCCTGATACTTTGAATAAAGTCACTTTGTTTAGAAAAGCAATATCCACTAAATAATTGGCTCTTTAGCTTTTCTGTCATGGAAAGATTGGTGTATAGAGAGGATGGCAGGCATATATATAAAATTTTCTATTGTATTCACAGTATGCTAAAGAAAAATTTAAAGGTACTGCTTTTGAAATTGAAAATGTCTTAAAAGTAAAATATAGAAACAGTTAAATATGACTTTGTTTAGTTAGTATACATATTGTATTTCAAACACCTGACACATGTTGAGAGGGAGAGTTATAAAAAATAGAAATTATACATAAACCATATGTATACATTTGTGTATGTGTGTATTTTCTTTGGTTTTGTTTTTGTGACAGTTCTTACTATGTAGCCCTGGCTTGCCTAAAATTCATTGTGTAGACTAAGCTGGTTTCAAACTCACAGAGATGTACCTACCTCTGTCTCCTAAGTGTGAACATGAAAAGTATGCAGTATACTGAGAATCAGCTATGCTTTTACATAGTATCCTACCACATCCCAGGCTGACCTCCAGTGCATTTCTCCTGCTTCAAAATTCTAAGTGCTGGGAGTTAGAGGCATGTGTGTTACGTCTAGAGACCTAAAATGCCCATTATATTATAAAGGTAATTTTGAAACAATTACAAGTCTCATTGATATAGAATAGCACAAATCTACATTGTGGCATGGGTGTCCAAATATCTAAGACAAAGTACTGTTTTCTACAGGGAGTATTGAATGTGTAGTGTTTTAATTAGCAGTGAGGCAGAATGTTTATCCTTTGCTCACACTTTTACAGATGCCACCTTTCAAACAGTGCTCAGGCTATATCAGCAAACAATATAGATTAGAGAGCTGCTTCCTTCACAAGACTGATACAAGAATTGGTATCCATCTCAAAGGGAGGCCCCAAGGCCTGACACTATTACTGAGGCTATGCAGTGCTCACAAAAAGGGGCCTATCATGACTGTCTTCTGAAAGGCCCAACAAGCAGCTGAAAGAGTCAGATGCAGATATTTACACTCAATCAATGGACAGAAGCTTTTGATCCCTGTGGTTGAATTAGGGGAAAGCTGGAAGGAGCTGAGGAGGAGGGCGACCCTGTAGGAGGATCAGCAACCCTAATTAACCTGGACCCCTGATATCTCTCAGTTACTGGACCATCAACCAGGCAACATACACCAGCTGATATAAGACTCCCAACACATATACAGCAGAGGACTGCCACACTTAATACTCAAGAGACTGGAGGCCCCAGGAATTGGGGAGGTTTAGTGGGGTAGGGTGTAGGTGGTGAGGTCACCCTCGTTGAGATGGAGGGAGGAGGTATAGGATGTGGAATAGTCAGAGGGTGGACCAGGAGGGGGATAAAATCTGGATTGTAAAAAGAGATAAAATATTTTTTTTAAAAAAAGATAACGAAAGAAATTCTGTAGTTGCCTTACTTGGGAAAGTATCGGGGACTTGACTCCCATATTGATGGCTTAAGTATTGCAATCAACAGACAAACTAGCATGCAAATACTCTGGTTCAGGCTAAGAGTGGATTAGGGCATAGAGGAGATACAAAATATTTAAAGGTAGTGTTCAAGACTCTTTTCTGATTTACGTTGTTGGAGCAAAATTAACTGAAGTAGCAGTTTTCTTATTTATCACTTAGTGACAGGAGTTTAGATTAACATTATTCTTCATTGTCTTATCACTGCTTTAATTTGTTCTGGCTTAAAGATCATGGGAAATGTATAGATGTGCCAGAATGCAAATTACCATACATAACCTTATCGATAAACAAGTATCTGAGTCAAATTTGTTTCATACTGCAATATATCAAGAGTTGCAATTCTTTCTCAAATATATGACCTTTTAAATATAACCTAACGTTTTAGCGGTGAAGATTATTTAAAAATTCTAAGGGTAGGGAGATAGCTCTGTGGGTAAAGTACATCCCACGTAAGCATGAGAACCTGGGTTTGAATTCCCAGAACTCTTCAATAACAGGTTAAGTCGTGCTCTCAAAGTGACATGGAAGACAGAGAGGTTTATCCCTGAAGCTTGCTTGCCAGCTCGTCTAGTGTTCAGTGCAGTAGACAACAGAGGACAGACACCATCTCAAACAAATTGGAAGGTAATCGACAGTACTCAAGCTTGTTTTCAGATGCCAACATGCACACACTGACACATACCACTAAATCACTAAAATAAGTTAATTCTAATTTCACAGATTTAGTGGCCATTCTGTTATGTTAATAAAAATCTGGGAAGCTGAACTTTGTTACAATGGGTCTGTACTGGTTGGTTCTGTGTGTCAGTTTGACACAAGCTGGAGTTATCACAGAGAGAGGAGCCACAGCAGGACTTGGTACTGTTTAAGAGTCACCCAGGTGGTACTGATTTTGAAGGCATGAAGGGGTCATGAAGAGCAGCTGAGGCTCAGCACCGTGAGAGGCCATGGAAGGCCATTGGTGAAGGTGCAGCCTCGGTTGCAATTGATGACGCAGGACTGAAGGGGTCATGCAAAGGAGTTGAGGCTTGGCACCATGAAGAGAGCCTATGAGAGGCTATTGTTGAAGCCTAGTCACAGTGGAAGACAGCAGTGTTTTTAGATGCCATGAATGACCACCAAGAACAGCAGCAGCAGTGGAGTACAGGCCTCTGGAGCCTAGAAGACAAGCTGTGTGCTACAAAGGGCAGAGCTGGAGAAGTGACCCAAGCCCTAGGAAAAATCCAGAAGATCGTAAGTGGCTCCCAGACATTGAACAGTTGTAGTTTGATTTTGCTTTTGATTGTGACTGTGCCCTGTTATTTTTCCCTCTTGAAGGAAGAAAGTATTTTAGAGGAGCCCACAGTTAAGAGGCTTTTAATTGTAAAAAGACTTTGAATTTTAAAAGAGTTTGGATATTTTAAAGGGATTGAAATTTTAATATGTAAGATTTGCAAAGACTGTGGGACTTTTAATGTTATTTAGATCTTGGGGATGAATAAGAAAGTTAGGGTTGAGGCTCAATGGTGATGGGTTAGTGTGTCAAGTTGACAAGGGGTCAATTGTACTGGCTGGTTTTGTGTGTCAAGTTCTTGACTCAGGCTGGAGTTATCACAGAGAAAGGAGCTTTAGTTGAGGAAATGCCTCCCTGAGATCCAGCTGTGGGGCATTTTCTCACTTAGTGATCAAGGGGGGAGGGCCCCTGGTGGGTGGTACCATCTCTTGGCTGGTAGTCTTGGGTTCTATAAAAGAGCAGGCTGAGCAAGCCAGGGGAAGCAAGCCAGTAAGAAACATCCCTCCATGGCCTCCGCATCAGCTCCTGCTTCCTGACCTGCTTGAGTTCCAGTCCTGACTTCCTTTGGTGATGAACAACAATGGGGAAATATAAGCTGAATAAACCCTTTCCTCCCCAACTTGCTTCTAAGCAAACTAAGACAGGGTCCATGTAATTTTATTTACAGCTCATGTTACATTAGGATTTTTTTTTTGATAGAAGTTGAATTATATTGAATGATGTACATAAGCTTCATGGAGAAGCTTAGGACCACTGACTACAAAGATGCTATGTTACTGAGATAAAGGGTTTGTTTCCACAAATCTGTGTATTTAAAGCGGTATACATTACTTAATGACTCAAAATTTCAGTAATCATCGTGGGGCTTATTTGTGTTCTTTTTATAAGCCAGGTAGGAAAGATTTTGTTCTATGTACAAGTTCAGTTGAGATAACTGGTCATCAAATATTCCTGTTGAAACATTTAGCTGGACACAATGGGTTTATCTCTCTGTGTGAAGATGCTGGACCTTCATGTCCTGCTACCACCTACTTACAGTCACTATAAGATTTAGCTGTGTGTCTGTCTATTTTCTCCCTCCCTTCCTCCATTTCTTTCCTCTCATGCTTAACTATGATAATAAGACTACTGAAAATAAAGTGCACTGTTTACTCGACATAATTAAAAGCTAGTGACCTTATTTTAAAATAGTCACGTATAACTTTTGGAAATGGTAGCTGTTTTCCTTAAATAAAAGAAAGCTGAGACAATTTTCTTGAAAAAAAATGTGAGAAGAAAACCCTCATATGGTGGTTTTCCTTTTCTATTTTTCCCCTAAGCTTTATTTTTTTCAATTTAATTTGAGTTTATTTCATCTTGACCTACACTTTTGTTAAATTCTTTCAAAGACTGTCAGCTGAGAAGAAAAGAAAATATTTTTTAAATATTGTAATGTTCTTGGAGGAGTTTTTTTTTCCTATAACTTTTCTGATTTAATGTTAATATAAGGACCGAATTCTATCATTGGTGCTTAATAAATAATTGGGTTTTTTTTTTTTTTGTGAATACTATTTTAGTTTGCCTTTCTCAATAACAATGTGAGATTTCTTTTTCACAATGGTGGACATGGGATAGAAAGACATTCTGAACTCGTACATGTGGTTGAGACCTGTAACTTAGACTAAAGAATTTCAGCATAGTTAATATTTTCTATGAAGTTTATTTACAGAGAGGCATCTATTTCATATAAACATGTTTTCAAAGAACATTCAAATTACAAAGAATCATGGGTAAAGCTTAGCCATTTATGTCCGTTCTCCTTTCTCAGCTTTAAATCAGCAGTTGTCTCATAATCTCCTGAGAAACAATCTTTACAATAAATAACATGACCTAGTTAATCTCCTTTTGCAACCCTTGAGACCACAGTTTTATTTTACCAGATTATAATCCCATCCATGGCCCCTCCAGCATGACTTGAAAGTCACCAACATGGCTGTAGCTAAGGCAATTAATGTGACTCTTCTTTGAGAAAGCCAAACACATGCTCCAGCTGTGATGTTAGTTTCTCTTTATTTTTAATTCCTGCACTTAAAACTATATTAAAATTCTCTGTTTAAGGGATGGAGAGATAGTTCACTGGTTCAAAGCACTTACTGTTCTCCTAGAGGACCTAGGTTTTGTTCCCAGCACCCATATGGGGTGTCTTACAAACACTTGTAATTCCAGAACCAGGAATCTAACACTTTTCTTGCCTCTTAGGGCACCAACACTCTTGTGCACAAACATGTACATACAGCTTTGTTTTTAAATCTCCAGTAAACTCTGTTTCACATTGATTCATCTTGAAATTATTTTCTACAGTGAAACCAATCCAGCTTTGTCTCAGTATAGATCCCTAAAGGATAAAGAAATCCCCAAGGACTCTGTGAGCAGTGCTAGGATCCGTCTCCACCTTACCACAGATGGGATCTGTCTCTGCCTTACCACAGCTGGCACATTAAACCCTATACGTGCTTCATACTCAAGGATTCTGTTTGAAGATGCTGCAAGATTTTGCCATAGTAAAACCTACAGCTTTGCACAAAGAAGTGAAAAATTCACAATATACTTGAGTCCTTAAGTCATTATACAATCAAGTTGGTATTCATTTATTCCTGAATAACCATCTCTGAGCACAAAATCTTTCTTCTTTCTCAGAAATAAATGATAAGAAATCCAAGCAATTGACATTCTTGAAGGACAACTGGAATATTTCACCATTTTCTCCCATTTTAAATCTGTAATGTGTGTCTTTCCCATCACTTTTAGAAAAATACTTCCATATGTGGCAACTGCAAGTTACATTAATTGGAGTGATTCAAAATTCAACTTTGTATTGTCGAGATATAGATCAGATTTTTGCTTCTTCTAACTCGAATAACTTTTTGTTTTGCTAGATGAAAGCAAAACAAGTAAAACTAATTTTACTAGTTAGGAAGGTTTTATAAAAAATCAGATAGTATTGTTTGATATTGGTCATGTGTACATGAGAATCTCACTCATTTGAACATGCTTTTGTAATTATTCAGGGTATGCAGTGAAAGAGAGATACTTCATGAATTGTTTTAATATGTAACAGCAAAAACAAGGCATATTACAGCCCAGTCATGTATCCTAGAAATAGAAGTGGGCTACTAACAAAAGTATAAAGGGACCTGGCAAACTATGAGAGAAGGAAATTTGGGTATAGAGGGCAGGCCGCGACACAAAGATCACACAACATAGGGATGTTATGGGCAGAAGTGGAGGAAACTGATTCTTCTAGTCAGTATTTCAGAAGACCACTGTCATTTCTAAAGAACTTTTACATCTTTGAAGTTATGATGTTGCCACAAAGCAATGTGAAACCATCATCATTACACAGAAAACTAAGTGCTGTGGGTTTTGCTAATGAAGCAACTCAGTGATGTGTGTAGACCATTGGGGCAGGCTGATGCTGAAGATGAGGGTCCTAAAACACAAGTTTGTCAGGGGACCATATTTCAAAGCACGCCTCCCTTTATTTTATGACTGATGTGATTAGTTCCAACAAACATATTGGCTTCTGTCAGTACACATTGATGGTATTACCATTCTGTACCTCAAAATCTCTTGAGTATGCATTGATAATTTAAGTTCAAGATACAGCAAAGCTGTTTTTCTTCTAAGGAGTCCAAAAGAGACTTTGTTCTAGCATTGTCCAGCTCCTAGAGGCCCCTTGCATTATTTAGCTCAAAGGATTTTCCTTTATACTCAGAACATTATGAATATTTAACAGCTATACCCTCCTTTGCCTCTATCTTCCATACTTATGAACTCTTGTGATTATATTGGGCCAAAATAATATATATCTCAGACTATCTCCATGTTCAGATAATCTGTTTGGGATGTTAATTATTTTCTTACTTAATTCTCCTTTGCCAATTATAGCTAATCTTTATATTAGAGTTGTCATAGAGAGTTGTGTATGGAGAAGGTCATTACTCTGCTTACCACAGACTGAAACTTAATGGTGAGATGAGAAGAAACATTTTGTTTTACTTAATTTTGGGAATGCAAGAGTGTGATGGCTAATTTTCATTGTAGATCTGACTGGATTTAGAACCACTATAGAATGACATCTCTGGATGTGTCTATGAGGTCATTCCTAGGAAGGCTTAAGAAAGAGGTCCAGTCTTCCCAGAACATAAGGGACACCATTACACGGGCAATGGTTCTGTGTCGAACAAAAGGGATGTAAAGAGCAGAGTAGCATCATTCAATTCTGCCTGCTTCCTGCAGAGGACCCCCGTAAGTAGCTACCTCATGCTTTGGCCCCTAAGACCTCCCCAACACAAGGACTGTACTCTCAACCTTATGGCTTTGTGTTAAGTTGACTTTGTCAGGCATTTTGTCTCAGTAATGTAAAATCTAACTGTATAATTCCAAGAGTACTTGCAAAAAAACAAAAATAAAAACAAAAACAAACCTGGGAGGCATCTTTGAGATTATTCTGGAAGACAGTGAAGAAAATGATAATTCTAAGAAAGCAATGAAGACGATGCTGAGTCTGCAGACATGTGGGGAGCAAGTAAAAGATGGTGCCTTAAAATTAATGGCAACTGTAAAGTAAGCAGACAGTATACTATTAGGAATAAATAGGAACTGGATTTCAAATACATTAAGACAACATTAAAAGCAAATTATAAGTTAATTAGCAGAATTTTCCAAATTAGAATTTCATTTGTAAATATTTTGCTTCGCATTTAATTTGCAGTTCCATGATTTTAGATTCTACCAAATGAGTCATTTTATGATCACATGGTGCTTATTAGAAATTGTTAGCAAGGTTATTTTGTGTCTCTAAGCAGTGTTTTCCTCTGGGACTTGGAGATCCAGCATTGAGATTTTTACGGGGTCAGTCAGGTAACTAGTGCCTTTTAAAAAACCGATTACATCATTCTTAAGCATGTCCTTTGCCTTGGCCTCCATAATTCTTAAAAGCAGTTGACACAGCAGTTCTAGTTCTTTCAAGTGAGGGCCAGGTGGAGGGAAAAGCCCTACTTTCCATTTGAGAGCTGAATCTCTCGGAGAATGATTCAGGTTTCAAATGAATATCACAACTCATGAAAAAAAATCACTGGCTGGAAAATAGGTTCTGGAAATAGCTACAGCAGTAAAAGTAGATAGGCTCTGGAGAATACACGTCACTAAATTATTCAACATCTTAATTATACATCCTTTCTCTGTCCAAGAGCCTACTAGAAAGCATCTTGTGACTGACTTCACTGCTTCTACACAATTAAAACGGTCAAAATAGTCATTTTCTCTGTTCTCCCCTATGTTTTAGGTGTGTGTGTGTGTGTTAGCTGGAATGGGGGATATTCAAAGACACTGGGATGGGAAGAATATTCAGTGTTGAGATCGAAAACCTAAGGAATTCAAGGAGCATATTGTGATCATCTCTTTCCATCTCCCCGAACAACATATCCCATGATTCATTGCTTGTTTTGCTTAAGGAAATAGCATGTGAATGTCTTCTCTTCTTATTTGTGCTGCTCTTATTTTCCTCTTCATTACTGCTTTGAGATCCCATCCTCCATCAGGCAAGTTCTCCTTGACCTCACAGCCAATGAGCTTCCTTTCCACCCCCTCATCCTTCTGCTGTTGGTTTTTATCTAGATCAGTATTAAAGTCATATTCCACCTCAACTTAAACTTCTACTGTAGCTGCTTTTATAACTTATTTCATTGGGATCATCAATCACTTGGCCACCTCTCCTTTGATTTCAAATACTCGTTCTTAGTGTACACTGTTCATATTTCAACATGCTTTTAATAATATTACATTGACGATCTCAGCTACTATTCTGTTGCATTGCATGACCAAGGCAATTCTTATAAAATAAAGCATCATTTGGGGCTTGCTTACAGTTTTCTAGGGTTAGTCTATGATCATTATGGTGGAAAGTATATAATTGGGCACTGGGACACATGCTGAGAGAGTTACATCCTGATCTATAGGTAGGTAGCAGACACAAAGAAAGAGAGACTGGGCTTTTGAAACTTCAGAGGCCACCTCCAGTGACATGCTTCCTCAAACAAGACTACATCTACTCCAACAAGGCCATACCTCCTAATCTTTCTAATCCTTCTCAACCAGATGCATTCCTTGGTAACTCATAATTTAAATGTGTGAACCAATGGGAGCAACTGTCATTCAAACTATCAGAGTTATCAAATCTGTTTTGTTAGTGTGTCACATTAATCCAGTGTAACTTCAGTTGTTAATAATTCTTGTTTTCTTCATGAAAGCATTTATACACATACAAAAAAAAAGCACTTTTGAGGAAATTTTCAAAATATGGCCAAGAATTACCATGTTAAGTTATATATGGATGTGTAACAATTCTATTGCTGAATGTGTTATAATCACATACAAATTTGTATCTATAGTCTTGATATTTCTGAAATCCAGAATGTTATTCCAACTAGAGACTTGGTACCTCTATTTGGATTATGACAGAATACCCATGAGTCAACATCCTTGAGTGCATCATTATGACTCTAAACTAATTCTCTTCTAGTGTTTATCCCACTGGGTACCACAGCCACTATTACAGTGGATCAAATTGCTTATTGAACAAATAAGAGAACCTAAGTTTGGAGTCCCAGCTCTAGGTCCAGTGAGAAATGTTGTTCCTAATGGCACATAGTACAGAGTGTTAGGTCAGAACATCCCATTTCCTCCTGTTTCTTCCATTCCTTTGACTTCCATTAGTGCATGGACAGGAACATGTATTCACACACACACACACACACACACATATACTCACACACCCACTACAAATGAATTTTCCACAAACACATGCACAGACCACCTATGACATCACCCTCATATTTTCCCCCTTATAATTTCACACTTTAAATTAATTGTACCTTGTAAATATTTCTCCAGTCAGTCTCTCCATCTACATTGTCATTGACTCAATCGTACTATGTATTCTCTTCCTTGCTGAAGTCATATGCAACTAATTCTCCTCATGCCTAAATTATAGTATTAAATCTCATCTCTTCCACAGCCCAGCATTTATGAAATATAAAAAAAAGATGCTACTTCTTACCTTAAAATATTCAAAAGCATCTGCTCATAGGAATAAAATATTTGATAAAGTCTACAAGTAAGGTCTTTGAAACTTATTTTGCAGCTTTATTTTCCTTCCCTCTTCTTGATCTCTGCATGTAGGCTTACTGGCAATCCACTGGGTGCATGCTGGCTTCTGCTTGACTGCTCCCTTGTTTCTTCTTCCCCACCACCTAACTTCTAACTTGCATCATATTTCAATTAGTTCTTTTTCAGGAAAATTTCTCCAGTAGAGACAAATAACTGAATGATTTAGAAGACAAATATCACCAATTTTTGTATGTGACTATGACAGTTTTAATTTCGTAGCCTTGGATATTTCTCATACTCATTTCTCACCTAGTAAACAGTAACCTTACTAGAGACAAGGACACAATAAAAATTAATGAAATTCTTATGTCCAACATTGCCTACATTATCCATCTTTGATCTCACTTTAAAGTCTGTGAGTGCTAGCCTAAAGTGCTGGCAAGAGTGTGGTAAATAAGGGTTAAAAATTTCTTGAGACCATCAGTGCATGATTGCATAACCAAATACTGAATTTACCTATGGTTTGTCCTACCGAGAGTTTGTTTATATTTTTTTCAATCACTGGTGCTTTTTTTAAATTTCTGCATCATATTTTCTTAAGAAACACAGAGATACTCCTGGGGCTGGAGAGATTACTCAATGGTTAGGAACACTTCCTGTTTGTCCAGATGACTAGGGTGGAGTTCCAGTCACCCACATTAAATCACTCTAAAACATTTGTAATCCAACTCCAGTGGGTCGGATGCCCTCTTCTGGTCTCCACAGGTACCTGCACACACACAGAATACATATGTACAGACATGCATTCACAAATAAAAGTAGAAACAAATCTTTAGACACATTTTTTTTGTGTGTGTGTTTTCTTTCTTGTTGATTAACTGAGTGTTCTAATGACTAGCCCATAAAAGCCTGGGAGCTCAAATGAATGCTGGCTTCCTATCTGCTTGATTTGAATGCTGCCAAAAGCTCAGCTCTTTTGTCATTGCTATATTTATGTTTGGATAAACTCTCTGAAATTCGGACACTGATTGAATATTCATGTCATAATTCAAACAGCAACAATTGTATCATTTCATCTCATCTGCTGCTTTCACTGCAAGGAAATTTTCTTTTGGTTGTGGACTTATGCTCAAACTTTTTTTTATGTTCACATTTTAAATACTTTTAATTTTCCTATGTTTTTATTAGCACTGGGTCTGAATAGGATTTAGGCTTTATTCTATGCTTCTTTTCCTATAGATGTCAAGGAATAAATAGTGATAAATATAAGGCTTTAATGATTGCTACTCATACTTGGTATTTACACTATGATCATGTTCTGTAGTGTTGATCAAGCCTTGTGTCTCCTGCATAGCAGAAATGTCCTTGGCAATGAGCCACGTCCCAGATGCCTGTGAGCCATTTTTTTTTGTAATGCTTAACTGTTTGAAAACAACTTTCCTTGAAATGTGTCATCCTTTCAGTTAAAGTTAAAAGGTGGTGAGCTGTTATTATTTCAGTATTTGAGCCACAAAAATGAACACAAAATCATTATCACATACAACTAAAGGTATATAAATATTACTGGCAAAGAAATAATGAACTTTGATTGTCATATTTGAAGTCTAATCCTTTTTAATTTATAATCATTGTTTATTTGTTACTTTTTTATTTACATGTAGACTACTACTATAGGAAATTTATTTATAAGCACCCAGAATATTTATTTTTTATTTATAAGTCATTTGGGGGATGCCTGGCTAGCATATAGTGATATCTTAAAGATAATGAAAGGAAAATGAATGCAGACAAATGAGAAAATCCTCACAGCATGAAATATGAAAAAAAAGGAAATACATTTTTCCATAACCAAGATAATGCATAGAGGAGTTAATTATTGGGATTTACAATTTCTGAGGATTAGAGTCTATGGCCTTTATTGTGACAGGAGGAGATAAACATGGTGCAATAGTAGAGAACTCATGGATGGCATCCTAAAACCTTGTACATCAATGTAGTACTCTGCGATGTCTTAGGAACTGCCTAGAAAAGGGCTATTCACAGCCACTAAGATCATGGTCTTTCTGATTCCTTTAGTTTTATACAAGACCATTTGCAGAGAAACTTAAAATATAGTTCTACAAAGTGGAGACATAGCCCAAGGAATGTCCGCTTACATTAAAAACCAAGTACAGCAGGAACTGATATGCACAATATGTCTCTCCACACAGTGCTCTTTTACTAGCTGTTAAGAATAACTAAATTGATTCCTAGCAAAGAATTTTGACACAGAGGGTTTTCTGATTACTTGTTTACTGCCCTTTTGTGTGTTTACTTTTCAAGGTGAAGGAGACATATCAGTTTTTCTTGATTCTGAAAATTACAAGGAATATAAATTATATATATTTATGTTTACATAAATATACATACTTTACTTAACTCTTATACATAAAAATACTTATTTATCTGACTGAGTTTTGTGATCATACTTATTTATTAGCTTATTACACTAAGATTTCAGCTGAGGGAGAAAGTTCAGCTTCCAGAGAAGCTGGGGAATTTGAGACTTAATTTCTGACATTAAAAAGAATAAGCAATATGGTTTTAGAAAGATGACCTGAAGTGACTAAGGAAATGTTTCCATAAGTGGTTCTTTCCCCCAGTAAGTGGTATAGGCAGGAGGAACGTTATAATAATTTTAAAAGGGAAAAAACTAGCAAGTACAAATATAACCTGCTGGAGACTTCAGGGACATTGCTAAGTCTGGGGAAAGTTCAGGGCCTGGAAGAATCTGAAAAAAGTGATGGACTTATAAAAACTGTAGTCGAACAAAGAACAAAGAACGAGCACAAATGACCATATTTGTGTACCATAATAGCTTTGAATGCAGCCACCATACATTTGTATATTGTTTGACAGTTCATTGTCAAATGCGGAACAACCTTGGGTGGTCTGGAAGAAAAATAAACAACCAACATGGAATTTGGAAAAGAAATATACAAATAATTTCACATTTGACTCTTTGTTCCTGCAGGTTTAAGGGGACCTTGGATGCAACCTTGGAGTAAAGCTGCAACCGAAAGTGGTTCTAGATAAATAGAACATTAATTTGGCTAAGAGGAGGTAAACCTATGCTTGTGACCTTTTTGAGAGGTTTTTGTTTGAGTAAACAGGTCAATATATGTGTATGATATTATAAATAGGAATGTGTAGGAGAGGGAAATGATCCAGCCATGTTGAGGATAGAATGGATAAAGGGCAGTGAGAGAGGGAAGGAGAACAAAAAATTATGACACACGTGTCTTAGTTATTTGTCTATTGCTGTGATGAGATAGCATGACCAAGGCAACATATGAAAGAAACAGTTTATTTGGAGCTTAAAGTGTCAGAGGGTTAGAGTCCATGATTATCATGGCAGAGACCAAGGCAGCAAGCCCATAGACATAGAACTAGGGCAGAACTGAGCTTTTAATATGATCCACAATCATGAGGCATAGGGAGCTCACTGGAAACTGTGAACTTTTGAAATCTCAGATCCTATCCCCAGTGACACACCTCCTCCAATAAGGCCATACCTCTTAATCCTTCCCAAACAATTCTACCAACTGGGAACCAAGGATTCAAACATATGAACTCATGGGAACCATTCTAATTCAAACCACCACAGTGAATATAAAGACACCATGGTGAAATCTATTACTTTATATGCTAACTGAACTTTTTTTTAAAAAGAAATAAAACAATAGGGAAAAGTTAAGCCTGTATAAGATTATATAAGATTTCCAAGTTCCTGAGGCATCTTGAGTCTTCTCATAGATGTGTTTGTTAATATTTAGTATAACAGTATATTAAAGTCATAAAATTCAAACTGTAATCACATACAAAATACATCTGTGGACCACAAGGAGTCAAGTTTACAACCTTTGCTTAACCATGTATATCTTGAAATTAGGAAACTCTGTGTATTTTGTATCTCAGTTACCAGTACTAGCACGCACACCTGAAGCAAATTTGTCTAAGTATATAAATAAATTAATGAATTTCACCTAACAATTTCATTTTTTATGATTTTTAGGAAAGCAATTTGATGCTTATAAAACATATTTAACTTCTGCCTATGAACAGTGCATTTCTAGATAATAAAATAGATATTGTTTTCATTATTTTATTTCTATTTTATAGCTTCATGAAATAATCGAGATAGGGATTGCCATTCATAGCTCACAAAAATTAAATAAAAATGAAGTTCAGAGAAGTTAAATGGGATGCACCAAGGTCATTTGGTAAGACAGAATGCTATTTTTGGCCAAGATGAAATTTATGTACCTACGTGAGTGTTTGTCAATTTCTTCTGGCTATTCATAAATTATTATTTTTAGTGTATTCTAACCTATATGTTTATTGGTTCATTGTACAGAAACATAATGTACTACATATCATCAGAACCTTCTGGAATGACTACATGCTTCACATGTGTATATTTTAGTAAGACATGGAACAAGGATCTGAGGAAATAACAGTGTTTGGGGCTTGAACCAGCACAACACTCCTCTGATTCCTGTGTATAGTTCTCAATAAGCCCCGCCTTAGGTAGATAATTTGAGCTTGGAGAAATTCAATGACTTCTTCAGAGTCAATAGCTATAAAAAAAACACACATGTTCAAACTGGAATCATCTGATTCTGCTTGAATACTACCTTGCCTTTATAAACACTCTGATCTTTGTGAAGACTCAAGATGTCTCAGGAACTTTGAAATCTACCAAGATGGAAGCTGAGGTTGTTTTCAGATAAGGCAACCTCTGTTGTACCTCCATCTCCTTCTACAGTTGTTCTAAGGGTTTAGAGCTACCCATCTGCAGAAACACTTTGCGTTTCTCCTTCAGGCTTATGATCTTTGTCCTCCAAGAATTCAAATCAATATGATGAACGAATGAATCATCTTTTCTCCTGTCTTAGTCACTTACATCTCTCACTTCATAAGTAGCCACCTCATTCCCTTCTGACATTATATACTATTTCGCAAAAACACTGCTAAGTTTATTTTAGGTATGTTAAAATATATTACTGAACCTACAAAATCCACCCACTGGATTTTCTAATAGTTTAATATACATATAAGCACTTAGAAAGAACAAAGTCAGAAACAAAAATCTTGAGAATGTAAAGGTATTTTTCTGTAAGAGGATGTGTTGCTCTTATTTTTCTCATATATATATATATATACATATATATATAGAACAAGTATACACACACACACATATATATATATAAGTATATATATATATATAAATGATATATATATATATCATTTGAAAGTGTTGCTAAGAGCACTCCTATTTCCTACCTGAGAGTAATGTAAAGCAGAAGAAGAGGTAGTTAACAATCACAGTGAACTATTTTGTCATTTACCTGTAGCTTTCTTACTTCTGGCCAACAGCTGGTACCAACTATGGTTTCAGTCTCTTGTTCTTAATGATCACTTCTGTTCTGAACTTCAGGAAGTCGACTTTTAAAGATTAGCGTGAAGCAATCATGAACTGCAGATGACGCAAGCAGCCTCATTGAATTGTGCTATCAGAACCTTAAACTGTCTTCCTGCTTGTAGATGGGAAAATGTTTTGAGATGAGTCAAGGAGCCATAACACTATGCATGTTGATTTCATCTGGGGATGATGCCAGACTGAACATCTGCTCTAATGTAAAATGAAAATGGCAGTTGGTAAATGAAATGATAGCAATAAATCTCGATGGGGTATAGAAAGGGATATCTCTGAGGAACTGTAAAAAAAAGGCAAAATGGACTTACATTATAATTATAGATTTAAGGGATGGTGCAACATAACCAGCTACCTAGGATTTTTACTGAATCTCTTTGTCTTAAACTAGTAGTGGTTTTGTTTTGAAACTCTTAATACTGGGAAAAACATGCTTGGGATAGAGAATGAAGGATTGAAGGTAGAGGTGGTTGGACTTGCTGTTAGGAGCCTTGGACTAGAGTTGTGACCCAGCCAGATGTTGAGAGCCTTATGATCTTTGTAAGCCATGCTACTTTTCTTATCTGCTTTCCTTCCCATCAGGGAACTTAGCTTCTGTTATGTCATGTTCACATGGTACATTTCTGTTAAGGTGACAGTACTCAAAGCTATAGCTATAGTAAGCAGGTATAAAGTGGTGCAAAATCTAAAACCTGTATGTTACTTGATACCATTATTTATTAAAGTTAAAAATAGTTTTTGAATACATACTAGACAGTATCATATAAATAAGAATATATTATCTACTTATTTCTGTCATCTATCTATCTATCTATCTATCTATCTATCTATCTATCTATCTATCATCTATATCATCCATTAATCTATATTCTCAAGTAGCTCAATGTCCAGAAGTAGGAACTAACAATATAGCAGGCAATTGTTAAGCACTGTATAACTCTTAGATGAGTATGTTAATATAGAAAGCATGCAGTTGGGACAGAAAATTATTAGTTGCTACCATTAAAGATAAGACTTAGAAAGTTGTTGGTTATTCTCATGATGATTGTAAAACTCTTGCAAGACTGGGCAGTTCTGGACAGGTCAATAACTAGTAGGGTTCACAGCTGGCTATGACTGATGATTAGGTGTTTTAATTTTCCTCTCTCTCTCTACAGTAGCTTTCATAGTACCTTCCAGAACTATGAAATAGAGTCAATGGGGATGAAACTTCCAGGTCCTTAGCAGCTTGATCCCATCATGTTCTTTGACTAAAGTATGTAGGTTCTTCAGCAATATGGTCTTACCATCAAGTTCTGAAGGACAAATAATTAAAATTAAAATAGTATTTAGAAATTCCAAGAAAAACATTTTTATTGCTCTTGTGCCTGAGTTGAGGGTATTTTATTTTAGTGGTGTCAAAGAATAAGGAACATTGACTTCTGAATCTAACCTTAGAAAATTTACAACAAACAGTGGACTACAACCTAGTAATTCATCATGGGCCCAAACAGTTAGCATGTGTTTCTGTTCTGTTCATGGCTGAGGATTTTGTTTTTGGTTTTTGTTTTTTTCTTGTTTTTATTTTTTTAATCAGTTCCTTCATATGATGGGACAGGTTGATTTCTATAACTTCAGAGTGATAAAGAATTGTTCACTCTTCTATCTAGATGAGATTTTGTCCACAATTCTGTCCTGGAAGTATTTCTTAATATTCTCTTCTCCTTTAGCTTTTAGAAGGCTATTCTGTACTACTATTCTTTTTCTCATAGAGAGCCAAAGAGGATCCAACACATAGTTCAAGCACATCAGTTCCAGTGAAAAATGGAAAATTAGGGTGTCAATTCAAGCTGATTTCACTTCCTATGATATAAATATTGATAAAAACGAGAAAATCCTAATATAGAAACACAGGTGTTTCAGGTATGTCCTGAATGAAAATTTAATATTTATTTATTCATTAAATCCCACCTAGATGACTACACACCACTTGTATTTCTTCACAGATAATTAAGCTTTTCCAAATGCTGAAAAAAGTCCCAAAACTGGGCTCATAAACGTCACTACTTTTATGCTGGCTTTTCCAAAGCGTTTCTACTACTTATCTGCTACTTATGTACTACTTATCTACTACTTATGTGCTAGAGCAAGAGAAAAGACAAGATATGAGAAACTGGCTATGTGCTGTATTTCATCCCATGGCATGGTAATCACATCTCAACCCACCTATTACCTTATTCTTAGTAACAATGGTCCTTCTTACACTCATTTGAGATTGCTATTTCTTTTTTTTTTTTTTGCCATGGGATCAAATGTTCTTTTAAAAATATTGATGTTGTCTTTAAATTCATAACATCAACACTGTTGATCTATTTATGAATTACATCCGAGGCTATGAAAGTAATTTCTCATGAAATCTTAATTTTAGGAATGCTGACCCTAGGGCCTGCTAAGACGCGTTTTAACATAACTAAGTAACAATTAGTTCTGCTCGTGCAAGGGACATCAAGGTAGATGAGTTCTGAAACTAGAAGAATGAACTGGAGGAAGGTTCTGACCTTCGCTGACCTCTGCATAACTGAGCTCTGTAATGGGATGGAGGTCTTTGCTGTTTATATTGTTGTGTTGATTGTGGGATTTTAATTTTGCGGTGTGAACACTCCCATGGCTTCGCTATAGTGGAGAGCAAAGCTATGACATTATGCAGCCGCTCAGACTTGAGTCTGAACTACTGTTTTCATTTGTTTGTCTGCAGCCCATAAAACTGAACTACGCTTTAACACAGTGAAACAGCAAAAGGACACGCTAACCTGTATATTAAGCTTTTCAGCTCCCTTAGGTGACATGTTCAGTGCAGTGAAGTTAAAGAACAAGAATCCGCTGGGCACCTTGTTAACAATTTACTAATCTTTGTGTTCCTTTGCCCTAGAAACTGCCCTTGGATTAAAAGAGCACATATAGATCTTTTCACTGTGAAAGATATTCCTAGAAATGTCTCAAAGACTAAATTACTTCTTCAGCAAATATTTAATACCTATAATTGCACCAAATGCTGGATCTGTGGATAAAGAGGAGATAAGATGAAGTCTGGCAGCTCATGCATTGATGCGTTATGTAATATTTGCTAAAGGATCAAAATTTCATCAGCTATCACCATGGCGAATAATTGAACCTTGAATTTTATAACTATTTGTATACATATTATCATAAATAATAGCAATTCCATGGTGTGTATTAATGGTTTTCTCAATTGTGTGTGTGTGTTCATGTTGGTATATACACGCATGTGGTAGAGCGTGTGTGTGTGTGTGTGTGTGTGTGTGTGTGTGTGTAGGCCAGATGATGTTGGGTGTCTTAATCAATTGATTCCACCTTGCTTTTTGAGACTAGATCTCTTATGAAACAGGACACATTTAACTAGGTTGCTTGTTCAGTATATTGATCTGTCTACCTCTGCATCCTCAGAACTAAGATTATAGATGCACATTACAATAACTGGTATTTCACATGGGTTCTGAGGATACCAGTTCAGGTCCCCATATTTCTCTAGTATGTACTTAATCAATATATTATGCCCCTAGCTCTAGTGTTCTCAAATATTTTTAAAAAGTAATCTGGTTTGTTTATTTCCAAGTTGATTTGCAGCTGACAATATCAATTAATCAGGTTGCTATCAAATATGTATGTTTAGTAGGGAAATAATTCACTTGATTATTCCCATTATGCAGCCCCTACAATTAGGCATTTGCTATTAGCTGCGTGAAGTAATCTTCCACAGATTATTACCACAATAATTGCAGCCAATTATTGAAGATCATCATTATTTTAAATTTTAAGTATTGCTATTATGGGCATTTTGCAATGGATATTGAAAAGAAAGCCTTAGTAAATATATTTATTAAAAACAGCCAAATATGCTACCATTATAGATAGGTAAAAATAATTATATTTTTCATATATTCACTTAGTGTGCATTTTATAAGTATATGACTTTTAGATGCTGACTACATATGATTTAAAACACTTATCACATAATATCAATAAATTACATAATTAGGGCATATTTGCACATCTGTGAGATGTAGTGACCAAAATGAAATCAGGAATATAGTCCCTTTCTACCCTTTGAGATAGATAATATTTGTTACATCATATTACAATGGAGATTCAACAGAATAACTTATGTTTGGTTTAATATCCAAAATTTTCATGCTGTTTTGTCACAAGATTTAGGGATATTTGTAATTAGATTGATAAAGAGAGAGACAGAGACAGAGAGAGAGACAGAGAGACAAAGAAAGACAGAGAGACACACACACAGAGAATGTGTGTATTACCCATCAAAATAAAACTCTGCTCTTATCCTTTAAAACATCACTGCTATTAACAAATATGATCTAAAATCTCTTTAGGTTTCACACACGGACACTTATGGGAGCAATAGGGACACGTCACTAAACAATATTCAAATAAAAATCATCTCAATATTTTATCACCTAGGCTATAATTTACTTTAATACATATATAATACATATTTAAATGTTGGTCTATTTGAAATTTTGAAATTAATATATTTCCTTGCTTAGAGATTTATAAAATTGACTTTGGAGTTGACAAAACATATTTTCTATATAAAATGACCTAATCTAAAATACTTTTAAATTTTGCTTCAAAAACGTATTCATTCCATCCCTGACTTCTCTAAGTCTCTCTTTTCCTTTTAAAATAATATCTTCGTATTTTACTAATATAAACTGTACTAATTATATTTATTATTTTGAAGAAACAAGCATACAACTTGAGCTGGGTTTGGTGGCTGGGGTCCAGAAACTCAGGATTGAGAGACAGGAAGATTACCATGAATTTCAGGTAAGCCTGGGATATAGAGTCAGCCTTTCTATTTCTCTATCTCATTCTCGTTCTCATTCTCTTGTTCTTGTTCTTGTTCTTGATCTCATCACACACATGTTTCATGTGTGTGCCTTAAAGTCATAGAATCCTGGATCATATTCTGATAGATTTCCACTTTGTAATTAGTGATCATGGTGTAAGGTTGTGCTGTGGATAGCACAGTACATAAGGTGCTATCTTTGTATGTTCCTAGCCATAAAATGTAATGTTGTAAGTGCACAGGCAACACGGGGCACCTTGAGGGCTTCTTATAATGAGTCATGAATGTTCAAAGCAAGATCTGAAGTTCTCTCTCTCTCTCTCGTGTGTGTGTGTGTGTGTGTGTGTGTGTATGAAAATTTAATAAAGCTTCTGTGGAGGTTTTTGCAGTTTGAATGGCATGTCCTCCATATTTGTGGACTTTTGAATACTAGATCCTCAGTACATGACACTGGGTAGGTTTAGGATTTGTCTTCTTACTGGAGGAAGTGTCACTGGAGTAAAGTTTAGAGGGTTCAAAATTTGTGTGCAATTTCCAGTGTGCTCTCTGCTTCCTATTTGTAGTTCAAATGTGAGCTCTTGGCTGTTCATGCTGCCATGACTGTTCAGACAGTAGGGACCCTAACTCTCTGCAACCATAAACCCCCCAAACATCCTTTCTTCCAGAAGTTTCTTTGGTCATGATGTTTTATCATTGCAATAGGAAAGTAACCAAGATATAGGCTATCACTTTTGAGAAAGGCTTCAAATAATATCAGTTTGGGTTAACTACAAAAGCAGGATAGGAAGTGGATCTCCTGTGGACTTCATTTTAGGTGATACAAATATTGAGAAACTGTCATCATTTGTATCTGTTGGAATGCAGTTGGTGGTTGAGACTCTCTCTAGCATGTTGGGAATAGTGGAGCATGACCTTTAAAAGTTAGTTTGTATCCTGGAGAGTCTGAGTTTTACCTTTTTGTAAATCTGTATGTCTCGATGTTTCCTTTTCTGACCATCCAAAAATATGCCTGATGGAATCCAGGAAGTTAGACTTCTCTTTAGAAACTGAGAATCTAAAGAGTCTGAAAAGTAATTTATCTTCAGTTAAATTTCATTTAAGATAAACTTCTGTAGCAAATTCACAGAATAGTGAATATTTTGACCTTTTACTAATTTTTGAACAAGAAATGTCTTAAGAAATAACTTATATGTTTTCCATTTTTTAAAAAATTTATTCCACTCTCATATAATACATCTTGAATGTAGTTTCCCCTTCTTCCTCTCTTGCTGGCAAGAGTATCCCCCACTCCCCCCACACACACCCCTACACACACCGCACAGACTTCCTCTCTCCTGGATCCATGACTTCTCTGTTTCCCTTCATAAAAGATCATGTCTCCCAGTGATATCAATAGAATGGGATGGCAAGATGCAATAAGAATATACACAATCAAGCCTGGACAAGGCAACCCAGTAGGAGGAAAAGGGTCCCAACAGCAGGCAAAAGAGTCAGAGAACCACCAATGCTACCACTCTTAGGAATCCAACAGCAGCCCCAAGCAAGACAACAACAGTATGTACACAGAGGACTTAGTGCAGACCCATGCAAGCTCCGTGATTGCCCCTACAGTCTCTGTGGACCCCTATGAGCCATACTTAGTTGATTTTGTTGGCTATGTTCTCCTGATGTCTCCAACCCCTTTGGCTCTTACAATCCTTCCCACTGTCTTCCTCAGGGTACCCCAATATTTGTTTAGTGTTTGAATGTGGGTCTCTGCATCTGCTCCCATCACTTGTTAGAGGAAGTCTCTATGATGTTGATTGGGCTAGCCTCTGATCTAGTAAGTATAGCAGAATATCATTAGAATAATTTCATTGTTTGTTTGTGTGTTTGTTTTTGTCAGTTGTGTTCCAGTTCCTGGCTATCCAGGTAGTGTCAGGATGGGCTCCCTTTCCTAGCTTGGGCCTCATTTAGACCAGTCCTTGGTTGGTCACTCCCCCGGGTTTGGAGCCACAATTGCCCTGCATATCTCTTAGGCAAGGCAAACTGTACATACAAAGTTTTGTGACTGGGTTGGTCTCCGAGTCACACCACTGAAAACCTTCTTACAGAAGATGGTGGGCTCAGGCTCCATTTTCTGCTTTATTAGGAGTACTTGCTAGGGTCACCCTCATAGGTTGCAGGAAGTTTCATTTCAACACTTAATTCCTTTGCACAGATAAGACTTTCTATGGGGAATTACTGCAGCCAGATGACTTCCTGTTATGTGTCCGACAGTGCAACTCAGCTAGTGACCAACTCACTCCGCTTTTGCTTCTCTGAAAAATTTGTCTGGTTTACTGGTTGTCAACTAGAAAGAACACAGACTTCCCATTGGGTCCTCAAGTACCGGACCCTTATTTTCTTTTTTATTGGTTATTTTTCCCATATCACTGTTTGTACATATTTAGAAGTGGGAGAGAATGCTGTGTGGATGGATTTCTTTTTAGAAGGTTATAGTGTTCATTTGAAGTCAATAAAACCAGACTATTACTGTTTTGCAATAAAACATTTCAAAGCAAACCTATTTGATCTTTTCAGTCCTTTTGTGGAAGCTTTATACCCACTGAAGGTGATACACATCACCTAGATATGTCATCTATGGATGAACTTGTTCCCATAAGGGTAGGTACCATTATTCTGAAAATAACAGAGAAAACAGGGAGAATAATACTGGAGTATCAGAATCATACATATTGCATTCTACCTTTCCCACAATAAACATGGAATAATACTTCAAAGGGTATATTTCTCTGGAGGTTAACAGAATGGATTAGCAGACACAAGAGATTGAAACCAAGCCACTATCTGAGCTTATCTTGGAACCTACACTTTGGAAGATGGAAGGAGAGAGTAGATTCCAACAAGCTGTCTCATGTTTGCCATAATTGTGCTGTAGCATGTGTGTGCACTCTCTCATCACTCAGCAGATGTAAAGAAAGAATTAAAGGATATTTTACTGAAATGAAATATTCCTGCCTGCTTTCTTGCTTGCTTTCTTCTGAAGATTTGGGGAATTTGATTATTACAAAAACTTTAATTGCTGGAGAAGTCATTCTGTGATATTAAAAGAAAAGAGAAATTCATATTTTCTGATAATCTGAAAGTGATCATGTACTGTGCATATTTCTTGGAAAAAATAATAGTTTAGATGCTCAATCAGAATATATAACAAATCTACGATGCTTATATGAAAGTGAAGAAAAATTTTAGCTTATTTAAAACATTAAATCAAATTTATCTGACGCTCACTTCTGTTTAATTTTTAAAGTCTACACGAATAAATTATGAAGAACTTCTAAATATGAATATTTAAGTACAATTGTAGTCAAAAGCAAAGGTTGTTTTTCTTATTGCTCAAAATGAGTTCAAAACTTCATTATAGAGGTTTTTCTTACATTTATATTCACACTTATTTTACTATTCATGCCCTCAAATATGTGGGGGAATTATGTTGATTCTAAACATTTAACACAGAACAATTATTATGCATTAGTTTATAGAAGAAGATTCTACAAATAATGACCTTATCCCCCTGATCTTTCACAAAATGGAATATAAACAACACTGATATGCATATACATTGAAAACTTACCAAAGTCAGTGCTCAATATGAAATAACAAGCAAAATTGCCATGCCTTTTTTTACGGTTTGAGATATTGTTAACAACTGAGTTGTGGCTCTATAATAAGGGCTTTTTAAAAATTAAAGAACAGCTCTGCAGGGCTGCAGAGAGACTGTAGCTGGAAAAGACACTTGCTAAGCCTGAGGTCCTGAAGGGTAAGAAGGGAAAGTACTGGTGCAGGATGTTCTTTGACCTCTGCATATACTGATGCACATGTGAGTGTGTATGCACACATATGCATGTGCAAGCACAAACACACGCAATAATGTAAAAACAGAAAATGAAAAGCATTGCACAATGTGATTTTTTTTTTGGCTTTAATAGTGATAGTTTTAGGCTTCTTAGAAAAGAAATGTACTATAAAGAATTTAGGAGTTTTATTGAGTGCTTCACCTACAATTATTTGGAAGAATTGGATTTTTCTTCCTTGTGTTAGGTACTGCCTCATTTTATTTTCACAGAAGTGTTTGGAAGGTGGGCCTGAATTGGAAACCACCACTGATGGCTTCAGTGCAGCTATAAATTATGTGGTACTTGCCAAGCTCTGGGTCTGTGGCCTGGATCTGTCATAAAACTAGTACATGACAAAATCTGATGACTTTTGACATGTCCAGCATACATTTTAAACAAACAGCCTTCCTGAGCTTGCTCTAAATAGGGACCAAGTCTTGCTTAAATAATTGAATTGGACATTGGTAGTATAAGGGATGGTAATGGGCAGAAAGATACGGACTTTGATCTAGGTATATTTAAGATTTGCTTTAGAATTTCTGTTATACAAGGCTTCTTTGCTTATGACCTTATATTGCCTTCTATATGCTACTTGGTCACCTGGAATTCATAATAAAATTCTGCACTACTTAACCAATATTAAAGTATGGGCTTCTTGCAACAGTAAAAATAGAAAGCTTGATTTTAGACCAAGCAAGGATGATGTAAAGTTCATAAATTGAGATTAGTCAGTTGTAGTCATCTGAATATATCCTTTTATTAACTAATTATTTAATTTATTTACATCCTAAGTGTTGCCCCATCCATCCTTATGCGTATATGTTCTGCCTCTTCAGGAGAGTAAGCCTTATGAAAAAAGGGAATATATATTTGTTTTAAAATCTTAGTATCCAGCTGTGTTAGGTAGATGACTCTACTGTTTTAATAAATAAGCAAGATGATCTTGATTCTGTCATACCAAGGATGATGGATTTGTCACCAGGATGAGAGTCCTTGGATTACTGTGATGTCAATATCGATTGAGACATTTTAAATGTGGTCATAATCACTTATTATATTAGTGACTCTGTGAATATATTCAAGTATTTCAACTTGTTAATATACAATATTGTAATTATTAATTCCCGAATTCTGTCAACATGACCATTCATATTCATGTTAAACTTTTTGACTTTTAATTTATGAATTAAACAATCCATTGCACATTAGTCCATTTGGTCAACATAACTATTATCTTTTATACTTGATCCCTTTATCTACCTTATCTCTGTGAAACCATACACCGGGGGTTATCATAGCATAGGGAAGATGCGTGGTTTTATCTGAAGGTGACACTGCTCTGTTTGAAGATCTGATTAAGATGATTAGCTCCCACACTTGTAAGTGTACTTATACCTCAAGTTTTCTCTTGTACCTTCATCTACCCCAATATGTATTAGTCATCCATGCCCAGAGATACATGTTTCTACATTCTGTAGGCACACCATGCATTCTAGTTAGAAAAATCTCAATATTCAGCTATAACAGCATTCTCAATCTGTGGGTCAGGACACCTTTGGGGATTGAATGACCTTTACACAGGGCTCACCTAAGAGCGTGGGAAAACACAGATATTTACATTATGATTCAGAACAAAATTACAGTTATGAAGTAGCAACAAAATAATTTTATGGTTTGGAATCAACACAACATGAACTGTATTAAAAAGGTACAGCATTAGGAAAGTTGAGAACCACTGAGCTATATAATTCTTGTGCATATACCCAAAGGACTCTGCATCTTATTACAGGACACTTGCTCAGCCATGTTCATTGCTGCTCTAATCATAATATAAATTGGGAACAGCCTAGATACCAATGAATATGACACATTTGTACAATGAACTGTTACTCACCTGGTAAGGAACTAGCAAGTGTTTCCCCTAGCAAGGGGAAATCAATTAGAGAGCTATCAATGGATGGATAGGGATTAGAATGGAGGAAGGAATGAGGAGGGGGAGGTAAGAGGAAGTAAGGGAGAGAATACAGGGAGGGATACCTAAAACTAAGAACCATATGAGAGGGTGGATGGACTCCTACTATAGTAGAAGCTTACATATGTGTGTGTGTGTGTGTGTAAATTAATATATATGTGAATTTATATTTATATATATAAATTAACTAATTTGTTGTATAGGTATATATGCCTGTGGGCATGCATGTTGTGTAGTGACCATGTAGAGATCAAAGGGACAGTTTGTGAAATATTGTTCTTTTCTTCCACCATTTTGTTACCACGAATCAACCTCACAGAGGCAAATGTCTTTGCTCAATGAACCATTTCATCAGACCATTTCAAAGAGCTCAATTCTTAACAGATTTAATACCTGAAAACATATTTTATATTAATTATTCATGGTTAGATTTTTCTTCTTTATTCTTGGAATAATTATTTTTGCACTTTTTCATTGTTAGATACTATGTACTTGAAGAGTTTTAGTGAAGATTTATCAACTAATTTACAGCTATTTATACATCATGACAAGCTTAGACGAAAATACTTGGCTATCTGTTGAGGAAATCTGATGTCTCTAATAAAAGCAAACAATGACCAATATTAGTTGCAAAAGTAAATATTCAATTAGCAACATGTAAATGGCAAAAGTATGCCCAAACGTTTTTTATACAAAATAGGTGCTTCATTCAGACTTTGCTACTGTGACAAACACTTGGAAAATAACTTCCAAGAAGAAAAGATTTATTTCTGCTCCAGTTTCAGAGAATCACGTCTGCGGTCACAGTCTCTACATTTCTGGGCGACAGAAAGGCAGACCTTCATTGCCAAAAGGTATGTGGGCAGAGGCTCTCCACCTTATGGTGGCCAGGAAGCAGAGGGATAATGTCTTCAATAGTGAGGCTTTCTCCAATTCTCTTTAGTCCCCTACATATGGGATGGAGTCATCCACATTTAGGGAAGGTCTCTAAAGAGTCTTTCATAGAAACATCCAGGAGTGTTCTTCACTGGTCTGCTCAGTAGTTCTCAATCTTCTCCAGCTGGTAATCATAATTAACCATGCCAACAGGTTAAAATAACATTAAGTAAGTATTATTGTCTATCAAAATAGTAAAATTAAAACGTTCATACCCCGTGTTTGCCAATCGTTTTGGAGAAACCCTACAAAATATTAGTTCTTGTTTCTAGGAATATTCCTTATCAGTCATGTATCTGGTGATGGACAGTCAACTAGAAACACCTGTGTAAACAGCAAGCCATTCTAAGAAATACACATTT
Organism: Tokudaia tokunoshimensis; assembly: GCA_036184795.1. Classification (NCBI taxonomy): domain Eukaryota; kingdom Metazoa; phylum Chordata; class Mammalia; order Rodentia; family Muridae; genus Tokudaia; species Tokudaia tokunoshimensis. Next base: position 34,972,421 of record BTHU01000007.1, read on the forward strand.
CTATTATCAAAATGGTTTTTTTCTTACCCAGAGGGAAAGATTCTTTTCTTTTACCCTTTTAAGGATCTTCAATTCAATGACACATTATTTTAGTTCAAGATAAAAATCTTACCTTCTCACAGTAGAGAAACCTTCTCCATCCTCCCTCTCTCTGTAATGCTGGGGATTTTCAAAAGAAAATAAACCCCAAGAAAAGCAAGTTTTACCTCTTTTGATATTATAAAGTATTCGAATTGTAACAACCAAATCGTCCTCAAAAATACAATGTAGCAATCCTTGGTGGGGGGGTATTTTTTTTTTATTTTTTATTTTTTGTTATTGCAGGTTAAGGATGAATCCTTTGTGAAGACAGAGGAGTAGAACTGAATTAGAGTATTGTCCTCACCAACTAGCCATCACTGCCCACTGACTGAAGTCTACACTATTCCAGACAGCTGTGTTTTCCTATCTCCTTGGTGTCTACTTTGTGAGACTCCAGTTTCTAAACAAGTTTCCACATAGTAGCCAAGCAACCATCTCTAGTAAGGAAGGTTGGGGAGGGGGCACCTCAGGAAGCCTTAGTCTATAAACATCTGAAGAGAAAATCACAGCTACCCAATGTTACATCGGAGATTTTGAAGACTAGAAACAGAACCCATTTCTTCATTAGATGAAATAATTTCAGTTCCCTACCTTTAGCAGCAGCACTGGCTGTTTATGGGCCAAATCCATCCTGTATACTGTTTGAACCTGTTGGATTATCTATATGGTTGCTATAGACCGCTATGGCTGGGTTTGGTAGCTTCAGCAAAGTACATCTGAACTACAGAGCGGGAAGTAGTAGTTATTAGTCTCGGTGAGAAAAAAAAAAAGAGCCTCAATACATTTCAATCTAAAAAACCTATTAGGATCTTTTTTTTTTTCAAGATAGTATTGTATTGATTCTCTGGGAATGTCACATCATGCCCAGATCACATTCACTTCCCAGTCCTTCCATGTCCATGCCCACCTTTGTAACCTTCCCACAAAATAAATAATAAAATAAAAATAATAAATAGAAAATTAAAACTAGAAATAACCCCCCCCCAAAAAAAACCCAAGCCCAATTTATGTTATGTATATACTCACTGGATCACTGATGTATGATCAAACTCTCAGCATCCTGCCCCTTAAATGGAATTAAGTCCCTCCCCTTCCGCACTCTAGTGTGGCACATTACATTTCAGCATCCCTGTCACACTGAGTTTTCTTGGATAGGTTCCTGTCTAAGCCGTTACTTTCAGAGTGTGGGATGAGATTGTCATAGACGCCTTCCATGCCACTCCCTCTCAACTGTGTGTCTGGAGTCTTTAATATCACAGAAAAAGTAGCCGTGTTGGTCTTCACAGTCAGTGGAAGCACGGATCACGGACCTCTGCAACGTTCTCTGGCAGCACCACACCCCATAGACCCAGCCCCCTTCACCCCCAGCTTCAGTAGGATGACAGATCCAGAAGTGGACCTTGGGGACAGCACAGAGCATGAACATAAACACGGCTTCAGGTCACAGCACTGACCACTGACATCACATGACTTTGGGTAATACCATGGGCCACAGACATCTACATGACCCACGGCTATATGAGGATCACTGACCTGCTCACGGCCTCAGTGGCAGCATGAACCTCTCTCAGGTGGCTACACAGGTCACTCATATGAGCAGGGCCCCTCGGGGTGGCAAAGCCTGAGTACATCACCAAGGCTTCAATCAGCAGCACAGACTGTGTGTCCACATCGATCTGAGTCGGGGCAGCAGAATGGACCACATATACCAACATGGCCACTCATAGGACCATGGTGGGGGTGATCCTGATGTCTCAACAGCCCTAGAAGGCAACAACATGTTCCATTCCACTGTCACAGTCATAGCTCTCTTTCATCTGAAGTAGATATTTCTCGTTGTGTCATGTGATGCAGACTCAACAGGGTATCTTGCTGAAGCAGACTCACATGGAGTTTTGCTGAGGCAAGACCCCTGGGAAGTCACATGATGTTTGGAGATAGTATAAATAGGGCTCAACAGGATAGTGACTGGGCACTTACATAGCTAACCTTGCAATGGTTCCTTGGTCTCGCCCATCTTCACTGAGAGAGCCACAGTGGAGAACTTCTGTTGTCAGTCTTGTTCCAGTCACTCTCGCTGCCGTTGGCTGATTTGGCAGAGGTCTGGTTGTTTCTTCTGCATCATGCAATCACTGCTGATTCATTTTTGGTATCCTGACTCTACTGAACTGGAATGATGGTTTCCTGACAAATGGAGACTAGAATCACCCCAAGGACCTACTTCTAAACAGGTCCACATCCCCTTGTCCTATTTACTGTCTTTTCTCTCCTACCTTTGGACTGTGGGCTAGGAGGGGGATGGAAACTTTTGAGAACCCTTATTAAAAGTAGGTTTTAAAAAAATCTACACTCTTCTGTTTCCACCATTGTGTCTCCAGTTCCTCCTTCCTCAATAGCACAAATGCCACTTCAATCCCTTCACAAATGCCACTTCAATCCCTTTTCTAAATCCCCCTGGATCTCTTCTCCACATATCTTGCCCCCTAATATCATGTCATTTTAAAAATAGCCACTAGCTCTGATTAGGGCTTCTCTTATGTGCATAGTTGTGGGGTCATGCACTGGAACACGGGAAACATATCAGTGATGATACCTTCAAAGACGAATGATTGTTCCTCCTCCAGAAACTATTAACCGGCAGGAGTGTTTCAGTAAAGAATAGGTAGGTGTACTGACTGGTTTCGTGTGTCAACTTGACACAAGCTGGAGTTGTCACAGAGAAAAGAGCCTCCCTTGAGGAAATGCCTCAATGAGATCCAGCTGTAAGGCATTTTCTCAATTAGTGATCTAGGTGGAAGGGCCCAACTCATTGTGGGTGGTGGTATCCCCAGACTGGTATTCCTGGGTACTATAAGAAAGCAAGCTGAGCAAGCCAGGTGAAACAAGCCAGTAAGTAACATCCCTCCATGGCCTATGCATCAGCTCCTGCCTTCAAATTCCTGACCTGAGTGCGTTCCTGTCCTGACTTCCTTTGGTGATGAACAGCAGTGTGGAAGTATAAGTTGAATAAACCCTTTCCTCTCCAGCTTGCTTCTTGATCTTGGTGTTTTGTGCAGGAACAGAAACTCTGACTAAGATAGTGGGGCTTCATTAACTGCTTGGCATCTATGCCAGAATTTCAGTTGGCTTGATCTTGTGCAGGTGGTAACGGGTAATCAGAGCTTCTGTGTATTCACCATTATTTGTATTACCTTAAATGTACAGAATAATTTTATAAAATTATTCTTTCTATATTATTGATAAGAAAATCAATGCATAATGAGATTGTCTGCCTTTGTGCTCTACCATAGAGAACTTGAATATAACATCTCCGTAACCTCATTTTCTTTCCAAATTGATATCATTAAGACACAAAGTTCTTGCCTCTGAAACATGTTTGGCTATATTAATCTTTCCTCATTTTGAACTCCATGAGACTTGTGGTTTAACAAGGAATTCGAACTCATGAGAAATATTCTGCATTTGCATTTTCTAATTGCTTTACATATATTGGTTTAGTTTCTGTGGCTAACTAATGGGACGTTTTACTTAAACTTTATATCATTCTGTCACTGTCCCTCAATCATCAAGTGTAATTATGGCATAGTTGAATTTCAAGAAGAAATAAATCGAAGGATTTCAACAGTCAAATAGAGAGTGGTCTACACATCAATGGTTCTGTAAGAGAACTAATCTTAATACTTTTTTTTTCTAGATCATTGGCCTCCCTCATGCTTTCCAGGAATCATTTCCAGACTCATATCATTTTCCTCTTTGATATCTGGAAAGCATAATAATGAATAGAACCCAGCTGGTGTGAATGAGGGGAGCTTTATTGGTTTTGTTCAATGTAATAATCGCAGTGTTGGATATACAACTTCTCATAGTACAGAAAATAATACCTTAGAGGCCTTTCTTTTGCTTAGGAGTTGTTGTATTATACTGAAGTAGTTATAGCCTTTCTAGTGGGATATAAATATTCTTCTGTTTGGCAACGTTTTAAATAGTTTATGTAAAGGTGAGTGAGAAATGGAATGGGGGACAGTTAAAGGCATAATTTTCAGGCACAAAATCTAATGGTGACAGATTCAGCTAAACTGGGTCCCTTTGGACTCTGGGGAGAAGCTAGTGGATATAGATGACCTTATTTCTGGTTTTGGATTTGGATCCAAACAGAAAACATTGCCATATCATCCTTTGGTTCTGAGGAATTCTAATTGTATTTTAGATCCATAATCTCATTTCTGTCATTGGGACTTATTTCAAACCTCTTAGCAACTTTTTCTGTATTCATACCTTGTTCCGGGTGAAGCCAGCCATGTTTTAGTTAAATAAAAGCAACCATAATTCATTTCAGATATTCGTGAGGCAGCAACTCTGTGTGAGTTTCACATGGACCCCTGCACTAGCACAGGGGGAAACTGTACTGTTCTCCCGGGAATCATAGGTCCAGTAGTGAAAGAAATTCCTATAATATTGCCAATATGATGTCAAATGACATCTATTCAGATATATAGAGAATTCTCTTTTTTCTCTTAGGAAGAAATTATACATATATATATGTATATGTACACATATATATGTATATATACATATATATATATGAATGATATGTTAAAGTGATTGCACTGCTATGTCAATTAAAATGAAGAGGAAGCACTAAAAACACTAGGTATGTGAATTACCATGTAATTGTCATTACGTGCTGTTTTATTGTTATGCTATTATTTATAAAGCATTCACTACGAACAGAGAGCTAAACACTGCTATATAATGAAACTGTGAATTTAAGACAATTCCCACCCTTCAGTTGGTTATAATATAGGATAAAGTTGCTCCTATAGGACACATATGCATACACACGTACTGAGCACTACGATATAAGGAAGAATGCCACCAGAGGGGAGGGAGCTAGGTATAAGAAAGCAGAGTATCAGAACCACCCTGTCACTGGTGTTTGAGAGTTGTGGTGGTTTAACTGAAAATGGCCCCTATATGCAGATAGGGAGTGGCAGTATTTGAAATGATTCAGATGTGTGGCCTTGTTAGATTATTGTGGCTTTCTTGGAGGAAGTATGTTAGGAGGTGTGAGTTCTGAAGTTTCAGACACTTAGGTCAGGCTCAGTGGTTGACTCTTTCTTTCTTCTGCCTGAAGATCCAGGTGTATATCTCTTAGCTCTATCTCCAGGACCATATCTGCCTGTGCACTGCCATCTTTCCCACTATGACAATAACGGCCGTAAACTCTGAACCTTTAAGCCAGCCCCAATTAAATGCTGAGGTCATAGTATCTTTTCAAAGCAGTAGAAAACTTAACCAAGGTGAGAGCTTTCACAAGTAAATTCTCACATGCCCCTATGAAATGACTGTAGACTTTCTCATTCACATTATCCTGGAATAAACCTATCCATCATTACTTGATGCTTCTGAGAAATGGAGCATGAAAGATTCTATTTCTGTTATGGTACTGGCATTGACAGAAAGCAATTTTAACTTTACTTTGTGTCTTCCCATCACACTCACACACACACACACACACACACACACACACACACACACACACACCCACACACCACTGCACACACACAAAATACACATGCAAGGTGCACACAATAATTAACTGTAATTATCTTTAACTTAGAGAAGAGAAAGTTACTATTTACTATTCACTGTGTTCTAGGTACTGTGTCAGGCAATTTTCTTTTCTTATTTCATTCAGCTGTCAAAATACACCCATGAGATATATTTAGTATAGAAAATAAAAATGAGCCAGAGCTGAGATGAATTGCTGGATTAAGTAAGTGAGGTCAGGAACAAAAAATGACTGTGAAACATGTAGAATGGAGGGAGAAGCTGCAGGAGAGAAGAATGTTGGGGTGCTGGGAGATACCCCATTTTATATCCACCTCACCAAGCAGCACAGTCTGTTATCTCCCTGATGCTGAGTAGGTTCTCTGCCTGCTTTTGATAGCACATTAGGGCAGAAGGTCCACCTTGCTATATTTGGGTGCTATACCTTAAAAATCCATTAAAGTTTACTATTTTGTCATTTGAAATGTTCTATTTGGAAGAGGGTAGATTGAGCCTGATGACCCTGATATCTTTTGTGTGAGGGTTTCTTTGTGTATTCCTGGATGTCCTGGAATCTCACTCTGTAGACGACGATGGACTCAAACTCTGAGATCTACCTGCCCCTGCCTTCTGAGTGCTGGAATTAAAAGCAGCACCACCATGACCAGCTGACCCTGATATCTTATGTCATGGAGAAGTCCAAAGGAACACTGGTAATTTGATAGGAATGGCCCTCATAGGCTCATAGGTTTGAACATTTGGTCGTTAGGGAGAGTCACTGTTAGAAGGGATGGTGTTGTTGGAGCAGGTGTGACTTTGTTGGAGGAAGTGTGTCATTACAGGGGTGTGCTTTTATGTCTCCTATGCTCAAGCTACGCACAGTATGGCACACAATTTCTTCTTTGCTGCCTGTAGATCAAGATGTAGAACTCTTAGTTTCTTTTCTAGCACAATGTCTACCTGCACACTGCCATGTTTTCAGCCATGATGATAATGGACAAAACCTCTGAACCTATAAGCTTGCCCCAATTAAATGTTGTCCTTTATAAGAGTTGCCTTGGTCATGGTGTCTCTTGACAGCAATAAAGCCATAAGTAGCAGCACAGTAACCATGTAGTGAAGATATAAGTGTAAAATCAGAAATTGATACTGCCTAATGGCTGTGTAGATGTTCTAGAATGCAACCCAGGCAACATCTACTACTGCAATGTTGTCCTGGAATTTCTAATCTCAGTAGAAGCTAAAAAAGAATCAAAGTTTAGAGGATAAGGGTTTGGGCCAGACCCTGTCATCTGGAATGTCTCTGCTGATGTTTAGTCATTGTGGTACCTGTCCACAACTGTCAGTCACCAGAACTGTGAGTCTAACAGAATAGATGTGTTTTTTTCCCCACCAATTTGTGGATATTTTGTTAGAGTTAAATATGTAACTGGACAGCAGAATTTTAACAGATAACAGATATCCTAGTTCAAGCTTTGTTGTAGTTTTCTACCTCTACCTGAGAGGTGAAAATTAATGTTAATGAAAAATTAGCATGCAGATATTGTTCATGTAACAATTAGAAACATGGAATAGAAAAACTACCCTATTCTTTTTCACTCTGATAGGTGAAGGGAGAAAAAGGCTGAATGCTGAGATGTAATATACATGGTTTTTAAAACCTGTGTGTGTATTATTCAATATATTGAGTACGACTGATATTGACTGAGACTATGATCACTGATCTCTTAAGTGAGAATTTACAAACAACACAAATCGCTCAACAACTCACTTTGTTTGTTTCTTTGTTTGGTTAGTTTGTTACATTTTTGAAACAGTCTTTCAACATAGCCTTGGATGCTCCACAATTCATTATGTAGATCCTATTGTCTTTGAACTCACAGAGATCTACCTGCCTAAGTTTCATGAGTATTAGGATAAAAGGTGTGGACCACCATGCCTGGCCATAAATCACTTCAGTACAGATCTGATATCTAATCTCTTCTTAAATAGCTTATTCATCAATATTGAGATGCCTGACAGAGAGCTCTCCAGTAGTGGTCATTTTTTTGGCTTGCTTGCTTGTCTATTTAAGTGAGAACCACATGAAGACTTTAAAATATTTAGAGGAAATATCTGCTCTGTGGTTCACTCACCCAAGATAACTACAATGCTGTGTAGATGGGTCAGACCCCTGCAGAACTATTTTCTGAAGTGATGAACAGAAGTTTTGGTTGGTGATCTGGTACCTGCAGTAGGCACATGGTTTTTCTAAACCCATTTAAATTTCACTGTATGCAGCAGGATACTGACAAGAGATTTGGGTTTTCTTCAGTTATGTAAGCAAAATCAGTTATGTACAATTTTATTTAGAATATTCCATGTGTCTCTTTCCTGCAAACTTTATTGATTTAAGAGTCCTTTAGAGAATAAGAATTTGGGCCATACATCTGTCATCTGAACTGTCTCAGTTGAAGTTTAGTCGTTGTAGTTCCTGTCCCCAACTGTCAATCATCAGAATTGTGAGTCTAATGCAATGAGGGATTTTGGCATATGATATAATGAGTCTAGTTTATAGAGGTTTATGTGGAGCATTACTCCATGGTAGAAAACTCATTTAGAATGTACAAGGGACTGAGTTTGAACTGGTACCACTAAATAATAGTACAGAAGACTAATAATGTCTGCTTCAGTTCAGACTACTGATTATAAGGAAAATGCATTACTCACAATATCCTAATATAAAATGGCTGTGATGGGCAGTAAGCGAGGGAAAGACTCAGAGAATGCAAGGTAGACCTAAAACCTGAAGTTAGACCCAAACTAGAGAGCACAGAGCCACAGATTTCTTTCTTTCTTTGTAATTTCAAGGGTCAACTCATTTTCACCAAGCTGTTTCTCTTCCTCTACAGCAGGGAGGAATTATACTGGTTTAGAAAAGTGATGGTAGTAGATTCTCATCTGAAACTTATGACATGGGCCACATGGTTTATAGTACCAAGTGTGATTTTACTCCCGTTAAATGGGCACTGAATCCGATTAGACAGCTCTTGGTTACCACCAAGATATATGTTCCACTATTGCATTTTCAGGGGTATCTTTAAATGCATGTCATTGTTGTGACTGATAGCCATCAAAACCGAGTGAGACAGTTGACTGATTTTTTTTTTCATTAGCAGCTTGTATATCACCCTCTAGTAGTAGGAATGCTAGTCCTAAGGGAGAAGGCTTTAAGGTCAATTCCAGCTTAAATCTTCCAAGTCCTATATCCAAAGTAAGTGGTATCTTCAACAATAGATTTTCATTTTCAACTTCTGAGAAGTATCCAAGGGCAGTAGCTTTTCTCTTGAAAGTCTCTGGGACGCATCTGACCAACAACTTGAAAAGAGATTTCTCGAAATTTTTGCTGGAATTTTTGTTAGTCTGTGGCTCTTGATGGAGATATTATCATCTCAAGTGGAGTAAATCTATTTAAAAACTATAATATACTCCTCTGTGAGAATGATTTCTTTTGTTTCCACCTTCTGTAGTGACCTGTAATGTTTATTATAGGGCTGAGGCTTGGTGGGGTCGCTTCAACACATTAGCATGTCTCTTGCTATTGTCATGTTCGTTGTCCAATACCAAATGATCAACCCTGAAAATACACATACAAACAACATTGTATAGGTTGATCAGGTTGTATTCTGTATTTAAGAATATGTACATTGATGTGCAAGGCTGGATCAGAGAATCTAGAACTGATGAAGTGAATTTCCTTCACCCATTAACTGCAGCTTGGAGATGTGCTGTGAGACAGCTTTTCTTAAGTGGACCTGCAGTTATAGCATACACAATAATTACCATATTTAATACCCTATGAAATTAAAAAGGTTATTGGTATTTATTTGTTAATCAGGGTTATAAATAATTTCTTGTTTTCAATGGATGTTATAAATCAGAAAGGTTATCTCACTCTTTCATGGCTAAGTTAGGATCACACAGTACTGGTCTGGAGGCCTATGATTTCCTGACTGTTTCTGCGTTTGTAATGTAGATTGTACAATGATGGAGATTATGTTAAAGTTAACATTTAATTTTCTATGTATGCTTACCATGGAAAATGCAAAATTTTAAACTATCGACATGAGAATATTATTTTAGTCTCTACATTTATGAAGTGACCCCTTAGGGGATAAAATTATTCTGTTCTATACATTTATCATGTTTTCATACCTCAGCTCAATACAAAGTATAAGAAACATTAAGGCTTATCAACAGGGAATATGTTATTAACTTGACTGCTTGGCTCTAATAGAAATTGATAATTTTGTATTGATTAAAGGTTACTAATATTCTTTAAGTCTCTCCTGTATAGTTTTATAAGTTCAAAATATATATTTTATTTTTCTTTAAATGTGGATATTTTATCATCAACTACCTCTGTCATTTCTCCTGAGCAAATAATTGACTGAATAAGTTTCTTCAACTTGGCATGTCTTTCCCCAGTTCAAAAATGTTCCAGTGATATTTTAGGCCACTGTTATTTTTGCCAGTGAAAAATTGTCTTTCTCACTGAGCAGGTCTTATTGCCATGGAAGATTAACTAGAGTTGTCAGGAAAAAGAAAACACGTCAGACATTTTGTACTCTTTCTGTCAATGGGCCATTCATTTACTCAGTCATTCATAAGGTTGCTTCATGTTTTAGGAATACCACAGTCCTCATTTACATTTTATATATTTAAATGAACTAATTACTGGAAGAACATGAAACTCAGCACTGTGTGATAGTAAATGTGGAGGCAGAACATGACAGCTCTTTTTTTGAAACTGCCTAGGGTTCTTGATACAAATACCCAAGATGCCCTGGAGTCTTCAGTGACAGACAGTTGCAGGTGTGTCCTGCTATCAAAGTCAGGTATTTTGCTTTGCTATACTCAGGTGTTATCAATGAAGGGGCTTCTCTGCTAAGGTTAAAGTTTTCAATGTGATTATAATATTTATGAAAATGTAAGTGTGCTGCCATACTCCTGGTTTTCAAAGCCTAGGAAGTATATAGGACTTGCAAGAATAAATTGATAACATTCTTATTTGTATCTAAATTCTTAATAATAATATATTTCCCTGTTGGAGTTGTTGAAGAGTAATCTTACCAACACCAAGATTAAGTGTTCTTGTCATGGTTAGGATGGATGTAAATATGGAGAGAGCCTGTGTTCCTCAAAGGCTGGGCTTGCATTCTAAGTCCTCCATTGAGGCAAAACCCAGCTCTGACTTCACTGAGCTGGCTTGTATATTTAAGAAGAAATAGGCAAAACATAAGGCTCCAGACTTTGGGCACTTTCTTTCAGTTTGCCAATAATTTGTTTGCACAGACCTTCCTCTGTCTTTACATAATTATAAACCAAGTGATTGAATCGATGTGTCCTTTAAGAACACTGGTAGACACAGACAGACAGACAGACAGGGACAGGAAGGCAGGCAGGCAGGCACAACCTTATTCAAGAGAGCTTTTCCAAAGGGACATCCATTCGTCTGTGTTTTCTTATCTCTCTCAGGCTTTCCCCACTAAATACTTACATCATAGAATTAGAAACGTTTTGGAAGAAAATCGGTGTTTCTTAGGCATGATTATGATAGTTAAGAAGGAATATAGCTATCTCCTGAGAGGCTCAACCAGACAGATACAGAGGCAGAGGCTCCCAGCTAATCATTGGACTGAGTGTGGGGTTCCCTATGGAGGAGTTAGAGAAAGGACTGAAGGACCTGAAGGGGCTTGCAACCCCATAGGAAGAACAACAATATCAATCAACCAGAACCCCCAGAAATCCCAGGGACTAAGCCACCAACCAAAGAGTACACATGGAGGGACCCATGGCTCCAACTGCATATGTAGCAGATGGCCTTGTCGGGTATCAATGGGAGGAGAGGGCATTGGTCCTGTAAAGGTTCAATGTCCCTGTGTAGGGGAATGCCAGAGCAGGGAGGCAGGAGTGGGTGGGTGGGGGATGGGTTAGGGGATTTCTGAGGGGGCAGGGAAAGGGGATAGCATTTGAAATGTAAATGAAGAAAATATCCAATAATTTTTTAAAAGAAGGAATATGTTTGTCTTAAATTGTATTTTGGGGGTATACAGAGCTCTAAGAAGTTCTTGGAAAAATCAAATTGTCAAAAAAATGACCATTGGGGTTAAAAAATATTATGGCAATGTACTGCAAGACTAACTTGCTTTATATGTCAGTTAATGGTATTCTATCTACTTAATAAAAAAAAAAAAGCTCTGATCTTTAGAAAGAGAATGGGATTGCCTCTTCTTTTTTTTAAGCTTGCATGGCACTTGTTGGTAAAAGGAAAGTCCTCAGGGTAGAGTCTTTCAGTTCCAACCCAACTTTGATCATGTGGGTCTTCTTTCTGAAGAACATGGTGCCTTTAACAATAGGGACTTACCTTTAGGGAGATACCAATGGCAACAGCAATAACTGATAATATTTTAGGAGTCTCTTGGAAAATGTAAAGCTGGGCAACCAACTCAAAAGGGGGCTCGGTGTTGGTGTTTGTGTTAGATAGTCTGTGCCCCTTAGGGAGAGTCATCGTGAAGAATGTTTGTTGTTGTTGTTTAAACAGAATATGTATGTGTATACATGAACTTATCTATATTATCATAGCATGATTCTTTATCAAATATTTTAGACACCTTTATGTCTATTTTCCTTCTTCCCTCCTTCTTCTGCATTTGTCTCCCTCCATATCCCTAATTAATACATTCACTATTTTCTATCTGCCCCTTCAAATAGTTTGTACATAGCTATTCACCTCTCGATAATTCCTTCATGCTTCCCCTATGGTACCATTTCCTTTCCTTTTTTCTGCAGTCACTCCAGTGAAACCACACTTCTCTTAGTTTTGTGTTTATATAATCTATTCTGCTTTGCTTTTTTATTCTCTCTCTCTCTCTCTCTCTCTCTCTCTCTCTCTCTCTCTCTCTCTCTCTCTCTCTCTCTCTCTGTAATCCTGGATGAAGGCAGTGAGCAAAACTTATGTCCTTTCTGGGAAAACTGAACTCCCTAGAAATTTCATCTACCAGATTAGTTTCTCTTTCATCCTTAAACTAAGCTTCCAACTAAGTTTCAGGGCACAGATGAAGCACAGAGGATTTCTTGGCAAAATATAACATTCATAGCTTCTATTCCAATCTCCAACAGAGTCTTTTTTTCAGTCTGGAATCCCATGAGCAGAGAGCTTCATTATAAGCATCTTTGCAGCATGCTGGCCTTCTGAGTTCCCTAGACATTAGCCCACTAAGTTCTGCCTACAGCATTTTCTAGGGCTTTCATGGCTCAGATATTGAAACACATTTCTTCCACAAACCAAATCTAATTGTATCCTGCTGTGGCGGTTTGATTAGAAGCAATCCTCACAGACACATGTATGTATTTAAATGTGTGGCCCATAAGAAGTGGCACTATTAAGAGGTGTGACCTTATCGAAGTAAGTGTGTCACTACGGGGGCAGACTTTGAGTTCTCCTATGCTCAAGCTAGGCCCAGTGTGGCACACAGTCTCCTTCTGCTGCCTGCAGATCAAGACTTAGAACTTAGCTCCTCCAGCACCATGGCTGTCTACACACCACCATGCTTGGCGATAAACCTCTGAAGCTGTAAGCCAGCCCCTAATTAAATGTTTGCCTTTATAAGATGGGGGTGACTGCATATCATGTGTGTACTTTTGTGATTGGGTTACCTCACTAAGGATGATATTTTCCAGTTCTGACCATTAACCCAGAAGCTCGGAATACCCAAGACACAATTCATATATTAATTGATTTCCAAGAAGAAGGAAGGAGAGACCCCTGGTCCTGGAAAGACTGGATGTAGTAGTGTAGGGGAATAACAGGACAGAGAAGGGGGAGGGAGTTGAATGGGGAACAGGGGGAGGGAAGAGGACTTATGGGACTTTCGGGGAGGGGGAACTGGGAAAGGGGAAATCATTGGGAATGTAAATAAAAATATAGAAAATAAAAAAATAAACTGTAAAAAAAATATGGGAGTGGGGGACCGGGAAAGGGGATAACATTTGAAATGTAAATAAATAAAATATACAACAACAACAACAACAAAAAGGTTTTCAGTGGTTGATGTGACTTTTCATAGCAATGAAACTGTAACTAAAACACATACCGACATGCAAAGTTACTGCAAAGACCCTGTTTGTTCAATAACCCATTTTTTTCTTATTAGACTTTCCATCATTGTGACAAAGTGCCAGACAGAAACAAGGGAAGATGGAAATGTTTTTGGAAATTTCAGTCCACCATGGCAGGAGGACTTGGCAATGTGGCATACAGTCACCAAACCCAGACACTATTATCGATGCCAACAAGTGCTTGCTGACAGAAGTCTGATATAGCTGTCACCTGGGAGGCTCTGCCAGTGCATGATAAATACAGAGGGGGACACTCTCAGTCCAACCTTGAACTGAGCATAGGGTCCCCAATGGAGGAGCTAGAGAAAGGACCCAAGGAACTGAAGGGGTTTGCACCGACATAGGAGGAACAACAATATGAGCCACCCAGTACTCCCAGAGCTCCCAGAGACTAAACCACCAACCAAAGAGTACACATGGAGGGACCCATGACTCCAGTTGCATATGTAGCAGAGGATGGCCTTGTTGGACATCAATGAGAGGAGAGACCCTTGGTCCTGAGAAGGCTAGATGCCCCAGTGTAGGGGAATGCCAGGACAGGGAAGTGGGAGTGGGTGGATTGATGAGCAGAGGGAGGTGGGATGGGTTAGAGGATTTTCAGGGGGGCGGACCAGGAAAGGGGACAACATTTGAAATGTAAATAAAGAATATATCTAATTTAAAAAAAGTAGGAGTGGGTGGGTTGGTCTGCAGGGGGATGGGGGGATGGGGTAGGGTGTTTTGGGAGGGGAAACCAGGAAAGGGACAAACATTTGAAATGTAAATAAGGAAAATATCTGTGATGGTTTGTATATGCTTGTCCCAGGGAGTGGCACTATAAGAAGGTGTGGCCTTGTTGGAAGAAGTGTGTCACTGTAGGGTTGGGCTTAGAGATCTTCCTCTTAGATGCCTGAAGATGCCCAGTCTGTTCCTGGTTTCCTTTGGATAAAGGTGTAGAACCCTCAGCTCCTCCTGCGCCATGCCTGCCTGGATGTTGCCATGCTTCTGCCTTGATGACAATGGACTAAACCTCTGAACCTGTAAGCCAGCCCCAAGTAAATGTCTTTTATAAAACTTGCATTGGTCATTGGTGTCTGTTCACAGCAGTAAAACCCAAACTAATACAATATCTAATTGTTTTAAACATCTGTATACCACCCATTGCTCAGTCTGTTTTACTCGTGGAGAAGAGTGACAAGTATTTGCTGAAGAGACAGAGTACCCAGGCTCTCAATGAACAGA
Organism: Tokudaia tokunoshimensis; assembly: GCA_036184795.1. NCBI lineage: Eukaryota > Metazoa > Chordata > Mammalia > Rodentia > Muridae > Tokudaia > Tokudaia tokunoshimensis. Next base: position 34,987,433 of record BTHU01000007.1, read on the forward strand.
GACTGCAATTTCTTAAGCTATCAGAGCCCATATCCTGTCATCATCAGGACCTTGAGGCCAGCAGCACTATGGCCTGGTATTTACATTTCATTCCTTGTGACAAATGAACCTGTGACCTTTAATGGACCCCACTTGTCCATTTGTGTGTCGTTTAATTCACTGCCTGCCCCACACAAGCTCCACTATATAGAGTTGTCCATTTCGAGTGCAATAGAAAATGTAGTTTTTAGATATCTCTTTCATATCCAACCTCTGAGACTCTGAAGACTGAGCAGAAGTTTTTGAAAGGGTTGATGCCTCTGATATTGGTTATTAAAGAAAACTTCTAGGGTCTTTGTATAATGGTCTTTGTGAAGCCATTTTAATTAAATGAATGTTTTTTTAAATAATGAAAGAAGAATCAATTTTCAGAAAATGTGCTTTATAAAATATCTGAAAAGCATAGTTGCTCATGACTTAAATAGACACTAGATAATAACATGTTTTAGTGAAGTGTGGCCATCACTTGTCATGATTAGTTTACAATGGTGTAGTTACCTTTCAATGTATAGCAGTCATTTTTCCCCTGAAATTATGCATGTGGATTATTTATATTCTTAAAGTGTCCTTTTCATCTCCTTTGTTTACTTAAAGTAACAAGGGTTTGCTTTGTTAATATTTTCCTGTTTCATAAATAGATTCTGTTAGCACACATTGCAAATTAAATGTCTCTTTGGCTTAATAGCTCCAGGCATAAATATTTTCCCATTTCTGAGTCTTAGTATACTTTACAATAAATACTCAAAGGAATTTCAAACTAGTACAAAATTGGATACATATTTATACACGAAAATATTTCATTTTCTGTTGATTATCTTATGTATTTTCAGAGTCATGAGGTTAGTAGAGAAATTTTTAACCCCAATTAAAACCTTCACATTGAGTGATGACCATGAAGGTCATCATCATGGACTTCTAGAACCTTGGTGGTGTTCTTGACACAGAAAGACTTTGGAAAAAATGTTCGAGAAGCTGAGATTCAGGCATGGTATGTCCAGTAGTTTCTAAGTTCTGACATATGGTTTAACAGATCTGGAAGGTACCAATTGCTTTATCTCATAGAAGCTCCAGAGACAATATATTCAATTAAATTAATTATATATCTTTTTTCCATTTTTATTGCAATAACTGTATTATATAACTTTATGAAATAAAAAATTTTATATATTCTTTTTTTCTGGCTAGTAAGCCTTGTCCTTAACTCTTTTTTTTATTAGATTGTTTGCTGTTCTACTTAATATGTGATGAGTTTTAGATGATCAGATATTAAGCTTAGTTTCCTCTTCCCATAAGTAACACATTATACATACAGGCATCTACCATGGGCTAGATGTCACCTTCATGGGACTTTGAGGAACATAGAGAAGCTGTGCGATTAATTGCAAGGCTTCTGCTTCTACTGTAGGCAGCAAAAAATTTGTTTCTCAGGAATATCTTGTCTTCAGTCTATAGCCTATAGCAGTTAAGCCCTGGATAAAATTCTGAATTGATAAATGAAAGAATCAAAAACCATAGTCACAAACATCCATATTCTACTAGTGACTGGAGATTTGGTATTAATCTCTAGCACAACAAAACACTAGAATTGTGTTTTGAATTATTGAAGTTGTTGTGGTTGAATTATTGAAGATAAAATGCAAAGAAAATAAGGTCCAGGCATCTGGATGAATTTGTTATAAGGAATTACTCTTCCTTTAAGAAAAATAGTTATGTGAATGGGTGTTTTGCCTGCCTACATGTCTGTGCACTAATTATATACCTGTAGCTGAAGAAGGCCAAAAGAGAGTACTAGCTCTCTGGGGAAAGGTGTTACAAAGTGAGCAACTATGTGGGTGCTGGGGATTTAACTCTGCTACTCTGAAAGAGCAGCCAATTGTCTTAAGGACTGAACTATCTCCCAGCCCTACAAAATACACTTCTTGGCATTAAGCATGTGTGAAACATTAAAATAGAGCACTTGGCACACAGGGCATGCTCTCAGTATTGCCATTTGCAAAACAATTGTCCCACTGAATTTCTAGTCCTGATTGGATGAGTGAGTGCGGCACGGATAAGCTTGCTCTAAGACAGTGGTTCTCGACCTTCATAATACCTTGACCCTTTAATACAGCTCCTCGTGTTGTGCTGTCCTCCAACCATAAAATTACTTCCATTGCTACTTCATAACTAATTATGTCACTGTGATGAATTGTGGTGCAAATATCTGGTAGGCAGGGTATCTAATATTCGACATCTGTGAAAGGGTCACCTAACCCCCAGAGTGGTCATGACCCACGTAAAGAATTGTTGCTTTCAGATATCCAGCCTTGCCCCATCTTTCCTGAGCTACATCTGCATCTGAAGGCATCACTTCACTCCCTGGCTAAATACCAGGCAGGCTATTTTTAGTCTTCTGTGCCTTTGTGGCTTCTCATCTTTTCTCTTAGTTTAAAAAAGGAATGGTGGTTTTCCAAAATTGGCTTGTGAACCAAGGCATCACAAAACAGTAATATTCTTTTTTTTTTTTTTTTTTTTTTTGTGGTTCCAAACCATTTATTGTCATGATGGAAAGTTGATGTGTAAAACCATATCCCACTTGTCAGGGTGGGCCTGAGATTAAATACCTTCTGCAGGGAGGCATGTCTGTGAAGGGAAGCTTATTGGCTATGCCCTCCAGGCTTCTAGGTACCTCATTAGCCTGGAGATCTGTCTTGAGCCTACATGAACACAGGTTACGGCTATGTCTCTTTTCCTATTGTCTTGGTCTGAGATCTAAGGGATGCCACATCTAGCTGTAGCTTAGGGGTGTTGCCCTTACATGACTGATGTCCACAAATCTATGGGGGTGGGGTGTTGAGGCTAGTGACAGGGGACTGATTCCCAGGAGCATACCAAGCTCCTATCTTCCCTTCAGGGTCTACAAAGCTCCAAAGCCTTTAGCTCAACAGAGGACCAAGTTACCTCTCATGGTCTACTGTCCCACAAATAAATCTTTTTTCCCCTTATTTACTATATGTCATTCATTTTGGTCATAGCAAGAAAAGATAACTAATATTGAGAAGGGAGAGGAATTTGGGAGATTGTTAAATAAAGAAGTATAAGTTTTTCTACAGACAAATCTGAGTCTGGTTGTCTTTCTCCAAGCTTACCATTCCTGGGGAAATTTCTATTTCTTTGGGATACATTGTTTCAATAGTCTGATAATCAGATTGAGATACAAGTGTCTCTTTAGAGCATCTTCATTTCTTCTAGGCCTATTACAATCTTCCCCTTTATATTAACATATTTCAATCTTGACATAGAATATGCCTATGTCTGAAACAAAAATAATAAATAGAATGCAAGTCAGGACCAAAGTCAGACCACAGTTAGTGCCAGGTTTCATAAGAATCATCCTTAGTCATTAGGGAAATGCAAATCAAAACAACCCTGAGATTCCATCTCACACCAGTCAGGATGGCTAAGATCAAAAACACAGGAGACAGCAGTTGTTGGCGAGGATGTGGAGAAAGAGGAACACTCCTCCACTGCTGGTGGAATTGCAGGCTGGTACAACCACTCTGGAAAGCAGTCTGGCGGCTCCTCAGAAAACTGGGCATGACACTTCCGGAGGATCCGGCTATACCACTCCTGGGCATATACCCAGAGACTTTACCTGCATGCAATAAGGACACATGCTCCACTATATTCATAGCAGCCTTATTTATAATAGCCAGAAGCTGGAAAGAACCCAGATGTCCCTCAACGGAGGAATGGATTCAGAAGATGTGGTATATTTACACAATGGAATACTACTCTGCAATTAAAAACAATGAATTCACGAAATTCCTAGGCAAATGGTCAGAACTTGAAAATATCATCCTTAGTGAAGTAACCCAATCACAAAAGATCACACATGGTATGAAGTCACTGATAAGGGGATATTGACCCAGAATCTCAGAATACCCTAGACACAATCAGCATATCAATAGATTTCTAAAAAGATGGAAGGAGAGACCCCTGGTCCTGGAAAGACTGGATGTAGGGGAACGCCAGGACAGAGTAATGAGAGGGGGTTGAACGGAGAAAAGAGGGAGGGAAGGGGGCTTATGGGACTTTCGGGGAGGGAGGAAACGGGAAAGGGGAAGTGATTTGGAATGTAAATTAAAAAAATAAAATTAAATTAAAAAAAAAAAAAAAAAAAAAAAAAAAAAAAAAAAACAGTAATATTCTAAGATGTTTATTGGTTAAGGATTCTTCCACCTTCCCTGTATAAGCATGTTAAGGCATCTGCGTGTCACACCTTAGATTTTGTTTTTCTGTCCTGGTCTGCACAAGGCATACATATTGGAATGCTATTTATCAGCTCGTTTTCCATCTTCTCTAGGAGGGTTGTTATGAACGTGGTTCGTGGCTGTTTCCTACTTTTGTGTTGATATTTGTATCGTTTTTTTCCCCCCAGAACTTTACAATCTTCTGACTCAGCATTTGTCATTCCCATTAGTCATTTTCAGACCCATACATCACCAGGCTCAGAAAATGTAATGAAAATGCCCATTAGACTGGTCCTTTTTCATCCCTGGATTCTCTGGCACCTCCTTGGCACTCAGATCTGATGCAGTTGTGCATTTTTCATATTGGCTTCATCTTCTTTTTAATTGGATATTTTCTTTATTTACATTTCAAATGTTATCGCTTTTCCTGGGTTTCCCTCCAAAACACGTTATCTGATACTCCCTCCCCCTGCTCACCAACCCACTCACTCCTGCTTCCCTGTCCTGCCATTCCCCTATACTGGGGTACCGAGTCTTCTCAGGATCAAGGGCCTCTCCTCCCTCTGATGTTCAACAAGGCCATCCTCTGCTACATATGCAACTGGAGTCATGGGTCCCTCCATGTGTACTCTTTGGTTGGTGGTTTAGTCCCTGGGAGCTCTGGTTGGTTCATATTGTTGTTCCTCCTGAGGGGCTGCAAGCTCCTTCAGCTCCTTGGGTTTTTTCTCTAACTCCTCCATTGGGGACCCTGTGCTCAGTTCAATGGTTGGCTGAGAGCATCCTCCTCTGTATTTGTCAGGCACTGGCAGAGCCTCTCAGGAGACAGCTATATCAGGCTCCTTTTAGCAAGTGCTTGCTGGCATCCTCAAAAGTGTTTGGGTTTGGTGATTGTATAGGGAATGGAACCCCAGGTGGGGCAGTCTCTGGATGGCCTTTCCTTCAGTCTCTGCTCCACACTTTGTCTCTGTATCTCCTCCCATGGGTATTTTGTTCCCCCTTCTAAGAAGTATCCATACTTTGGTCTTACTTCTTGAGCTTCGTTTGGTCTGTGAGTTGTATCTTGAGTATTCCAAGCTCTGGGTAATTATCCACTTATCAGTGAATGCATATCATGTGTGTTCTTTTGTGATTGGGTTACCTCACTCAGGATGATATTTTCTAGTTCCACCCATTTGCCTAAGAATTTCATGAATTCATTGTTTTTAATAGCTGAGTAGTACTCCTTTGTGTAAATGTACCATATTTTCTGTATCCTTTTCTCTGTTGAGGGACATCTGGGTTCATATTTATGAGCCAGTACCTAGGGGAAAGCACCATAGTATCTTTGCTTCCTTTATAGCACATTGCAAAACTTGTATTTCATGACATTTCAGGAATAAAATGTGAAACTGGATGTTTACAGGAGTCAAGGTGGTATCTTGTAAGTATTAGTAGTCTCTTCCTGAACTTGGTGCTTCTGACTCAACAGCCTTATCATAGAACACATCTGATGGAAGGCCTTGACAATTGAAACAGACTTTTCTATTTTTCAGTTATGCTTAAATAGCTCTGTAGGAGAATCTGAAATAGCTCTGTAGGAGAATCTGATGTATTTTGTAGAATATATAGAATAAATATTTGCACAAATTCTGTAGTTTAAAAATATTTTTGAATACACAAATTTCTCAGGACTAGAGTACACATCTTAACAATTCTTATTATCAAAATAAATATAGTTTATATTATGAATCTTTATTTAATAACTCAATCTGATTTTTCAGTAGATTCTTAATGCCAGGCACGCATTGAGAATTTTTAGAGGTAATTACAAGTGTTTAAGAGATCATGAATTTGAGAAGGAGTATGTATGGAAGCATAGGAGGCATTGGAGGAAAGAATTGGAGGACGAAGAAAGTGTTGCAAATTCAGAACTCATATATGAAATTCTTTTAAGAAAAGTCTAACATGTCTTGCTTATATATTCTACTCAGTAGTAAAATTTCACAAATTTTGCTTAGAGAATTTTGAAAGAAGTATGACAAGACTTTGTCAAACCTGGGAGTTGAATTAAAAAAGGTAATTGCACTGTTCAAAGAAAACTGATTAAATTATGCTAATATTTATGAATAATATGATTAATTCATAAAATAGTTCAAATAGAATGTCTATCAAGTGAGGCTAAGAAGGCATAATCTAAGAGAATAAAACCAGAACATTATGACTAAAAGGTGTGTGTTGTTGAAAGGCTGTGCATGTGAGATATATGTGTGTTCAATGGCACAAAAAAAGACATCTTCCATAATCAACACATGTTTCACATATGTGAAATAGCTCTGGAGTACAAGAGAATTTGATTTTTCAATTCAAATGTGTTGTCACAAGCCTACTCATCTAGCAAAATTTCAAGCAGTTCTGGACCTCAGGGGAAACAGCTGGGAATGTTTATGTGCCATACCCCTGGACATCTGAGGATGTTTACATAGACATGAAAATCACCCATCATGTTATGAGAATTGTCTCTGATGTAAAGGGTATAAGTTTGCAATACTGTAACATCATCGAATGAAATATATCTGGAAATATTCAATAGGATTTAATTTGCAAAAAAAATTGCTATGACATTGAAAGAACTTTCTATAAATAATAAAGCACCTTAGAGCAAGAAAAACAATACCTTATGATCTAAAGATCTGATTTGTTTTACTTCATTCCCTTAGGTCCTGAAGTCTATTGATGCTCCGATATCTAAGACAAAGCTTATTAACTATAGCCATTGTGCTCCTTTTCATTGAAGTTTTTTTTTATAAGCATGACAAATTCAAATGCAACATATCCAAAGGGAAGATATTGGTGCTGGTGAAGGATTTTAGGACAGTCTGAAAAACTTTGTGTCATAAGGATTCTGTTAAATATTTTGATGCAGAGGTTGTCGGGTCAAGTGTTTTATCATTTTTCACTGAAGAAAAATCTGACAGCTACCATATTTGCACTAGCAATATGATTTTATTTATTACTACAGCCATCTTTGTTAAGTTTTCCCTTGAAAAAGTGAGAACGTAGCCTCACAGAGCAGATAGAATATGAAAATTGTGTGCTTCTGAATGATAGATTGTTCTAGGTGTCTCTAGAATAGGGACTGGAGACTATCTGGTGCTGCAGTGGTTGAGTACTAAGCATTGTCTTAGGCTATGAGAATACATAAAGAATCAGGAAATAAAACAAAGTTAGGTCCTGGGTAACTATAGACAAAGACTTTCCATCTCACCCAAATACTGATGAGATGCTGTGATTAAAGTGTTTAAATTATTGTGACTAGGTTCTCCTTTCTATGTCTAAGTTATGGTGAGGATTAACAGCAATCACAGAGGTAAAGTGTCCACCCCACACGAGGTGAATATAAAAATATTATCTCAGAACTGAACACTCTGGCTCACACATATAGCTATAGCACTTGAGATACTGAAGTAACTTGGCAACATAGTGAATTCCAGTCCAGCATGGACTAAAGAATAAGACCTAGCCTCTAAAATAAAATAAAATAAAACAAGACAAGACAAAATGATCTCATATACTAAAGAAAGACAAGTTGACATTTATCAAGTTCAAGTGGAGTATGATATAGACATTGGAGCAAGATTGAACTTGCAGATTCAAGTCTGAGTTCCACTATTGCCTGCTTTGTTTTCTCTTCTGTAAAATGGGTAGAATAACTCATGTTATAATCTCTACTCATTGCAAGCATTTAATGAGAAATAAATCTGGCTACACATAAATACATACATGTTAGAACATTCTTGAAATATGGCCATGGACTGTGAAATATGTACATAACTACAAAATATATAGAAAAATAAATCAGTGTTGGGATAGAAGATCAAATTGGAAGGGTAGTGTGCAGTGAGCTTTTCATCACTATGGCAATATTCCTGAGAAACTCAACTTAAGAGAAGGGAAAATTTATATTGGCACACAGTTTTGAGGATTTCATGAGTGGTTCATTGGTCATGTTTCTATTGGCCAATTGCAAGGCAAGTCATCGTGCCAAGATAATATGTCAAAGCAGAGCTGCCCAAGCAATATGGTGTCAATAATAAAGAATTCCTGAAAGGGTGAAAGAAGGCTTGCTTTCATTATTGCATCAATTTTGATGTAAAATGAAGATGCATTTCAACCTGGCCTTCAATCTTTGTCAACTGGTGAAGATCTCATATAATGCTTAAAAAGTACCTGTGGTCAGTGTAACTTAGAAAACCACCTACAAATACTTCCGAGAGATGTTAGCATCTTAGAATTTGGTAAAGCTTCCTTTTGCATAAGGGATTAGATCTATTCTAGGCTAGAAAGGGGAGAAGCTAAACTGTATTTAACAAAGGCAGAGACAGTATCCTGTGTCTGTAGAATGGAGAATAATGGGTGGGAGCTATGTTATTTCTGTGCAGGATTGAATCAATGGTTATAGACAAGGAATAAGATAAACTCCACGATTTTTTTTTAACAGGATAAAGAAATCTGTCTTAAGCTTGTGACTTATTAGCTGAAGAAACCTATTTTGTTTCTTTTGTTCCCACACTTAGTAAAGCATACTATTTTATATGAGTCATAAATAGGTTGGTTACAAATTAATAAGGAAAGAAAAGAATAAAACCCAAAAAATATGAAATATTTTGTTCTCCATGGCAGTTAAAAGAGGCAAATAGGATAGAGAATTTCAGGCAGCAGAGTCAGTGAAATGTATTGAGGCTCATTTCTCAAGGCGATGATAAATGGCACATAAATTCATGTGAACACTGGGCATTTCTCCAAGAACATGCATGGATAGTGCCAGGACTTTGAACATGCACAGGGCTGTGCAAAGACAGCTTAAAATGTTATTGCTTATAAGGTGAAGAATGAACTAAATATTTGTTATATTTATATAAATGGCCTGGCAATGTAAATGATAGTGTGTAAGTAGAATTGTTATTTATATTAATGATATTTATGTAAATGATGTAAATGTTATGACCTCTCCAAATGACAGAAGAAATCTTCTTTGACAAGAAATAAAATGGATAAGATTGATGAAATATCAGTTCATTTTCATTCTCATACATTTTAAAGACCCAGCTATACCACTCCTGGGCATATACCCAAAGATGCTCCACCATACCACAAAGACACCTGCTCCACTATGTTCATAGCAACTTTATTCTTTATAGCCAGAAACTTGAAACAACCCAGATACAACTCAACTGAAGGATAGACAAAGAAAATGTGGTTCATTAACCCTATCGAATACTACTCAGGTATTATAAACAAGAACATCATGAATTTTACATGCAAATGCATGGAACCAGAAAACATTATCCTGGATGAGATAAGCCAGACCAAAAGTGCATGGTATGTACTCACTGATAAATGGATATTGGCCATAAAGTGCAGGATAGATCTAATTCCATTACCACCTACAAACTCAAAGAAGCTAAACAAGAAGGAAGACCCAAGCAAGGATACTTGAATCTCACTTGCAGTGGGGAATAAAGTAGTCTTAGAGGCAGATGGAGGTAAGGAACTTACTGGGAGAGGGATCAGGAGGGTAATGGGGGGGGGTGTTCAGGATCAGATGTGGGGAGACACAAGAGAGAGCCAGAGGACCAGGAGAGTGAATGGAAATCACAGTTAGTATGGGATGGGGGGAGGGGATCATTTTTAAGACCTGCCAGAGACCTAGGATCGGGGAGGCTCCTGTGAGTCTATAGGGGTGACTCTATCTGGGACTCAGCAGTGTGGTATAGGGAACCTGATGTACACACTTCCTGTAGCCAGACACGAATCCCAGTGGAGGGGTAAGGACACCAACTGTATCAGTTTGGGTTTTACTGCTGTGAACAGAACATGACCAAAGCAACTCTTATAAGAATGACATTTAATTGGAGTTGGCTTGCAAGTTCAGAGGTTCAGTCCATTATCATCAAGGTAGGAGCATGGCAGAGTCCAGGCATCTGTGGGGTGTAGGAGATTAGAGTTCCACATCTTGTTCCAAAGGCAGCTGGCAAAAGACTATCTTCCAGGCAGCTAGGACGAAGGTTCACACCCACCAACAAGGGGACACCTCCTAATAGTGCCACTCCCTGGGACAAGTGTATACAAACCATCACACCAACCCACCCACAAGACTTTTGACCTAAAATGTGTCCTGTTTACAAAAAAATGTAGGGACAAAGATGGATCAGAGTCTGAGGGAATGGCCAACCAATAACTGGCCCAACTTGAGATGCGTTCCATGGGCAAGAAAACAAGTCCTAACACTATTACTGATACTCTGTTATGTTTACAGACAGGAGTCTAGCAGCATAACTGTCCTCTCAGAGGCTCTACCCAGCAGTTGACTGAAAATGATGCAGAGACCCACAGCTAAACATTGGATGGACCTCGACAAGTCTTATGCAGGAATTTGGGGAAAAATTGAGGGACCTGGAGGGCATAAGAACTCCACAAGAAGACCAACAGAGTCAACTAACCTGGACCTTTGGGGGATCCCAGAGAGTGAACTAATAACCAAAGTTCACATATGAGCTGTACCTATGCTTCCCCAGACATATGGAGCAGGTATGGAGTCTGGTCTTCATGTAGGTCCCCAAACAACTGGAGTGAGGACTGTCCCTAAAATCTGTTGCCTGCCTATGGATCCCATTCTTCTAACTAAGCTGCCTTATCTGGCCTCAGAGAGGGTGAGGTGATACTCTAGGGGACCTCCCCACTCTCACAGGAGAAATGGAGAGAGATGGAGGTAGGGATGGTGCCTAAGGGGACTGGGAGGAGGGGATCAGTGATTGGGATATAAAGTTGAATAAATAAATTGATGAAAGAAATAATTGCAGAAATACTTGGTGTCATCTCTTCATAACAGGAACATTTTTGTCATCTTACATCAAAGAAGATCCAAATGTTTACACAAAAGAGAACCTTTTTCTTTTCTTAAGGATGTGGGAATATTAGAACTAAGATATACCACTAATCAAAGAGGGATCCATGGCTCCAGTTGTATATGTAGCAGAGGATGTCCTTGTTTGGCATCGGTGGGAGGAGAGGCCCTTGGTCCTGGGAAGGCTCAATGCCCCAGTGTAGGGGAATGCCAGGGCATTGAGGTGGGAGTGGGTGGGGGAGCACCCTCATAGAAATGGAGGGAAGGGGGATGGCATAGGGGGTTTGTAGAGATTAAACTTGGAAGGGGATAACATTTGAAATGTAAATAAAATATCCAGTAAAAAATTAACTATAATAAAGAAAGTAATACCTTCTAGAATATAGATATAGGTATAGGTATAGGTATAGGTATAGATATAGATATGGAATTATGCAATTTCTGGGACAGAGGGGACTTGGAGTTGATCATCATCTGTACAGTGACAGGAATAAAAGACCCTATCAAGATGCTAGAGCCCAGCAACAAGCAATCTTTGCCAGTACAGGACATACTCTTTTGAGAGTTTCTTAGATTTCAGTCTAGATTTAAAGTAAGTGGCCATCTACTTATATCTTAAAGGCATAGCCTTCCAAACTGAGACTTTAGTATACATGCTAAATTAAACAAGCTTAAGTAATCACTAGGAGATCGTTTTGATCAATGATAAGATTAATATGTCCAAGCCTCCAATAATATTATGCTTTTTGAGAGATTTGTAGTAAACAAACCAAAATAGAAAAGACCTACCACCACTTATAAACAACTTAAGTATCTACTTTAAAATTCCTAAATGTAAAATGCTTGTAATATAGTATGTAGAGTATTTTGAATATGTATATATACACTAGCAGACTTGCTGAGATGGAGGGATTAAATCTCATTGGCGCTCTGCCCTAGACAAAGAACCACAAGAAGGTGAGGAATGTAGAGAGCAGTGGAAATAGTTTTCCCCAGGGAAGCCCACACCAATGTCTTATTGAATGCCAAGTCATGAACCCTGAAAGTGGAACACACAAGCAACATTGTACAGACTGAGCAAGTTGTGTTTATGTATTTTTAAAATGAACTCAATATTTTTGAATCTAGTATCCAGATCAACAAATTGAGACTGGTAATGACCACGAAATTATCTCAGCTCATTCTCAAAGTCAATTGACTCACCTAATACCGTAGGTTGATAGCCACTATCACTTAACATCACATCTTCATAGCTGATAAATGTTTTCCCAGTTTGACCAAGAGCATCTTATATGCTATCTAAGATTCTATCAGTAGCCCCTGGATCTTACAACATGGGATGTTTGCTCTACCTTGTTGAAAGCAACTAACTGTGTTGGACAGTCAAGTTCACTTCAATTCTTATGAATGGAAGGAGTTTTCTTTTAATTAAATATCTCGTAAAACTGATTTTGAACACTTCTATTATTGTCTATTTTTAGGGTACAAGTACAATTTCTATATACTCTTTCTTTAGCACTTTCCAGGTTTACTTAGCTACATTTCTACATTCTGTATTGAGACCAAAGTCCTGTCCATCCTTTGATGTACATTTTTAGAATATTAATGCCTCTTCTCAATTTAGTACACATTGTTTTATTTTCAGAATTCTGTCCTTTCATGTTTTCAGCTTGATTGCATACATTTGTTTTGCAAGCCACCATACACACTACATTAGCAGTTATGAAATATGCCTACTCTTTTAAAGGATACTCAAGTAACCATAACATGCATATGTCTTTTTATAACCTATCCACACTGGTCATATTTATAATCCACATAATACTGTTTATTGTGCTTTGATGGTTTTCCAACATTTTCTTTGAGAGTCAATCTGATTTTTAAATGTTTTCCAGTATGGTGTTCTTCAAAGCTCCATCTGTTCTACAGTTCTAGTCCCTTTGTCCTGTTTCTCTCACTTCATCTCATGTGGACTATTCTTTAATAGCTACATGTAGCAATTTACAATTCTCAGTTCCCAGGTCATACTATGCCAGGTTATTATTGATTTTCTTGGCCCCTCCAATCAAAACTTATTTTCGCTTCTTTTCATGTTCCCAGTACTACACGTGCCATTCAATTTCAATGTTCAATTACTACTCTTTGAACACATGCCATTTCTGCTATCTTTGAGAAGATGCATGAATTTAAATGAGAATAATTTTCTCAACTTTCAGATTCTCACCAAGCCTGACCAATTACCTGCATGCAGTAGATATAGCAGGAATACAGAAGAATTGATTACAAGAATGAGCTGGCATAGGATGATTTCACATTGTCCTTGGTTGATTGGAAATTGGCATTCATTCAGTGAGACACACAGAATTGCCTCCACAACAAAGTAGCATGTTTCGTCTAGTAGTTAGTGATGGATCCTGTTAGATAGCAATGGCACCTGTTTCTCTTTTAATGTATGTTCAGTGCATATCAAGCCTGCTTGATAATGCAGACTTTAATTGTTCTAAATTGGTTTGAGTCTACTGAAATAATAAATGAGGCAATTTTGTCTTCAAAGACAATGGACTTTAATGAGAATATTTTTGTATCTGGCAATTGGCAGTCATGATTTATTTATGGCAGGGCTTATGATTCATCATTACAATTTCCTTCAAATTTTGTAAGAAAAAAAAATCATCTCTACAAGCACACACTTCTTATCTGGCAGCTGTTCACTAGCTGATATTTTTTGCAAGCCCCAAAGTTAGCATTGGCAGTTTTCAGCTGAAATTTTCTTTGTTTACACTTGGAACATTTCCATCATTTAAAAACAGTCTCATCATAAGAATGTAGGGAGAAATATATGCTGCTGGAGCAGTCCTGTTAGCAAACTGCAGTGATCTTTGCTTCTTAGGTAGGCAAGCTGCTCACAGGGGAGCATCCATTCCCAATGGTGAAAGTCTATTAAAAGAATTTGGATCAATTTTCCTTTTTACAAAAGGCTCATTATGCCCAAAGGATTGCTTTACAAATTTTTGCTTTGTGAAGGTATAGGTGCTTCCCAAAGTTTTAAAAGAGTGACATTTTGTTTTCTATTCTAGTTTCAAGGAATTGTAATCTCCAGGTGCCACGGAAGAATGGGGTGACTTTAGCACAGCAATGCAGTAGTACTTTTAGCCATTATTTCTGTTTATTGTTTTCATCTTGTGACAGATGAATCGTGCATCTATAAGGAAATTATGAGGTTGTGCAATACTCAGAGATGGCTACCCACAAGGGGCCTTGCTGCAACAGAGAGACCCGAGAGAAGCCGACTCTTTAATGGGCTTCTGCTTCTTTCGGAAAGTTCTGGCTAGGTTGTTGCCTAGTCTAGTCGGATTGTATTAATTCCAATATCAGTTTGCTTTGACATTCATTGTTTACACATACACTCATGTGTCTCATTTGTTTGGAAATTAAGTCATTTAAAGGCTAAACAGAAAAGTCAGGACTTTCCTCAGGAGATGTATCAAGTGGTGTCAGACACTGTATCACAGGGCAACGTGGAGGACACTCAGGACAGATGCTGAAAAGAGTCATTGGAATCAAGTGTTAGATTTGAGGCTTAGATTAAAACAAGCCAGCTTGCAAACAGATGATGTCAAGCTTTTCACTATTCTCAAATGTTTGTGGTTACTTTTGGTTGGGGTAGAGTTGTCTATGTCTATGAGTAAAACGTTATGGACTTTGATAGGTATTCTACTGAGTATTATAGATAAGTTTGAGTAGTATGTGCATTTATTAATGACTTCTCTCTATGAATATTAGCCATGTGTTTATTTATTCATCTTCTTAAATTTTACTCATTGGTGTTTTATAATCTTTAGTGTTTTACTTCTAGGAAAAAATAATTCCCCCCCCCAATTTTTTTTATAAAAGTAGCTTTTATTCATCTGAGACAATGGGATGAGATGAGAGCTATACCCTAGCTTTATGAATATATGCCTTGGGTTGAGCCCAGAGAGTTTCTATCTAACTATTCCTAGGTCTAGGCCTGGAAGCTTCTAGCGTCCATACGATCTAATCTTCTGCAAGCTCTGACCTTGAAGGCTTCATCTTTCAGCCTCTGTCTGCTCAACCTAGACCTAGAATGTTTTAGCCTTTGAGACTTACTGCTAAGTAAGCTCATCCTTTCTAGCTCTTTCTGAA
The DNA here is from genome assembly GCA_036184795.1 of Tokudaia tokunoshimensis. NCBI lineage: Eukaryota > Metazoa > Chordata > Mammalia > Rodentia > Muridae > Tokudaia > Tokudaia tokunoshimensis. The sequence continues at coordinate 35,002,751 of BTHU01000007.1, forward strand.
TTCTGCCTGGTTGGGTCCACTCAGCTGTTTTGCCCCAAACTTCTCTCCATGCTGACTGATTCAATCTGACTTCCCTCAGCTTCTCACTTGAATTGCTCTGCTTTCCCTCAAACTAATTCTGGCAGTTTGTTCTAATGTTCTCTTTTCTACTTATTCTCTGGCTCATTCTGTCTTCACTTATGTCTAGCTTGTTGTCTCTTTGCAACCTTTCTCTCTGTTACAGTCCAGATAAAACTGCCTCTGAATTCCATGAACGAAACTACCAAGAACTCCATGAACGAAACTACCAAGAACTCCATGAACGAAACTACCAAGAACTCCACTCCATTGCACTGCCTCTCAACTTGCTGGCTCCACTCCTCTGCACTAAACTGAACTGACTAAAAAGAACTCAGATCTGTATGCTTCCAACTCATGAGTGCTGGGATTATAGTTGTGAATCACCATGCCTGGACCTTTACTTTCCTTTATTGAAACTTGCTCTATACAAGGATGACCTTGCTTGCTCCTATCTCTGGGATTAAAGGCATTTCAATATTACAGCTGGATCACACAGACCTAGAAGGTCTTATGATGTTATCCCTGCCAAAGCAGTCATGTTGCTGGATTAAAATTCCATATACTGCTGGTGTTTTATGTAGGACTGACTTCTTAATGTTCTTTTTAAATAACTCATGATTGAACCACAGCTGACCTTGGAAAGTTAATTTCATATTTCCCAACTTTTCTGTGTTCACTCATCTTCTTAATATTTTGTGTAGTCTGTAGAGTTTTCTACATATAAGATATGTCATTTCCAAACACAGATAATTTTACTGTTTCTTTGTTGAGGTATATTAATTTTGGTTTGTTTTTACCCAATACGTTTGATAATAGACTAGAGTGACAGGAGAGGAATTTGCATTTAGGTTCTGATCATTTCTTCATTGTTGCTCTTTCATAGATTGCTTGTATCATGTCAAGATGATGCCTTCATATACTTATGTTCATTGAGAAATTTTAGTCCCAAATGCTTTTTTCCTGTGTCCTAATGAACTGTGATTTTTGTTTTTCATTCCTCCATTGTGACGTTTCACATCCCTGAGATTGTATGTTGAACTACATTGCTAGCCCAGGAATAAAGCCTACGCTGCTCTGGTGCATGATATTGTGACTGCTGTGAAAAAACTGGTTATCTACATGTAAAATAGCAAGCTTGTTTCTTGACTTGATAAAATGCAGAAAAATGGATCAGGCTTTGGTTGAGAGACTTGTAGCTCTGATTCACCCTAAATATAGCAGAACAGAAAGGATTCAGAACATCTGTCTTAATAATGCCTTCTTGGCTATGGCACCAACCGCACAAACACTAAAGGCAAACATAGAGAAGTAGCATTATACAGCAAGCACAAATGTCAGGACAGCCCAGAGAACTGCATTGAAAAGACAGATTTCCAACCAGCTTTAGTAAAGGAGTAACCTTAATAACAGCAAAACAGACATGAACTCAAACAATTTAAAAAAGAAATAAAACATACCAAAAATGGATCAAATGAGCAGAGAACTTGAATAGACCTTTATCAAAAAAAAAAAAAGATTTACACAGGGAGAGCGAGTAAATTAGAATAAAACAACAGCTAATAAGGAGGGCTCACAACTACCCACAATTTTAGCTAGAGGGGAGCTGATACCATTATGATCACCTGCAAACACATGTACAGACACACATACAATAATTTTAAGAACTCTAGTGAGGTATACTCTCATACCAGTTAGCATAAAGGCTCGATGCCCCAGTGTAGGGGAATGCCAGGACAAGGGAGCAGGAGTGGGTAAGTTGGAGAGCTGGGAGAGGAGCAAAGAGATTGGGGGTTTTTGGAGGGGAAATGAGGAAAGGGGATAACATTTGAACTGTAAATAAAGGAACTATCTATTAAAAACAAAAAAACCAAAAAGACAAAAGGTGAGTTTTTGTGTGTGGAGATTGCAAATAAAATAACAACTTGCAGATATAGAGTTTTGGTTTATTTGTGTGTGTGTGTGTGTGTGTGTGTGTGTGTGTGTGTGTGTGTGTGTGTGTATGTGTATTTATGGATACACAGATTGTGAGATGCATGTGCATAGATAAGTGGAGTGAACTGAATGGTTCCTATCTTGAATCTACTTCTCATCTATTCCTTTCCTGAGGCAGTGTCTTCCTGAGCCAGGGCTCATACTTCCTATGTTAGGCTAGAATATAACAAGTCTCAGCAGTCTCCTTATTACAGTCCTGCTTAGAGCTGGGGTTTTAAGGCAACATCATAAGCTTGGCTTGTTACTTGGATGCTGGGCTATGAACCCTGGTCCTCATGACTGTGCAACAAGCACTCTTAACTGCTTAGCCATTGCAGTGATTCATTCTTATGAAAGTATCTTTTCACCCCAATAAGACTGTGTGCTTTTGGAAGACCTCACAGCCAAGTTAATAAGTTAATGATAACCTTGTTATCATTTAGGACTGTGCTCTTATGCTATGGACTTATTATCCTGGTTTAGTGTAAACTGCTATTAAGAGACCAATGCATCCATGGTCTTTGGTATAAGAAGGCATTCTCCATGCTATCAAAAGAGAAATGTAAAAACAAGCAAGCCTCAACTTCTTTATCTACATTGGTATCCTGCCTAAAAGATGCTAGGAAAATGGTTGCACAAAGGGATTTGGAGTAACCAATCAGTAACTGGTTTGACTTAAAGCTTACTTCATGAGATGGAACTCATACCTAATACTACTTGGGTGACCAAGAACCCAAGTCTAGATGGCCCAGGGACCTAAGGCAAAATCAAATAATAATGGCCTATAAGAAGAAAAAAATGTTGAGATAAAACGATCTCTAGTGATATTCTGCTATACACATAGGTCACTGCTATACACAGGCCATCATTAGAGAAGCTGCCTCTTGCAGCAGATGGGAACCAATATAGAGATCCTCAATCAGATATTACTCACAGAATGAGAGATATAGGGCCACTCAGAAATAAATGGGATGTCCCCATCAAATTCCTCCCTTCACAACTCATGGAACCCAGCCCCGTAGGATATAGAAAGAGTGTAAGAGCCAGAGGGGATAGTAAATACCAAACTAACAATGCCCTCTAAATCAACATGTGCAAAACTCCTATGAACTCACAGACATTGAGACAGCATGCCTACGGCTGACACAGGTCTGCACCAGGTCTTCTGTAATTGTATTATAGCTTCCTGTAGGGTTAAGTTTATCATCTGACCTATCATTTACACCTGCTAGGAAAGGAAAAATCAATTTTTTCCAATGGTGTGACCCCAAGTATATCAACCATTCATCAACCACCCCAAGACAGGCCTCATATTCAGGAGTAATTGACCAACAGAATCGTCACTTCTGTTTTGTTTACTTGTTGTTTTTCTTATTGCTTTTGCATCTCTGCTTGTTTGTGTGTGTGTTTCTGTGTGATTTTATTTGGTTAAAATATTTCTTCATTTAGGGTGTGGTTTTATTTTGTTTTCTTGAGTGTAGGGGCTATTGTATTGAATTTTTATTTGTTTTTTGAGGAAGAACTTAGAGTTGTGTGTGTATGGAGAGAGGGAGAGGATCTTAAGGGACTTGCATGAGGGAAGAATATGATCAAAACATACTCAAATTTAAATTTTGTTTTAAATAATAAAAATCTAGTCAAAGAAAATCAAAAACAAAAGAACAACAATAAAAGAAAAATGCTGCCAATTTTGCTATGGCCTGGGTGTCCTGTGCAACTAACTTTTACAATTTAAGATAATGCATAACTTCAAAATTAAGTTCTATTCTTGTTATGTAACCTGAGGAGGAGAGCATTTATTTGCCTGGTACTTTGATATCAGTATTCATCACTGAAGGAAGTCAGGACAGGAGCCAAACAGGGTAGGAACCTGGAGGCAGCAACTGATGCAGATGCCAGGGAGGGGTGCATCTACTGGCTTGTTCCTCATGACTTGCTCATCCTGCTTTCTTATAGAACCCAGTAGATTTTTTATACAGTTCTCCCATTGGCTAGAAGTAATTATAGACTTATTTACGAAAGCCTGCATTATATCCCCCCCCCCCGCTTCTCTGGCTTTGCTTTCTTTAGGTGGTAGACACCGACTATTGTAAACCTCTTTAGAATAACAATATAATAAAGAGAAGATAAACAAATGTGTATAAGTCTCTCTGCCTAACTGCTGTGAGATTGTCGGCCTCTGCTTCTCAACATCCATCCTGTTTGAAGCACTTTCTAGTTTTGCTTTAAGCATATGATGTTATTAACATTAAAGATTGTAAACTATCTACTGAGGCTGGTATAACCTTTCCTTTATATTTTGCCTAGTAAATTGTGATAAACTTATTATGACCAATTTGAGGTATTTGTGAAACCTTCCTACCCCAGTAGCACACATTTCATTTTTCATCTCAGTTTCTATAATATTTTATTATAGCACAAATATACTATACAACTGTGATTTGCTAACTTTTAGGTTTTACTGCCTGTTAGGTTTTAATGCTGTTACCCAACAGCATTGCAAATTTTAAGAGTAGTGTCTGACACAAAGAAAAGTATTGCTACCTATTTATTAGTTGTGTATCACTTGATCTAATGATCAATATTATCCTTCATTTGATCTTATGATAAATTCCATCCCAATTTCAAATGTGTATGTCTAAAATACATTAATTTCATTTAAATGTACATATGCCTCATCTGTTTTATTTCACCTAAGGTTGTTTCTATTTAAGACTACATCTTAGAGCACACTTATATAACCATCCAATATGATTATTGACCTCATTTTACATGTTGTTTATTAACGGAATACTTTTAGAGAGTTATAGGTATATTTTACTAGTTTTTGTAGATATAATATACTTCATTTGTAAATATCTGACACATACATGTATATCAATGGTTAAAATAGTCCTTGATCCAAATGGCTTTCCCCTTATGAACTGCTCATATACATTGTAAAGGTATACAGCATATATGTGTACCTGAACCTATATATGCCTTTACATTTGTGTATATACAATCAGAGTAGACTTTGAATGACTGTCATTATTAAAAAAACAAACTAACTGAATCACATTAAAGAGTTAATTAGACCTGATCTCTCTTAGTGTTAATGGGCATGTCATTATAAATTTTTGCAGAAGACAAAAAGCACTCACATTTCTGAGTAATAATTCATCACTTACAGTCTATTTTATTGGAAGTATGGTTAATAAAAGCAAGGAGAAGGCTTGTAATCTATCCATCTATCATCCATATATCATCTATCTATAGCATATCTATCTATCTATCTATCTATCTATCTATCTATCTATCTATCTATCTATCATCTATCTGTATGCTCATTGAAATCTATATTTTTCTCATATATGCTCCAACTTTGTGGAAGGAGTATAGATCACACAAAAATAAACAAGCAAAAAGACACAGATCATATAACTTGATCCAAGAAAATCTTTCTTTTTCATACTATTAAAAAGAGATTTATTCCATTCCTATTACTACACGCAAAGGAATAGAGATCACCATGAAGATATTCTTGAGAGATTACCTGGCATGGCTCAGATGCTTCGATGCTGTCAGTAGACAGCTTTCTGTTGCCTATCAGTAGATGTAAGCAATTGTGCCAAGCCAAGATGAAGATTCTTCAGATCAAAGACTGCTCTAAATATGTCACCATTGACTGCATCTGCAGCTCCGCGCTGAAGCATTTGCTTAGTGTGAATAAGTCTATGGGTTAGATGCTCATCACACAGACACACAGACACACACACACAGACACACACACACACACACACACACACACACAAAACCCAACAAAAACAATGCCCCTCCCCTCCTTGAGCTAAGCTGGGATTTCTTTAGCTTCGGTACATCCAAGTATTTGGTTTTCTATCGAGACTCTGTTTTCCTTTTCAGGTTTCACTTTTATCATCTACCTTCTGGAAGTTGTTTTTATTAAGAGACCTCTAATTAAACATTCTAAACTCAGAATCTGACTCCTGGGAAGACAAGCAGCCAGACATGGTGAGCTCTACCACTGTGGTATCATCAATCTATGGATTCCTGCTGTCAAGCTCATGTCTCATTTAAAATTAATTTTTCCAAACTATTTGAAGAAAGACAAACAATGTATGTATAAATAAAGTCACACAATTATTCAGGAAGCAGAAGAGAAAATGTACTTTCTTTTTATGATGATTAAAATTTCTTCTTGAATATAGGTACTATTAACTTTTAGCATACTGCCTGCTTGCCCTTTCTTTGACCAAAATATCTCAAGGGGAAGTTAGAGTAAAGTTTTCATACTTTAAATGTAATCTATTCTTCACCTAACTAATTTTATATATCTCCCATATATCTAAAACTAGTAGATTTTGGCAAACCAATATATCTCTTTCCTTAGGGTAATTCTGGTGCCAAGGATTATAAAATTGCATATAATCTCTCAGGGAAATTAAATAAGTTTGAAAGAAAAGTAATTGTAATGCACCATTTAAAATTATTTTTCCTTGGGTTTATACGTAGTAACCTCTTGTCTCTGTTTATAAAGTTATAGTGTACTTTTTTGTTATTACTAATCATTAATAACCCTTTATCAGACAAATATAAATTTTGACAGAAATTAACCAGCTAATGTTTTGATACCAATGGCTTTGAAAGCACAAGTCACAGACTCATGCTACTTCTTTGTCTCTGAGTCAAGCTTTCTGTGCCTGGTGAGAGACTTGGGAGTCATATCAAGCCTATGATCTCCATATGAATCCATTTGAAGTCACTATCCTTTTCAATACCCGATTACTGTCATCCCAGCACCAACATATGAGAAAGAGAAGGAAATACACAAATGAACAAAGATATCAGGATTATCTTACCATAACCATGAAAATCAATTTCTCGGTACTGTGGTAAATTACTTATTATGCCTTTCTTTACTTACTCCTTCTCAATAGTATTTCTAACATTACAGATTCAAACTACAAGTGAAAAGAAGAAACAGGTTATTATTTTTTTTCAAATAAAATTTTTGGATCAAACACTGGTTTAGGTTGTAAATCTGTAATTTTTATTTTAAGATAATGTGCTTGTGTCTTCCTTTTTAGCATTGTCCTTGATGACTGAGAAGTAGCAACTCAAGAGGATGGAATTTGGGGGACACAAGGTGTATGGAGTGTGGAGAATGGTTCCTTGAAAATAGTTCCCCATGGAAACAGCTGAAGCTGAGAAGAAAGAACACTCCAGAGATTGAACACTATGGAAAGATTCAAGAAAAGTGCTCATTTTCTCTAGGAAAACAGGACTTTCTGCCAGGAAATCTGAGCAACATATGAGAACAAGGAGTCTGCTTTAATCCACAGTGAGTGTCTGCTATCCACAAGGCAATGGTACCCAGTGATACAGTGTTGAGCAACAAAGTCACCTGTCTTCCTGGAATTTACAGAACAGAAGCACAGTGTTATTATTTGTACACACTAGAACTCTGAAACAAAGCCAAGGGTATTTCTTTAAGATGAGAGGATTGTACCAGAGTGAGGACCACAAAAGGGCAAAATAAAAGGACGACAATGTAATTGTTGACATAAGCAATCCTCTCTCTCTCTCTCTCTCTCTCTCTCTCTCTCTCTCTCTCTCTCTCTCTCTCTGTGTGTGTGTGTGTGTGTGTGTGTGTGTGTGTGTGTGTTTGCGCGTATCTGAAGACAAATTTATGGGGGCTATCATTATTATCATCATATCGCAGGAAGGGATGTTAACAGAGTGTGTAAAAAAATTATCAGAATTTAATAGAAAGAACAGGCCTATAAAATATATTCTTATATACACATTTGCTGTTAAACTGGTCATCGTATGTATTTCTTTTTACCTGCACAGATTTCTCAATCACAACAGTAATGTTAAACATTGGTGGAGGTTAACAGGGATAATTGCCCACTTAAGTTGCTGCTGCTGACAGATAGATCCCAGCAAAGAAATGATTGCAGCTGAGGTCACAATCCCTTTGCCCCTGGGAGCTTTAATGTCTTAATCAAAATTGGTTTTTTGCTAAGACATTTTTAGCCACATTTATATGAACTGTAGTGGTCATAATCTATTAAAGAGATATTTCATTTCTAAGCATAGCATTGTGCTTGTCGGTTTTTTATGATTTTCATTTACTTTTATCAGTTAACCCTTTGATTCACAGAGGATTCCATGTTGCCACGGCACATCCACTCAGTTTGCTCTGAGAAAATGTGAGATGATTAACTTAAGAACTACAAAAATGTATTCTTTTGTTTATCAGGGATGGGAAATTAAAGATAATGATGCATAGACCACACCGTTGATGTGTGTTCACACCATTGATTGACCTCCTTATATGGAAAATTATTATCCTGCATGAGGATTTCAATCACCCCCAAGCAAAGATTTCATCTAAAGACACAATTACCTTCAACGACTATTTCTACATATACCGTACAGGGCGCATAACCATTCCGATCTTGGCACGCATGGCAGGGGTGCTAGATTTCCCCATTTTAAGTGTATTTAGGACACTCAGGAAATATCATGCACATATAATTTGTCCAGAATAACTCAGCTAAGTGGCAGTGTCTGTGTGCATCCACAACTACTATCTGTCCCGGCTGTAAGATACTCTTCTGTGTAGTACTATCTTTATTGCATTCAAAGAAAAATCAGTCTTTTGACCATTTCAATGGTAGAACTTATGAACCGTTCAGTGGCTCTGATTTTGCTCAGGCAAATGGATGCATCAAGGACAATTTAATTTCAAGCCAGTTAATTCTAATTTATTTTAGAAGTAGCACCTGGTTTTTCTTATCGCCAGGTAGCATTCACACATTTTTCCATATTAACCATTTTTAAGTGGGCTATCTATCATCAACGCCACCCATTTCCAGAAGAATTTCACTTTTCCAAAGTGAGTATGTACACATTCAACAGTAATCTTACTAACGCAAGCCCCTACATATGTGGGTCTACAGAACTGACTTTTTGTTTATGAAATTGGCTACTTTAGGTGGCTTATATAAAAGAAAATATCTTATATATGCTGTTGAGTTTTTTCAGGTGGTAAATGTTTTCAGCCTTTCCCCTGTTGCAGCACGCATCAAAATCTGTTTTTAAGACTGGATAGTTCAGTAGTTGCTTGTAATTATGAAAGTACCCCGCCCCACCAGGCCTCTGCACCACTCCTACCAAGTATCTGGTAAAGCATGACTCTTAAACTTGAACAGTTAACCACATATATTTATGTATAAGAAACTCCCAATTTCATACTGCCAATTTACAATGATAAAGTTTTATCCCAATATTTCTCCAAAACACTAGAAATACGTCTGGAGCCATCTAGATATCTGCTTCTCCTCTGCTCCTCTCGTCTGGTCCACCCAGCCTCTCTCCGCCCCTCAATTCTCTTAGCTTCTCCTCCTCAGTCCCCTCTAATCCCTGGCCTCTCACTGCCTCAATGTGAATGGATAGGAAATATTTTGCAACATGGCTCCTTAGGAGCTGTTTCCTGTTTTGTTCATCTCATCCTCTCGATACTGATGTTCATCTGGGCTGCTTGCATCTTTCAATCATTTAAATAACACAGGCCTGAGATTAGTGATCTTACTTGTCCTCTTGAATTTCTTTTGTATTCATACTTGTGATGGTGTCCTAGATTATTTTTTTTTCTGTGATAAACACCACAACCAAACCCTCAACTTGAGGAAGAAAAGGTGTATTTCAGTTTACAGTTTATAGTCCATCATAGACGGGAGCCAAGACAGAACCTTTAGGCAGAAATTGAAGAAGAGACCGTAGGAAAGACTGCTTAGTTGTATGCTTCCTTGGTTTGCTTCTCTCTCTCTCTCTCTCTCTCCCTCCCTCCCTCTCCCTCTCCCCCATGCTACTTATTTTTATTATTTATTAGAATGTTTATTCTTATAATACAATTGAATATAAATATTTCAATGTAGTATATTGTGCTTATGATTTCCTATCCCCAAACTCTCCCCAGATCTTCCCCATTTCCCACCTCTACAATTTCCATTTTTTCTTGATCTTACTCATGAGAATAGAAAAATAATGGCATCGAAAACAATAGCAATAAAATAAATAAAAACAAACCAAAGTAGGGGAAAACAATCAAAAAACAAAGAGCCAAAGAAAAGCCCAAGAAACACATATAGACGCTGAGACGGAGACATTTGCACACACGGAAAGTCATTAAATCCAAACTGCGAAGCATACTATCAAAGCAGAAGACCTGTAAGGTTTCTTCAACAAAAAAGCAAATAAACAAAACAAAACAAAGCCTTGTGAGGTTAAAAAAAATTCTCAAAGATGCCATTGGATTATTTTTATTGAGTATCTACTGTTGGACATGGGGCCTGACTTTTAATGTGGTTTGTATACCCATTGAGACTCTGTTGGAAAGAAGTAACTATTCCTTTGGGGGTGGTTTTCTAATGGAGATTTCTAGGTAAGGGATGAAGGTTTTTGTCCATTTCCTCTCTCAGGGCAGGGACCCCACTGGGCTTAGACCTGTGCAGGCCCTGCGCTCAGTGACACAGTCTCCAAGAGTTCTCCTGTGCATTAGTCCTGGTGTGTCTAGAAGGCCTTCTTTCCTTGATGTCCTCCTTCTGTATTGGCTCTTATATTTTTGCCTCCTCCTCTACACCGTGAGGGAATTGGTTTTATGGCAACATCCCATTTAGGAATGAGTCTTACAATGTCTCCTCCTCTCAGCACATCAATGTGCTATGGAGGGCAGTCTAAAAATATTCATGTGTTCATAAATATGCCTTACTGATACAATTCCCTAAATGAAATTATTTAGAATTTTGAATGACTGATGCACAGAGGGTGTATCATTTTGTATCCTCACTGACCACACAGGAGTTCTAAAGCCTCAACATTCTGGGTGATTTCCTCTTCCATTTTCTTTCCCTTCCTCACACTCTCCCTCTCTTGCCCTTTTCCTTCTTCCTTCCTTCCTCCCTCCCCCCTTCCTCCCTCTTTTCTTTCTTATATTTTCTTTCCTCTTCCATTTCCTTTTTAAAATAATACAGTGACGTGTCTTATCTATTATGTTCCAATTTATAACAATAAGGTCCTAATAGTAAACTGTGATATCACACAGAATTTACATTTTTCTTTAAATGAAAAAGGTATCAATGACTTGAAATTTGGTGTAGTGGAATTTCATAATTTTCCACTGTGTTTTATTGTTGCTATTCTCTTTTTAGTCACAAGAATCCAATAGCTACAGCCATTCAAGAATGAGGGACAGTTGATGATATCAAATTCTAGAACCATGTGTACATTAGAGGTAAAAATTATAAACCATGAAATCTTTCCAAATCAAGTAGCTCTTGAGAAAAATAAGAATAATAAAAATAATAATTAATAACATTCATGAGGTCATGTGTTGATCACTAAAGGATTAAAATAGCTCTTTCTCCACTATAGTCAAACAGACACAATTTAGGTTTGTTTATGTTCCAATATTAGATGCATATATGCTAACTGTAGTATTTAAGGTGGACAACTAGAGATGAAGGATAAATTAGCAGAACAGTTCCAGAAGAAGCAGGATGCTTTAAGAAAAGAGACAAGTTCCATCAAATCTTCCTCAGCAGCCAAGAAAAAAGCTAAAATTTCCCACCGGATTCAACACAGGTTTATTAAGAATATTTGATTCGCATATCTTTCTTTTGTTAAGAAAACTGTTTCTGAAACATTAACAGGTTATATAACTTTGGGGGAATGTAAAGATTCCCATAGGTAAACTGGGAATAGCAAAAACCGTGTTTCATTATTATGTCTTAATTTGAATGAGTGCTTCTGAGAATAAGAAGGGAATAGGCTTGCTGATACTCAGTAGCTATGAAATCTTTGAGATTTTTGTGGGATAATTTGTAATTAGTGTCAACTACCCTGGGAGTCTAAACTTTGGATACTGTTCTTCCTGAATAAGAGTTTCTGCAGAGTAGCTCATTAGGAATGCCCTGTGAGGAGTGCGGGATCTCACCACGGCCTAAAGTACACGAGCTGAAGAGAACAGTACCATTTTATCTTCTGGTACCGTAGAATGACTTACACACATTCTGAAATGAGTGTACTATGCTTTAATGTCTTCAGATGGACACTGATGAAAGGTAAGGTGAGATGCTGGGCAGTCTCAGTTGTAGCCCAGAGACTTTATCTTTCTTGCTAGTCTGCCTTTTCTCCACTTTTTATGTACAACACCTCTCTTTCTTTCTCTCCTGGAAAGCTTTTTCTGATTTCATGGTCTGTATCAGCAGTTCTCAATCTGTGAATTGTGATCCCTTTTGGAGGCCAAATGACCCATTTACCGGGGTCACCTAAGGCCACCAGAAAACACAGATATTTACATTATGATTCATAACAGTAGAAAAATTACAGTTATGAAGTAGCAATGAAAATAACTTTATGGTTGGGGCCACCACATCATTAAGAACTGTAGTAAAGGGTTGCAGTGTTTAGAAGGTTGAGAACCACTGATGTATATTAAGAATTTATATTCCAATGGAATAAGGCCTCTTGGCTTCTAAAATAAGTTCGGATCACTTCAAAGCAGACAGTGTTATTCATTTTATTCCAGCCTCCTCCCTGACAAAGATGGTTCACCCTCCAAACTATTGTTTAGCTGAACTAACCCCCTAAAGTAGGTTACATCCTTTACCAGTGTTGCAGGCTGTTTCTCAAATGGTTCTCAGTAACATCCAGTGGCTTGCCTTTCAAAACCAGAATGAGGCAAAGTAAATGAATGCCATTTGTGATTATGAACTTTCAAAGGACTGTTAATTTCCCATTGATCACATTTTCTTAACGGTTCTCTTATTGGAGTATCCTGATAAAGTAAGCTTTTGTGAATGCTTCAAAGAGAAAGGGCCACACATCAAGGTTCCTTGCCTTCAGTTAGTTAGCAGCGAGACTACCAGATTCTGACCTATAAGTACACAAATCTTGTTGTAATTCAAAGCTTAAAATGAGTGTTGCGTATGCCAGTACCTTGATGGAAAGCTTGTGACTTATGGACAGGGAACTCTAAGTGATGAATGCTGATGTTTGTGCTGCCAAATTGTAAATATTCGTCAGAGAGCCCTGTACACAGTGTACCTGCGATCAGTAAGCCAGCCGATGTCTCAAAATAGATCACATAGTTATTATTTGATTAGGTAAGAAATGTCAATCGTCTTGACACGTTATGTGCAAAATTAGGAATGGGAATGTTTAAGAAAGAGACTTTATATGCACACAGATATGATAGTTAGCTACAACAAAAATTTATCCTTATGGAAACAAAGTGCTATGCTGGTGACTTAGACTATTTAATCTGTTATAGGTCACAGTAGATAGTGTGGCAAGTTTTAGAGTCTAGGAAATCCTTACAACTAAGGCACTAACAGAGTATGTCAATGAGGAATCATTTTCCTAGGTTACAGGTTGATATATTCTCATTATAATTATAAATACGGAGATAATATCCTGGAGTCCCTAGACCAGGGTTCCAAACTCACCCAGGAGACCCCTGTTCTGATAGTTGCCATCATTCAAAGGTTCCAGATACTGCCACCTTAGGAGTTATCATTTTAACTTGTATATTTAGGGAGAACACAAATAGTCTTTTAAACTCTGTATTTTTCCAGTAAGTTCTTGAGCCTCTAAGATATGTTATTAGAATAAATTTCTTACCAAACAAAATGGAAATTTGAAATCTTCAGATAAGGATATGAATCAACCCAGATCCTAATTGGTCTATGGAGGGTATTGCCTGCAATGAATAATTAAATTATTAACTATTGTATATTAGCTATGATATCCATAGTAGTACAATTATGCTAATTTTGATAGCAATCCTTTAAGGTAAAGTAAGACAAATTAAGTGAAGAATGGGATCTTAAAGGCAGTGGGAATTCATATTTCTAATTTCATTTTATTCTAATATAGCATAATAAAAATGTTTGCACTTAGTAATACTTATAGATTAATAATCCCGAAATAATCATGACAAGTTCCTAAACTTAGCATGTCAATTTATTTAGAAACAAAAGCATGCCAATTTGTCTAGAAGCAAAAATAATGGGGCCACAGCTATTCTAAAAGTAGTGTAAGGATTTTTCTCAGAAAAGATATGGAAACAAATCTATATTTGCTCAAAATTTAAAATCAAGTTTTAATAAAAATAATTATGTTTTATGTATGTCTTTCATAAAATGAAAAACGGTGTATAAAAGAAACAGGAAATTTAGGAAGCATTTGAAGAGCTTACCTCAAATAAACATTTACAATGCAATGATAAATGAAACTCTAGTATCCTAAACATTTAAGTCAAAATGTGTTATCAAAGATATGTGGTCAGAGTTTCATCAACATTATAAATGAGACTTAATTAGATGTTTACCTGTGCTAATCATAAACATAAACAATATTCTAGATTATGAATTTAATATATGGGTATGTAAGTATTTGCATTTTATATTAACTTTCAAAATATCTACTATTATTTAAACTCTTAGAATAAATCCACTAAGTCATCTTCTATATATCTTCCTAGTATGAAATACACTTTTTGGGAGGGAGACATCACACACTTCTACTCACCTCTGATAGGATTCTCACAACTGATCAAAGTACACACATAATCAAAGTTCAACACGGTGAATCAATAAGTTTTATTGGGGCTACTTATAGAAATATGGATGAAGGGTCACTTGCTAGAGCAGACATGTCTCAAAGATAGCTCCATCACCAAAGCCCACCCTAGCATGAGTGACCACTCCCAAGTTATGCACACTACACAAACTGTAGGCAGTTCAACCGGCTACAGTGTGTCCTTCCCTGGTAATTCGCTTGGCCTAAACCGCTCCCAGGTGATTCAACTTGTTTTTAATTCTCCATTGGTGTTTGGATGATCTCTGGCTCTTTTCACTTTGGTGAATTTGAGAAAAGTTTGTTGTTTACTCTTGAGAGGGAGAAATGTGTTGAATTCAATTTCAGGAAGTTCTTGAATCAATTTGAGTTATTTATTCTTCTAGTCTTGAGGAGCTTCCTGGCAGGATAGAATGTTTCAAACCCAGAAGAAATTAATCTGTAATACTTCCATATCTCAAATTCCATTGGTATCAACTATATACAGTCCTAAAAAAGTTTCTAAATCTAATAAGGCAAAGTACAACTGATTTTAGCTTTGTAGGTGCTTCATGTTCACTGGGGTATCTTTTAAAATTGTACATGTATATGCAAATACATAAATGTGAACACATTTGTGAAATCATTTCCAATTCTACATTTCCATTCTGTAATTATGTAAGCCTGGAGCTATGTTGTTCCTTGAACAGTACTGGAGGAAATTCTTCGATGTACATATTACTCCCTTAACTAAATTATTTAACTTCTCTCTATACTTCTAAAATGAATATAGGATGATGGATGGAATTTAGTTATTGTGGACTCTTGGAACTTGAACTGTGTGATTATCCTTCAGCTTATGAGAAACGGTCTTTCATGACAAGCAATGCCATTTACACTTCTGTAAATGCTGAAGGAAGAGAGTTGTTAGATGTTTGGAGAACCCCAGAAACCACTAAAATCTCTTCATACAGAAGCATCATAGTTTCACAATGTCAATATCTGTAATAAAACACCAAAACAAAAGTATCTTGGGGAAGAAAGTGTTTACTTCATCTTAAAGTTTATAGTTCATAATATGGGAAAACCAGGGAAGGAACCAAAGACAGGCATTCAGGGCAGGAACCTGGAGGCAGCAGCTGGTGCACTGGGAAGCTTGGAAGAGTAGTGATTACAGAACCCTGAACTACCAACCCAGAGGTGACATTGCCCACCTGGTCCCTCCAACATCGATCATCAATAAAGAAAATACCAATTTTATGGCGGAGCATTTTCTTCATTGAAATTAAGAAAGACTAAAGGACTGAAGAACTCAAACATTTGCGAAGTTTAATTAAAACCAGTCAGCACAATTGACCCCTTGTTGTCCTGAGAAACATATCACTCCTTCAGCCATAATCTTTCCTTTCCAATTTGTTTCTGAGATGACAAGTTAATATTAATATCACAACATAACAATACAACACTTTAAAGTCCCTTACTCCTTAAAAACCAGAATACTTTAAAGTCCAGTCTCTTTAAAACATCCAGAATCTTTCTTAAATTTTTAATTTCTTAACTTTCTTCTCCATATTCTGAGTTTGCCACAACTGGCCAGCACAATCACTAATAGGCTGTCCTGGGGTGTATTTAGGAATACTGTCTCTTCTACATAGTGTCAAGTCTTGGCTTCTTTCTACAACCCCTTTGGTTCTGGAGTTTCTATTTGAACTTCAGTCTCTCATTTACTAATGGACTCTCCTGGAAACTTATACACTACCAAGTTTGGCTGGCAGTACAAGGTACATCACTGGACAGTTCTAGAGCACAGATTTGTGTTTCTGGTCCCAGGGAAGTAGAGCCAGGCTTATGATCCTCCATGATGCTGGTCTCTTCTTAATCACAACTTCTTTAGTCCTAGGTAACTAGCACAAACAAACTAAAACAAGCATATCACTTCAATGGTTCTGTTCTTTTTTAAATCATCACTAATTCTACAGTCCCAGCTCCCTAGAACCATAGATCCTTAACTTTTAAATGGCACATAAATGGCCCTGTTAAGTCTTTATTTCCCTCTCAGACTTTACAAGCAATGTCTCCATTGTCTGCAACTGTTCTCAGCACTATTTTCCAGGCTCCCACAGAGTTCATTAAGCTCTGAGCCATAATCAGATTTTCTAGCTCAAAGTTCTAAACTCCTTCTACAAACCTCTGCAAAACATGGTCAGGTCTGTCTCAGCAATATCTCATGAAATGGGTACCAATGTCTGTCTTAGGGTTTCTATGGCTATATTAATAAACCACGGTCAGTAGAAATTCAGGATGTATTCTATCTTATAGCTTGTAGTACATCATCCAGGAAAGTCAAGAAAGGAACTGGAGGTAGGGAACAGGTTAGTAGGTTGAGAAGGAGTGAGGCTTACTAGCTTGCTTCTTGTGGTTTGCTCATTGTATTCTCTTAAGGCTTCCAACCACCAGAATGGGGATAGTGCAGCTCACAATGGCCTAGGCCCTCCCACAGAAATCACAAACAAGAAAGTGCTCCATAGGCTTGGGCTTTCTCACAGGTCAATCTTGTGAAAACATTTTCTCAGTTGAGGTTTCCACTTCCCAAATAATTCTATCCGTTCTCAAGTTAACCTAAAAGTAGCTAGCACAAGAACTCTTCACAATAATGACCAAATATAAAGTATTTTCTTACAGTAGTTTATTAACTGAGTCTCAATGAATGTAAGAATTTTCCTTGACATAATATGAATATACATATACACATGTACATACATGTATACACATAACATGTATATTGAAGACTATTCAAGGTCAAGATATGGTCACAATACCACATTACATATACACATACCCACATACAAACACATGCATAGACATAGACATAATGCGTGTATGTGTGTGGGTCTGTGTGTGTGTCTGTGTGTGTGTGTGTGTGTATACCTTTACATGATTAACCAACTTAAAGGTTTTTTTTCTGTTGGAATGTACTGTACTTTCCATCTCACAATGATCACTGGTATTTTGAAAATGGATAGTAATGCATTCTTATAGCATAAACTTAACTATATAATTTAACTATCATTCTATGGAATTATATGTTTGAGGTTATGTTTATTTGACAACTGAACAAGTAAAAAGATTGAACAATAAGACATGATTGTAAAGAGGGAAGCAAAATTAGGTGCAGAGGAAGTGGCTTTATTGGTTGAGCTCTAACTGGAGTACAACTCCAAGATGCAGATTTGATGGTCTTTTGTAGCAGATTTCCATGTGCAGTGAAGAGAGAAAGGAAGAACGAAACTCAAAATAGAACCTAATAAAAATAGGGGACCCACAAGCAGATGTGAAAAATGAAGATGACATCATTGACATGTTCCATGAGAAATATGCTGGGAAAATCACAAATATCCAGTGATCCACATTATATCAGCAGAAGCAGCACAGGTCCTTAGAAACAGAAAAGACTATTCAAGGTCAATATTTGGCCACCATCCCACATTACACATACACATACACATATACAAACACACACATAGACATAACCACACACACATACTATGCATGTACATACACATAGCCACACATTCATACATAAAAGGAAAAGCACATGCACATACACATACATATACATCATATACATATGCATCCACATACATCCACATACAAATGGGCTTAGACATACACATATATACATAATGTACACACACACACATACACACACACACACACACACACACACACACACACACACACACGTTGTTAGTCATATGTACACACCTGTGCAAATGTTTTTCTGTATTTGTAAGGTTCTGGCAGGGCCTCTCGGGAGACAGCCATATCAGGCTCCTTCCAGCAAGCATTTCTTGGCATCCACAATAGTGTCGGGGTTTGGTGACTGTATATGGGATGAATCCCCAGGTGGGACAGTCCTGGAAAGACTGGATGTAGGGGAATGCCAGGACAGAGAAGCAAGAAGGGGTTGAATGGGGAAAAGAGGGAGGGAAGGGGGCTTATGGGACTTTTGGGGAGGGAGGAAACGGGAAAGGGGAAATGATTTGGAATGTAAATAAAAAAACTTAGAAAAGAAAAAAAAAGAAAAAAAAAAGAAAAGCACGGGCTCGGGGCTCATGGACGCGGGGGTGGGGGGGTGGGGAAGCAGGCAAGAGGCACGCGTGCCTCAGCCTAACGGGGAGCTGGGTGGTCACCGCGTGTTGGGGCGCGCGGGGGCGCAGAGAAATGCCACACAGAAGGTGTTCTGGTGTGGATTCCTCTGCCTGTTACCTGTGCTCAGACTGTCCGAGTGGCTGAATCCCAGAGTCTCAGAAGGCGCGTACCAGCTAGCTCCGTGTGGTGAATTTAATAAGAGGCCCATAGCTTTGATGTTTTATTATTAAGAAAATAGAAAGAGAAAAGAGATAGAAAGACAAAGGAAGAGGAGAAAATAGATAAGAAAAGCCATGACCACGTGGAAAGGGGAGAAAATGGAGAGACAGAGAAATAGACAAAGAAGAGGGCCAGGGGAGAACAAGCAGGAGAGAGAGAGAGAGCACACGCTGAGGGGTGTTATTTATAGTGAGTTGGGCGGTCAGGTAACCAGGAGTCGGGGACAGTGTGGCTGCAGGCAGGTGACTGCCTAGGCAGAGTCAGGCTAGAACCTGGGGCATGGCCACAAGTCTCATTAAGGTCCCACAAGCCTACAGCCAAACACTAGGCAGAGCTTGGGAATCTTTAGGAAGAGTGGAAAAGAGGATTGAAGGAGTCAGACAGGTCAAGAAGACCACAAGAAAACCTAGAGTCAACTCATCTGAGCCTATGGGGCCTCACAGAGACTGAACTGCCAACCAGGAAGCCTGCATGGGTCTAACCTAGGCCCTCAGTGTATATGTTACAGTTGTGTATCTTGGTGTTCTTGTGGGACTCCTAACAGAGGGAGCAGGAGTTGACTCTGACTCTGTTGCTGCCCTTGGGACCCTTTCCTCCTACTGGGTTGCCTTGTCTAACCTTAATAGAAGAGGGTGTGCATAGTCTTACTGCAATTTAATATGCCATGGCTGGTTGATAATCCAAGGTAGTCTTGCCCCTTTTCTGAAGGGAAATGAAGGAGTGAATAAGGGTGTGGAGGGGCCAAAGGGACTTGGAGGAGAGGAAGGAGAGGGAAATGGTCAGCAAAATAAATAAAAAATATTACACTGAGTATGGCATCCCCAATGGAGGAGTTAGAGAAAGGACTGAAGGAACTGAAGGGGTTTGCAACCCCATAGGAAGGACAACAATATCAACCAACCAGATCCCCCAGAGCTCCCGGGGACTAAGCCACCAACCAAGGGGTACACATGGTTCTGGTTGCATATGTAGCAGATGCCTTATCAGACATCAATGGGAGGAGAGGTCCTTGGTCCTATGAAGGTTTGATAGATGTCCCAGTGTAGGGGAATTGAGGACAGGGAGGTTGGAGTGGGTGGGTAGGTAGAGGAACACCCTCATAGAGGCAGGGGAGAAGGAGTTTCTGGAAGAGGGGGAAATTGAGTAAGGGGATAACACTTGAAATGTAAATAAGTTAGAGAGAGAGAGAGAGAGAGAGAGAGAGAGAGAGAGAGAGAGAGAGAGAGAGAGAGAGAGAGAAAGTCAAAGGCCTTGGCAGCCAACTGGCTCTGAGTCCCTTAGACCAAGCCTTCAAGTGTGAGGCTAACAGAAGCCACTGCTCTGCTTTCTGTCCCTCTGTCAGTGCTGGTTTGGTGGCTCAAAGTGGTCCAGACTGCCAGGGCTGAGATGTGGGAGGAGATGGGAGAAAACAGATGCTCTGAACTTGTGATCCACAATTCAGACTGCCTCCAGATCTCTCCATGAGTTTCTCCCAGTCTCTCTTAAATTTCTTTCATTTGACACACAGCCTACCCTACCTACATTCAGCCCAGATTCTTTAAGAAAGTTTTGACATTTATTTATCTGTGCTCAGGATATATCTGCACTCAAAGTATATGCTAACAACTAGCTTGAAATAGTGACCCATAGCATGGGTACACAATAAATGCTCTGTATTTTACTTAATAGAAAAAAAAGTAAAAAAAAAATGAATGGCTAATAATGAAACTTCCTAAGTATTTAACCCTATTAATAGTGAATGAATTGCAAAAGAACTTAAATTTCATCTCCCTACATGGTTGACATTGATCGCCTAAGATTTATATCCACTGTTGACAAATACAGGAGGTACAGACAATGATTGATGGTTGACAGAAATCTAGATGGAGAGAAACATCATATAGAGCAAATCTACAACAGATATAGACTCTCCTACACGTATGAGCATCGAGGAAGACATATGTAAGAGGTAACTAACAGTGTGCAAGGAGACACATACCAAAATATGGGACAGCAAATCTGAAAATTATTAGAGAAACGTTCAGCCACTCAAGAGAAATGTGATGCCCCACTCAGACTGATTTCTTAGAAGCAATCAGAATTCTTTCTCTCACTTCCGTAATGAAAAATGGTGTGGTGCAGCTATGGCTGGAAAGATATGAAAAAGAGAAGTCAAAGCAGTAAATCCAACCTAATACCTGTTGTTCCCTCAGCTGGCTCTTTCAACTCTTTGTGCACAGATCTCTTGTAGTCTGCATTGCTAGTGCCCAGTTAGGTCTAACTGTTCCAGTGGTTACGTACTGCATTGTTAATTTGGGGATTTTTTGCTTTTCTTTTCTTTCTTTTTTTATTAAATTACTTTATTAATATATATATACTTACATTCCAAGTGTTGCCCCCTGTTCTTAGTTTTTTTTTGCTTTTCTATTAGGTGATAATCTCTCTAACGATAGCAATGAGCTCATCTTTAATATTCCCCAATACTCACTGCTATGTGAATGCACTCTCTTGTACACAGCACAAGCACTTTAGACCTTGTTTGTAGCATGATCAAATATCAAGGGAGGTGACACAGATTATCTCCTCATTCTGTGTATAGAAAAGGCATGTTTTAATCCATTAATTATAATGTTCACTATGATTTTAAAAAAGATTTTGATCTCCTCATCCTTTCCCATGCCCTGCGTGTGTGTGTGTGTGTGTGTGTGTGTGTGTGTGTGTGTGTGTGTTTGCATTTGCTGGTCCAGGAAGCCAGAAGAGGGCAACAGACAGGTCTCATAGAGCCTGAGACATCTTTCTCTCTTTTGACCTTCTTTCATCCAAACAATCATTATTTTCTAAGTCTCCTGCAAAGCCACATTTTAGAATCTCTTCAAGTTTCCTCTAAAGTTCTGTATTAACTACTGTTTTTTCATTCCAGGTCACCAACTTAACTTTTCTAAAATACACCACTCAATTTTGTCTCCCAAGACCCTTGATGGATGACTTTCTATATTTAGAAAAATATTTGAGAAAATGTTGGAAAAACATTACTATCACATTACCTCAAATCTATTTTTTTTATTTCTTTAGAAAATATTTCAGAATTTGAGGGGTTAATGAAGTTCTTCAGAAATTATTTATTATTTTTTGCTTCAATTAGTGATAAATGATTACATGAGCCTCACTGGAAGCAGATAAAATTTGAAAGTAAAGAAACAAAGTAAAAATAAATAAATAAATAAATAAATAAATAACATATGCAAAAACACCAAAGAAAGTAAAGAACTTATATTTTCTGCATCATCCAAGACACCTGCATGTCCAGGTATTTTGTTTACTAGTAATTTGCCTGGTAACATTGTAGGGATAATAATGTAGGTTTGAGTCCTTGGGTAGAGAAAAATTGTAAGCTCAAGTTAAAGTTGATAATAAACCAAGTTGTATTTTTGCATGGGAAGGAAATACATGGTGCACATTAGCATTCTTTTTTCTTGTAATAAAACACAGAAAAACTGAAGTTGGGTGTGAGATAAATTAGAAACTTGTTTAGAGACAAAAACTGCTGTCATAGTTTCACTGCATTGCTCAAAATGTATTATGTCTAGTTCTTTGTCATCCCTAACACTAAATCACATCTTATAGGGAGCCTCTTTCCAACTTGCAGGAATAATAAGTTTTCTTTCTGAACATTAACCGAAGATGTTTTCTTTGCTGACCTCAATCAGTGAACTGTAAGGGAACAGAGAAAATAAGGCAGCACTAAAATAGCCTGAATCACACAGAAATAAGCCACTGTTAAAGCTAGGTCAAAATATTAACCACATCTCTTTTCTTTACTGCAAAATTGCATTTATTTTGGAAAGGAAAATGTCTTGTGCCCATGTTCTAGTTATCTGTGATAGATGACTCAGAAACATGAATGAAGTAATGAATGAGCACACTGCTTAATGAATGAATGAAGAATGAATGAATGATGAATGAATGAATGAATGAATGAATATAGAATTGGACATCCTTATCTTCCTCAAGATCTTAGGGAAAAAGCTTTTTCTGTTTTCCCCTAATGTATCTACGGATTCAGTCAGGTCATTGTCAGAAAATAAACAATTGCATTCCTCACAGAAGTAGCAAAATGACCCCAAAAGTCTGTGGGAAACTGCAAAGATCAAATAAACTATTCAACTGGACATACCATTCTTGCTGACTTCAAAATGTATCACAATGCAATGGGAACAAAAAAACAGTTTATCACTGGTATAAAACTTATAAACCAAGAGAACTCAGAAATGATTCTATTTGATTTCAACATATCTGCCAAGAATGTTTATGAAAAGAAGATAAGTGTTTGCTTTGCTTTATTTGTTTTTTTTTTTGTTTTGTTTTGTTTTAAATAAATGTGGTCTTGGAAATTAGATATGTAACTGCAGAAGAATAAAATTTAGCATTTATACTTCACATATAAAGAACAAATTCTGGTCTGCCCATAGAGTGGGTTTGATACACAATCCAGGAAAGAATGTAAGTACCACCCTTGAAATTTTTAAAGTCCAGATTTAAATTTAAGGTGTAAAACTGTGATATTTCTAGATGAGTATGTGTGTGTGTGTGTGTGTGTGTGTGTGGAGAGAGAGAGAGAGAGAGAGAGAGAGAGAGAGAGAGAGAGAGAACAATGACCATTTTAGACATGGTGTCAAAACCAGAAGCAACCAATGTCAATGCTAATAGACAATGAGGATTCTATTGAATGACAAACTTCTTCACGGGAGTATCCAATAAGCACAGTGAAAACGCCAGTTATAGAGTAAAGGAAAATATATGCAAATAAAATTTTGGACAAGGGTCTAATATCTTAACTCTGCATCCTGTTGAAGACAGAGGAGATTCTTGAATGAACATATCTAAAATTCAGAACTTACAGAATAACCCACAGTCATAGGACAGACTCCTGCACCTATATCAGAAGAAGCGATGAAGATTGCAAACACAATGAAATAGCACATCACATCTGTGATACGGGCTGTTATTAGAAAAATGCAATAAAACATTTCTGAGGCCACGGCAAAGAAATCTCTCACATACTGTTCTTCTAACGTATGCAGTCATTTTTTAAAAACAGAAGATACTGGAGTGGTGGCTCAGCAGTTAAGAGAACCTACTGTGGATCATAAGGACCCTGGTTCAAATCCCAGCTACTGCTTTGCAGCTCTGCTGTGATGCCTGGTGATGGTGGTGCACACCTTTAATCCCAGCACTTGGGAGGCAGAGGCAGGCAGATTTCTGAATTTGAGGCTAGTCTGGTCTACAGAGTGAGTTCCAGGACTGCCAGGGCTACACAGAGAAACCCTGTCTCAAAAAACAAAATGGATTCAGAAGATGTGGTATATCTACACAATGGAATACTACTCTGCAATTAAAAACAATGAATTCACGAAATTCCTAGGCAAATGGTCAGATCTTGAAAATATCATCCTTAGTGAGGTAACCCAATCACAAAAGAACACACATGGTATGCAGTCACTGATAAGGGGATATTGACCCAGAATCTCGGAATACCCTAGACACAATTCGCATATCAATAGATTTCTAAGAAGATGGAAGGAGAGACCCCTGGTCCTGGAAAGACTGGATGTAGGGGAACGCCAGGACAGAGTAATGAGAGGGGGTTGAATGGAGAAAAGAGGGAGGGAAGGGGGCTTATGAGACTTTTGGGGAGGGAGGAAACGGGAAAGTGGAAGTGATTTGGAATGTAAATTAAAAAAATAAAATAAATAAAAAAAAACAGAATGGAAATTTCTCAGTATTTGAGAATTAGAGTTACTGTCTGTTCTGAGAGTCTGCTGGATATACTGGAGATACAGCCTTCTAGAAGTACAAGCTGTGTCTTAGCTACAGCCTCTGGTGACTCATCTTTTCTGACCCTGCTTGTCCCCTTTTCCTTTCACAATTGTTCCTTCCAAGAATCTTTCTCCTTCTTCTTCTTCCTATCTCAACATAGTCCTCATGGAAAAAAATAGCTATTTTATCATTTTGGAATCTTCTGAATGTTTGGTGCTATTTCTTAACATTGAAAATGTATTTGTTTTGTAATTTCTGACCATTTCTTTGATTGTTAATGTATGCCCTTGTCTCTTCAAACTTATTTACCATAACCCTTTCAAGTTTGCGCTCCATTGGTTTTAATAAGTACAGTGGTTTAAATCTAAATCCTTTAATGTCTCAATCTGTGAGACCACATAGCTCACACTTGTAAGTTCATCCATTTCCTGCTTTAGGATAGATAAGTCATCAGTTACTCTGTATGATAATATAGAGGATGAAGAGACACCATGATTAAGGCCACTTATAAGTGAAAGCATTCAGTTGTGGGTTTGTTTAAAGCTATAAGTGTTAGTCATAATCATCATAACAGCAAACATGGCAGCAGGCAGGCATGACTTGGCACTGGTATGGAAGGCTGAAGAAAGGACTGGTTCTGGTGTTGGCTTTTGAAACCTCAAAGCCTATCCTCAGTGATATACCTTCTCCAACAAGGCCATGCCTCCCAATCCTTCCCAAACCACTTCCCAAACCACTACGAAGCAAAGATTCAAATATATGAGCCAATGAGTGACATTTTTATTCAAAGTACCATAATTGAGAACACATCCCATTCTTAATAAGACCATTTGAATTCCCAAAGAACACAGGAAATGCATGTTAATCTCAAAGGTTAAAGAAAAATGGATGACAGATTTTGTGTGCTTAGGGTATTTTATTAAAATGAACCTTCCACCTGGGGATTTTCAATCTGTGATTTGAATGCACATGATGAATCTTAGAAACCAGGGTGATAGTTCTAAGAGATGGGGATCTTAGGGAGGCATGGGGAGAATTCTCAGCAGAGAATTCATGACCTCAGAATATCTTTGACAAGAGGAGCTTGCCTGCGTTTGTACCCCATGAAGAAGAGTAAGAGTGCATGAGAGACACCATCTATGAAGCTTCACCAGACTTCTTCACCACTAGTACCATACATCTATCTGTACTATCATGATAAGTGGTACCATAAACACACAATGGAAATAATTCAGCCTCTTCGACAGTGGAGCTAAGAAAACCTAGAACAAGATCACCAATTCTCATATGCACAAATACCAACTCAAAGTGAGTCAATGGTCTTTTTTTTTATTTTATATTTTTTATTGGATATTTTATTTATTTACATTTCAAATGTTATCCTCTTTCCAGGTTTTTCCTCCAGAAACCCCCTATCCCATCCTCCCTCCCCTGCTTCTGAGGGTGCTCATCCATCTACCTACCCACTCCTGCTTCCCCACCCTGACATTCCCTACACTGGGGCATCGAGCCTTCACAGGATCAAGGGCCTCTCCTCCCACTGATGTCTGACAAGGCCCTCTGCTACATATGTGGCTGGAGCCACAGATCCCTCCATGTGTACTCTTTGGTTGGTGGTTTAGTCTCTGGGAGCTCTGGGGGGGGAGGTTTCTGTTTGGTTGATATTGTTGTTCCTCCTATGGATCAACGGTCTTAAACTACACCTTTCAAACGAAGTACAAATGGCTAAGACATAACATAAAAATACATTAAAAATCCTAACATCCTTAGCCTTCAGATAAATGCAAATTAGTATAACCTTGAGATTTTACTACCAACCTCCAGTAAGAATAGCTGTCACTAAAGATACAAATAACAACACATGCTGCTGGCATTAGAGAAGAAGAGAGATTTATTCATTGCTGGTGGATATTTAAATTAGTTTAAATATATGTAAATAGATGTGGCTATTTCTAAAATAATTAAAAATGTCACTTCTGTATGGCATAGAAATACTTCTGGGTATGTATCTAGAAAAATTGCAACTTGCTACAGGGATATCTGCATATCCATGTTTATGGCAACAGAAAAATTATGGAACCAGTCTGCATTCTTATGAATAGATGAATGGATAAAGAGAATACTGTGAACATAAATAATGAAGTTTTGTTTAGTCTCCTGGAATAATGAAATTACATAATTTGCAGAAAAACAGATGGAACTGGAGATCATCATAGTAAAAGGAGATATGTAAATGTTGCCTGGTTTTTCCCACACTTGGAAGCTACATTGAAAAGGAAAGATCTGGAAGAAAAGGAGGAAGTACTAAGTTGTAGAAGTGGGCTGAGAAAGGGGAACATTAGAAGGAATAATAGGCATAAAAACTACATTTCATACACATATAGAACTGAAATTTATTATAACAAATTGTGTCAGTTTAATATAATTTTACAAAGAGAATAGAGAAGTAGTAGCATCAGCTTCATAAAAAGTGTGCTATGTAATACTTATTTAATCAGAACATTACTCTTGGACTAAGTCAGTGCAACAAAGTCAAGTGATTAGGCCATAGCAGCCATCCAAGCATTATGAACTGAGAAATAGGAGAACTTGATGGGCTAGTCTGATGTCATCTTAAGGACGGAAGCCATTTTGTTATAAGGTCAGAACAAGTTAACTTTTGTTTGATGCAAAATTTCAAGTTGTCTGTGCTTTAACCTGCTTCTGGAATTTTACCTGCTTCCCACCCTATGCAGTTTGACCCACAACTTCAATATAAGCAGATAAGATAGGGTGTTCTTCCAAAGAATTTAAAAATGTTCAGCCAAGTTCCTATATAACGAAAATTCATTTGGAAATTCCCCTAACATTTGAAAACCTCTTGTCTTACATTTTTTTTTGGACTATGTAAATTCTTCCTTTTCCTGTGTTTGATGCTCTATTTTCTCTTTCTTTTTTACTCATATGAAGTATGCTTTAATGTTATTTTTATGAGAACATGGTGATAAATACCTTAATTAATTCATTTAACTATGAATATTTGAAAATATTTCTTTCTTCCAAGCTCTTAACCACATCTTGTAAAGATCAGTAACCTACTTTAGGGAGACAGGTCTGTTTGACAGTAAGTAAAGCTTGCTTAATTTGGTGGTGACTTTGAGTGATGATCTTTAGTGTCATTTGGTGAGATTAACAAACTGGGAAAGGATGACTGTAGACTGTTGTCACGGTCATCTAGAAATATATATATATATATATATATATATGTATATATATATATATATATCATTATAAGTTTTAATGTATGTTACACTTGTGTTTCTATATTAAAAATACAGTGGGAACTAACAGTAGTAAGGCTGCCAATATATGATAATAGTAATTATGGCTGAAGAAAATTCCCAGCATGAATTAAGCGGTGGTGAATATGGTATTTGGAACAGAGGAACAGAACTTCAGATACGATGAGACCAAAGGAAAGGAATGAGGCACATGCTCAAGGTCAGACAGGCAGAAGCAGCTGGTGATGGATTTTCTATATGACAGCATTTTTTCTGGTATGAATCAGATTGGGATTTCTTCTGCTTTTTATTTAGATTTATTTTCACTTACATATAACATCCTGATTGCAGTTCCCCTGTCCCCTTTCTTATCAGTCTCTCTCCTCCTCCATTCTTTCTTCATTTCTCTTCAGAAAAAGGCAGGCCTCTCAGAGATACCAACCAAACATGGCATATCAAGTTGCAACAAGACTAGGAACCTCCCCTCTATTAAGATTAGAAGAGGCATCCCAGTGGGAGGAAACAGGTCTCAAAGGCAGGTAAAAGTGCCAAAGATGGCCCCTGCTCCCACAGTTAGGAGTACCTAAAGAAGACCAAACTATATAACCGTAATATATATACAGAGGGCCTAGGTTAGACCTATGCTCCTAGATTGCAGCTTCAATCTCTGTGAACCCCTCTGAGTCCAGGTTAGTATATTCTGTGGGTTTTGTCGTGGTGTTCTTGACCCCCCTCCCTGAATCTTATACTCCAGGGAAGAGGTTAGAAAGAGGAAAAGGCAATGCTGTAAAAACAGGTGCCATGCTGAGTACTGATCACCGCTCTAAGTAGGTGAGTTGCTAAGAATTGCTGAAAAATTGCACGTCTTTCTGAACCATAGTTTTTGAGGCATTAGCAATAATGGAAGACATAAAAGATTTTGCCCAGCAGGTTTGTTTAAAACCATGAGGCATCTACAGAATGGATGAACAAGGAAAGGAGTGTGGAATCTGAAGGGAATGTCTGTCTTCCTCTTATCCCTGATGCCTTTTCCTGGTGCTTGGGCAGTATGCTGAAAAGGCTCACAATGGCGTGTGACTCTGTAGAGATGTGTATTGTGCGTGACAGCATCATAGCATGTACAAACTAGAAGATTCTAAAGGTAACAGAGGTTGTGATCGTAGGAGTAAGAGGGAATCACTGAGCGGGACTTTTGAATTCTGAGAGCAGGTAGCAATTTTTCAAGTTCCTATCACAACTGGTGAGCAAGAAAAAAACACAACTGGAATGTAAGAAGTGTCTCTAATATCTGATCAGAATGGATGAAACAGAACTTTGTTCATGAGGAACCAAGTAATGTACTGGTTTTTTGAATACTTAGTGTTGCTTCCTCCTAACATTTAAAACCCTTCCCCTGACAAATCCCAGACTGTTATTTCCTTCACACCTCCCTTGTGAATGTTTCTTTGCCTATCCAAAGGCTCTGTCAATGATTCAATTCACTTATTAGTGTTTCTTGCGCACCGAGAAGTGGAAAATTCTCTTCTCATTGGGAAAGAATTGACATTTTTTTTCTCCAGAGTAGCTTCATAGAGGCATATAAACATCAGCCTCACCTTAATTCAGTCTGTAGGAAGTCTGGGAAAATTAGGAAACTGGAGGGGTGACATCATCAAACAAGTGGATTAATGGATTCCCAATACAGCTCTCCTGTATCAATAGTTGGATTTTCCACTGGAGACCAGGAGCAATGCCTCAAAAGCAACTCCATTTACTCTAGGTGTGTATGAGTTTGTGTGAAGAGGCTCTCAATATTAAGTCACACATTGTAGTGGCTATTTCTGGTTGTCAACTTGACTATATCTGGAATGAATTAATCAAGAATTGAAAGGCTCACCTATGATCCTAATCTGCAGGCTCAGAGATATAAGTTTGTGACCTGGATCTTGGCAGGGAGACCTTGAAGCATGAATTCCAGAAGATTAAGATAAGGAGATCTCCAAATTCAAGGTCATCTGGGATTAAAGGTGCGGTGGCACACACCTTTAATCTGGGCCACCCCCTCTGCTGGAGACCTACATAAGGACATTGGAAGAAGGAAGATTTACTCTCACTCTTCCTTGACTGCTTGCCTCGTGGGACTGAGCAGCTGCTAGATCCTTGGGCTTCCATTCACAGCTGCTGCTGACCATTGTTGGGGAGTTGGACTACAAGCTGTAAGTCATTGACAAGTTCCCTAACTATATAGAGACTACCCGTATGTTCTGTGACTCTAGAGAACCCTGACTAATACACACATACTGGTGTTGCACATCAATTTCAAATTCCTACCGTTTGAGTGAATTAGTCAATGGTTTTATAGAAAATAAGTCTGAGTGCCCAACCACATGTAATTCTACTCTTGTTTTGCTCCAGTTTGTACCTAAGTGTCTGCATGCTCCTATGCTACTCCTCACAGTGTATGGAGAAGGAATTTTGTATAACTAATACATTCTAAACCATTCCTCAAAGATCAGCAAGCCTTCTTGCCTACATCTAGGTTAAGACCACAGAAAAGGTCTAACTCCGGGGGAGCTAAACTGCCGTTGCTGTGGAAACAGAGCTTAACTTCAAGGTTTTGCACTGTGGTGCATTGAAAATTTTAAGGTGACTGTTCAGTAACTCCAGCTTTTTTTCAGTGAAAACAAAGTGTCAGTCACAGGAAATGGCAAGAAAGAAAGGTAATTAGTCCCAACTCTGATAGCATCATTTTAAACACACAGTACATGTACACACACAGACACACACACAGACACACACACACACACATACACACATACATGTACTATAAAGCCAAATTGTATTATGTACTTTAAAATACACTCTACATTATTCTCTGTTTATTAAAATCACTTCCAATAGCAAACTCTCACTCTCCTCTGTTTATAAACACCACTCATGATATTACTAAGAAATTCTTTTTGACTGATCCTAGGGATTATGAATAATCTATAACATCTTTCTCTGTAAATTCCCAGAGTGACTAAAACATACTCAGGATGGATAGCTGTATCTTCCTCTGATCCATGAATGTTGTACTTTCCTCCTTGCTTTCCTGAGGTCTAAACCTCCTGTTCTTTCTTCTTATGAAATTGGCTTGCTTCTATGCTCATATGGAAGGATAACAACATAATTGCTCTCTGACCAGCCCTTCTATTAACTCAAAGCTGGCATACTGTTTTGGAAAACATCTTTCTGTAACCCACGACATTGAGTAGGAGAACAAGTTCTATCCATATGGTGAACAATTCCTTACAACACTCAAACAGAGGCTATGGCTTTCCTCCTGTGAATAATCTGAATTTGTTAGTGCTTTGACACTTGGTCTTATTTCAAGGTAATGCGTTATGGTCTCCCTTATTATTTGTAAAATTGTACGTATGTCATTAACTTCACAATGATGTATTCAAAAATCATTATCCTTTACCAGGGATGTTGGCTATACCAATCATCTCATTATCTTTCCCTGTTTAATTATTTACATAGTAATGTATGTATAATAAAATAATTGATTAATGTGTCTTAAACATCCCTGAGATGAACATATCTTTGCAGTTCATTTTCTGCATTATATGTCTCTTCACTTCTTTCAGACCCTCTGTCTGCTCATGCAACTTTTCTAGGATGGTCAGTACCTGTAGATCGTCTGATCGTCTGACCAGTAGAAACTCCTGTGATAACTTATTGGTGTTCTTCTATATTTTTGCAACTTGTGGCACATTTGCTTGCCCTTGACCATGCTTTCTCTATCTCCTTTTAGCCTCCCTTTCACCTATAATACATCCTCTTACAAATTCCCACCTCAGTTGTACAATAGACATAGAGTGATGAGACTTGTGTATATGAGCATCTTTGGTCCATGTTCATGTTTGATGTGCTATGGATTGGACATAAATGAAAACATTCAGTCCTTATAATTCTGAAGGTTTTGCAGAGTTGTTCCTTTTGGGTAACAATTTCATCCCTTGTTTCCTCTCTTTTTAGACCTGAGAGTATAATCTCTCTTAGTTTTGGTCACATAGGCTTCTGGTGAGAGATTCAGAGCTAGGCATGCAACTCCAGGCAGGTTGATTCAGTTTTAGTTGACTTTCAGTACATGGGCTCCAGGGAAGATGAACTCTATCCTTTCTAGCATCAAGATGTCTGAGGATACAAGGACTATGAATACTTGCAGCTGCCTGCAAGGATTTCTGGTGGCCCATGGAAGAAAACATTTGCACAAGGATGCCAACACAGGGAAAGCAAACTGGATTGGGAGAAAGACCAAGAATTTTGAGGATGTTGCATTTAATTTAAAGAGATACCTTGAATTAGAGTTTTGTTAAAAATATTTTCTTTAAAAAAAGTAAATACCATCTAACTACAGTTCTATATTATTTATTTAAAAAGTAAAGAAAGTCAAAATCTTTTTTAAATAATTGGTTAATTGATTAATTTTTCCCTCATATATTACATTCCTACAGCAGTTTCCCCTCCCTCCTCTGCTCCAAAATCCTCCCTTACATCTCCCTCCTCCCCTAGATCTATTCCTCTTCTGTTTCCTTTCAGGAAAGAACATGCTTCCTAAGGATATCAACCAAACATGGCATAATACATTACAAGAAGATTCGGCGCATACCCTCATATCAAGGCTGGGTAAGATGACCCAGGAGGAGGGCAAAAGAGTCAGAGATTTCCCCCACTCCCACTGTTAGGAGTTCTGAAAGAATACTAACATAACGTATATGTAGAGACATAGTTGAGACCCATACAAGCTCCCTGATGGTCACTCCAGTCTCTGTGAGCCCCTATGAGACCTGGTTAGTTGATTCTGTGGGCCAAGTTCTTGTGGTGTCCTTGATCACTCTGGCTCCTATGGTCTTTCCTCCCCATTTTCTGTGGGGTTCCCTGACCTCCACCTAATGTTTGGCTGTGGGTTTCTATATGTGTTTTTATCAGATACTGATTGATGCCTCTTCTTTAGCAAATTCTGTCTCCTTACCAGCTCTCTGCTATGACAGTCTCTGCACTGTTCCTAAGAGCAGTTTTATTTTGTTTTGTTTTGTTTTGTTTTTGTTTTTGTTTTATTACCTCATTACCTCCTTAATCTACCTTCCTCTAGACATGGTTGCATTTGGGATCAGGTTTCTAGTCTCTGTACTTGGGGGATATATTCTCACAGAATGGAATCAAAATTTTATTAATGAATACTTATCTCATACACCAATGAAGTCACTGTACACGGATGCACATGCCAAACTTGAGGGTTTGGGTTTTCTGCTTGTCCACTCCATCATTTGACTGTCGATCATTCAGACTCTTGTGTTCTTCCTTGTATGTTCCATCTCTCTGCAATGTTGCTACAGCCTCAAAACATTCTGTCTCAGGAGAAGAGAAAGTTAATGTGAATGTTCAATCTATTTCTATGAATGTATCACAAGCATAAAAATAAAAAAAAATTGTCAGTTGACATAGACATATTTGCTTAAGCAAATATTCCAATGTTTTTATGAGATCATTGATTTTCTTGAAAGCATTTATATTGAAAGATGATTAAAATTATGATAAATTTTCTTTCATAATGATGACAAAGGAAAGTACTCTAGTTAACAGCAGTACTCACACTGGGATCACATTTTTATAGTCCTATTAAGGCACTTTCTATTGTATTCTTTTGTTGGAATTGGTAAAGTAAGATGGAATGGGGAAAATATAAAATTCAACAGAGAAGGTGATTTTACATTCACAGCATTAAAGAATCTGTATCCCTGTTGTTATGACAGCTGTTACTGAGTCATTATTAGGACATATATCCTGAGTCACATGGGGGTGAGATCAGAATATACTCCTTTGACATATTTCATGTCCACTAATTTTTTTGTTTCAACTGAAGATATTTTAGAAATATTTTCATTGACTATATAAAATGGACTTAGTTTCTTATGAAACATTTAAGTTCTAGAGTGGATATGTGGTTAAGGACCTTAATTTTATGTGTAATAGAATATATATGCAAGTGAGATGATTACTGCATTTAGACTGTAATATTGCTAGAATCCAAATTGGTGTATGCTTTCTCTATAGTATAGTTCTCAGTTTCCACTGTAACTATCTATATAGGTTTGGGAGGAGAGAGGGGTTGTTGAGATTCTGTTATATTCTTTCTCTGTTGTTACTAGTTGATTGTGGTATGGCTGACTTAGACCCCATCATCAGTGCTGGGTAATGATGGATAATCTATTGACTGTTCTACCCATACATAGAAGAAAAGCTTCACAGGAGCGAAAATAGGAATTCACTCTGACACATTTTTATTTGGTCCCCACACTCCCAGGAGGTGATTGCTACCATTCTTAAATAGTTGGTTGTCATGAAACTGTGGACCTTGAAGGATCCGGAGATCAATGGCAGCTTCATTACTGCTGACTCTATCACACTCTGAGAAACCAAGCAAAAATTTCAGTCTCTTGAATGTAATGGCTTACTCTAAGTAGTTTTCTTTGACAAATAGCTGAATCCTTGGCTATTAACACAACCATCAGAAGTACAGTCTATTTGGTGTCTGCCAGCAGCTCTCCAATATTCTGTCAATCATTTTTCATAGTCATTCAACTTTATGTTGTTAAAGATTTTTCCCCTTCCTCACACAATATTCTGAGTGTCTTTGGGTTGAAGAAAACAACATTTTTGAAATAAAAATAGTGGGCTTTCAAATCTTCTTGTTAGAAATAGTTTGGAGAGTAAGTAAATTCCATTGGGGTCCATTATATGTTTCCTATTTTCTTCTTGAGAGTACTATATAATGGTGAAATTAATTCTAGTACCAGACTGCCCAGCTCCCATGCGTTTTCTCCAGCTTTATTACTTGCCATTCATGTGGCCTTGGGTATTTTATTTAGCCTAGACTCACTTCCCTCAATGATACAGTGGGAATTATGATAATATGTTCTGAGAATTATGATTTGATATTTGTAAAGGGCTTTAACAGCAACTTATTGTCTGCTGTTTTGTTACAGCTGTAGAAACAGTCCTATTCAAATGCCTAGCCATATAAACTTCTTTAGGTAACATTGCTATTTGTTGAATAGTAATCCTAGTTTTAACCTCAGAAAATAAATGGACAATGATGTTATCAAGACACTT
Source organism: Tokudaia tokunoshimensis (assembly GCA_036184795.1). Classification (NCBI taxonomy): domain Eukaryota; kingdom Metazoa; phylum Chordata; class Mammalia; order Rodentia; family Muridae; genus Tokudaia; species Tokudaia tokunoshimensis. Next base: position 35,037,976 of record BTHU01000007.1, read on the forward strand.
TGGCTGGAAGTGAAGGTAACAATTCAATTCTGATCAAGTACATTGCTTATGGGCTCACACAACAAAGCGTGGACCTGTCCAGGGTTTGGAAGTTTAAGGCGTCTGCATTTGCTCATTCTTAATCTTTCATAATGATTTAGTTAAAGATGCGTTTGCTCTGCTAACTTCTCCAAGAAGAACTGTCTTTTCATCTTGAGATCTTAGTGGAAAGGAAAATGTTCACTCCGTTTTTCCAGGATGCCTTCAATCTACTTCCTTGATCTAACTTGGTTCACGTGACTGCTCCCACACAGAAATTCATCCTTTAGGTGTTAGGAGTGTTCTATCTGCCAGGCTTAAGTCACATCCTAGGTTTAGAATTGTGGACCTCAACTGGCAGCCTTGCCAGTGTCCTGTCAGTTGGAGGAGGCATATACTCCATTGTCTTGTCATTGATTCTTGTCTTTTTTTAGAGAAGGATTTAAGACAGAGACTTGCAGGTATGTGCCACAACCACTGGGCCATTTCAGGATTAGTCCTTACTTCCTGTTTCCTAGTCAGCATAGCTTGGCAGTTGTACAAGTCCAAGACAGATACCAATGTCTACACAATGGTTCCATTTGGTCAGCCTATGGCTACTGCTGCCTTTCCCACTGTATCCCCTGAAATGATCAGAGTCCTGCTAGTATGTTCTTAGGCATCAGTGCAGCTCACTACATACAATAGGAATTCTGTTTTTAGGTGTAAGCATTCATCTTGTAACATCTATTGTGTCCCCTAGTCTAATTATTTCTACTTTAATATTTAGCAAATGTTAATAGTTATAAACATGTCAGTAACTGTGATATTTGGGCTGGAAATAATAGCTCAGTGGAAGGCACCTTGGCTTCTTAGCTATATGGTCCTGGTTTTAACCCTCCAAAACCACCCTTGCAAAAATAAACTGAACTGATATTAATTGATCATCTTGATAAAATTATCTGTGTCTTGGAATGTCTAAAACTAGGATAAATAACTGCATTATACAAGTTTTCTTACAACAAGGAACATGTTGACTTGGAATAAAGTTTTGACAGACTGTTAGTAATAGAATTCAATCATGCCCGTATGAGTAGGAATAATCCCACAAGTTCATCTTAGGGTAGAATATAATCGCTGCTACTTCCTCCTTTCTCATTTTTTTTTGTGATCCCTGGGAAATTTTAATATTTGACATATTCAGAACATGTAATTCCTATTTGATTCCCAAGACTGTCAAATGAATAAGTAATATGCCCATGCTTCAGGTTTCTGGTTTTATTCTCTGTTGCTATTTTTACTCACTTGCTGCACTTTCTTGTGTCCTACTTCCTCTTCTGCCTTCTTACAGATGAAATTGGAGATGATTTCCTTTAATCTTAAAAAGCTTTTCATAATGATAAAAAAAATTCAGTGTTGCAGCTCAGAATTCAGGTGCACTTTCTAGTTTTCAATAGTGACAAAAGTGTTCTCCCCAAATGCTTTCATTATGTTGAATGCCTTCAGCAGCCATGCTCTTGCCTTGCAAACCTGCAGAGAAGTCATATATTTTATTCAAATTCCTTGGCTCTGTGAATGCAAAATACATGTCTAGAAAGTCTAGGGAACCAAAATGCTTCCTCATTTCAGTTTAACTCATTCTTGGTCGCTAAACTGTATTATTCTGTACATGCCTGTAACCCCAGCACTTAGGAAGTGGAGGCAGGAGGATCAGGATTTGAAGTTGTTATCGATAGCAATTTCTAAGCCAGCTTGAGTTACATAAGACCCCATGATCTGAGATATAGTATTAAAATCCACTCTGAAGACCAAAAGGGGCTGTCTTAGTAGTCTGTTTTCTGTTACTGGAACACATTCCCTCCAATTACATATCTTATGAAGAAAGAGGATGCACTTAGCCTATATTTCTGAAAATTAAAGCATGTGATGACGACATATGATTACCCCATGTTTTCATGGCTGTACATCATGAATGCATTAAGTGGGACTATACACGTAAGGAGAAGATGTCTAGGAAGCTAGAGAGTTTTGGGAACAAGATTATTCTGCTTTCTCAAGAAATCTTACAGTGGTCCATGAGAACTACACTAATCCTTTCCAAGGATGGTGATTACATGACCAACCTACCCACTTTCTACTAAGCATTATAGCTCAACATCAACATATCAAATTTACAGCATTGAGGTCTTGGCAGGGGGTAGGGCTGGTACTCAAACTGTATTCAGACAAAGTGCACTTACATATTGAAGCCCTTCATGGGCTTTATTATTATTTTTTTTTATTATTTTTTTTGTAGTTGTTCAGTTCCACAAAGCTGGTGTCTCAGCTGCTCTTCTGTATATGCTGAAATCATGGGCTTTATTATTAATGATGTCATTATTATTCATCTCCTATCTTTATCAATGTCGTTCTTTAATTTTCTGTTCCTTCATAAGATGAACAGGCTTTAAAACAGTTATTTAAATGAATCAGAACTAGGCAATCAATGCCTTTGAAATTTTCCTTTTCAATTTTTATTCATCTTAAAATTCCAAATTGTTCTTTTGAAACCGGAGGGACGAGCGTCTATAGTGGCTGGTCATTCAACATCTGTCTTAGAGATGACTAAGAGATCAGGACCATTTATGTTCCCTTTGGAAGTGGCTGTAAGAGAAATAATCAGGCAATTCTATTTTGGATGAGCATCATTCTGGGTTCCTTCCTACAGAAGTGTTGGGGTTCACCTTGAAAGCAAATGGCAGTTGACTAAGGCAGATACCGGCCATAAGTCTAACCAGTGGAGTTGTCAAACTAGAAACATCATCTTTGGAAAGATGGGCCATTTAAAAGCCTATCACATTTTTGAAATTCCACATTTTAGCTAGATTAAGAAATCTAGGAGCTTTAAATCCTGACCTAGTAGAGACCTGAAGCCTATTCCCAGAACGTTTAAAGCTTTTAACTTAAAAAACTGTGGTTTGGGGAGGCAGTCACTGTCTCATCCTTTGCCCCAGATCCTTTCCCTGATGCTGAGGAGGCAGATCATGGAAGAGGCGAACTGATGAGTGTCAGGGGACATGACCTCATCCATGTCAGCTTCCGTTTCCTTAACGCTTTTTGCTTAACACATGGTAGCTCTACACTAGGGGAAATAATTTCCATGCTTTTCATTTACACACTGTTACACATTCACTAAGATACCTGTTTTTATTTTTAACCTTAATGCTGGAAGGTAGCAGGGATTTTTAATATATTTTCCATAAATGATCACTTTCTCCTTGCTTTAAGGGATGATAATTGGAGAATTATGGGGAAAGTCTTTAGCTGGGCTTGTTAGTGAATAGCTGTATTCCCGACTCTTGGTTGGTGGAGGTAGGATTATTAGGAGTATAGAGTGAGTTGTAGGTCAGTTAGACCTACATGAGACCCTGTTTCAAAACAAAACAAAGTCACCAGTATATGTATTTTTATTATGACCAAATGAGACTATTTCCACATATTCTCACATTAAATCCAATACTCTACTATGACGATTCACTGATTGTGGTCTCCAGGTCCTTATTGGCATCATCTGGACACTTGTTGGAAATACAGAATTTCGAAATTTGTTCTAAATCTGGCAAAGGAAAAATGATGGGGAAACCAAACAATGGGCTTTAATGGTGTTTCTGAAGACACATTAAAGAAATGAGTCCATGTTCTAACAGACCAGTAGTTCCCTGAAGAGACACCATCACTGAAAGAAAAGAAGTAGCAACTCCGGAGAGACGATGATGCTTCAAGTTATCTCACTTGGGCCCGGATAATTACTAGAAAGTAAAAAGCCAGCAATACTGATGGGACTGCTCTTTGTAATTACAGGTGTTAGGCTACTAAGCATGCTTATTATCTCCATGTGCAAAACAAAAGCTTGGTTGTTATACTTGCATACTATCCCCATGAGGTATTTGCCAGACAATCTCCCTAATTTCTAAAAATATAGATTCTGAGTTATCAAATACAGGGCTTTGCAGAGACTACAAAAGCATAGCCCCTCCCCCAAATCCAACATTCTCCATGATGTTTCTTTTGTTATAGCACCTTGATGAGGTTATCTTTTTAATTTGATCAACTTTGAATTTATATCATCTTATATGCACTCATCTTTTCTTGTCTTTATTAAAGGATTCTCCCTTTTAAAAAAAAATGTTTGAATTCACATTTAGATCTGAAGTCCTGGATATTTCACGACTCTGTTTTAGGTAGCTTACAAAATTAGAGGCTAAATTTATGTAACTCTATTAATATTCTCCTACCATTTCATCTGTTGATGAAAGAATTCAGGGAGTCATCTGGCTTATTACGCTGAACGGCTGCCCTGATGGTATCACTGAGTGTCTCTTTAGACCAGTCCCTGACAGCAAAAATGCTGGGTTTAATGAAGCTTTGCACAGGCTCTTATCTCCTACTGGGACTGACTCTGTTCTAAACAGTTTAATGACTGAGTCATCATTAGACTCATACCAGCTGAACTTCCCTCATTAACTCACAGTCCCTCTTGCTTTCTGGATCGTATTTTTGTGTTCATATGGGGTGGTCAAAGTTCATGTTTCACACTCTTATTTTTATCCACTATTTTTGATGATTCAATAGAGGTGTGCTCATTTTGTTACTTCTGGGAGGGTGATGATTTTGAGATAGTCTCTTGCTGTGTGAGCAACTCATCCAGTATAAATGGTAAACATCACAGGGAATGACTAATTCATTTTCTCTGTCTCTGTCTCTGTCTCTCTGCTTCTGTCTGTCTGTCTGTCTGTCTGTCTGTCTGTCTGTCTCTCTCTCTCTCTCTCTCTCTCTCTCTGTGTGTGTGTGTTTGTGTGTGTGTGTGTGTGTGTGTGTGTGTGTGTGGCAGGAGATGAGGAGGGCTACTTGTATTTCTGGACTTGATCAGAGCGTTCAGAGTGTTTTACTGGATGAAAGGAAGTAACGATATACCAATACTGTAGTTTGTAAAGGCAGGTGATGTTTTCTGACTTGCACATCCTTCCCATAGATATGACACTTATACCAGTCTTATAATGCATAACATTAAATATTTGATGTTGTTAAAAATTATGAATAAACAAGCGAGATGCTTGTGTATAGTGTATGCTAGGCAGTGTAATGTTGTTAGCTGCTGTAATGAATCTTCAAGTAAAAGTGTTCAAGAATGCCCCTACAGCTTCAAACTCATGACTTAGAGATAACTTAAAGATCTGAGTTCTAACATCATGAAGTTTCATTTTGACTACAGAAATAAGGCTAGAGAGTTAAGATAAAAAGGAAGAAGCAATTTGTCTATGTTAAGGATCATCTTTGGAAGTAAAAATGCATCGTTTTTTATTGACAAAAACTATACATGAGGGCAGAACTTCACTTCCAAGAAATCTAGAATACATACTAATAGATTCTACAAAATTAATAGTAAAAGAATTGGGTGAATGGATTGGCTAGCCAAAGCCTTCTGGTTGTCAGTTCATACTTTATATTTTTTCTTAAATAGAATACTTTCAATCTTTACCACGGTTTAGATTCCAAAGGCTCATCTGTCATGAAATATATTTCAATAAATTTCATATATTGCCCAGGATAACTGGGAAAATTTCTGTTTACCTGGGATCAGATATGACTTTTGTTGGTTGTTGTTAGTGGCTTTGTTGTTGTTGTTTGGTTTTATTTTATTTTATGTTCAAGACAAGGTTTCTCTGGGTAACAGAGCCCTGACTGTCCTAGAACTTACTATATAGGCCAGGCTGGCCTGAGACTCACAGACATCCATCTGTCTTTGCCTCTCAGGTGCTGAGATTAAGGGCATATGCCTCCCCTGCCTCACTCAGGTATGACTTTTGATTCAGAGGCCTAATTTCAGGAAGGTGTCTATATGCCTTTTCTTATCACCACTGTTTGTTGAGAGGCAAACAGTCAGAACCTAATGGTAGCATCCTCATTGTGGAAATTCACATTACTGCTCTACAATCCTGACAAATAGACCCTGGAGGGCCTCTGTCTTGAAGTGGGGATTTCCTTGGCTAGACTGAGTCACTATCTCAAACACCTCCCTTTGTGTTTTTCTCTGAGATTTTCTTAATCAGCCCTCTGCCTTTCCTATTACAATCTGTAGCCATATCTCAGAGGAACTTACCTTATATCTGTTCACAGATGCCTACAGGTCCTTGAAAGTATTTTTAGCAAACATGAAGGCCCCTGTGTCCTCTTTGATACTGTTTCATGTGATGTCACCCTTCCTATGGTTCCATCTCCTTGTCTCAATGCACACAGCCATCTTGCATTGCTCAAACCAGGCAAAACATTCTTATTCTCAAATATCCATTAATATTCCATGCCCCCAAATTTTAACACCCTTCCTCCATCTCTTTGAAACCCACAGCAGATCACAATCATCTGTAGTCACCTTCGCGCTCAATTGCAATCCAGAACATCTGAGTCTTATCAAACCATAACTTAGTATCCAGGGATGAGACTTTCCCCATGTCTCCTTCTCTGCTTCATTCTTCTGCTCTGGTAACTACCATTGAACACCCAATTTCCATGAAATCCATCTTTTGGATGTCACTGTGACTGCAGTCATGAGACACTTTTCTCCATAGCAAGCTTTTACATGTAACAAAAGATCTCTGTTTCTACTCACACCAAAAAGAATATAATTTTCATTGTTTTCAAGTCTGGAAATTATTCCTTTATATAGAGGTACTATAATTTTAATCTTTTATGAACACTTACTTGGGCTATTTACAATGCCTGGCTATTCTAATGTGACAATGAACATAGAAATGTCTAAAGGTTTCTTCAACGAAGTCTGACAATACTTTTGGATAGATCCTTTCGGTTTTTCCACAATGTTTTAGCAACTTGCATTTCTTCCAACAGTGTACAAAAGCTCTGTTTCTTCTATAGCTTTGCCTGCACCTCCTATTTTCTTTTTATTTCTTATAACAGTGTCCATACTGGTGTGAGGCAATGTCCTTCTGTGGCTGTCGCTTTGCTCTTCCTTGCTGTACCAGTCAGCTCCATGTTAGAAGCTTGCCTTCGGAGGCAGTTCTTCACACGACACTGATGATTGCTTGCTCTGCCGATTCCTTTTGTGTGACATTTTCTTTGGTCTGCTCTCTTGTTTTTCTTTTTGTACTTTGTGGTCTGTATCACACAAATACAGTTTTTCTATTCTAAATGTCTGGAAGGTTTTTTTCTTTGTAATCCTTTCCGAGTAGTTATATATCTTATACCTAATTAATTTACTTTGCCAAGAGTTTTATAAGCCATTCAAGATAAAGGTCCAGTTTTACTTTTAGAACATCTACATGTCCTACTTCCACTTAATGAAATGTTGTCTGGTAGTTTCTTTTCTTATCACATTTGTCAAGATCAGTCAGGTGTAGATATAAGACCATCTCATTGGTCTATGGGTTAATTCTTAATGTCAATGCCATACTCTTTGGATTCTTGCAGCTTCAAAAAATTATTTATTTTTTTTATGTGCACACGGGTGCTTTGTGCACGTGGATGTAGTTTGACAGCATGTGTATGCCTATTGCCCTCATAGACCAAAAGAGGGCAATACACCCCTGGAACTGTAGTCACAGACAATTGTGAGTCACCAGTCATCCATGCGGGTGCAGAGAACTACATCAGGGGCTGTTATCTGTTGAGATATATCTCCAATATCCAGGTGTGTGTGCGCATGCATATGTGCACATGTGTGCACTTGCGAGCATGAGTGTGTGCACATGCACCCTCAACCATGTGTGTGAAGTCAGATGATATAATGCCTCATGTTTTTGCTTGATAGGTGTGAGTATTCAAGACTTTTGTTGTTCTATACATTTTTTTTATATTTTTTTACACTAGTTCTGTGAAAAGTATCATTGGGATATTGATAGCCCACTGATACTTTATTTTATAAATATTGATTTGTGTCACTTTGGATAATGTGGACACTAACAATGTAGTTGTTGAACAGTTTTTCTCCATCATTTTCTCCGTGAGACTCTCCCACATGCTACTGTTTTTAATTCTTTTGAGTATAGTTTTTGTCACCAATGTTTTACACTGTCTGTTTTAAACAGGGTTTCTATTGCTATACAAAATATCATGACCAAGAAGCAAGTTGGAGAGGAAAGGGTTTATTCAGCTTATACTTTCACACTGTTGTTCATCACCAAAGGAAGTCAGGACTGGAACTCACACAGGATAGGAACCTGGAGACAGGAGCTGATGTAGAGGCCATGGAGGAATGTTTCTTACTGGCTTGCTTCCCCTGGCTTGCTCAGCTTGCTTTCTTATAGAACCCAGGACTACCAGCCCAGGTATCGCACCACCCACAATGGGCCCTCCCATCCTTGATCACTACTTAAGAAAATGCCTTACAGCTGGATCTCATGGAGGCATTTCCTCAGGGGAAGCTCCTTTCTCTGTGATAACTCCAGTTTGTGTCAAGTTGACACACAAAACCAGCCAGTACCCCCGTCTAACTTTGAGAAATATTTATTTACATTTATGTTAAATGTATTCCTTGGTATTTCATCAAATTGTAGCTATCAAAAGTCAGAGTCTTTTCTTGATTTCTGGTCTAAAGCAACACTAGTGTATCTACATGTTAATTCTCTATCCTTTAATATTGATGAATTCATTACTATTAATAGTTTTGCATAATATGGTGTGCTTTGAGTTTTCTGTATGCAAGTGCTGTATGAGACTTTGCCTGGCAAGACATGGTACACAAATGTCTCCTCAATTCAGTTAGAAAGTCAATGGCAGAGCAAAACAATGATCCACCAAAGTTCAACTTGGTGAGCCAGTGAGTGTCTTGGAGTTTCTAAGGGTGAATGCAACCCTGAGGGGTCTCTGCACAAATTGTTGAAAGACAAACAGGTTGGCCTGTCCATCTTCTGTCTCAGTAGTTTATTGTTTGTAAACTGTCAGTCTTGTTTTATCTTTTCCAGACATGTAAAGTTTTTGTTTTCCTTTCATAAGAAGTCTTATGAGATTTCCTACACTTGGCTGTGGGTAAGTCCTCAATTCAGAGAAAGATGGAACACTACATTTATTTAAAGCAATGAAGTTTCTTATTTGTTTGCCTTAAGTAAGTTTCACACATCAGAAACTGTCTCCACTATTGTCTAGGAGGTAATTCCTCTCCACTCTGTTCTCTTTGCTCTCTCCCCTTCACATCTTACCAAGTTTGTGGTCAAGTTATTGCATACAACATGAAAAAATCCTGTGGTGTACAGTTATTATTACTAAAATTTAAAGAAAAACTCCTCAGTCTTAAATACTGAGGAAAGCATATTTTTTATTCTTTTTACTCAAAGAGACAGAGGGCCTGCAGTGACAGAAAACTCCCAGCATGTACGTGCCCATGGAGCTATTGGCAGCAATTTTAACCTCCTGGTTTTTTGTTTGTTTGTTTGTGTCTGGTTTGCTTTGCTTTTATGATTTTATGGGAATATTTTTGTCTTTATTTATTTACATCCAAAATGCTATTTCCCCTCTTGGTCCCTCCCTCACAGAGTCCCTCTCTCTGTCCCCCATCACCTTCTGGGAGGGTGGCCCCTGAATATCACCCCCACTCTGGCACATCAAGTCTCTGCCAGATAAGGCACATCCTCTCCCACTGAGGCCAGACAAAGCAGCCATGGAGACTGAGTTGCATGTATGCTACATATGTGTTGAGCTGCATGTATGCTACATATGTTCTGGGGGACTTATTCCAGCCCATGTATGCTCTTTGATTTGTGGCTCATGCTATGAGAGCCCCCAGGTTTCCATATTAATTGACTTCATTGATCTGCCTGTAGAGTTCCCTTCCTTGTCAGAGCCTTTAATCCTCCTCCCAACTCGTCTATAAATATCCCTGACCTCTGATCAATGTTTGGCTGTGAGTTTCATTCCGATGCTGTGTACAGCTTCTCAGAGGACTGTTATGTTAGACTCCTGTCTGCAAGCTTAATAGAGTATTATTAATAATGTCAGGGATAGGTGTTTTCCCATGGGATGGGTTTTGATTATCCATAAAGTACAGGGTATACATGATACACCCCACAGACCTAAAGAAGTTAAACAAAAAGGAAAGTCCAACAAGAATGCTTGAATAAAACATAGACGGGGAAACAAAATAGTCATCAGAGGCCAAGGGAGGGAGAGAACTGGGTGGGAGGGGGAAAGGAAGAGGGATGGGGAGGCAGGATCAGGTGTAGGGAGAAACTGGAGAGAGAATAAATGGAAAACTGCAGCTGTCTGGGTGAGGGTGAGGAGGTCGGAGAAAATCTCTAGGAAGTTCCAGAGACCTGGGTAAGGGAGGCTCCCAGGAGTCAATGTGGGTAACCTTAGCCAAGATGCCTGGAAATGGGGACATGGAACCTGAAGAAGCACCTCCGATAGCCAGGAAGGGCACCCCACTGGAGAGATAAGGACACACCCACAAAACTTTCCACCCCAAATTTGTCCTGTCTAAAAGAAATGCAGGGATGGAGTAGACACCTGAGGTAAGGCTCAACTTGAAGCCCACCCCACGAGCAAGCACCAATCCTTAACCCCCTATTGCATCAGAGTGGTCTCCGTGAGAACCTGGTAGAGTTTTTTTTTTGTTTTGTTTTGTTTTTGTTTTTTTTTTTTTTTTTAGAGTAGTAATACTTTGTTCAGACAGCACTCTTTTCGGTAGCCACTGGTATTTACCACATCATCTACAAACTACTTGATCTCTGTCATTCTTGTCTTTAAGATGAGCATGATACTATCCCCTCCCTCACCCCGAAGACCACCTGAGAACACAACTACCTTACTTCATGCAGTGACCAAGCCTTCAGGGTATTCTCCATTGCAATTTCTGTGGCTGATGCCACTAATGGTTTTCATAGATGGAGTAGTACAGGCATGCAGGATCACCACACAATGTCATTAACCTTGTTGTCAGAAAGCACTAGAGTAGCTTTGAGAACCGTATGTTCAACGACCCTGAATGAATGATCCACAGGTGTTTGAGAAGATTCCTGTTTTATATTCCACATTGCTTTCCTCGCCTGACCAGCTTCTCTACAGCCACTGATTCAATGCATCCGTACTTACTCAGTAAACAGCATTTGGGAGAGCAGATGGTTCTGGGTTGTATGTGTGTTCTTTCTTTAGGCCCCAGTGATATATTGAGCAGTCACTTGCTATATAATGGTTGCTTCAGGGAATAGAGCAATTTATTCCAAAAGTACAGGGTAAACCACATACTAAACAGGCACAGTGGCATAATCAGACATATGCAGATAACAATGACAGGGATATAACCAGGGTAAGTACTAGAAGACAGATTTGAATGCTTATCTGCCTTTGGTTTCCTACGCACCATGCACATTGTAGTTCTAGATTATTTGAAGACATTAATTTTAATTTTAACGTCTTGTTTTTTATTTAGAGTTCCAAAGCAAGGTATTGAATAATACATTCTGATTACACCGCTTCCTCAAGTTATATTATTCATGATGTCTGATCCAACTGACAATTAATTGGAGTAAGAAAACTACCTTTTAATTTGCTTATTCTGTGTACAAAATACGTTTCTTTCATAGAAACTTGGGGCACTGAGTACTGATAACACAACCTTTACAAAATGTTTCATGAAACATACTGGATTCTGTAAAAAGAAAAAAAAACATGATACCTGATTGTTTTGTTTCTTATGTGTAGGGTACAGAAGCGGTCATTGTCAAAAATCTAAGTGATCTCAGAATTCTGATGCTAAGTGGATTATAGTTACACACACACACACACACACACACACACACACACACACACACACACACGACCTCTCCCAACACTTTGTTTTGTTTTTGCTTGTTTGCCTGTTTTTATCTGTAGTGTCCACCAGGATGTCTCTTTTTTATTTTATTATTTTTTCTATTACTTTATTTATTTATCTGCTTTACATCACAATTGCTGCCCCTCCAGTCCCAACCACACTCAGTCCCTCCATGTCCAATCCCCTCTTCTTCATCTCCTCTGAGGACCAGGTTTGTCTGTTCTTTAAATTAGGTGATTTTTTTTCTCAAATGCCAAAGGGCTCTCAAATTAAACGGTAAATAACAAATATTGGCAAGACAGGGATATGTGTTTCTTTAACTAATGTTTTCAGGTCTATTTATGTTAGTAACTGAAAACATAACATCCCTTTCCTCTCCAAGAAATATAAAAGCCCCTCAATCTTAGAATTGAGTGTCTTGAATTATCAGTGGGATTAGGATTAGAGATAGTGTTCCTCACTTAATTTTAGCTACGAGAATTATTTGATATTCGACCATTTCAATTCCCCATACTCTGAGAAGAAATTTTAAACTAGATTAGTGAAGTGTTTCAGATATCCATGAGCAAATTTTTAAATCGAATCTGTCCATCTAAAGGCAACCATTGGGGAGGTGGCCAGGAGAGGGTACAGACTTCATTGAGGCTGCGGTGAGCTTGTAAATGTATACAGAGACACAGTATTCTTGTATTTCCATATAAGAATGCGATGTACTTTGATCTCAGTTACCACCTCTGTTACTCTTTCCCACCCTTCCCCCCCACTCCCTTCTCAGTCCTTAGCACCGGGAGGTTTCCTGTTACTTTCATCATTCCTCTGAATGTGTAGGTAACTTATAAATCTATATCTATAGGTTCCACAAATAACAGACAATAAGAAGATTTTGCGGCACTGGTACCCTTCCTTTAGTAATCTCTGCTTCTTCATTTCCTCACATTTTCCTTTTCCTCCATGACTGAGTTGAACTCCATTGCACACATGTCTCGCATGTTCTTTATTCCTTCGTCCTCAGATGGGTACCCAGGCTGACTCTAGGATTGTCTACTGTGAACAGTGACACCGTAAGCATGCATGTTCAGGGGTCCCTACTGTTTGCTGACAGTGATTCTTCTGACACAAAAACAGAGGTATATCAGGACCAGGACATTCTCTTTTTTTCCTTAATCATTTCATTTGTTTACATTTCAAATGATATCCCCCTTCCAGGCTACCCCTTCACAAACCCCAAATCTCATCTCCCTTCTCCCTCCTCCCCTTTGCCTCTGTAAGGGTGCTCCTCTACCCACTCACCCACTCCCACCTCACCAATCTAGCATTCCCCTACACTGGGGCATCAAATCTCCACAGGACCAAGGGCCTCCACTCCCATTGATGCCAGATAAGGCCACCCTCTGCTACATATGTATCTGGAGCCATGGATCCATCCATGTACACTCTTTGGTCGGTCTGGGAGCTCTGGGTGGTCCAGTTAATTGATACTGTTCTTCCTATGGGATTGCAAAATAACTTTATTGCTGATTCCCAAAGCGACTTTAGTTTCTACCTTAGAACACTGAGCAAGAGTTCTTTCTTTTCAGGGCCTTCGCAGGCATCTTTTCTTTTTAATATATTCTAATTTGCAAAAAAGAAATTCCAACACATTCTCCATTCTCTTTCCTCCATTACATCCCTCTCTAGTCATCACTTTTGCTTTCTGGATAACAGCAGTTCTGAATGGAGTGATATCAATGTAGACATTTTAGAAACAGTTTTGATATATTGTTTGTGTGTGTTTGAGTGTATGTGAGTGTGCTTGTGTGTGTATGTGCTTGTGCACATGTGCTTGTGTGTACATGCTTGTGTGTGTATGTGTGAGTGTGCATGTGTGGTCTGGTGTGTGTACTTGAGTGTGGGTGTATGTGAGTGTGTGTGTGTGTGTGTGTGTATGCTTGTGTGTGTATTGGACAAATCAGCTCAGTTTGTCAACAGGGTCTCAAGGGAGGGAGTGAGGATTGAAAAGAAACTTAGACAAAACTATATAACATGACTCCGGCCAGTTCTGAGCCTGAAGCAGCTTTATCTTTTTCCCAGTCTGCTTCTATATCATTCTAGGTACATGCAAAAAACCATGGTCAGTTCTTACATCAAAGACAAAGTAATCAATCGAACTAGTAAACAAGGGGATCACACAAGATATTAATCAAGCAAAGTAGTAAGTACAGAGATCACACAAGGTAGTGATCAAGCAAAGCCTCATGGTCTCTGTTTCTAATATTCTTATCTGGGCCTATTTCCTTGTCCGAGCCCAGTGACAAATGCCAAATTCCTAGAAATGGTACCAAAAGCGTTCAACAGTATGTGTACTTCTGTGTGAATGTATGTGAGTGTGTGTGCTTGAGGGTGTGTGTATGTATGTATGTGTGTGTGAATGTGTTTATTCTTTTTGTGTATGTGCTTGTGTGTGTGTATGTATGTGTGCGTGATGGTGTTTATGCTTTTGTGTATGTGCTTGTGTGTGTATGTGTGTGTGTGAGTGTGTTTGTGTGTGTGATAGTGTTTATTCTTTTGTGTATGTGCTTGTATGTGTGTGATGGCGTTTTTGCTTTTGTGTATGTTCTTGTGTGTGTGTATGTATGTATGTATGCATGTATGTGTGTGTGCTTGAGTGTGTGAATGTGTGTGTGTCTCTGTGTGTGTACTTATGTGTGTAAATCCAGTGCTCAAGAGGTGTTTGCTTTGATCACTCTCATGTTATTTTTGGAGAGTGTCTATCATCAAGCCTGGAAGTCAGTAAATGACCAGACTGGCTGGCTAGGAAAATCCTGGGATCCACTTCTAGTGCAATCTGATCCCTCAGACAAGCGTTCCAGATGCATGCTACCATGCCTGAACTTATTATGTACGTGCTGGGAAGCTCAACGGAGGTCCTCATGGTTGTAAAGCCAGCGCTTTACTTGTTGAACCATTTCCTTTCAGTGTGGTTTCGATTTTCATCTCCCTGATGGTTAAGAGCACTTAATATCATTTCATCATTTATTTACATGTTTGTATTTTATATAAAACATTTTGTATTTTTAAATTTTGTGTGTGTGTGTGTGTGTGTGTGTGTGTGTGTGTTTTGTTCGAATGCACATTTACACACCACTTGCTCACTTGTGTATCTGGTACCCACAGAGTAAGAAGAGGTCATTGGGTCCCCTGAAAGTGGAGTTGCAGATGATTGTGAGCCACAATGTGGATGCTGGGAATTGAAGCTGAAATGGATTCCTGGGAAAGAGTAGCATGTATACTATCTACTGATCTGTCTCTCTGGATCCAGAAAATAATTTTTTTCTAGCTATGGTGGCTTATAGTTATAGCCTCAGAACTTGGAAAGCTGAGACAGTAGAGAATTGCCATTCTCTAAAACTTAGGCACTCAATAATAAAAAATGAGATGAGCTAAATCTGCTGATGTTCAGAAAGAGTTACTCCAAATGTCAAACACTGGCTGTGGGAGTGATAGGAAAGGGAGGGATGACATTTATCTGTAAGCTAACAGTATTGGATTTCTTTTTGTAGTACTTCAGATAACTATGTGTTGTCTTAAAGTAAAGAAATCTAATTAATTGTATTTTAATGTCATTAAATATTTCATGTAGAAGGAAATATTTCCAAAGAATCATTGCCAAAGGATGCTTTTCTTTCTCGAGGACAGCCGGTTGTCAGTACTAAAATAGTTTGGCATTACTTGGCCCATGGTGCGTCTTGTGCAGTGTCTTAGGCTGTGAGTTTGTCCTTTGCTTTTATGTGTACACAGGAGGTGGCATATTGTGCTTTTTCATTTGAGAATAGGCCTCAGAATATTCTTTTTTATACTTTTGACCTGATGAGCTGTTTCAAGGACTGAGAATAAAATAATAGTAAAGGATAAGACGTTCTCACTGAAAATGTTCCTTTAGATGCTCACAATTGCTCAGAGCCAGGACAGCCTTAACCTTGTAATCTTGGAACCACAGCTTATAATTACTTTTAAAATGGTGGTGTAGTGACACTGAACTTTCACAAAGCATAGCATTATAATTTTTTTTGATGCATGTACCCTCTTTTGTCTTAAGGATTAAATACTGCACATAAGCTGTCTGCTGCAGTGTCTAGTAGTTTTCTATGTAGATTCATGTCCTTAGGCTTTTTCTAGCTCTATATCCATTTTTAAAAGTATTCTTATTTTAATTTATTGTTATTAAGATTAACTTTGTATCTGGACCTGATGACCCATGCCTGTAATACCAGATTTTGGAGGATAGGGAGTTTATGATAGTCTTGACTATGGACTAGGTTTGAAGCCAGTCTGGGTTAAATGAGAACCAGTCTCAAAATAAATGAATAAATAAAAAAATATTTAAAGAGGAGAAAATAACCAGATTGTGGTAGACATATGAAACATAGAGAGATGGAGTTGCTTCACTAAAATTCATGAAAAAGAACTGAAATACTCCTTGAGAAGTATATGATGTTCATAGTGGTAAAATTAATTTTATATTATAATAATTTAAAAAGTTTGTGACTCTACATGTCAAATTAGAATTCTTCATATTATCTGGTCAAGTCAACCTGAAAATCTACCAAACACAGAAGAGACTTATGATCTCAGGCATGGAATAATACTTAAAAAGCAGGATTGGAAATTTGGTGCAAGGAACACCAAATAATTTCAGCAAAACTGTAAATCCCAACTATATTAAACAATTTATTTTGCCAGAATGTATTTTGCCTTCTTCCCACTCATTCCTAGTCTGGGGTCTGGGTTTCATTCTTTCTGGTGATGAATATAAATGGGTTAGGACAAGATGGAAAGCAACCTGGGAAACTCTGGCCAAGTGAATTAATGCCTTACAGCACGTTTCATAAGTTTTTACCATGGACATCAATTTTTTTATGTAAAATGTCACAGTTTTCATGGCCTGATGATCTACTCTCTAATCATACTGATGGTTTCACACAATACACTGTGCCTGAGAAAACACTTCCATGAGAAAACACAATGCTTATTGTACAAATGATAAAAAGGCAGAAAAGTTTCTGGTTTTTCACCATAAGGTTCTTCTCCTCACACTACAATCCTCTAGTTTCTGAAGTATGAGGAGGTTCTTCAAGTTCCTGCCTCAGAGAACCTTGCCAGGTCATTTTGTTGGCTCTAACTGTCAAGGAGCCATCTGGTTCATGGATTACCTTCTGCTGGCAATACTACCTGGCCAGGCAACTGTATCATCTGGAGTCCAGCAGCTTATATTGTGGATCAGTGAAGTCATCACAGGGCCATCTGCTATGCTTACAGTGGTGGATATAACATTTCAACTTTAATATTAGAAAGAAAAGCATAGGAAGGCTACCCTATGGCTTTAATCTTGACTTAGCTCTCATTTCCATGTAGTGCTACTTAGGCACAACTTGTTATTTTACTGCAGTTATATCATTTTAGTTTGTCGTGAGTAAAAGTTACAAAAGGAATGACTAGCTTCACTGGCCCCTTCTGAGATGTGAGTAAAGTAACCACAGATCCTAGTTGGGGTGCCCATCCGCCTTATGTATGCTGCAACAACTTAGCTGCTAAAAGCTCACATTTCAGCCTCTCCTATGCTGTCACCTGAACCATTCACCGCATCAAATTTAAATAATGGATAGCAGTCACTCCAGCTACTGAGGCAGACTCTGTTCTTCCTTTAAGTGTTAATTCACTTGGATATATGAGTTTATTAAAGTGAGGCTAGCAAGTAGCTGATGACCTGTTTCATTAAGTTAGAAGAGAAGTGCGGGCCAATGCTGGAGGTAATTGGCCAATATTTGAATACTTACACAGTAGTAGGAGATAAGGGATTTCATGGACAACATTAATAGCTGCATTATCAAAAAGGAGGTTTGTTGCCCAGAGATTCCATTGAGGGACATAGAGAAGAGAGTTGAAATAAGAAATAACAAGATCAGGAGTAAGTGAATCCCACTGAATGAGGTTGAGTGGGTACCAAATGAGCAGAGAGGAATTTAGCAGATGGAAGACTTTCAGCGATTTTTGGTACTCATAGTAAGTATTTGTAATATGATTCTCGGGGAAGGTTATTTTTAGTAGTATTTTTAGCCCTTTATCAAAGATGTCATTGAATCGAAAAGTACTATCCCTATTATGGAAATGGGTAGATATAATTTGAACTTAAACTGATTTTATTTATTTATTTATTTATTGATTGATTGATTGATTGTGGGGGTGAGTAGTGAAGGGTCACCCAGCAAGTTCCTTTGTCTTCCTAGGAGGAAAATCGTCATTTATATTGCTCAATAGAAAAGATCATATGTTAGCTTTCTGGTTAATAAAAAAGGTCAGGTAGACTCGGGGTCTTGTCATTGTGAAAACATTCCTAACACAAGTCTCAGTGAGCCTTGAGCCACCAGGACACAGCATCTCACAGTTTCCTTCAGCTAACCTACAAGCCACTTGCTCATCTACCGCCATTAAGCTAAAGCATGGTAGTGTGCATTCAAATGTGTGTACTACTTAAAGCCAAATAGCCAAATAGTAAATCAGTGCAAAGAAGGAGTAGAATATAGAATATACAACAGTCAAGTTACTGATTCAAGCTCTGCTTATCCATTTACAGGTTTAAAAGCTGTGATTCAGAGAAGGAGGAAAGAACATGATTCTTTCTTCAGAAGAGACGGGAAAACTGTATAAGCACACTGGTCATGATTTCATTTTTAACGAATGCCTTCAGTGACTCTGTCTTGGTATTTATCAGGCAGTCGAACCCATTAACTTGAGATGACATTATTTCCAGTTGACATTCAGCATCCGAGGCCCATTTTAGATAACATTTAAATCCAGACTTATTTGAGCAGCTGGGTCCGGCTACCCATCAATGAAGGCTGTTTAGATCTTTGATCGCTTTTATAAGTGTAACTTGATTATTTTCCTAAAATCAATGTGTTCTTAAAGCACAAAACTCAAAAGAAATGGGGAAATGAACTAAAAATAAAACGTTCCTAGCTTTTGTTGAACCTAGTTTTCTTCCCCAGGAACATCTACTGTTGCCAATTTCTTATATATTTTTTTTTTTTTTTTAATTTAATTTTATTTTATTTTTTTAATTTACATTCCAAATCACTTCCCCTTTCCCGTTTCCTCCCTCCCCGAAAGTCCCATAAGCCCCCTTCCCTCCCTCTTTTCTCCGTTCAACCCCCTCTCATTACTCTGTCCTGGCGTTCCCCTACATCCAGTCTTTCCAGGACCAGGGGTCTCTCCTTCCATCTTTTTAGAAATCTATTGATATGCTGATTGTGTCTAGGGTATTCTGAGATTCTGGGTCAATATCCCCTTATCAGTGACTTCATACCATGTGTGATCTTTTGTGATTGGGTTACCTCACTAAGGATGATATTTTCAAGTTCTGACCATTTGCCTAGGAATTTCGTGAATTCATTGTTTTTAATTGCAGAGTAGTATTCCATTGTGTAAATATACCACATCTTCTGAATCCATTCCTCCGTTGAGGGACATCTGGGTTCTTTCCAGCTTCTGGCTATTATAAATAAGGCTGCTATGAATATAGTGGAGCATGTGTCCTTATTGCATGCAGGTAAAGTCTCTGGGTATATGCCCAGGAGTGGTATAGCCGGATCCTCCGGAAGTGTCATGCCCAGTTTTCTGAGGAGCCGCCAGACTGCTTTCCAGAGTGGTTGTACCAGCCTGCAATTCCACCAGCAGTGGAGGAGTGTTCCTCTTTCTCCACATCCTCGCCAACAACTGCTGTCTCCTGTGTTTTTGATCTTAGCCATCCTGACTGGTGTGAGATGGAATCTCAGGGTTGTTTTGATTTGCATTTCCCTAATGACTAAGGATGATGAACATCTCTTTAGGTGCTTCTCAGCCATTAGATATTCTTCAGGTGAGAACTCTTTGTGGAGCTCTGTACCCCATTTTTTAATAGGGTTACTTGCCTCTCTGGAGTTTAACTTCTTGAGTTCTTTGTATATCTTGGATATTAGCCCTCTGTCGGATGTAAGGTTGGTAAAGATCATTTCCCAGTTAGTTGGTTGCCGCTTTGTCTTTTTGACGGTGTCTTTTGCCTTGCAAAAACTTTGTAATTTAATGAGGTCCCATTTGTCTATTCTTGATCTTAGAGTATAAGCTATTGGAGTTCTGTTCAGGAAATTCTCCCCTGTGCCCATATGTTCAAGGTTCTTCCCTAGTTTCCCTTCTATTAGTTTCAGTGTGTCTGGTTTTATGTGGAGATCTTTGATCCACTTAGAATTGAGCTTAGTGCAAGGAGATAAGGATGGGTCAATTTGCATTCTTCTGCATGTTGACCTCCAGCTGAGCCAGCACCATTTGTTGAAAAGGCTATCTTTTTTCCACTGGATGGTTTTAGCTCCTTTGTCAAAGATCAAGTGACCATAGGAGTGTGGATTCATTTCTGGGTCTTCAATTCTGTTCCATTGATCTACATGTCTGTTACTGTACCAATACCATGCAGTTTTTAACACTATTGCTCTGTAGTACAGCTTGAGGTCCGGGATACTGATTCCCCCAGAGGTTCTTTTACTGATTGAAAACATACTTTGTATTGTTTTTACAAAGAAAAATACAATATGTTGCAAATTACTTCCTAAGTAGATGGCATTCTTTTCAGTATCTGCCTAAACATAATTTCCATGTGCTTTTTAACACTGTATATTATTCCACTGAATGTATGAACATGATGTATTTGAAGTAGACTTGCCTCATAAATATGTATGTTATTTCCAGTACAGCTTTGAATTTTTTTTGCAATATATTATTTTACTCAGAGGCAAGACGAGTGGGGTAAAAGGTTACATGGATTTTAAGCTTTTATAAATATTGTGAAGCTGCAGAGGACAACATTTCTGATTATATATCTTCCAAGTGCTTACAGGCAGACTGAGAGGTGCCTCTTTTTCTTATTTTTTGTCTATAATGGATAAACACAGTTAGTTCTTCATCTAAATGAAGTTAAAATGGTATCTGTTAAAGTTTGTAATTCTCTTCAATTACTGTGCTTTACATCTAATTTCTATGGAATAGTTCTGTCCCTTGGCCTAGAGTGTAACGGTGTGATAACAGAAACATAACTTTCATTAATTATTAGGGAAAAATTTTTAAAATGTTTTCTATGGGGAGAAGGCTGAATCATTACTGAAGAAATATGAATAGAAAATATATATACACACTGCATATATAAATATATGTATATAAATACACACATGCACACACATATATATGTATATATACAGTGGTGCTTTTCAAATACATGCATTGCAGCAATTTTATTTGGGGGTTTCTACCCTACCTTAGATAATTTAGTTCCCAAATAAAAGACAGAAAGTTTTTATATTTAAAATAAGCCTTAGCACACTAGAGCTGGGCAGATATCAACTCTGTGTTCTTTTGTCTACTTCCGTCAATAACCCTGAGATAAAACTTGCCTTGTTCTTCCTGGGCCACTCCTACTCCAGCAGGCTGGCCCTCATGACCATGCACTTAGGATTCACTTACCCACCATGGCATCTTCTTTCTTCCTTTCTCTCTTCTCAGGGTCTCTGCCTCAGACCTCAAGCCCGGAACGTAAGCCCTGCCCTCCTCTCTTTTGCCCAGCTACAGGCTGCAGGCATCTTTATTAACCCATAGTTTTAAACTAAGGAGCAAGGTCTGCACAACAAAAGCTGGCAAATATGAGAATTCACTCACCTTGAAACAACTAGGCCTTGGGATATAGAATTTAGCATTACAATACATAGCAATAAATCAAACCTCAACAATTCCCCTTTTCGTCTAAATAAAAAGGCTCTTTCTCTTCTAATAATAAAAAATATAGAGTAGAAACAGTTATGAAATAATGAAATAATTATTTATTATAAAATTATTAGGAAAGAATATATTTAAAAAGTCCAGCCTGCTTATATTTGACAACCTAGATCAGGTATTCTATCATCTATCCTTTTTTGATGAGTGCAAAGTTCTGTATCTAAATCATTTTCTATCCTAACTCTTATTACCATCCTACAAACATCTTCAGAGACAAAACCTCAACATACATATCTGCTTTCCCTGACTGTTCTTTACACTAGTAGCTGAAATTTTAGTGATGACACAATAGAAGGAAGTAGGGTAGCCATTTTAGGAACATGAAGTCAGGTGTTTAACGAGTACAGGTAATTTTGTGATATGCATCTCTGTGGACACACAGCTTACAGCATAGCTGAAAGTCACCTAAGCTGTCAGTATTTTGTCATTTGTGACAAGGTCTCATCTGCATCTTCATTTTCATTGTAACAGCACACAAGGAAATGGGCTTCATTATGATTTTCATGGGTATATATCCTTAAAATCTGCATGTTATTTTGAGCAAACTGTATTGAGCAATTCCTGTTTTTTTCTTATGGATTCATAGATGCTATTGCAATTAAAGCAGATTGGATCATTCATGCAAAATTTCTTCCTCCAAATTTATGTTGTTTGAGTTTTCTTGATGATAATTTCTTTTTCCTTTTTGGGATAAATTACAAGTTTTAAAAATTGTATTCTTTTGTTGTGGAATTGGACATACAAATTTCTTTTTAAAAACTATAGGTCTTGAATGATTTTCATAAAGACTTGACCTTCCATGAGGTGCTTTTTGTTTTAGTTGTTTTTATACACACATACACACACACACACACACACACACACACACACACACACACATAAACATATGCATAAATATATGAATGTATAATATATAATAATACATAATAAATAATAAATATATTTCAAACTCATACATTAACATTTAAAGCATATTGACTAAAAATCAGTAACATAGATTATAGATGTAAATATTATAGGTTAAATAACTGAGAGGTGAGATGTTAGGAAATTCGCAGTGCAGAAAGAAGACATGAGAATTAAATGTGTGTTTTCAAGTAAGAAATAGAAATTCCTACTATGTTTTATGGTACCAGGTCGTGCTGTACAAGTTTTCAAAGGAGGAAAGCAACCAACAATCTGACTCACCTAGGAAGCCTGTGAATCACAATTTGATTCCCATTCCACATGATACAACCCACCCCTGACACCATTCTCAGTCCAAGAACTTATGGTGAGGCATGCCATAGGTCCTAGTGGAGGATCTACTACTATTATTTTGCTAAATGGCATAGCATTAAACAGACTTCTAGTGGCTTATTGTTATATTCATACTCTACTGTATCTCTCAATACTCATCAGAGAACTTTCTATTTCCAGTTGATGGTGATTTACACAGAAACCCACAACTGGCAAAGACACAGAAAATAAGACTACAGAACTCTCAGCCACAAATTGAATATATAATATATAATATATATATATATATATATATATATATATATATATATATATATATATATATTATATCAGCCCTTCTCAAGGTTTGGTGAGGCAAAGGGCAGAGCGAGTTTAAGAGCTAGAGATAGTGGATTTCTGTAAGGAAACAATGTCACCTGGACAGAGCAAATATAAACTTATCCTAGTTATGGGAGCATGCACAAGTCCCATGTAAGCCTATCTTAATTAGGGTTTTATTGCTGTGAAGAGATACCATGACCGTGACAACTCTTATAAAGGAAAACATTTAATTAGGGCTGGCTTACAGTTCAGAAGTTCAATCCATTATAATCATGGAAGGAAACATGGCAACATACAGGCCAACATGGTGCTGGAGAAGGGGCTGGGAGTTCTTCATCTTGATCAGTAAGCATGAGGAAGAGATTGTGAGCTACTAAACCTGACTTGAGCTCCTGAGACCTCAAAGCCAACCCCCCAGTGACCCAACTCCATCAACAAAGCATACATAATCCAACAAAGCCAAACTTCTTAATAGTGCCACTCCCTATGGGCCCATGAGGACCATTTTATTCAAATTACCATAAAGCCCAAGAGAGATATAATACCAGCAAGGAAAAGGATGGGTATTAAGTTCAGCCTTTAGTCATGGAACTATGGGCAATTGGCACCTGCTGGGCAATAGAAGGTCAGATTTTATTTTGCTGTTGTTTTTGTTTGTTTGTTTTGTGTTGTTTGTATGTTTCTAAGAAAACTGATATATCAACCACATTTCAGTGGAACACCACATCCAAAAAATATTTGGGCTGCACAAATTAGCCTCAATGAAGAGAAAAAAAAAACCTGAGAACAAAACAAAGTTTGGTAGATTTGGAAGTAGGGGTGGGTTTGGGAAGTGTTATAAGAGGGGTGATATGATGAAATCAGATTATGTGAAGTTCTCAAAGAACTCTTAAATTTTTAAAAAAGAACTATGAAGCTTTTTAAGCCACACGAATTCTATCTTCTTTATCTGTTCACATTTGCTCATTGTCTGTCTTTTTCATTTGTCATTTATCATTTAATTTTTAAATGATAAAATTTAAATTTAATTTAATTTAATTTTTAAGTGATAAATTTATTGTCTAATTGCTCTAGCTAGAACTTCAAGTACTATATTGAAAAGATATGGAGAGAGAGGGCAGCCTTGTCTAGTCCCTGATTTTGGTGGGATTGCTTCAAATTTCTCTCCATTTAGATTGATGCTGGCTACCGGTTTGCTGTAAATTGCTTTTACTATGTTTAGATATGGGCCTTGAATTCCTGATCTTTCCAAGACCTTTAGCATGAAAGGATGCTGAATTTTGTCAAATGCTTTCTCAGCATCTAATGAGATGACCATGTGGTTTTTTTCTTTGAGATTGTTTATATAGTGGATTACATTGATGGATTTCCTTATATTGAACCATCTCTGCATCCCTGGGATGAAGCCTACTTGATCGTAGTGAATGATCATTTTGATGTGTTCTTGGATTCGGTTGACAAGAATTTTATTGAGTATTTTTGCATCGATATTCATAAGAGAGATTGGCCTGAGATTCTCTTTCTTTGTTGGATCTTTGTGTGCTTTTGGTATTAGTGTAATTGTGGCTTCATAGAATGAGTTGGGTACTGTTCCTTCTGTTTCTATTTTGTGGAACAGTTTGAAGAGTATTGGTGTTAGGTCTTCTTTGAAGGTCTGATAGAATTCTGCACTAAAACCATCTGGACCTGTGCTTTTTTTGGTTAGAAGACTTCCAATGACAACTTCTATTTCTTCAGGGGTTATAGGATGGTTTAGATGGTCTATTTGATCCTGATTTAAAATTTAAAAATTATTTGTTTCAGCTTTTAGGTGAGGGGTCAGATTAGAGACTGCCTCTGTGTTTGCCAGTAAAGAACAGCGTTAGAATGAGAAGGGGAAAGGGACTATATCAAGGAAAGAAATGCAGAAGGACCTTGGGAAATAAATCTGTAAGAGAAGCATAAGGCAGACAGAGAAAGGAGTGTGAGTTACAGAGAGAAGTAGAGCTCTGGTGGGAGGATGGAAAACAGAAACTGCTTCCTAGGAAGTCAGGGCAGTCCGGCCTTCAGGACAAACTCATACACTCACCAGCTATTTTATTTTTATCTTAGCTGCACCCCCCCCACTCCACTACACGTCCACAATGATTTTTGCTTATTGTATTTTAAAACATGGTTTAAATTTTTGTAGTCCCCTTTCATTCACTGACCTAATTCTTACCTTTTTTTTGCATATTTCTATAGTGCTTTCTTAGTAAGAACATTTTATTGTTGACTTAGTTCTATTCTTAGAAATATGTCCACATTATTTAGTCTTCTTCATTTAAATTTTGAAGGTCATATGTGTCCCGGAATTTTCCATTTGTTCTAGTTTTTTTTTTTTCAGATGTGAGGATTTTAGTTTCTCAAAGTACTGCCTGGTGGTCTGTATTTGATTGGAAACTGCAGTTTTTCATCTCTAATTATATTTATTTGGGCTTTTATTTTTATTAATTGGGCTCAGGACTTGTTAATGTTAATTTTTCAGTGGGCCAATAGTTTGCTTGGTAAAATCAATGCCCCCTTTTAACATCTACAGAGATACTAACCTTGTAACCTTCCAAGGACATAACTGTGAAGAACTCCATCAGTCTACTGCATATGTTCTTAGCATCTTGGGCCAGTGTAGCTTTTCTTCTGAAGTTATTTGTACTTTTTCTTCATCACTTATTGCTAACTTTATAATTGTTATCTAGAAAGCTGTTTGTTTGCTTAAATCTGTTTGTTTTCTTTCAAGATATTTAGAGGAGTGGTTCTAATTCCATTAAAAAGCTTAGAGTTTATTGAAAGACTGTGCCAGGAGTGACCACGTCAGAAATGAACTGTTTTGCCTGCATTTCTAGTGATAGTTATCTAAAGTGATGAGCGTCTGATGACACTGGATGCCTTGCCAAGAAGTATAACATGGAAATGGAAACAAGATCTATCCATGGGTATAGAATAGCAATGGACCAGAAGGGAAGGATGATGCTTGACTGAGATCCAGGTTGGAAGAATTCTCAGAGATTACATAAATTATATGGCTGTAGGATCAATTTCTAGTTCTTAATAAAGGAAAAAACAGGACCTATTTGACCCTTTGTGCCTATGGATACTATACAAACAGTACAAAACATTACCATATGTCAAATTAAGGGTAAATTTTACTTTATATGTTAGAAAATAGATACATTTTGAAGTTTTGTAAATTAATATACATTCAAATGCTTAATGGATATTACAGATTTACAAATGCATATCAAAAAACCTTTCTGACTCATTTTTTTTATTTTCTAAGTTTTTTTTATTTACATTCAAAATCATTTCCCCTTTCCCGTTTTTCTGACTCATTTTAAACATTGTAAACTTGAGTATTTATTGCAAACGCTAAGAAATCATGCTGTTTATTGATCCTATAATTAAATCTTGATACAGCTTGTCCAATCTGGGAGTATTTGAAAATTAAATCCTTTTGCTGATTCAGTTAAATGAAACTCATTTCTCATTACAGCCACTAACTCTTGTTTTAGTAATGTGTGACAAATCCTAAGTAATATTTCTGTAAACTATACCTACTTTATCTTACATGTATTGGGGATTTTCAAATACATTGAGTTGTTAAAAACTAGAAGAAACATTTCACATACAATAATAAAATGTTAGTGCTATCATAATTCCTGATGGCTTCTTTAAAGTTTGAATGATAAAGAGAGATACTTGGTGTCAGTCTAGTAGATCTTGAAGAGGCAGTTGTTAATTCTGTTTTGGTAAATATGTGTGTGTGTGTGTGTGTGTGTGTGTGTGTGTGTGTGTGTGTGTTTGTGTGTGTGGGCATGTGCGTGTCAAAGGCCAACCTCAAGTGTCATCCTTCAGGTGCTGTCCACCTTAGATTATTTCATATAATCATCTTATTTCTTTAACTTTGAACATTTAGGAATTAGTGCTACTGATATGTACACAAATGTGGGGTTATCCATAGGATCATGAGAAGCCAAATAATGGCCACACTTGTAAAGAAAAGGGAAGCTGTACCTCAGCTGTTATAACGGATCAATAGTTCCTCAGCTAGAGTGGAGCTATGGGAACTCTTCTTCCTACATTCTGGAAATTTTAACTGGCTTGATCTGGTGCAGAGCCGCTTGAGTTCATGTGTGCAGTAGCCATGTTGTGTCCAGAGGACAGTATTTCACAGCACTTCTCTCCATCCTCTGGCTCTTCCACTCTTCCATCCTCTCCCCATATGTGTCCTGTGACTGAAGGGATAAGGATGATTCCATGTACAGCCAGCACTCAAACTTGCTTATTCTCTGCATTTTCAGTAATAATCAGTTTCTACGTTAACTATTATCCACAGCAGCAAAATGATTTTCTAACCACATTTGGGAGAATATGTCAAATAGGAAATAAAATGTATTTGAACTGAAAAGAAATTAAATCATAGAAGGGGAAAATAACCCAATGGCCAAGACAAAGTGAAAATCCCTCCTAATTATCGCAAAAAAACCTTTCAATCCCACAAGTGTTCAAAAGATAATTAGACTACACTTACACAAAGGAAATTATTCTCTATTATGTATTTATTACAAATAATTGAATACAGGAAAATACTTCACTTTGACCCCATTCATGAGCACAGATATGAATTGTTCCATGTTGGAAAATATATCGTGGCATTAATTTTTTAACAAATAAATTAAAAATATTCAAACATACTACATACTCAGACATACTACTTGCTACATATTCAAACATACTACAGAAGTAGGTACTATGTTGGGGTAGAAAGGGTCAAACAAGGGCTCAGGAGAAGAAAGGAGAAGAGTGAAAGAGGAAACAAATCGCAATGTACACTGACCTGTGACAATGTCACAGCGAAACCTGTTACTATGTATGCTGAAAATAATAAAAATATCATTTTAATAGAGAGGTAAATAATTATCTGAATAAAGAGATAATCTATTCTTACAGAATAGGAAGCTCACTGCTGTGATGACATAATTTTCCTGTTTCTTTCCGTGCCTGTAGTGCAACCTTATTGAAACCCCGACTAGCTAATTTTCAGAAACCTGAAATGATAATGTAAAATTCATGTGGAAGCACACCAGTCTAGGAATATGTATGACATTTTCTGAGGCAAAACAAAGTGGGAAGATTTATTCTATTTTGTTAAAGAGCTTATTATAAAAGATAGGCATTTAGAGGAATACAAACAAGAGAAAGCATCCAGAAATGCATTCACATGTGGCATTTTAAGTTTAAAACAAAGCTGGCACTCTAGTATCTGGAAGCAAACCTTGTGCTGAATATGCAAATATATGATGTCTATGTGTGTTTACAACAATGGAAATAATAAAGAATACAGTTTTTGAATTACCTTATGACTATCCCATACTTTGGGACTATTTCTTAAGCCAGCTAAGTAAAAACTGTAGAAAAGGGGCTTTCAATTTAACAGTATTAAAAATAGGAACTTCTATTCACCAAAAACAATTATGTTACAAAAAAATTACAAGCAGTAGCTGGAAATATTTGCAAAGCATAAGACTAAGATGATATGCCATTATCTATAAATATGATAAAAATATCAGTTGAAAAATGGTAAATAAATATGAATATATATTTCCCAAAGTATACAAATGTCCAATTATTTCAAGGTGCAGAAATATAAATTAAAACCAGCATAAACATCAGTACAGACATTTGCCAGACTTGAATAGTTCAGATTTAATTTAATATTATTTTATCATTCTGTATATATGAGAAATAATTTTATTTTATTTTTATTTTCTAAGTTTTTTATTTACATTCCAAATGATTTCCCCTTTCCCATTTCCTCCCTCCCTGAAAGTCCCATAAGCCCCCTTCCCTCCCTCTGTTTCCCATTCAACCCCCTCTCGCTTCTCTGTCCTGGCATTCCCCTACATCCAGTCTTTCCAGGACCAGGGATCTTTCCTTCCATCTTCTTAGAAATATATTGATATGTGAATTGTGTCTTGGGTATTCTGATATTCTGGATTAATATCCCCTTATCAGTGACTGCATACCATGTGTGCTCTTTTGTGATTGGGTTACTTCACTAAGGATGATATTTTCCAGTTCTGACCATTTGCCTAGGAATTTCATTAGTTCATTGTTTTTAATTGCAGAGTAGTATTCCATTGTGTAAATATACCACATCTTCTGAATCCATTCCTCCTCTGTTGAGAGACATCTGGGTTCTTTACAGCTTCTGACTATTATAAATAAGGCTGCTATGAACATAGTGGAGCATGTGTCCTTATTGCATGCAAGGGAAGCCTCTGGGTATATGCCCATGAGTGGTATAGCAGGATCCTCCAGGACAAGGACCTCCACATAAAACCAGACACATTGAAACTAATAGAAAGGAAACTAGAGAAGAACCTTGAACATATGGGCACAGGGGAGAATTTCCTGAACAGAACTCCAATAGCTTATGCTCTAAGATCAAGAGTTGATAAATGGGACCTCATAAAATTACAAAGTTTCTGTAAGGCAAAGGACACTGTCAAAAGGACAAAGTGGCAACCAACAAACTGGGAAATGATCTTTACCAACTTTACATCTGACAGAGGGCTAATATCCAATATATACAAAGAACTCAAGAAGTTAGACTCCAGAGAACCAAGTAACCCTATTAAAAAATGGGGTACAGAGCTAAACAAAGAGTTCTCACCTTAAGAATATCTAATGGCTGAGAAGCACCTAAAGAGATGTTCAACATCCTTAGTCATTAGGGAAATACAAATCAAAACAACCCTAAGATTCCATCTCACACCAGTCAGAATGGCTAAGATCAAAAACACAGGAGACAGCAGTTGTTGGTGAGGATGTGGAGAAAGAGGAACACTCCTCCACTGCCAGAGGGATTGCAAGCTCGTACAACCACTCTGGAGAAATAATTTTAAAAAGAAAGATGAAAGCCTTGTATGAGTAGAGAAGTCAGTTATATTAAAAATAAAAAAGAATGGTGAGTAAACGTTTCCATTTTTGCTGATGAAACAAGATTTGGAGGTGATTCTAGAGCACTTTTTGAAATGTAGAAATAGGTTATTCCTTTTCATCAAATAATCTTGTCTCCATGGCTGAGGACCACATGCTGGAACAGGAAAGATTTGTTCTTCTGAGTTTACTATGCATCATAACAAATCATATATAAGAAAACTTGTGTCTCAGTTCATTTTCTGTTTATCTGTCCATTGTTTTTTTTGTTGTTGTTGTTGTTGTTGCTAAAACAGAGAGTGTGGTTGATGTAAAAGTAACTTTTATTCACCACATGTAATTCTCATCTTAGAGGCTTACTGCTGAAAAAGCTCACCTTTTTTTCCTAGCTCTTTCTGAACCCTGGATGAACGGTTCAACTCAGTTGTTTGGCTGAAGCTCTTCTCCAGGCTGACTGATTCAAACTGGCTTCTCTCAGCTTCCCGCTGAACTGCTTTGCTTGGACTCTAACTCTAGGATTATTTTTATTTTAAAGATTTACTTATTTATTATATGTAAGTACACTGTAGCTGTCTTCAGACACACCAGAAGAGGGTGACAGATCTCATTACGGATGGTTGTGAGCCACCATGTGGTTGCTGGGATTTGAACTCGGGACCTTTGGAAGAGCACTCAGTGCACGTTACTGCTGAGCCATCTCTCCAGCCCACTAGGATTGTATTTTAAACTTATGGCTTCTTCTCATTTTGCAACCTGTCTCTATAAAACTATTCTGGCAAAACTGCCTCCTCTCTCTCTCTCTCTCTCTCTCTGTGTGTGTGTGTGTGTGTGTTTATCTCTCTGTGTTTCTCTCTCTCTCTCTCTCTCTCTCTCTCTCTCTGTGTGTGTGTGTGTGTGTGTGTGTGTGTGTGTGTGTCTGTGTGTCTGTGTTTGCTAATTTCTTCAGCCACCTCCCTTTTCTGTCTGTTCTCTTGATAGTTGGGTTTATTCTATCTATGACTCATTCTGTCAAATCTTTCTCTGATTTGTTACTTTTTTCTTCTCCTCAATTAGACTTCACTTTCAAACATGGCTGCTTTCTTCTATAAACTAACTTTATCTACATTGTTTGAAATTAAAGGTGTGTACGAAAGTCTGTCTATATTCTAGCCAGAGGAAATAGGGGGTGTGGCATATCTGTGTTCCAACCATATTGGATCAGATAGACCTAGGTCTTTGGATGTGATCCCTTGCCAGAACAGCCATGTTATTGGATTAAAATACCTCTACAGGCTTATGTGGAATTAGGTTCACAATTGAGAAGGCTGGATGTCCAAGAGCATGATGCCAGCATCTAGCAAGGGCCCTTCTATGGCATCATAATATGGCAGAGGGCAAGCAATAATGCAAGTAGGAAATCAGGCCAAAATCAATCTTTAGCCAAAACTTTAATGTTGTTGTTTTTCTATTTGGTTCTCAAAGATATCACCTACAAATCCTTGATACAATGTCAATGAAATGCAGCAAGGGTTTTGGACGAGGTATTCAAACAAAAATGCCTTGTTATTATGGACTACATATAAGTATGTAGTTATGAAAAGTAGTTTTATTTGTCAAATTGACACAATCTAGATCTGCTTGGAAAAAGAGTTACAGTGGGGGATTGTCTAGATCAGTTTGATCTGTTAGCTTCAGTGTGGGGATTATTTTGATTACCTTAATTGATATTGGGAGATAAATTTACCATGGGTGGCATTACTCCTTATACAGTGGAACCTAAACTGAAAGAGTGGGGAAAGTAAGTTGAACAGTAGTAATAATAAATGTGCTAATTCATAACTATCTGCTTTTGACTCTAAATACAATGTAATTGCATTCAAATACTTCATACACTGACTTCTCTTCATTGATTCTTCCTTAAGCTTATGGTGTCAGGGCATTTTATTACAGAGACGGAAAAGGAAATTAAAACACTAGCTAATTTCTGATGGTCATTTATATAAGCTTATACCCATCCCTAAGAATATCTGATCCTTCCTAGTATAGGAAAATGAGTATCCAGAGACAGAGGTATTACACATGTTGTAGGAGACTGTGATCCAGTGAAGAATCACATTTGATGTGGTGGAACAAACTCGGGAAGCCCAGCAGGCTCCCGTCTGTCTGTCACTATGCTTTCTTCTTCACATGTGGTGTGTTCTGCCTTGTATCAGAGCATGGAGCAAGCATATGTCTCTTGTCATCCCTTCTATTATTCTCAAAAGGCAGAAATGATGCATCATTTCACCACCAAACTAGATTGCTCCAGCTACAAAGGGAAAGCAAGTAAGTTCTAGAAAGGAATAACAGAACCTTATAAACCATCAATAGTCTCTCAAGCCAAATTTTTTGTTTTATGGACCATGATTTAATAATATGAACAGAAGGAGGGATTAATTAGTTGGCATTTAATCTATCAAGAAAAAAATAGGGATGACAAAATAGCTCAGTGGATACAACCACTAGCTGCCAAGCCTGTGAATTTGTACCTTGGACCCCACATATTTGAAGGGGAAAACTAACTCCCATAAGTTTTCTTTTACCTCCAATAAGAAAATAAATAAATGTAGAAAATTTAAAAGAAGGAAAGTAAAGAGGTTACAGGATTCTGCCACATTTGTGGATTGCCTTCTAAAGTTGTTTTCTAGGGTGTCTTCCTGGGAACCATGTGGGTTGTTTCTGCTCTCTGAATCTTCTGGGGGAAAGACTAGGAGAGAGTATAAATGTATTAAACTGATACAGCCTATCCCTCCCTACCTGATAACTCTTTCTTTCTCTTTTTTCCATGCAAAATTACACTCAGTAACTCAATGTGGAGATTTTCAGTTCACAAAAGAGTGTAAAATAAACTCTCAGGTCATAGTGTAAAAACTGCTGAATAATCCAATTGTTTTAGTATAAAACTGCCTGAAATGTAAGCCTTGAGTCCCTCCTTTCTAGGAAATCAACTAAGCTCATTGTACACGTGTTCTGTCTTCTGTCATTTGGGAAACATTAACATCAACCAACAATTTTATACTCTCTATCTCAAGTGAAAAAGAAAGTAACATCCTTCTGTCCTATTTTTACTTTAATCTATAAAAATTTATTTGATATTTTTAAAAATGTACCTCCTGGCTTAGGTGCTTGGAATTAAACTCCAGTCTTCTGAAAGAATGGCTCAAGCTGCTAATTTCTGAGCCATCTCTCCAGGCTATTAATATCTTATCATAAATTAAATAACACATTATGAACAAAGTTGGCTTATATTTTATGTATTTCTACACATCTGTGTCATTATGTTTTCCCCAGAGAAAATCATTACAGAAATTTAGTATGTGCCTTTATGGTGCATATTTTAATATTTTGATACAGTGCAGCACATTTTTGCTCCAATTTGTACAGATGGTATGATATCAAATAGACCCTTCTTATTCTCACTTTGCAAAAGTATCTGTTGTTCTTCATCACTCTTGCTAATGTTCTTTTAGGTGCCTTTATAGAGTATAATGAATTTTAAAGATAATCATTTTTCCTATACATATTCTTCTACCACCCCCATATAACCTTCCCCTTTGCATCCAAAAAGAGCAGTCAGATCCCATTCATGTGCACATGTCTCTCACATAGAAGAGAGCTATTATTGGAAAGATGGCAGGGACATCTGACCAATGGAATATGAATAAAAGAAATATTTCAGTTTTAAACAAAACAATGAAAGAGAAAGTGTATTGGTTGTTTTAATGTTTCTGCCCCCTTTTGATTTATGTTGAAGCAGAAAAATCAGGAGGTCTCATTGGAGTAGCAGGAGCTTTGGTTACTAAGTTTCTGTGTTGATGAATTTGCACTCTTCATATTCTGGGAACTTTAGTGAGGACCTCTTTTTTGTAGATGTAGGGTTAGCTCGTTAAGAAAAAAAAAAGCTAGCCTCAATTTGCCCACTGTGCTTCTCTGGAAAAAAAATCAGAAGTTACCAATGACCACAATTTATCTTTGAGGACCATTTATTGTATTCCATATATCCCCATAATACCACCTACCTGAAGCTCTATGGTACTACAGCCTATCTTTTGGATCACTGTTACTACAGCCCCTTAGACAAATGTACATAATTCTTCTACAGAATTCTCAGAACATTATCTTGGAAATTCTCCTTCTCTCTCATACTCTATGCTTCAAGCTTCCTAAGTGCTTCAATGTTTCTAATCGCCTTGGTCTCATGATAAATATTTTCTAAAAATGAGGAAGAGTATGGCCTTGAAGGCTTATAGTTGCTTTAGAACTCTACGTAACATAGAAAGATTTATTAACAGACTTTCAAACACACAAAATTGCTGAAAAAGGGTGTGTTGGACATATCAGTGGATGTTAATTAAACTCAAAAATATAGTTTTAATTTAATTAAACTGACTATCTCTTAATTATTCTAAGAGTAAAGTCAAACATGTGGAGTTATTAGCAGCTTGGGGTGCAGATGCATCCTTTCAGAGACAAGGAGAGAAACTGTAGATTCACTAATTTAAGAAAAGTGTCAAACCTCTGTGCAATTCTAAAGGGGATGTATCAAATGGAAGAAACGGTGTGCTAAATGATAGCTCACCCTCTATTTCATATCTTTATATTTGGTTTAGGAATGTTTATAAATATTAGAGTTTATTATATTGCTCAAACTAATGAATGTCTTTTAAAACCAACCGAAAGTGTACTCGTGTTTTGAAATTTCGCCATGAAATCTAACTTGTTCCACTATAGTCTGTGACAACCTGAGAGCTTATTTATGTAGCAGATACTTGCTATGGTTATTTTAGCTGATCATCTCTGGTCACTTATTCCACTGCAGTATTACCAGCAAGAGGACTTCTTTCTTCTTGATGCAATG
Source organism: Tokudaia tokunoshimensis (assembly GCA_036184795.1). NCBI lineage: Eukaryota > Metazoa > Chordata > Mammalia > Rodentia > Muridae > Tokudaia > Tokudaia tokunoshimensis. The sequence continues at coordinate 35,072,997 of BTHU01000007.1, forward strand.
GCAGCATTAACATGCATTACCTGTCCCCAGATGAGAAATGTGACTGTCATAATTTTAAGATTGATTGAGTCAGTTTCCAACTCTTTCTTCGATGTATATTACCTCCTTTCATGTTTGGCAGAGCAAGAAACTGTAAAATGTCACTGATAACCAGCAAGATTTGTGGCAGTTTTTATTTTGCCACTATTTCAACATCTTCTCTTCATGTTCTTAGTCCAATATGAGTAGCATGACTAAAATTTGTCAAACTCTTAAAAAACGTGAAAGAATCAAAACAATCTAGCAAACAATCTCAGATCTCTTGTGTGTGGCTTTCAGAATTGTTGTTTGAAACAGGCAAAGAAAAGTGAGACAAAATGTGTGGTACTTCCGGATATTTACATTTCCTGGGGAGTCTCCATGCTCCTTATGTTCAAGCCTCGTGAGAACTCTGTGATAGAAAGTGGACCGAAAGGCATTACTGCTACACCTTCAGTGGAAGAAATTGTATTTGAAGGAGTCAAAGAGAGGGGATGGGATGTGGGTAAAGTACTTGCTGAACAAAACTGGGGTTCTGAGTTTGGATCCCTAGTCCAAATCAAAGCTGGTATGTCATCATTCCCCAGGGATTCCAGTCTGGTGACACCAGGATCCCATTGCTGGCCAGCCAGTATTACTGAAAACAGAGGCTCCACATTCAATCTCTTCCTCCTCTTCTCTTCCTCCTCCTCCTCCTCCTCCTCATCATCATCATCATCATCATCATCATCAGCATCAGCATCATAATGAGATCAACTGAGGAAGACAGCTGATTGTGACTTCTGCGTACCACATGCAGGGACAGATGTGTGCACCTACATATGCATGTGTGCACACAGGCATACAAAGCACACACACATTCATACAAACTATGGACATCAGAGAGACAATGAAGTTTTAAAGGTATGAGTTAAAATTATTTGGCACATGAAATATAAGCCAATTTGGCATCAATTACTTAATGTGTTTTCCTTATGTATGTAGCTAAAGGTAAAATTAGTGATTACGTTTATCATTTGATTTCTCAGTTTTCTACTTCCTTAGTCAATGGTATTCCCCCCAGGTTAGCTAATGTTTTAATTCTAAAAGACTAGGTCAATTAATTTATAGAAACCTAGGCTATAATTCTAACTCAAGGATGAGGTTGATGGTCATATCATTTTACCCTAACTGGGTTGATAGGAGATGAGGCATGGAAAAGGGGTGGTCTTTTTCTCTCATGTCCATGATGCATATTCATTCCTAATAGGTTAAAGAATATGAGCTATAAATGGATATATTATCATGTAGTAGCTATTTATTTTTAAAACTTATAAATACTATAATAATCTATGATCAATAATTATATAGAATGTTAGAAATTATCACACTATGTGTATAAATATGTCTACCTGAAAATATGTTCATACATGTATGTATACACACACAGAGAGAAGTAAATTTGGTTCCTATAATCAAAAACAAAGAATTTTTTTAAAGTTAAAAAGGTCAAATTTGTATCAGTAGATAAGAGATTTGAATTTTCCTTAGAAAATCCAGAACTCATACGTTAACTCATGAGATGTTTTTTTTTCTATTATTGCTTTTATCCAGTCTCAATCTGAAGTTGTAAAGGATTGTTACAGAACAACTCCTTGAATAAATGTCTTACATAGATTTATATAAATAACTATTAGTCCACTATGTACTCTACCTATTGTTGGGGCTAGGTGCCCTGCGCTAAATTACTCTATATGTTATAAATCTTTTTTTCCTAAATGGCACTTTTCCCTGAGAGCCTCACTAGCCAAATCACTTTTGATTCCATTTCAAAATGGAGGATGACTCTACATCTGGGTGGGCACATGAAGTGGCACCATCTGTTCATCATCACCTACATGTCACAAAATGTTAAGCAAATTTTCCTGGTTGTAGAAAGGCTTTTACCTTTTTATCAGCATGAAATGGGACTAGAGTCACACATGGGAATATTAAAATCACATCAGGAAAACAAGCCACGGAACTTATGTGACATTCCAGTCCATAGGAAGTGGATAACTTCCTCACCTGGACCACATAAATGGGTTGACATGAAGCACTTCTGTGGTGGACAGTAATCTCACCATCTGGTATAGCCATGAAGTAACTAACAGACAGAAAACTCCCAGTGCTTGGAATGTTTCATCTGGACTCAGTCTCTGCTGTTGAATCTGTCTACTTGAATTGCAGTCTGTGTGTTTTCTCTTGGTTATCTAGTTCAGATCATCCATTCATGCATCTATCCACCCATCCATCTATCTATCCATCTATCCACCTACTAACATATCAATCTATACACCCACCCATCCACCCACCTATCCATCCATCCATCCATCACCCACCCATCCATCCTCCCACCCATTCAGCCATCCACCTATCCACCCATCCATCACCCACCCACCCATATACCCATCCATTTATTCATGCATATACCCATCCACCGACCCATCCATCCATCCATCCATCCATCATCCATCTATCTACCCATCCATCATCTTCCCATTCATTTATGTGAACCCTACAGCTGGCTCAATAATTTTGCCTTCACAGACTCATTTGATTGTCTATCAGCTCAGAATTCTGAATATTTGGGCTCTTTAAATCACTTTTAGCCATTTTATAATTTTTGTACACACCATACAAACATGCATTTGCACACATATATTTGTACATTTGTTGTTATTCTATAAATTCTGGCTATATGGAAAGACTCAAACCTATTCATCTGTTTTTGACATAGGAAACTCATGACACTCATGCTAGTAGATCTCTCACAGAATTGTTAATGTCTCTATGGATTCTTGTATAAGAAGCCTTCTTCCTGTAAGTTACAATCATGTTACACTACTTTACCTCAGTTTAATGTCATAATATTTATCTTGTAAGTTTGATTATTGTTCTTATTATAGGAACATGTTGTATATAAATTTTTTAACATTGGTTAGCCTATAATAACTACTGACAAATTGAATTAAATCATTAAATTTATATTATTATATTAATACAGTTAGTAAGAGCTATTAGTGAAATGAAGACAGAATAGTTAGGAAAGGTTAATTGTTATAATGATAGGCTTAGTAAAGCAGTAGTGAAAAATAACAAAATATGATCACATATAAAGTAATGACAAATGTATTTTGGCTTAAATAAACAAATCATGTTTTCTATAAAGGGAAGACATAGAAAACAGAAAAATGCCGAAAAGCATGCAGATTCCTCCTAATGAAGACACAACTTTCTTTTACTGTTAGATGTAAAGTTTATTGTCATGTATTTAAAATGAAGGGCTTCAGGGATAGACACAAAAAAATGTAAAAATCTGCCAAAGTCATAAAATCTGCAATCTAATAATAGCATGTATCCCTTGCAGCTGCCTGATAGCTCGTATGCTTAGCTGGACTTTTAATATATTACAATATTAAATTCCACTTCAAAGCTAAGGGAAACTAAAAATGACCGGTGAAAACATACCCCAGTTTGTTTCAGATGTTGGAAGATCCTGCCACTGACTCTCTCATTGCACTGCCATCCAATAACATTAATTTAGAAAGCATTCCTAAATTGTTCTTTTCCTGTGAAATGCTGGCAGAGGGGATGAAGGAAACTAATTCAGGAAACAACTTTTGAGCCCTCCTAAGTCCATCTCCTACTTAATAAAGATAATCGTAGATATGACTCCTTTTTTTTTTTTAAACTTAACATGTAAGTTGTAGGTGCGGTGATATAACTCTGCAGTTAAAGTTGCTTTCTACTAAAGCCGATGACTTGAGTTCAATCCTTAGGACCTACATGATGGATGAAGAGAACTGATTCCCCCAACTCTTCCTCTGGCCTCCACTTGGGCACTGAGGTGTACAAGCACAGTCACACAGAAACATACTATATAAGTACGTGTTAAAAAATGTAAAAGGACCTGGAGAAATGATTAGCTATTAAGAGCATGTGGTCTTCCAGAGCAAATGAATCTGATTCCTAACTCCTCCACTAGCAGTTCACTAATGAAGGTCACTGTTCATGTTTTATGAGGTAAGTAGCCATCTTTAATTAAAAGAGAACAAGTGTTATGGAGAAGTTGCATCATTACTCAGTTCTAGCCAGCGTAATAAACAAGAGTGAGTTACAGCAAGCAATAGAGTTTTCAATACACACAGAGCATCTTGTATTGGAAGAATAGACCATCTAGAACTTTCACAGAAAAGCCAAAGCCAAAGTATTGCTTCAAAGGATGCCTCAGTTCTCTTATTGTGGGCTAAGGTAGATGGCAACTTTAAACCGAAACTAATGTGGGAACTCAATACACACAATGCACTCAGATACACACACACACACACACACACACACACACACACACACCCTATGAGATAAATATTTTTAGTGCGGTTGGGATGTAATATATGAGAGGATTTTTGAAAAGAATGGTAAAGTTTAAGAAAAAAAGTGACTGTTTTCTGTTATGTGCAAGGTCCTGGGTTCCATTATCAGTTACCTTCATGTTACACACATGCATACACACACATACATACGTACATATATATATATATATATATATTTGTTCATACACATGCACACACACATGCATGCCTGTTTTCACACACACACACACACACACACACACACACACACACACACACACACACACACAAAGGGTGGGGGAGAGAGAAAGAGAGAGAGAGAGACTTATTGAGTTACATGTTTAGTATTAGAATACTTCCTTGATAGGCTTTTCTTGAACAACGTTCAATTTGCTATGTGGCCATTCTTCATTTCTTCAGCTTCCTACCTGATTAAAGACTACAGTTTCACAACCCGCTGCAGGAGAGACACCACTGACTCACTGTGGCAATTTAAACGCTTGATGCTAAACAATGCCACAATTATAAGTCAAAATTTTTAATATAAATAAAAAGAAATTAAAGTATCGAGATAGTAGGTTTTGTACCTAAAACACATAACCAGAGAATGGGTTTCATTCTGGTTTCAATCTGATTTACCCCAGAAGCTCACTGTCTTTCAACACTTGAATGTATTACTTTACACGTATGCTCTAATCTATTACGTAATCCATCCAGTTTTAAAGGTCTGCAATGTCTCCCTTTCTTGATTTAAAGGAATCTTCAGATGGCACTAAATGTCAGCCTGATGCTTCATTTCTCAGATCTCTAATGCATGAGAAATTATAATTTATGCTCACCATATCCCTGTTATAACTGGGAATTTATAGCAACAGATGAACACTGACCTTCTGGTCCTGCAGTTCCTATGGTGTTCTCTATCCATGCTGAGAGATGACTAAGTGACCCCACAGGTGGTGTGATCCTAAAAGTAACACTCACAGTTTTACCCAGGAAAGATCCACCCATAGGTATAGGAGTCGACTTTCACTAGCAATAGGAAACAGGGAAGGGAAGTGAAACGTCTATAATATGACTATAATTAAAATTGCAAGAATTAGCTAGGTGTGATGATTCATGCCTGTAATCCCAGTGCTCAGGGAGATTGATTGAGTGGGATTCTGACCCAGGAAGATTGCCATAAATTTGAGACTTAATCTTATTTGCATAGTGAGTTCATGCTATAACATAAAACTGCCACCTTATCTCCCAATCATAAAAGAAAAAAACAGAAAACCCAAAAACCTCTCTAAGACAAAAACACAAAATAAATAGAAGCCTAAGGAAAAAGGGATAAATATAAAAATGAACCTGATAAAGTCATATTGTCTGTGCATATTTGTGGTAATCAATGATGAGCTTAATAAGAACAGTTTCTGAAAGTCTGTCATATACTTTACGACTATTTAGTCCCACACCTTCCCTTTTCCTAGCCTTTTCCTTTCCTCTCTTAATAACTCTCTTTTTAAAACTATTTAAAACCATAAAACCTGAATAAGAATCTCATTTGATAACTTAGAATTACTGAAAGAAATAAAACTTAAGAAGATAGCTTAATGGTTTTTTACAAAATAAAATTTTAATTCATGCAAACACCGTAAAGGCAAAAAAGAAAAAAATACTAAGTAAACAAACTTCCAAAGCACTCACAAATTAACATGGCTAGAGATGTATCTGTTAAATTAATGGAAGGTTTTAAAATCTTATGAAGGAAATTAGAAATGATTGTTGTCTTAGTTTGGGTTTTACTGCTGTGAAGAGACACTATCATGAAGGAAACTTTTATAAAGGAAAATATTTCACTGGAGCTGTCTTACAATTTCAGAGGTTTGGTCCATTAACATCATGGCAGGAGGCATGACAGTGTGCAGGCAGTCATGATGCTGGAGAAGCCGAAGGCTCTACATCTTGTTCCAAAGACAGCAAGGAGGAGTCAGGATTCTATACTGGGCAGAGTCTGAGACCTCATAGCTCACCTTCCCCATAATGTACTCCTTCCAACAATACCACATCTACTCCAACAAGGCCACACTTCCTAGTGGTGCCACTCCCCATGGGCCAAGCATTCAAACACATGAGTCTATGGGGCCATATCTACTCAGACCACCATAACTGCCATCACAAGAAAACTCTATCAAATGTTTGAAATACTTTCGACCCTGGAAATCACCCACATTAAAGGATAGAGACTGTATCTCAACATGTGTAACCTATATGATGGTGTTAGCACTAACTTGCTAAAAGTTTACAAGAAAAAGTAACCAGCAACCTAATATTGCTGGCTTGTAATAAGCCAGCAAGAAATATTAATATATAAAATCAGCAAGCTATTAAGAAGTGACATGTATCTCAAGATCAACTATAATTATTAAAGAACTCTAAGATCTGTTAAACATCTAGAATTTTAATTCACCATGTTATAGTAACCACTAAAGAAGAAAACCACCTATAACTCTAATGTAGAAAATCACACTGGATTTCTACTTCTCTCTAATGAGAAGTTCTCAGTAATAAAAATAATAGTAATAGAAAGAAGGAGTAGAATAAGAAAAAGGGAGTAGGGTGGAGGAGTAAAGAGACAAATGGTATAAAGATCCGTCTTCAGATTAATAATTCCTATATTCAGCATTTTGCAACACTTCAGAATCATCACTGGTAAGAAACTGAATTATTTGCTCTAATAGTAGGAGCAAATGGTGTCTGCAAATGCCATTACAGTTCAGCAATACACAGGAGCCCTTAGTCTATCCAGCAAAAAGAAAAATAGTTAAAATGCATTACAGTAACAGTGATAAACAATTCGCCTACTTGCTCATGATTTATCTACTTAGAAAGAATATAAAATGCAGTTACTGTCACTGACAAGTAGTTAACATAAAGTATGCAAATTTAACATACCATCCCAATTTACACTTCTTTTACATTTTAAATTTGTTTTAACTGCTATACAAGCATAATTTTTACATTTTAATGATGTCATATTTCCTATGTCAGCCTAGAAATAACTAGCCACAAGTTTAAAAATTTGGTGGAACTATTTGTAAGACATAAGTACCATGAACAATGTGGTATAAAGACTAGGAATATGAGAAACATTCTGTGTTGACAATCAAAAAACATTTATTGTAGAGAAAAATGACATGTACTTAAGCTAAAGATATGCAAAATTAACAAATTTGAGGAGCTACAATTAAGACTTTAATTTCTTTTAAAAATTTCTCATAACTTCTCTGAGAATCCACTCGCTGAATCTTGTTCTCTCTCTCTCTCTCAGTTTTGAACTTGTTAAGACCTATTTGGGCTGCGCAAATATTCTTGGATGTGAGGCCGACCACTGCAGTGTGATAGGCTATCCTCTTAGAGAAAACTGACCCTCCATCTCCCTGCAGCGAAGGATAGGATTTCTTCTTCACAGCTAAGGGTGAGATTTCATGGTTATTCCTCTCTGCGTGCCGGGATTTGGCCTTTCTTAGATGTACAGAGGTCTTGAGCAAACTGTCATATTGCTAAGAATTTGCATGTGCAGCTGCCCTGCTATTTCCAGTAAATACAGTTTCCTTACAGTCATTTATCCCATCTGGCTCTTTCACTCTTACAGATTCCCTGCCTCATCTTCCACAATTATCCCCAAGTATGGTATAGTATGTAAGTTTCATTTAGGGATAAACATTCTGAAGCAGTGGTCCTCAACTTTCCCAATGCTGATACCCTTTATGTTGAGGTGATCCCCAACCATAAAAATCACTTTTTGTTGCTACTTTGTAACTGTAATTTTGTTACTGCTGTAAATCATAGTGTAAATATGACCACCGGGAAAGGGTCATTCTACTCCTTCCCTCAAGGGATTGCAACCCCCAGGTTGAGAACCACTGTTCTGGGATCTCATATTCTCTCTGCCTTTGCCAGCTGTAGATCTCTGTGTTAATCACTATCTACTGCAAATAGAGGCTTCTCTGGTGACCGTGGGCTGGTATGCTGAGCTATGGGTATAACGCTGTCAGTAGGAGTTAATTTATACTGAGTCCATTAGCAGAGTAACAGTACTGGTTTCCATTAGAACCCATGACCTGTCTAGCCACAGGTTCTTATCTTACTAATGGTGTTAGGTATGAGTTTTATCTTGTGGAATGGAACTTCAATCCAAAGTGGAAGTAGTTAGTTATTTCCATACTATTTATGCCATTATTGGTCCATTTGTCTTGTCTTACCAAACCCCAGTCATTAATTTTGTTTGGTACATTCTAGCTATAGAAGTAATATAAATATAAAATCTAAAAATATCTTTCTTCCCTTCTAAAATATTTAAAACCTCCTATTTTACAAGGTCCATTTATTTTTATTTTATGTTTACAGTTGTCTGCATTTAAGTCTTTCAGCACATAGCACAGGGCCTGCTGAGGCCAGAAAAAGGCAGGGGATCCTGAGGAATTACAGTTGTGAGCCACCATGTGAATTTTGGGGATTGAATCTGGGTCTTTGAAAGAGCAGCCATTACTCTTAACTACCAAGCCATCTCTTCTGTTCCATCAGAATATCTTTTGAAAACAAGATTGTGCCTGAAGATGTTACAACTTATTTCAGACCTTATTATAACATTATAATAACTAGACAGCAAAGAGTATTTGGTATAAAAACGATTAATGATATCAATTGAGGAGAGCAGATAATGTAAAAATAGATCCAGTATATGTAGCCAAATTACTCTTAACTAAATAGTAAGTCTCATATTATGCATGAAATGACTTTGTTATGGTTTCAGTCTTCAGCAATCCTATAAAGTTTATGTTTTGAAGGTTTGGTCTCCAACTGATAGCACAAGAGGGAAGTGGTGGAATCAATCAGGAGGTGACCTCAGTAAAGCTGAGTCCTTAAGAGGAACAATGGGTCCCAGTCCATCCTGTCCTTCCTAGTCACCATGGGGTGAATAGTTTTGGAACACTGTGTGCTTCCCATAACAATACTCTATTTATCACAAACATGCGGTTATCAAGAAATCATGAATTAAACACTGTGGGTCTATATATTCTCTTTTTATGATGGTTATCTCTCTTATTTTGTCTCATTAACAAAAGTTAACTAGCAGGGATTCAATTTACATAGCATTTTAAAATAATATCCTATTGTGTATATAAACTACATTTTCATAATTAGCTTATCAATTGATGTAGATTTATGTGCTGCCTTTCTCTGGCTTTTGTGAGTATTTCCTGTTGATGAACATGAATAAACAATCATGGCAACTGGAAGGAAGAAGAAGAAGAAGAAGAAGAAGAAGAAGAAGAAGAAGAAGAAGAAGAAGAAGAAGAAGAAGAAGAAGGAGGAGGAGGAGGAGGAGGAGGAGGAGGAGGAGAAGGAGATGGGGAGGAGGAGGAGGACGAGATGTGGAGGAGGAGGAGGAGAAGGAGAAGGAGATGGGGAGGAGGAGGAGGAGGAGGAGAAGGAGAAGGAGATGGGGAGGAGAAGGAGGAGAAGGAGAAGGAGATGGGGAGGAGGAGGAGGAGGAGGAGGAGGAGGAGGAGGTGGGACGAGACTATTTGATGCTTGTGACTTCAGTGGATGCTTGCATGATCATCAATGTTGGGAAGCATGGTGAGAGATAAGCAGACATGGTGTTGGAACAATAGCTGGCAGGCCACATCTTATTCTACAAATAAGATTCAGAGAGACACTGGAAATGGCATGAGTAGATAGATATTTCTATGAATTGCCATCCACTAAAGGCAGATCATTCTCTAATGAATGTCCAAGTTTCTGGTCCTCCTTTCTCCCCAGGATCATTGGACACAGGAGCATGAGGATGAAGAGAACAGAGTCAACTAACAGTGTTTTGGATGGGCCCAGTGACTATGACAAAAATGACAGGTACAGCTTAGAGGAGACAGATTAACATTATTTGGGGTGATTCAAAGGTTATATAATTTGGGGGAAGAGGGTAGGAATATCTAGGGTGGGCACAGGACCATTTACCAGCAGGACTTCTCCTCTCTGATCTTGTCTGGGGAGCTAAATAAAACCCCTATACCTTCTACCTGTGGAATGTCACATAGCCTTGGTAGGATGACAGATTCAGCTTTCTTTCTCCTAGTAAGAAACAATAAGAAACCCATTCAAAGAAACCCATTCAGCAAGCAAGAGTCTTGGAATGCTTACCCATGCTAATGAAGCCTCTTAGTACCTTAGCCTTCAGAAGAGAATTAAGAAAAGGAAAAAAAAGGTTTAGTTACTTGGTTCTTTTCTCTCTGACTCAAAGGTCCTTTTCTGACCAGGTGAGAGTCTTAGAGTTTGTTAACTCATTGTGAACCAGAGAGAAGAGGAAAGGAAAGGAGAGGAGAGGAGAGGAGAGGAGAGGAGAGGAGAGGAGAGGAGAGGGGAGGATAGGGTAGGGGAAGGGAGGGGAGGGTAGAAGAGAAGAGAAGAGAAGAGAAGAGAAGAGAAGAGAAGAGAAGAGAAGAGAAGAGAAGAGAAGAGAAGAGAAGAGACCCATCACCCATACTGGATGAAGCTGAAGAAAGCTGTACCTTCATTTTATTGTGGTTCTTAAATTTTATACTTTCTCAGGATAATTGATCATATGGTTTTCTAAGCATTTTAAATTCCATGAGTTGATAGTAAGTTTAAGGGAATAATCCATGTCAAAGATCAATAATACTTAAAGAATTACAGCAGAATTTTTACATTTTCCATTGCCCTAATATGATTGGACATGGAAAATCCTGCAACAAGTGACAAATGAAAGCAATAATTTTTATGTCACAAGTTAACAAGGTTTTGCCTTGTGTCTTATTATTTTGAAGTTTTATATAAAGAAACTAGTCAATATTTTATTTTCTGTCCTGGTACCTACAATAAATTTTCCATTCTCAGTTTATAAGCTATAGTTACCAGATAATGACCTCATTCCTAACCTAGAAGGAATGTTTTCTTTGATTATAAATTTGTTCCAGGCCTTCTTTCTTTTCCTAGTACAAATAGCCTGTGGTTTACAGAGCTCTATTTGCAGCTGTTTTTTCTATAGGAGGCTTGAGATTACTTTTTTTTAATTTAGGAATTCTATAAAATCATTATCAGGATTTATGAAATCACCAATTTGTTTCTACAGCATTGCTACATGAAAGTACAACTTCATATTGACTCTGCAGGAAATCTGACCCCAATAGGGTAAGCTAATAACATTCAGGAAACATTAGCATATGTAATAGTGACAGGAAAGGTATATCAGCAGCAAGAAGCAATCCTAGGATGAGGACCCTGCTTTCTTGGAACTCACCCATTGCAGCCATGCAAAAACAGTGGGCCATCTCCAGAAACCTCACTTGTTTGCCTTAGCCTTTCTTAGATTGCTTTTTGACAGGAATCAATTAATTATGCATTATGATATGTCCACTTGCCTATTGTGGTCAGGGAGTAGAATGAAATGGCTCCCATAGGTTCACATGTTTGAATACATGGTGACCCCAGTTGGTGAAACTGCTTTTGAAGAATTAGGAGTTGTGGTCTTGTTGAAGGAGTTGAGTTACTGGAGGGGGGCAGAAGGGGCAGACTTTCAAAAGATTTGTGCTAATTTCAGTGTTTCTTTTTCTGCTTGAAGATATGAGCTCTCAGCTACTGGTCCAGTGCCGTGACTGTTTGCCTGCTACTCTGTTTCCTGTCATGATGGTTATTAGTTGACTTTAAACACTTTAAAACTGTAAGCCCACATGAGCTCTTTGTTCTGTGAGTTGCCTTGGTCATGGTGTCTTATTACAGTCATAGAAAAGTACACAAATAAGCCCAAGTCACTGAAATCCCAGCATGGATTAAGTAGGACTCATGAAGCCTCCTTACCTTTAGTTGAGTAACTATTTGTAATTGATGACTACCAGAAGAGGAAGTGTCCCCTTTCTTTATGTTTGTGGCTCTCAAGAGTAACCCCAAAGCCCAATAGATTGTCCCACACCCATGCACATACAGGCATCTCTAAGGGGACTTAGTTGTTTTGAAAAGAGCACAAAAAATAGAGGCAGGGTACAGATAGTCGAGCAAGTGGAGATGATGGAATGGGGTGTGGATTTGATTAAAGTACATTATATATACATATGAAATTCCCAATAAAAGTTGTATTTAAAGAGCATTAAATTTATAAAATTGGATATTTGACAACTTTAAAGATAGAATGTTTGACTTTTGGATGGAGGTATGATGAAAATTATAATTATATTTGTAATTTTATAATTATATTTATATCTTTCAAGTATGTGTGTCGTTTGCGCACATATGGAAGCCAGAGGTTGATATAGGGTGTCTTCCTCTGTTACTTTCCAATATTATTATTTATTTTTGAGATGACTCCTTTTCAATTGAATGTACAATTCATTAACAGCAAGGATGGTGGCCAAGAAACCACCAGAATCCTACACACATACATAATATATATGTATATAAATATATATATCTGTACATCTATCTATCTATCTATCTATCTATCTATCTATCTATCTATCTATCTATCTATAGATAGATAGATGTACAGATCTATACACATATATGTATACATTTACATACACACATATATATGTATATAAATAAATAAATATATATATATACTTAAAATATAAATATATGCTTATAATTGCAATTTTCTTCATATCTTCATCCAGAAACCAAATATTCTATTTGTCACTTCCCGATTTCTAGAACTAGGCAGTAGATAGAAATCAGAATGGAGGACAATACTGTAACTACTATTTTAATTCTGTTACCCTGATAAAATCATTTTGGAAGCTATAGACCAATCTTCCCAAATTTGAAAAGAGAAATCATATTTTGCTTTCATGTTCCAGTAAAACCTCTGAAAATACTGCCTGGAGATTTTTTTTTAATGCGGTAAAAAAGGAAGTTACAGAACTTGTCAAGGGAGTACTGTTTTATGAAGTCATTAAGAATTTTCTATTATTAATGATGTAGATTTGTATGATCCTTCACTAAAAGTTAGTGATTTTTCATTATAATACCACTGTGATTTACCATGTGAGCCAAAAGCAATAATTCAAAAGGACAAAATAAACTAACTCAATTTCAAACAACAAATGAGTTATTTTGCTATTGGAACAAATAGAGATTTCATGATGGATCCACTATAATATGTGCAAAAAGTCTCTAATGAACCACAGATCAGAAGCACAGAATACGTACACCTGGTTCCAAGTCAAAGCTGTCCCTGAAAACAAAACAAAAATCAATACATTTTTGAAGAAAAATAAACATGAAAACATCAGTGACATTCTACAATGCTCAACAGTCCCTTTTACTTTATTATATACAAATACATTCTCATAGCCTCATATCCAAGCTGGTCTTTGTCATTACTCTGATGTCCATTGATTCTATACAGTGTAGTTGTGATCCTTAGTACCTCAAGAACTCACAAGATATGCCACCAGTTTCATAATTGAGAGCTGTTGAAAACATACATCAATACTCTGATCAATTATTGAAATGATCACTTGAGATTTTAGGAGAAAATATATTCGTATTTTAAATCCATCAATAGGAAAACAGTTCCTGTTTATTTATTCATTAATTTAAATTATTTTAAATCAAATTGATCCATTAAAGGGGAGTATCCTATTCCATGAAGCACATAGCTAATGTCTCTTCACATTCATTGCAGTTGTCTGGTATGGACCCTGAAGATATCTAAATCTCTGTACCACTAACAATTATAATTTCAAATATTATTTTACTTCCTGAACAATGTCATGAAACATCAACTGGATATTTGTTATTTTTAAAAGAAAAATATTTAAATGATGGAGCTGTTAAAGAGAAGTGTGTCATCCAGTTATAAAGTTATCATAGATTGTCTTTCTCACTGTTGACTAAAACTCTGTTTTCAGGTATGTTATTCTCCAATGATTTAATAAATCTTAATTTTTGTAAATTAACTTTGACTTAAATATGTCAAGTAACTAAATTTTATGTGTTTGCATGGTGTTGCACTGAATTTAGATATCTTATAACAAAATATCAGACTGTAAAGAGCAATTGGCAAACAAGTAACATAGGAAAGAGAATACAGGATCAAAGTACTGATAGATGTAGTGTCTGGTGAGAACTGCTTGTGTTATAAAATATATATGTAAATATGTCTGGTATCAAATACAAGACATAGTTGCTGTGGTGTGATGTCCTCAGAACATAGAATGGCAATGGGTTTCCTTAATCTTCTTTTATACAGCTATTAATTACATTTGTGAAGACTGGGTCAATGGGATGAAATTATCTCTCATTTTGTGAATTTTAAAAGGACAAAAATTGAGATCATATGGACTTAATGTGTGTATGAAGCCTATGCTTTTAACTAGCTCATGTTTGCTCAGATTATTCTGATGCAGTGTTTGGAATACAATGTGGACTCAGTTTTTTAACCAAAAGATATATGTTTTCTTTTCCTTTTTCTTTTTTTCTTTTTTTTTTCTTTTTGGTTATTTTATTTATTTACATTTCAAATGTTATCCTCCTTCCTGGTTTCCCCTCCACAAATCCCCTATCCCCTTCCCCCTCCCTCCTGCTTCTATGAGGGTGCTCCCACATCCACCTACCCAGTCCTGTCTCACTGTCTGTCTTAGTTAGGGGGTTACTGCTGTGAACAGAGACCATGACCAAGGCAACTCTTATAAGGACAATACTTAATTGGCTCTGGCTTACAGGTTCAGAGGTTCAGTCCATAATCATCAAGGCAGGAACATGGCAGCAACCAAGCAGAATGGTGCAGGAGGAGCTCAGAATTTTCTATCTGCATCTGAAAGCTGCTAGTGGAAGACTCACTTCTAGGCAGTTATTAAAGCCCACGCCCACAGTGACACACCTACTCCAACAAGGCCACACCCACTCCAACAATGCCACATCCACTCCAACAAGGCCACACCTCTTAATAGTGCCACTCCCTGGCCCAAGCATATATGAACCATTACAACCCCCCAAGCATTCCCCTACGCTGGCACATGGAGCCTTCACAGGGCCAAGGACCTCCCCTCCCATTGATGCCAGAGAAGGCCATCCTCTGCTACATATGCCCCTGGAACCATGTGTACTCTTCGATTGGTTTGTGGATTCTTTCAGCCAACCATGGGACTGAGCATGGGGACCCCAATGGAGGAGTTAGGGGAAGGACTGAAGCAGCAGAAGGAGTTTGTAACCCCATAGGAAAAACAACAATATCAACCAACCAGAGCCCCCAGAGCTCCCAAGGAAGAAATTTGTTTCAAAAGGAGCTATAAAACTGGTATATAAAGCTGGGGACTCACTTCAAGTGCACCTCACTCAACTAAGCAATGCCAAAGAAGGAACATTCAGCTAGAGTAAAACTGGATCTCACATGTGCTCTTGTGAAGTTTGCTACCATCTCTTAGGGAAGTTGAAATTCGTAAAACGAGGGGTTCAACCCAAATCTCAGTTGTGGCCTGTCAATTTACTGTTAAGACTCCCGGACAAGGACAAATAGCATTTTCTCTAGTTAAGCACACTTAAAGTTCTAGACTAATTAATAAATAACTGAATAAATGGACCTATACATAATTAAATGACCTCCTACATTAGGTAAGCTAGAGCAGATACAGCTGACTTAAGAACTTCAAGTTACAAAGACTGAGAGATGAAACCCTGAGGTACCAATGATGAAAGGGCCCAGAATGGCTAAGATTCCTTATGGAAGAAGTGTCACCTTCAAGTGTTTCTCCTCTCCCTGATAATCTTTGGATAAGGACTTCAAATCCATCCAGTTAACTTACCTTAGCCCTCTGCTTCTATACCTAGAAATATTTTCATAAGCACATGCAGGACATCACTGTTCTGACCAATGGCTGACTACAGACATCACTGTTCTGACCAATGGCTGACCACAGGACTTCTGTTGCTGTAATATTCAGCAAACCTGAATAATATGCACCACACAGATCTTTAGAATTTTCTAGAGCCACATAATGAGGACTAGTAGAGCTAGATCATATACATTATGAACAAATATTTTACTTTATATGTCAAAATTAATTGAATTTAGGTGAGATTCCAAAAATTTATTTCTTTAAATTTAACTAAATCTCACATGCTTTTACAAAAACTGAAGGTTTACACCATTTTGTTTTGTATGCCCATATAATTATGCATGTGAAGAGTCTGTATTATACTTTGTTTTTGTAAAGTCCACACCTACAGATATACAAATGTAGAAGAATTTAAACGCAGTGTGTTTCTGTTGGAATACAGTACTAATTTGTAGGGAAGCTACTTAACTACAAGGAGAGATTCAAAGAACAGCAAAAAGAGGATGCCAGGCAATTCCAGGCAAAGATGCTTGATTATACAGTTGCTCTCTCTACTGAGACCAACTTGTGTGTGTGTGTGGGGGGGATTTGATATCATCTAATTGTGTTTTATTTACATAAACCAGCACTGCTTAAATTCTGACTGCTGAATTGAAATGTAGGTTTTAGATGTAAAGTAAGATCACACGACTCTGTTTTTCCTATTCAGATCTTTCTGTGTTCAACTGACGACGTTATATAATTTTAATATTCAAAGCAAACAAACAAACAAACAAACAAAAACTTCAAGTGCGACTAAAGACACTGCCATCTTACCTTGGCAATATTAGTATATGGTATAAAATTGTGCACAGTTCCCTGTGTTTGGAATCAGAAATTAATGCAATGTTGTGTATGAATGTCTGCCTTAGTGAAGGAAATATCTCAAATATTTTTTCAAAATTTTATTTTCTTTGCACATTTATAACTTACAAGGGTTTTTGGGTTTTTTTGTTGTTTGTTTGTTTGTTTGTTTTTTGTGGCAGCAAGGTCTATATGGACCCTGCAGCACGGGAAGGGACTAACAAGTTGTTTAGAGACAGCAAATGGTGAAATGTTCACAAGTCCAGGGAGATGATACTTTTTTATCAGAATCAAAACTGGAAACCATTTATTTTATCATTCAATGAAAGAATAGCTTAAAAGTGACAAAATATATGTGCTATGATCTTGTGGTATTAATCCTGATTTTCCTAGAAGCCCTTCAGATATTGACAAAAATTAAGGTATTACACAATGTGATCTGCCTCAAATTCTGTTGCAACACAGAATTGAGTAACAATGATATATAAACGTCTTTCCCATATCCTATAACAACTTATGACTCCAATTGAAATTGGGAATTACTTCCTTTTCCCACAGTTTTCATCTCCCCATAGCTTCCTGGTTTTATATATATAAATATAGAATGAAATGCTCATTCTTTCTAATTCTTCTAGCTTTATTTGAATCATTTATTGGTATTTCTTTGATATCTTAAATATTTCTCTATGCTTTGAGGCACAAATAAAAAATCTGCATGGGTTATTGTTTTTAAAGTTAAACTGGTCAAGGAATCTAGAAGAATAAGTAGATGACCTGGTGATTTTTAACTCAAACTGACAAACTACTTATTATTTCCCAGATATATGAGGGCCAGCACTACTTAGCTATGAATTTTAAAATATGACATTTAAAATGTTTTTCTCAAAGGTATTGTAACTAATTTGGACAGTACAATTGACATTTACACTATGAAAATAGGATAACTACAAAATATGATGAAAAATTGAATATATGAGATTTTTTTTCCTTAAATTTAAACATAGCAAAGTTTAATACAGCAACAAATCTCCACATTACTAGAAAAAAATTCAGGGAAACAATTTTAGTAAAACTTAGATACAACCAAACTCCCTATATGTTAATTGCCTTTATGTAGAAATGTTATACAGAATATATGCCAGGTATGTAGAAGTAATTTTAAAACTAATTGTAAGTAAATGTGCATAACGTGATCTATTCTTTAAATGTGGCAGAGTTAATGTAAAAGAAACGATAGAAGAATATTATATCGAAGAAGCAAAACAAGAAGGAAGACCCAAGTGAGGAATCTTAAATCTCACTTAGAGGAAGTGAGGGGATAAAGCAGTCATAAGAGGCAGACAAATGGAGAGAAGTGGGAAAGAGGGGGGATGGGGAGAGGAATGTGGGGTTCAGGATCAGGTGTGGAGTAGGACAAGAGAGATGGCCAGACAGCCATGAAAATGAATGGAAATCTGCAGTTGATAGAAGTGAGGAGGTGGCAGGCATCTCCAGGAAAAGGCAGAAACCTAGGGTAGGAAGGTACCCAAGAATTAATGGGGGTGACCTTAGCTGTGATTCACGACCTTGGGGATATGGAATCTGAAGAGGTCTCCTCCTGTAGCCAGGCAGGAAACCCAGTGGAGTGATCAAGACTCCAACTCACCCACAAAACTTTCAACCCAAAATTTATCCTGTTTACGAGAAATGCAGGAACGGAGGACAGAAATGAGATCGAAGGAATGACTAACCAAAATCTGATCCAAATCTGATCTCATGGGAAAGCACCGATACCTGACACTATTAATGATACTGTATTATGCTTGCAGACAGGAGCATGTTGTCCTCTGAGAGGCTCCACCCAGCAGCTGACTCAAACAGATATAGACACCCACAGCCAAACAGTGGATGGAGCTTGGGGATTCTTATGGAGGAAAAAAAGAAATAATTGTGGGCCACAAAGGGGATAGGAACTCAACAGAAAGACCAATAGAGTCAACTGAACTGGACCCTTGGTGCTCTCAGAGTCTGAACCACCAACCAAAGAACATACATGGGAGGATCTAGACCTACCTGCACTGTCTTGTAGTGATGCTATATAGACAAATAGATGACTTCTTAAGTCTTAATGATGATCTTATAAGAATTCCTAAAATTATATCAGCTTAATAATTATATTATTAAGCTCTTTTATAGTGTGATTGCTATTAGGTCCTTTTCTGACAATCAAAACTGCAGTGAGAACTCTGTTAGTCTCCCATATGTCACCAGTTAATTGACTCTTAGATGGTAACCAGACTCACTTCTACTCAGAGCACATTACAAGAGGTTGTAAAACAATTAACCAAAGGTTATAAAAAGGGAACTAATGATTTTTTATAGGTTCTAGGACAGAAGATAAAATATTTGTATTTATCTATACAAAACTTCACTAATAACTTATAGTTTTTTCAACCTTCTATGAACCTGTGGAGCTGTGACAGGTGATGTATGTTTAGCTAGATAATTACTCCTAATGAATGTGCTTACAAGCATTCACTGTTGTAAACACTTCTATTTCAATTTATGATTTGATGTTTTTGTGTGAACTTGTGATGAACTTTTTAACATGTGATCATGTATTCTGAAAAAGGTATAAGTACTGGGGAGAAAGATGAGAGAAGACATTTTTTCTGATGAACTCTTTATGAACAGAAACAATTGCTTTTCTCTCAGAAAACAACTATGTTTTTTCTCACACTCAAAGTCTCACACAGATATTTTCCAGGTTATTATTCTTTTTGCCATGTTAAGAATTTATCTCAGGGATGATATGGAAGTGCTGTTCCATTGAGCGATGCCAGCATCCTAAGACTATTTCCTTCTTGAAGTTCTTGGTTTCAAAATTACTCCTCAGTTCATGCTTTGCAAATAAGTCAAATAGGAACACCTTCTCATTTCAGTGCCAGCTGATCTCTCTGGCCCTCACACTGATTTTGTTTTCTCAGCACTATAATTTTCAGGGTTACTTACTTGACACATATGTATTAATATCTCTTTGCTCTGGACACCCACTAGAATGTAAGTGCAATGATTAAAGATTTCATGCTTATTTCAGTATTTCTGTCATCTGCAGTATCTACAACAGATGCTACCACTAATAGTAGATACAAATATTATGACATTTTATAACTTTTATGATTTATTTCTCTCTTTATACAAGAGATAAGAGATAGGTTTCCACATTTATTTTAAATTATTTTAAACGTTTATTGCATGCTGCATCCATTTTACCCTCAGGATGGCATAAATGGCTAAGAATTATTAACATTATTATAAAGACACTTGTTCAGGCAGTTATTAATACTATGTAAGTAAAGACTATGTATACTATAAAGCATATTTCATCTAATTCCAGTGCTTTTGTATGTGATTTTTGAACTGGAATGATAGGTAACTTAAAGAACTTTTAAATTATTACATTTTTAATTAGTGTGTATGAGTGTGCACACATGCATGCCACAACATATGTGTGTAGGTCTGAGAACACCTTGGATGAATCAGCTCTCTCTTTCTATCATGTGTGTACCTGGGCTTGAAACCAGGACATTAGGTTGACAGGAAATGCCTTTACCTGCTGAACCAAATCACCAGCCTGCAATTAAATTACTCCTTAAGAACAGAATATACTCTACTAATAAATGAAGGATGAATGACTTAAAAGTAATTCATCATCTTCATCATTTAATAATAATGTACAAATTTATATTTGTAAGGGAATACTGAACAGCTTCATCAGCTAATTGCCCTTTACTTATTTTACTATCAAAATATGCAATTAAAAATGCAAAGCACATCTCAAACTAAATATTAGACTAGGATGAAATATAAAATAAATTCACTGAAATATCACAATATTATCTAAATCTCAGGAAAATGAATAATGGGCCACTGATTAGTTCTCCTTCTTCTCTGCTTCTGTATCTATGTCTGTATATCACCTTCTCAACTTGTTTGAGTGGTTTTGTACAGATTCTTGGGGTTAATGTAGATTTATGCAGTGATGTTTAGATATTTTATATGTATATGTGTGTATACCTCTATGAACATAGTTTACTCATGTTGTGTAGAGAATACAGTTTCACTTAAAGGGCTACTCTTCTGTGATTAGGTGTGTCGCATACACACCTGTGATTAGATTGTTGTATAATTTTTATGGACTCTCAGTAATCTGTCTGCTACTTGGTAAGAAAAGTGATAAATATTGCAATGATAGAGAATTAAATGTATTTTCCTTACAATTATACTAAATGCATAGAATAATTCTGATTATATGAAAATCAAAGAAGGTATTATGAGTAAGCTTTAAGTATGAAATTGTTTTATGTCTATCTGACACACACACACACACACACACACACAAGGAACAAGATACAAATTAATTCAAAATATTTAAATTAATACTCATCTTACCCAAATTGAAGAAATATTAATTAAAATAATATAATTCATCTTTACCAATTGGCGACAATCACAAATTGAAAGCAATTGTTTTGAGTATGAATATAATTAACCAACAGAATTGGTGTGCTTGTTAGAAACTCGAATCAACACAGTTAGAGCCATTTTGAGAATTCAGTCAAACATTAAATGTATGCTTTGCAAGGCATCACATTTCTAACTTAAGAGCCTAAGTAATGTACTCAGGTAAGAATACAAACATACAAATACTGATAGTACTCATAATATGACATGATAATTGGGAAATCCATGTATACCAACAGGAACAATACCCTACTGTTTAAGCTAAGCTTCCCCTTCATTTTCATTTGTGCAGACTATGTTCTGAACCCAAGACCTCAAACATGCTGGATTGAAAACAGCTTAGTCGTCAGAATGTTTGCTTACTGTGCAGGAATCCCTGGGTCACTTGGAAGCACTGCATAAAGTTGATTAGGTGGCAAACACTTATAATTGTCGCACTGAAGAGGCAGGAAAACCAGGATTTCAGATTTACTCCAAACCACGTAGCTCCATAGCAATTTCCAGTACAGCCTGGGGTAAACAAGACTAGCCTCAATACAAACAACACACGAATGATTATATAAATAAAATTATATGCCACCCGGTTTTTGGTCATTAGACTTAAGACTCACTACTAGAACATTTTCACTTTGTTTTTCTAGCTGGTGTTGAATGGCAAGTGAGTTTTCAAGTAATCTAAACTTTTTGTGACTCACATATTGAGAAAGAAATGACTGTTTACTTACCATGGTCCTTAGGGACTTAGTGAAGTGATGCTACCCTACCTGATGGTAAATAAAATGAAATTCTGAAAATATACAGTAAATTAAATAATTCTATGAGACTGCATTATAAAAACATAAATGCAAACCTAAGCAGACAAGCTTGGACCAGTTCCGTTGAGTCTAGAGTTCACTGCTCTAAGTATTTTCCCAACAATAATAAAATAAGTGAAGCAAAGCAAAGCAAAACAAAACACAAAAGAACCCTCTTCACCATAGTAAATTATAAAACACAGCACATGGCTGGGTTACATTGTTCTAGTAACATTTTATACTGTGTTTCAATCTTTTAAATGTATCATCTTGTCCATCCATTGCTTCAAATGCTCAAATATCACATCTTGTTGTGAGATGTACCCAGAAAATGTGCTTTTAATTTAAAATATCTGGCACAAAAAATGCCCTGCCTAAAATGAAACAGACATTTTAATGAAGTTTGTCCAGTATCAATAAAATGATACCTATGCTGCCTTAAACATTTAGCTCTGTCACATTGTAAACTTTAGAAAAACAAAACCACCAAAGCCAAAATCAATCACCAAACCAGTTTCTGACTTAATAAATTTCTACTTTGTCCAAGAGGAATATGCATACGAATGAATGAATAAAAAATTAAATTGAATTGTATATGTGTCTCTCTGCCTTTAAACATTTATTTCTCCTAATCAAATTTCTTTCAGAATTTTGCTTTTTGTTTTTATCCCAAAGATCTAAATGCTTACCCACAAACTATAATATAAATTGAAAGTAAAATTGCATGGAGTACACTCATGAAAAAAATCAGGAAGAATGATGGATCGAGGTGAGAATGCACATGTCTGATTCAGATACTGGCATTGAGTCATCTTGGTTGGATGTTTACATCTTTATTTTTAGCTGGATTCCATTACATCTTTTCGACTCAGTATTCTGCTGTCTTAGTCAGGGTTTCTATTCCTGAACAAAACATCATGACCAAGAAGCAAGTTAGGGAGGAAAGGGTTTATTCAGCTTACACTTCCACACTGCTGTTCATCACCAAAGGAAGTCAGGCCACAGAGGGATGCTACTTACTGGCTTGCTTCCCCTGGCTTGCTCAGCTTGCTTTCTCATAGAACATAAGACTACCAGCCCAGGGATGGCACCACCCACAATGGGCCCTAGACCCTTGATCACTAATTGAGAAAATGCCTTACAGCTGGATCTCATGGAAGCATTTCCTCAAGGGAGGCTCCTTTTTTCTGTAATAACTCCAGTTTGTGTCAAGTTGACACACAAAACCAGCCAGTACATCTGAATACTTTCTTTTCTGGTTTAATCAGAGTACATCAACTTTGCAGAGTGGGATGAGTCTATGTGAAAAATTATTAATTTTGTTACGTTGTAGAGTCATAACCCTTCCCAGCATCAACATCAGCCCTCAGAACTCTTTGACAAAACATACTTACTAATTGCTTTTCCCCCTCATTCAGCAGCATTATTTCATACTCAGGGTAGAATTCAGACAGCGTTTGGGATCAGTTGCTGGTCTCCTAGCCAACGAGAGTACACAGGGTTCTTTGTACATCATGTTTTAGAGCAGAAGTTTCATAGTTGGTAAAAAAAAAAAAAAAGCCCAGGGATGCTAACACTTTTGTGGAAACTCCTTGAAGTGTATCAGGTAGAAGGTGGAGGACCTTTTGGTCTTGTTCTGCTTCTTTCCCTGTTTCCTACAGCAGAGATTTTTGTTGGTTCTCTGGCAGCCATCCTGAGTCTTCACCAGAAATGGAGGATGGAAGCCAGATGCAAGTACAACATATCTGAAAGAAAGATGTCCGCGGGAAGGGTCCTAAGGGCCACTGGACTTTAGTAACTGAGAAATAAGAATCACATTTTGTTGTTACTAAGCAATGATTTCTTGTGTCCTTTTCTTATAGACAACCATGGTTATTTTATTTATGCTCAGGTACTCAGAGTAGTTAATTAGTTTAATTCTCCATGGTAGAATATATTAACTCCTCTGCAAAATATGCATAATTATTTCCAGGCCAAACTCAATAGCCTACTCAAGAATGATGCACGATGTTGTACTAATGTTCAAAAATACTCAACCAGGCCATGGCAATCATAATACATGGAGCAATAGTAGTAGTAAGAATACAGTATACATTTTTATTGTTGTTTTCATGTTTCTCTGATGTAGATTTTATATCTCAGCCTATTTAATATTCACTCTACCCTTTAAAGTAGTTATTGTTTCGTTGTTGTTGTTATAAACGAAGAGGCTAAACGCCAGGACAGAGTAACGAGAGGGGGTTGAATGGAGAAAAGAGGGAGGGAAGGGGGCTTATGGGACTTTCGGGGAGGGAGGAAACGGGAAAGGGGAAATGATTTGGAATGTAAATTAAAAAAATATATATATATAAAATAAATAATTAAAAGAAAAAAAAAAGAAAATAAGATTTCTACTTTCAACAGCTTACATTCCAATAGTCAGGGCACCCACCCATTATGCAAAGTATTAACTATTTATTTATATTTATGCTATATGTCAAGTTCATATTTGAATAGCATGATAGATACTAAACGATTAACTAAGCATAATAAAGTTTGAGAAAAAAAAGGACAAAATGTAATCACGATGTCAGAAGGCAGGATACGAAGAACATAGTTTTAAAATGAACAAAAGAGAGAAAAAAGAATGAATATTAAAATGAAGAAAGAGAAAATAGGGAAAGTACACAAATATGTATAATATGGAGGGGGAAGAAAAAGAGGTTTCAGGGGCTGGAAAAAAAGAGAAAGGAACAGATAAACACTTGTTTGTCTAGTCTACTCAGTGACTGGATATGGAAAAGAACCCATATTCTCATTAGTTCTTCCTTAAAAATATGATTGGACAATATACATGCTGAGAACTTAGAGCAAGCATTCTGGTTTGTTAGGTCAGGGATCTTCATGCTTTTGGACAATGTTCCTTGCTCAATTTTCTTGAAGTTTTCTTCCTCACAGTACATATTTGATAGCTAAAAATTAAAAGATCTTTTTAATACAATATCTTAAAGAGTTTTAAAATCAGCTCATCCCACAACTACACTATAAAATAGCAGTTATCAGCCTGAAAATGGCACCATGGAGATAGGATCCTTGGATTCTGGCTTCTTGGGATTTATGAAGTCTGTCTGACAAGTACTATCAGAGTTTAGGACTGAGGTCGTCTCTCAGTTACAGAAAGATCCCAGTCTAAAACTTAGCTATATATTCTAGCTGCCAGTGTACAGATTTCTAAAATTTGGAGTAAAATAAGTGAGAGAGAACAAAATGTGTATGATTGTACCATGTTTATATGACTACAATGTAAGTCAGAGTCACATATATACATACATACTTACATGTGCTTAGACATATTATATATTAAATAGATACAATTTAGATGCTGTTATTTCAAGTTTCTGAGGATGTTGTAATATTTGAGAAGCAGTGTGTCTTCATGTCTATATTATCTGTCTGGAAACTTGCCGGCAGTCTAATCAGAGATTAGAGGCTAGAGCAGTGATGTCAGAACGAGAACTTCTTAATAAATTCCCTCATTCAGTTACCACTGTAGACAGTTTGTAAAGTTTTGACACCCCCACATACAATGTAATGGTGCACAGGGAAGATTATATTGCATAACTTTGGAAGATTATGTCTAAGAACCACTAAAACACGAAATCTGGCCAGAGGTCAAAAGTGGTGCCTTTCTGCTGAGTATGGTAAGGACCCATGCAGATGGAAGATGGTAAATGTTTCTATATCAAGGAGCTGTATTTAACATAGTAGTGACTGAGGTCTTTAACATTTTAAGAATACAGAAGCTTGATGCTCTACCTTCTGTGGGAGAGCATTCCCATCCATCAGCACAGCAGGCAATGTGCTTTCAACTCTGGATTCAGCTCTCAGAAGTCCATGGATCTTTTTTTATGATGCGAGTTTTATTAGCCATCTTCTAGTCTTTGTTTACTTCTGGGTTTATCTTGTTTGTTATAGAGCTTTCTCCAGTCTTGAATTTATATGAGGAAACACTTGAAATAAAAAGAAAGAAAGAAATGTTAGATAAGGTTATACCACAGAACACTGAATTTTAGTATCTATAATAGAAGGATGGAGCATAAAGAAAAAAAATTCCTTTCTCATGCAAAGCCCAGAGCAAAAGAACTCAGGAAGTAGAACATTGCTTCTGTGATGAGTTATGGGGCGCATAGCTGGCTCAGGGTGGTGGCAATGGCATTAACAGGAGGAGAAGGTGACAACATTGGGAGATCAGAAAGAATGTCTGACACTTCCCAGTGAACAGCAGTGGTTATATTCAGGTAGGACCAATTTACGGGTTTGGAGAAACCATACAAAACTAGGATTGGTGACAGAGGAAGAGAAGGAACAGCAGCTACAGGAGTACTATAGGGAAAAGACACATCGATTTCCTATGTATCTGTGCTAAACACACCACACACATACACATACACATACCCCCCACACACAAATACTCACACACAAACACACACACATACACACATTCACACATACATATATTTTCCTAAAAAAAGCAATGTCATATAATTTTATGTTTAGCCTATTATTACCTGTCATATTTAATAAAAATGACATATTTTATTTAAAAATCTATAGCACTCAGTTGATACATATATAAACACTCAACTAAGTGAAACATTTTTATTATTAAAGTGCCACAGTAGTGTATATGCAAGTGATAGATGAGTGATAGATGATAAGATGATAGATAGATAGATAGATAGATAGATAGATAGATAGATAGATAGATAGATGATGTCTAGAAAGATAGATGATAAAAAATAGATTAGTAGATTAGATTAGATAGATCTTTATTTACGTATGCTTTTGTACATTTTAAAACCGAATAGTGTGCCAAGAGATGATGGAACACACCTTTAATCCCAGCTCTAGGGAAGCAAAGGCAGGAGGATCTCTGAGTTCAAGGCCAGCCTGGTCTTCAGAGTGAATCCCAGGACAGTCCGGGCTACACAGGGAAACCCTGTCTTGAAAAAACAAGCAAGCAAGCAAGCAAGCAAACAAACCAAAAAGAAAGGAAGACCATGTCTCATTCAACAGGAACAGTAAAAATTTTACATTAAAAACTTAAATAATGCTTGTTTTGTTTTACTTTGTATTTAACAAGTAACTATTCCCATATCCCATTGTAAAAATCCTTCTGAAGTTTATGAAGGACTTAAGCAAACTGACTTTAAGGCTTCAAGAAGTTTTATTCAGGGACAACACAGGGCTGTACTGTGCTGTGACAGAAAAGGATGACCCCAGGGAGAGCCTGAAGAACAGTTTGTGGTTTCCAGGTCAAAAAGTAAAAACAAAAAGACCTTTGGAAAATCTGGACACTCAGAAATTCATGATCCATCTGGAGCAACTGCCACTCAGGACAAAGAGGGCCAAGCCTGGTTGCTCCTAAAGAGACCAGAGAAGAACCTAAATGTTCCTGCTGCTCTACAGCTCCCCCAATGGCACCTCAGTCCTACTGACTGTTTGCAGTGCTCATCCCTGACTTGCCCATCAAGAACCGACATGCTTATACTCACATTTATTTCCACCAAGTTATATTTTCATTAGCCTAGGAATTCCTCAGTGTAATGCAAAGTTTCTTTCTCAGAAACATTCAGTGCAGTGTAAAGGTACTGAGACCTTCCAGCAGGTACAACAACTGCCTCCCTCAGAACCGTGTATCCTCCTTGGAGAATCTGACAGATGAGAGTTGAGGTTTGATCTGTAGTATTGTATTGCTAAATTCTGTACCTGAAGGTCCAGGCCTGTGAGTGAATTCTCCTGTTTACCAGATTTTGTTGGGCAAACCTTGTTCTTTAATTTAAAACTATTGGTTAAATAGTTGGCTACAGCCAACTACTGGAGGGATTTGAGGTAGGGTGGGTTTTAGATACCTGGTTGAGGTGGGAAAAGAGCAACGAGTAGCGAGAAGGTGCCGTGAGAGGAGATGTACTATGAGCAGATGGCCAGGAGAAACAGCAAGTATTTGGGGGAATAAAATCGGAAACATAACCAGCTTAGGAGCTACCCCCCAGTAGTTGTCAAAGTCAAATAAAATAACCAGAGTCGGAGTCTCATTTATTTGTAAGCGAATCAGGGATAACCTTAAATTGGTGGTGCTACATTTGAGTGGGAAGAAAATCCTTTCCATTTTCTTCTTCTCAAGAAGCTGAACTGCCAATCTTAGACAGTAACCCCTCCATCGGCCTGGAAAGATCCCACCCATATTCTAATTCCCTCCTCTCCAAAACACAAGACTGAATTTCCTCTCACTTTCAAACTTACATAACAAGTGAATTTATAACAAGTATCTCTAGCGAATGCCTAATAACTGTTTCTTGGATTATAAGACCCTTAGACTCTGTAGAATACCTCACTGGTGTTGGGCTATAGCTTGTGTTCAACAGCATGGCAAACTGTTCAGTGATATGACACATGTAAATGACCTGAGGCAAGGTCAGGAGCGATAACCACCTCCTGCCATGTTCAGCTCCTGTTCCTTCCCACTCTGTAGTTGCCAGGTACTCCAGGCATGCGTGCTCCAGCTCTTCCACATACTCCTGCAATAGGGGAGAGAAACAGATCGTTTCTCTGAGCATCAGGACGTGGCAGTTGTGACACGCCCCCAATCTGTCCTTTTGCCTCTTACAAAATGAACGTACTTACAGCATGCCATCAGGAAAATAGGGCACTTTTTAATGTAGGCTTCCAAGAATAATGTATTTTTAAAAATATATCCTTGTAACCCATTCCTTTCACTGTGATACCCACTTTACTGTGGAAAGCATAATGCCCTTCCTCATAAAAATGTTGTGTTTCCTTACTCCCAGATGCCAGGAATATATTACAAAGCCTAAGTTAAGAACTTAAGTAAAAATGACAATGATTCACTGTGTGAAGGTTTCAAACCTCAGTAGTTGTTTTTAAGAAAGCAGAAATATACAGTGAGTGAATAAATAAGTGCCCACAACTTGTCTATGTTAGAAAGACAAAAGAAGGTGCTCCTCTCAAGTTCCTGGAAGACACTAATTCTGTCTACCCAGTTTGAACCATTGAGAGAACTGGGCATGCCTTGAGGCCAGCCTTATCTAGAGTGAGTTCCAGGAGAACCAAGGGTACACAGAGAAACCCTGTCTCCAAAATCAAATCCAAACAACAACAACAAAAACAACAAAAAAAATAGCAAAAAGAAACAATAAAGAAAAATCTTTTAGATAGTAAGATTTCATCCTTTTAAACTACTAAATGCATAGTCACTGTTAATGACAATAGCCAGGTTAAAGTCCTTGACAGAAACACATAGATTCTGGGAAAGTTTCTGTATTAAGCTGCTATGTCTGGGAATGAAGTGTCTGGCCAATGCATTCATGTGCTTAAGGTGTGGTACTAAGCTTGTTTGGGGAGATTTGGGGAGATTTTAGAAATGCTGGTACAAATGGGCTCATTGGAAGGGAGTGTATTTTAAGGGTCCTATCTTGTAACAATGTCCTCTCTCTGATGGGCATTTTTCATCCAGTTAAGTAAAAAAAAAAATCCTGTTTGAGATTCTACTGCATTGTAGAATTGGGAACTAAGTGCTTGGAACCAGCAAAGCACACAGTACTGAAATCTCAGAAACAGTAAGCCAAACCAAAAAAACAAAAACAAAAAAAAAACAAACAAAAAAACCCTTCTACTTTGAAATTGTTTGTGTACAAGGAAACTGTTACAGCAACAAAATGAATGTCACACAAAACCCTTCACACAGCCATGCCCAAGAAAAGAGACCATGTTTTTACTAACAGGAGAGTAACTTGAAAACTAAGAAATTAAACCTTTGGGTGCCTTTGCTTTGTCTTCCCACATTATCCATCAATCAGTGGTTTTCCATTTTTTTCTGTTATTAGGTATAGAAGGGTATGAAGTTTGTTTCTGTTTCTTTTTAAGAAATCTTGCTTTCCCATGTTCAGTGTAAGAAGCAATTCTAGACACAACCTTATTTAAGGTTATTGGTGTTTCCAGGTCTGTGAAACAGCTTGGGGTCTAATTGACAGCCAAGAGATTTAAATTTTCTAGGTGAGCTTGTCTTCCCCTCACTCATGCTCTTTGAGCTAATGAGATCTTTAAATTTATGGGCCTTCCTGTTTTATTTATGGGCACGACTTAGGACAAGATGAATTGCATTCGTTATTTGTCTTGTTGCTGTGACAAAATATCTGGCTCAAGTGACTTAGGAGGCAAATGCTTGTTTTGGTTCACAGTCCCAGGCTACCATTCATCATGGTGCAGAAGTTAGGGCATCCAGACTGTGAGGCAATTGACCACATGACCATTCTCAGTCTAGAAAAAGAGCAAGCTAGACGCTTGCTCTCTCCTGATTCACTCCATGCCCCCAGCCCAGGAAATGGTACCACCCATATTTAGAGTGAATATCCCCATCACAGTTAAACTAATCTACTTAATCCCTGAAGTTACACACGCAGATTTATCAGTTAGGGTTTTACTGCTGTGAACAGATACCATGACCAAGGCGACTCTTATAAAAGCAACATTTAATTGGGGCTGGCTTACAGATTCAGAGGTTCAGTCCATTATCATCAAGGCAGGAGCATGGCAGCATCCAGGCAGGCACAGTGCAGGTGCAGGAGTAGCTGAGAGTTCTACATCTTCATCTGAAGGCTGCTAGCAGAATACTGACTTCCAGGAAGCTAGGACTAGGGTCTTAAAACCCATTCTCACAGTGACACACCTACTCCAACAAGGCTACACCTCCAAATAGTGTCACTCCCTGGTGCCAAGCATATAAAACCATCACAAAAGGTGAGAATATATTATTACTTAGCCTAGGTACTACAAACTACTGCTCCACTCTTTCTGTCTAATTTTGCTTTTGTTTTCAGATAAATGGAAAATATCTCCTCTTGGAGTCACATTCTACATTTCAAGTAGTGGATTTCTTTTATAAACCAATTCATAAACCAAACATTTCTGAACTTCAAATTTATGAGTCAAAAAATATTCATTTACAATAGAGTTAAAGGTGCCAAAGGTTAAGCCAAGTCTATACAAGGCTTTACAAGATAAAGCCGCCATTTTAATTAAAACCCATTAACACTCAAAAATACTCTGAATAACAACCTACTTGTAGAATATATTTTTGTTCATTAATTGCATCACTGTATGTTATACTGTCATTATAGACTTTGCAGTATATGTTCCTGTTAAGATTTGCATATGAGTGAGAAAAATCCATATAGTTATCAGATTATAGAACCAATTTCCTTTAAAGTTGAAATTACCTAGCAAACAACCCTTGGACTTAGTCTGTATTTCCTCTCCTTCACAATGTCAAATACACTTACAGGGGAGATCATGAATCAAACGTATTTCTTCCAATAGGGCTCCCTTAAGCAGATTCTGGTCACTAGCTACTGATAAAAATCTCTTTAATTTCCATGAGATCTAATGATAATTTCTCATCAGAATACATGTTTTCTTCTTTCAAGAGAATGAAGCTAATGGAAACCCAATAAGGCTAAATGATACAGAACTAAAATGAGGGGTACAAAAGTATTGAGAAGTTATACCAACCCTCCTGTTAAATAAATAAATATATTATTCTTGGTGAAAATTACTTTATTTATGACTCAAGACTTTCAATTAAATGCCATAGAGTATAATTATTAATATGTCTACAAATAAAAATAAATTATAAATATACTGGTTTAGTAAATGATCAAATGATATCTAGAAATTCAGCTCTCTGCAGAGGCAAATGATTAAGTTAGTCTCTGTCATGTTCAATTACTATTTGTGTTGGGAAAAAAAATAACCCAACACAGTGTAAATACATCCAATACTCTGCTTTCCATTGTGTGAAAAAATTATTTTTGCCTAAATTCTAAATTCAATAAATATTATTTATGACTAAAATAAGTGCCTCCTTAGAATAAGTTGTCCCCCACCTACAGAAATTTACACCCTTGTTATAATTAAGTCAGCAATAACAACGCCTCCTCTTAACACTCAGAGTGTGTAGGCTCTGGGAAGACAACACACAAAACTGCTTGTTTTGTTTTGTTTCTTTTTTAATTTGGAATCTAATAATAACTTCATAATATTTTTTCTTTTTCCAGATGCCCACTTTTTAGCATTTGCTTTTTTTTTCTTCTTTTCTGGCTTCTCCATTTCACTGTTTGGTGTTCAAAATTACTTACTCTAAACTCAATTTATAGATAGGAAAATATTCTTTGCCTTTGCCAGTTGTTTGAAGTCATAAAAGCTACAAATAGAGTTCAAATATTATCATAAATATTTTAGTACATCAAAATGTTAATATTGGGTATTAGGTTTTTTTATTAATGCAAATAGAGGACAACCATTCATGGAGTACGTATTGTTTACAATGTTTAGGTATAGCTCTTGTATCTAAACTTTTGTAAATCACTTAACAATTGTAACCAGATCAGTTAGATGTAACTGATTAAGATCACTTAATCTTTTTAAATTGTGCTGTAAAGTCTTTTAATGACATGATGATAATGCAAAATTAAATAAGCCCTTACGAATTCTTAATTTCTTAAAACCTTAAGATTTCCAATAGGATATATCCATTCCTTTATTTAGACAAAATGGGAGACATAAGCGAGATGTGAAACTCTCCAATAGGAGAAAATAGGGAAGAAATATAAAATATTATCACCTAAATGTGAAAAACGAAAGCTGAACTATGAAAATATTTTAACTGGTACAATTCATCTCTGATTCCTACAGGATTTCTATATGCCTTAAATGCAAATAATATTTGACTTTAAGGAAAATGATGGCTTTGAACTATTGAAATAGCTAATGATATATTTTGTTCAACTATAATTATTGAGATTGCAAAATTTTCAGTGATGATTTATAAAATATACACTAGGAATAGACATATGATAAATATTATAAATATTAATTTTCACAATATGATATCAACTTATCCTGGCATTGTTCAGTAGTTCAAATGTTCTAAGTGGAAACACACTTCCTTAGAAGACAGTTTATAGAAAAAGAGAAAAGCAGGTCATAAATATAAGAACATTCTGCCTTGGAGAGCACTTCCATGTTTCACTAAGATTCATGTTCCTTACTTTGTGATATACATTAGTTAAGAAAAAAATGTATGCAGTACAATATGGACCATCATGAATGACCTGTACAGGGCTAAGCCAAAGGAGTGGGCAAAACCACAGAAGTCTCCCATCACGTTCCTCTGGGCAAATTTACATTGACCACAAGAAAGGTATATTCTTTAAAAACTCATCTTCCAATAGTGGGGCACCTTTTTGTCACTCTGCAAAGGAAACTTACATAACCATAGCAGCCCTAAACACATGGGATAGCATACTATTTTGCAGTGATAAAGCAAAAACAAACAGTCAATTATAAATCTACTTTGCAAGTGTTGGTTCTTTCTAGAATTGTTCTGGAAAGAGCAAAGGTTACCAGGTCTAGAAACAGTCCATGGCTGAGGCCAAGATTTCATCTCATGTCTATAGTTCTGATAAAGTGCCTAGGTTCTGCTTGAGAATGTATTTATTCAAATTCACTTTTACAGCATCTTTCTTTTTTAATTTTTTTTGGAAATAGATTCTTCTCTCATATAATACATCCCAGCAACAGTCTCCACTCCCTTCACTCCTCTCAGCTCTCTCTCCACCTTTTCACTGTATCAGATTCATTTCCCCTCCCTTGTTTCCTCTGTGGAAAAGAGCAGTCCTCCAAGAGACAGAGAACCCAACAGGACAAGAGAAGGTGCAATAAGCAAGGCAAAAACCCTCCTCAGTTCTTCAGTGTTTAGATTCATGAATTGACTGTCATTGTAGTTATTCAGATTAATTGGGTTGTGCATAATCTAGGTTCTTTTTAAACATCCACAATCATTCATGTGTATACGTTTTGGCTCTAATACAACAGTTATGTTTCATACTTGAGTCCTCTCTCACACAAACTGACAAATCTAAACAATCACAAAATAAAAATTCACACTCTGCATGTACTAAACAGTGAACACAATTAGAAATCTTGATAAAGCTTTCAGCTACATTTTTAATGCAATGCATCGGATCATCCAGGAGTCAGGGGAGGAGTGATTTAGAATGAGCATCATGGTACAGACAGTAGAGTCACCAGAGGTAAAGCAACTGAGTATAGGAAAGCTTTGTCAACTGTAACTCTTCAGGGGATGTAATGATAAATATGACAGAATGTGATGCAACCTCAAACTAAGATGGGACATAATGTTTGTAGCAAAAATAACCATTCAATTCTTCTACTATGCTATATCATGTGAATGATTTTAGTTACTGTTTATGTGATACCAATGGAATAACTTTGAAGGCTATTAAAGTGATATTTACTTGGTGTAATTTGTTTCTAGGTACTTGATGAATAACCAAATGCATAGCATTTTGGCTAGACCATGTATTGTAATTAATGGGGAGTACTTTCCTTCTAGCTCAATATTTTATCTTTAAATTATTCTCAGAGACAAATTAGAACATAGTTCTAAAGAAATCGTGATTACAGAGGAAATTACATTAAAAGATCTCTGCTTAGTAAAAGTAGACAATGTCAAGTGTACACCAATTTGGCTATAATATTTGTTAAAAATTTAAAAGCTGATATTTATTAAAAGTGACAGGAGGTAAACAGGATATCTTATGTATGAACATTCACTGACATCAGTTTGGAAGTGTTGCCTATTTATGTATTCATTAACTTTAGAATTAACATCTGTTAATCACAAAAATGCAAAGGTCTTATTCTTTTTAAAAATAATTACTTTCATAGGTGTCAATTTCCTTCAGGAATGAAGGGGTACACTGAGTGATGTTTTACCCCAACTTCATATTTACCCGTTGATTCATTTCTTTAAGTGATTTTTGTGTTGTCTCCTTGTGGGCCTCCATCTTTTGATCCATGTTCTCCTGCATTTCTCTAAGCGATTTTTCTGTTTCCTTTGTAAGGGCTTCTAACCGTTGATTCATGGTCTCCTGTAATCCTTTATTAGATTTATTTGTGTCCTTCTTGTGATCCTCTAATAGAATCATGAGAAGTGATTTTAAATCCAGATCTTGTCTTTCGGGTGTGGTGGGGTATCCAGGACTTGCTGCTGTTGGAGAGTTGGGTTCAGATGGTGCCATATTACTTTGATTTCTGTTAGTAATGTTCCTACGTTTGCCTTTTGCCATCTGGTTACCTCTGGTGTTAGTTGGTCCTGCTGTCACTGGCTGTTGGTTGGACCTCCTGTGAGCCTGCAAAGCTATTTCTGGCCCCCCTGGATTACCAGGATTCCCCTGGCACCGATTTCTGGGGCCTGCCCTGCTCCTGAGTGACTTTGGAGCCCTGATGTGCCTTGCCCCAAGTGATGTTATATTGGGGAGTCCCTGCACATCCAAAGGCTCAGCGTAGTGGACTCCCAGAGCAGAGGTCGCCA
Source organism: Tokudaia tokunoshimensis (assembly GCA_036184795.1). NCBI lineage: Eukaryota > Metazoa > Chordata > Mammalia > Rodentia > Muridae > Tokudaia > Tokudaia tokunoshimensis. Next base: position 35,108,818 of record BTHU01000007.1, read on the forward strand.
AAGGGAGGCTGGTAGGCTCCTGCCCTGTGCAGGGGTGTGTGATCCCTCCCAGAAGGGGGGGAGGGGGCGTCCCTCTGCAAGGCAGAAGTCCCACAGCAGAGCTGGCGCTGGTTACTGCAGATCTGCCCAACTCTTGGGAGCAGGGTACACACAAGTCGCCCGAGACCCAAGCGATATTATGCCTGTCTGTCTCCGAGCCTGGCGGTCCCAACTACCTGGCCACTGGAGCAAAGATGGCGGAGTGCACTCTGCACTCTCTCGGTGGCGCAGGTCACCCCGGAGAGGGGATGGCCCACAGCAGAGCTGGCGCCCAGATGACCACAGCGCTGTCCCGTTCTTGGGAGCAGACGGAAGCCCCAACAGGGCGTGTCCCAAGCGATGCTATATTGGGGAGAACCTGGGTACCTGTCTCCTCAGTGCAGTCTACCACCCAACTTCATATTTAAATAGGCCTTGATAATCTAATTCTAATTCTAGTATCCTAGGAATTGCCATTTGTAAAAGAATTCATTAAAAATAAAAATATTTACACAATGATGGAAACATTTACTTTAAATTTAAACCAGAGTGTATAGAAGCAAAATATATTTCCCAAACAAAAAAAAAATAGTGGGATGTATTATCACTACTTCTAATAATTTGAATAACTCTGTTCCCCAGCATCAAATCAACTCAGGCAAATGCTCCTGCCAATGAGTAAATGTTCACATAAAAACATTATAAACAATATTTTGATAGAAATAAATGGAATTACTGCTTTCAGGCCTTCAAAATATGACAAAAATATTGAAAAGCATTTCAAAACCTTAATATGCAAGTAATGATGCATTCTAAATGATAGTCAAAAGGTCCCCATTTCCAATGAAAGGAAAATCTTAGTACATATTGGTCTAAGCAAGAATTGTATGACATTCTATCAAAGAGACAATCCTAGACATAAGCATTGTAGTGAGGATTGAGGTCAGAGTAAAAGTACCAGTGGGGGATCCCTGTCTTCATTGCTGTTGCCATTGGCAGAATAGTCTAACCAAAGTTATTTCTGTGAAGCTATCTGAAAGAAAGCCCATAATTGTAGTTGAATCATAGGGGATATTAGGAAAATGTTAAGGGTTCTTCTACTTATGTGAAACCCTGTCTTCAGAGAGTATTGGGTTTCCAGTGGGCTAAGGGACATGAGATAACAGTCTCTGTTTAGAATGTGAATCTACCTTCTTTTCTTCTGGTAAGTGCTGTATGTTCTCTGCAGTGATACATCCATATCACAAGCATTGAACTTCTCCAACCCTAAGCCATCTAGGGAAAAGAAAACAAAACTAACATACAGAAAACAAAAAAAAAATCAAACAAAAACAAAACCCCACAAAAACAAACAAAACAAGCAAAAGACAAACAAACAAACAAACCAACAAACAAATAACCTCTCCCAAATGTGATGGCATCTGGTTGCTATCTCTATGCTGAGAAGAAATTTTAATCAGTGGGAAAATAGGAATAGAAGAAAATTTTTTGACTTTGAGATGATGCTGTATCCATTTATCCAACAATACTAATACTAAAGTGATTTTTTTTTATATTTTCCACCTGCATCGTCTGCCTATTCTCAACTGGTTGGAATGACATCAGGCATGTTCTGAATAGCATTGGTGACCAGTTTTAACTAGTTCTGAATTTGGAAATATAAGTGAATATTTTAGAAACACTTTCTTAACTCCTTTGAAAACTTAGTAAGTCACTGAATGAAATTTATTTGGAAAAATTTCACAGATATTTATATGCTATTATGATTGTATACCAAAAGAAAGATAAAGACACTATAGTGGTTTTACCAGGAAACGTCCCCAGTAGGGTCAGGTTTATGAACACCGATTCTCCCATTGATGGCTCTTTTTCCGAGAGTTATTGAACTTTGAGGACATGGAGACTAAACAGGGGAAGTGTGGCATATGCTGTGAGAGTTTATAACTGTGCCTCACCTCTAGCTCCTGCTCTCTGTTTTCTGTGTGTGACTGAGATGTGAGTTCTCAGGTTTCCTGCTCCTGTGCCATACTAGATAGTTGCCATGTCTTTCATGTCCTCATGAGCATCTAGTTCTCTTGAATGGTAAATGAAAATAAACTCTTCCATAAGCTGCTTGGTCATGGGATTTGAATAACAAGAAAAAAGTAACTAATATAGAAGTTGGCACCGGAAGTAGAACATTACTGTGCAGAGCCTGCTCATTTTTGGTTGTTATTTTGTTTACTTGTTTTCTGTTATTGAGGAATCTAGAAAATTTTGGACTTTTGGACTAGAAAAGAGCTGAGTGCTACAATCAGAATTTAACAGACCAATCTATCAGTAGCTTTTGTGACAGTGGTGCATCATGAGATATCAGGAAAGAAAGCCACCGACTAGATATGGAAGAAGCTCAAAACTGAGACATGTGTATTTTATGCAGCAAAGCTAGAGGTGGAGAGTCATCTAAGCCTTTTGAAATGTCCATTATCATCAAAGTGGGAGCATAGCAGCATCTATGCAGGCTTGGAGCAGGAGTTGCTGAGAGTTCTATATCTTCATTTTAAGGCTGCTCATAGAACACTGTCTTCCAGGCAGCGAGGATGAGGGTTTTAAAGTCCACACCCACAGTGACATACCTACTCCAACAAGACCACACCTACCCCCACAAGGCCATACCCTCTAATAGTGCCGCTCCTGGACCAAACATGTATAAACCATCACAGCATACTAATCAAATCACCAAGACTTCATTGTCATATAAGAATACAGGAATGAATTTTTCTTTTATAAAATAAAATTTACTAAGGCATAGCAAAATATATAGTACACTATTTGTATTTCTATATGAGTTGGATTAATTAATCTGCATAAAATCTCAAATGTATTTTGTAATGGCTTACCAGTTAACCTAAAATATCAAATTTAGTAATGGTCAAAAATGACATATCCTGTTCTCAGAGGATACCAGGCTGGGAGGTGGGGAGACAACTTAATCTATGAGATTTTTGCTGCTCTTCCAGAAAACCCAGTTTTGATTCCAAGACACACAGTGGGCATTGAGTGCCTCATAAACTTCTTGTAACTACAGCTCCAATCTGATGCCCCTTCAGGCACCTGAGATCACACCTCCATATATGTTATATAGATAAGAGAAAGGATTTTAAAAATAAGAAGAAAGATCCAAGTGCTATGTTTTAGCCAAGTTTTAAAATGGGAATATCAGTAAGCACATGAAGGTGATATTAGTAATGTTTATTGTTATGTTACTATGATGAAAATATTTTACAGAAAATCTTAAAAGAGGAAAGTTTTATTTCAGCTCACAATCCAAAGTGTTCATTAAAACATAAGAAGAATGTCTTGGCAGGGCAGCTCAGATCATGGCAGCAGAAGTATGTGGCTCATGCTGTTTACATTATGGTGGATCAGGAAACAGAGTACAACAGAAACCATGGGCTCTCCATCCTCTCCCAAATGCCCTTCCTTAGTGATCTACTTCTTCAAGCCAGGTCCCACCTCAGATATTTCCCACGCCTCTGCTAGTGACTAAGCTTTCCCAACATGAGTCAGTAAAGAACATTTGATCACATATACATGTGGCTCCATCACAAAGAAGGAACACATATCTGAAGAAAAAAAAAACAGGAGATGAAGATGTTGGCAAAAGGTATTTTCCCTAGGAGATAAGAAGATATTGTCTAGGACTTTTACATCAAACTTTAATAAAATGAAGATTCCATGAAATAGTGTACAAGATAAGAAGAAGTCAGATTTAGATGAAATGAGATGTCACTGACAGACATTCAAAAATGTAAAAGGCAAATGATGTAAGAGTATTTTAGAATTAAAATTACAAGGAAATAATAAAAAATGCATTAGCATTATTATACCTACTTGGATAGGATCCTATGATTTCGGTATGTTTGCAGTATCCCTCCTTGCTCTTTATTCCATAACAAAGGAGACAGGCCGGTGACGAATGTGCAAATATTAGCAGGATGTTTTGTTTAGTGACTGAAATGGAGCCACTGACTGCCTGTGTCTTTTCTTTACTGTCTTTAGACCAGTGCTAGACAACACCGCTCCATCCTGCACAGGGTGAGACAGGGCCATTCTGATCCCTTTTATTCAGGCTCTTTTCTCACATGACCATGGTCACCTACTCAAGTGAGCCTTCACTGCTCTAGCTCTGAGAGAGAAAGAAACTGTCTTCTTCCTAATGATGGTGGATAAGTTGGATGATCGTTTTCCCTAAATTATAAAAACGATCTCAACTTTTGTAAGTTAGACATAAACACTGAAAGAAACAATGCAAATCTTAGGTCTCAGAGCCAGCAATTTACTTTATTATATTGGTTTAATCGGAATGAAGGAATACTGACTTTATCTATCCTTATGTAATATTACAAAATTTTTTATTATGTTTAAAATTATTTTTATCCTTTTCATATGATATATGTTGATAATATTTGTTAACCCCCTCCAAGTTCTCCCAGAGTCTTTCCACCTACTTAGACACCCAACTTCATGTTCTTTCCTCTTTCTCAAAATAAAACAAAACAAAAACAATCAAGAAATCAAAACCAAATAAAGAAAAAAAGGCACTGAACCAAAAGAACAAAAGAACAGCAAGTAAAACAAACAAAAAGTCATGGAGTCTATTTGTCTTGGTCACCTACTTGTTGGCATGAGGCCTGCTTTGGAGTGTGGTTGATAGACCCAGTGACACACCTTTGCATAAAACTGCTTTCCCTCTCCCATCAGGTATCAACTGCAAATTACACCTTGGTTAGGCATACTTCCCCTTATCTGCACTGGGACTGGGATTTTGTCTGGTTTGAATTTTTGTAGGTCTGAAAGCTCATATGTATATCAGATTTCATGTATAGAGTGGTCTCTTATGGTACAGTAATTAAAACAAAAACACCATAACAGGGCCCAGATTATACTATGATTTCACTTCTTATTTACAATGACAAAGGAAAAAATGACAAGAAAAGGTGACAGAAAGCTCACCAGACACAGGGAGTGAATGGGCAAAGACAGAAACATATGAAGATACATGTCAACTAGAGAAGAGAGAGGAAAGCAGCTAGAGAAATTTCCTCTATACCAAGTAGAAAAGAGAAGGAGGAGGAGGAGGAGGAGGAAGAGGAGGAGGGAGGAGGAAAAGAAGGAGGAAGAACAAAAACAAGAAGACAATCAAATACTATATTATAAAAATCAAAGGTAAAGTGGCAAAATGTTCTAGATGTGTAGACAAATTTACAAGTAAAAAGACTCACATTGTTTTAAGGGGGAAAAAACCCCAAAGAGATTAAACCTCAACACGCAAGCACTGAGAACATCGATGCATAACTTCATCTGTCAGGTAAATAGTGTTAACTATTAATAATTAAAGGAAGAGTGGGATGGTCTCATGGGCATGGGCTCCCAGAGTACATGGGTAGACCCATCTTGGATGTTGAATCCCAGAGCACATGGACGGACCCTGTAGAAGCATCCAGGGCAGAGGCTTGCTGAGACTTACAGACTTCCACAATATGCATTACATTGTACAATTTTGTATTCTTACTTTTCATGAATGAGAGTACACTTTGGTAACACATTTTCTCCAGGAAGTCAGTCAGCCTAATCTACTGGAGTTGAGTTGGCCTCCATTACATTTCAATCTCACTCAAGAACTTTTCTCACTCAGTACTCAAACCATTGGCTCAAGAACCTGCACCATTTCTTTTTCTGAGGTTTAATTATTAGTAATATTTATTAATTGGATAAAACAGTGGGTCTCATTATGACATTTCATACATGTGTATAATGTGCTTGACCACATTCATGTCCATAAAATGCTCTAGCGACACCTTTCTTCTCAATGGTTTCTTCTTTGAAAATTTCCCCATCCAACATTTACGTCTTTAGAAAACTATAAATTCTGTCTTTTGATAAAATGCATTTGTCCTATCTTTCTGAACCTTAGTTTGCTCACCTTTATGATTATTCTAAAATAAAAATATTTCTGTATGCACATGGGTCTATCAGGAGAGCAGAAATGAAAAAATGAATAAAAGAGAAAATCTATGTAGAATCTTTATGGAAAATGTAAATATTTATTTTTCTTATGACAAAAAAATATAGCTGTAAACAACAGTCATAGAGTTACCTAATAGCTAAGCACCTGTGGCCTCCAGTGCAGTGGAGACTGAAAGAGAAAGTTTTACATTAAATTTTTTATCAGTTAAGGATTTGTTTGAATCAGTAGAGATATTTTGTTAAATATGGCATAGTTCACACAAACAGTTTTGGGAGAAGCAAACTAGTGAGAAATATTTTCGTATTCACTACAAAGCGACGCTTCTTAAAGCAATTTTATAACATTGAATTCTTCACTGAAATAAATTTTAGATATAAAAGAAACTTTGCTTAGAAAGAAACATGAGTACAGCGAACAAAATATAAAATGATTTCATAAGAATATAAAAAACCTAAGACCACAGTTTATAAATATTTTAATCGAGAACAAACAATTATTATTATGTCACTAAACTTGGTCAAAGATGATAAATATGTCAGTCAATAATCAAATTCTGCCGTGAAACAACTTGAGCCTGGAAATCTAATTGCATATCTGATCTGGGTATTGTCTTGTGATAACTCTGCTTACTTATCTCATATTTGCCATTTCTGAGAAATTGGATCATTTTCTATAAGAAGTCAGTTTCACAGGAACATTCCATATGACCAATAAACACCCGACTTCATACTATTCCCCAAAGCAAATACAGTAGCAAATAGTACATAAAAATTCCATTTTGTCTCTTAGTGTGTGTTATGAGTATCACATCATCACTGCACATGCGAATTAAAATCATTCTCTAATAGCTCAGTCATTGTGAGCCAACCATACAGCCTCTCTGATTCCCTGACTTCATCTACTTCAAATTTTATATTACTAGAAAACAATGTATTTGTTAAAACTATTGCTGGTAAGGCATCTAAGTAGGTAAAAGTGCTTGCTGACAAGTGTAATAACCTGAGTGTGTGTGTATGTGTGTGTCAGAGAGAGAGAGAGAGAGAGAGAGAGAGAGAGAGAGAGAGAGAGAGGTGCTATATGGGCACTTATGAGGGAATGTTTTTATTTTTCCAAGTTTCATTTGTGTCTATTAAATCACATAAGCTTAAGGTACACTTAGTGACAATTTAATACAGGTTTGTACTGTGAAAAGGTGATCACAGTGGATCCAATTTAAACAAGCATCCTCTCTCAAAGATAACTGTGGATATGTTGAGAAAATGTAACAGCTGCTGTCTTCTTGATAAGTATAGTCATCATATATACTGTGTATTTGATTATTTAGAATTTATTCATTTTACAATTAATATCCATGTCATTTGACCAGCAATTAACTCTCAAAAGCCTTAATTCCCATTAAAGATCAGTCTGTTTTTATAAGTTCAACATTTTAATGTGTTATATATTAATTACATCTCACAGCATTTGTTTCTTTTGTCTGGATTATTTCACTTAGCATAAACTTTTTCAAGTTCTTCCCAGTTGTGTCAATTATCATGATTCCTTTGTTTTGTGTATGTAAACATACATTCTATCATATCTATACATATAATATGTAAATAATATTCTATCATGTCTGTATGTATATACTCATTTTATTTGTATTCACGTATCACTAGGCATGTTAGTTGTCTCCTTATCTTGACCTCTTTGAATAATGCTAAAGTAATGGGAATATAAAAACATCTTTGAGATAGAAATTTTAGTTTCTTTGGGTATATAGCCAGAAGTAGGGGTGCTGAATTTTTTTCAATAACTCCATTTTTAAATACTTTGAGGTACTTTTAAACTCTTTTACAAATAAGCCTCACAAGTTTACATTCCCACTAACAATGTACAGAGGTAATCCGCTTTAAATCGTCATGGGCGTTTGTCTTTATGAGAATAGCTGCAGGGTAAATAAACCATTGTTTGTTGTACAAATTATAGCAAATATGCTTCTATTTGTTTCTAAAATATTCAGGTATTAGGGTGATTAAAAATGGTTGTTTTAAGGGGATAATAATGGGGAGGACTGGTGGGATGGGGAATGGAGACATCCTAATGGAGATGAGGGAGAGGAGGAACAAATAAATAAAAATAAATATCCTGCCAACCAACAACTTGGGGGGATAAAGGATTTATTTTAGCTCACAATTCCAGATTATCGTCCTTTCCTGTGGAGCTTTTAGCTGCAGGAACTTGAGCCAGGTGGTCACATCATGTGAACAGTCAAGAACAGGAAAAAACCAGTATTTCCCTGCTTACCTGCTTGTACTCAGCTTGTTTCTTTTTTTTCCCCCACTCCTAGACAGTTCAAATCTTCCTGCCTAGGGGATGATACTGCCCACAGTGAGCTAGTTCTCTCTATATCAATTAATGTAATTAAGACAACCTGCCACAGTCATGCTCACAGTCCAACCCAATGCAGACAGAGCTTCATTGAGAATCACTTCCCAGGTCAATCTGACAATTGATGTTAGCAATTACATTAACTAATAAAGTTATAAACAGTTTTGCAAATATAGATAAGTTTAAGTGACATCATCAAACCAAGCAGTGAAATTGTAACACAGACAATCTAATTTTACTATTTTAAACATATTTCTTCCTAAGAACTTTTAAAATTTATTCACTCCTACAGAATGAAAATTGAAATAACTTTTAACAAAGAGTGCCCTCTATGAGTCAACTCAGAGATGAGGGTTTTTGAGATCATGTCTAGAAATTTTAGGAAGTGCTTAACTTTTCATTATTCGATAGAAGTAGTCTCTGTTCAAAACAACAAAAAAAATTATAAGTGAAAGAAGAAGAAACCAACTATGATGATTGGTGACTCAATAATCAAAGTAAACAGAGTGGAAACATGAAGTGTTTAACATCACAATGGTGTGAAATCATACCGGCCTGCACTGGAGTCAAATAATATAAATTTATCTGTTGTGTAATTAAAAGACATAACTTTTTCCAATAGAAATGGAGTTTGGTTGCTCACATTGTGGCCTTGCGCTAAGGTATCAGAAACTAATGAATTTACTGTATAATAAAGAATAATTCTCTTTTGGTTTAAATCTATTGTTTCCATGTAAATTGAAATTTATGCACATAGAATTGTTATGCAATTTTAGAATCTTTCCAAATGCATATTTCAGAAAACATGTAATCTAAGAAAGGTATATCAACCACTGAATCACTGAATTCTCTCTCTCTCTCTCTCTCTCTCTCTCTCTCTCTTTCCTGTAAAACAGATTTTTTTTTTGTTGAAATGATACATTCTCAGGGAATATTTCAGCTGGAAAAGGTGTTTGAGAAAGGAGGAAACCATGATCTCCAATGAAAAGGTGAATAATTGCTGGGCTACAGTGTTCTTTGACAGGTCATGATTTAGATAATTGGGACTCTAAGAATCAGAGATGACTTATAAAAACAAAAAATATTATAGTTCTTTAAAAAAAACTACTGAAGATTGTTAATTAAGAAGAACAAAAGATCATTTTCCTCACTTCTCTCCCATGTCAGTCACCTTTCTGTTACTATGACAAACATCTGAGATAATCTTGTTATAGGAAATTTTATGTTGCCTCAAAGTTTAGAGATATTACTCCATAGTCACTTGGCCTTTCTACTTTGTATACTTGGTAGTGAAATCATGAGAGAAGCATATAGTAAACATAGCCTGTACTTCTAATGGTGTTTGAAAAGTACAAGGAGTGAATTACAGAAGCTGTGTTCCTGGTGTTACTTCTAGAGTACACTCTCAGACTGTCTTACTATGCATGGACACAGTGTAAGTTCTCTGGCTTGCTCACCTAGGTTCCACCTTTTAAAAGTTCTACAACTTCCCTATGTTTGTGGGCTGGGAACAAGCTTTTCACACACAGGATCATATACCTATCATTTATCTATCTACTGTCTGTAGGTCTATCATTTATCATCTATTTATCTATCTCTATTTATCCATCATCTCTATATCTATCTGTCTGTCTGTCTATCTATCTATCTATCTATCTATCTATCTATCTATCTATCTATCTACCTACCTATGTATCTACCTATCTATCTACTGTGTATAGATTAGATATGCTATTATGTGCAGACAAAGGCATGCTATGGGACAGCTGTTTCTTTTGCTTAAAGAATCAATCTTCAATCTTAGGTCATGAGATTTGGTGGCAAATACTTTTACTGACTTAGTCAATGACAAACTCCTTATTTTTTTGGAGGGGAGCGTTACAAAAACCCTTTTATAAAGCCATTTTTTAAACAAACCAAACCAAAAGGTTTACAAAAGAAGAGAAAAATATACAGAAAAAGAATAACTTGCTTCATATATCCCCAAGAGAAATAAGTGGGGGGGGGAGCACAATACCAACACGTTCAACAATAAGGGGTTCTTTACCTTATGTTTTTCCTTTCTTTTTTTTGTAAGAATGTATGGTGTGTGTGTGTGTGTGTGTGTGTGTGTGTGTGTGTGTGTGTATTCTATATGTGCCCCAGCAGATGTGTGGAGATTAGAGGACAGTCGCTGGTGTCGGGTCTCAGTTTCCACTTTGAGACAGTGGGCGCTCTTTATTTTTAGCCACTTCACAACCAGACTAGCTGCCCTGTGAGTCTTCAGGCACTGTTATATTTCTACCTCCCATCTTGCTGTGGAAGAGATGGGGATCTGCACATGGCTTTATATGCATCCTTGGGAATCCAGCTCAAGTTCTCTCACATGTGCAGACAGCCTTTAACCCACCAAGTGAACACCCAAACCCTGTTTGTTCTTTCAGTCTCTCGACCCTTTGTTTCCAAATATAGAATAACCCAGGAGACTGGGTTTTGAGCCAAAATGATGTTATTTTGAGATGAAAGAGGCAGGCATTACTGAATTTGTGCTTCTTTGTGAGTTTTTCATCACTGTGTAATTGTCTTTTATCATATGCACTCAGACTGTGTGATGAACGTAGAAATTACTAAGTAGCATTGGAAATCTAACTACTAGTTAACCCCTATCAGTGAATGAGTAATACAGTTTTTAAGGTTTCATTGGCTATAATACCACTGACCCTTTGAAAGCTGTGTCCTTACCAAACTAGGTGCTCTGTGCTTCCTGAATACATTTAAAGTACCCTTCAGGTATAACAATGACAACAAGAAAAAGATTGTCAAAGTATGATTATCTTCTTCTGTACTGCATTATTTTAAATGTAATATTAGGTGATTAGGTTTTTTGAAAACATAACTTGCATTTGACAAAGAAAAGTTCTAAATGTTCCTGTCAAGCACAATGTGAACACCTGGATTCTAAAAACAAAAACAAACAAACAAACAAACAAAAATTCTCATCCAGATACTTATCAGACTAGAATTTCTGGTTCATCAGTAGTTGGGGATGTCCCAAGAGCAGTTAAGGAGTGACGTGCAAAAGAATCAAAGAAGCATTTCGTAATTTTTTTCAAAGCTGAGGACTATTACTTTAATAATTGGAGTGCTGCTGAGGTATGCTTTGCTTCTGAGGTCATGAGTCCTAACAGACTAAAATCTCCAAGATCTCCAGTGTCCTGGATACTTCATAAAACCAACACCCGATAGCTAGAAAGTTTCCATGTCCTTTTAGAATTAAATTACAGTAGGAAGATAAATAATGAAACAAATATTGACTGTTGAATGCTCTCCTCTCTTCAGAAAAATATCATAGATACTTCAGAGGAATGGAGGAAAATTAGACATTCCCCTAAGAGGTGTGGAGGTTTGGATTCTTTAGCTTTGTTTTAGAACAAGAATACATCACAAGTGCACTGTCTGGAGTTTCAACGGCAGTAGAGCAAAAAGTCTGTGCCTTGTTGGTGTGAGCTTTGGGAACAGGCTTGCACACAACAGAAAGTGTCCTCTGCACCACGATTCTTCCATGTAGATGCCTCCCTGAAATTGTGTGAAACTGTATTGTGGAAGGTTCTCTGGTACTTGCACTGATGTGGTACAAAAGCTAGAAAAGACTGCTTCACACAAGACACCCAGACAGATACACAGACAGACAGACAGACAGACAGACAGGAAGAAAGAGAGAGAGAGAGAGAGAGAGAGAGAGAGAGAGAGAGAGAGAGAGAGAGAGAGAGAGAGAGAGAGAGAGAGAGAAAGAAGCTGACACCTTGATAAACACTAAGTTGGAGAGGAAAAGGTTTATTTAGCTTATGTTTATATCAGTCCATCATAGATGCAAGTCAGGGCAGGGACTCAAAGCAGAAACTGGGAAGAGAAAAAAAAATGAAGGAACACTACCTAGTAGCTTGCTCCTTTTGTCAGGCTTAGCTAGCTCTCCTATGCAAGCCAGGCTCATCTGCCTAGGAATGGTACTTCCCACAGTGGGCAGGCCCTCCCACATTAATCATCAATAGAGGGAACCTCTCAGGCACATGGCCACAGTCCTATCTGATGCAGGCAGTCCTTAGATTAAAGCTCTCTCCTCCCAGGTGACTCAAGGTGTTTTCAAGTTGACAATAAAAATCTATCTAGGACAGAACCTCAATTGTCAGCAGTAGTGATGGAACCTTGAAGTAAAGAACATTAGGTAAGATAGAGTATCATGCCATACGCAACATGGTAGGGCTTTGACAGGAATCTTCCTTAATCTTTAGAGGGAAGGAAGAGTTTTCTGATTCTTACAAGTTTTTTTGGGTGGGGGCATCATGTCCAAGCCTACCTGTTGGAGGGCATAGAGACACTATGGCCCGTAGGCGCTAGGTGGGACCACAAGCTTACCTTGAGCTGCAGGAGGGACAGACAGGAGAACACAGCACAGAATGCTATCAGAGAGAGTCTGAGAAGGATGTAACTTGGGACAGGGAGCTGGGAAGTAAGAGTGTCTGTGATCTAACAGTTTATTTTGAACAACAATCAGATTTGATCATATTTATTTAGTCTATATAATGATAATAATAGATTTTTTAATCTTATATAACTAAATTTATTAATTCAATCAAACAGTTAACATTTCTGCCATTTTCATTCCATCAGCAATCACACATCTCTGAGATACCAGCTATGCTACTATGTGTCCTCAGACTCATCTGATTTACATAACACGTTAACATTTTTTATTTAAGGAAATTGGAGGAAAGGTTACTTGAAGCAATTAGTTTTGTAATAAAATCTTTCAAGTGAGAAAATAACACTGTATTTCTCTATGGAAAGTCATTACAAAATTTTGGCACCCTTCCTCCCAAAGGAATTTATGCTACATTAGACACACACACACACACACACACACATACACACAACTCTGATTCCCACAAAGATTAGCTTTGAAGTTAACACTTCTGGGTGCTAGATTTAAATGATTAATAAAGTACTGAAAATATGTAGCAGCACATGTGCCATGAAATAATCGTAGCTAATATTTGCCAAACACACACACACATAACACACACACACACACACACACACACACACACACACACACACACACACAAACACATATGAGCCTGAGCTATATCAGGGATTTAAAAAGAGTCCTTTGTCCTCTTGGCATTTACACTTCAGAACAGAAAATAAATCTTATAAGCATGGAAACCATCATTCAGCATATTGAAGGAACTGCATAAAAAATAGTACATAGGTTAAGAGACAGAGGAAGCAGAGGAAAGAACTTGCAAGTTTACATGGGTGGATCAGAATCTACTTAGCGAACCGGTGACATTTTAGGAAAGAGCAAAGGAGTGGATGGAATGTGGTCTGGAAGGCATTGGGAAAAAAAAGGATTTCTCAGACTCACATAATATTCATGTAAAGACCCCAAATTGGTGATATAGTCCAAAGAGAAAAGAGGTAGAGTAACATTGTATGTAACAAGAGCAGCTGTGAGTGTGGTCCAGGAGGGCTCAAAGGTATTGGAAAGACACTGGTCAGTGTTTTCAGTTCCACGTGGAAGTATTTGGAAGGTTTTAAAGGCAGAAATAGCATGGTGCACTTTCATTCTTAAAAGATCATTTGTGCTTTTCACCCAGAACAGACTGGAGTGTCCTCTTTAGGTGGCTCCTATGGTGCTGCAAATTGGAAATGACTGGAAGGTAGCATGGCATATTGAAAAAAACATATTGTGAAGTATTTTGGAAGGATTTACAGGTATGTGAAAGATTAGCCCTATGACTTAAAGTGAGAAGTGGAGAAGACTCCAAGATGTCTTTCTTGAACAAATATAAGGCTAATGTCCTCAACCAAAATGAGACATGGTTTGCTGATACTGTTGCAGATGTCTTTCAGGCAGCTGAGGGGAGATACTGAGTAGATATAAATCTGAACTTGAGAAAATAGATTTGAGTAAACAAATCCACAGCAGTTGATTGTCTACCCTCTGTAAGAGGTTCAAGCTTAATACTCAAATGACACAATGAATGCACATGGAGTGAGGTTTTGAAATATTCCACTACTCATTGTGAAGCTAGAAAACATAGTCCACACCATTTTATCTGTCAGTATGTACCTGTAAAAATGTCCTTGGTAAATTAACCTTTAAGCTTTTTGGCCCAGCCATTAAGCAGTCACAATAACAGTATGTAATGTAGCTAAAATCAAAAGACTACACGGTGAGCTCCCTCTGCTGTTCGAAATTGACTAACCTAGAAAACTGGCAAATACTCAAGAGATCTAGCAAAATCGAACATGAATTTGAACTATATACAATATTGAGTTTACTGGCTTACTTGTTTCTTCTGTCTTAGGTTAAAATCATGTTAAGGCAGTCAGATAAACACTGGGGTGAAAGACACTGAGAATTTAGGAACAATCATATCATTTACATTTTAAAAGGAACACAGTTACTTATCTCTCAGAACCATCCATCATCCAGACGCAAAGCAGATGAAGATAGAAACTCTACTTTTTAAAAAGGAAAATCATGAATATGTTGCTGTTTACATGGGCTACAAATATTTTCGTTAAAATTAATTTTTAATGTTTAGTAACTATCAAGTAGAGTGGCTAGCTATTTTGATAAGTTAGTTGATAGTTAACTGGTAGATGACAATGTTGTTAACTATAATCTTTAACAATGAAGTTAAATTAATAAAATGGCACATTTTATATATAAAATAAAATTTCAAATTGGAATCAACATTTATTTCTGCCTCTAACAAGTTATGAGCATTAACAGTAGCAGCTAGCTTTGTTATTTAGTATTTTGTAATGAGATAGTGTGCCCAGTTATAAAAAAAAAAACCTATGTAACAATTGCCTGTGTATATAGTAAGACATAAGCTAAACTTGGGGAAAATGTACATCATAAGGTTGCCTACACCACAGCCAAGAGACAACAGTGTAAAGGATGATATAGTTGCACATGAATGAAATGTAACATTGTTGAGCAGGACACCATAACAGTGTAACAATACATCTGAGCTGTTCAGGGTGGGGGTGGCGGGGGAGGGGTTCTCTCCATGTTCTTTAGCTTTTCACTTTAGAAACTAATTAAAACACTAGTATGTCTCCAATGCACCGGACATTGCATTTTCTGTTGTATTAGTATATGACTTTTGTTTTCTTTTTTTTCTTTTTTTGGATTTTTTTTTAATTTAATTTTATTTTTTTAATTTACATTCCAAATCACTTCCCCTTTCCCGTTTCCTCCCTCCCCGAAAGTCCCATAAGCCCCCTTCCCTCCCTCTCTTCTCCATTCAACCCCCTCTCCTTACTCTGTCCTGGCGTTCCCCTACATCCAGTCTTTCCAGGACCAGGGGTCTCTCCTTCCATCTTTTTAGAAATCTATTGATATGCGGATTGTGTCTAGGGTATTCCGAGATTTTGGGTCAATATCCCCTTATCAGTGACTGCATACCATGTGTGTTCTTTTGTGATTGGGTTACCTCACTAAGGATGATATTTTCAAGTTCTGACCATTTGCCTAGGAATTTCGTGAATTCATTGTTTTTAATTGCAGAGTAGTATTCCATTGTGTAGATATACCACATCTTCTGAATCCATTCCTCCGTTGAGGGACATCTGGGTTCTTTCCAGCTTCTGGCTATTATAAATAAGGCTGCTATGAATATAGTGGAGCATGTGTCCTTATTGCATGCAGGTAAAGTCTCTGGGTATATGCCCAGGAGTGGTATAGCCGGATCCTCCGGGAGTGTCATGCCCAGTTTTCTGAGGAACCGCCAGACTGCTTTCCAGAGTGGTTGTACCAGCCTGCAATTCCACCAGCAGTGGAGGAGTGTTCCTCTTTCTCCACATCCTCGCCAACAACTGCTGTCTCCTGTGTTTTTGATCTTAGCCATCCTGACTGGTGTGAGATGGAATCTCAGGGTTGTTTTGATTTGCATTTCCCTAGTGACTAGGGATGATGAACATCTCTTTAGGTGCTTCTCAGCCATTAGATATTCTTCCGGTGAGAACTCTTTGTGTAGCTCTGTACCCCATTTTTTAATAGGGTTACTTGCCTCTCTGGAGTTTAACTTCTTGAGTTCTTTGTATATCTTGGATATTAGCCCTCTGTCGGATGTAAGGTTGGTAAAGATCATTTCCCAGTTAGTTGGTTGCCGCTTTGTCTTTTTGACAGGGTCTTTTGCCTTGCAAAAACTTTGTAGTTTAATGAGGTCCCATTTGTCTATTCTTGATCTTAGAGCATAAGCTATTGGAGTTCTGTTCAGGAAATTCTCCCCTGTGCCCATATGTTCAAGGTTCTTCCCTAGTTTCCCTTCTATTTGTTTCAGTGTGTCTGGTTTTATGTGGAGATCTTTGATCCTCTTAGAATTGAGCTTAGTGCAAGGAGATAAGGATGGGTCAATTTGCATTCTTCTGCATGTTGACCTCCAGCTGAGCCAGCACTATTTGTTGAAAAGGCTATCTTTTTTCCACTGGATGGTTTTAGCTCCTTTGTCAAAGATCAAGTGACCATAGGAGTGTGGATTCATTTCTGGGTCTTCAATTCTGTTCCATTGATCTACATGTCTGATAATTGGTCACAAATCAGACCTCAACAGATACAAGAAGATAGAAATAATCCCATGCCTCCTATCAGATCACTATGGAATAAGGGTGGTCTTCAATGGCAACAAAAACAAAAGAAAACCCACGCACACATGGAGGCTGAACAATGCTCTACTCAATGATAACTTGGTCAAGGTGGAAATAAAGAAAGAAATCAAGGACTTTTTGAAAGTTAATGAAAATGAAGGCACAACATACCCTAATTTATGGGACACAATGAAAGCAGTGCTAAGAGGAAAATTCATAGCCCTGAGTGCCGCCAAAAAGAAACGGGAGACAGCATACACTAACAGCTTAATGGCACACCTGAAAGCCCTGGAACAAAAAGAAGCAAATACACCAAAGAGGAGTAGAAGGCAGGAAATCATTAAACTCAGGGCTGAAATCAATCAAGTAGAAACAAATAAAACCATACAAAGAATCAACAAAACGAGGAGTTGGTTCTTTGAGAAAATCAACAAGATAGATAAGCCCTTAGCCAGACTAACCAGAGGGCACAGAGATAGTATCCAAATTAATAAAATCAGAAACGAAAAGGGAGAGATAACAACAGAAACTGAGGAAATTCAAAAAAATCATCAGATCCTACTACAAAAACCTGTATTCAACACAACTAGAAAATCTTGAGGAAATGGACAATTTCCTTGACAGATACCAAGTACCAAAATTAAATCAGGATCAAATAGACCATCTAAACCGTCCTATAACCCCTGAAGAAATAGAAGTTGTCATTGGAAGTCTTCCAACCAAAAAAAGCACAGGTCCAGATGGTTTTAGTGCAGAATTCTATCAGACCTTCAAAGAAGACCTAACACCAATACTCTTCCAACTGTTCCACAAAATAGAAACAGAAGGAACACTACCCAACTCGTTCTATGAAGCCACAATTACACTAATACCAAAAGCACACAAAGATCCGACAAAGAAAGAGAATCTCAGGCCAATCTCTCTTATGAATATCGATGCAAAAATACTCAATAAAATTCTTGCCAACCGAATCCAAGAACACATCAAAACGATCATTCACCACGATCAAGTAGGCTTCATCCCAGGGATGCAGGGATGGTTCAATATAAGGAAATCCATCAATGTAATCCACTACATAAACAATCTCAAAGAAAAAAACCACATGGTCATCTCATTAGATGCTGAGAAAGCATTTGACAAAATTCAGCATCCTTTCATGCTAAAGGTCTTGGAAAGATCAGGAATTCAAGGCCCATATCTAAACATAGTAAAAGCAATTTACAGCAAACCAGTAGCCAGCATCAATCTAAATGGAGAGAAACTTGAAGCAATCCCACTAAAATCAGGGACTAGACAAGGCTGCCCTCTCTCTCCATATCTTTTCAATATAGTACTTGAAGTTCTAGCTAGAGCAATTAGACAATAAAAAGAGGTCAAAGGGATACAAATTGGAAAGGAAGAAGTCAAACTATCACTATTTGCAGACGATATGATAGTATACATAAGCGACCCAAAGAACTCCACCAGAGAACTCCTACAGCTGATAAACGACTTCAGCAAAGTGGCCGGATATAAAATCAACTCAAGCAAGTCAGAAGCCTTCCTATACTCAAAGGATAAGCAGGCTGAGAAAGAAGTAAGAGAAATAATACCCTTCACGATAGCCACAAACCATATTAAGTATCTTGGCGTGACTCTAACCAAACAAGTGAAAGATCTGTATGACAAGAACTTCAAGTCTCTGAAGAAAGAAATTGAAGAAGACCTCAGAAGATGGAAAAATCTGCCATGCTCATGGATTGGCAGGATTAATATAGTAAAAATGAGCATCTTACCAAAAGTAATACACAGATTCAATGCAATCCCCATCAAAATCCCAACTCAATTCTTCATAGAGTTAGAAAGAGCAATTCAAAAATTCATCTGGAATAACAGAAAACCCAGAATAGCTAAAACTATTCTCAAGAGTAAAAGAACCTCTGGGGGAATCAGTATCCCGGACCTCAAGCTGTACTACAGAGCAATAGTGTTAAAAACTGCATGGTATTGGTACAGTGACACCGTCTTTGTAAATATAAGACATGCAGTTTCCAAAACCAAATTGCTTTGTGTCCGGATTTCGCTACCTTTGTTGATCTTTTGAGAAACCATTCAACCTTCATAGGCTCATTTTTCTTTACCTCTGGCTATTTGAAATGGATAGGAGTCTAATAGTAGCAACCAAATGACTTATAAATCAATACATTTGGAGTTTGTAATACAGTTTGAGATACAAAAGAAGTATTCTCGACATACTGTGGGTGCCGATATTTTATAACCACTATATTATACTTAGTGCCATGGTGTATTTTAACTGTCAATTATCTTGTGCGTCTATTATTTAGCAGACTTCAGTTTATCTAATGGTAACGAATGGTAACATTTGTGTGTGCATGTGTGTATGTGCTTGTGCGTGTGCATGTACATGTGTGTGTGTGTGTGCACGTGTGTTATGCTTAGAATCTCAGTAAATGCGTGGCAGAAGAGAGGCCAGCAGTAAGCGTTGCTCATCCTAAGTACAGATACATTAGTGATGCTGTTTAGTGATTATTTAAAGTTGAAAACTTAATTTTAAAATAAAAATTGTTAGCAGTATACTATTGTTTTCCGAGTTTAATAAAATTGGCCACTTAGACATAATAAAAATAGATCAAAGAACTTGTCATAGTACTCTGTGAACACTTTTTATAGTGTCATCATTGCTGACCTCAGGTTACTAAAGAAAACGGCAGTCAGAAGGGGCAGGTTATCAAGTAAGATAATGGCCGTAACTAAGGCAACCTGGCTACTTCTTTTTGTTTGTCTGTCTTTCATTTTCCTTCCATCAGGAAAAGCTCTTAGATGAAACTGATAAACTCTGAATACCCACCTACAGTGATGTCCTTTCTCCAGCAAGGCTCTACATTCTGAACTTTCCCAAATGGTACTACCAGTTGAGCACCAAATGTTCAAACACAGGAGCTCATGGAAGACTTATTTAAACCAAAACAGCTGACTCTGAAGCAAAACTAATAGAGGACACATGTTTGACACAAAATCAGTTAAAAAGATCAACCACCTAGTGCAAAAATTTCAGGTATGTTTTACATATTTAAAGGAAAACAAAATAATACTGCACGCTAATGACTTGTTATTGCTTTAGAAGAAAGAGAAATGGCGGCTCCCTGTTATTTCCATTGAAATTCTATTGATTCATTTAGGTTAGGTGCTTTGCTCCTCAGTAGTCTTTAAATAGGAGGGTAGAAGGGACATGTAATTTCAGAGATCTGGGAAGTAGGATTGGCGGTTACCCAGATGCATGTCAGTCAGAGAAGATGGGTAGCAATCAAGCACCCAACCAATTCCAGATCACTGAAAAGACACAAGTCAACAGGAAACTTTCCAGAGGGAAAAAGAACAGATGGAGAGATAAAATCCCTGGTGAAAGAATGGGCCTGGCACTTGAGTTTGCAGGAAGTAAATTAGATAGATCATTACATATAGCTGCCAACGTCAATTCCTCTGGTGCTTATGATCATAATTTCTACACACTGTATGGTACCTAGGACATAGGATCACAGGAAAATATTTTTTCTGAATACACATTCTTGGAGTTCAGGGGCTGAGCATTGTGTAGAAGAGATTGAGAAAATGAATGGCCAACCCTACAGCTTAGAAAAATCTTGTAATAATTGATAAAATGGGTTGAGTACCTTCCTCTAATAAGCCTGGGTAAATCTGAAAAGATTTTTTAAAAAAATGTGTGTGACATCTAGAAAATATAAAACTGGAAGACAAGTGAGACAGGTTTCTGATATGACAAGCTATGGCTTCTGATATTCCTGTTATTGGTTAAGAATTACGAAAGATAGAGGAAATACAAAGGAGATTGATGGGGGAGGCACTAAGTGGATTTAACTTTGACTCACTGGAGATTTCCAAATGAAAATAAGGGGATAAAATAAAGGGTTAGTACATGTACCTAAAAACAATAGGTTAGGAACACACACACACACAAAAAAAAACCTATTTAAAAACACCAGGTGTAAGTTAAATTCAACTATGTTAATTTGTTATTGAGATCATTAGAAGAACTGTCAATTTGATATCATGAGATACTACACAGAGGTTTCCAAGAATGCAAAGTATTGCCGTCATAAATCCATCTTTGTTCATTGTAATTTTAAGGGCATTAGGGAGATTTCAGATTTGATCTTTTACTCACATTCCTTACATCTTAAGGAACAGATCTGTTCTTTTTTTTTTTTTCCAAATTAATGGATTTTGAAAAAATTTGCACAGTCTCTACCTTTCAAAACCAAGACCAGAATCAGCTAGGCTTGTATTTATTTCCATCCTGGGGGAAACAATTCATTAGATCTCAGTTCATATTAATTAAATGTCAGTCAAGTTTTACAAATACTGAGCTAACGTAGTAGTTTGGAACCACTAAAAAGGACAAACGTTCAGGTACATTGTGAGGAGTTAGCTAGCCTCTGGACTTGTCTGTGATGGGTGTGTTAATTAGCTTAATTGATGTGGGCAGATTTCACTAAAAGTGGACAGCACCTTTGTCATGACTTGAATATATATATATGTATGTATGTATATATATATATACATATATGTATATAATTTTAGGATATAAAAATAGCATTGTGTTCAAAAGTCTTAAAATATTTCACAACAGAAAATTTCAGAAATAATTAGTTTATGTTGTACTTAAACACGAACCAATCTACATACATTTTACTAACCAAAAACATCTTTTAATCATACCTTTAGTTTGATTTATGGGCTAAAATTCTCACTCACTTGAATTGTATATTCAGGGAATCTGGTAGAGTTAAAGAGTTGTGTATCCATCATCACAAACCAAATTTCTAGTGGCCCCCAGAACCACTGCTAGGTTACTTCCTGTTACTGTTGACAGTCCAACCGATATATCCCTCTTTTTATTGTGTCTGTGGTTTTATATTCTCTGGATATTTCATTCTAATGATGGATAATACAGTATTGGGTCTTTTTATCTGGCTTCTTTCATGTGTTAGAAGCTTGAGTCTGTTGGTTGCATTTCCAAATGTCTACTCTTCATATTTCTTAAGTTGATTACATACCTAATGGCTAGATTGTTCACATTATTTTATCAATTTACCAATTAATGAACATTTGAATTATTCATAGTATTTTAAATGTTGTCAATTACTCTGCTATGAATCATCTTCTATAAGTCTATATTTGAAAGTAACATTTTTTTTTATTTTTCTTAGGTAGATACCTATATGTGAAATTACTGGATTATATGACAGATTTATACTTACCTATTCAAGAAATCACCAGGTTGCTTCTAAAATTATTGCCTATCCTACATTTCTTTCAGCATATAGTTTGTGCTTGCTGTAGATTTCTATCTTAAATGTCTCTCGAAGACTCCAGTGGCAAACGCTTGGATAGTTCCTCCATTGCTGTTATTGTGAGGTGGTAGAACCTTTAGGCCATAGAGTGTAGTTAGAGATCTTTAGGCCATTGTCATTGGAGACATGTCTTCTTGTTGTTTTTCTCTCTTGTTCATTTGTCTCATTCATTTTGTGATGACTTTAATAGAGGATCATGGACTGGAGCCTATGAAATTGATCCAGAACAAGCTGTTTCCTGTTTAGGAGTTGATTTTCTCAGATGTTTGTTATAGCAACAGAACGCTGACTTACACAGAGCTATTAAAATCACTGGCTCACAGGCACGATTTAAATTTCAACCAGTGGTCAATTATAGATACACAGAACTCATGGTGTTCTATTTCCATAACAAGTTTTGTTCTACCTTTAGCATTTGAAGGCCATATTTTTTCCAGAGTTATTATTTTCTGCATGAACAACTTCCTATGTAAATCAGGGTTGGGATATCAAATACAAGAATTGTTTAGCTGTAGGCATTTTCAGATTCTAGATTAAGGAAGTTCGTTGTGATAATTAGGCACATCTGGCAAGGCCGCTTACATCACTGTGTATGCTTAGAGGACTAAGTAGCTTGAAAAATCAGCAAAAGATTTTTGCCTTCTGGCCACATTTCAAGAGAGTACATTTCAAAACAAGTGAAATATATTTTAGAGCTATGTTCATAATGTCTTATTTTCCTTAAAATAAAGTCAACATTATCCATCTGCTTTTGCAATCAAGAAGTGGAAAAATGTGTAAAGTGAGCAAGACAAAAATACCACCTAAATAAACCTGCTACCTGAACTATTAGGGTCACCCTGATGTAAATTACACCAGAGCATCTTCTTTGTAATTATAGTTCTTCTACCTTTGTTGCTTAGAAAGTAACTTGAGATTAATGATATTAGACTATTAATAATATTTCTACTTTCTTTTGTTCCTGTACATTTATCGACACATCACTCTGAATTCTTAGGTTGTGACTACGAAGATTAATATAAATGCCAGTAATGCTCAAATTTTGTGAAAAATTACAACTTAAATGTTTCATATTTTCATGTGCTTATTGGATAATGTGAAATAATTTGACCCCATCTTTTAGGAACAGTGTATGATAAAACAAGAAATATAATTATAATATGGAA
This sequence comes from Tokudaia tokunoshimensis, assembly GCA_036184795.1. Classification (NCBI taxonomy): domain Eukaryota; kingdom Metazoa; phylum Chordata; class Mammalia; order Rodentia; family Muridae; genus Tokudaia; species Tokudaia tokunoshimensis. Next base: position 35,132,397 of record BTHU01000007.1, read on the forward strand.
AATAATGGAAAATGGTATAGAAAGACTCATGGGAACAGTGGAACATGGGAAAATTAGATTGAAAAAAAGACTATGAAAGCTAAATATAGATAACAATTTTCAATTTCTATTTATTATTTCAGCATAAATCCATTTATGAAGCACATGATGGCAGTTACTAGAAGCACATATAACATAAAAAGATATGTTTGCTCACGTCCTGCAAGTAATTTTCTAGCATAAATAATGAATTAAAATATAGTATAAAGCAACACTATTAAGTTATATACAGTGCTATAGGCTCACTAAGAAGCACCATGAAGTTTCAAAATCTCGAGGGGGTCTAGTAAAAGCTCCATTACTTTCTAGTGAAAGTAATGGAAAGGCCATGAAGCAGTACATATATGTCAAGATTGTATTTGGTTGTCCTGGTAACTAATGATGCCTACTAAAAACCAAAGATACAAATAGTTCAAAATGATCAAGTATAAAAGTTAATTATGGAGTGGGTTTACATTTTTATATAGCATAAAATTTCTCATGGTATCTTAATCTTCCAGACTTGACATTTTTTCATGGGGTATCTGGATATATAATGTAGATATACAAATCATATATTTATTTATAATAAGTTATTAAAACTATATTAAAACAATTCTTTGGATTTAGTATACATAAAATTTTACCATTTTATAAGATGAAAACAAATTGGCATACCCATGAGATGAATGTGTTTTTATTTCTTATATAAAGGATGAAATCTTGGCTGAATGGTTGGTGCTGCACAACTTAGAGCTTTTCAGATGATTGATATTTGATTTATGATTATCAGTACCTTGAAACACTGTTTAGCATAAAGTGGTAGCACAAAAAATACCGCAATAAGGCAATTTCAGAGGTAATGAAAATTCTGTCCTAATCCCAAACCAAATTTCACTTAATGATTCTTTGTGAAAGTTCAGTCAGCAGCTAGAAAGAGTAATTATGAAAGAATATTTTAAAATGATATAATGCAAACTAGTATCAGTTTGGTATACAGTAAAGAATGGGAGCATGAAAGCATCAGAAGTTTTTTTTTTTGTTTCTTTCTGCAAGTAAATCATTAGGCTTCTATTAAAGAATTGTGATTTTATGTACAGAGGAAGACCAATGCAATTTATAACATCCAATAATCTAAGCTAAGGTGTTTCAGGCAATGCTGCTTGTCTTCTGTATGGCATGACAGCATGCTCAGGGCAAAGTAAGCAACTGTCTTTAGTAACAGGGAAGCCATGAGGTCCTACAATAGACCTGGTCTCCATTACAAATTTGATTTTAATTACTTTTGGTCATTGCAAATTCAGAAACATTTTCCTGTGGTCAAACTTTTTTAAGTTATATAAACCTTTATGGGCTAACAATCTAAAACCAACTAATTAATTAATTAATTAATTAATTAATTAATTTTATTGAATATATACTTCATTTACATTTCAAGTGCTATACCCCTTTCCTGGTTTCCCCCCTCCCCGAATACCCCCAACCCATCCTCCCACACCCTACCTCCAAGAATATGCTCCTCCACCCAACCCACTCCCATGACCCCCACTCGATTTTCCCTCACTGGGGTCTCTATTGAGCCTTCACAGGACCAAGGACCTCTCTTCCCACTGATGCCTGACGAGGCATTCCTCTGTCAATCTTTTGGCTGGAACCATGCCTACCCCTTGGTTGATGGCTTAGTCCCTGGGAGTCCTGGGGTGTCTGGTTGGCCAACATTATCGTCCTTCCCATAGGGCTGCAACCCCCACCCCCAGCTCCTCCGGTATGCCCTCCAACTCCTCCATTGTGACCCCATGCTCAGTCCAATGGTTGGCTGCTAATATTCGCCTCTGTATCTTCAAGGCTCTGGCAGGGCCCCTCCAAAAGACAACCATAACAGGCTCCTTTTGGTACGCACTTCTTGTCATTCATGGTAGGGCATTCATCCTATAAACAGTCACCAAACCCCATAACTATTATGGATGACAAGAAGTGCGTACCAAAAGGAGCCTGTTATGGTTGTCTAATTTATTGTTTTACACTCTATATTTCAGCCCCACTATCTGTCCACCCTCTGACTGTTCCACATCCCATAGTTCTTCCATGTGGATGTCCCCACTCCCCACCCCACCTGACCTCTAAACTCCCTGGAGCCTCCAGTCTCTTGAGGGTTAGGTGCATCATCTCTGAATGAACACCTACAGGGTCTCCCTTCTCCTCAGCTTCTTTCAACCTTCCCCAACTCAAAAACAGGAGTCAGCCACTTCTGTCTATTCTGAAGACCTCCCAGAAGATCTACTGCAGCCAGGACAACAGATCAGCATGCTCTCTGCCCCTGTCAAGAGCCCCCAGTTGGAAGGCCCCACAGGTGGTCTGCTACAGGCAAGGCTGCAGGCCTACCAGGAGACCTGAAGCAATGCAGGGACAAAAGAGACAGACTCCAGACAGTCAACCAGACCAACAAACACCAGGGATATCCAGATGGCAAAAGGCAAGCACAAGACCATAAGCAACAAAAGCCAACATATGTCCGCATCATCAGAACCCAGTTTTCCCACCACAGCAAGTCCTGAATATACCAATACACCTGAAAATCAGGAATCTGTCCTAAATTCCTATCTCATGAAGATAATAGAGTCCTTTAAAGAGGATATCACTAACTCACTGAAAGAAATACAGGAAAACACAGGTAAATAGGTGAAGAAATTGAATAGAGTGCTCACAAAAAGGGACCTAAAACCAACTTTTCAAGATGCTTTTATACACAAAAGTTGGTGTGTGTGCACATACAGAAAAATGTCTACCTACACTATCCATATCATTATTAGATATTAATCTGGCTTATTTTAAAACTGCTGAGAATGACTCTATCTTTATGAGTCAATAGGTAGTCACCATTCACAATGTATAAACTAATGTCCTGAGAAAAAGAGTCAACATAGGTCCATGAATAGAACACAGAGCATAGCAACTAAATAAAGTTAAAGAACAGTAAAAATGGACTGGAGAGATGGCTCAGCAGTTAAGAGCACTGACTGCTCTTCCAGAGGTCCTGAGTTCAAATCCCAGCAACCACATGGTGGCTTACAACCCTCTGGCTCCCTCTTCTGGTGTGTCTGAAGACAACTACAGTGTACTTGCATATAATAAATAAATAAATCTTTTTTTAAAAAAAGAACAGTAAAAATAAAAATACCTAATTTATAGGACATGATAATTGGTTATATGCTTGGGCATTTTTATGTAAGAGCAAGGAAATGCAACAAAGTTTTAAACAGAAAAATATAAATTTTTATTCTGGGTGTTAAGAAGATACATTTGACTGCTGAATGGAATGAAGTGGGATAAAGGAAAGTTGGGAGGCCAAGAGGTGAAAGGGTTTCTTGTTCAAGCATCCTGAAGTAGAAGCATTGAATGCAGAAAATCAAGAGGAATTTTTGAGATTGAATAGACTGAACAGAATGCTCCACTATATTCATAGCAGCCTTATTTATAATAGCCAGAAGCTGGAAAGAACCCAGATGTCCCTCAACGGAGGAATGGATTCAGAAGATGTGGTATATTTACACAATGGAATACTACTCTGCAATTAAAAACAATGAATTCACGAAATTCCTAGGCAAATGGTCAGAACTTGAAAATATCATCCTTAGTGAGGTAACCCAATCACAAAAGATCACACATGGTATGCAGTCACTGATAAGGGGATATTGACCCAGAATCTCAGAATACCCTAGACACAATCAGCATATCAATAGATTTCTAAAAAGATGGAAGGAGAGACCCCTGGTCCTGGAAAGACTGGATGTAGGGGAACGCCAGGACAGAGTAATGAGAGGGGGTTGAATGGAGAAAAGAGGGAGGGAAGGGGGCTTATGGGACTTTCGGGGAGGGAGGAAACGGGAAAGGGGAAGTGATTTGGAATGTAAATTAAAAAAATAAAATAAAAAAAAAAAGAATGGCCCATTAGATATAAGTGAGGAGCCCGAAGTAACTTCCAAGTTTATGACGTAAGCTACTTCATGCATGATGTCTCATGTGCTAACTAGAATATGACCAAAAGCACGAAAGCTTTATTCTAGAAAAAAAATATTATCTTCTACAGACAGTGAAGATCTGAGAATTCTAGAGAATATCATTTGTTGTTGTTGTTCACTCTGTGGTTATATATTTATGGTTCCAGAGCTCAACAGAAATGTGTAGGTTAAATTTACAATGTTATATTTTCCATAGCTGTTATGATAAGTTCAAAGGTATGATGAGATTTACAATTTTGTTTATAGCAAGTATGATTTTCTCAAACTCTATAAATTTCTCAGTGATTGAGACTTATACCCCTAGGCTTTGCAAAGTCAATTATTTGGTGATAAATGGAATAGACAGCAACCCAAGGTACCTTGATGCAGGTTAACATGTGCAGATGGGGCTGCACCTTGCCACAGTCTGAAGTGAAAATGAGGCTGTTTCTAAGAATTTTCCTTTGATTGTGATTTAGCCACAGTCTTGCCAGTTTCATCACATTTGGAAATACTGGTTTAAAGATAAAATTTTTTTATTAAACAGATTGGTATTTCCCCCTATCTATCCCATTGTCTTCTTTACCTTTGTATCTCCTCACTCAGACATTATGACCAAGACAACTTATAGAAGAAAGAGTTTATTTTGTGCCTATCGTTTCAGCATCTTAGAAGTCATGACCTATACCATTCTATGGCAAGCATAGCTTCAGGCAAGCAGGCTTGGAACTTGAGCAGTAACTACAAGTTCACATCTTGAGAACAAGGAAGAGACAGCTAACTTTTGGGGTACACTGTTTGAATTTGTATCTCTCTCTTTCCTTACCTACCTAAGGCATTCCCTGATTAGCATTAATAAAAATCTGATGGCCAATTAGCTAGACAGGAAATGGAAGGTGGGACTTCCTGGGAGGGAGAAAGGAGCTCTGGGAAGAAGAAAGAGGAAGGTCTTTTTGCTAGGATACGTCAGAAAAGGTGGACATGACTATAGGCTTGGAAGTAGCTAGCCACATGGTTAGATAGGGCTAGGTGGTCTGGTTAACTTTGATGAACTAATTGAGAGTCTGCCTAGCTAAGGCCTAAGCTTTGAAATATTTAAAGGTCATAGTATGGTATTTGGAGAGCTAGCTGGTTAAGGAATAATTGCCACTGTATAAACTTCCAGCAATAATTAATGTATACAAAATATTAATAATAATTTTTACAGATAGCTAAAAATGGTATGGGTCTTTGAAACCATAGGGCCCAATCCCTATTGATACATATCTTCCAACAAGGCTATACCCTCAATCCTTCCCAAAGAGTTCTACCAACTGGAGACCAAGTCTTAAAAATAAATGAGCCTATAAAGGCCATTCTCAAACTATCACACTTATCTTACATTATTTTTTCTTAATAATGAATTTTTTATTACTTTAACTCCTGGAGTAAGAGACTAATGTTTTCCATAATAATTAATTAGAATGCTGAACATTTGTTAATGTTCAATTAACACATAGCTATTGATCCTTTGACTAAAATTAGAAAAATATTTTCAGCGATCAACCCAATTAATATCTGACAAGAATGAAGAGATAAATGAATGATAACAGCTAAAATTTTCTTCAGAAAAATGTCAAAATATTTACACATATTTATTTATTTTTACATTTCAAGACTTTTATTGGTGTTTCTACAAAGTAAAAGCTTTGCTCCCTAAGTTAGTTAATGAACTTAGTGCTATCTCCCCAAATTCTCACAATCTTTAATTTTAAAATGAAAAAAAAATCCTGTCATTATGAATAATCAGATACATAAGGAGCTGTAAAGATAGGGTAGAGAGGAGCCCCAAGCTGGCTTGGTGGATAGAGGTCCTTACCACCAAGCCTGGCAATGTGAGTTCATTCCACAGTACCCACAGGATGAGAGAGAGAACCATTCCCAGAAATGTCTTCAGACTTTCACATGTGTGCTGGGAGCATTTGCACAGACACAATAAAATTTAAAAATGTAATTTAAAATAGCATAGTTCAGGACTGGAGAAATGGATCAGTGGTTAAGAGCACTTGCTGGTTCCCCAGAGGACCCAAGGTATGTTCCCAACACCCAAGTTGTGTGACTGACAACCACTGCAATTCCAGCTCTAGAAGATCTGACACCTTCCCCTGGCCTCTGTTGGTACCTGCACATGTAGCATACACACACACAATGCACATAAATCAAAATAAATCTTACCAAAAGGCACAGGGATATTAAAAATGTATAAGCCCATTTCTCCAGTGATTCCATATTGCATAGTATGAAAACCAAGAAAGTAATACAGATATATGAGAGTGCTCACAACACACACCATTGGACATGTATCTCTGTGGAACCACTGTATCAATCAAGCAAAGAAACTGCCCATTACTACAAAGACCTCTCTCACTTCATTCACAGTCACAGCAGCCACCATGTCTAGCTGACAAACACCGACCTGCTCCATAATACTTTGAAAATGTTATTAAACTGAAATCATACAATGCATACCTTCTGGTCTATTTTTAATTCTGGTACCCACAGAAGTCAGAAGAAATCTTTAGATCCTCTGGAACTCGAGTCACAGATGGTTGTGAGCTACTTGGGGAGTACTTAGAATCAAAACTTGGTTTTCTGCAAAAGCAGCATATGCTACTGACTTCTGAGACATCTCTCCAATCCATCAAGTACATAGCCAGGCATGGTGACAAATGCCTGTATTTAATCCTAGCAACTTACAACCAGAGGCAAGAGGATCTCTGTCAGTTAATGGCCAGCTTTGACTACACAGTGAATTGCAAATCACCAAGAGCTATATAAAAAGACCTTGTTAAACACACACACACACACACACACACACACACACACACACACACAATCTTATTTCTTAGCATTAGTGTGTAAACCAGAATATAGAAAAGACTCAGCTGGAGACAACAAAAACCAGAAAAGTTTACAGTTATTTTCCATGTGGGTAGATCAAGTATGGGCAATTAAAAATCCAGTCTGTTATGTAATATGTGTGTCTATGTGTGTGTGTGTGCACACACATTTGGGTGAAACATATTTAGAAAATATCTTCGGAAGTTTTATTTATAGACAGAATTTAGGTATAAAATATATCAGCTAATGCTCCATTCATGACAACATAAGCATTGTATTTTCAAAAGTACTTTTGTACAATTGTTTCCTTGTTTTTGCTAAAATACCTTCCAAATATAATATTTCTAATAGTGAGATATTAAATGGTAAACAAATGACTTATCACACTTCCCTCTAAGCTCATGAAAATATACCCAAAGGCAAAAGAGGAGATTCCATTCTCCAAAACTGCCTAAGGAAAGAAAGGTAGGAAAGAATGAGGGATATTTTGGCTGTGTCTTTAATAAGGTCATGGCAGTCTGTTGAGTCACCTTATTCTAGGTCACAGCCATTGCCCTTTCCTTTCAGTCGTGAAGGGTAAGCAGTGTAAATGACTGTTCACTGGTCATGAGTTTATGTCCCAGTGTTCTGGAGCAGATAGCATGGCCTGAACAGGAAGTTGTGAGGCAATGAAGCTTATCTTCAAAGCCCAGACTTTGTCCTTCTTGGTTGGACTCAGGACAGTGTCTTTCTGCCTCTTCTGGTATTTGCTCTCAGCCGCAAACGGTACCAGGAATCTCTGCTTATAGATGGCAGTTGTCCTAGGGGCACCTTTATTAAAAACTTACCTCTGAAGAATGTTACCAGTTAGAGAAATTGTTGTACTTCAGTGAAAGCCCTGCTGGTGTCAGAGCAGGTCATTTTACCATAGTAGGCTGACAAAGTAAAACATATTCACACTAAATCTTTAACTTTACTGTGAGTGTGCATAATTGTTGCACTCCTGTTATAAGCAGAAGAGACACTGCAGCCTCGGATCTAATTTACAGAGACGCTCGGGTGGAAGGAACGCTGCTGCTGAATCATGCCTTTTAATTGTCCTGAGAGTTTAAACACACTTGCGTGTTTGCCATTGTCTTCCCCCTACTATATGTAAATTTGTGTTCTGTACATCTAGATATGAAAGAAAATAAGTCACATTTTATGGCTAGTTGGAAGAATATTTATTTTGACCATTTGATTCTGTTTTCATTATTCCAAGAAACAAAATCCTTAGATTTGTTAAAAGAGTTTCACAGCACAATCATATCTCCAAGCTATATTTACATCTAGAATGCAGTATTGCCATAAGTCCAAGAGAAAAGTATTTTTAAAAAACCAAACAAACACAAAGGAAAAAAGCAAATAGACAACAAAGCCAAACCCCACAATTTGTTTTTTATGTAAACAAACTCAAATGAAAACCAAATCTCCTTGAAATCAGTAAAATTACCAGATAGTACCCACTAGATTAGATCACCCATAGGACATGCTCACATCTTATATCTGATACAAAGCTTAGTAAGTTGGATGCATTATTGTCTTGTTACATGCAGCAATATATGGAGCCTTTTATCAGTGAAAAGTCACTATTTCTATTGTCAAAGAAACTAATGCACAATATTAGCAGATGAGGACTAAAACATAATTAATGGGAAGGAAGACTGTCCCTCTTGTAATTTGCTTGGTACCTGTAATGACACACAATATCAAAGGAGAAAGCAAAAATATATAAATTGTCAACAGCCATGACCCAGCAATGGGTGCACTTATTCATTTTGATGGAATGTTCTCGATAGAGAAAAACAATCTATCAGCTTGGAATTACTTGGAGAGTCCACATGTTTGGAACACAAACTATGCCAAAGTGTCAGAGAGTTTGTGAACTGAAGGCCTATGATAAGTTTCTATCATTTGAAAAAACATGGATAACTCTAGCGAACGTTGTGTTAAGCAAAACAAGCCAGATACAGGAAGGCAAACACAATATGATCCTTCCTACATATCTGATTGATGGCAGTTGAATTACTGGCACCAGAAAGCAGAATGCTGGTGGCTAAGTTCTTCAAGATAAAAACTGGAACTGGGGACGTACAAGGCAAAGAGTTACAATTGTATGTAGATGTTCAGTAATGTGCATGTCATAAGAGGTCCTATAGAACAGTTGTGGTAGTCTAGAAAATTCAAAGCAAGGATTTTTGTCTTCTTGAGAATTTTATGTATGGATACCATATGTACCTTCCTCTTCTCCCTACATTTTCTATCATTTTTCAACTTCACAAAGCTGACCTCTTATTTTTAATTATTATTGCTATAAACATATACATTTATAAATGAAGCTTGTTAAGTCCATTTGGTATCACTCATATGTCTATGTGTTTCTGCCTGACAACTTGGATTAGATAGCGCATCACAGAGCTCAGGTACAGCAGACTGATATGCACTCTCTCAGTAGATGTTGTCTATAGCTCTTTATCTAAGACTGGTACCTGGTGAGAGTTTCCACCATCCAAGTTGGCATGTCAATTGGTGGTGTTATTCTTCTCAAGTCATTTTTCTTAATTAATCATTTTATTCATTTACATTTCAAATGATATTTCCCTTCCTAGGTACTCCTTCACAGACCCCCATCCCATACCCCCTTCCTCCCTCCCTCTTCTTTGCCTCTATTAGGGTGCTCTTCCACCCACTCACCCATCCCTGGCTTACCACTCTAGCATCCCCCTATGCTGTGCCCTCAAGCCTCCACAGAACCAAAGGCCTCTGTCCCACTGATGTTAGATAAGGCCATTCTCTGATGCATAGGTATCTGGAGTCATGGCTTCCTCCATGTGTACTCTTTGGTTGGTGGTTTAGGCCCTGGGAACTCTGTGTGGTCCAGTTAGTTGATACTGTTTTTCTTATGGGGTTGCAATCCCCTTCAATTCCTTCAGTCCTTCCCCTAGATCATCCATTGGGCCCAGTCCGATGGATGGTTGATTCCAAGTGTCTGCATCTGTATTGGTCAGGTGCTGGTAGAATCTTTCAGGGAACACCCATACCAGACTCCTGTCAGCAAGCACTTCTTGGCGTCAGCAATAGTGTTGGGGTTTGGTGTCTGCAGATGAGATGGATCCCTAGGTGGGGCAGATTCTGTATGGTCTTTCCTTCCGTCTCTGTTCCATTTTTTGTTCTTCTCTTTCCTTTGGACAGGAACATTTCGGGGATAAAAAATTTGGAATGTGTTGGTAGCCCCATCACTCAACTGGGGGTTGTGCCTATCTTCTGGAGGTGATCTCTACAGGTTCTATCTTCCCTTTGTTGGGAATTTCAGCTAAAGCTTCGGCATTGACTGGAGCCTTCTAGCCACAGATACCCGGCTAGGTTTACAGTGTTAGGCATTAATTCTTTCCCATGAAGCAGATCTTAAGTCCAGTTAGATGGCTGTTGACTACTTTCAAGTTAAATTGCTATTATATTACCTTTTAGGTTGTCTTAACATATATTACTTTAGAGAGGCACCATGACAAAGGCAACTCTTATAAAATGAAGCACCTAATTTTGGGCTTGCTTGAACTTTTAGAGGATTAGTCCCATGAAAGGGAGAATGGTGGCAGGCAGGCCTAATGCTAGAGAAGTAGCTATGAACTTACCTCCTAATCAACAAGCAGCAGGCAGAGAGAGAGAGAGAGAGGGAGAGAGAGAGAGAGACAGACAGACAGACAGAGAGACAGACAGAGAGAGAGAGAGACAGAGAGAGAGAGACAGAGACAGACAGAGAGAGACAGACAGAGAGACAGACAGAGAAAGAGAGAGAGAGACAGAGACAGAGAGAGAGAGACAGAGAGAGAGACAGAGAGAGAGAGAGAGAGAGAGAGAGAGAGAGAGAGAGAGAGAGAGAGAGAGAGAGAGAGAGAGAGAGAGAATAACCTGGACCCTGGATGGGCTTTTGAAACCCCAAAGCCCACCTCCAGTGACATACTTTCTCCAACAAGGTTGCACTTCCCAATTCTTCTCCTATTTTTCAAATAGTTCCACTCCTGGGTGACTAAACAATCAGATATATGAACCTATGGGGACCATTCTTTTTCAAACATAGCATAACTTCAGATAGATAGATAGATAGATAGATAGATAGATAGATAGATAGATAGATAGATAGATAGATAGATAGTAGATAGAAAGGGATATTTTACCATGTTTGTCATTGTTGTAGTTTTTAGGCATTATAAGTAGGTAGAACAATTGCTTGATTTTATCCCCAGTTTAGGGCATGCATAGCACACATATCATCTTCAGAGTACAGGCTTCCAAGTCAGTTCCAGCTTGATTCTTTTGCGGCCTTGATCTAAAGTGTATGTATGGTTTTTTGTTTTTCAGCTTTTGGTTTCAGCTACAGGGTTTTTCCTTCAAGTTCTAGGAGAACATCAAGAGCAGCAGCAACACCTTAGGCTGGTTTGAGAGTCTCTTTGACTACTCTGACCAAGAACTTGAAAGGAGGTCTCCCAGACCTTGGATTGGGGTTTTTCTTGTGTTATCTATGGTTTTTAGAGGAAGCATTGTCATCCCAAGTAGTATAACTTCAGAAAGATAGACAGACAGACAGACAGATGATAGTGAGTTCATACATGTAATTGCATGTGTATAATGGGTATTACTGTACCTGGCATTATTCATCCCTATTCTTTCTCCTATCTTCTTCTACATTCTCTTTCCCCCTCTCTAGTTAAGTCCCCATCCCATCCCATTTCATTTTCATCCTTTTGCTCTTTGGAGGCCCTTGGTCTCCTCTCTAGAGCTCCTTCTCCACCTCCTGTAGTTTTAAGTGTTCTCATCACAAAAATAGAATGTAAGGTAATATATATGTTAATTGGCTCAACTCAGCCATTCTGCAATATATGCACAATTCAAAAATACCACTAAAGGAGCAGCTTACACTTGTCTTTTTTCTTGTTTGTTTAATTTTTGCACTCAAGGGCATGCAGAACACGGCATTGCATGCATACTGAGCAAGACTTCTGCCACAGACCTAACGCTCAGCTTAATTTTTCATTTTAATTAATGAAATTGAATTGACAAACATTAAAATGAAGTTATGAGTTTATTTGAAATTGTTTTACTTTAATAACAGAAGAGAATGAAATTTAACTCTAAATTGTAGAGAGTATGGGTAAAGTAGGTGTTCATACTTACTCTGTAGTGTCTAATTTGACTATAATAGTGTCTTTATTCCCCGCATCTCTTCTGAGTAATTGTACCGCTTGCTCAGTGTCGTGTCGTATTTTTTCCATGAGTTCATATTTTGTCCTTTCTGACTTACAATATCACATTTTAACAGAGGAACACTTTAAATACTCATGAAAGCGAACTCAGTGAAGTTCAATGTAACTTCTTGTTTTCTAAATCTAGCAACATGAACTCTGGGCCTCAGACATGCTAAGCAAGAACTCTACTACTGAGCATCAACTGCGGGCTGATTTTCCTCCTTCTGAAAAGTGTGTTTCTCTTGTTTTTTGAATCTCACCTTCGTATTTGGTCTCCGTTCATTTTTTTCAATGAATGTTTGGCAAGAGTTTCTGAACAATCAAAGTCAAAATTGTTAGAGAGAGAGAGAGAGAGAGAGAGAGAGAGAGAGAGAGAAGGCTTGTATTACTACTGGCTATTTCACTGCACCAATTTATACAACTGCATTATGTGCTTACAAAAGTAAATTGAGCATTGAAGAGGAGAAGCACAGAGTCCTCTTTAAGCACTAAGCACACAGCAGATTTTTCATCAGCAGACTCTGTAGGGCACAGTAGGCAGGGCATTAAAACACTAGTCTTGCAATTGCTGTGAGAGTCCATCTGGGTCTTGTAAGATAGAATGAGAACTATTGGCTAATGCAGTGAGTTTTTAAATAGAAATCAATTATAGGACCTTTTAGTTAATTGGCTTGTTGCTTTCCAATTACAGATGCCTTGTGACCTTTACTCTACACTTAATGCCTTGCTCTTTAAACAGCAACTTGAACGCCTTAAAATCTGTCCTTGATAGTTGAGTGAGACTCAATTGTCTTCCAAAACAGACTTGCATTGTTTTAAGTTAGGACGTTAGTATTTTAATATAATTCTAATAATTTTCTAATACAAATGTTAAAAATAAATATATATCTTTTTCCTTATATTCTAGTACTCTGTTATATGAACATGGCTTTGTATTTTATACAGTAATGACAGCTGATAGTTTGCCTAACACATTCACAATGGGTTTCTCTTTTCAGGCCAAGCCTTGGAACAACTTGCAAGGCACAGTATTTGAGTTATTTCAATCAATCTAATCAATAATGTAAGGAAAAATTCACAGTTGAAATTGAGAAGTTGTTGCTTGCTCAATCAAGTTAAATTTTTGAGGGGTCAGAGATGAATCAATTTAGTCTTTCCTCTTTACCACCATTTCCTTCTTGGCTGTACCCCCTTTTTTCCCTTGACTCTGGATATCTTTACTTTATGTCAGGACTCAGATGGTAAATCAGTCTTGTGAAGATTGTTTCTCTTTCTAGTTCAAGACATGTTTCTTTGTAATATATTTACTCAAGATAATTAAAAATGAATGATCAGCCAGACACTGTAGTAAACCATATATTATATTATGATCTACCAAAGGGTTCTTGCATCTATTATTTGGTATTCTCCCATAATAATGTTTTATATTTCCCGATAGAACAAATTGTGTGAAACACACACACATTTAAAAACATGAGGTTGGATGTATCTCAGGGTGTTTGGTGCAGTGCCCAGGGAACAATAAATGACTTTAGAACTCATAGAATGTGGCCTGGTCTTTAGCGAGGCCACGATGGGTGAGCCTTGGACAGGCACAACCCTAACATCTCTTTTACTCTAAGAATTGTATGAAAACTCTAAGGGGGCTTCCAGTCTCTCACTGGGCAGTATCTCTGTCACTCACAATAATATGCTTGATCATTTTCAGACACTGCTGCTGAAGCGGATTGATGATTCTATCACCACCCTAGGAAAGAACTTAGATGTACATGGTCAGCAATGGCCACCAGCCTTAGGAAGCATTTGGAAAAATAGTTTGTGAAGCTAGATTGAGATGCTTTTGCTATTGGCTCTGATGTAGAAAATCTTAGGAACAATTTGAACTTCACAATGGCACACTAGTTAAAACTAGGGAATTTCTGAGGTGGGGCAACAAGAATAATGGCCGTCTAACTAGCTCTGCACGGAACACCCTGACATCCATCCAGCTTCATTCTCTCTCTCTCTCTCTCTCTCTCTCTCTCTCTCTCTCTCTCTCTCTCTCTCTCTCTGTGTGTGTGTGTGTGTGTGTGTCTGTCTGTCTGTCTGTCTCTGTGTTTCTGTCTCTCTCTCTCAAAAATAAGAGAAATACAACTATAAAGTCCAATTTGGCCAGGTTAACTACTCCTAGGATGAGCCTGTCCTATAGTGTGGTTGATATACCCAATGTCTCTTACTAGAGAAAACTGATTTTCCTTCTCCTGGCACATAGCAAATGCAAATAGCTTCCTGGTTGGGGGTGAAACTTTGTGCTTCATGCATACTACTCCCCCTTTCTACACTTGGATTTTTTTTTGCATGAACTTTGCAGAAATTTTAATTTTTTATTTCTATTTATATGTATGTATGTTTATGCTAATAAATGCCAAGCTTCAGTGTGTGCCAATGCCCATGGATAGCTGTAGAAGGCATAAAATTCCCTGCAACTAGAGTTACAGCCTTTTGTGAGCTGCTGAATGTAGATGCTGGGAACTGCATTTGGGTCATCTGTGAGAGCAGCAAACGATGGGCCATCTCTTCAGTTTTCTGCTGACTTCCATAATTGTCTTCGTCTTTCTATTGATTATTCTAGACACAACCACTGCACTGTTCATTCTTCCCTCTTTATTTGTCCATAGTTTTATGTTCATTTAACATTTTTCAGATCAATAACATTTCATTCACAATATAGGCATAATATTCCCTAAACTCATAAGTTTCTTCCTTATTTTTGATAAGAAAAAGTTACCATGGGCAGAGTATGCTGGGATGCATCTATAATCCTAGCACCTGAGAGGTAGAATATGAGTTCAAAGCCAACATAGACCCATAGTGAGTTCCACACCACCCTTCACCTCATAGTAAAATTTCTTGACCAAACAAGCTCTCTAGGCATTTACTGTCAGTACTTACAATGTGTTCTTATAGCAGTACTGTTAGCTGGTAGACTCCACACTATGGTTATAGAATACCCATGAAGGGTTGTGTGCTGGTGACTGTGGACGTGGTGAGAACCTTAAGTGAATGGGGCTGGATGGAAGTAATTAGGTCATGAATAAACTCAGACTGTTCCAAACCTCTTATAAGAAGGCATTGCTGTGATGGCAGCACCCTTGGCTATCTCACCTTGCTTTCTGAGACCCTCCCCCTTTGTACTCAGTGGACTCCTTTCTGCTATTCACTAACATTCTGACTTGGACATTGGGATGACAGTGCTGTTCTCTTTGGAGATTTCAGTCACTGTAAACATGATCCAAATCTAGTTCTTGCTTTTATAAACTATCTAGAATTACTTTTGTTGGTCCAGTCATACATTGTGAACTATAGCAGTGGCACATGTATGCTCCTATTCTTTATATCAAGTATGATGCTGGATTTCAATTGACTAAATGAGTGGTTGGCCATTTTATCCCCCTCACAAACAGCTAGTATTTTATTGATTTTTTAATGGATTTTTTGGGGGTTTTAAGAATGTTTCAGCAATTTCTCCTACAAGTCATATTATCCATTCGCTTCTTTCAACGCTAGCCTTACCTTGTAACCTTTTCTATTCCCTTAAATTGAAACATTTTCTCACTTGTGATGTCACTTTTATGCAGTTTTTAAATCTAATGCCTACTTTGAAATAAGCGTTTCTCCTCTGCTTTCTTCTGTTTCTTTTTTCCTGGAGTATCTATCTCTCCTCTGCATATCATCTATTGTTTTCTTAATGTTTTGTGTCCACATTTCTCTCTCTCTCTCTCTCTCTCTCTCTCTCTCTCTCTCTCTCTCTTTCTCTCTCTCTCTCTCTCTCTCTATCTCTTTCTCTTTCTCTCTCTCTCTCTCTCTCTCTCTCTCTCAATATTGCAGCGTGGTGCTACTCTTCTCTTCATTTTTCAATAGCACTTTGTAGCTGTGAAAAATAATAGGTTTCATCAACATCCCATGCACATGCATGATGCACTTTACCTTATGGCTTTCTGAATCTCTTTATATTTCTCTTTAATATCTCCTATACATGTCAGAGTTTTGTTTTGATCTTTGTTGGTGGTGGTGGTGCTGTACGTATTGCCATGAGACTCATCAAGAACCATCTTCTACCTACAATCTGAATGGGCTATAATATGAATTCTTGTGCCTCTTTCGTTTCTAATTTGGAAAGGAGAAAGACATGCAGCTGTATCTTCTTTCTTTTCTTGTTAATAACTGCAACCTTTTTTCAATGTCTTCCAGTTTTCATCCTATGCTTTAACTGCTTGGGAGAATGAAGCAGTTTCAGTGAATCTTTCTTAATGGAGTGGGTTGTTAATAGTTGTATGTGTAAACAATGGGAAACACGCATGTTACATTAAATCATGGCCCAAGTGTTGCTCCATTCATTTCCTCTGGTTTTCCTAGCTGGACATTGAGGTTACTAATTTCTCTTTCTTTATATGTTATGTGGTTTCATACATTTTTCCCACTAGCTAGGGATCTGAATGCTGGCACTGTTTTAATATATAATAGCACAATAACAACTTAATAAGCTCCTTTTATAATTTTTATACCTGATTTAAATAATATGCCCATGCAAAGACAATCACACGCTGAGTTGTTCTTATGCCTTGATTAAAAATCACTAGTTTGGCTTTAATTTTTTTTCTGAAAGGAAACACAAAATACATGAATATGTACAGAAGTGAGTTTTCATTTCAGCTTAGTGTAGATTACATTCTCGAGTGTGCTTAATTATTCTGATAATTTAGGCAATTTAGATTTATAGGTGTATTTGATTAAATGGTTTCATCAGCAACTATGCTTAGTGGTAGGTAAATGATAATTTAATCAAGTTCAATATCTCAGTCATCTAAAATCATTGGAGATGATAACTTATATATCAGATATGAACATCGGTGGGGGAAACAAATGTAGTAGGATATACACCATTCATCCCTTCTGCTCTGATAGAGAACACTCTTAAATGCAGTCAGATGGTGCACTAAGGTGAATTATCTATCTTCAAAATCAAAGAAAATCTCGCAAGTGGTACCAGCTTCTACTTTTTCAATTATAATTGTATCCTCATCCCATAATGTCAAACACAATGGCAACTCCTGAGAAATGTTCCTCCACCTTACCTGCAGCCAGTGGTGTCCCAAGTATGCCATTTGCTTACTTGGAGTTGACATCATACCAGACCCAGATGTCTACCAATATTATCTTTGACTATATAAACACTTTCTTTTCCTTAAAGAAAAATGCTCCCAAGTGCAGGAAAGCTATTTATTACCTGAGCATTGCAGTGTTTGTAGTTGTGTACAATTTGAAGGTGAGTCTACGTGTTTTCTATGTATATTGCTATACTGAAGGGTGGGACAGATGGGACAGTTCTGAGAGCATAAATCTTGCCAGGAGCCATGCCTTCAGCACTGGGTCCTCTCTGGAAGGCAGCCGTGGGGGCTGGAGCATCAAGACTTGGTCTTGGGAAAGTAAAGGTGGCTTAGTGTAAATAATATTTACTCTCCTCGATTCTTCCTTATTCTGGGGTGAGCAGTCAGTGGCTTCAGAGGAATTAACACGTGTTGCTTATCAGTGGGGATTAAGTAAAGGATTTATAGCTAGTCCTTCCTTCTCTGGCTAGACAGTCAGAAACCCTTCACTGGCCTGGCTGGTTAACACTCTCTGAAACAGAGAGAGAAAGAAAAAGGACATAGGTCACTTGCACAGGCACAAACGTACAGGGGAAGTGGAAAATGATTACACCTCTACATTTGGATGGATGGATGGATGAATGGATGGCAGGCACAGAGGCCCTCCTCAAGCCAAACCATCAGCTTTATTTATTTTCTCTGGCCTTTTTATAGACAAAAGGTCTTAGAAAATTACTCCATAGATAAAATGTTATACAAAATTGGAATTACAAAAGGATATTGATATTAAGCTCAAAGCAGTGTTTCATTCTGTAAACTTATTGCAAGTTCAAAGCAGATTTTACATGACTTTGCCTTATCAGAGTGCACACCTGTGGCTTTATCCTCGGACCTAAATGTTTTTTCTTGAACATAAATTTGTCCCAAGCCTATTTCTCTTTTTAGTGTAATTATGAAAGCTTAATGTATTTTTAATTTTGCAGCCTTTACTTACTATTATGAGGAATAGATGCATTCTATTCTTGATTTTTAACTTTATTACATCTTTCTAGCAAACAACTAAGACCGTCTCTTAAATCTTTCTTCCTTAGGTTATTTGAATCAAATCAGTACTATAAATCATTAATTCATCTAAACAGCATTAATTCATGAAAGTTTATCTTTATGTTGATCTGCAGGAAATCTGTCCAAGCCCAGAAATTGTTAGGCTATGTGATACTGATTTTTTTTAAAATAAGGCATATTTGCTGCAAGAGACAATCCTAAGGTGAAGTCTTTTTGGGACCTTGCCTCTCAGAACTCACCCATCTTAGTCCATGCAAAAAGGTGGATTAACTCCAGGAAGGCCATCTGCTAGCCTCAGCCTTTCCCAGATGGATCCTGACAAAATCTGAGGAAATTTAATGAATGGATTTTTAAAATGTGAATATAATAGCTGAAAACTTCCTGGAAGATGTTTTAAACAGAGAACAGGATAACGGTAGAGACAGTTGCTGCACTGCCTTCTACATAGGCTAAATGCATTTTGTTTTATTATTGCAAATGACAGCTGGTACGGTATAACCCAGGAATAATGTGCTGCCATTCATTTAAAGTTTATAATATGCTATTTACATACTTTATAGATAGAACTTTTGAATTTTTATGGCTATATAAGTGTCTATACATGCTTAAATACATGAGTAATATTTAGTTAAGGCATATGAATACAAATATGTTATATGTAATGTTTAAGTGATGCATGTATAAAAACATGGAATTGCATTTACATTAATGATTTATGGTATGTCCATAACATATTGTCAATGTGTAATATAACCATTTTTTCATTGGAAAAAAAGCTTTTAACTTCAAAGTTTGCTGTAGTACTGAATCGGAAAGCCATATTGTGAGCTTTTAAACTTCACATAGTTTTGAGACATAAAGCAAATAATATATTAATATCCCTTAAGCAGAGTTGTGAATTATAGTAATGATAAATTTGAGAGTTTCCTTGAAAGTTTTTGACTCACATTTTGAGAATATTCACTTGATTTGATATACTAATATACTGGAGTATATTAGTCTGGAAGATGTATCTGTGTGTGTGTGGGTGTGTGTTTGTGTAGAGATACATATGTATGTGTACAAGTATGTGTGTGTGTGTATGTGTATGTACAGGTGTGTGTACAGGTATGTATGTGTGTGCAGATGAGTATATGTGTGTGTGTTTACAGGTGTGTGTGTAAAGATGTGTGTGTGTGTGTGTGTGTTTGTGTATGTATAGGTGTTCATGAGTGAGGATTTTTGAGTTGGAGGATTCTCCTTAGATTGACCAAATGAGGCTTTTCTGCAGAAATAAAATTTGATCTAAAGGTTAATGATAAAGAATGTTTGAAGTGGACACTTCTAGTTCTTTGGAAATTTAGATATGTCAAATGATGTTTTGCTGGGGCACACAGGTGAAAGGGTGTCTTGCTAAAACAAACACACGAAAGACTTTTCCTGAAGCAGACACAGGTGAAAGGATGTTTGGTATAGCAGACACATGAAAGGACGCTTGAAGAAGGAGGATATGTATGACCCCACAGACAGTGGAAGACGAGCTCTGAGCTTTGGTTTGGTTTGCTCCGTCTCACTGTTCTTCACTAGATATGCATGTACATTGGTTCGCCTTTCATAGCATTGTTGAGCTCAACTTGTGATAACTCCACCATTGAGAGAAATTCGCCCAAGAACTTCTCATGAGGTTCCTGTGGCAGTTTGCTGCTTCTGCGGCCTTGTCTTGGGCTGGTTGGTGAGCCTAGCAGTTTATTCAGCATTATACTACAGCTGTCTGGTGTCTGCTTGCTGAATAGGTTGGACTGTAGCTGCTGGTTCATGTCTGGTGTCTGCCTGCCTAGAGGGTTGGTCTGCAGCTGTTGAATCATATTTGGTGTTTGCTATGAGACTGAACTGCTGCCCAAGAAGATCGAACTCATCCCCAAAGAACTATTGCTGAACAGGTCCACTTCCCCTCTACCCTAATCATTTTTCTCTTCCGTTACCTCTGCTGCGTGGTAGACAAGAGGAGCGGTTGAACCCTTATTAAAAGTAAGTTGCAAAAAAAAAAAAAAGAGTTCTCTTCTGCTCTTCCTGCAAACATGGGACAACTTGCTCTATCAACAGGTGTTACAGTCATTTCATAAATCTTTTTTAAAAGCCTCAGATTATTGATAATTCTCTTGAGTCAGATTCTCACAATGTGTATGTATATAGAAAAAATTAATCCATAGTTGCTTACATGACAGAGTGGTTTGTAATAGTGATAAATTTACAATATTGCTTGGAAAGCATTATTCAGTGTGTAGTACCAGGGAAATGTTAGTGGTCTTCAAAAAAAAAAACAGACAGGAGCCAATCTGATGCAACTCACAACAGGGTCTTTATTCTATTTGAGCTAGCTCAGTCCCCATCCCCCGCCCCCAGTGTACTGCCATCATGCAGGACATTTTTGGTGGGGGTTAGGAGTAGCCCTGAATGTCTATCAGGGCAAGGCTTTATAGTAAGCAGCAAGCAGGGAATACATGTGCAAGCATCTAATTAGAAAGTTACTATGGCCTTTCACATAATTGGCTGGTGCTGGGAGTCAGATCATAAACTTAACTTCTGCCCTTCTCTGCATTGGTGGTCTTTAGTCAAGGGGTGGGCTTGTAACCTGGGGTATAGGTTTATTGGGGGAATAGCCTGGAAATGCTGGTCTTTTTGAGGGTGTAACCTGAAGACACTGTTCTTGTAGGGGATTAGCCTAGAGACTGGAGCTAGGCTGGAAACTAATGCCAGGTACTAGCCTGTTAGTTTACCTGAGTTCAAACTTAGGTCAGGTTTTCTAAAATGGAGTCTGAACTTAAAAAAAAGGTTTGGCCTCTCAAGTGATGCTCTTTAAATCTGTCACAGCAGGTTTCACTGAGGACCATCACAGTAGATACAGGACCTACTGTAAAGGGAATTAACAGCAGGGTGAGGGTGGGCTCAACTCCCTTATAGTATGGATAAACAAAGATTAAGTTGGGAGCACAGGGTGGGAGTGTCAAGAAAACTGGGGAGACTGTGGTTAGACTGAACTGATGCATTCTGACAGATGGCAAGCCAGATTGAGCGACATCACTGGTGAGTAGGGAAGAATGAGGAATGTAATCAGCTATCAAAGAGAATGAGGTATGGGCTGATGGCATCAGATTCAGCAGGATTTTCAGTAAAGCTGCATTTTATAAGAAAATTGGCAGACATGCTTAAGAGAGAATACAGGAGTTCAGCTAGAATTTTACATTCTAGGTATACATTTAGCAATATGCACTTGTAGCTTTGGTGGTTGTATTCTCTTTCATGTATGTCACTTAGACTGCAGAGAGATTTATCTTTTTAAAAAAGGTTCTTCTCTATAGAATGTATACTAGATATTTCCCCTGATGTTTACCTAAATATTTTACAAGCCTTTTTGCAAAAAAATTTGAGTTTGTCTGAAATTGAACACAAAGCACTTTGCACCCTCTCCTGCATAAATATGTGCCACCCACTTTTCATATCTTCCTGCTTTCAAAGGATTCTCATGTTTAAAATCTGATAACTAAGACTATTCCAGGAGATTTAAATTTAAGTTCAACATGTTTGTTTTTTTTTTCACGTATGATTTTGGGTTTCACCAAGCATGTTGAACTGACAAGTTTGTATGTTTTAGAAGATAGGAGACATTTTTATTTATTATTTTCAAATGTGCTTTCCCTCTCCTGTGCTCTCTGGGAACACAGGGTATAATTTTTAGATACTTTGCTCTTTTCTGAGATCTTCAGTTTCTGTTCACATCCTCATAAATTTCTTTTCACCTTTTATTCTAAATAATGTCCATATATTTATCTTCAAGTTCACTGTTTCCTGTTTTGTCTGTTCCTCTAGTGAACTCAGCCTGTGTGCATTTGGAAAATCTTACCTTCCTGTTCCAAAATTTTCAGTGTGTTCCTCTTGTGTCTTCTATCCCCACGAGAGCAGAAACCAAAATATATAAACAAAAGACAAATTTGGCTCATTTCTTTCTTTGTAAGAGATATCTTGTCTTCTGTTGGATCGTTTCATAATAGATGAGATATTATTGAATAATCTGTGGATTTCCGTTACAAGTTATTTCTTCAGATATTGGTTGATCATTCATTGTTTGCTGAGCAATTCCACTTCATGTTATGACTCCGGACTGTGGTCCTGTGACGATCCTTGATAGTGAGTTGAAGTCAATTGACTTAGTTAGAGTTTGGTCATAATTCAATTCTCTCTTCCTTGTGTGACGATTGCAGTGCCAGTTCAGTGTCCAAAGTACTGGCATTTGAAACAGGATCTGACATCTTTGTGACAATTCAGTAAGCAATCTGTGATTCAGAATCAATCAGATCAATGTATGTGATGCTCTGCAGCTAGCCTGGGTCTGCATAAGCCAGTCAATGTGTCAGATTCTCAAATCTTTCCTACATCAGTAGGGCTTTTCACTTCCTTGTATTTCTTCATTATTTGTCCAGCTAGTGTTTTTCTTTCTTTGTTTCGTTTCTTTCTTTCTTTCTTTCTTTCTTCCTTCCTTCCATTTTTATTCCTTTGTTCCTTCTTTCCTTCTTTCTTTTGGTATGTGTGAATGTGGTGTGTGTGTGTGTGTGTGTGTGTGTGTGTGTGTGTGTGTGTGCATGTGTGGGAGGCATTGCACTTCTCAGTATGTGTTGTATGAATAAATATGTGTTGAGTTACATGGACACATACGTGAGGAGACCAAAACTGGCATGGATATCTGTGGTGGTTGACCATGGCTGTCAAGTTGACACACCTAAAAGGAAGTAGCCTCAACTGAGGATTTGCTTCCACCAGATTGTCCTATGGGCAGGTCTGTGGGACACTGACTTTCTCATGATTGCAATGGAAACAATCTGCCAACTGTGAGATTGTCACTCATGGGTCCTGAGTTGTATAAGAAAACAGATTGAGGAAACCAATAAACAATTTCCTCCATAGTCTCTGCTTCAGTCCCTGCTTCCTGGTTCCAGGCTCTTGCCTCGGCTTCCTTCAATGATGCAATGTCACCTCTAAATTGAGATAAACCATATATTTCTTCACCAAGCTGTTTCTGGTTGTGGTGTTTGCCACAGCAACAGAAAACAAATTACAATAGCTTTCCACACAGCAACAGAAAACAAATTACAATAGCTTTCCACCTTTATTGTTTGAGACACGGTCTCTCATTGAGCCTGAAGCTCAGTGATGTCCCTGGACTTGCTAGCCAAAGAGCTTCATTTTGCTAGACTTGCAAGCCAATGAGCTTCAGGGATCCACCAATCTCCTTCATTATCCTCTAGCTCTGGGGTTACAAGAGTCTGGCCCAATCCTGGCTTTTATGTGGGAGCTGAGGATTTGAGCACAGGTCCTCATATTTACACATAAAACACTGGAACCCTCTTTCTAGATGTATTTTTCTTTATTTTTATATGCATTGCCTGTGGCTATACCAATATCTTGGGCTAGGAGATATATATCCATATATACATATA
The DNA here is from genome assembly GCA_036184795.1 of Tokudaia tokunoshimensis. Classification (NCBI taxonomy): domain Eukaryota; kingdom Metazoa; phylum Chordata; class Mammalia; order Rodentia; family Muridae; genus Tokudaia; species Tokudaia tokunoshimensis. The sequence goes on from BTHU01000007.1 coordinate 35,156,216, forward strand.
TGTATATATACATATATATGTAAGTATGTATGTATCAAGCAAAGAAACAAAATAAAAGAACCACAGAAAAACCTCAGGCTTTAAGCTCTCCAGCAGTTCAGTGGAACCCAAAGTCTAGCTTTCTTTTCACATCTAACTAACTTCTCACATGGTTTTTGCTTATTTACATGTGGTTGCTCTATATATTTTCCCAGATTTTATTGCTGTGCTTAACAGTAATAAAACTCCAATTTAATTGGGCTTGAACTTAATTGAATTAGGTTAAGGGCCTTTGGTTTTTAATGTAACTGTGGTTTTTTTTTTTTTTAACTCATCACAATTGGCCTTAGAGTTGTACTATCCAGTTTTTGTAGAAGATGCATGAGATTGGAGACAATATGCCATTAACAAAATTAATATTTTGTTTGTATTTTCCAGGATGTGTGTTGTGGTTGATACTCACAGCAAGACGAAGGATTTGGGGCATTTATGCTTAAAATACAAATTCAGCAAATCAGTTCAGAATTTGGTGGAGAAAAGAGAAGATGCCAACCTTTTCAGGGGTACTTGATCAACTTCTTTAGACACATTATTTCTTAAAGATCCCAGGACAAACCTAAGATTATTTTGTGTATTGCTGGGCAAAACTTCCTGGTTTTCATGAGGTCATATCGATGCAGTCTAAACGACAGTGAAGTTAAAGGATGCTGAGTTTAGTCCGGATTTATGTCTCCTGTTGATGGTTTCTGGGAACTTTTAGTGCTCTGTTAACCTAACTTTTCCACGTGGAGAGTGTTCTATTTTAGACTTGTATTATCCGTGGTAAATGTGTGTTCTTGTCCATTACAGTTCATCAACTGTGTTGCACCTCTGGAGTGTGAAATCTTTAATTAGAGTCCATAGCTCCTGGGTTTTCATAGCTACAGAAGTTTTGATCAGAAAATAAATTCTACTATTTGTCAAATGTGCGAGTCTGTCGTTTTATCTTTGATAATCAATATTGAATTTTTGCAAGAGTGTTGTGAGGCTAGGCATACTGGTATGGATATAGAACCCCTCATTGGGGCTTGAAAATGAGAGTCATGAAGAGTTCAAGCTCATCATTAGCAACACAGTGAAGTTAGCCGGCCCGAGATGTATGAGACGCTGCCTTCACAGCAATAGCAAGAAAGCAAACAAACAAAACCCATGACACTTAGAATAAATTTGGAAATCAACGTTTAATTCTTATTTTTGTGTCCCCATTAAATATATCAAAATAACCCACCTACATTTACTGAAGCTAGTGATTATTTTTACAATATCCTGATTTTGTGAAGAATTTTGGTGTTGGTGGTACTCTTCAAAAACTGAACGCTGAAAGTTTCGAAATGCATCTAGCTAATAAATAGTCAATAGAGCAGGAAAGAGATTTAATAAACATATATGATTACTTGTGGGAAACTATTTCAAATCACACATGGACTTTTTAAACTATTTTCTATGGCACTGGACCAAATATAAGTTAACTAAATGCAGCTTTTCATGAAATTCTATCAAATTTAATTTTCATTATATTTCTGATATCTGTTGCATCAAAATCTAGTGGGGATGTCTGAGAAGGCCTCATGACACAGCAATTCTGAGGAAGTTTGGGAGCCACCGGACTGCACGACGACTTCCAAAGCCCCTTCTAGTTTCTGATTTCTGACAACTTATTTTAGGAAAGAGATGTTAATTTCAACCTGCCACATTTAACTGTAAAATTTCATGGCAATTATATAATCAAACTCCTTGCTAACAGAAAAAGAAACCCATGTGGAGTTAGGAACGGAAACAACATTCTCAATTTAGTTATGACTGATCATGCATTCTTGTGCTGTAATCAAAGGAAAAGAGAGTGAGTTCTTGTTTTGCCTTTTAAAGCTGATCTTTGACTAGAAATATGGCTAAAGTTCATGTTAACTTTCTACTTCAGTATATTTCTCTTGGTATGTGGATCAGGTAGGCTGCACAAGAGGCAATAAAAGTTAAATTATTTACAGTTGACTTAGCATTGTTTTCATTTAACTTTGCTCCAACTTGTTTGCTATTTAAGTACATCAAAGGAATATTGGGTAATTCATATATAAGTTACATAAATGGTTTCCATGCTTTATTATAATTTATTTGATCATATGCTAACATGTATCTGATTATACATGAAAGTTAAGTAGATATCACCTCCATATCTCTAATCAGTGCTTGTCCTTGTTAGGGTATTATTGTTGTGAAGAGAAACAATGACTATGGCAACTCTTATAAAGGAAAACATTTAATTGGGGTTGCCTTACAGTTTTAGAAATTTACTCCATTATCATCGTGGCAGGAATCATAGCAGGAATCATGGCAGTGTGCTGGCACACGTGGTGCATGGAGCAAAAAATTTTGCATCTTGATCCAAAGGCAGCCAAGAGGAGACTGAAATTCCACCCTGGGTGGAGTTTGAGCATAGGAGACCTCAAAGCTTGCCTCCACAGTGATACACTTCTTCCAATAAGGCCACACTTCCTAATAGTGCCATTCCCAATGGGCAAAGCATTTAAACACATGAATCTATGGGTCCATACCATTCAACCCACCATGATGCTCTTTTAAACACTGTTCACTCCACCCACCCAATTTTCTCAGCTGATAGTTATATCCAATGTTCTGATATGTCATTAATAAATGACATTTCCAAGAAAGCATCCTAACATTTCTTGATAAAATTTTCCAAGCAATGTAAACAACTGATGAACTGAATTCAAGATAAAAGTACAAATTTATACTTTCAAACATATACTTAATAGCTATGGCAGAAATCATAGTAATTATACACCAATCTTACTTTTCTTCTTGAAGTCTCATAAGATGGCAACACTCATCTTCTTTTGCAAATGAAAGTACAGGAATTGGAGCGATCATCATTGAATCTGGACCTGCCCACTGCAGTTTGCTAGGACTATGAAAGAAGACCAACTTCTACATCAATCAACACTTTTGTACTTGTTCCAAGAAGTCTTTACCCACTGTATTGAGAGTATAAATCAAATATAAATACTTTCATTCATTCAAATGATACATTGCCTATCCAGCCACTTCTCAGAATACTAGTTTGCTCATTAGTAATGACTTCTTTTTCAGTAAGAAATAAATGTCTAACTTTTATAACCATATTCTAAGCTAAATCAAATTCTTAAAACCTACAATAGTCTCGACTTATAGTACTTTGTTATCTAAATTTCTACTTTTCTGTCTTGTATCAAAAAAATACACTCAGAGGCCCTTCCCTTCATTTTGTGGAATCTGAGGACTTTGCTCTGCAGTATCATAGAAAGAGCCTTGTTTTCGTTGCTTTTATTTATAAAAAGAAAATTACCACACTTTTAAAAAAAGATCCACGTACTTAGAGTGTGTAACCACTGTAGATCCTACTTTGTTTTTAACTAGTTTGTACATTAAGGTTAGCAGAGAATTGTCTCATCGTTAAAATATTTCATAAGGAATTTTAGCCATATTAATGCAGAGACTTGTTATTTTCTCATTAAAGAAAATTAACCAAGTAATAATAATTCAGTATATACTTACAAATTGAAAAAACCAAGGATAATATTTTAGTGGTATGAACTCTTACTAGAATATCTCAGGTTAGTCCAGTGGGGAAACTATGATTGATTCATTTGACTTTTGGTGTTTGCAGTTGAGGAGGAAATATAAAGAAAGTCTGGTCCCTTTGTTTTCAAAACAAAATAAATTTTATGTTGTATTTATTCTGGGTTTTATAGTTTTCTGAAGCAGACAGTAAAAATACTAACAGAAAGGGTGTCTATGCCACGTGAACCAATTCTGATAATTGACTACAGGTTCTACAACTAAAGCATATTAGTGTAAATTTTGTAATCTGAAGCTTGTTGTTTATAAAGTTCAATGTTGCTTTGTAACTTGGTCATTATCTTTTGGGTGTTCTGTGATTCAACAAATTGTTGAGAGACACTATGGTGCTACTGTGTTGAACTAATTTTGATCCTACAACCAGAGATACCTTTCCTCAGTTCGTGGCCAGTCTCTTAGAACATGGAATATTTTAGCCTTACTTATAGATTCTGACATTCATGTATTAATAGCTGCTCATCTTTTTGTAATCATTACATGATGTTTATTAGACAAAGTTCATTTTTACTCTGAAGTAAATCTGACATGCACATTTACTAATGGACTATAATACCTAGACATCCATAACTAGCGTGGAGCAGTATTGCCCATTTGAAGGAATTTTTCAACATTAAGAAACAAATAAAGCAAACAGAAACACAAAAACAATGTTTATTTCTTGGAAACTCAAAGTTTAGAAGTCTAACCATAGGAAATGAAAAGAGAAAACAAAAGATGGTGCTCAAAAAATATTTTTAAATGTTGTAATTTAAAACTGAAAGAGTCAGATTATCTCCTTGTACTAAGCTCAAGTTCAAGTGGATCAAAGACCTCCACATAAAACCAGACACACTGAAACTAATAGAAAAGAAACTGGGGAAGAGCCTTGAGCACATGGGCTCAGGGGAAAATTTCCTGAACAGAACACCAATGGCTTATGCTCTAAGATCAAGAATTGACAAATGGGACCTCATAAAATTACAAAGTTTCTGTAAGGCAAAGGACACTGTCATTGTATTAAAATGCTCAAATCTATCAAATTTGAAAATATTTTTCAATCAAAATTCACATATCAAAACAATAATATTCTTACTTATTCTTTCAGTAGTGGTATTTAAAATTCATCTAACTGTAATGGCAACTCTGGTAAGGTAGAATTCTATTTTCAACAATAACAAGGATAATTACATGTAGACCAGATAGTTGTACATCAATGAGGCAATCATTATCTTTGGAAATGTAATATATTTTACTTTCCAGAACTGGGAGTCCCCTCCTTTGCTTTAAGACAGTGGTTCTCAATCTTCCTAATACTGTGACCCTTTATTTCATTTCATCATATCATGGTGACTTCCAACCACAATATTATTTTCGTTGTCACGTCATAACTGTAATTTTCCTGTTTTAAATTGTAATGCAAATATGTAACATTTTTGTTGGTCTTAGATAACCTCAAGAATGGGTCATTTGACCTCAAAGGGGTCACAGGTCACATACTGAGAACCAGTGCTTTAAGTCTTCTTGAAGTGTTCTAGATAATACTAGTATCAGAACAATCTGATATGCAAAAATATTAAAGGACTTCTCATAAATTTTCTATCAATATTCATGAGTTTTTCAGGCTTTTTCCTTTCTCACTGTGATGAATTGGCGAGAATTACTGACTCTTCCAACTCTCATCACATTGTTGGACATGAAATTTTTGGCTGCAATTTACAGGACATTTCCATAACAACTCAAAGGAAAACGCTGGGGAGCTTCTTCCTGCATGGGGAGGATGTGCTTCAGGCTTTCATCTCACCCTTGAGCCCAAGTCCAGCCACTCTGATTTCTCTTCCAACCTGATCATTTCTGTCTGTATTTAATTTCTGTTTCTATCTGTAGCTTGAATAAGAATAAGTTACTTTTTAAATTCTATTTTTTCTAATTGACATTTGTTTTCAATTCTCTTGTTTTTTAAAAATACTATTGGATGTTGTTGTAACTGAAAGCCTTTATTTGTCTTATTTGTTGTTTTTATTCGTTCTGTCTTTCCTCATTGTATAATCATTATGTGCAGCAGAGACTGTATTGTGCAAACTCGTGAAGGAAATAATTTAAAGCCTATGGTCATGCTAATTTCCTTCAGTAGTTGTGCTTGTCGGCATAAAGTAATTGTACTCTGTGTACATTAAATACTGGATAACCTAGTATCCACTATTGTTCTATATGCGTAACCTAACATTTTACACCTAAAAAACATTTAAAAATTTTCTGAGGAGCCACCAGACTGCTTTCCAGAGTGGTTGTACCAGCCTGCAATTCCACCAGCAGTGGAGGAGTGTTCCTCTTTCTCCACATCCTCGCCAACAACTGCTGTCTCCTGTGTTTTTGATCTTAGCCATCCTGACTGGTGTGAGATGGAATCTCAGGGTTGTTTTGATTTGCATTTCCCTAATGACTAAGGATGATGAACATCTCTTTAGGTGCTTCTCAGCCATTAGATATTCTTCAGGTGAGAACTCTTTGTGGAGCTCTGTACCCCATTTTTAATAGGGTTACTTGCCTCTCTGGAGTTTAACTTCTTGAGTTCTTTGTATATCTTGGATATTAGCCCTCTGTCGGATGTAAGGTTGGTAAAGATCATTTCCCAGTTAGTTGGTTGCCGCTTTGTCTTTTTGACGGTGTCTTTTGCCTTGCAAAAACTTTGTAATTTAATGAGGTCCCATTTGTCTATTCTTGATCTTAGAGTATAAGCTATTGGAGTTCTGTTCAGGAAATTCTCCCCTGTGCCCATATGTTCAAGGTTCTTCCCTAGTTTCCCTTCTATAATAGAGTATTGTGATGGCTATTTTTGGTTGTATACTTGACTACATCTGGAGTTAACTAAAACCCCAAATGTCTGAGCATACCTGTGAAGGATTTCTGCTTAACAAAATCATTTGAAGTGTGTAGGTAGGTGTTAGTGGGGGATCCACTACTAACCCGAATGTTTGAAGTGGGAAGACATGTCTCTAATCTAGGCCACATCCTCTGCTGAAAGTTTATATAAAGGACATGGGAGAAGGAAGATTCCTTCTTTATCTGCTTGCTTGCTCCTGACCTCCTAGCAAGTCCATTCCTTCACTAGCAATAGAGCTTATTTCTTCAGGATTTTGGTGTTTACTGAAGACCAGCTGAGACATCAAGCCATATGGAGTGGACACTACTGGGTTCTTGTACCTCCCAGTCACAGGCGTCCATTGTTGAATTAACTGGACTACTACCTGTAAGTGTCATTCTTTTCTCTCTCTCTCTCTCTCTCTCTCTCTCTCTCTCTCTCTCTCTCTCTCTCTCTCTCTCGCTCTCTCTCTCTCTCCAATATACATACATATATTTCTAATAATATATTATTAGAATATATTTTATTAAAATAAAAGAGAGAGAAAGAGAGGGAAAGATTCATTCTGTAAATTGTTACTCTAGAGAACCCTCCCTAACAAAGGTATTTTTGTAATTTTGTATCTTATCCTTTATTGCTAAACCTTTTATATTTTCTTTACGTTTCAGCATAAGCTTGCTGAATTCAAAACACTGTTGTATTTGAGTAGGCCTAAGAGCTAAAGCATGATCATCGTCTACCTCGGAAAGAGCTATAGGCTCAGGACAAAATAAAGTACAGTTTCGAGTACACAGAGCAGCTTGCTGTTTAAAGAGGGGACATATTTCTACAATTGTGAGAGTCAGTACAATACTATCAGGTCGTGAACAGACCAGAGAGCTAGGTAGAAAGACTAGAATGAGTGAAGGACCATGGGCTGGATTTAAGCTGTTAATAAGAAGTGGCTCGTATGTGCTTTTCCAGCCAATGAATCCACATTTTGTGCATGCTCTCACCTGATCCATTATAGTGGTCCATTGCTCAGACTCCACACTTGTCTGATCAATAAACATCTGTCAGATTTACTTTCAAGATCTGTATTTGTGAGTCACTGTCCAGAATAAAGGCAAACACAACTTCAACAAAAGGCATTAAAAATACTTGTCATGGTGGACGACATTTTCCATTAACTTGGGCCTTGATTCACAAGGACTAACTTTCCTAATTTGTGTCTTAGACAAACCCTGAGTTGTTGGTATTTTGAATGCTATCCACCTTCCTTCTAACTGCATCTTCCTGTGAGAAGCTATTTATCTTTTTAGAACACTTATATAGTTATCTCTTAAAGAAACTGGGTTATTGACTAGTGTGTTTTATAAATTACCAAGTGTAGTGGCTCAAATATACAACTTATGTATTCTTCCACTGCCTATAATTGCCATTGGTTGCTTCTATTCTTGTTCCTCACTGGAAGCCACCTATGTAGACTGCATGATGTTTGACAAGACCTGTGGGAAGAGGTTCTCTTCAGCCACAGCAGTGAATGATCTGACTTATCCCACCCAGCATTTTCAGAACTCTCCAGTTCTGTCGCGTCTTACCATAGTCTTTTGAGTTGGGCAGCCAGAGTTCTTCCATGGTATTTTAAGGTTCCCAAGGGCAAAATGGAAGAAGCAGAATACTAATGCTTAGGTCTGGAACTGATGCACTGTCAGGGACAGCAAATTATTCTGGTTAAAATGAGTCATGGAACCAGGCAAATTGCAGTGGAGCGTCTGTACACAGCTGTACGTCAGTCACAGCTTGCTGAAGGCCACCAATTTCATAAACTATCACATGAGCTGTCATGGTGTCTTTCAGAAGCTTCCAATCCTGACTGCTCTGTGCTTTTGTTCCTATCCCTCATAAATGTGTTTTATCACATTAGTTTCGAATTATAATTATCTGTACCATACCACCAAATGTACTATATATTATTTTTCCATCAGATAATCAATGGGTTTTAGCCCAGTGAAAGAATTAGTGAATTGTAGACTATAAATGAAGTATACAAACAGGTGGCCTAGTTTATTAAGACTGGAAAGGTAAACTGAACAATCTGTAATTTTTCTGTGAACTTTTTAAATTTTTAAGTATAATGGGATAATAGTGAGGTTTTTTAAATCCTGAATCTATTACCTGAATAAAAAGGGTCATTGGGCTGGAGAGGTGGTTTAGATTAAAGAGTATCACTATTGCTCTTCAGAAAACTGTAATCCAATTTCTAGGATTCACATTGGATGGCTCATGGCTCCCATAGCCCCAGCTTCAGCTCCTAGGGATCTGAGGGATCTGCCACTTATTCCTGACTTCCAAGGACAGCTGTCCCTAGGTACACATAAACTCTCACATAGTCATACATGTCCACACCTAAGTAGAAATAAGACATATTTTTTAAAGAATGAAATGTGCTCTTTGCCTACTTCATGCTTATCACATGGTCATCTGTCCTCTGATGGGCCACGTCATCTGAGGACACCTCTGTTTTCCCCTACCATCCTGGCTGTTCATCACTTCAAACTAGTCTTACCGATAGGATACATTGGGAGGCACCAATGGCCACGAGCACTTGCCGCTGTGATGGTGGACATTACATTTAGAGAATAAATACACTGTGTAATGCTTGTAAGAACAAAAATGTTTTAGCTTCTATAAGTCATAAGGAAGTTGCTTCTACCTTGAACATATCATTATCTGACCTGAGCTGGACCACTTCCTGCTTCAGTTGGGCTATTTAAAAAAAATGTCGATGAACCAAAGAATGAATCGCCAACCGGGGAACATGCATGGGCCTGACCTAGACCCTCTATATGTTATAGTTATGTAGAGTAGCTTGATCTTCTTGTGAGACTCCTAACCGTGGAGCAGGAGCTGTCTCTGACTCTTTCTGTATTTGGGACCCTTTTTGCCTAATGGGTTGCCTTGTAGAGCCTTAGTAGAAAAGGAGGTGCCTGGTCTCACTGTCACTTTACATGCAGTGTCTGGTTGGTTGATAGCCATCCAGATTGGTCCTTTTCTGAAGATAAACGGAGGAGGAGAGGATGGGACTGGGGAAGAGAGGCAGGGGGTGGGGGGGAGACGCTGGGAGAAAAGGGGGGAGAAACTTCAGTCAGGACATAAAACAAAGAAAATAAAAATAAAATACATTTTAAAAATTAGTAATTATTGCAAAATATTTTACTGTCTCAGTAATTTCTACAAGGTAATGAGGTCACAAGATTAAACAGGCTAAGTGCTAAGCTCAATTTGTTTATCAAATATTTGTAAGATGGTTGAGGTACCTGCTGGACATCTGTTAAAAAAAAAAGTCAAGCCTTGCCTGAACAGACAGGATATGAATTAATTTAGCTTTCCAAAAATATAATATGACTTTGTGTTTTTTGCCTTTCTAGTACATTGCTTAACAATAGATGGGGTCTTATCCTCTCTCTCTCTCTCTCTCTCTCTCTCTCTCTCTCTCTCTCTCTCTCTCTCTCTCTCTCTCCCTCTCTCTCTCTCTCTCTCGGTCCTAACCAGTCAGTCTCTTTTCAATAAAAAATCATCTAATTTACAATTACAAAACTTGAGTCAGACTGATGAACCTCTGAGCGACCTCAGACACCAAACCTCTTCAGTTCTGTGCTGGGATTCTTATAGATGCTGCACCTCCTGGAAGATGGTCCTCCTACCTCTTCAAGGCTCCAGTTCTCATATGGTACCCAACATCTTTCTTTCTCCTGTACTTGGACATTTGGATGGAATTGTTTCCCACTCCTGTAAGTCTTTACATGCCACAGTTTCCTTAATGTGTCTCTCAACTCTTAATAAAATATTTTTCTATTAAATTGTCTTTAAAAGCTTAACAGACCATATTGATTGCTTCTGATTTGAATAAAATTGAAGGAGGCACCTGACATTGGAGCCAACAGAGTGAGCATGCATATAAAAATCATATAAAATACTTTCCTTTTTATCTCTATATCATTTGTTTATATTAGAAGGAAATAACAAGAAAGACAGAAAAACATTGAAACAACTACTTCTAAAATATGCAAAAGAGAACTACTCATTTTTTCCCCCACCAAATATCATTCAAATATAGTTTGGAGTTAAATCCATAATGGCATAAGAAAATAGGTTGACCAGATACTGACAATGATCAGGGCACTATTTGTAAGGAAATGCGCAATTCCATCCTGGAAGAACTGAGCTCTGAACATTCTATAAGTATTGTATAAAAAAACATTTCCTGGGGAGATTCAACCGATATGGCTCCTTACCCCAGATGAGAAGTCCATGACAGACCTAAGTATGGATACCACCAAAGTCTAGCTTGTTGAACCAGTAAGTTTTATTGGGGTTATTTACAGAAATAAGGTGAGAGGTTAGTTATAGGAGCAGAAATGAATCAAAGACAGTGCAATCACCAAAGCTCATGACACCATGTGTGATGTTTCACAAAAGTTGAGGATCTAGAAAAGTCTGCATGGCCTGCATACTTATCAAGTTAGAGGCTGACCCTTCACAATTACTCCTCTATACAAACCTCTTCCAGGCAGCTGGTCTGGTCTCAACCTTCTTTGCAGCTTGTCTCCTCTGAATAAGTCCTGAAGATGGGGTGCTTAGCCTGTTGAATCTTGTCAGTTTCCGGGACTTCCTGAATCTGTTCTGAGTTGTTTACCATCTTACTTAGTGCTATTCTTTATAGGATGGAATATTTCAATCACAGCATAAATTGTGACAAAGCAATAAGTGGAAAGGGAATTACAGTTTGCTTACCCACAAACCTTTAAAACTGCATAGCAACATAATCCCAAAGGAAATCAGAAATATTTTTATTCACCAAGAAGACAAAAAAAAATATGACCATGACTTCCATGTTGCACCTACAAAGCATAGTCTTTTTGCAAGCATTTTTTTTATTAGATATTTTCTTAATTTACGTTTCAAATGTTTTTGTAAGCAATTTAATCCCAGGTCTTCCTACCCGTTACACATGGTTTGGAGAGTGGGTTGAAGACTCACCTGATCCCAGACTTCGCTGACCTTCAGATTAGGCAGAGGGTTTTGCTGGAGACATTTCTCCCTCACAGAGGATGTGGGTGTGTTTAATCCTTTCAGCACTTGGTTCTGTCCTGTCTGGAAAACATTCACCTGCTACTTGATCAAAGGCCTTCCCTTGGTTGAGGTGGATCAGACTGGAGGCCCCTGATTCTCGTTTTCTTAGGGCATTTACTTCGGAACTCTTTTTAACTTTAAACTTCTATTTCTATTCCCTTTGAGATGTAAATGCTTTTTTAAAAAGCCCTTCTCTGGGATTCCTTCTAGAGGAATATCTGTTTTAAAGGAGTTTGGCCCAGTCCTTCTGAAATGTAATTATTAGGTAAAAGTGTCCTGTTCTTCCAGCATCTGTGCAAGAACTGTAGCATAGTTTGGAGTTGAGGACCCTGAGAGAATTCTGAACTTCTGGCTGTCATGAAAATAAGAGAGATTTTAATTTCCTTTAACAGAGGAAAACACTAGGTGAGAGTAAATTTCTTCCACTTCAGCTTTTGACTCTAGTTGATCACCAGCTAAGTTCTGGCCTTTTCTTCTACACAGTGGTTCTCACTCTCCTTAATGCCGCAGCCCTTTAGTACAGTTCCGCATTGTGGTCGTGACCGTCAACCACAAATTATTTCATTGCTTCCTCATAACTAATTTTGCTGCTGGTGTGTATTATAATGTAAATATCTGATACGTGACTCTCAAGGGGGTTGCGACCCACAATGGTGTTCTATTGAGATACTCTGGAAAGATCCGGGGCAGCTTTTGCTTTCTACAGATGTTACAACATGTCATCCTGAAGTTCATCTAGAAAAGCTCTTTTGATTTCGGATAGGATGCCCACTGTGCTCATCAGTCTAACTCAAAGGGCAATCCCATGGAATTAGAGCAAATCCTGATGGAGAGTAGCCTCTTCCTGGTTCCCTTTGCCTCCACTCCCCCTCCTCTTCCCTCCTCTTCCTTTTGTTCTCTTCCTTCTCCTCTTCTTTTTGTGGTATTTTTCTGGATATTTGTCACTGTTAAGATGAAGGACAGGAAACATTCCTTTGTGTCCGTCCTGTGTGGTCAGGCATTGTAGAGTCCTTTCTGTGACGTGCAAGATTTCTCTTCCTTCCTCTTCAGCTGTGCAGGTTCATGAGAATCCCTCTCTACTGTCTCCCATTTTTAGTATATGTGCTGCCGAAGTGAGCACCTGTCTCCCATTTTTATCTCCATTATATAAACCATCTATGCTGGGATGGAGAGCACCCTTAGTCTCTAAGCTTGTGTGTTTTCTGACTTTATAATTCCCCCAAAGTCACTAATTGTATACATTAAGACATGAAAACAACTTGCTCTTGAGAGTAGTGGATTTTTATATACATTTATATCAAGGTGACCCTGAACACTTCAAAGACAGAAGTGGTAAAAGGGAGGAGGTCCCTGGCTGTGAACAGGATGTCATTTCAGAATTATCAGATCAAAAGTGGAAAATACGGTGTTTAAGTAAAGAAGGCATGTGTTGATGAATTGAGGCAGACATGTTCAAGAGCCTTGGAGTAGATTTGGCGGGAGTCTCTGATTAAGTCTGGTGATTGAAGAGAGAATAGTAATGACTTAAGCTTCCAGCTCTGATTAGGAGCAGAACAAGAGCCAGTATGTGGTATATTGGAAAGATAATTTGTTTCTAATCTTGGGTCTGCCTCAACAAATTGTATGGCCTTATAAATGTCTATTACAAACTCTAACCTGCTTTATTTTTTTTTAATCCTATTAATCTTGATAGTCTGTCCCTGGCAATAAGAAGCTAATATTCTTGAAGTAAATGAATGCCTTCACACAGCCTTGCCTCTTTTGAATCATGATGACATGCATTGACTCAACATCTAATGCTTAGATGTAGCCTTAGAATCAAGAAAGGCAGCAACGGAAGATGGTTAACTTAAATATACTCTGAAAGAATGATATTTAGTCAGCCAAAGTATTGAGAAATCTAACATTTGTGTTCTAAGTACCTAATAGTATGGCAATTTAATCATTGTAGAACAATAGATATGAAGATTGCAGGGTCTGTTCATGTATCTCTGTGTCAGAGTGGTTGGCCACACATGTGAAGTCCTTGGTTAGATCCCAGATGGGCACAAAGGTGGTTTTTCATTATAACTTAGCAAATGACATCATTCAACAAGTGAAGCTGTTTGCTGCCAGGTCTGTTGACCTGAGATACATTGAGGTACACATATGTAAAAGGTGAGGACCTTTTCTTGCTGGTTGCCCTCTCTGATCACCACATGCCCATTAAGGTAAATACCTACCAACCCATAAACACACACTTCACACATACATGCAGACATAGATACATAGACATAGAAAAACAAATGCACATGTGTCTGTGCTCATGGATACACACACGCACTAAATAAATTTAAAGACTTTTTTAAAAGTCATTCATAAAAATAATAGAAAATTCAAAGCACATGATCTTTATAATAGTTTATATTATGTCTTATTACTACAACTCACTTTTCATGGTTAAAAACATTTTTCCTTCCTACCCTAAACCAAGTAAGTCTGCTGGCCCCTTCATTAGATCACGTGAAATCATTTGCAATTATCTATCGGGTTTATACTTGAGTAAAAGTGTATACTAAAATGTACATATCAGTGCAGATGGTATGTTTTTCTAAATAACACCTTTGCTTTTATTAAAGATTGTGAAACCAATACCAATGATGAGAAAAACCAGGCACAGATGAAAATGTTGCCTCAGAAGAATTGGGTGATGCTGCCATCTAGTGGACAATTGTCCACAGTGACATAAAAACTGTAGGGAGCAAAGGGAAATGAAAGTCTTCCAAAGTACAAATGCCCTTTTACAGAACACATATGAAAATATAATAATAATAATAATAATAATAATAATAATAATAATAATAATAATAATAATTCATCATTTGTGAAATCTCAGTTTAGTTCTATACCCCATATTTTGATTGGGTTGTTTGGTTTTTTTTGTTTTTGTTTTTTTGTTTTGTTTTGTTTTGTTTTGTTTTGTTGGTGATAAGCTTCTTGAGTTCTCTCTATATTTTGGATATTATCCCTCTATCAGATGTGGGGTTAGTGAAGGTTTTTTTCCAATTCTGTAGGTTGCCAATTTTTCTTATTGACTATGCCCTTTGCCTTCCAGAAGCTTTCCAGTTTCATGAAGTCCCATTTATCAATTCTTGATTGTAGAGCATGAGCCACTGGAAACTGTTTAGGAAGTTTCCCCCTGTGCCAATGAGTTCAAGACTCTTTCCCACTTTCTCTTCTGTTAGATTCAGTGTATTTGGTTTTATGTTGAGGTCCTTGATCCACTTGGACTTGAGCTTTGTGCAAGGTGACAAATATGGGTCTATTTTCATTTTCCTACATACAGACTGCCAGTTAGACCAGCACCATTTATTGAAGATACTTTCTTTTCTCCATTGTATATTCTTGGCTTCTTTATCAAAAATCAAGTGTCTATAAGTGTGTGGTTTTATTTCAAGGTCTTCAATTCTACTCCATTGATCAAAGTGTTTATTTATATATGAATACCGTGCAGTTTTTAACCTCAGGTAACAACACATGTTGGAGAGGATGTGGGAGAAAGAGGAATACTCCTCTATTGCTGGTGGGATTGCTAACTGCTACAACCACTCTGGAAATCAATCTGGAGGTTCCTCAGAAAATTGGAAATAGATCTCCTTGAAGACCCAGTTATATCACTCTTGGGGAATATACCCAAAAGATTCCCCACCATGCCACAGGGGAACGAGTTCCACTATGTTCATAGCAGCCTTATTTGTGATAGCTAGAAGCTGGAAACAACCTCAATGTTCCATGACAGAAGAATGGATACAGAAAATGTTGTTCATTCACAATGGAATACTACTCACAATGGAATACTATTAAGAATGAGGACATCCTGAGTTTTGCAGGCAAATGAATGGAACTAGAAAATATCATCCTGAGTGAGGTAACTCAACCCCAAAAGGACATGCATGGTATATACTCACTGATATGTGGATATTAGCCAAAAAAAAAGTACAGAATACCCAAGATACAGTCCATGGAACTCAAAAAGGTCAACAAGATGAAGTGCCCAAGTGAGGACACCTCAGTTCTACTTGGGAGGGAGAAAAAAACAGTCACAAGTGGGGAGGGAAGGAGGGACCTGGAAGGGAAAGTGGACAGGGTGGCGGGGGCGGGGAGAGAAGTAAACCTTATCTGACATTGGGGGAGGGAAAAGGACTCATGCCCTGGGGACCAGCAGAAAGAATAGAAACAGGGAACCTCAGGAGTTAGGAGGTTGGGGGTACCCTCCAGAATGCACCAGAGACCCAGGAGGTGAGAGACTCTCAGGACTCAAAGGGAGGGACCTAAGATGAAATGTCCTACAGTGGGGAGAGGGAACTTATAGAACCTACCTCCAGAAGGAAGACAGAGCTTCAAATGAGGGAGGGGGTTGCCATCTCACAGTCAAAACTCTCACCTATAATTGTTCCTATCTGAAAGAACTACAGGGATGGAACTGGAGAGGAGCCCAAGGAAAAGAAGACTCAAAGTTGGATCCAGCTCAAGGGGAGGTTCCAAGGCCTGACACTATTACTGAGGCTATGGAGCACTCGCAAAAAGTGTCCTAGCATGACAGCACTCCGGAAGACTCAACAAGAAGCAGAAAGAGTCAGATGCAGATATTTGCATGCAACCAATAGACAGAAGCAGCTGACCCCTGCTGTTGAATTAGTGAAGGCTGAATGAAGCCCAGAGCAGCCCTGTAGGAGGACCAGCAGACTCAATTTATCTGGACGCCTGGGATCTCTCAAACACTGGACCACCAAACAGGCAGCATACACCAGCTGATATGAGGCTCCCAACACTCATACAGTAGAGGACTGCTGGGCCTGTGTTCATTCAGAGATGATGCACCTAACCCTCAAGAGACTGGAGGACCCAGGGAGTTTAGAGGTCATGTAGGGTGGGGGTGGGGACATCCACTTGGAGGCAGGGGGATGGGAGTGGGTATGGGATGTCGAACAGTCAGAGGGTAGACAGGGGATGGCAGGGTGGGGAATAAAATATGGAGAGTATAATAATAATAATAATAATAATAATAATAATAATGAAAATCTAAATAAAAATTGTATTAGAGAAAATATAGAAATGTGAAGAAAGATGACCGATGTCTTCCTCGTTCTTTGTTTTCATCTTAAGAATGCTCTCTATCAATTCATACAAACTATCATGACATATTGAGGTTTTCATGGAAAATTTATTTCCACCAAGATAGATATAAGAATAAAGAACTAAAGACAATAGCAAGAAACATAAACATCCTGGGAGGGTGTCTTAGTTAGGGTTTTATTGCTGTGAAGAAATATCATAACTAAGGCAACTCTTATAAAGGGAAGCGTTAATTGGGGCTGGCTTACAAATTTAGAGGTTCAGTCTATTATTATGATAGGTAGCATGGCAGCATGCAGGTAGACATGGTGCTAGAGAAGGAACTGAGAGTTCTACACCATGAACCACAGGCAGCAAAAGGAGGAAACTGTGTCCCTCACTGGGTGGGGCTTTAGCATAGGAGACCACAAACCCTGTCCCACAGTGACACACTTCCTCCAACAAGGTCATAACTCTCAATGGTGATACTCTCTATGGGCCAAGTATCCTGAGGTATGAGCCAAGAGTCATACCTATTCAAACAACACAGAGGGGCACTGGGTAGAGACCAGAAAGTAAAGAGTTGACAGGGCTGCTCCCAAAGACAACTTGATGTAAACTCAGTAATTAAAGAGCAAACTTTGAGGAAGAGTTAAACAGTTCCCGGGTACGGAGGCTCAACACTGTGCTTTTCCATACAATATAAAATAAGTGGACTGGCATTCATGTCCATACAGTTCTGTACGAAAATACTTCAGGCACACACATATCGTTTCTGTTTAACTCACTAATATGTGACTGTTATATGAAAATAGAGATTATAGAATTTAACCAAAATACGTGATAAATAGTTTTAGTATCTCTCTCTCTCTCTCTCTCTCTCTGGAAGGGAAGGAGAGGAGGAAAGAGAGAGAGGGATAGAGAGGGAAGGAGAAGGAGGGAGGGAGAGGGAAGGAGGAGGAGGGGGAAGAGGAGGAGGAAGACAAGGAGGAGGAGGAAGAGGAGGACAGATTTGTCACATATTCGTGTTTCAAGCACTGAAGTTACTGCCAGCATGAGAGATGCTGAACGCTCGCTGGGCATGCAAGCATACTTAACTTCTTACAGCCTTTAAATGCTTGTAACTGAATGAAAGATACAGTGAATATTAAGTGAATATGCCAGATGTGAATGTGTAATAGGTGGAAGATAACTTGTGCTTTCTTCTGCGCCTGCGCATATAAGAGCATTGCTAGATTTCCTTGGCAACATTTTGGAAAAATTTTTTTAACTCCTGTGACATTATGGTGTGAGAATTATGATACAATTAGAATTACCATTGTACACTTTTACCTCATTGTGAGGACTGATGTCAGCTCAATCCTTAACTATTTAATTGGCCCTTTTCTGCTTCTTAGATAAGCTCCTAGTTTTTCTTTGGCACCAGGGAAATAGGGCTGAATTTTTTTTCTCCTCCTCTCTGATCCGGTTTCCCCATCAGACATCCCTTCAGTTTCCTCTGGGAAAACATCAAAAGGAATGATAAGAAAAAAGCATAAAGGCCCTTTGAAGTGCCCTGTGCTGTCTTCTTTGTGCTGCTTGGTGTAGGCTTGGTGTGGCTCTCAGTCACAGCTAACTCCTAGTTACCTTAGAGACATCCATTTGTTACTCACTAGGCCACTGTGTAATCCAGACATTTGAATGTCTCTCAAGTTTTGTTTCTTAGTGCACAAAAGCAGAAACCATATCTTTTATAGACTGTGCACAGACACAAGATTCTGTGATGGTGTATGATCAACAATCTGAGATCAGAGAGCCATCGACATTTATAATTAAAGAATATTTCAGCATATAATGCCCAAATGGGTTCCAATTAATGTTTAAGCAAAAGAAATAGACAAGTAAGAAATATGTCTCCAACTAACATGTCTGGGTGTGAAATTTTTCCTTTTGTTTGCTAATTCATTGGTCAGATCTACATTCTATTTTCTACCACTGTGTGGAGCTTCAGCTGCAAAATCTGAGCTGGGAGTTGAAAATTGAAAAGAATACCCATACAATATACAACTATGACCACGAGGGAAAAATACCTTATATCAGATTCTGATTATAATTCAGGAGCTCTTATCAGGAGAATTTGATTTAATAAGTTAAAAATTTGAACTCACTTTATTTTAGAAATCTACAAGAATACATGAAAGAATTCAGAAACTAACCTATTACCTATGATAGAAAAAAAAATCAATTAAAATAATTCCTAATTTTATTCTGTTATACTCATAGATAGGTGAGTGCCTTGTCCAGTTGTTGTCAAAGAGGCTTCCACAGGCAACTGATGGGAGCAGATGCAGAGACCCAAAGCCAAATATTGGAGAAAGAGAGAGAGAGAGAGAGAGAGAGAGAGAGAGAGAGAGAGAGAGAGAGAGAGAGAGAGAGAGAGAGAGAGAGAGAGATCCATATTGTAGACCTCCATTGGGGTTTCTCCCCTTGCAGCTCCAGGGACCCTGTGAAAAATGGGAAGGAATAATTGTATGAGCCAAATGGATCAAAGATACCACAAGAACATGGCCCACAAAATCAACTAAGCAGGGATTGTATGGGTTCTCTGAGACTCAAGGGACAATAACAGAGCCTTGTGGGTCTGTGTTGCATCTTCTGTATAAGGTATGACTCCTTCCTTAGTGTTTTTGTAGGACTCCTAGTAGTGGGAGGAGGTAGTTCTGACTCTTTCACCTGCTTTTGGGACCCTTTTCTCCCACTACGTTGCCTTGACCAGCCTTGATAAGAAGGTCTATGCCTCGTCTTATTGTAAATTAATGTGTGATCAGTTGGTATCTCTGGGTGGCAACTATCCTTTTATATGGTTCTGATATCTTTTATATGGTTCTGACAGTAGCCATCAACCACATGTGGCCAGTCCTTATTAAGTTAAAAGCTATACTAGAAGTGTCAATTCCACATGTGACTCTGAAGACTTGTCATGATATAAAATGATTATAATTTTGGATACAATCATGGATGTATGTGCATATTGTATTGTCATTTCCAATTGCTTTTTACTTTTATTAAGATATCTTCCAGAGAATTAGAAAATATCGTCCTGAGTGAGGTAACCCGATCACAAAAGAACACACATGGTGTGGATTCACTGATAAGTGGATATTAGCCCAGAAGCTTGGAATACCCAAGATATAATTCATAGACCACATGAAGCTCAAGAAGAAGGAAGACAAATGTGTGGATTTGTTGGTCCTTCTTAGATGGGGTACAAAACACCCATGGGAGAAAATACAGAGACAAAGTGTGGAGCAGAGACAGAAGGAAAGACCATCCAGAGACTACCCCACCTGGGGATCCATCCCATATACAATTACCAAACCCAGACACTATTGTGGATGCCAACAAGTGCTAGCTGACAGGAGCCTGATATAACTGTTTCCAGAGAGGACCTGCTGGTGCCTCACAAATACAAAGGTGGGTGATCTCAGTCAACCATTGAACTGAGCACAAGATCCCCTGGAGGAGCAAGAGAAAGGACCCAAGGAGCTGAAGAGGTTTTCATCCCCATAGGAGGAACAACAATATGAACCAATCAGTACCCCCAGAGCTCCCAGGGACTTAACCACCAACTAAAGGGTACACATGGCTCCAACCGCATGGGTAGCAGAGGATGGCCTGGTCAGACATCAATAAGAGGAGAAGCCCTCAGTCATGTGAAGGCTCATTGCCCCCGGGTAGGGGAATGCCAGGTCAGGTAAGCATGAGTAGGTGGGTTAGTGAGCATGGGGAGGGAGAATGGGGTAGGTAGGGGGTTTTCAGAGGGGAAATGTGGAAAGGGGATAACATTAGAAATGCAAATAAAGAAAATATCTAATTAAAAAAAGATATCTGCCAGAGAATGTAGCATTTCATTTATGTCCATATTTTTGCTAGTAAACTCTAAAATATTTAGGTTGCAATATAACAATTCAGTGCAAGATGTAGTCATGATGAAATCAAGTAACACTTCAATCTTCTGAAACTTTTGTTTTGAATTTTCAACACATGGCTCTTTTATGAATTAATTATTTTATGTATTTACATCCCAAATGTTGCCCTCCCCTTCTCAATCCCCCCTCTCCTTCGAGTTTTGAGACATTTTTTAACATTTATTATTATGATTAACTTTACTTTTTTACATCCATGCTTTAGTTTTTAATTAAAATCTATATCAGTCCTCTTCCTCTCCTTGCCTCCAGCTCTGCCCATACCTCCACCTCCTCTAAACTGATCGACCCTTTTTCTTTGCTTTTATAGATACCTTTACCCTCCTAGTGTTTTTCCCCAAATAATGACCTTCTGTCAAATGAGTTGCCTGAAATATTTTTCTCTATTCCATAGATTGTCTCTTCTGCCTGTTGACCCTATTATTATGTAAGTTCTGTATTTAATATTATCTCCTGCATCTTTCTGTGCTTGGATGAGTTTTTAAAAAATATTGCCTGTTCTTATGTATTTAAATAAGTTTCTGCTTACTTCTAGCCATCTGAAAGTACCCAGAATTTTATTTTGCCTCAGGGTTCAGGGGACAAGATTCTGAATTCTTGGTAGGGATCTGCTTGGCAGCAGGCAGCAACAATAACTCAAATATATTTATTTAAATTAAAAATTAAATGAATTGAAAGACTATCCAGGTCCTATAAAACTAAATGAAACTGAAAACAAAAAGTGTACAAAGCTGACGGCAGCTAATCTCTAAGAATTAGATCTGTGACTTAAAAGTCCATTTAAAGTATTGCCCGATTTTATTATATTTCATTATTTCTAGCTTGTCTACTTAATTTTCCTGAAAATGTTGAATGAAAGAGAAAAGCAAGAATAAGAAGTGCGTTTCATCTCTTGAGTTATGAGAGTTTTAATATAAACTCAGTTGTTTGTTTTCAGGCTTCAGCACTGTAATGTAATCAGAATAGAATGTTGTATTTAAAGTCAGTTAATTTCAGAATGCAATTCCCAGAAGAATAAATGTAATAAATATGGCTGTGCCAACTGAATATAGATTATACAGCAGACATCATTAAGTGAGAAAGGGATATAACTTTACTATTTCCATGTCCTTAATCTATCAACAATATGAAGAGAGTCTGCTTCTAGTAGAAAACAGATTCTTTTAAGCTTAGTTTTAGATTTGGAGCAGAGAAATACTTGTCTCTTCACTTCTTACAGGTATATTTGACAGACAGATATTTGTTATAGGAGAAAATGCACTAGCAGATATTTGGGGCCATGTGGGTTTGGGACCAGGATATCAGGATATTAAAGGTGATTCTGAGCCTTTTTTTTAAAAGGAAGGATGAAGTTTTCTAAGCATAAGGGATCACTTATCATACATAGTTATATGACTCATGCCAACGAATATCTGAAGAGTGTCTAATGATCACTCATAATCCTAGGATAGAACATTCAAGAAAAAAGAAAATTTTACTATGAATCATGATTATTTTCCTTGAGATCATTTTGAGAATCTGTAGCTTTCTGGTTTTGTCTCCAATGCCCAAGTTTTAGCTTCTTTAAAAACTATTATCACAAGTTCTATTTTAAAAATGTAGTTTCAAAATATAATACTGTTGACTATAAGCACTCTGTTGGGAAGTAGAATGCTAGAAGTTATTCATGTTCAATATGTGAAATTTGATACCAGTTTGAGGAAGGAGCCATCTGTTTGTTTTTTGTTTGGTTGGTTTTTTTTTTAACCTCACACCCACCCTGGATACCAACCTAGACATTCTATTTCTGTGTATGTGACTTTTTCCCTGGCTTCACACACCGTAACATCATGCAGGATTTATATGGCATGATGATGTATTTACTTGGGAATAATGTTCTCAAGACTTTTTCATGCTGGAAAACAGGACAGAAGTTCATTCTTTTTAAAGATGAAACCACGATCCTTTGTAGGTCATGTCACAGTGTCTTCATCCACTTACATGTTACTTTTTATTAAGTTGTTCCCATATTGCATCTCTTCTAATAATTCTGTAACAAAGTGGAGAGTGCTGTCTTCCCCATATACTCATGGATCTGTGGTCTCCACTGGAGGGTAGTCAACCAACCACAGACCACAACCAGTCATGACCGTCACCCAAAACCTAGCAAGGGTTAAAATCTTCTTAGCTAGGGGTGGGACTTTGAGCCTACTGCCCCTCTTCATACTGCATCTTTATCTGGCCTGAGCTCATACAGGTCTGGCACATGTTGTCTCCACTGCTATGAATTCATAGGCACTTGCTCTGCTGTGCCCAGAAATTACTGGTTCCTGGTAGTCATTGAACACTTCTGAGTCTCACATGCTCTCTACCACCCCACACTTCAGCAATGATTACTTAGCCTTGGGAAGAAGCTATGTGATACAACATTTCATTTGCAGGTGGCTGGTGCCCTAATCTGTGGGCAAGAATAAGTCATGAGGAGTTCATTGAACACTATGTCCATTTATCAGAGTAGTAGTACTAGGTTCTCCCCTAGGACCTAGGACCTGTCTAGCCAATTTCTCTCCTTGATTACAGAGTGATGTCTAGGTCTAACTTGTGGAGTGGGCCTTAAGTCTGATAAAGAAGTAGTTGCTTATTACCACAGTATTTGTCCCACTATTTCACAACTGGGCATGTCTTGTCAGGCCAGTCATTATTGTAGCTCACAAGGTTCATATCTGGGTAAGATCTTTTCTCCTCCGGTCCCATGAACAGGACCTTCTAACACTATGAAAGCTGGCCTATAGGGATTGAGTTCCCAGGCAAGTACCAGCTTGTTTTTCTCCATGTTCAAATATGTAGTGTCTTAAGCAATAGAATTTTACGGTCAAGTTATTGGGATTAAGTGTGAGCATTGACAGTAACATGTAATATTTGATGTGTATGGGACTTCATTTGCTAACAGCACAATAAGAGGTAATCCATTCTTGATACTGGGCATTTATGTATCATTTAATGGAATCTAGTGGAAGTAATATAAACCTGATGTAGGGTGACTCCATTTACACACACACACACACACAAATGCACACACACAAACTCACACGCACACATATACACACACACAAATGCACGCACATGCACACACACACGAACGCACACACACAAACATGCACACACATACAAATGCACACACACACACACACACACACACATGCAATGATCCATAATGTAGGTTTCCATATGACTTTTTCAAAATGCTTTTAGTGTTATGTCCTCATAATCCTGCCGTCTATTAAATCCCCCATTCTATTAAACCTTTCCTGTACCAGAATTCACCTTAAAGTCTTTATACCACTGTATTCTAATTCTCTTTTGTTGATATCCACCACCTGACTCCCCCATTCACATAGTGGCATGTTGCTAATTTCCTGAGATCTACAAATATTCCAAATGGTACACCCATATCTGAAGGCTCGCAGCTAAAATCCACAGAAGAGAAAGTAAGGAATACTGTTCAACCCATTGGCACAGGAAGAAAAAAAAAACCACAGTTTTCTGAATATGGTTTCAATAGCATAGGAATTAAGATTGGAAATTAATAAGTAAGGCATCATGAAACTTTAAGCATCTGCACATCAAAGATTATCATCATTTCAGTGATGAGAAAACCTGCACAACGAGAAAAAAAGTATTTACCAGCTATTCATCTTTCAGAAGACTGGATCCAGAATATATGAAAAGCTAAAAAAAGGAAAGAAAAAGAAAGAAACATAAAGAAAAGAGAAACAATTAAATTAAAAATGGGCATAGAACTTTACAAAATGTCCTCAAAATATGAAATAAGAATAGTTGAGAAAATGATTTTCAAATTGTCAATATTCCTAGCTATCAGGAAAATGCAATTTAAAACTACTTTGGGATTTCATTTATCCAAATCAGAATGACTTAGATGCAAAAAGCAAATGTTGACAAATGCTGGCATGGATGTGGAAGAAAAGGGGAACACATATTTACTGTTGCTAAGAGACCAAAGTGGTACAATCACTCTGGAAATCAATGCAGATATTCTCCCAGATGATCTTGAGTATATTCCCAAAAGATGTCTGCTCTTTCATTTGATGATATTCTCTCTCTCTCTCTCTCTCTCTCTCTCTCTCTCTCTCTCTCTCTCTTCCTCTCGATATTTATTTAATGTATGTGAGTACATTGTCACTCTCTTCAGACACCCCAGAACAGGGCATCAGATCCCATTACTGATGCTTGTGAGTACCATGTTGTTACTGGGAATTGAACTCAGGACCTCTGGAAGGGCAGTTGGTGCTCTTAACCACTGAGCCATCTCTCCAGCCCAATGATACTCTTTGTTCACAATATCTAGGAAATGGAAATAGCTTAAATGGTCATCAATGTATGAAATTCTGATACATTTATGTAAGGGAATGTTATTTGGATGTTAAGAAAATGGAAGTAACTAGAGAAACAATATTCTGAGTGAGGTAACCCATACACCAAAAGAATGAAAAAAAAAAACAACAGTCCATGTTGTATAAACCAGGTATCTGAGGGACACAGATTTTCACAGAGAAAAATGAAATGATCTAAAAGCTTTAAGGATCAGGACATTCTATCTTATTTTTCTTAGCTTATTATTTTCCGAAGATATTGAAATGAAGGACACTTGTGTATAATATTTACTTATAAGATTTCAGAAGCAGGTGACTGTGAAATAGACAAAGTCAAAGCTCAAAGTGGATTCACATGTTTGCTGGTTTTCTGCCCATCTGCTGAGGACTGACCCAATAGATACTGAAATAAGAACTCAGTGGGAGAGACAGATAATCCCTGCTCTACAACTCAGATACTTTGTCCTGCACCCATCCCTCTGTTCCTTTGTGGGACTGAGCAGTGCAGAGATTTAAAGCACTTAGGTCCTCCTGATCTTGCTTTCCCATAATTATTTATCTGTCTCAAATCCCCAGCTGTCACTCCCTGGTGGCCTCTTAATTCCAGGCATGGTTTGGCAATGAAACAATAAGCGGCGCCCATATCCTATCTGAACTCCCTCTCTCTTCCCAGCAGCCTTTACTAATGAATCTTGTCACTCTTTCTTGCTGAGCCTGTGTATGCTCAGGCTGTCCTCAAAACACCACTCCAGGAAGTCAATACCAATCAAGGTTGGCACAGTTTGTGGCAGATCCTGTGTATTAAATCACCCACGACTCATTTCAAAACATTTTTTTTGGGTCACTGTTTGAATAGAAGTGGCTGGGCATACACAAGCTACATTTCCCAAAACATCCTTTTAACTAATGCTAGGCATGGTACTTAGGATCTGCCAAAAAAGATGCATCTGTGTGATACACGGCTGAATACACAAAGATCAGGACGTATCTGTGCTTGTGAGTCCTCTGCAGTACTTTTATGGAAGTTCTGGCTTCTAGTTCTATGAAAAAAATGTTGATTCCCCATGGCTGCTAGTTTACATGCACAGGGGTAATTTTTCTAGGAGGAATGTCTTCCAAGCTTATCTCTTGCATAAGTAGTGACAAACTTAAAGTGCATCCCAAGTATTTTGTGATACGCAGCTTGTATTCATTCCATAATTAACAAAGCAGGTTGATTGGCTTTACTTTTCTGCAACTGATTCATGACCGATTCAAAGCTGGAATGTACATATATCATCTGTGTGATGGTGCATATCAGAAAATCTTCTGGGGTGGTTTGTATACAGGATCTATATTTTTTCACATGGTACTCAAGGATCTGATGAGGAAATAGACTTAATATACACGTTTAAAGGGGGAGGGAGGGATATGGGAGGGAAAGGGTATGGGGTGGGGTGAAGAGGGGAACATGATCTGACATTGGGTGGGGGAAAGGACTGAAACCCTGAGGGCCAGCAGAAAGATCGGAAACAGGCAACCTCGGGAGGTAGGAGGTTGGGGGGGGGGACCCTCAAGGATGTATCAGAGACTTGGGAGGTAAGAGACTCTCAGGACTCAAAAGAAGGGACCTTAGAAGAAATGTTGTACAGTGGGGAGAGGAAACTTGTAGAACCCACCTTCAGCAGAAAGACAGGGCATCAAGTGAGGGATGGGGTTACCATCCCACAGTCAAAACTCTGACCCACCATTGTTCCTGTCTGAAAGAACTGCAAGGATGGAAATGGAGAGGAGCCTGCAGAAAAGAAGGTCTAGAGACAGGCCCAAAGTGGGATCCAGCTCAAGGAATGTCTCAAGTCCTGACATTATTAATGAGGCTATGGAGCACTCACAAAAAGGGACCTAACATGACTGCCCTCTGAAATACCCAACAAGCAGCTGAGCCAGATGCAGATATTTGCATCCAGCCAATGGACAGAAGCTGGTGACCCCTGTGGTTGAATTAGGGAAAAACTGGAAGAAGCTGAGGAGGAGGGTGACCCTGTAGGAGAACCAGCAGTCTCAATTAACCTGGACCCCCGACATCTCTCAGACACTGGACCACCAACAAGGCAGCATACACCAACTAATATGAGGTCTCCAACACATATACAGCAGAGAAATGCTGGGTCTGGGTTCAGTAAGAGAAGACGCATCTACCCCTCAAGAAACTGGAGTCCCAAGGGAATTTAGAGGTCTGGTGGGGTGGGGGATGTGGGGTGGGGACATCCTCATGTGGGGAGGAGGTATGGGATGTGGAACAAGGAGGGGAATAAAATCTGGCATGTAAATAAATAAACAAATAAAAATAAAAGATTAAATAAAAATAAGGCACTTCATGAAACTGAAAAGCTTCATGTAAGGTAAAGCACACTGTCAACAGGACAGAAGGACAGTCTACATATTGGGAAAGGATCCTCACCAACGCTACATCTGACAGAGAGCTAGTATCCAAAATCTATGAAGAATTCAAGAAGTTCTTCACAACTCAAATAGCCCAACTAAAAAATGAGGCACATAACTAAGCAGAGAATTCCCAACAGAGGAATCTTGAATGGCTGAGAAGCACTTAAGGAACTGTTCAAAGTCCTTAGTCATCAGGGAAATGCAAACAACTCTGAGATTTTATCTTAAACACCTCAGCAGAGCTAAGATCAGAAACTCAAGTGATTGCATATGCTGGCAAGGAAGTGGAGCAAGGGAAACACTCCTCCATTATTGGTGGGAGTGCAAACTTGTACATCCACATTGGAAACCACTTTGGCAGTTTCTCAGGAGGATTTTAAATCGAGGGCAGTCTGAGTTGAAACAGGAACAGGAATGGCCTGAGATACATTTAACCAGATCACACCCCCAACTTGACTCCTTAACAAATCATGTAACTTTCTTTGTGTTGGTAAAAGTGAGAGGGGGACAAGAGAAAAGAGGAGGGTACTTCTGTCAGCAAGAGTAACTATGCAACTACAGAAAACCTCTCTGCTGTGTTAGCATTTCATCATTTAAAATTAATCTCAAGAGGGTGATGATAATTTATACTACGGTTTTATTGTTGTGGCTTTCCCATATTAGTTTTAAGAAGTACATATTCAAAGGAAGAAAAGCAGACTATGGTTTTCTGTATCTATCCAAAAGACTTTTAGTTATGAAACTGAATAATACATACATATATAGAAAAATAATATACTATAATATAAATATATAAGTCAAATATATATAAATATATAAACTGTTAACTGTGGCATATGTATATATATACATATATATATACATATACATATATATGTATTTTTTTAAATGGCCAATATCTACTGCTCAACTTGCTATTCTAAATTTACATTTTAATAAAAATAACTTACCTATTACAATCACGATGTACTTTAGATTATTTGTCTCAGCATGTGGGCTTTGCTATTTCCTCTCCCTGATTGTTTTAAAGTGTCTTTTTAGCTACCATTAAACTTTCTTCAAGTCTGATTTTGAGCATTATTTTATTCTACTAGAATGACTCTCCTGAATCTTCTGAAGCAGTAAGTAGCCATCCGCTGTGAGTTCATAATAACACTTTTCACAGTATTTGAAATTGTGGGTTATATATTTATTAAGTCTACTGGAATATAAGTGCCTTAGATTTGAGATAATATTTTTTATTAATATCTGTATTGTCATAATAGCACAGAACTAGTTCTGTATCAAGCCCTTAATAAGAGGTTTTTTTGTTTTTGTTTTTGTTTTTGGTTTTGTTTTTGGGTTTTTTTGAGCTAAAAGGGGGAGTGTCGTGCGCTTATTAGGTCAGAATAAAATTTTAGATAAGGGAAAACTGTACCTCAAGAGATATTTCCTCAACCACCATACAGTTTAGATTCACTTCAAACCCCTGGTGATCCTCATGTTCTAGTGTGATGCTTAAGTTCTGAAATGGTGAAATGGTGTATTAAGTCCTACAAAATATCAAAATTGTAACATTCTGTATTAATAAAACATTTAGGGCTTAGGGAGTTAGCTCCTTTAGTAAAATGCTTCGATGCAAGTTCAAAAACCTGAGTAAGATTCCCAGCATCCATATAAAAAACTGGGTATGGCATGCTTGTGATACCAGGGTTGGGAGGTGGAGACAGGAGGATCCCTGGAGTTTGGTGACAAGGCAATCTCTTAATCATGCCCTCATGTCCCAGTAAGAAACCCACAAGTAAGGGAGGGAATTCCTTTAAAACAACACCTGAATTTGACTTCTGACTTCCACATGTGTATTTATAAAAAATAACATACATGCACACACTTATACTCACACTCACAAATCACGCTTGCGTTTCACTAAACTCGTACTAAAAATATTATCAGAAGATTAGAAAAGAAACACGACTTCATGAGACTAAATTATCAGAGTCCCTAGATGTGTGCTTATGCCACTGTATTTTGTACCCTAAGCATTGTCAGATAGATGATGATCAAACTATAATCCCTCAACATTGCAGCTCAGAAGTTGTCTGTTATGAACACTACTTAACTCAACAACCATGATGGAAATGATCTATAATCCATTCTGAGATATATTTGTTTTGTTTTTTTATTTATTTATTTTATTTTATTTTTTTAATTTACATTCCAAATCACTTCCCCTTTCCCGTTTCCTCCCTCCCCGAAAGTCCCATAAGCCCCCTTCCCTCCCTCTTTTCTCCATTCAACCCCCTCTCGTTACTCTGTCCTGGCGTTCCCCTACATCCAGTCTTTCCAGGACCAGGGGTCTCTCCTTCCATCTTTTTAGAAATCTATTGATATGCTGATTGTGTCTAGGGTATTCCGAGATTCTGGGTCAATATCCCCTTATCAGTGACTGCATACCATGTGTGTTCTTTTGTGATTGGGTTACCTCACTAAGGATGATATTTTCAAGTTCTGACCATTTGCCTAGGAATTTCGTGAATTCATTGTTTTTAATTGCAGAGTAGTATTCCATTGTGTAAATATACCACATCTTCTGAATCCATTCCTCCGTTGAGGGACATCTGGGTTCTTTCCAGCTTCTGGCTATTATAAATAAGGCTGCTATGAATATAGTGGAGCATGTGTCCTTATTGCATGCAGGTAAAGTCTCTGGGTATATGCCCAGGAGTGGTATAGCCGGATCCTCCGGGAGTGTCATGCCCAGTTTTCTGAGGAACCGCCAGACTGCTTTCCAGAGTGGTTGTACCAGCCTGCAATTCCACCAGCAGTGGAGGAGTGTTCCTCTTTCTCCACATCCTCGCCAACAACTGCTGTCTCCTGTGTTTTTGATCTTAGCCATCCTGACTGGTGTGAGATGGAATCTCAGGGTTGTTTTGATTTGCATTTCCCTAATGACTAAGGATGATGAACATCTCTTTAGGTGCTTCTCAGCCATTAGATATTCTTCACAAAGAGTGAGAACTCTTTGTGTAGCTCTGTACCCCATTTTTTAATAGGGTTACTTGCCTCTCTGGAGTTTAACTTCTTGAGTTCTTTGTATATCTTGGATATTAGCCCTCTGTCGGATGTAAGGTTGGTAAAGATCATTTCCCAGTGAGTTGGTTGCCGCTTTGTCTTTTTGACGGTGTCTTTTGCCTTGCAAAAAACTTTGTAATTTAATGAGGTCCCATTTGTCTATTCTTGATCTTAGAGCATAAGCTATTGGAGTTCTGTTCAGGAAATTCTCCCCTGTGCCCATATGTTCAAGGTTCTTCCCTAGTTTCCCTTCTATTAGTTTCAGTGTGTCTGGTTTTATGTTGGTTCTTTGAGAAAATCAACAAGATAGATAAGCCCTTAGCCAGACTAACCAGAGGGCACAGAGATAGTATCCAAATTAATAAAATCAGAAACGAAAAGGGAGAGATAACAACAGAAACTGAGGAAATTCAAAAAATCATCAGATCCTACTACAAAAACCTGTATTCAACACAACTAGAAAATCTTGAGGAAATGGACAATTTCCTTGACAGATACCAAGTACCAAAATTAAATCAGGATCAAATAGACCATCTAAACCGTCCTATAACCCCTGAAGAAATAGAAGTTGTCATTGGAAGTCTTCCAACCAAAAAAAGCACAGGTCCAGATGGTTTTAGTGCAGAATTCTATCAGACCTTCAAAGAAGACCTAACACCAATACTCTTCAAACTGTTCCACAAAATAGAAACAGAAGGAACACTACCCAACTCGTTCTATGAAGCCACAATTACACTAATACCAAAAGCACACAAAGATTCGTCGAAGAAAGAGAATCTCAGGCCCATCTCTCTTATGAATATCGATGCAAAAATACTCAATAAAATTCTTGCCAACCGAATCCAAGAACACATCAAAACGATCATTCACCACGATCAAGTAGGCTTCATCCCAGGGATGCAGGGATGGTTCAATATAAGGAAATCCATCAATGTAATCCACTACATAAACAATCTCAAAGAAAAAAACCACATGGTCATCTCATTAGATGCTGAGAAAGCATTTGACAAAATTCAGCATCCTTTCATGCTAAAGGTCTGAGATATATTTGTAAGGAACAAATGAGGAGTACAGTCACACAAATATTTTTCATTATTCCTGATAGGAACAACACATAAATAAATCAATGCTTGTTCATAAGGAGAACCTTGAACATGATATGCGCTGATGTATCTGTAAAGCCATATTTGTCAAATTGTATATGTGAAGCAAATTGAACAGAGTATTTCTGGCCAATAAGAAAGTATGTTTGGAGTCTTATATTCGTCTAAGGTTTTATTTTTTCTCCTATAAGGATGATAAAAAAATTCTGTTCAGTTTGTCTTTCTGAAATCTATAAAAGAAATATTCCACTTGTGTAAGACATTTAGAAAAAATAAGTCACTAGCTTCTCTGTTTAGGGAAATCTAAGTTCCAAGTCCTTAATCTTTTGGTTTATGTCTTAATATAGTGGTTATTATATTATGTCATAATATAGTGGTTATATACTACAATGCTGTGAATCTGTGGTGTTCATTAACAATGTAAAAAGTAAAGAAAAAAATTGAACCTCTGCCATGTATATATTGCATGTGAATTTTATTTTAACATCCTAAAAATATTAAAATATATTAGCGAAAGACTGGTTTTGATAGTTTTTTGTTGTTTTAAGATTTACAATTTACTGGCTCCAAATTGGATATTTTTTAGTCAGTGTTAATCCACATAAGTCAACCATTCCTCACTTAGCAATGCCAAAATAAATGATAAAAATTGGTATTTGCCTCCTTAATCATTGCTAGAATGAACCATTTACGTGAATTTGTGTTTTTTCCAGTCACTTATGCACAATTAATCATTTTCAGAGCTGTTCAATCCTAAAGTGGTTTGACAAATGTTGCACTTAGAAACTGCTTTGTTTTCCAAATTGCATTTTCTACACTTCTACTTTTTTTAAAAAAAAATTTAAAGCGCATTTGCATAAAATTGTTTCAAATTAAACAAATTACCAAATTCATTTTAATGGAACCAAACTATTGAAATTGATATAAGTCAACAAAGTGTAAAGTTGTTTGAACTAGTTTGCATAACTTGAAAACATGTTCAACCGTCTTGTGTAGGGTACCTCTGTGAAATCATTGCTTTATTCTGTTATTATGAAAATGGTTTCATATTGGTGATGGTTAGTGTCAATTGTCACCTGGGTATCTAGAAGCAAACTTCTCGGCAATATTGTGAAGAATTTTTTTGACTAAGGTTAGTCTTCATGAATGTCTGTGGGGAGATATATTGATTGAATTAATTAAAATAAAAAAGACCCACACTCTAGGTGGTACTATTCCCTAGGCAGCCAATCCTAGACTGTGTGAATGGAGAAAGGGATCTGTGTCTATTTTTTTCTGGTTATCATGAATGTGATATAACCAGCTTCCTCAAGGTCATGTTCCACTATGATGGATGGCACCATGAAATGTGTCAGAAGTCATCTAGGAGAGATGAAAACTAACAGATGATTTTTCTGAAGATGGCCATTGTTTTGCATAGCTGCAATGGATAAACTCTAAATTTGCAAGGCTTTTAGAGAGCTCACCTCAGAATCAATTCTTGTTATGATGTCTTTCTTGTTGTTATTAAATAGCATAATGATCCCTGGGTATTAGTCCACCCTAGTGGGCAAACCGTTTGCAGATCAATGAAGATGTACTCACTTGTAGTAATGCTGTATAGACAAATAGATGATTACATAATACATAATAATGAGTCCATGGAATTCGTAAATGAATACAAGTAAATTTTGAGCCCTCTATAATATAGGCTGCAATTAGGCCTCTGTGAACCTTCATGTGTCATTTGCTAATTGCACTAGGATAGAAAGCAGACTTGAAACATTACAGTCAGGGAAAGTACTCCTTCAGGCGAGTCGTGAAACCATTATCTGACAACTAAAGGTCATAAACTGAGTATGAACAGTTTATTGTATATGCAAGGGCAAAAAATAAAATATTTTCTGGTTTATCTATACAAAAACCTCAAAACTAATGAGACACTAGGCAGATGATTTGCCTCTTGACAAATTTAAGACATAAGAATTATTATTTTAAACACTTAATGATCTGTGGAGCTAGTGGCAAATAATGAATATTTAATTAGATAGCTGGTCTTAATGGAAACACATGTAAACATCTCTGTTGTAACTCCTCGTTCAATGTTTGATTTGAATTTATGTTTGCACTCGCGGTGAACTTTTGAAAGAAGAAGCTTAGAATACATGGGATTCACGTGTCCTGGGAAAGAACAAGAACTGAGAACAACAGAAGAGTCAGACAGTTTTCTCTCAAGACATTAGAAAACAGCTCCTCCTTTTTTCCTCTTAAAAGTAAAGATGAGAACCTCTTTTGAAAGTGAGTGTTTCTTTCTGCAAGAGTAACTTTCTCTAGCTGACAAGGAATTAGTGAACTCCCAGTCTCTTGCCTGGCATGAAGGACCTGTAAAGAACTTCTTTACTTAGTTGCCCCCTCCCACCATCTGCTCTTAAGCAATAAGTGTTAATCACCCAAGCCAGTGATCTTTAACCACAGAATAAGCAAGAAAGTCTTTAGATTTTCAGAAGCCTTCAGTTTCAGCATCCAGAAAGGCCTGAGATCATTGGTCTTCTGGCTTGTGTCAGAAGTTGTTTCTTATTCAGCACCCATTCTAAGACCAGGCAGGCTCCTGGCAGAAATGTGAGCCAAAATAAAGTCTCCCATAAGTGACCTTTGTTAGGGTATTTTATCGTGGTAATCTGAATAGATATGAAGACAATATTGCCTGAAAATTGTCTAGTTTAACTATTAGTCTCCATTATTGCAAAGCCAGGTGTCTTTGTTTTCATGGAGATTAAGATATACTTCTTCTTCTTCTTCTTCTTCTTCTTCTTCTTCTTCTTCTTCTTCTTCTTCTTCTTCTTCTTCTTCTTCTTTTGTTGTTTTGTTTGTTTGTTTGTTTTTGGTTTTATTTGTGACAAAAACTTGGTTGTCCTGGAACTCACTCTGTAGACCAGGCTGGCCTCAAACTCAGAAATCTGCCTGCCTCTGCTTCCCAAGTGTTGGGATTAAAGGGTATGCCTCCACTGCTCAGCCAAGACATACTTCTTAATCAATTTAGGCTATTCTCTTTTTCTGAGTAGCACTTTGCAAAATGATTTTGATATTAATTAGAAGCATTTCAAGGAACAATCATCTGAAAATATGCCAAGTATGCAAATACAAGATAAGTTTTAGGCCTTCCTTATGTTGTTTCTTTCCTCCTGAATTTTTTTATACAACAGTTATTAACAGGTCAGAATAACTTTGAAAACTATGTACTTACTCTTGCAAATGTATTGCCATTCCACTGTCTGCATGCCTTGCACTATGATTAATTCTTGATCAACTTAGGTATTTGTTCTACAACTGTAGAAAGATTAAGTAATTTCAGTTAATGTAACTAGGTGATAGCAAAATTGGGTCATTATTTGTGTGCTCAAGTTGCCACAACTTATGGTATGTGATTGACTAGAAAATTTGTTAATGTTAATGTTAATTAAAATGGCTCCTTAGAAAGATTTATTTTGTCTATAATTTTGTTTTAAGGGGTTATGTGCTTGTGAGTTGAGTGGTTATAAAGACATTGGATCCCTTGGAATTACAGGTACAGGCAGTTTTGCGCCATCTGATATGGGTGCTGGGAACTGACCTCCACTCCTATTTATGAACAATATGTGCTATTAACCATTAAACCATGTAGTGGGTTGGCCTTATGCTGCTTATATTCTAATGCAAATATTGGTTCCTCAAGACCTTGTCTCCCAAAGACAAGAGAGTCCACAAGTAGACCCAAGTGACCATATGTGATTGTGCCTCTAAATTATTTCTGATTGGTGAACAAAGATGCTGATGGTCAATAGCTTGGAAGAAGAGACATAGACTGGTTTTAGGGTTTCCGGGCTCAGGAGTGGGGGTTGGAAGAGAACCACAGGGAGAGGGAGACGAAGGTTGAATAAAGGAGTTGCTGTGAGTTAGGTGAGTCATCAAAATGTGGCCCTGAGGGCTGGCCGATTGTAAAGAACATCCCAGATGATACATAGTAAGTAAAGACTCAGGATTATTGAGAAGAGAGTAGATTTTAATCACATAGATGGTAGATATCTGCCCAGCTCTAGGGCTGATTAAGGCTTATTGTAAATAGAACGGGTGTGTCTTTTATCCAGGAACTAAATGGTCAAAGGCAGGGTAGAAACCCCACATTGGGATTATAAATTTCCCCAACAGAACCATCTTGCTAACCCAGTTAGAAGGACTTTTACTAGCTCATGTATTGAAATGTTTAGAATTAGAGTGTCAAATACAGTTGGATTCTGGGACTTCAAAACATCTTCAGTCACAGATTTTATGCTCACTCTCTCGGATCTCTGCTTCCTCTGAGCTCATTCCATTTTCAGCTGCAGAAACAAGACTCGTGGCTGCCCATTGTCTAGTCCAATGGTGATGTTTCGCTATATATCATCAGCCAACAGAGATCACATCATTGTTTTATTGCTCTTTTGGTTTTTCTGTTTCTTTTTGTCTGTTTTGGCAGTACCCGTGTCTGAAATAGGACCAAGAAAATAAAATATATTGATTCACATAGATAAATCAAATGCAAATGTTGAAGTGAAGTGTTCTATTTTGCTAAATCACATGATTTGTGAGGGAAAATCGGTATTTCAAAAAAATGTAGCATTAAATTTATGTCGAGGCTGATGCCTAATAACTGTGCAAAAGAGACATAGTCAGGTTTTAGACTTCCTGGGCATGGTGGGTAGAAGAAGAACCAAGAGGGAGAGGGAGAAGGTGAATGGAGAAGAAGCCTCCATGGGTTAGGTGAGTCAAATTATCAGTTGTGTAGACAAGTGTAAACCAACTAAGTTACACTGATGTCAATTATGATTAGAAGTTTTTTTTGGATAAAGTATGAACAAGAAAGCCTTTAGTCATTTAAAATTAATTTGGTTTACAAAAACTCATGTGAAAATTCTAGTTTGGAAGGTGGGAAAATCAGAACTAAAATAAAGACTACAAGTGACAAACACTTCCTCAGTCACATGAATGAGATAAGGATAAGCTTTGTTATTAGAATGTACCTGGGATATTGTAGGACAAAAAGACACTTCATTATCTGACTTCCAATAGTTAATGCTAGGCAGACAAGAGTCTCAGTTAATTAGTGACAATATCAGGTCATTTGTTTATTAATCATGGAAAACAAAGCTATCTAATTCCCCACTTTATACTAGGTTAGTCCCATTTTACTGCTATGCATCTCAATCCTTTTCTCTATGTCCTATCTCACTTAGGTTAGACAGCCCAGGTGTATTCTCACCCAGAAAGCATGCATAAATTCAAAAGTTAAAGAGCTGAGCAACCTTAAACTACAGACTTGTGTCATATAAATATCCACACTCCCATATTCTTCCTTTTAATAGTATATTGCAAAATTCTTTTCTTTTTTATTATTATTATTTTTCATTAATCATTCCATTTGTTTACATCTCAAATGATACCCCCTTTCCCGGTTACCCCTCCACAACCTCCCCATCCTATCCACTCTCTCCCCCTCCTCTTTGCCTCTGTGAGGGGGCTCCCTACCCACCCACCCACCCACCCACTCCTCCACCACTCCAGCATTCCCCTACGCTGGGGCATCAAACCTCCACAGGACCAATGGACTCTCCTCTCCTCTCATTGATGCCAGACTAGGCTATCCTCTGCTACATATGTATCTGGAGCTATGGACCCATGACAAAATGTTTTTCTTGTCGTTCATTTCATAATGACCTTTGCAAAGAACAAATTGAGGCTAACAGAAACATAAGAGATTAATACAGTGTGCTCCTCATTTTCTTTATTATTGACATATTATAGTAGATAGAATATGTGCTAAGATAAACTAACCAATATTGATACATTTAATAAATAAAATCTATTTTTTATCAAGCTACCCCTGTGCTCTCTTGCTGTTGTTAACGTCTATCCATGGTACATTATATTTAGTCATCATATTGTGGTGATGTTTTTGGCTTAGGTTTTGTATTGCCGTGAAGAGACACCACGGCCATGACAACTCTTATAAAGGTAATATTAGTTGAGGCTTGTTTACAGTTCAGAGCTTTACTCTAATATCATCATGTAGGTCAGCATGGTGGCAGATAGGCAGACATGGTGCTGGTGGGTGAGGAGGATGAGAGTTCTACATCTGGACCCTGAGGCAACAGGAAGGGAATGCCACACTGGGCTTAGCTTGAGCTTCTGAGCCTTCAAAGCCCACTTCCTGGTGATGCACCTCCTCTGACAAAGCCACACCTACTCCAACTCCTAATAGTGTCACTCCCTATGGACCTGTGGGAACCAATTTTTCTCAGACCACTACAGTTTTCTTAGTTGTAATTTTTTTTCAGGTTTTCCTCGTTTTTTATGACTGAGACAGTTTTTATAAACACTGTTACTGTATACTTGATTTATTAAATAATTTTGTCATATAGTGAGTATCATATTCAAAATAATAAATAAACCATTATTCATTGAATATTAATACATGCCTCTGTGTGTGTGTGAAGAATAAGAAATTAACATAGAGTCTAGCACCTTATTTACTTTCCTCTCTAATGCTGATCTGTCACATATCTAAAATTATTCAACATATATTTTTCAAAGTTTATATATTGAACAAGAGCTCAGTTTCCCCCAGTCCCTAGAAGTCCTTATTCCCTTATGATGTCACAGAGTAATTATTTAAGTTTACTGCTTTTGTTTTGTTCTACTTACTCCTTTGATATGAGGAAAGGAGATTTTCAAACATTGATTCCTTTTTCAAAGAGTTTCTACAAAGTGTGTTGGATCACTTGCATCCCATGTCATCAGGAATGAATATTGCTTTATTGGCTTTCATGACAGATTAGTTTCAAAGTAATGTTTGCAATATTTGTTTTTTCCAAAACCCGACATATTGTTTGGAACATATGGGTGTTCTTCGTGGTCTTTCTCTGATATGAAAGGAATTGGCACTTAGGCTGTGAGAACAAATACAAAGAAATCACAAATCTAATTTGTCTTTGAATTGGGTCTTGGCTAATTATGAAGAAACCTCTCCACAATAATGACTTCCACCATTTAAATACCCCATGAAACTACAATTAATTAAGAAGCTGCTGATTCCTAGAGCTCTGCAATGAATGGGGAATGAGGGAGAAATTAGAAGTCAGATGCCACGCTCAGAGCAAATTGTCAATAATGTCATCTCCTCCGTGCTATCTACAGACAAGACTGAAGGACTGAATATGAAAACTGTATACAGGAAACTGAGAATTTTCAGTTAAATTTGCCACTTACTTTGAATTCAATAAGATACTTGTTAGGAGAATCATCATATCAGAAGATAATTATAGGATTTCAGTTCATCATGTTTGAAAGAGCAAAAAGGTTCATACCTATCAACTTCTCTAGTTTAAAACTAATTATTTGTCTTAAAACATGTTACTTTGCCATTTGAACAGCAGTGATTTACTTGAATGTTCAAGGAAAAATCAAAACCATATGGAAAGTTGGAAACTGCAGGTTGTATGAAGAGGGACATTTGCCTTTCTTCTATGTGTCGTCTTTATGGCAGGAGCTTGCATAGGCCTTGGTTGTGTGCAGATGCCAGAGGACAGCTGTGTGGATTCAGTTCTCTCCTTCCATCTTGACATGTCTTCCAGAAATTAAACGTCCTTTGTCAGGTTTGTGCAACCAGCACTTTTATGTGCTGAGCCAACTTACTAGCCCTTTCTAGTACCCATTAATAATTATTCAAAATCTTCTTCCCATTTAGCACCAATTTTTTATTATAATAATGATAAGTAGAGCCGTACCAGTTGAGAAGGAGTTGGCAAGCTGAAACTTTAGAATCCCTAAAATCCAAAACTTATTCTTCCCACTGGACAGAATTCTATAGAGTTCTAGCACTCGGATCTTGAAGAAGGTTGTGTGCTAAAGGTTTGCTTCTCAGCCTGCAGTGCTAATGGAAAGGGAGCAGAATTTTTATGAAGTGGATCTTAGTGGAAGAATTTTAGATCATAGGCGGTAGGGGAATACTGGGGCCCTGGCTTCTTTGCTTGTACTCTTTGCTTCTTGAGCAACATATGATGAACTGGCTTTTGTTGCTTTGCTTTCCTACCGTAATGTTCTAAATGACCACACACCCAAAGAGACAACAACAGGTGAATATACATTACAGCTCTAAAATGGTGTCAAAAATAAACTTTGCTTTCCTAGAATGTCAATATCCCTGATCTTTTGTCATAACAAAACAGACCTGAGTAACCTAAAGAAACCAACAAATTATTTTTCATTATGTTTGAGTTTTCTTTTCTAACATTTGTGGCTGTTAGTCTTCCGAGTTTTCTTTCTCTGTGTCTGGAGTAACAATACCAAGTTCCAGGTTTTGTCTTATTTTATTTACATTCATTGATTTTTGTGTGTATGAATGTGTCTGTGAATGTGTTTAAGCAGGTGTCTGTGCCTGTCTTTACACGGAGATCAGAGGGTAGCAAGGAGTTGGGTCTCTGGGTCCAGGAGTCAAGCTCAAGTGACCAGGTTTTGTGCATTACCACTGGAGTCATACTTCCAGCCTCCACATTGCTCTTAACACTTTTCCTCACATTGTCCTGTGAAAGTATCCCTCGGACACACAGTCCGATACCACTGGTAGACTACTACAGGCACCTTATATATGTGGAAGTAGATTCTACGACTGACACTCTAGGCTCATCTTCATATGCTATAGCGTAGGATTTCCTTTTTAAATCCTCATTTAAGGTTAATGACATCCCCCTTTCTGCATACACTGCATTTCTCTACTTAATCATTTGCTCTAATCCATTTAAGTTGCTTGCAAATCTTTTCTCCTATATAAAGTGTTAAAATTAACAAAGGGACACAGATCACTTTAATATACGGATTTAAAATTGCTGGACTCCATAAACAGAAACAGGATTGATGAATAATGTCGCAATTCTTGCCTTAATTTTCTTGAGGAATATCCATATTATTTCCAAAGTGACTCTACTATTGTCCATCCCTATCAATAGTAAACATGGTGTCCAGTTTCT
Source organism: Tokudaia tokunoshimensis (assembly GCA_036184795.1). Classification (NCBI taxonomy): domain Eukaryota; kingdom Metazoa; phylum Chordata; class Mammalia; order Rodentia; family Muridae; genus Tokudaia; species Tokudaia tokunoshimensis. The sequence continues at coordinate 35,196,845 of BTHU01000007.1, forward strand.
CCTTAGCCTAACTCACATTTACAACTTGCTTGCTAACAATAACTATTCTAATGGGTATAAGGTTCTGTCTAACTGTATCTGTATTTCCTGTCATATTCAGTCCATAGAATGCCCCCCATATCCTTGTTAGCCATTTTACATATTTTGATATGACACATTTTATATGTGAACAGCTCAAAAAAAAAACTTCACAGTGTTAGGACTCGGTAGGTTATCAAATCAACATTCAAGTCATTGTGTTTGTAAGCACTAAAAACAAATTATCTAGATATAAATTAGGAAATTATCTAATTTAGGAATTCCTCAAAGGTAAAAAATACTTAGAGATAAACTTAGAGATGAAAGATTTGTACACACTGAGAGTTACAAATTATTGATAAAATCAGAATCAAACAAATGAAACGTTATCCTGTGTCTACAGATGAAAACATGTAGATATATAGAATGGCTAGAGAGACAGTTCAGTACTGAAGGCACCTGTTGCAAAGCCTGAAATTTTGAGTAAAATCCCCATGCACCACATGGGGAAAGGAGAGAATAAATCTCTACTGATAATATTCTGATCTCTACATTTATACTGTGGCATACATGCACATGCAGGAGAACACATGCATGAATGCACACACACAAACACACACACACACACACACACACACTACAGTGTGAAAAAAATACTTACAGTGATTTTGAGATCCAGTGTTCAACCCATAAGCATTACAATGAAATATTTTACAGAACTTTAAAAAATAGAACTTACATGCAATCACACAAGACTCCAAATACCAAAAGAAATCTCATGAAAGAATAAAGCCAGAGATAACACTTCTTGATTTCAAAGTGAAATTCAAAGCTACAGTAATTAGGCATTGTCCAAGAATAAAGACAGAAAATATGGATGCATGGAGAAAAACAAAAAGCTCAGGAAAATTTTGTTCATATATGGCCATGTGAGTTTTAAAAATAATATAGAGTATGCAATGGGAAAGGGACACTTTCTGCAATAAACAATATTGAAAGCCTGGATATCCACAAGCAAGAGAATGAACTGTTACCAAATACTGCACATAAATATCAACTCCAATGGATTAAATGCTGAAATGTAAGTCCAGGCCTATAAAACTGTTAGAAGAAAAACATAGGAGAAAAGCTTTATAACATTGATCTCAGCAATGATTTCTTTCATGTCACCAAAAAATTCAGGGAGTAAGAGGAAAAACAGACAAGTGTAACTATATTAAGCTAGGCGACTCTGCACAGCTAAGGGAAAACAGACAAAGTGAAAAACACAGCACACACAAGGACGGGATGCTAGCACCTACTTGGCTGATGAGAGGTTAATGTTTCAAGTTTATAAGGAATTCCTGCAACTTAGTAGAAAAGAATAAGCCAGCAGCCAGATTGCAAAATGGGCAAAGGACCTCAGGAAATGCTTTTCTAAAGAAGTGATGAAATTAGCTAACAGATACTGGAAAAGGTGTTTGACATTTCTAATAAATGTTGGCTGAGGCTCTGGCAGATTACCCCACATCCGTGAGTAACATGGACAATATAAATCTGGTTCGATGGATTATTTGTCTTTTCAAAAAAGGTCACAAAGTTGAGAGCAGCTGGGGAGGAGGGAAGTTAATCTTATAGGAGAGTGAGCAAATATGATTGAGATATACTGTATGCATGTATGAAACATGTTCATGGAATTAAGAAAAATGTATCTCTTAAAATTCTGGTCGGTTGTTCTCTAGAACGCTTCTCAATCAGGGTTCATCCTTTACTTTCTTTGTATTATGTATTCAGGCCATGAAGATTTCAAAGTTAAATGTACATTTCCTGAGTGAGTAAGGGGTGGATAGAGAGATGACTGGGTGAGAACAGTGCTCACTGCATAAGCCTAAGGATCTGAGTTTTCATTCCTGACATCCACATAAAAGCTTGCCATAGCAATGTGTGCATGTAATTCCAGGACTGGTGCTGTGGACACAGATCTGTCCTAGGAACTGGTGAGCTGACTTAGAGGGACCCATGTTTAATGAGAGATTTTTGTCTTAAAAAAGAAATAGGGCAGAGAATACCGAAGGAAGATACCAGACACTATCCGGTGACCTCCACAAGTGCATACACCCTAATACAATTGAGGATAAATATGCATAAATTAAACCACACAACTAAAGTATTTTTTTAGGATAATGTACCTTTTAGAAAACTTTTCACATGGGTATTAATTTTGGTGTCATATGTTTTATGAAATGTGCTTTAATCTCTAATTTCTTTCAGTGTGTGTTTTTGATTTATGCATATGTATGCACAAGAAGCCTTTCCTTCACTGAAGAGAAAGTGGAGAGGAGTAGATGGGGTGGGGAGAGATGGTGGGGGTGAAGGGCCGAGGGGAGAGGAGAGAAGGAAAACTGTCGTCCGGATGTAAAGTAAACAAACTAATTAGATAAATAAAAATAATAGAAAAATAATTTAAAAATCACACAAAGTGCATATTATCCTGTATGTTTTCTGATCACCTATCTGAGGAATTGACTCTCCGATTACTTCACAGTAAGGCAATTATTTTCCCTCTAGTGTACCCTTGAGTAGTGAGGTCTATCCTGTACATCTTTAAGGGCGATCTATCAAATTTGATAGATGAAGTACTCATCAGCCCAACTCTCTGGTGAGTGCTGAAAGTACAGTTATGTGTCATTGTACCAGTATGGTTTTAGGCCATACATTTCTTAAAGTGTTGGAACTGCATTGGATAGCGTCAATCTACACTGTGGCTGGTCCTACAGTCTAAGCGATGATGATCATACTGTCACAAGAGACCTCCTTGAGTTTATCATTGAGTCAGGTCTTGGGCTCAATTCTACTCCTGTGGAAAGCATGCCTTCTACAGTTGTTTGGGGCTGTTTTTCCAGGATGGCTCACTTGAGAAGAGCTACAGTGCATACCCCTTGCCATTATCCCTAAATCTCATATACCCTAAATCTCATAAAAATAAAAAAAATTAAAAAAAATAAAAAGCTTTCCTTCTGTCCTCTTATATCTTGTCTTGCCCATTGTACTCCTAATGGTTGGATGAGTGTTCTTGATGGTGCCATTCCTTCATGATTGTGACTGCATGAAACTCACCTGGAAATGGTTCTAGATAGTGGAAATACAGAGCGGGTTCTTTATTTTCTCATCTGGATCAAAGAGCAACACCTGAACATGACTGCAGCTTTGCTGTTTGGCACGCATTCCATTGGGATCCAATTTGTAATGTTTCTGTTCTCTTTACTGAGAGTTGGTTAAGAGGAGACTGTCAGCATGCCACTTGGACTACGCTGTTCTCCCAATCATGGGGAAGTAAACTCTTCCAGTTCCACAAATTCTTTAAAAGTTGTGTAGATTAAATAAGGCAGATGATAGCCTGTTTTCTACATCCAACCAGGAGGGAAATAGCTCCAGTTATAATGTTCTTGTTGTATTTTGTTCTCCATATTGGCTTCATAAAAGGTATAAAAGATGAGGAAACACAGAAGTGGGATAGGAGGGGAAAAAGGAGATCTTAGAGAGGGAGAAACAGTAACAGAATACATGCGACATGAAGATAGAGAATGACCAATGTGGTCAAGGTAGATATGAAGATGTCATAATGTAAATCATTCCTTTGTATGTCAGGCTGAAAAACACTTCGGAGACAAAGTACAGAGAGTGTCTTTGCTCATTTCTCTGCCTAAGACTGTGGGCAAGTATAGGTGCCTTTTTTTCTTTTGCTTTAGTGCTTAACTCATTTAAAACTCAGACGGGAAAAGGTTACTCTCAAGCTAGCTAGCCAGTTCCTAAGCCAAATAAAATCTTGTCATAACATAAAGACAGCTTAAAAATACCAATTCTGGGTATATCATTCTCATCTATGGGGAGAATGTTGCATTGATATAAATTTTGAGCTATCTAAAGCGAAAAGAAAATTTGTTTGATGTCTGTCACAGGCTCTCTCAACCCAAGAATGGACTCTTACATATTCCTGATTACTAATGACTTCCGCTCTCCCTCTTCCCAGTGTACACTCCACGTAAGACTATGCTTGTAATTAACTTCTGCTCAGTAAATAGATACTCAAATGCACATTTTGCAATTCAGAATCACAATTAAAGCTGGAAGGTTACTTTTTGCAATGTTATTCTAATTAAAATACTTTTAGCTGTATTTGGCATGCATTAAAATGTCAAGTAATTGACAGCCCATAAGTGAAAAATTGATCCAATTATCAAGCCAGCTAGAACTTTTTCTTTTCCTTTCGTCAACTGCTAAGATTTATTATAGCCATTAGAATTACAGATGTTTGTACGTTTGCTTTTAGTAATTGAAATTCATTTAACTTTACCATGCCTTGAGTGTTGTTACTGCTTTTTAGCAAGATAGACAGTCACTCAATCTTCAAAGTACACATTTAGAAAGGACTCCCAACTCTCTCTTCACATGGAGTGGATAATCATCCTTTCACTTGAGTCTAGGGAATAGATTTTTCTTTTTGATTCTCCAGATGGTCTTTCTGATAATGAGTCAAAACAAAACACAGCTTGTCCTAAGATATGGTCTCTATCCAGTGTGTTTTTAAGTTAATAATATAAATCTTTATGAATTTGTTAAAGTCCGACAAACAAAAGAACGTACAACAAATGTTAACTTTTAATTGCAGCTTCATGTTTATTTCTCTTACATTGGAAGACAGCATTTATTCCTCTCAGTAAGATTCATGCAGAAAACCACCAAATATCAACTCTATGTGTGCTTAGAAAGGTCTAAATTTTAAACAAGTACTCATAAAAAGAGGAAGAAACCTGACATTAATACTTTAGTACTGGGAGAGGGATGTATACTGCTCATAGAGGATCTTCTGAAGTAAATATCAAGTAACTACTAAACATGTCATTTGGGTTTCAGGCATAAATACAAACATTAATCTGGATCAAGGAATTGTGACTTGAAGAAATACAAATTGGTTGATTTCTTATGATATATTTCTTACAAAAATGACTGCATTTTACAAAGTGTTAATAGTACATCAGAAACCTAAAAGCTTCTTCCCTTACTCAAACCTTATCCTGTGTCTTAGAGGGAGGTGCTCAACTTACTATCCACACTGCTCTTTAGTTCCTCTATTCAACCAACATAGTCTTGAGACTCATAATTCAGGCTACTCATAAGCACCCAGTAATCTTGATCAACCCCACCTCTTTCCTTTATCCTTTACTATTTTATGTTTTTAATAATCTTTGATTTACTTGTATTAGTTTCAATGTGGATCAAAATTTATTTATATCAAACATTTTCCTTTATGAACCTGTCCCCCCAAAACACTAAGAACTTACTTTAATTTCACAGAGTGCTTTCTTGTGGTAGATTAATTTACACTTAAATCCTTTTATCTATGGATGCCATGTTCTATGACATCACTGAAAACACTGAATTGACATGCATTGACATTTCCTTGTGAAATAAAGATGAAATAAAGGCTTAACTTCTTGGAAGCTTCTAGACATAATATTATGTTAGTCAAAAGTACATGATCTTCTTTTGTTCATATTTCTGCTTCAAGTCACCTTTAAAAGTATATATTATTAATAAATTGGCACTGAGAATATAGATATCTGGTCCTACTGCATGCTTGAATGAAATTATTCAACAGTTTTCTTATAAGGCATATCTGGGCTTAATTGAAAATCAACCCTGAGAAACTCCACAGTACTAGAGCTGGAAAACATCAGAAACATCAAGTTTCCAAGAAAAATTGCAGGAGTTGGAAAGCCATGTCACAATATTACATATGAAAGAAGAATATTCTGTTGAGTAATGTGAGCCGAAAGACAGCACAACAATGATTTAGCCTGACTTCACTGGCACCTGTGCTTTAGGCCACTCAAAATTATCACCGCTTGGAGAAAAATAATCTGAAGGGAAGAATAGGAAGAGTGAGTTACTGGAGGGGCAATGTGGGATCAGGACATAAGGAGAGGAGAGGAGGAGACTAAAATAACAGCCTGAGTGTCTGAAGACGTCATGAGGAGTCAAACTATTATCTTTCTAAAATTACGTATAATAATGTGTCTACACGTGTACATGAAAGTCTATGTTACCAGAAAATATTCACAAACATAGCATCATATGGACTCTATGAGTTATATTTAGGAATATATATATATATATATATATATATATATATATATATATGACTGTAAATATGCATGCAAGGGGATATTAACCCAGAAACTCGGAATACCCAAGACACAATTCACATATCAATAGACTTCCAAGAAGATGGAAGGAGAGACCCCTGGTCCTGGAAAGACTGGATGTAGGGGAATACCAGGACAGAGAAGTGAGAGGGGGTTGAATGGGGAACAGGGGGAGGGAAGAGGGCTTATGGGACTTTCGGGGAGGGAGGAACCGGGAAAGGGGAAATCATTTGGAATGTAAATTAAAAAAATATAGAAAATAAAAAAATATGCATGCAATAGCAATCAATGAATATAAAAGTCATGACTTTGAAAAAGAGTAGAAAAGGGTACCTGGGAGGGTTTGAAGAGAAGAAAGAGAAGGGGAAAATGTTGTAAATTACAAGCTCAAAATAAAAGAGTCTGTGTGTGTGTGTGTGTATATAAATATATGTGTGTGTGTGTGTGTGTGTACATATGTTAATAAAATGTTGTCATCTTGGTTGGCAATACTCCTTTTAAGTTCCATTGACTATCTAACAAAAACCCCAATAGATGAAAAATACCTTTTCAAGACTGCCCCAACAAAATAAACTATTACTGTTGCCATTAGTTGCCTTCCTGAAATTGAAGGTAAGTTTTCATTACTGAAGACATCATATGCCTTAGACACAAGACCTAGAAGATCCAAGCTGCATTCTCCCAGGCTGATATTTCAGATAGTAGAAGGGGCCGTGGAAACTTCAAAGGTAATAAAAACAAGCAATAGACCCACTTAGCTAAGAAGCTAACGAAGTCCAAGAATGATCAACATGACATAGTAATACTAAGGGTAAATAGTGACATTCTTATCTTGACAATGATCAGTAGCTCCCTTTTTAGAGTTAAGGCCCACTCAACAAGGGTGAAGTCAAGCCTGGTACTTGAATACTAGCTGACTACTCTGTGCTAGTGTGGTCACTGATCTTGGAGAAAATTCTACAACTGCCACTTTGCTAAATCATCACAATTCCTGGTTACCCTTCATCAAAGATATCTCTCTTTGCAACAGAGTGAGGCCATTACAGAAAAATATGATTAATCAAAATATAGAGAACAAATAATTGTGTGGTACAGAACCCCAACTGTCCTGAATAACATGACCCCTACACCCTTGGGCACACCCTTACATCTCAGGGAACATTGTAGAAAAGGGGGAAAAAGATTGTAAGGGCCAGAAGAACAAGATGTGTGAGAGTGTCTCTCCTAGAGAGATGATTGAGATGAAGCAATTCCCGTGAAGCTTCAACAACATGTCTGCCTAAAGAAGACCCACCAAGGACATCAACAGCTATATTAATATGGAAGGAGAAAATTCTCATAAATATCATGAAGTCCCAACCCTAGACAAACAAGTCACAGGTAACTTAAGAATCCTGAGAGCAGACAAACAAGTCTTCCCTAGGGTATTACCACCCTATAGGTTATCCAATACCAAATGGTCAGCACTGAAATCATGCACATGCAAGTAACATTATATGAACTGAAAAAGTAATACACAGATTCAATGCAATCCCCATCAAAATCCCAACTCAATTCTTCATAGAGTTAGAAAGAGCAATTCAAAAATTCATCTGGAATAACAGAAAACCCAGAATAGCTAAAACTATTCTCAAGAGTAAAAGAACCTCTGGGGGAATCAGTATCCCGGACCTCAAGCTGTACTACAGAGCAATAGTGTTAAAAACTGCATGGTATTGGTACAGTAACAGACATGTAGATCAATGGAACAGAATTGAAGACCCAGAAATGAATCCACACTCCTATGGTCACTTGATCTTTGACAAAGGAGCTAAAACCATCCAGTGGAAAAAAGATAGCCTTTTCAACAAATGGTGCTGGCTCAGCTGGAGGTCAACATGCAGAAGAATGCAAATTGACCCATCCTTATCTCCTTGCACTAAGCTCAATTCTAAGTGGATCAAAGATCTCCACATAAAACCAGACACACTGAAACTAATAGAAGGGAAACTAGGGAAGAACCTTGAACATATGGGCACAGGGGAGAATTTCCTGAACAGAACTCCAATAGCTTATACTCTAAGATCAAGAATAGACAAATGGGACCTCATTAAATTACAAAGTTTTTGCAAGGCAAAAGACACCGTCAAAAAGACAAAGCGGCAACCAACTAACTGGGAAATGATCTTTACCAACCTTACATCCGACAGAGGGCTAATATCCAAGATATACAAAGAACTCAAGAAGTTAAACTCCAGAGAGGCAAGTAACCCTATTAAAAAATGGGGTACAGAGCTCCACAAAGAGTTCTCACCTGAAGAATATCTAATGGCTGAGAAGCACCTAAAGAGATGTTCATCATCCTTAGTCATTAGGGAAATGCAAATCAAAACAACCCTGAGATTCCATCTCACACCAGTCAGGATGGCTAAGATCAAAAACACAGGAGACAGCAGTTGTTGGCGAGGATGTGGAGAAAGAGGAACACTCCTCCACTGCTGGTGGAATTGCAGGCTGGTACAACCACTCTGGAAAGCAGTCTGGCGGCTCCTCAGAAAACTGGGCATGACACTTCCGGAGGATCCGGCTATACCACTCCTGGGCATATACCCAGAGACTTTACCTGCATGCAATAAGGACACATGCTCCACTATATTCATAGCAGCCTTATTTATAATAGCCAGAAGCTGGAAAGAACCCAGATGTCCCTCAACGGAGGAATGGATTCAGAAGATGTGGTATATTTACACAATGGAATACTACTCTGCAATTAAAAACAATGAATTCACGAAATTCCTAGGCAAATGGTCAGAACTTGAAAATATCATCCTTAGTGAGGTAACCCAATCACAAAAGATCACACATGGTATGAAGTCACTGATAAGGGGATATTGACCCAGAATCTCAGAATACCCTAGACACAATCAGCATATCAATAGATTTCTAAAAAGATGGAAGGAGAGACCCCTGGTCCTGGAAAGACTGGATGTAGGGGAACGCCAGGACAGAGTAATGAGAGGGGGTTGAACGGAGAAAAGAGGGAGGGAAGGGGGCTTATGGGACTTTCGGGGAGGGAGGAAACGGGAAAGGGGAAGTGATTTGGAATGTAAATTAAAAAAATAAAATTAAATTAAATTAAAAACAAAACAAAAAAAAGTTGCAATTATATATTGAAAAAATATCTATCACAACTATTTAAGAAAAAGGCATTATTGAGAAGAGTGAGGGAGGAGAGGGCAAGGAGAAAATGATATAATTATATTTTCAATTAAAAAAATTAAAAATATAATTTTTATCATTGCCAGAACATGTATGTGAACTTTTGAGTATCCCATCTGGTTAAATAATACATTTTAAGAAGTAAGAAAATTCACTAAAGTGAGATTGGCAATTAACAATAATTATATATTTCTTAGCTGCTTCAAACTTTTTTTTTGCCTATATAAAACCCACCCCCTTATATCAAGGGTAGGTCACTGTAATATCTTAAAAGCAGAATTGCTGAATATGAAAATAAATTTAAAACTAATGACACACACTGTAATATCATTGTCCATGCTTTTGATTATGAAATATCTGAACTTGAGGAAACATGGATTGAAATGCCTTCAAATAAAACAGATTCAGAATTGAACATTCAAGTAAAGAAATAAACCTAAACACATAAGGCAATAACTTTAAAGAACTTTTAAGGTCCTAACAGTAACATTATTTCAGAGTTTTAAATATAACTCTACAAGTCACAAGAGAGCCAGCCATGAGGAGACACTTAAATGATCTAGACTGAGGATAATGTGGGCAGAGGCTGGACTAGGGACTCCTGTATCATAGAAGAAAAATATTTTGAAGGAATGAATACAAATTGTTAGGATTCTGTCTAAGCTCCACCACACAGTTTCCTGGCAAGAGCCAGGTCTGCCCCTCACCGCAGTTACTTGACAACAAGTAACTCTCTATTATCCTCTTGTTCTCTCTTGCACTCTTCCCTTCCCTCCTCTCTCCATGTGGTCATGGCCGGCCTCTACTTCTCTCCTCTCTCCTCTCTGCCTTTCTCTGTCTCTACTACCCCCCCTTAAGTCCCCTCTCCGTGACCTGAATAAACTCTATTCTATACTATACTGTCATGTGCCTGGTCCCTCAGGGGGAAGGGATGCCTGGACATGGGCCCACTGAGCCAACCCCCCTCCCCCACGTGCCCATACAACATATTTTTACATCGTTTTCTCTTTTTATGATGACAACACAAAGCCTTCTTGCAAGATGCTCCTTTTAAGGTATCAACCCTAAATTAATATATTTTTACATTACTGTACTCTCAGGTAGAATATAAGATTCAAAGGAAACACAAGAAAAGTTTTTATTTTTTTTTTAATGAAAACCCAGGAAAATAAAATGTACCAAGACAACGAAAGAATATAAGAACAAAGCTCAAATCTAATCTTTACAGAGTGAAAACCCATAATAATATTCAAAACATGATTTCTGTTAAAAATGTACAAATTAAAGGTTGCCTAAAGAAAAATGGGTGACATTCAAAATGTTGTTGTTGCTTTAAGTTTCTTTCTCATTCTTTTTTGTAAATCCTACTTAAATTCTTTGGCATCATGTAAAGTGTAAGTGGGACTAGCAGATGTTGGTAAAAAAGACTGCGACTTAATGAGCAAACAAAGCCTGCAAAGTCCCCAAGACCATAACAATTGCTTATTTGTGTGACAAAGTCTTGGAATGGCATGCAACTCTTTACCTCATCTTTCTTAGCTACAGAAATTTCAAAGACTGCTAAGCATTCACAAGGCTCAAAATTCAGAAAGAAAATGCTTTTTGCTTCAATTTCTCCATAGTTTGTGAAGTTTTGTTTTTGTATACCATTAATGTAATGGCCAGTTTTCATGAAGTTGAGTACATCTCAATTTTGCCATATTGAAAACTGGTATACAAACACACACACACACTCACACACACACACTCACACACACACACAAATGTTTCTTTTTAATTAATAGGTACAATACAATTGTTCTCAAGGGAGATTCCTATTTTGTTTCCTTTACATAAATAATATGGGCTATGATGTAAACATAAAGGAATACCCTAGAATTTCTGAATGATGCTGATATTAACAGAAGTCAGTTTTAGAAGGAGTATACATATTAAGCTGACCTTTCAACAATTGTCTCTCTGCCCAATGGGAGGAGCTGTTGTCCTACAAGAAAGAAACAGGATTCTGCTGCAGTTGTGAATGTCTGTATTTTTGCTGCCACGCTCTTATTGTTCTGTGTTGAAATTTATTCTAGGAATTGAGTTTGGGGGAAATGTCCGAGTTATTACAAACTGTTCACAATAAACAACCCTACAAAGCAGTTCTTCGCACTGAGAGATGTCTATGCCTAACAGTGAACTGTACAATCTTACACAATTTTACTGTTTTACAAATACTGCAGCTGAATTCAATTTTGTAGTTGTTTGTGTTTAATGTAACAACATCGATATTCACTGGAAAACCATGAGATAATGTGTCCTTCGGTACTATCCTCTTTAAAGTCAATGCAAATAAGTTCTTCTCACATTGAATCACGTATTAAAGAGCATTGAAATGCTTGACTGTAATGACTATGTTGAAAAAAAAATGATAAGATGTGAGAATGGCTCCTGAGTTTATTGAGAGTGAAATCTCTGAAAATATTAATTTCACCTTGTATGAAGCGGCACACAAATCGTAGTTGATGCATCATTCAATCAGAAATTGAGCTTTGTCGGACCTACTTAGAAAAGAAGCTACAGGCTTTTTAATGGAAAAAATAATTGTGCAAAAGTATTCTAGACACGAACAATGAACGGTTACCCTTGAACGAAAATGTTTAAATAAATTCAACTATTAAAAACTGAAATCCTCACTTTCTCTGAGAACACTAAAAATCAGGATAATTTATGAAATCAACAGGTTTCCAGCTTAGAAATGAACTCACAAAACTAAATCCACTGTCAATTTCCCAACATGTAGTATTATCCTTTAGGTTAAAAAAAAACATTAAAAAATTGCTGTTAGTACATACATATTTTAGCAATAACATGCAATGTGCAATATTCTCCAGTTTCATTTACTACTATAGCAAGATCTTTATAGCTGTCATGCTAAAATTTATGAGGAATGACATTTTTTCATTTATACAGTCTCAAAAGGTCTAATTTCAAAAGCACAATGTATAGGAACTGTGGGTGTATTCTTAGTATAGATTTTCAACACACCAAACTTCTACTCCAGTCAACAGATGGAACCTGCTCCAGTCAATCATTGCCACACTTGATTTAATTGGCTTCTAGAAACCCACAGTCCTCTTTGTCCTTTTTATCTTCCTGAGTTCCAGGTGGGCAGATTTTATACGCCTTGATCATTGCCACATTCTCATAGCACACAGAATAGAGTATGGAGACAGCACTGGTAGTTAAAAAAATAGGGCTTAGATGACAGCAAGTTGTAATTTGTACAAAACAAAACAAAAAATAACCAAACAAGTAAAACAAAGCACCCCACACATACATCTCAGTGAACTTGTTAAATATATCTTGTTAAATAAAGATAATTTGTTGATTTTTGCCTTAAATTGTGTGGTGAATGTACACCCAACAAAGGCCAATGTAAAAGTAAAGAAATTTGATGCACTATTTTTCCTCTAAAAACAATTTTTTACTCATCTCATAAGCATCTCCTGTTAACCTCCTATTCTTGGTTCTCAGAATATTGTATGTGTCCCCCGTAGCGAGGCCTGTTTAGACTGGTCAGTCAGAGAAGATATATATGACGTGATCTTACTTGGACCAAGATCGATTGCTGAGAATGTGGCAGTTAGCAGGGAAAATGCAGAACGAGAATCCCAAGAAACAGCAGATGTGAGCATCTGGTTATATTATCAATTAAAATTTCTTTAAGGGGAAGGAGAGAGAAAGAGTAGTTTTGGAGTCATATACTTAAGGTAAAATCTAATTAAGCTGAGACAGACTAGGAGAAATGCAGGATTAGACAAACATTAGAAGTGAAAGTTTATTATTAAACTAAATCTGAGATGGTTTATGAACATCTACTTGACATGCATGTGGGTAGATAAATAGGGGATAAAGGTAGTTATTTTGGTATGAACAACACAGAGATGATATTTTTAAAATGTTTTATTAGATATATTCCTTATTTACATCTCAAATGTCCCCTTTCCTGGTTCTCTCCCTCCCCCAAAAATCCCCTAACCCATCTCACCTCCCCCTGTTCATCAATCAACCCACTTCTGCTTCCCTCTCGTGGCATTCCCCTACACTGTGGCATCAAGCCTTTCCAGGACCAAGGGCCTCTCTTCCCTTTGATGTCCAACAAGGTCATCCTCTACTACATATGCGTCTGGAGCCATGGGTCCCTCCATGTGTACTCTTTGATGGTTTAGTCCCTGGAAGCTCTGGGGGTACTGGGTGGCTCATATTGTTATTTCTCCTATGGTGCTGCAAACCCTTTCAGCTCCTTTGTTCCTTTCTCTAGCTCCAGTTGCTGCATGGATGAGTTCATCCATGGGAGAATGAAATGCATGCAAGGAAGAAGCTAGTGATGAAGCCATAGGACAGGTTACAGTCTTATTAGAGGAAGGTTGTAATCATCTAAGTGACGGTTGAGAGAAGAAACCCAGGAAAGCACAGTGGCAAAAGGCAAGGCCACAGAGAGTTAGATGTTAGATGAAGAACTAGATGAATAATACAAACTACAGTTCCGGCTCCCACTCCAGTTCATAAGGATATTATACATTCTCATGACAACAAGAATAGGAAACCAAATTGAAAAACAAATTCTCTTAAGTTAGTTAGGGAATTGAAGTCACAGAACAAAATAGCTGCTCTAAAAATTAGAGACAGAAGCAGATGGGCACCTACACACTGGTCCAGAGAGAGCCATGCTTGAGCCAATAACAGGGAGAGAAATTTCAATTGTACTTGTGAAGTCACAGGGGAATAATGGGAACAACACTTCACACCTCAGAGAGCACATGTTCTACTGAAGATGTGTTATAAAGTTATTAAAAAGAGCATTTTAACAAAGTTCAAAGAGGGAGAAATGCATGACCTCTAGAAACCAATATCTATCAAGATTATATAGGGGGCTGGAGAGATGGCTCAGTGGTTAGGAGCACTGACTGCTCTTCTGAAGGTCCTGAGTTCAAATTCCAGCAACCACCTGGTGGCTCACAACCATCCATAATGAGATCTGTTGCCCTCTTCTGGAGTGTCTGAAGACAGCTACAATGTACTTACATATATATATATATATATATATATATATATATATATATATATATATATATATATATCCATTAATAGCCTTCCAAAACAGGCACATTAATAAATTCTACCAGATGTGCAGGTCTTATAAAAATAAAGATGCATTATTTTATGATATCAGTAGAAAACATTTTTGATAAGTAATGCCTTTCAATTAATGTACATTTGAAAAATATAATAAAAACAGATTATAAAGGTAGTTTATAGGAAATAATAAACAGAGATGGTGAAAAAATATGAAATGCATGTCGCTATTCACAGAACAGTGATTCAAGGCATTGAAAGAGGGACAACATGAAAAGAAACAGAAAGAAAGATGGGAGAACACCCAACGCCTGAAGATCAGGGTAATGATTAGCACTTAAAATCACTAAAAATACCGAACAGGGTACATTGAAACTATATAGCTGTTAATCTAATGCAGCATTTTTTAAAACAATAAGACTTTAAAGACAACCAAAGAGAAAGATTACCTCCACAGTAGTCAGACTCACAGGTTTCTCATCACCCATTCCAGAAATGAGGAAGCAGTCACTACAATGAAGTAAAAGGTATCATATATGTTTTAAATGACGTTAGAATTCTATACCCATGAAGCAACAATTAAGAAACAGTTGAAATAAAATCATTTATCATTCAGCAAAAATGATGAAAACACCTGGAGTCCCTGACTGATGCACTAAATATTTAGTCAGTGTATATCTGAATGCAGATGTATTTTCACAGTCTTTACGAAAATCCATCTTGGAGACTGGCTGCTGAATAAACTCACCCTTTCTAGCCTTATCTAAACTCAGGATGGCTGATTCAACTGAGCTGTTTCTGGCCCAAACTCTAAGCTGGCTGATTGAATCTGGCTTCTCTCAGCTTCTTACTGAATTGCTCTGCTTGGCCTCAAACTAACTCTGGTAATTGGTTCTAATCTTCTGGCTCCTTCTCATTCTATGGTTGAACTGCCTCTGCACAAACTCATGAATGAATTCAACTCCGTTGCACTGTCTGAACTGAACCCAACTGTACTTCACTATGAACTGCACTGCACTGAGCTGTCTCTCTTGCTGTCTGTGCTGCTCTCTTAAGTCACGTCTCTTTCCTGTGAGCTGGACATATCCTATCTCTGCCTCATTCTGTCAAATCTTCCTCTGACATATAACATCACCTTCTCTGTCCCTCAGTTAAACATCACTTTCTTTATTATTATTATTATTATTATTATTATTATTATTATTTACAATCTAGCCGTTGCCTCCTCCCTTTACCCCGTCCCACAGTTCCTCATCCCATTCCTCCTCCCCAGTTTCCAAGCGGATGCCTCCCCATCAGACCTCCCCCCTCCCTGGGGCCTTATGTCTTTCCAGGGTTAGGAGTATCTTCTCCCACTGAGGCCACACCAGGTAGTCCTCTGCTCTATAAGTGTTGGCGGAGAGGGGGGTGGCCTCAAACCAACCAGTCAATGTATACTCCTTGATTGGTGGCTCAGTGTCCGGGATCTCCCTGGGGTCTGGGTTAGTTGAGACTGCTTGATCTTCCTATAGGGTTGCCCTTGTCTTCAGCTTCTTACATCCTTCCCCTAATTCAACCATAGGGATCTCTGACTTCAATCCAATGGTTGGGTGTAAGCATCTTCATCTGTCTTAGCTGCTGGTTGGGCCTCTCAGAAGACAGTCATGCTAGGCTCCTGTTTATAAGCACACCATAGCATCAATAATAGTGTCAGGCCTTGGTGCCTCCCCATGATCTGGATCCCAAATTGGGCCTGTCACTGGAACACCTTTCCCCAGTCTCTTCTCCATTTTGGTCCCTGTAATTCTTTTAGACAGGATCAATTCTGGGTCAGAAATTTTGACTGTGGGTTAGTAACCCTATCCCTCCACTCGGGGCTCTGTCTAGCAGGTGGACTCTTTGAGTTCTCTCTCTCTCTCTCTCTCTCTCTCTCTCTCTCTCTCTCTCTCTCTCTCTCTCCACTCTTGAGCATTTCATCTAAGGTCATGCCCACTGAGTTCTGAGAGTCTTTCACCTCCCAGGTCTCTGGTACTTTCTAGAGGGTTCCCCATATCACTTTCAAACATGGCTTCTTTCTTCTATAAGCTAAACTTACCTATCTTGTTTGGAATTAAAGGTGTATACTAACTGTGTGCCTATATTCAAGCCAGAGGAATAAAAGGTCTGTCTGCATGACGGCCACATTATACAGACCTAAGTTTTGTATGTGATCCATTGTCACAGCAACCATGTTCCTGGATTAAAATTCCTTCGTATTTTAATAAAATATGTATTGCTTACAACCTTGTGTGCTCAGCTCCATGAGCTAATGACATACAAATTGCTTGAATAGGTAGCTTCAGAAACTCGACACATGGAGTTTCCTTCCTCTAAACTAAATAATATAACTTACCCCTATCCTTTCCAAATAAGGACATATTTTATTTAACAAATTTACTCTTGTTTTTGTATAAAATTTTTTTAACTATAATTTCCAACTTAGGCTTGTTGCTCAGTTTCTTATTATAAATTCATCCATCCATCCATCCATCCATCCATCCATCCATCCATCCATCCATCCATTCAGAGACATGTTCTCACAGTATACTCTAGTCTGGCCTGAAACTTACTTGTAGCCCAGGCTGTCCTACAAATTGATTACATTCTTCCTGTGTTGGCCCACTGAGAGCTAAGATTGAAGGTATAAATGTCAGACATCACTTTCTTCTATCCACCATACACAGTAAATGTTTTTGTTATACTATTGTGGGGTTAAACAGATTCTTTTATGTTACTCAGCTATTTACTTGGATTTAATGTTGGCAGCATTTTATGGTAAACATGTAAAATTATTACTGTGGAAATTGGTTGAATCTTTCAGCTGGTAAACTCAACTCATCTAAACAAACACATAAAATATAATTAATAACTACTATAAATATTTTGGTATTGTGTGTAACTCTTTCCTAAAGAGAACTTACTTTTCTTACTGGTACTTAGAATTCAGTACTTAGAATGGATTTTCAGGAATTTATGGTACAATCTTGAATAAGATGCTTAATTTCTTTGAGTGTTAGATTTTATCATTACTAAGTAAGTTAATATATGTTAAAACACTTCTAGAATAAACTACTTGTCATATATATTCCAAAAAATTACAATAACCAAAGAGTTATTATGGGAAATCCATTATATATAAAGCACTGAGTCTTTAAAAGTGTCATTGTCAGGGGCTGTAGAGATGGCTGAGTGGTTAAGAGCACTTGTGGATTTTGCAAAGTATATGGGGTTTGATCCCAGTACCCACAACCTCCCGCAACTCCAATTCCAGAAGACCCAACAACCTCATTTGAATTTCTCAGGTACCAGACATGCATACATTATACACACATATGTGCAAACAAAATACTAATATACATAAAATAAAACAAATCATTTAATGTGATATTGTTTCATACAGGATGCATATTACTCAATAAATGTTTATGAGAAAGCAATTAATACACTTTCTCAGAGTAAAACCACTAGAGGGCAAGTTCTGAATATATTTTACCCATTTTAAAACCTGCTATATTATCTTTAACACATTCAATAACACATTTAATATAATTTTAGAGGAAAAGTGGAAATGCACAATTCAGGACTGGAAGAGATCTCATATGATTCATAAAGTGTATAGTGTGAAAGTGAATATCATATTTCTTGATATCCTGCTTACTCTAAAGGTTTACTGAATTCTAAGTACCAGTAAGAAAAATAAGCCTTCTTTAGGGAAGGATAATACACAATACCAAAATATTTATAGGAGTTATTTATTGCACTTATGTTTTTGTCTGGGTGAGTTGAATTTAGCAGCTCAAAGAGCCAACAAATTTCCACAGTAATATTTTTACAGCCTGTTCCCATGAACATTACATCATTATGGCATTTCCTTAGACACAAAATTATTTTAAACATGCATTAAATTCCTCACTTGTCTATCATGTAAATACTTATGGAAATGAGTGTTAGTTCTGAAATTGCCAAAAAGTAACTGCCTCGGGGGTGACTTTTGTTGCCCGAAATCTCTGCATTAAAGAAAAACCATGACACTCTTTTTGCTATCTCAGTCTCTCTGGGATGATGCAATAAACATACCATAAACTGGATAGTTCAAAGACAGAAGACATTTATTTCTCACAAACTCACAGTCTGGAGAAGGCCCAGCTGACTTAGTTCATGATGAATCTCTGCTTCTGTATACACAGCTAGTCTCTCTGGATCTTAACCATATGCAGGAGGTGAAGGTCTCCAATTGACCTTTCATCATGTTACTCTATCCTCAAATCATAGGTCTTCATGAAATAGTCAACTCTTAAAAGTCCTATTTCTAAATATTACCAATTGTGAGTTAGAACTTCAACTTATGAATTTCTAAGAATTTCAAAAATTACCTAGTCTGTAGAAAGCATTAATGTTGAAGGAAAAAGCAGTTATAATCTGCCTCATGTGAATACAGGCACTATATCCTGTGGATACTGTACCTTCTGGAAGAGCAGCAAATCATCTTAATCACTTAGCCGTCTTTCCAGAACCCAGGTAGACTATACATTTTAAAAGTGTACAATACAGGTTATAAGTGAAAAGGGATGTTCCCTTTATAGTTTTCCATATATATTGTTATCTCTTGGCTTCTTGGCTTTTTACTACAAAATGCATAAAATCCTCATTTAAAAATGTTTTCAATCTTGCTTTCCTGAAATAATAATGTAGTCATGGAATATTGCTCTCCAAAACTGAAATACATCACTCAAATATATTGAGAATTTTAAAGAAAAGTATAATCAATCAATATGGAGATTTGTGAGGCCAAAATCCAATGGATACATCTACAAACAATTCTCACATCTAAGGCTCAGGAGACATTAGGAATGAAAGAGCAGAAAGAGTGTAAGAGCAAGAGGATCAGGGAGTTTGCTGTGAGATGGAATCTCCTAGCAATGTCAGAAGCTACACCCGTTAAATCTCACTACATGACTGTCTAAACATGAGCTATACAAGGACAACAACAGAAGAAATACCAAAGTAGATGGAGGGAAGCCCAGTAGGCTTCAAACCTATGGAAAGAAACACAAACAAGTACAGAATGCTGAGATAGGGAGTAGTTCTCCCCAGGGAATTGCACAGCAGTTGGTTATCCAGTACCAAACGGTAAGTCCTTAAAACATCTACCTATAAGATCAGATAAGCTGAGCAGGTAGTATTTAGGAGTACATATTCTTAAATATATATATTAAGATATATAAGATAATATAGTATATGTTTAGGAATATATGTTTTATATTTATATATATTCATATATACTTAGGAATTTATGTGATATATTCATACTATGCATATTTATTTTAAAATATATTTATTTGCAAATATAATTTTATATATGTAAGAATACACACACACACACACACACACACACACAGGGATGTAACAACTATTATTGAAAAAGAGGTCACGAAGCAGTAAGGGTAAGTGGAAAGTTTTGAAAGGAGAAAGGGGAATGGAAAAATTATGTAGTTATAATATCAAAAATAAAAAAAAGCATTCAAAAGAAACTTCAAGTAAGTTGTTTCTGGAGATGAAAATAGTGACTGTTTTACAAATTTGATCAGATAATCAAAAGTCTGCTTGACATTGGAGCTAATCTGGGTAGTAGAACTGTCTTAATCAGAGAGTTGAACACATGAATTTTAGCATTAGAATATTATTGTTAAGGCAATTAGCTCCATCATTTGCCAGTTGATAATCCTAAGGAGATTATTAAATTTATCCTTTAGTATTTTCTTCTATAGAAGGGTGATGATAGTGGATTGCTGCATACTCTAAGTAGAAAATACATTGAAATATTTAACTGATTTTAATCAAATTTGTAGGAATATATTAAATGCTCAAAATTTGTGTTTGTCTTGTTATTATTTTAAAGAACCTCTTTTTAGAAAACCCAATGGATCCGATTCACAATCAAATTGGGACTAAATTAAGAAGAGTAACAAAAATCACAGTTCAATTTTACATGTAGTGATTATCAATTTAATTTACTTCATTCAAAATAGAAGACAATATAATTTTACTTAGAAGTCTAAGAGAAGCACACAATGATTAAGTAACTTCCTGAGCTGAGGCTCAGCCTGTCTCCCTGGAGGCCTGTTACCACCCAGGACAATCAGGTGAGATACCCACACCCTAATCCACTATCCACTGGGCCCTCAGCAAACCCAACACCCCTGAGGTCACATCCATCCCTTCTGTGCTCCATCTTCTGATCCATAATTCTACTTCCAATGCCAGATCTGCACTCCACTTCTCCAGACACAGTGCAGCCCTTCTCCCTGGAGGCCTGCTGCCATCAGGAACAACCAGGACAACCAGTTTTGCCTACTTCCTTGGAGGTTTACTGCCAGCCAAGACATCCAGAGGCCTGCTACCACCAGGGACTACCAGCCAGCCAACGCCAGAGACAACTAGATGGCTAAAGGCCAACCCAAGAACACAATCAACAAAAGCCTTATTATAGCACCATTGAAACTCAGGTCTCCTACTACAACAAGCCCTTAACATCCTAACACACATGAAGAGCAAGACAATGACCTTAAATCTCATCTTATGAAAATGATAGAGGCCTTTAAAGAGAAAATAAATTAAAAAAAAATCCCTTAAAGAAATACAGGAAAAATATAAGCAAACAGGTGAAAAAATGAGTAATAGTGTTTAAGAACAGGAAAATGGAAATCAACACAAAAAAAGAAAACACAACTGGAGACAAACCTGGAAATGGAATACCTAGGAAAGAGAACAGAAACTACAGATACAAGCATCACCATCAGAAAACAAGAGATTTTAAAGACAGAATCTCAGGTATAGAAGACATAGTAGAAGAAATCAATACATTTTTCAAAGGAAATGCAAAATCTAAAAAGTTTCTAATGCAAAACATCCAGGAAATTTGGGACACTATGAAAAGAACAAAGGGAAGAGTAATAGGAATAGAAGAAGGAAAAGAATCTCAGATTAACAGCCCAGAAAATACCTTTAACAAAATTATAGAAACAAATGTCCCTAACCTAAAGAAAGAAATAGCTATAAACTTACAGGAAATGTATAGAACACCAAATAGATTGGACCAGAAAAGGAACCCTTCTGTCACATAATCAATCAAAACACACACACACACACACACACACACACACACACACACATACACACACACAATCAAAACACTAAATTTATAGAACAGTGAAAAAATATTAAAAGATGCAGGGGAAATGGATATGTAACATATAAAGGCAGACCTATCAGAATTACACCTGACTTCTCAACAGAGACTCTAAAAGCCTGGACATGTCTTCCAGACCCTAAAAGATCTCAGATGTCAACCCAGACTACTATACCCAGCAAAACTTTCAATCACCATAGAAGGAGAAACCAACACAGTCCATGACAATACCAAATTTAAACAGGATCTTTCCACTAACCTAACCTTATAAAGGATGGTAGAAGGAAAACTCCAAGACAAGGGGGGTGGGGGGTAACTACATCCAAGAAAACACAAGAAAATAAATTTACAGTAAAACACACACACAAACACTGCCAACATTAAAATAGCAGAAACTAACAACCATTGGTCATTAATATCTCTCAACATCAATAGACTCAGTTTACACACACACACACACACACACACACACACACACACACACACACACACACACCAGGCTAATAGAGTGGATGCTTAAACAAGGTCCATCATTCCTCAGTACCAAAGATAGTCATCGCCTCAGAGTAAAGAGCTGGAGAAAGGTTTTCCAAGCAAATAAACCCAAGAAACAAGCTAGAGTAGACATTCTAATATCTAATAAAATAAACTTTCAATCAAAAGTAATAAAGAGATGGGAAGGACACTTCATACTCATCAAAGGAATAATCCAAGATAATGTCTCAATTCTGAATGTCTGTGCTGTTCACATTCATAAGAAAAACCTTACTAAAGCTTAAATCACACATCAGGATTAGGTGTAGGGAGAGGCAGGAGAGGACCAGAGGGCCTGGAAAATTAATGGAAATTGGTAGCTTGCACGGGGTAGGGTAAATCTCTAGGACTAGCCAGAAATATGGGATGGGGAAGGCTCCCAGGAGTCTGTGTACGTGAATTTAGTGGAGACTCCTAGCAGTGTGGATATGGAACCTGAAATGGACATCTTCTGTAGCCAGGCAGAACACCCAGTGGAAGGATAAGAACTCTAATCCATCAACAATACTCTTGACCCAAAATATGTCCTGACTAAAAGAAATGCAGGGACAAAGTTGGAGCACGTACTGAGGGTATGGCCAATCAACAACTGGCCCAAGTTGATAACCATCATATTTGCAGCACCAAACCCTATTAATGATTCCGTTGTACTTGCAGGCAGGAACCTAGCATAACTATTCTCTGAGAGGCTCCACCCAGCAGCTAACTGAAACAGATGCAGCGACCCACAGACAAACATTGGAAGAAGCTCGGGGGTCTTAAGGAAGAGTTGGGAGAAGGACTGAGAGCCCAAAAGGGGATAGAAACTTCACAGGAAGACCCACAGTGTCAACTCACCTGGACCCTTGGGGTTCTCAGAATTTGAATCATGAATCAAAGAACATACACAGGCTGGACCTAGGCCTCTACACATATGATTTGCACCTTGGTCTTTGTGTGGGTTCCCAACAACTGGAACTAGTCTTTGGATCCTCTTCCCCAACTGTGCTTCCTTGTCTGGCCTCAGTGGGAAAGAATGCGCCTAACCCTGCAGAGAGTTCATATGTGTGTGTGTGTGTGTGTGTGTGGTGGGTATGCTGATGGGAGGAGTGGGTTGGGGGAAGGGATATGGGGTAGGCTCCACCCACTCAGAGGAGAACTGGAAGAGAAGTGGAGGAGGGACTGGGTGAGAGGAAGGCTGGTAAGGGGGTTATGCAGCGATCTGGACATAAAGTTAATAAATAATAAATAATTGGAAAAAATTATTAGTCCAAAAGTATTTCTCTCAGGTTATATTATTTGTAATACAAGGTACCTACATGTTTTCAAATACAATTTATGGTCTTTGTCCTTTGGAGTTAGAAGAATAAGATATTTGCTGAATCATTGTGGTAAAATCTCAAAACAAAAAAAAATCATATTTCTATTAATTTATGTCCAATAATGTAAAATAAATGTATGAATAAATACTGATTCACAGAAAGTTATGATTTCTGGCAAACATATGGCTATCTTTTAAATGAATTTTGTAATATCAAAGAAGTGAAGTTGTATCTTTACCCTTAGTAATTATTTAGCACATGTAGCAGCCAATTTTAATATCGGTCTATACATTTTTCTTTTCATACTACATCAGAGGTCAGAACATAGTCTAAGAACTCAATATTCATGGCTTATTTACTTTATGAAGGTATTTTTTAGAAATCTATCTGTTAGCATACTGTATTTCTTCAGTTCTTTTCCTATGCACTCAAGCCCATTTTTCTCTGGAAAGTGATTAAACTAGAAAGATAACCTAAAGAGAATTTTCATGAAATCCCTAAAATGAAGATTTAGCAAAGTCATCCTTTTCAATTGGGTCTCAAGACTAGTGAGGAGAAAAACTAGTTGATTCATCGCTTCTAGTCTTCTGGCTGTAACATGAACATCTAAATTCTCTCAGTGAGGAAAAGTTCATATCACAGTCGCTTTGTTTATAATATATCATGAAACATAATGATTTCTTTAAACCATCTGTTATGGTTCGAATACGACAGGGAGTTGCACGATTTGGAGGTGTGGCCTTGTTGGAGTTGTTGTGTCACTGTGTAAGCATGGGCTTACAAAATGAAGTACAATTATAAAAAGACCCCAGCCTTTAACACAACTGACTTTACGAAGGCTATACTGTTTAGACCACAAAGATCAGCACAAAGACAGTACCGCCTACCAAAATGAAAACCAAGATCTAATCCATCAAGGTCCACAGTTCTGGAAAAGTCTTTAAATGTACTAACCTTGCTTTTTGGCTTCCGTAGTTCTTCTGGCTCACTGTTCTTGATAATTCACATATATTAACCTAAAACATGCTTTTGGGGCTTAAAAACTCATTCAGAGAAAGACTTGACATGCTCCTGGGATCCCACATACCCAGTGTAGCTGCCAGCTGGCTAATAAGATGTTCTATTAGCTTAAACTCATGGCTAAACAGGTGCCAACTCTACAATGCCAGTCATCATTCTTTTTCTCTTGATTTCAAAATTTAATGGGTTGGCAATGTCCATGATTAACATGTGTTTATTTATTGTCTTTAATATAAATCATTCAGGTTACATTGAAATCTTTGGTAGTTAGATACCATAACATGATTTTCTTTCCAGAGATGTGACACAATATACAACCCAACAGTGCTGCTGTAGCCCTCAGAGTTCCTTTCCTTATAGGTCCTGGACTCAGAAAGAGCCATACACTTGAAATGAATTTCAGGATGATCAAAGATCAGGTAGCAATGGAGTTTAATAAAAAGAGATTTTTTTTTCATATGGGCAAATTATTCAGTCAATAAAATGATTACCATGCAAGCATGAAGGACTAAGTTAGAATCTATAGTGTATATGTTAAAAGCCTAGAATCTCAGAACTTGGGAAACAAGGGCAGGAGGAATCTTGGAGCCTACTAACCTCCTAGTCAAACAAATTATTAAGCCCCAGACTCGATTAGAGGCACAATCTCAAAAAATAAGTTTGGGAATGACTGAGAAAGATATATAATATTTATTTCTTGCCTTCACATAAACATACATATGGAAACTATAATCAGGATATAAATTGTATGAAAAAAATCTATTTTTAATAGGGGGGGAAGAAAATAGATAAAAGAGGAAGACAAATTTGAAGGAACAAAATTTGGGTGTGCAATTAAATAATTAAAATAAGAACACTGTGACTTCCATCTTTAAGAGAACAAAATCGTTCACTTCTTTTTCTGTATTTATTTAAAATAATGGGAATTGATTTGTTGATATTAAAATGAGTTCTGTTCGGTTTCATTAACTTTACAAAACATATATGTGTATATATACATGAACATATTCTTGAAAATGATTTTTTCCACATATATTTAAGTGCTGGATCCAATAACATATGAAGAAAAGAACATAAATCACCAAAGATCATGACTCTGGACTTCTCAATGGAGAGCGACATATAGTTATATTTACAGTATATGTATACTTATTTTCAAAAGGATGCAAAGGAATTTAACTGAGATCCAAAGGTGATTCCTGAATCACATTGGATAATATTATAACTGATGAGGTACCACCTTAAGTCAAAGGGATGCAAGAAGTAGGTGTGTTTTCTTTGTATATGAAAGTAAATTGTCTGGTCTGTGAGATTTACAGAAACTTTCTGAAAGAC
Organism: Tokudaia tokunoshimensis; assembly: GCA_036184795.1. Classification (NCBI taxonomy): domain Eukaryota; kingdom Metazoa; phylum Chordata; class Mammalia; order Rodentia; family Muridae; genus Tokudaia; species Tokudaia tokunoshimensis. The sequence continues at coordinate 35,222,761 of BTHU01000007.1, forward strand.
AAATAAGGCAGTACTCGGGGACATATACTTTAGTACCATTTTAACATTTTTAAAGATTTACATTCTTTAACACTGATTAACATTTCAACATTGTTAAATCACTGTGTCAAAGAAAAGCTTTCTCTGTTGGCAACTTTCACAGTAGCTAGAATTCTGTTTTCAGATGTCTTCTTTGAACTTCTCAGACACGAATGTAATGTATCTTCATTGTAACCAACTCTCATTACCCTTTCAACTCTCCTCTCAGACCACCCCCATTAGATCTCCCTCCCTACTTCATGTCCTTCTTTGTAATTGATCAGCCATCAATCAATCAGTCAATCAAAGAATCAATGCACTGAGTTCAATTAATGCTGCACATGGGTATGGGTCCATCCCTGGGCCATAAGGAACCAAGTAGGAGAGAACCTCCCATAACTAAAGTGACACGTTACCTCAGCTTCCATCACTACCAATAACTCCATGTTGGAATTTTTAAATGACATGTCCTACGCAGGTAAGTGCAGATGCTGGGAGGTCCTGTGTGCATAGCACTCCTCCTCATCCTCTGATTTTTACCCTACTTCCTGTGATATTTCCCTGAGTCTACTGTGTGTATATGTGAAGAAACTGGACATAGATGCTCCATCTGAGGCTTCTCACTCACAACTGCTTTTTCTCAAAACTTTAACCAGTAATAAGACTGCGCATTAACCATCACCCACCGTAATAACTCTTTCTGATGAAGGGTGCAAGCAGCACAAACATATAGGTTTAAAGGTAAATATTTAGAGGAAATATTTTTCATTGTATAGGTGTCTTGATGTCTTGATCACATTCTGTTAAACAACTAATTAAAAAGGAGGAAAATAAATCTCAAGGGCAGCAGGTAGCAGCTTCAGAAACCTCAGATACAGCATAGAGAATTGGCCAGCGGAGTGCAACGTCTATTTATGTTGAGAAAATACAAGCACAATAAGGTGTACAGAGAAACAGACCCTCTACAGAGCATAGGAGGGACTTGGAACTGAAGTACCATCTCTCCTTGAGGGTTGGGGTTTTAAGTCTTTGAAGGTTTCTTTCCTCCCCAATCTAGGGTTGGTCAGTTTGAGCAAAGACAAGGAAACTTGTAGGTCTACTATTCTGGGATAAACATGTCCTGATCCAGCCTTGAACCTGTTGGACCTAGCCATAGGTATGTGTGTCTGGCTTGCTTATGGGTGGAGAAAAAGCCTCCCAAGCCTCTAGACCCTTGTCTCTAGTCAGAAGTATGAGGAATTAGGTGAATGCTTGACATCTTTATTGTGTTTATAATCCATTTATGTATCTATCTCCTAGTCCCTCCATTTGACTGTATGCCACTTAGAAAAAATTGTATATTTCTTTTGTTTGTGATATTATATCTCCCTTTTTTTTCCTCTCCCCACACATCTCTCTGTAAAACTCATAACTTCTGTTCATTATTATGTTCACACACACACACACACACACACACACAAATACACACACCACACACACACACATGTCAATACAAAGCACTCAGTCTCTTCTTGGTTTTCAACTGGCAAGAGGCTTTAGCCAGGGTTGAGAGAGGCATGTTTCTTCCCATGAACCTTTAAAATTCTCTTTCTATCCTGTTACTGTTTGATCAAATATATTAACACTAATAACTCTGGCCTGCATAACTATTACATTTAGTTGGTTTTCTGAAAACTATTTCCATGTTATTGAGTAACTGAATTATTTTTGTTATACAATAGTTTTTGGTAATTGGAGAAGACTAGAAAAGAGATAAAAATAGTTTTCAATGAACTCCTTTATTATGGAATACATGCCAGCAGAAATAGGAGAATCAGAGAAGCATCGTTAATATGCTTATTCTCAATGTTGCAAAGTAAGTCCTTCAGAGAACACTTAGACTCTTAAAGCCAATACAAAGTCTTTATCTTCTGGCTGGTGGGCTAGAAAGGAAACTTGCCCAAATCTTGTAGCCCTCACTCTCACTGTTCTTTACCCTTTATCCTGGTTGGCACACTTCAGTTAGGAAGACAGCAATGAAGTGGAGCTACAGAAACAAAGAAACAAAACAAAACAAAACAAATTTTGCACATTTGGGGACTTTCCCAGAAATGCATCCTAAGGCGGATTAAATCTTTGTTCTCCTTTTGGCAAGTGTTGGAGTCTACATGCTGGGCCCTTTGGTCAGAATGTGCCTGGTGCCTCTAACATGGTGTTGATTGTGCTACGGTCTGGGCGCCTGTTAAATTAAAACCACGACTTCCTTTGAAAAGGCAAGGAAATTCAATCATCTATAAGTTTTTGCTTATTCTTTGTAGGGGATTTGCTTTTAAAATTTACAAATTCTCTTCATATGTATTACAAATGTAATTTAATTACCAAAATACATTTAAATGAACACTACAGAAACATTTTAACTTAACTCCATTTTCTTTGGATATGAATCAACTTATACAAAAATGTCTCAGTCAGACAAGCTGTGCACTTTGGGGAGAAGAGTAATAGGGAACAAATATGAAGACCTGGAACTGGTCCCAAACTGGTTACTATAGTCACAGGCATTTTACCCTTGTCAGCAAACTTAGCACACAATCATTGGAATATCTTTATAAAAATCAAGTGATAAAACTATTATATTATAAAACATTATGTAAGTTATAAATTATATTGCATAGGGATTATATTCTTCCAAAAAATTTAAAATGCATTTCAGGCCTTGTGTAAAGAATCCACATGTGGTCAAATAGTTTGACACAGATATTCAACTCTTCATGTCTCTAGATATGGAAGAGAATGGCTATTAGGATACTGCCCTGTATTTCAAGTCCTACCTGATTAAACTAATATTTTGACTTGTGTCAAAAGTCTGCTTATATAGTTGTGGGTCTCCTGTACACTAGTCAAAACAATTAAAAATATGAATATACCTTTTACAACTAAAGATGTGGTACTGTAATGAGAGAAATTATGCACCATTAAATGCAAATACAAACATGCTAAATATATTTAGAGAAAACTGTGATCAATGACAATGTATTCCATTAAGGAATGTCAGTAGAAATCATGAAAGACACTTCCCTTGGAGGAGCATATTTAGTATAGCATGGCATATGCCGAATAAGGGAGGGTTGTATCACCTTGTTAGTAGAAAGTGATGAGAAATAAGGTTGGTTTGTTAGCAGAGATCAGAATGTCTATGAAGAGAAAGGAAACTTGGAAAGAAAGGGTGAGCAAAGACTGAGGAAGAAAAGAGTTAGTAAGTGAAAAGAGGAGTGATTTGATCTCCTGAGGGCTCTAAGATGTGTTGGACCAGACAACAGGATGAAGGACTCAGCTACTGATTGAGTTAAGGACTTGATCAGGACAGAGTTCCAGAGGCTGCTATGGAAACCTATTATACACAGAAAAGAATGCAACACTTCCCATTTACCCTTTTCTCATGGTTCTCTTAGGATGAAAATAATCTATGTTAAGTCCTTTTGGATTGCTAGTGACCTCTTGGAGAGAAAGAAGAAAATGGCTTGTTTCTGAAGGCTTTTGCTATATCAGAGTAGTGTTTCTCTTAGTCCCTGTCCTCTGACCCATAGCAACACCATGGGTAATTCTGAGGTATTAAGTACAGTGTTATGTTTACCAGTGCAATGCTGTCGTTATTGTAATTAAAGCCATAGTCTGAGACTTGAGTCATATGACAGGGTCTATAAAACCATCAATTTGGAGCTGAGGCAGGAGGGTTGCTTCACATTCATGGCAGTTTGTTGTACACAGTGAGACCTTGTCTCAAAAAGCCTTCTTCCTATAAAAAGGAAAAGGAAAGGAAAGAAAAGGAAAAAGGGAAGGAAAGAAGAAGGAAAGAAAAAAGGAAAGAAGGAAAAAAAGAACAGAAAGAGAGAAAGAAAGAAAGAAAGAAAGAGAAGAGAAAGGAAAGGAAAAGAAAAGAAAAGAAAAGGAAAGGAAATTCAGATTTAAACCCAACATAAGATTTTAGGCTTTTCTTGTTTAAAATTCTCATAAGGTCTTGAAAATCCCTACTAATTCTGAAATTGCCATGCATCTTAATGTTCGTGATTACTTTGCAATAATGACTTTTAAAAATATCATGTAACCGACACAGCACTTACATTACAACTATTCTTTAGATGATTTATATTTTAAGGCAGGACTAGGTAAATTATTCATGTTAGCAGAAAAGATTAGTTGAGTTTACCTTTTCAGTTTATACCATGAATTAATATATGTGAGTAGAGAGAAGTAAATTAGACTATTTCAGTCTTTGGCTAGGGAAGAAAGGATTTCACATATCATTAGAATTGCAGTTGTCTTCAAACCTTAAAGCAAAGGTATTAATTATGGCAAAAGTAACATTTTAGATCTTTCATTGTCCTACTGCTCAAAGTTTAGAATGATTCTTTCACACAATTTTTCATCTGAGTCTTTAGTTTTGTCATTTCCCATGATACTAATAAATGATTTAATTTGGACATAGCTGTCATGTTTCCCTTTATTGGCTTGATGTTACATTATAGCTTTTAAAAATATTATTTAACATTTCTCCTTAATGTCTCATTATGTTTAGATAGAAGTTCTGTCTTAACTCTTTTCTTTAATTTTAACATCTTGGAGAATGAGAGTTGTGCCACCGCAATTCATGGGTTCTTTTTTTTTCTTTGGATGGGCATCGAGAATTTTCATTTATTTGTTTTCTAATTACCATTGTACACGGTACTTGCCATGCTGCATATTGTGATGCAAGTCTATGAGGCATGTTTCACCACACACCTCTTTTCTTTCCCTGTCACCATTCATCTCCCTTGGTTGCCCTAAAGAGTTCACTTCTATCTCTGTAAAATCTAGGAACTACAAATAAAAAAAAAAACCATACATTTATACTTCTGAGATTGGCACAAATTGCTAAATATCATTAACTCCAGTTGCATCTATTTTCCTGAAAATGAAATATATTATTTTTTTACTCTTTGTGGAAAAAAAAAAACAAAAATCTGATAGCTAATGGTGTTGAACACCTTTTTATACATTTATTGGGCATTTATATTTTATCCTTTGGGAAATATCAGTCCATTTATTAGCCTGTTCAATAAGTTGTTTAGTTTTTATAGTTTTTATGTCTTGAAGATATAAGCATCAAAGAATTTTTCTCACCTTTTACTTTTTAGTCTCCTTGCTGCCTAGAAACCACATAATTTCATTAAGTCCTATTACTCAATTATTGGCATTATTTTCTGAGAAACTGGAGTATTATTCAAAAAATCATTGCCTATGACCATGGCTTAATTTGCTAATGGATTCAAGTCTCATGTTAAGATCTTTGATCCATTTGGAGTTTACATTTTCCAGTGTGAGGTGTAGGTGCCTGGATTCTTTCTTCTATATGAGTTTCTTAGCTTGACTAATTGAAGAGTTTGTCTTTTAGTCAATGTAGATATAATTTTTGCATCATTGTAAAATTCAAATGGATGTAGCGGTGTGTGCTTATAACTGGCTTTTCTATTTTATTCGATTATTGCACGTGATTTTGAGCTTCTACTCTTCCAATTTTGTTGCTTCTATTGTAACTTGAAACCAAGTATGGTGACACCACATTCTCATTTTTTGGCCCCAGGATATTTTATAATTTTTATGAATTTTAAGATTTTTTTTATTTCTATTAAGAATATTATTGGGGTTTTGTACTACATTTGTAGGTTGGTTTTGGAAGCATAGCAAATTTTACCATAATGACGATTCCAGGCAATAAGCATGAGAGGTCTTTTGATTGACTAGCATCTTTTTCAGTTTTATCTTCAGTGACTTAAAGTATTCACTGTCACATCTTTCATGTATTGGTTAGTTTTTTCCCTGAGGATATTCCTTGTAATGGAAAAAGGAAGAAAACTTTTTTTATATCTTTTTCATCATACTGACTATTGCTACGAGCCAAAGCCACTAATTTTTCTAGCTTAATTTTGTGTCTTGACACTTTGATGAATGTGTCTTACACCCAATTTTCTGGTGGGGTCTTTTTTAGAGTCTCATATGTACATCATAGGGTATGCAAATAAAGATGTCTCTTTTCTATTAAGTCCCTTTTTATTTCATTGTCACATATAGCCTTTACTATATTAACACACACCCCATCTAGTTCTTCTCTGTCCAGCAAAGTTTATCATAAAGAGATGTTGCATCTTGCTAAAAGTCTCTTCTGTGGATATGAAGATGGTTATATGATTTCTGTCCTTGAGTTCATTTCTATGGTGACTTGCATTTACGGACTTGCATGTGATATTTCAGGCTTGGTTCTATTTCTCCCTGTATTATTTTATGAACAATCTGAGAGATCCTGGAGCTATCCTGTAAGGGCTCTTCTCTAAAGGTCTGTTAGAGAGAAATAAACAATGAATCCACCTGTGCCTGAATGGCTTCACCTGGGATTTTTTTTCCAGTTGTCACTTCAATTTTATGGCAATGTACGTTGTTAATCTAGTCTTGATTAAATTTTTGGTAGCTTTTATGCACATATGAATTCACAGATTTTCCATACTTTCCAATTTGATGAAATACAAATTTTTAAGGCACTACCTGATGATGGTTTGAATTTCATTGTCATTTTAATGTCTCCCCCTTCTTTTCTAATTTTTTGGAACGTCATTATAATCTTCAACCTTTTCCTTTTGGTTGACTAGTCTAGCTAAGGGCTTGTTGATCTTGTTAATTTTTCCCGAGAAAAAAATTCTTTGATTTTTTGGATTTATTGTTAATTTTAGTTTCACTAATTACTTCTCTAATCTTTATTATTACCATCTACTGATCCTGTTTGATTTGTTCTTGTTTTTTACAAGTTCCTAAGGTACATCATTAAGTTGTTTACTAGACATCTCTTTGGTATTTTACTGAAGATACTTGAAGCTGCAAAGCTCATTTTCTCTTTCCTTGGCTCAGCTGCAAACAACTTTTACTTCCTTTTTTTCTGGGAGATCGTAGCTTCTCAGTTGTACTTCTATATGGAGTGCGGACTTTTCTCAGTTCTGCTTTGTAAAATTTCTTATTTTAGTTTGTGAATAACTCTATTTTGTCTATCATCTACTTCTTCCTATAGCTATTATACACTTTTCCCAGTTTATTACCTAGAGATTCTAGCATTCACAATATGAATTGATAAAAGTATAGTATCCAAATATGTACATTAAAATAAAGTATAAACAAGTGTACTGATACAAACACTAACTTGGGTCACATTTAAATAACAAGAGTAGGAACATTGAATGAAAAGAATTTACATGCATTTTATATTTTAAAGCGCTTATTTTTTAAGAATGAAAAGTGGATTATATTAGATACTTTAAAAGAAAATAGATTGGGGGAAACTGAAGTTAATTTTACTTGGAACACTGCTTTAAATGCTAAATTCTCTTCTGTATCCATATCCCTGCACTGTGAGATTAGGGCATGCACAATTCTATTAGGGTACAGTGAGCTCCAAGGAACTGTATTTTAACAAGCTTTCCTGGTCTTTCTATACACACTAAATTGGAAACTCACCACTTTAGAGAGTAGTTTTAGGAGCAAAACAAACCCCTGAGCAAAACTGACCTGGGAGTACGATTTAAATTTCTGTCAGGCAAGAGATGAAATAGAAGACATGACTACTAACCCTCTGAAACATGAGTCAGATATGCTGATAACATAAACATTAGTGTCTTTCATTTATTAAGCAAGAAATTGGTATTTATTTTAAAATTGCTCTTTGAACTCCTGACTACAAAGGATTTTTTTTAAAACTTTGTTTTTGCAAAGTGGTGAAGCGAAATAAGTCCCAGGGATGACAGCATGGATTAAACTGTAACGTGAGCCTAAGAATATATTTTCTGTTTCCTGATCTTATTTAGTTTTAATAAGGTGACATGGTTTTTATATTGTCTACATTACTTATAATATCATTAAAACTTTCTCTGGAGGTGATGATAAACATGTTTCCTGACCATTAATTTTCTAGAATCTGGTATTTTTGTTCTTTCCCACACAGGGAGGACTTCATTGTTTTTAATAAATCAGAACCCTGCTGATTTTCCTTGGACAGCTGGCATTCTTGTTTACAGCCTTAAAGGGAACATGCCAACATCTGTGCTTGATAAATTGCTCTGTGTGCATTGTGGCTCCTAACAGTGTTTAGAGGTTCAGAGAGCTAGTGATAAATAATTAATGAGCACAAGAGCAGTAGTCTCCTTTTATTGTCAAATGTGGAGGAAGCACACAGCACAGGCTGTAAACCAAGCATTTCTTCATCAGTAGCTTCTCTTTGTCTGGTCATTTAGGCAATTGCAGACTCCGCCCGCCACTCACCAAATCTTAGGTGTTATAACACACCTCCATTCTATTTGCTTCTAATTTCTTTTGTCAGATAATTAGTTCAAATACTGCCAGCTTCTGTCCTTTAAATGGCATTGAAGTGTGACTTCAGGAAACAATAGCTTGGCTCACATGTGGTAGGGGTGGGCATGTCTACATTTTATGTTTGGCTTTAGGAAATATTTCGAATTTGTAAAACTTTTTATGACACTACACACGAAAATATTTCAGGGCTGGAGAGATGGATCAACAGTTAAGAGTGCTTACCGATTGTTTGAGGACTGGGGCTCCCGATCCAGTACCCATTGTGTCTAACTCCTGTAACACGTCTCATGACGTCTAAGGCTCCTGCATTAACAAGATGCACATAACTCATGAATGCAAACTTCTATATGCATTAAATAAGTAAATAAACCATATGTGTGTGTGTGTGTGTGTGTGTGTGTGTGTTCTATCGAATTTCCTTTTAATTCTTAGAAGGTATAATTATAACTAGCGTAAAACAGTCTCACAGATACATTATTTCTAAAAATTGGCTCATGTTTATAATTCTTTTATGGATATAGTCATTGAAACTTAACAGAAGCCTTTATAAATACAGGAAAACAGTGGAGCAGCTGGGACAGGAGTCTTCCCTTCCGGGTGCCATTTGCAGCAGGGAACCAGACAGCCTCATAGCCTTCTGTCCTTAGCCCACGAGGAGAGAGCGATCTCCCAGCAGCGATTTCACTTCTGAGTGCAGAGGTGAGATCTCCACCTTCTCTCGGGACGGGTACAGCTAGGAGGGCACAGGGCATACGATCAGTGGAGCTGCTGGGACAGGAGTCTTCCCTTCCTGCCGCCATTTGCTTCAGGGAACCAGACAGCTCCACAGCCTTCTGTGCACAGACCCTGCCAGAAGAGAGTTGGTCTCCCAGGAGTACACACAGGCTTACAGGCCCACAGGAGGGGCAAGCTCCAGCCAGAGACAAGACCAACTAACACCAGAGATAACCAGATGGTGAAAGGCAAGTGCAAGAACCCTACCAACAGAAACCAAGGCTACTTGGCAACATCAGAGCCCAGTTCTCCCACCACAGCAAGTCCTGGATACCCCAATACACCAGAAAAGCAAGAGTTGGATTTAAAATCTCGTCTCACGATGCTGTTAGAGGACCTAAAGAAGGACATAAATAACTCCCTTAAGGAAATACAGGAGAACATGGGTCAAATGGTAAAATCCCTTAAACAGGAAACACAAAAATCCCTGAAAGAAATACAGGAGAGCATGGGTGAACAGGTAGAGGCCCTTAAAGAGGAAACACAAAAATCCCTTAAAGAATTACAGGAGAACACAAACAAACAAGTGAAGGAACTGAACAAAAACATCCAGGATCTAAAAATGGAAGTAGAAACAATAAAGAAATCACAAAGTGAGACATCTCTGGAAATAGAAAATCTTGGAAAGAATTCAGGAGTCATCAACAACAGATTAAAAGAAATATAAGAAAGAATCTCAGGGGCTGAAGATACCATAGAAAACATTGACTCAACAGTTAAAGAAAATGCAAAATGCAAAAAGCTCTTGAGCCAAAACACCCAGGAAATTTAGGACACAATGAGAAGACCAAACCTAAGGATTATAGGTATAGAAGAGAGTGAAGATTTCCAACTTAAAGGGCCAGTAAATATCTTCAATAAAATTATAGAAGAAAACTTCCCTAACCTAAAGAAAGAGATGTCCATGAACATACAAGAAGCCTACAGAACTCCAAACAGACTGGACCAGACAAAAAAGTCCTCCTGGCACATAATAATCAAAACACTAAATGTACTAAACAAAGAAAGAATATTAAAAGCAGTAAGGGAAAAAGGTCAAGTAACCTATAAAGGCAGGTCTATTAGAATTACACCAGACTTCTCACCTGAGATGATGAAAGCTAGAAGATCCTGGGCAGATCTCATACAGACGCTAAGAGAACACAAATGCCAGCCCAAACTACTATACCCAACAAAACTCTCAATTACCATAGATGGATAAACCAAGATATTCCATGACAAAACCAAATTTACACAATATCTTTCCACAAATCCAGCCCTACAAAGGATAATAGAAGGAAAATGCCAGCATGAGGAGGGAAACTACACCCTAGAAAAAGCAAGAAAGTAATCTTTTTCCAACAAACCCAAAAGAGAGTACCCACACAAACATAAAAATAACATCAAAAATAACAGGAAGCAACAATCACTATTCCTTAATATCTTATAACTTCAATGAACTCAATTCCCCAACCAAAAACATAGTCTAACAGAAATGTTTTTCATGTGAATCTTCAATTTTATCAGAAAATGTTTGTGATTCCTCTTTCAATTTAGTGATGTTTTTTATGTCTCATTTTAACTGTAGTATTTTCCATGATAATCTTTAATTTTAACATTTTTTCTACATATTTCTTCAATTTTATCAGAAATATTCCATGTAAATCTTCAATTTTGTCAGAAAATGTTTATAATTCCACTTTCAATCAATTTAGGAATACTTTTATGCCTACCATTTTATCGGTATAATTGTTCATGATAAACTTCAATTTTAATGTTTTTCTATTTTTCTTCAATTTTATCAGAAATATTTTCCATGTAAATCTTCAATTTTATTCAGACAATGTCTATAATTTTACTTTCAATCAACTTAGGAACATTTTTATACCTTCCATTTTATCTGTGTAATTTTCCATGAAATAGTTTTAACATGTTTTTCTATATATTTCTTGAATTTTATCAGAAATATTTTCCTTGTAGATCTTCAATTGTATCAGAAAATGTTTATAATTCCACTTTCAAAAAACTTAGGAATATTTTTATGCCTACTATTTTATCTGTATAATTTTATAGATATCTATAATTTTCTTCAATTTTATCAGAGATATTTTCCATGTAAATCTTCAATTTTATCAGAAAATGGTTATACTTCACTTTCAACCAACTTAAAAATATTTTTATGCCTACCATTTTATCTGTACAATTTTCCATGATAATCTTCAATTTTAATGTTTTTCCATATATTTTTTTCAATTTTATCAGAAATATTTTCCATGTAAATCTTCAATTTTATCAGAAAATGTTTTTAATTCTACTTTCAATCAACTTAGGAATATTTTTATGCCTACCATCTTATCTGTATAATTTTTCATGAAATAGTTTTAATGTGTTTTTCCATATATTTCTTGAGTTTTATCAGAAATATTTTCCTTGAGATCTTCAATTTTATCAGAAAATATAATTTCACTTTCAATCAACTTAGGAATATTTTTATGCCTACCATTTTATCTGTATAATTTTTCCATTAAATGGTCAATCTTAATGTGTTTTTCTATATATTTCTTCAATTTTATCAGAGATATTTTCCATGTATATTTACAAAATATACAAAAATTACAAAAAAATGGAATACTACTCAGCAATTAAAAATAATGAATTCAAGATATTCTTAGGCAAATGGGGAACAGGGGGAGGGAAGAGGGCTTATGGGACTTTCTGGGAGGGGGGGAGTGGGAAAGAGGAAATCATTTGGAAACTAAATAAAGAATATAGAAAATAAATAAATAAATAAAATTAAAAAAATACAGGAAAACAAATAATAATAGGTATTTTGTTATAATTTTTCTGCTAAATAATGATATTATTGAATATAATATGCTGAAAGAATTCTTTGACTTTTAACATAAAATCTTATTAAAATTTACTAACATGTTTATATTTTTACAACTAGTTCTGTTGTGACGCTGAACTCAGTATATACCTTCCAAATGACAGCTATTGAACTGTGTGAGGCAAGAAAATGAAGCAGAGCTTTCTTCATGCAAGGCACAGTACATTATAAATATCATCCCATTAACCACTCAACTATCTGTATAACATGTATTATTTCTGTATTGCAGGAAGGCAATGAGAGAAGAAATTTTACACTTTTCTCTAGTTCTCAATATTCATGAATAACATATACTCTTTCCCTAAAATTCATGCTAATTTTACTGTAATTTCTTGTGTAATACTTGATTTCACCTTGTGTAATGACAATGTCACATACTTAGATGATAAAATATTTTTAAGGTCATCATTAAGATGATGTCTTATATTAGGATTCTACTTTTACATTTTTGAACAGAATTTCTTATACTTTCTATGGCAATCCCAGATACTTACTCCCCATTTTGTCTTTTAAAATAATAATAACTAATGTTTACTAACAAATATTTACTTTGCATATGCTGTTGTTTAAAAAAAACTTGTAGAACAATTGAATTGAGCTAATTAACCCCAAGGTATTTCATTTTTGCTTATAGTGAAAATTAGACTCTTTAAGAAAATTCAAGTACTGCATTATTATCAACTATAGGCATCATGTTTTGCTTAAACCTTCTATATAGTACATGAAATTATTTTGGAATCTATAATCTAGCAAATCTGCCTATTATATCTGTCTACCTATACTATTAACTATCATCTATCAATCAACATTATCTATCATATATTTATCTATCTATATCTATTAACTATCATCTATCTTCTGTTTATCATCTATTTATCTAATCTATTACCTATTATCTACCCATCAATCTATTCATTCATCTACTTATTCATTATGTATTCATATATTTCTTACTCATTACTGAATGTATAATGGGAGGAAAGACTATATTACATTCAATCTTGTTTCTTCTTCAAAGAAGAGCATAGTGGCATTAAAATTTACTGGTAGACTAGAAGGTAATATTTTAATTATCACAGGATTATATTGGAAAGCAGATGAATACTCAAGGCTGCTGTTTATTAGTGGCATTATAATGGCAAGAGAACTAGGAATTAAAAGGAATTTACTGTCTCAAATTTGAATTTCATAATATACTTACATAGTGATACATACATATATATATATATATATATATATATATATATATATATATATAAACATTGAAGAAACTACAAGCAAGATATTTTTTTGTGTGATGAGTGTCATTAGTGTCTAGGGATTTTAATCTAGCAACAAGCCAGAGAATTAGAAGATTCAGAGGATTAGAACATATCGACAAAGTTAGTATTAAGCCAAGCAGAACAATTCAGTCAGAAGCTGAGAGAAGCCAGAGAAGTCATCACGGAGAGGAATTTTGAGCCAGAAGCTGAGTTCACCAGCCAGCCAGAGTTCAGAGAGAGCTAGAAAGGGTGAGTTTATTCAGCAGTAAGTCTCAGAGGCTGAAAACATTCTAGACCTAGATAAGATTGTATGGAGGCCAGAAGCTTCCAGGACTATACCTAGGATAGCAGACAGAGGCAGTAACCCTCCAAGATGACAATTACATCAAGCGAATAAATATACTTTTATACATTAAGGCAATGTTTTCTGCTGACTTTGACTAGCTTTCTGCCAAATAAAATGTCAACGTGCTGATTCATGCTAGCAGCATTCATTGTCTCATATCTTTCCAGCCTCATATCTGTGATTTTACTTAGTCTTTATTGCAAATGAACGTGTAAGCTCAGGAGAGATGCAAAAACAGAAGTCAAGGTCATGAAATTTAAGATCCAAATCTGCATATTGTAATTATTAGATTGGAAATTCCTGCTACCTCGGTAACCCTCAGTTTCCTAATGTAAGAAAAAAATGCTTCACTTATCTACAAAACTCATTTAATTTATTGTCAGAAAAACAGTAACTAAGAGCAAAGCAACCTATCCAGTGACTCTTGATTACTATTTGTAAGTGACATCACGTGATGTTACATTCTTACCTAGTAGTTGATTAAGCTGTGTTGTAAGGATAAGGCTAAATTATACATGCAGACTAGTACCAGGAGCAGGGTACACATCATATGTAAGTCTTGCAACTATACCAATGCTCTTGCGTTACGAGTTATTAATAAGTTGATTTTTTATTTTGGTGCTTACTGTATTTATATAAATGAATAATTATCCAAGTCAAAGCAAAACTGGCTTTTATATAAAAAAATTAGTAAGAGGATTTTATCTCTTGCTTTTTACTCAGACATTAGATTTATCTATTGATTCAAGAAAGTGTGTAAAAGATTCGTAGTCTAGAAATCTCAAATGCAAAGGAGATAATGCCATGAGACTCAAACCAGACACTGTTAAACCTTCAAAATTCCCTCAAGTTCACTGGCCATCTGACCTAGGAGTATCATTAGGAATGTCATTAGCTATTTCATCTCTTCAAATTATTTGATTGTCACAAAGTTTGTTAGTTGAGAACAAAGTTCTCTGCTTTTCTAGATTCAAAGTGTTCTACCCTAAACACATGTGCATAAGAATACCACAGAATAAAGCCAGCAGTTTGTGTGTGTGTGTGTGTGTGTCTACATGGCTACATCATGAATGGTTGGGAGGGGGACACAGGGAGGACTTTGAAGGGAGAGAACATATTTGGAAATATTGTATAAAACAAAAAAATAAAATAAAACTTTGCTCCACATGAAATCTTTAAATATTTGGCAATCAATATTTCATATTTCATCTTTTCAAGAATTGTGTGATTTTTGACATTCACCACAGGTTTGTTTTCCTTTTACTTGTTTTTAATCTTTTCACTCCCTTAGCAACTGTACTCTTATATGGTTGCTGTGCTAGAATAGTGGACTTGGATTTTACTCAGCAGGAAAACAGCCTCTACATTACTTGCTAGGTTCTTGAATCATTTAGTATATGTAGTCTAAGAAAGCATTCTTGAATTTGTAACAGTGGTTCAGTACCCCTGTGTCTTACTAATTTCATAGTCAACATAACTCATGACATTTGTTTTTCTTAAAGTTAATCCCCATCTTCTTATTGTGTACTCACTAATTTATTTTCAGAAATTATTTTAAGATATAATAATTATTTTCATGAAAATTCCATTTATGTTTAACCCATCACTCAAGTTTGATAAGAGATGTTGAGCTCATGCTCCTTTGTAAAATAGATTTTCAATTATTTATATTTTGAATACTCTTGGATATGCAATTATATTCATTTTATTACTTAATGTATGTCTTATTTGCTAATTTTAAGCAGAATCATATCAACTTAAAGTTTTAAGTTTTTATTTTAAACTTCGATTTTTTTCATTATGTGTATACATATTTTGGCAGATAGTGATGAAAGTCTTGAAGAAATCCAAGTAGTAATTCTTGAATACCAGATTTGTAGGGCCAAAGCAACATAGCAATACATGGTAGACGTATACTATTGAGACTTGAAAGGTTTTTAAAAACCACCATTCAGTGAATTTAGGAGAGCTTTACATTTTCTATTCTCCACAGGTCATTATCCTCAATGATTTATATTCATTATTTCATAGTTTATGCTTCTGGTCTGGCCCCTGGAAGTGTCTGAATTTGAGAAGACCATCATTTCTCTGTTCTACTGGCTTTCTCTCCATGCAAGTCTCTGAAATTTATGAACTCGTGCCTGGGGAGTATAAATTACCTCTACCGTAAGTTCAAGCATATTTCTCTTAAAAATTTTTATTCTTGAAACTGTTTTGGTTTAAAACTAAGGCCCTTAGTCTTGACTCTAACTTTTCTATCTGTCATCATGGTCCTCTGAGTCAAAACATTCTAGAAGGTTCTAGCAAGGACTTTGGTCATGGTGCTGAAATCTTGTTTGCTCATGAATGCTGAGTCACAGTTCTCTTCCCCTAACAGAGTTTAAAGGAAAGAAGTCCTGTTGTCTTGCTAATTCCAAAAAGATGGGCCCTAAGGCAGAGGTAAAGATATTTCCAGCTATAAGAAAGTGCTTGAGAGGATGAGAGTGGATTCGCCAGCTCAAAGAGTGAAAACTTCCTTCTCCAGTCTACAGGGTTTTGTTTTGTTTTATGATTATAGAAATGGTGTGCTATCTCATATTCCCTTTCTCAACCATCTGGGATTTAACTCTATCAAACATGAATACATAACTTGATGTAGGGCAATTAGCTAAGAGTTAAATTCTTTATATTTTAAAGTTCAGTTCCTTGTTAAAATTTCCTTAGACTCCAAATAAATGGCAGGGTACCACCATCACTGAGACATTAGAACCTAGAAAGTAGACTCGTGCTGTGCATCACTAGTCCTGTTAACTAAGGGGAGAAGTTTCTTTTATCGTCCCTCCTGCTTGCCTAACTTTAGACAGGGTTCTTCTTTAACACGCGCATCGAACTTCCTTGGTTATAGAATACTTTCTTTTAAAACGACATAGATTTTTCTCCGCATCCTGAAGCTGCCAAATCCTCTCCCAGTCTATTAAGAGTTTTATAGCCAGGGGTGCCTTTATTTCTGTTCTAGAACCCATCCTTTGGAAATTATCAAGAAAAGATGATGTCTATCTTCCAATCTCAACACGGGGCTGAGTAGCCTGACTCAACCCGTGTTCACGAGCAAACACAGAGGATCTCAGCCTCTTGACCAAAGTCCCTGAAGAAACCTTCTCAAATTTTTTGACTCAAAGGAGCTATGTGAAATCTCTGTCCACTGTTGCAGTCATTTTAAAATGATTATTAACTTCTTAACTTGTGAATTAATATTTAACATCACTAACTGACTTACATTCCTTTTTGTAAAAAACAAAAAAATATTTATATGACTTATTTGACTCAAATACATTTATTGCTTCAGGGTTGTCCCAATGACAAAATCCTACTGTGACTAAGGATTCTTAGATAAGCAAACAGCTCAGACAGGTTTAATCATTTACATAAGACTATGGAGCAAGGACAAAGTTAAGATGGCAACCCTCAAAGGCAAGACTTGATTTGTGCCTTTTTACATTACGGTAATAATCTACTTAGAGTCAAGCAACACTTGAGTACAAGAGGCTACACTCTGCTTTCTGGACCTGTACTTAAATTTCCTTTTTTGGTCCACATTTTAAAAAGGTGCCTTAAGATCTAAACTGAGTTAAGTAAATGTTTGGTTTCAGATCCCAGACAAGGGATGGAGGTGCAATTTTACATACCAAAGCAGACAGGTCATCAGGTTCTCTCAGCATCCCTCAGTCCCTACTTGGCAAACCCTGCCCCCAACCCGGAACTTTCCATGCCCATGGGCTGGACTGCCCTTTCTGCTAGAGGCTCTTCCCGTGGTCTCTCCCTAGCTCTCTTCTCTTCGCTCTCTGAGCCCTTTTCTCTCCTCCCCTTCTCCCTCCTTTCCCCATGGCGACTTCCCTTGCCTTGGACCTCAGGACCAGTGAATTCGCCCAACCTGAGAGCAGCTTCCGAATAAATCTGCCTTTAATATAATCTAAAGTGGTTTGAATTGGCTCATTTCACCGGCAGCGGAGAAAATAACCTATCAGAAAACAGATCTGCTTGCAATGGATTGAGATTCCTCTTACAGTCAAATATCCATCTTTATTCTTACCTGGTCATCATCTTTCTCAAGTTCCTAGTTTATTTATCACATGCCAAGCATCTCCCCTTCTAGCTATCAAAGAATTGAAAATGACACAGTCCCTTTCTCCAAAGGTTAAACAGCATATGTCATTTTCCAAATAAAGTAATGAGGCATACAAGGTAAATTGCTATGGCAGCAGGAGTAACGAGATCCGGTAGCTGATAGGGAAAGTTTTTAGTAGTGATATTGATGGTACTGTCTGTCCAATTTATTCTTTGTCAGAAATGACAAAAGGGAATAGCCTCACAGCAATCTACTAGACCATCTCAAGTACCCACAGTGTGTAAGCTGATTATCACCTCCCTGGGTATCAGGGGATAGTTTATTGTTTACTGGATTCATTGATACTTTGTTTCAGTCTTAATGTTTTAATAAGAAGATACTTTAAAAACATATTCAAATTTCAAATGATACAAATTTATAAACGTTATTTCATGTAGCTTTGGCTTGTCTGCTGTTTACTTAAGATGCTTAAATTTTCGTTTGAATTTTGAGGAAAATGATTTTAAAATTTTTAAAAACTCTGCATCTCTCTTTTTTTTAAAAAAAATAAAGTTTTTGTCTTGTTTTGACTATTTATGAAACAGGGATCAGATAGCCCAGGTTTGGCCTTGAAATTACTATGTAGATCAGGCTGCCCTTGAAGTTGCAGGAATCCTCCTGCTTCTTCTTTCCCAGCAGGAAGGACTAGTTTAGTGCATCATGCCTGGAGAATTTTCATATTTTACTTTGAGTCATAATTTGAAAACATTACTTTTAGGCAAATATCAGTTTAAAAATAGTTGAGGTAAAAAACAATGATGTAAATGAATGAACCTGTCATAGTGAAGTTACTACTTTGTATGCTAACTAAAACATTAATTACAAAAACGCTAAAGACATAAAGGCAAACCACCCACCCCTGCGCTTCTCCCCCTTCCTCACCTTGTGTATTTAGGAGTCTAGTTGAGAACACTTCAGTTCTGGAGAAGTAAGCTGACTGATAATATATGCTCTTCTGTATTCAATCTTTTGAAGCCATTTGGGAAATCTTAGTGAAAGTAAAACACTTGAGAAAATATAAGAAGAAAAGAATTAAAGTCAAATACCTGATAAGCTTGCATGTAACTGCAAGTTGATGTTTAACTTCATAGGGAATCATGAAGTCTCATTTGAAGACAGAAAACATCCTCCTTTGAAAATGCAAGGTACGTTTCCTTCTGGAGAGTTTAATAAACTGATATAAATCAGTATCTTCACGTTCTACCTAGAATTGGAAAGCAAAATTATCTTTCTGACCAAAATAGTGACACATAATTACCCATTCTCTGAAGAAACTATTAATGGCACAGCATTTTCGAGTGCACACTTGCCTAAATGGGATGTCCTACTTGAAGGGGGTGATGTAATGAGGAAAATTCCGTCATTCTCTCGAATTTAACTAAACAAACAGGTAATGAACCACTCATCCCCAAATAGAGTGAGCTCATTTATTCATAGAACTCCCACAAAAATATGAGATTGTGACTTTCTCTGACCCAAAGGCAATAACCAGTAACCTACATATTCCTCACTTTAAACAGTAGAACTTATTCAAAATGGTAATAGCATGTCTTTCACTAATTCTTCCATGGACCAGACAAGTATAGGTGTTGTCTTTAAAAAAGAAACTAAAAAAGAAAAAGATTCATTAACCTAAATGAAAAATCTACAAAGAAAAGGGGATACTGATATGAGCAAGCCAGAACATACAGGGATGATATTTTGAATTTCATAACTAAGTATATGAACATTTATTTCCCATATTTGAGAGGAGAAAACTCTTCCCAGTTCTACCTACAGCCACCCTTTACACCTTTCTTTCCTCACCATAATAATTGGTACATCATTCTCACTAGAGCTAAGGTCTTTTAATGGATGCTTCAGAACCTAGACCACAGCTGTACCATTACTAGAAATGAGAACATATGCTCCTATATTTCAACATTAATATTAACAAAGGAAAAATTATGATCATTCAAGATAACCATTATTATACAAACAATGTAGCATAAACATTTATCATCCAGTAGGGAAGGAAGATGGTTGAGCTCAGCTGGGGGTGTATGATAAGATGATATCTTATACTATCACTGGCTTGTTTTAATACCAAGTTTACACAAAGGCCAGTCTAGGACAAGGGTACCTCAGTTGAGAAAATATCGCCATCACATTAGCATGTAGTCAAGTCCATGAGGTATTTTCCTAATGACTTATTTATGTGGGAAGGCCCAGCTCAATATGAGTGGTACCATCCCTAGACAGGCAGTCCCTGATTGTATAATGAAACAAGATGAGCAGGGTACGAGGACCAAGCCTTCATTGTTCTGTTTAAATTTTAAAAATGGCTAGAGTTTTAATAGGCATTAACAAAATTGATAGCTTTGAAAAGACAATGTCAAAAGTATATGAAAATTTGGGGGCTGATAGTGTTTCTACAGAGCAGAATATTTGCTAAAGGTAAGATCTTGAACAACCTAAATTCAAACCATGGAGATCTTAAAAGTGAAGTTAACACAGTGAGTGTTGTTTCCTTTGAGAACAGGAAAAAGAATGAGAGATTAAATGTACTATGCCTAAATATCATTTGCGAGCTTCTAATGGAGTAAATTGTTCCATGAGTCAGAACTTTAAGTTACAGTTAGCACTGTTCAACTCCAAAAAACTTATTGTAATGTAATATATATGTCTATATGAAATATTACAGTGTGAAATGTAGAAATTAGATACTTTTAAGTTTTAAACTTCAAATGTTTATAAAATATATGAACTTGAAAATCAGATTAATGTAGACTATGCATTGAGAGATGCTTTTACAGACTTAGCAAATTTAATAATTTTCCAGAATAACTGATGGTTTTAGCATTTTTCCCACTTCATGGGGAGCACAGACAGAATGCATGTGAATCCACACTGATCTAGTCAGCAGGAATGACTTTTAGATAGTGTTCAAATACTCATTCAAAAATGTTTTATAGATCCATGAGACAATTTAGGTAACTAATAAGGATCTAATGATCTCATCCATACCATGTATTATAAACATTTTATTTGTAAGAAATATTTTTTAAAGAAAATTAATTTCATGAAACATAGTTTTATAAATTTGTTTGGTTATTTTTGTTCTGAAATTTTATTTCTTATGAGTCTTATGATTTTTAAAATTCTTGCACTGGTATTTAGTACTGAATAATTTAAATAATGACTTAAAATCATCTATGTAAGAATATGCCCTTAGTTTTCAAGCATTAACTATGAAAATCTTTACCAAATGAAACACAATGTTCAAAAATTAAAGTCCACACAAGTTTGTTTTCCAATGGCTCTTAGTATATAGTATTGAAAATAATACTATTTTGAAAAGTTAGTCTTAAGGATCAGTATAAGCTTGCACAGTATAGAATTAATGTCTACAGATTACATGTTGCTTCTTCACCACCCAACTCCCCTTTGCTGTCCATTTTCATAGTAGAATATAACACCTTTCTGTTCATAGAAAAAATAAGTAGACTGACCAAGCCAGCTCAGTCAGTCAACAGGTTCTCCAGAGCAGGAGTGAGGATTCAAAATGAAAAAAGACAATTAGATGACACTGTAGCATGACCCCAGCAAGTTCTGAGGCTGAGGCAGGTTTATTTTTTCCCAATCTGCTTTTATACCATTTTAATTACATGTAAGTATTAAGGTGAGCAGTACAATGAAGAACAAGCAAGGCAATAAGCAAAGTTCGGTGATCACTCCTGTGACTGTTGTTTGCAAGGGTTTGTCAGAATGACCAAAATATCTGAGCCCACTTCCTGGTCCAAGCCCAAAATCAGATTCTTGCCTGAAGCCTACTTCTTTTGTCCCACCCTAAAGTTAAGATTCCTGCCTGAGCTTACTTCCTTGTCATGGCCTAAAGTCAGATTCCTGCCTGAGGCCCATTTCCTTGTCTTTGGCTAATGTCAGATTCATGCAAAACAGCCCCAAAGCTCTCCACAGTAGACAAGTAGATGCAGATTCAGGCAATTCATTTAAATATTTAATATTCCAAATGCTAAATATAATACCTGGAACTCAGTAAGCATATGCTGGACAGACAAGTGAGATCATTTCCCAGTTTAAACAAGTACACATGAGGTGAACAAAGCAAGAACTGATAAAACCAGAGGTCATGAATTATTCACCATATGTTAGTTCACTAGATCCACAGAAAACCAAGAGACAGTTTTATTAGTTAGTGAAGGCTTCTATTGCTGAGGAGACACCTCCTGTCTTATGCTGCTCTTGCAGTAGATTTTTTTTCTACAATCTCTCTTTCCCAGCTGCTTTGCTTTTAGTTGGAATAGGGAAGTGAGGACAGGTTGTATTTGGCCCAGCTGGCCTTTAAGTTACTTCAGCCTTCACTCTGACACAGGACTCCACCATTTTCTAGGAACCCTAGGCACTCAAAACATCATGAAGTGTTTCCACAAACACTATCATAGTTCCTAAGTTTATACTATGCTGTAGTCACAGTGCTTGGAGTGGCAATATTAAATTTGTTAACATCGGAATATATTTCCAGATACAGTACTGGAAAATGAAGGCATGCCTGCATGAAGTAATGACTTAATAGGAATCACAAAAGTTACATGGATTAGGTTACTAATACAAGTAAGTCATCAGTGTGGTAGGCTTGAGATCATGACAGAATTCTACCTCTGACATTTCAATTCCCTATCAATATACTTAGGATAGCTGTTGTGAAAGAACCCTGGGACCAAGGCAATTTATAGAAGGAAAGGTTTATTTGGGGCTTACAGCTTCAGAGGTAATTGGAGTCTATGGCCATCATGGTGGGAGAATAAAAGCAGGCATGGTGCTGGAGCAGTAACTGTGAACTCATGTCCAGGCCCACAAACAGGAAGCAGAGAACACACTGGGAATGAATGGCCCCAGTGTATTGCAACCTCAAAGTTCTCTCCCCTAACAAGGCCTCACCTCTTAACCATTCTCAAACAGTTCTACTAACTAGGGAACAAAGTATTCAAACTCATAAGCCGGTGGGGGCAATTCTCATTGAAGCCACCATTGTAGGTCTTACAAAACTAAACATAGAAAGCACTTAGACACTGTTCTCAATTCCCAGGACAAAGCTTGAATGGACACAAGTTAACTAGAAATGCCTTCTGTCTTTGTAGAACTAGGGGGATCTGAAAGAATAAAAAAGAGGAAAAGTCATTAGCCTGGTATCATTATTAACACCTTTAATTTCAGCACTTGGGAGGAAAAGGGTGTAGGACCTTTGTCAGTTTGAGGATAGCCTGATTGGAACAGTGAGCTACAAGACAGCCAAGACCACATAGAGAGACTGTGTCATAAAACAAACAAAAACAAGAACTCAAACCAAAAAAAAAAACCCAAATCCAAAACCAAAATATGAAAAAATCAATCAATCAATCAATCAATCAATCAATCAATCAATCAATCATCACAGTGTATTTTGTTTTCCTTAATAAAAGTTTTGGCTTACATAAAATTCACAGTGATGTTCTCCTTCTCTTCTACAAATTGCTTCATTATTATGTATTATTTTGGTAGGTGTATGCATGTGTGTGATGATAATAGATATGTATATGTGTGTTCAAATGTGTGTGAAACCTGAGAAGGAGTCAGCGTGTGAGGAGCATGTGCATATGTGTGTGAGTGTGAAGCCCACAGACTGACTCAATGTGTGTGAGTGTGGAGCCCACAGACTGACTCAATGGTCTTTCTTGATTTCTCTTCAACTGATAAACTGAGGCAGAGCCACTTCCTTAAATACAAAAGTCACAGATTAATGTTCCAGGATATTTGATCACACCATCAACACTGAGATTGTGTTATTTGCTGAAAACAAAAACAAAAACTTGTTTTAGTTGTAGTGTGGCTCAACTTTAGCGCACCCCTTTAATCCAAGAGCTTTCTACTTGGATAGTGTATACAGTATTACATGAAGTCAACCATGGGTCAAGAGGTATAGCAGGCAACCAAATGACAGGAAGTGAATTTAGGGTTATTAAGAAAAAACAGAGAGAGTAAGAGGGAGTGAGGAGGATAGATAGACACACAGGATCCTTGGAGCAAACAGGTTAAACAAAATCTATTTCTATTGTTTTATTTTTTTTAACAAAATCTCAATCATTATATTTTATCATCTGATTGTATAGGTCACTGTATTTTTCAATCTATGAGTTTTTATGATCTACTTAGAACAAAATGATCTGCTTTATTCTAAAATATGTCTACATGGACATATACATCACACTTTATTAGTTATTGCAGGTTTATAACAAGCCTGGGATATTGAGCTCCTATTTTGTTTTTTTATTTCTCTCTTCCTTTGATAGGGGTTTCAGTGAAGCATAGGAAAAATATTTGTAAATGAGGTTTCGTCATAAGGGATTTATCATAACTCTTACAGCAGTGCAGCTAAAGCACCTCAGATAACACTGGGCAAATATATTACACTGTCAGTAAATGATAGAAACTCCAAGTCCATTTGTTTCCATGGAAATGCTAATGAAAGGGCACTGGGCTAAAACTGTAAGCATACAACATAACAGAACAAATACCCAAACAGACATCCAACGACATGGAGTACCAAGTAAGATGTGGAACAGCTAGTAGCCTCAAGGGCTGTTACTATGGATGAGAAATAGTAAGGATGCTTTAGAAATGAAGGGAGCAGTATCTACTAAAGGTAAACATGGGCTGAACAGCTGGAAATTCTCCAATATATTTATGGACCCAAGAATATGGCAAATAAATGTCCACCAACACGATGACTCCCATTTCAAACTATCTAATCATGTCATATAAGTGAATAGATAAATGCAACATGTAAAATATGCAATGGAACAGTGCTTACCAACAAAAGAATAACTCCTTTGCCATAGTATTTGCTGGGAAGATAAGGTACTTGAAAAAGCTTTTTCTGTATTAGACATAAAAATCTGTCTCCTATTTGAGTTGAGAGACTACACACATATGCCAATATCATTAAATTGTACCTTTGCAAAGAATGATATTTTGTATTTTAATTATATCTTAAAAATTAAGACATATTAAAATACTTCACTTATTTATCAGTTAAATCTAACATTATTTCTTACCCTCATAAACTATATAACAAATATGTTTACATATGTATACACACATACATTTCTTCCAGTTTCTTACATTTGCCTCCTCAATAACATTCAATAAAATATGAATATTTTCTTAAAATTAATGTCTGAAAAAGAGCAAAATTAACTAATAAAAATGTTTCAAGAGGTATGATTGAAAGTTCATCTAAGCTGACTTTAGAAACCTTGTCTCTAACCATATAATTCCTCCCCTAGGTAAACATGTGTCCATATAACAATCTTTCCACACACACTGGCAGATGCAAGAATAATGCTAATACTTCAAAGAGCAGGAAGGAACTCTATCTTTGGGAGCAGCAGCTATATAACTTTACATATATTTTTCTTTAGTTTTTTTTTTTTTGTAATCTGGTCTTGAAAAAAGTTTTTCTTTGAGCTGAATTGATCATAAAACTAACAAAAAATACATAAAATACATGTGTTGTGTGAAAACTTCAAATGAAAAAAAACTAATAAAATTAGCAGACTCAACTGCATTGGTGAACAAAAGTGCTTATGCTGAAGGCAATGGCCATACATTGCTCAAGCAGTGTAACATTTTAGGAGAGACTTCGATGTCTAGGTCTCTTTTCCCGAGTAATAGTATATATCCTACAACCGAGAGCATGAGACAATGTGAGAAATATGACATCAGGAAGTGGTCGATGACTCCTGGCACTCTCAAGCTGTTTGATTGTCTGCAGTTGTCATCTGTTTTCACAATGTTTGTGCCAGCTTTCAAATAGTCAGTGCAACATTGAGTTTGCACAACCAGATGATACATTTTTATTTTGAGTGTGTTCTGATTTTGTAGAGCAAAAAAATGTGTGATGCTACCAGGTGTTCGAATACCCATTCATTTGATACCTTAAAGGCTGATGGGAAATAAAGTTATCATCGACCCATGCTAAACATGTGTGACAAGCAAGAGATTACTTTGTATTGTTAAACCATTTGTGCATTGGGGTTTATATGTTAACAATGAAGTAACTAAAACAGCCTATCAGATTTGCCAGAAGTAAAGAACTAAAAGGTAATATTTCTGTTCTTAGTAACTCTTAGGGTAGAATCTTACCACTATGGCAGACATTGGACATTATTTTAATATTCCTGAATAACAAATAAAATTTAAAGGTTCACTTTTCTGTTATAGTGACCATATTTCAAATTTTAGTATCTATGTGTTTATCAAGACTCATATTGTATTATCTAAAGAATTTCCACTTTAAAGTACTATTGAATAGGACTGCTCCAGAAAAATTGACTTGAAATACATACACTATTTCTGAATATCTTCATAAATATTAAGAAGCCTATACATATGAAATGTTTAGAAATTAAAGTGTCAGAAAATAAAAAGTTTCATTTTTTTTTTATTTTTGAACTATCTTGAGAAGAATCAGAGGAACTGATATTATCCTTTAACTTTTTTTTCTTTAACTTTTTAAATGTATAAAATAATATTGAAGTTTTGGAACTTTATTCAACACATGTATTAGAATAGGAAGATCTATTATATAAAAGGCAGTATAGATTTATTTTTTCCAAATCACACACCCTCTCCTGGATACTGTCCGAGCAGACTGCCTTAATTCAGCTGTTTTGTAGAATCTATGTGGCATCTCTTGATTTTATGGGATATGTCAGTGATAAAGAACATTTGTTTGTGCATGGGGAAACATGGCCATACAATTTCTCTAGTTTATCTTCTGTGAAATGTGTTCTTTAAGCCATCTCATAAATAAATCCAGACATTTTCCTCAGCTTATCATCCCATCACAGACACATGCTGGGAGCCACATGTGCAGATTGTCTCCCTCCATGTTGCCCCACCCTCAGGAGAAGATAGGCAATTGCTTCACCTTTTGAATTCATGTTGTGCTGTGTTCCATGTTGGGGAATATTTATGAACTGTCTTCATTACTTAGCTTAAAATTCCAGGGGTTAAATCCAGAATTCTGTGGCCATGCCGAGCATCTATGGGAGGAGAGGCCCTTGATCCTGTGAATGCCCAATACCCCAGGGTAGGGGATGCCAGGGTGGGGAGGCAGGAATGCATGAGTGAGGGAGCACCCTCATAGAAGTAGGGGGAGGGGGAATGGGATGGGGGTTTCCAGAGGGGAATCTGGGAAAGGGGATACATTTGAAATGTAAATAAAGAAAATAACTAAGAAAAAAAAATCCAGGATCCTGAAGGAGATATGGAGTATGCCTAGATTTTCTGCTGAATCACCATGCTTCCGATGTCATGTGTGACAATTATGTATGGTAATTCATTGCCCAAAACTTTGCCTACCATGCTTCATGTAGGAATCATTTTAGTTAACCAAGTCTTCTAAAAATCTGAAGATATTCATCATAAATGGCAACGTCTTAAAACTCACTCTGAGTGGACACCATTTAAAATGTGTTATGCACATCCTATGCCTAAATGTATGATGTACTGGGTCACAAGAGTACCCTCACTAGCACCACTGGCAGGAATAGTCTGGCAGACTTATGTTCTGGTGGTTGTTCAAAATTCTCAAATCCATACAAAGGGCTTCGACAATGGCTGGCATTGAGATTACCAGACGTTCACCTAGGAAATCAGACCCTGACCAGTTTTATTCCATCTTTTCATTTTGTTTGTATGGACAAGCATGTCTAGAGCATACGTAAGAAGATCAGAGGATGACTGCAAGAGATGTTTTCCTCACTCCACCCTGTGGGTCCTGGGTATCAAGCATCAGACCTGGAGTCAGTGCCTTTACCCTCTGAGCCATCTCACCTGCCTGAATTTAGACTTCAAAAACTAGCTGACTACACATCCATGCAATGGAGGTGACTAAAAGGCAGGGAATGTTTCCTCCGATGTAAAATGATGAATGCTGGTCTGTCGTTATCGTTCTTAGAGATGGTTTTTATAGTGTTTTTATTTTTCCCTTGCTTTGAGTCTGACAGCTGCCTTTGTTCACTGCTGCCAGCATCTGAGCTAGGAACCATCCCCTCACTGACTAATGTTCTATAATGAATCACGTTCTAAAACTGCAATAAATATCACAAGCACAGATCAGCTTCTTTGCAAAATTACAGCAAATATTCTGTAACGGTCAGTTCAAAGGTCTCCCTTACGCATATGGAAACCATTTTGATAATTACTGGATTATAGAAACAGCTTCGCTTTCTGCTTCCCTATTTGCCTTTAAGGTGCTTTCTTGATGTCCGTTTTCTGCCCTTTGATGGCAATTCAGAAGGAACTGTCTTTGGGGGTCAGTTTCAAATAGGAACATTTCCAATCCGATCTAAATGAAATCATTAATCTTGCATTCCATTTGAGCTTTTATCTTTCCCTAATTCAAGCCTAAGGATATTATTGGTCCCAACAGAGAGGAAGGAATGGGATGCAGGATGCCATCTTCTCGACTTCACATATTTTATTCCAAAAGCTCATTGTTTCATTATTTTCTTACCAGTTTCTTCTCTGTGGTTCTCTCTTAATTTTTGGCCATTGTCTGCCCTTGATATACTTCCTGGACATATTAATGATTCCTTTGTATATCATCCCCTTTGGTCGGTGGTGTGATTTGTTTTCTATGAATCCCTGACTCCACCCTTATGAGCTTCTGTGCTGAACCACTGAGCTGAGGGTTCCTTATGCTGCAGATCTGCTCTGTGTCTTGTACGGTTTCCTGTGGGGTTAACACAAAACTTAGAGATTTCTTCCTGCATAAAGGAGGAGAAGCATTAAGTGTACCCCATTCTCTACCTTTATACCCCTCTTTCCAACTTTTATTCTGGTTCATTCAGAAAGCTTTTGACTTGTGAAGGTCAGATACTTGACCTACTGCCCTAATTCCAAGAAATGTTTTCCCAAAAATCTTTTCCTTTTTTTCCCCCCTTCAAATTTGTTTGCTTTGGTTTTGCATCTCTCTCTTTTGCAATGCTGGGAATAGAACCCAGTGCCTTGCATTTGTGCACAGAAAGCCAAACCTCTAATACTGAGTTATAGACCACGCTCTCCACATACGTTTCTAAAGGTTATGATGAGTTTTTTTTTTCTAATACGTGTAACTGAAAGCTGTGAAAATTATATTCTCGGGAGTCTACAATCAGTATAGAAAAGGGACCTGGCTTTCTGACTCCAAGACAGGGAAAAAGAGAAATAGAGTAGAGTAATAATGCCACAGTAGCATGTATCATTAAGCAACACTAACTTTTGTATATCATATGCAGCCTAGGGATGGGTATAGATAGAGCCCTGCCCAGCCACTTCTTAGGAAGAACTAGTGGGCTTGCCTTAAAATCAGAGCGATACTTCTCACTGCCTGTCCTGTGACATCAAAGAGTTATTTTTTCTCAAATGAGACAAGTAATAAACCCTCTTACAAGTGTACTATTTTTGAAAAGTCAGGGATGCCACAAATAAAATTCTTCTAGAACATAAGAGACTCACATATCTTAGTATCCTTTACTTTCTTTCAATTATTCTTTCTTTGTTTAAGGTATTTCAGTCTGAATATTTATGTCTTGGTGTGAAATGGATATTTCTTGTTCTGCAAATTATTAATCTTTCAGAATCTGCCTTGTGAAACATTGCTATCAATTGCACCAGGTACTCTATTATGCTATACTTAGAGTCCTTAGGGAATTGTAAAAATATGTGTGCTTGCCAGGAGTGATATTGTTGCTTTCCATAATTTCTTCTGAAGTCTGTAATGTAATTAATCTGAGCTTGGTGCTCTATCAACTTCAATATTCCTGACGACCTTATTACACTCTCCAGCAGAGAGATAAGTATTAAGTGGGTACCTGAGGGAATTAGATTCTACTGTCTTATTGTCAGCCAATGTTTTTAGAAACCATTCCACCATGTGAGTGTGTGTGTGTGTGTGTGTGTGTGTGTGTGTGTGTGTGTGTGTGAAATTGTATATTAAACAGAATGAATAGAGCTGTTGTGTTTGCCATTCCATTTTTATAGCAGGGGGCAAGTTTTAGGAGGAGAGCTAGTGAGGATTCTAATAAGGAGGAAGAAAATTAAACTGTGCCTGTGTAGGTGAAAAATCAAGAGTCTATTTTCATTATTAAAGCTGTTTGTCATTGCAACCAACACGA
The DNA here is from genome assembly GCA_036184795.1 of Tokudaia tokunoshimensis. Lineage (NCBI taxonomy): Eukaryota > Metazoa > Chordata > Mammalia > Rodentia > Muridae > Tokudaia > Tokudaia tokunoshimensis. Next base: position 35,252,741 of record BTHU01000007.1, read on the forward strand.
GTTGTCTTGGGGAGCACTGTCTGTGCCTGTGGTTTTATAAAACATCTTTTCAATTTCTCTTTGCTTCTTCTGACTTGATTGCTAAGACAGTATTCGATTGGGTGCTTGGACAATAGCTAATGTTGGTGTGCAGATTGGAAGGGTGACACCAAAGATGAGGAAAGTCATGGCGGCTTAAACCCAGGCTAAATTTATGCAAAAATTTGGTTAGTCAAATGATGAACAGATGCAGTCGAGTCTTTTCATCGTTCTTGTTAAATATCCTGAAAATGATTCTGGCTGGTTAAACAGGAAAATTGCATCAAAATGAAACATGTACATGAGTAAAATACTAATGACTGGCATCCATTCAATAGGCTATAGATAATGCAGCTCTTTCTCGTTCCCAGCTGGGAAAACATAACTTACTTTTTCTGGGTGCAGTGCAGGGGACAGGCTTCTCATTTTAGATTATTTCAGTATAATTTATTATTTATTCATTTTTTAGGCTTTTTTTTGGACACATTTTTCCTTTCAGGGACATCTCCAACATTATCAAAGTGGTCTCTTAGTTGTAGGAGTTTAGTTGGAGCTTTTGACCTAAGAGCATCCAATAGTCACTGGTGTGTAGTGGACTGTAAGAGTTCACAGAGGTCTTAGTGCCCGAAATGTCCTTTTAAAAGGTGGATTGTATGTTTGCCTCACTGGCCACAGTTTGCCAGGGCTAGACTGATAAAGACAGAGTTAAGCTGTCCCTATACTATGTAAAATCTTGGCTAAATATGTAAGATGCCTTCTATTTTGGGGGAAGAAATAAAGGTGTTCAGCCATTAGGGCAGGATTGTAGACAGAATGCTAACAGTGAAGTTAAATGACTGCTAATACTGGTAAAGCAAAATCAAAATACAAATTGAGTATCTAGTTACATCAGCAACATGTTTGTGTAGTCCAATAGCACACAGAGAGATCATTTTGTACCTACAAATTAGGCTTTTAGAAAATGAGACATTAAGTAACTTGTTCATAATCATCCAGCTACTTGAACCCAGTGGCTTGGCCCCAGAGTTTACATCCTTAAGCACTAGAATGATACTGTCTTCAGTCACTGCTAGAATAGTGGGAGGAGAGTTGAAACATAATTGAGTCCTAATAGTCTCAGAAAATGAAGCTTACAGAGTAGCTACTTCAGCTGAGATCAATTCTATTTCTTAAAGCCATTTAAACCTTCAGGCTGAATTAATCCCAAATCTTTAAGATGAGAATATGGAAGGCATTTTTTTTTCCTACTGAGAACTTCGGACAGTCCTGAACCTTGGCACCCTTACTCACTAGCATATTAAAAAAAGGGGGGATGGGAATAAAAACTTGAGTCACAAAAACACAATCTGAAGATAGGAATATAGAGGAGTCCCGCCAGGAAGAAACATCAATCACCCTAAAAGAACAATGTGGTTGGTATATGTTCATCTTAGGCAAGAAAGCTTAGTTCCACTCTCCTAGAGATTATTTTCACACTACAAATTTCTTAATATTGAAACACTCTAAGAGTAACTGGTATTTAAGAAAGCCCCCAATCATTATTTGTTGAATAAATAAATGGGATGGGGGGAGTGTAAATGAAAACTGGAGAAAAAAAAGTAAGTGTTGGGCTGGTCAGTGAAAGTCAAGTGTCACTAAATGGGGAACTAAGAATGTGGGTATTTAAAATGAGAAATGGTTAATTTATGTCAACTTGACACAGGCTAGAATCATCTGAGAGGAGGGACCTCCAATTAAGAAAATGCCTCCATAAGACTTAGCTGTCTGCAAGTCTATAGCGCATTTTCTTCTTTTCATTTTTTCTCTTTTCTTTTTTAAAATTTATTCACTTTCCATGCTGATGGCAGAGCCCTCCCTCCTCGCCTTCCAGTCCCAATCTTACATAGCCCTTCCCCCATAACCCCTCCCATTCTCCTCAAAGAAGGGGATGCCCCCATGGTTACCAGCCAGTCCTGGCATATCAAGTAATCCTCTCCCACTGAGGCCAGACAAGGCAGCCCAACTAGGAGAAGGGGATCCAAAGGCAGGCAGTAGATTCAGAGACAGATATAACAGCTCATAAATTTTCAATACCACTTATGACTTTTTATATCTGTCTTTAAGAATGACAGCTATGGAAAGGACCCAAGGAGCAGAAGGGATTTGCAGTGCCATAGGAGGAACAACTATATGAGCCACCCAGTATTCCCAGAGCTCCCAGGGACAAAACCATCAACCAAAGAGTACACATGGAGTTACCCATGGCTCTATAGACACTTAGACAGCAGAGGATGGCCTTGTTGGACATCAAAGGGAGGAGAGGCCCTTGGTCCTGGGAAGGCTTGATGCTGCAGTGCAGTGTAGGGGAATGCCAGGACAGGGAAGTGGGAATGGGTTGATTGGGAACAGGGGGAGGGGAGACGGGTTATGGGGTTTTCGGGGGGTAGGGGGGTACCCGGAAAGGGGACATTTGAAATATAAATAAAGACTATATCTAATAAGAAAATTACAGCTATATGTGGCTGATCTTTCTTTACTAGTACTTTGGGAACCCCAACCGTGGAATTTGAAGTATTCTCTTAGGTTGCAAAATGTAAATAAGGTGGATTAATATTCCCCTAAGAACTGCCTTCACACAGGTAGCTCTTTGACAATTACAGTTTGATTAATGCATTTTCTTTTTAGGAGGCCAGCATTACTGAGATCATTACAGTGTTGGGAAAAGATAAAAAGCTAGGCTATGCAGGTGGACAACTCTCTAACAGCTTAGTCTCAAATTTTATAGTTCAGTTTTACAAAGATGAAAAAGATCTTCTATTTGGTAGCTAACTATAACCAAACCAAACCAAACCAAACCAAACCAAACCAAAACAAAACAAACCAAACCAAAACAAAAACAAACAAAAAACCCTGTTTACATGGAAAAAAACCCAAAACAAAACCATGTAATAAATCTTAGAGGTCTGAAATTGAGTTTATCCACAGAAACAAAGAAATCTCCTGACTTAGTTTCTCAATATATCTATATAACTCTTGCATCTGTCTTTTGGTTTTCACTGTTTTATCTCAAAATTAATTCACCCAATACTTCATTTAAAAAAAATCAAATCTAGCATATATTTTCTTGACACCATTGAAAATGAAAAAAAATTATATTTTGATTAATTTAATTCATTGGCTAGACAATAGTGGCCAATTCCAAGGCCTATTTAGAGTAGCAGGTAATTTAATACAAGTGATAAATGTCACCTTCAGATAGAAAGTTTTAACAATCACTTTTCAGCAGAATTCACACAACGGAAAAATTATGTTTAGATTTGAGAACAAAGTCAGTTTATTTATTAAGACAATAACAACTAGCTTACGGATCACTAAAGCTATCATGTGAAATGGCGCTCACTCTCCCCCAGTGATTTTGTTCTTGGCTTTTAATTATGTGGTTTTGCGAGAGGACAACCAATTACTGAGAATTTCAGACAGAGAATGAGTGAAGTGCCCTGAGAATTACTTAATGAAATTTGCCTTTGATCTGAAAAGAATTCAACTGCAATCACAAAGAAGGATCAAATGAATTTATTTGACTATTTCAAAGTAACTTTGACAGATTAAGTTAAATCCTCAGACTAAAAATTAGGAGACACAAAAAAAATCTGAATAGTTCTACCACAAAAATGTCTTGCCAGAATTGACACATGGTCTCAAACTCAAGTTTCTTTCATCTTTGAAAGGAAATCATATTTCCCCCCATAGTCTATTTATAGTTAATTAAGGTCACCAATAGGACAGGATTTGGAAAATATCCATGAACATTATTCTTGTGTACTGCAGATTTGTCAAAGCTCAAGGGCTATTGCAAGAAGGCATCCAAAGCTTGCTAATATTTTCAGCAGAGCAATGTAGTGGAGGGCTCATGAATAACTTTCAATTTAGCATGTGATCTGATACTAAGATTTAATATTTAGTTATTTAGTATTAGTAATTTAGATTATGACTATAATTAATAATAGTAATATTAGTAATTTAATAATCAGATATTAAATCTTCATATCAGATATATAGTGTTAACTCTCAATGGTGTTATCTGATATTGATATTAAACTTTCATTTTACTCAGCTGATAATGCATAAATTACTTTTTTTATTTATCAAAAAACATGACTTCTCCATTTTTACATTTTTATGTCTGTATGGGCAAACAATGAAGTCACATATCAAGTCCCCTAATTTCATTGTGAGATTGTCTAACAATCTATGAGAAAAATAAAAGGGACAGCAACTAAATGTTTAAAACTGCACTTATACATGTAAGATAGGTGGTTAGATTCTCCAGATTCTCACAACATTGCATGGGAACATCCATGAAAATGATTCTCACAGGGACTTTTTTCACACTTCTCCAGGATGTTTCTTCGTTTACTGTACAAAATGCAGAGTAGAAAGTCTTAGGTTTGCCAATACCACAACTCGTGACTTGATAGCAATTTTTCTTCATGGTGTATCTTGCTGATTCTAAAATTTTAGCAATCTTAGTTTCTCTGCTGTTGCAGGATTGTTAGCATATCCGCTATATCAGACCTTGATTCAGATTAGTACAATGACAAAGTGATTATGTGCATGTACAGAGAGAGAGAGAGAGAGAGAGAGAGAGAGAGAGAGAGAGAGAGAGAGAGAGAAAGTATACAATTTGCGTTGTGTCTCTTCTCTGTTGTCTCTAATTTTCTCCGTGTTCTTGGTCTGCATAAAGACTTCATCTATTGACAATCCACATATAAATTACATGATATAGTCAAGTCATTAAAACATATTTCTCCTCTGACATAACACAAGTATGTACTTTCTATAGACACTGTTATCTCTAACTTTTACTTTCCCATATGTTGGCAGTCATCTGTGTATGATATTCTAAACAATCCTGACTGGATGTGTCTAAATGGTTAGCATACCATGGCCATAAAAATTCCTTTAGGGGATTTGTAAGGAGAAAAAAAAATCTATTATGACTTTCATTTTGTATCCACTCTCCAAACTCATATACTAAAGTTCTAATGGCCAGCATTCTGGGATATAGCTGCATTTGGAAACAGAGCCTTTAAATAAAAGAATTGGGTTTAAATGGGATTTTATATATGGGCTTTGACCCAATTTGACTAGTATCATTCTAAAAAAAAATATTAAAATACAGACAACATGGCAGAGACAGAAGAAAGATGTCCATATTCAGCACTTAACTCAGAGAAAGGCCCTCAGAAAAACATGAACCCTACCAACAATTTCATCTTGGACTTCTGATGTTTAAAAAATAAACTTTTTCTTTAATCTACTCTTTTTTTTTGGAGTTCTAGCAAACTAATACAGCTCTATGTTAAAGCAAAACATTTTTTTCAGGATTGCTGATCAAATTCTCTTAGTACAACCAGGTGTCTGTACGCCCTGCTAAGCTGTCATAGAATTATGGTTAATGTTCACATTTTCCACTAAAAGTAAAGGAAGTAAAACCATTTTCCCAAAAACTATGCATATTTTGTGCCAACAATAGAAACTTTAATACCAACAACAGGCCCGGAAGCAGAACAGAGGCTATCAGCATACTACACAAAACCAACAGGGTGGATAAATACTAGCTGGGGAATAGCAGGATCAATTGGGAAGGCTCCAAGACAAGGTTCCATGCCAGTGAGACGGTTTAGCACGGAAAGCACTTGCTACAAGAAGCTCCCAACCTGAGTTGGATCCCTAGGGCCATGGTAGAAAGAGGGAACTGACTCTGAAAGATATCCCTTTACCTCCACACCCACATTGAGTGGTGTCTGTTACACACACACACACACACACACACACACACACACACACACACACATACATATACACATACTCATAATGATAATAATAGTAAAGTTTTTAAAAATTAAAGGAGCAGGTGGGAATATCAAGCATTTTATTCATAAATTTTCAATAAATTTGTTAGTTTTAAAAATTCAAGAAGAAAATTTGCCTGTATTCTATTTTTATTGAAAGTTGATTATTAACTAATTTTGGAACACTTTGGCTGGCCACAGACTGTTAGTCATGAGTGTTAATGAAATGTGCACGTAGCAAGTTTGCAACAATTTGTTTTTGACTTTGCTATCAATCTAGCATATATTCAGAAACAAATAACCCTAATAACTTTGGAGATGAACAGCTTGGTGAAATGAAATTGTCAAATAGTGGCATATTTCCCCATTCATTTAAAAACAAAAACAAAAAAATTACAATTGGAATTTTTCCCCCATGAACAGTATGTTTGTTTGGAAAAACACAAGTGAAGCCAAATAAACAGCATGAGGATATTGAGTAAATTATAAACAAAAAGAGCAGGCATCATCAAGAATAAATTTGTAGTCTAGACATAGTGAAATATGCCTATGTTACCAGCACTCAAAAGGCTACCACAGGATGTTTACAAGTTCAAGATATGTCTGGCCTTTCCAAAACAAAACAGAAAAATAGAAAATAAAAAACAAAAGGAAACAAAGCAAAACAAACAAGCATCAACAAAACAAACAAAAGACCACCAACATGACATACATGGGGGAAAATACCCAATTGTATGTCTTAGTTTATGTTACTATTGCTAAGTCAAAAAGTTACATGGAAAGCAGAGGGTTTATTTGGCTTACACTCATATCATCAATTTTCCTCAGCAAAGGAAGTCAGGACAGGAACTCAAATGGAACAAGAACCTGGAGGCAGGAGCTGATGTAGAGACCAGGAAGGAGGGCTGCTTACTGGCTTTATCCTTATGGCTTACTCTGCCTGCTTTCTGATAGAACTCAGGACAACCAGCAAAGAGTGTGCCCCCCACCACCACAGACAGACAGACAGATACACACACACACACACACACACACACACACACACTCAGATTTTCTGTAATAGCTAGAAACTGGAAACAACCTTCAAGAGAGGAATGGATAAAGAAAATGTGGTACATTTACACAATGGAATACTACTCAGCTGTTAAAATTAAAGAAATTTGCAGGCATATGGGAAGAAGTAGAAAATATCATCGTGAGTGAGGCAACCCAAACTCAGAAAAGATACACATGGTATGTATTCACTTATAAGTGGATATTTGTCATAAATTATAAGATAATTATGCTACAATCAACAGACCCAAAGAAGCTAAGTAACAGGAGGGCCCAAGGAAGGATCCTTGAATCTCACTCAGAGGGAGATTATAAAATAGACATCGAGGTGGATAGAGCAACTGGCTAGGAGAGCGGGTGTGGAGGGGAACAGAGATGGAAATCAGGTGTGGGGAGATCTAGGCAGAGGAGTGAAGGGGGAGGAGAGAGAATGGATAATGATGTGGGGAGGCGTCTTTGGGACAATCTGGAGATTTAGGAAGGGCAGGCTCCCAGGAGTCTAGGGGGTTGACTCTACCTGAGATTTCTAGGATCTGGGGATATGAAGGCTGAGTGACTATCTTATATAGCCAGGTGGGACTTCCAATGGAGGGAGTATACTAACCCACCCACAAAACCTTCGAACCAAAATTTGTTCTGTCTACATGATGTGCAGGGATAACGATGGAACGCTGAAAGAATGTCCAACCAATGACTGGCCCAACTTGAGATCCATCCCGGGCGGGGGGCGGAGGGGGAGAGCCAGCCCTGATACTCTTAATGATACTCTTGTCTGCTATGTTTGCAGACAGGAGCCTAGCATAACTCTCATCTGAGAGGCTTCATCCAGCAGCTGATGAAAACACACACAGAGACCCACTGCCAAATACCAGGCAGAGCTCAGGTGTCTTGTGGAAGAGTTGGAAAAAGGAATAAGGGAGCCAGATGGGTAAAGAATGTCACAAGAAAACCCACAGTGTCCACTAACCTGGACCCATGGTGTCTCACAGAGACCGAACCGCCAGCCAAAGAGTAGGCATGGGCTGAGTTGAAGTAGGCCCCTTACACATATGTGGCAAATGTGCAGGTTGTTCTTCATGTGGAACATGAAGCCCCCTATCAAATGGAGCAGGGGCTATCTCTGGCTCTGTTGTGGCCCTTTGGATCCCTTTCAGTCCTGTTGTGAATTAATGTATAATAGGGGGTGAGGTGAGGAGGAATGGGGGTGAGGGTGTAAGGGTGGGACTGGGAAGAGAAGAAGAAGGGGGCCTTCAATCAGGCTGTGAAATCAATGAATAAATTAATGGAGAAAAAAAAGAAGCAATGTAAGGAGGTAAAGGTTTATTTTGGCTCATTATTTTACGGTATAGTTCATCATGGCTAGGGAGTTATGGCAGCTAGAGCTCAAGGCAGTTGGTCACAGTACATTCTTTGTCAAGAGGTGGAAAGGGATGGATGGTAATGGGTACCTTACTTTCTTCTTTTTACTCAGACTAGGACCCCAGCACATGGGATTGTGCCATTCCCACTTAGGGTGAAGTTTCCTTTGTGGAAATGCCCCATCACAACACACCTACTGGAGTGTCCCCAGGTGATTCCTGATCTGGTCAGGTTGAAGATCATTCATCACGGTATTTGACAGAAGTTCAAAATACTTTCATTGATGTACTACAAGTGATAAACAGAACAGATTTTTATAGACATCTCTCATGGGTCATTTCTGATTGTCCCTTTGGACCAAATTGTAGAGATTGTGAATAAATATTAAGCCCTTATAACAAAGGAGGCTCCTGTACAATCGGTCCAAAGATACACAAATAAAACTGGTGCTATTGTGCAGAATACATATTGTGGTAGGATATTTCATCCTATGGCCAAAAAATTTGCACAATCAAGTTCATTGCTGCTCAATTCCTAATAGCCAGAAATTAGAAACAACTAGATGTCCTTCAGAAGAAGAATAGTGTGGTGCATTTACACAATTGAATATTATTCAGCCATTAAAAATATGACATAATGAAATTTGCAGGCAAATAGGTGGAACTAGAAAAAACATTCCAGAGTGAAATATCCCCAGAATCAGAAAGACAAACATGGTGTATTTGCATATATATGGATATTAGTTGTGAAGGCAATTATAACCAGGCTACAATCCATAGATTCACAGAGGGTAGTTCTAGGGTAGGGACTGAAAGGAATAGATAGATCTAGTTAGGGAAGGGAACTAGAACAGATAGCTACGAATAGATGAAGGCTGTGTGGAATGGGAGACCCAAGTGGGGAACAGGAGAGGAGAGAGTGGTGTGAGGGAATATGGGAGTGACAGCTAAGACTGGGGCTATTTGAGGTATACAATTGGAACCTAATATAGTAGCTACTTCCAAAACTATATACATACATGGAGATCATCTAAATGAAACTGTCAAGTAATGAGATAGACAGAGTCCCAGCTGGGTATTTCTTGTTAGCAAACAAAGCTTTTGGTAAAAGAATTGGATTACATTTAATTGAGTTGTTAGCTGAAGGCACCTTACTGAAATCCCCAAACAACCCAGGCTGTTGCCAAGACCATGGCTGCTCTCCACAAAGAGACAACAAGGGCCCATTATTGAAGACAACACCTGAACAACTCATTAAAAGTGGAGATGTTGAGATGGTGTTTACATAGAGCCTTCACTCCTGCATTCCAGCATCTTTATTACAGAAGCTTACTCTGCATGCTCTCAAGAGAGAAATATATACACCAAGGCAGCCACAAAACTTACTGGCAATGATGTCCTGCCTGCAAGATGTGCTGAGGCAATGGCGGTACAAAGCTTGTGGGAACAAGTCACCAATAAGTTATTCAATGTAAAGCCCACTCCAAGAGATGGAATCTATATCTGACACTGCTTGGGTGACCTAGAACCTGAGATGAGATGGTTCAGGTACCTAGGGTAAAACCAAATAATACTGGCCTTAAAAAAATGTAGTGATAAAGCTACTCCTAATGATATTCTGCTATACTCACAGATCAGTACCTATTTCAACCTCCTGCAATAGATGGGAACAAATTCAAAGACCCACAGCCAGACATTATGCAGAGAGTGAGAGACCTTGGAACACTCAGCTCTCGATAGTTTATCACCGTTAAATCCCTCCCCTTGTGCCCAGTCAACCCCAAAGAAGAGTAGACAGAAAAGGTGTAAGACCTAGAGAGGTTGAAGGACACCAAGAACTCAAGACCCTTTACATCAACATGGGAAAAACTCATATGAACTTATAGAGACTGACACAGCATGCACTGGACCTACAGGAGTCTCCACTGGGTTTTCTCTTTGAATATACTGTGGATTCAAATTTTGTGTGTTTTAATGGGATTCCTGGGTGTGAGAATGAGTTTGTCTCTGATTCTTGTGCCTTCTCTGTTTTTTAAAAATATTTATTTATTTATTTATTTATAGTCCAACTGGGATGTAACAGATTTTATCTTATTCTATTTTATTTTTAAATAATCAATGAAAACCTAGTAACTACAGTGAAATTTAACAGTTGAATTGTCACCTATATCTTGTAGGAGAGGGAAAAATTGGTTTTCACCAATAGAATGATACTGGGTATATTTGTAAAAGTATCTTTTATTCACCTAAAGTTGTCTTGGAAGCTTCCTACCTCTCTCTGCTAACCTAGGTATAGTCTTGAAAGCTTCTAACCTCTGCAAAATCTTGTCTAGTCCTAGAATGTTTTCAGCTTCTGAGATTAACTGCTAAATGTGCTTACCCTTTCTGGCTCTTTCTGAACTCTCTGTAGCTGATTCAGCTCAGCTGTTCTGGCTCAAACTCCTCTCCAAGCTGACTGATTCTATTCGGCTTTTCTCTCAGCCTCTTGGCTTTTTACTCTGCTTCGTCTCATACTTACTCCTCAATCTGTTCTCATCTTCTGGCTTCTCATTCTCTGACTCATTCTGTCTTCATCTATGTCTAGTTTGTTCTGTCTTCAATCTGTCTCTCTGAAACTCTCCTTGTAAAGCTGCCTCCTCTCTCCTTCTGCACTGCCCCTCATTTAGCTTCCCTTTTTTTCTCTCTTCTTTTGAGAGTTGTATATGTACTATTCTGTCAAAATTTCCTCTGATTCATCACTTTGTCTGCCCCTCAATTAAACATCACTTTCAAACACGGGTGCTTCCTTCTACAAATTAACTTTACTTCCATTGTTTGGAATTAAAGGTGTGTACTAAAAGGGTTGAACCACACCACAACTAGAAACAATTTTCCCCCATACCACAATAAGAAACAATTTTCCCCCAGTAAATAACACAATCTTGGGATTCACAGTGTGATAAAATATCCTGCAACATATATCAACCACACCAAGACAGGCCTTATGTTCAGGAGTAGTTGACCAACCAATATATATTCGGATTCCATTGTTTATGGGATTGTGTGCGTGTGTGTGTTTGATTACAGTTTGATGGTTTTTATTGTTATCTTTGGATATGGTTTTATTTTATTTTTCTCATTTTAGGTGGTTTTGTTGTGTCTTTTTTGGGAAATAATTCATTTTAAGAATGCATTATTATTTTGTCAATAACTGTAGTTTTATCAATACATATTAAAACTGAAATAAATTGATTTTAATGAAATCATATTCAATCATTTCTGTTAATAAATTTTACATTTTAAAACTCTCTCACAATGACCTAAAAAGAAGTACCAAAGACAATGATTAGTCGATCAGAGAAAAACAGGCTTGATTTATACTCAAGATGTCCAAGCAAAACAAAGCTGAACTTGCACTTCTCACTGTCTCTTCTTCATATCCAAAGCCTTTAACCAAAGAACAGTTGTGATATTAATGTAGAAAATAATTACGAGTACTTCAGACTTTACCATTATGAGTGAATCACATTATTGCATTTAATTTGTTGTATTTGATTTTTCTGTTATGAAAAGTCTGGCAAACTGGGGATCCTGCCATATACTAATATCAGTCATAACTACAAAATGATGCACAATTGCTTCAAATGTTTGATGCCTTTCAATTGTAGTGTTTGTATGAAATAAAAGTAGGGTTAACTTGTAGTTTAGACAAGAATATAACCAAAAAGAGCATCAAATGCAGCTAAGTATAGAATTTTATACCTCATATAGAATATTATAGAACCTAGGGATGGAATATTATAAAGAAACCCAGACTTATGTTCAGTCAGTTAAATTCATCTTAATTGTTATTTAATCTAAATTAGAACACTGGTTATACTTCCTATAAAATATATATTTATTTAAATAATATTAGTAGTATGAACAGAACTCTAAATTAGTATGTGCACAAATGTATAATATATGCAATGTCAAAAATTTAAATTTAAAGTTTTTCATTTCTCATTGACTCTAAAGAAGTACACTTTTATAGTCATTGAAAAAAAATACTATAAAAATACCAGGTGTTTTATGTTGAATAATGATTAGGGGTTATAACCAGGCTCTTTTCTAAGAGAAAATGTTTTTTTATTGTGTAAGTATGCAGTAATGTATTTCTTTTCTCACTTTTATTTCTCCAGGAAGTAGTTCTTTGAAATTATTATAGAATAAGGAAGTACCCAAATGTATTAAAATTTCATTTTTTCCATCGGTAAAAAATGGTAAAAACAAAATGACTATTCCATGGATGAGCATACCCATAAAATGGTAAATAATCCATTACACACAGAACTCATTGTAAAACCATAAAATCCTGCATATTCAGCACACCATGCCATCAGAATCATTTTTTTTAATTTTACTAGCATCAAAACTCACTTTTCATTAGACCTTTTAAAATGCCCTCTCTTCCACCCAAACTTACTGAATATTAGACAGCATATTAAAGAAGTGCACAGTCAAGTTCTAAGTCGTTTAGCGACTTACCTGTTGCAAAAGCCTGCAAATGTTTATGTTTCCATGTTCTCTCTTCTTGATCTTACTCTATTCAAACTGATATCACCACGTTATTTAAAAGAAAATAGTGTAGTTCTGTGGCAACACAGGTTACTCCTTTCTGGGTGGAGGAAACAGCTGAGAAAGGAGACAGTAACAGCTCCTGTCTGGTTGGAATTTACCTTCATTTTTGATGAAGTACTTGCTTCATACTCTCTTCCAACTGAAACAACGGTCTGTAATAGAAAATTCTTTAGCTGGGCTTGGTGGCATGTGCCTGGAATCCTACACTCAGAAGGCTGAGGCAAAAAGGATTACAGAAACTTTGAGCTAAGCTCACCTGCAGTGTGAGACACTGTCTCTAAAACAATCAACCACACAAGTGAAAAAATTAGAAAACAAGAATAGAAAACAAGAGAAATTATATGGATGTTCCAAAAATATTATGTATCCTGTAAATTTGTTCACCTTATGAATAACTTACCATGATAAATATACATCACATTATATCACTTACAATCCAATCATGTGGAATCTGATATTCTATCTTCATAATATATTAAAAATAAATAAAATTGCATAAGCATGTTATTCCTGTGCTGAATGCTGTTTAGAATCTAACATGCAAGAGAGATTTTATAATTATTTTTTCATATTTATTATTTGATATCTTATTTGAAATAAAACACAGGACCATGATTTATGATTGAAGATGAAAGTAATTTACTTTACTGGTGTATTTATGTCTTGCTTTGCCACTTAAGCAGTAGATTTCATTCAAAAGTTGCATAAGTCTGGTTTATACCTCTAGTGTTGTTCTGATGCCCATTTTTTATTGGTTTCCTCTCTGCAAGCCCCCTCTTCCATTCCCCCTTCCCCTGCCTCTATGAGGGTGCTCCCCCTAATCACCCACCCACTCCCACCTCACCACCCTCGCATTGCCCTATGCTGGGGCATTGAGCCTCCACAGGACCAAGGGCCTCCCCTCCCCTTGATGATAGACAAGGCCATCCTCTGCAAGCCCCCTATCCCATTCCCCCTCCCCCTGCCTCTATGAGGGTGCTCCCTCTAATCTGATTTGAGCAACAAATGGTTAGAACCACAGGAGGAAACATGTAGGCTATTTGGGTGTTGGTTCCACACTGGTAAGGGTAACACTGGAAAATTAGAAGAAATAAATGGATAAAATACAAACGGGAGAAAGAAATGTAATTTAATGATTAATCATGCAGAGCATAGAACATGAAAAAGGATGAAATAATGCAGCTGGAAAGTTTGGACTAAAGCCCTAGAAATAGAACGAATAAATAATTGGAGTACGCTGAGTTTTGAATGTAGCTTGTTTAACGCAAAATCCTTTCTTCACGATCTATCCAAGATGTTAATACGTGTATAGCATAGCATTGGCTTAAGTGTATGTATGCACCCGGGACTGCATGCATGTTGGGCAAATGCTCTATGACTACGCTGCAATTCAAGTGCCTTCAAGAATATTTTCGTGTAACGTATCAACTTGACTTTTGCCTCTAAATATCTTCCTGAAAAATAACAATAGATCTCAGATGCAGCGGCTTTAATTTGACTTTCTACTATATATCAGTCAAAAGAACATTGAAAACTTTATTTCTTCAGCAAGTACATTAACAGCATGGCTTAAATATCTTTATAGCATACTGAATGGGCAGACAGATTTTTCAACTTCAAAGTTATTATTGAAAGTGTGAGCTAGATGACAATCAAAAGCAGCCAGTTTAGCTGAGTGTTCATCTTGTCTCAGTTAGAATGGCTAATATTAACCAAACATCTCCTAATGGATACTAGCAAGTTTGTGGAGGAGGAGGAACCAGAGTGCAAACTGCTGTAGACACTCTGGAAATCAGTGTGGAGAACCTGCAAAAAGCTAAAATTAAATTTTCCAAGTACCCAGCTACACTATATGCTACTCTTTGGCATTTATTCAAACACCATCCTCTACAAATACCATTTCAGCAATGTTCACAGTCACCCTGCTCAAAATAGAAAGGAAATGGAAACACCGTGAGGCCTATTCTTGGTTTTCAACTTGACTACATCTGGAATGAAGTAAACCCTAAAAATGTCTGGGAGCAAACACCTGTGAAAGAGATTTGTGCTTAGCTCAATCATTTGAAGTGGGAAGATCGACATCTAATGGGGACCTTTGAGGTGGGACGATAACCTTTAATTCAGATCATCTGAGGTGAGAAGATTCACCTCTGATTTGGGCCACACCATCAGCTGGAAGTCTACATAAAGGACGTGGAAGAAGAAACTGTCTTTGCCTGCTGGCTCTCACTTTCTGAGCAAGTCTGTTCCTTGGCTGACAACAGTGCCAACTTCTTCAGGATTCTGGCACAGACTGATGACCAGCTGTGACATCCAGCTTCCTAGACTAAAGAGCTACTGCATTCTCGGCCCTAACATTTGGAGACATCCATTGTATCTGGACCACAGACTTTAAGTCTGTCTGTCCGTCCATCTGTCCATCCATCCGTCCGTCCGTCCATCTGTCTGTCTGTCATCTATCGCTATTATCTTTCTGGGATACAGGATACAGAGGTATATTGTGTAACACCAAATCATGAATGAGGCAGTAAACATGGAAAGAGGATTTATACAAACTCAAAAGGCACCAAGTTTACTAAATGTAAGCAAGATTCTTGTTTTTGGTTGTGACCCTAGCCTTTAATGTCTGAGCCATCTCTCCAGCTCAAATGTAAGCAAGATTCTAAAGAACCATTATACTGAAAAGTGAAAAGCAGATTGTGCCTTTTCCTTGAAGTAGAAAATGTGAAATTTGAGAGAAATAACACACTGGATGATAAAGAACATTTCCATGTGAGTACTTGTTGAACACAAAACCAAGAAGAAATTATAAGAGCAATTTTACTTCAGAATGAAAATTTAACTGTAAGGGGAATATTCAAGAGTCTGACATGAGTAGCTTCAAACTGCAGAAGGGGCTGGTTGCTAGCAGGACTTGTTCTATAATAATTTACACAGCATCAAGATAAAAAGCTTATGAAGTAAATTACTCTGATCTCCCTATCTCAGGGCTGTCCTAAAATTAAAAGCTGTGTGAGTGTGTGTGTGTGTGTGTGTGTGTGTGTGTGTGTGTGTGTGTGTGTGTGTGTGTGTAGAGAGAGAGAGAGAGACAGAGAGAGAGAGGGGTTGCAAGCTTGGGGACCAGTTTTTTTTGGAGAAGTTACTTTTGGGAAAAAAAGAAGCACATTAAGAATGACAAGGTCACAGCAGATAGAACACTTCATCTGGCATATGTAACATTAACCATGCACATACAAGAATGGATGTTCGTCAGAGACTGCTTTCTCACAGCTCCTTGGAATAATCTCTTTATCATTTCTTCACTTCAAATGTAAAGGGCATATGGCAGTAAGAAAGTTTATCATCTACTGACATTCCAAGAAATAGCAAGCATAAAATGATAGGCCAGGGGAAGATGCAGGTTTTATGTTAAGAACCTCTCTCTCTCTCTCTCTCTCTCTCTCTCCCTCTCTTCCCCTCCCCTCTGCGCGCTCTCTCTCTCTCTCTCCCTCTCCCTCTCCCTCTCCCTCTCCCTCTCCCTCTCTCTCTCTCTCTCTCTCTCTCTCTCTCTCCCTTCCCAACCACCCTCCACACACACAGACAAACACACAGACCAGTTCAAACATCTCTCCCTTATCCCTACTTGCCTCCTAACAACCTTACTGAATTCTTCATCTTCTCACTGGTTCTCAACCTTCCTAATGTTGAGACCCTTTAATTCTTATTAAATAAAGTTAAATTATTAGTTCTTCATGTTGTGGGGACCCCAACCATAAAATTATTTTTGTTGCTGCTTCATAAATATAATTTTACTGTTATGAATTAAAATGTAAGCATCTGATATGCAGGATATCTGCTATATGACCCCCAAGGGGGTCGTGAACCAGAGTTTGAGACACTGATAAACACTGACAAATTTATTCTAACAACTCCTTCTCTAGTTCTCAGCATAACTGTCTTAGCAAACTCTTCATTTACTGATGTTACCTTCCACTTCCCTTAGGCTAAAACTTATTAATTCCGAGTGAAATATAATGCTACCTCCATTATTTTAAATACAATGTTTGCATTCATTAAGAATAATCTTTCCCATGTTACTAATCAATAGTAGGTCGAGGATTGGAAGACATATTTTGATTATAAGGGCCAAGAACTTTCTTTTCCTTATACTGGAAGCTGTCTCACTTATAGAATTCATTCTAAAATTTCTGTTACTGCTGTAAATTCAGCCAATAACTCCTCTCTTCAATTATTGCTTAGTTTTTATTTCACCAAGTCTATGTTTTACTTTCTTCCTCTTTGCTTTAGTCATTTGTTTTTCTTCTAGAACTTTTATAAACTTCCAAAAAAAAACCGACCAACCAACCAACAAACAAACAAACAAAAACACCACCTCAAGAACACATCCATACCTCTGTGTTTCATGGAATCTGTGGAAAATCAACTTATCTTTTCATAAGTAGTAATCTCTGGATTTTAAATATGCAAAGAGAAGATAAATAACAGTACCTCTGGAGTTGTTTCATAAAAGAAACAATATCAGTATGTGCAACCTTAGATTTTTAAGGGACCACAAACATAACCATAGAAGCTGAAACTGTGCAATTTTCAAACAATAAATGTAAAGACTGGGGATCTCATTAAATGTCTTCAAGGATATGGGTCAAAACATTAAAAACAAAAACCTCTTAATTTCAGTGTTAGAAGTATCAGAAAATAGTCAAACCAGAATTTAAGTACAATGCCTAGTGTGCTGCCTTCTTGCTATTAAAGCTCATGACAGCAGAGAATCTTCTCCTTTGGTGAGGCATCATACCCTTCAATTCTGACAAGCTTCCTATTATTATTAGTCTCTTAATGTGTTACTTAAAACAGCCATCACTTATGATCTGACAGTTCCCCGCTTAAATGAGTGATTGGGTCAAGCCCACCCAAATACAGCATATATTTTAAGCCAACAGATTTGATATTTTAAGTAATTTGTAAATTTCCTTCACAACAGTAATTAAACTCATGTTGGGCATGAAATAACCAGGGTGTCAGTAGTAGTGAAAGACAAACTGCTCACCACTAAACTTTTATGCTTATGGTCATCAACATTTTGAAATACCTATGATCTGTATTTAACATCAATTTGACAGCTTTACTTTCCTCTGATACATCATCCGTCCTGTTCAAACAAATTCCCTTGTTTATATTGGTAATTTCTCTCCGACTGAGTTCCTCTGGCTGCTTATCCATGGACTTTATAGAGTGTGAGCCATGCCCCCATGGCTGTGGTCAGCCATCACCTGATCAAACCCATTTCCACTACCACTGTTAGGAGTTCCCTCCCTCCCTCCCTTCCTCCCTCCCTTCTTCTCACCCTCCTTCCTTTTCTTACTGTTTCAATCTTTCTTTTCAGTTTCTCCTTTTTCTTTCTCTCTTCCTCTTTCACTCCCCCCATTCCTCCCTTCCCCTACACACTTCTTTATCTGCTACTATAGTATGTAGTTTTATCATTGGGAGACAAGACACTAAAAACTGTTACTGTTATGTGACAACTGTCTCTTTTTAATTTGTCCCTTCTTTTATCAGTTTGATTAAACCATTTTCTCCATTATTTTTATTTACATTTTTTCATGTCTAGAAGTACTATTGCTTTTGTATTCGATACTATGTCAGTATACTCTTCAGTTTTTATTCAATTTTGTGTGTATGTGTTGGGTGCAGTATATGTACCGTCTAGTGTAGGGATGTGCCATGTGTGTGCTGGTATACGCTAGGTAGAGGATGACCTTGGGTGTCTCCTTGACTGTTCTCCATTAATATTCTATGTCAGAGATTATAGGTGTCATTATACCTCACTTTTTATGTAGTTACGGAGATCTGAGCTTAGGTACACACACTGGCCAGAAAGAACTGAAATAATGGGTGATTATCTCCCTGGTGTTAAAATCTAGTTATTTAAGGTTTTTCATTTATAGTAATTTTATTCTGTACCCAATAATATTCACACAAGAAAGTGGTCCTAATTCAGTAGCATTAGGCAAAATAATTAACAACAGAAAACAATCCTTTAAGTAAATGATTAGGTATAAGTATGAGGGTACAGATGAAATTCCCAATGAAATGTGTATTTGGTATGAGTGCATGTTTAGTGAAACTACTGAGGGGGTCACAAACTGTTAGTGCATACTTAACTTAGGAGAAGGAAATGGAAAGAACAACAATGTAGACAGATTTCACTTATTTCACCTTGGGCTGTCATTTTTCTCAGTTTCTCATCTCTTCTCTCTGAAGACAGGGAGGTATGTATCTACTTATCTACTTCATTGTATTATGCCTGCCCATCTTTTCCACATGGATGGAGGTATTTCAACAGGGCCTATTAAGCCACTTTCAAAATGGTGTCTACATTTTTCATAGTGCAATTTCTTGTTTGCTTTCCTGTTTCCACTTATCTCTTGGACTCTTTATTACAAGCTGAATGTGATGACATGTGCTTGCTTTTTTTTTTTTTTTTTTTTTTTTTTTTTTGTGGCGAAGACAGGAAGGCCTTTGCTGTACACTTGATGTGGTTTAAATCTGTTCCATATGACCTCTATCCATTTCTGCTGAGTCCCCGCCCCAACCTCTATTCTTTTCTCCCTTCTTTGTATTCCCTTGCTCTCAATATTCCTCCTCCAACTTTATAAACCATATGCTTATTAGCTCCCCAGTTCACTTATGTTAAAACCTTTATCTCATCACTTTTTTGGTTACCTCAATGTTATTCAATGTTTTCCAGTTCTACCCATTTCTATGCCAATTCCATGATTTTCAATAAAGTTCTTATAACAACAAATTTATCTTGATACATAGCTCAATAAATTTCATTCCGCAGCATATTTTCATCCTCCATTTATTTGTTGATGGGCATGTAGTATTTCCTTTCCTCCCTACTGTGAAGAGTAGCAATAAACACTGTGTGAACATTTCTGTAGTGGGAATGTGTACAGTATGGTCATTGCCATTTTAGTCTACCACATTGAATAACAAACCTTTGATTCTAGGTTTCATTTTTCTGAACTTAACAGGAACTTTTTTCATATCCTTTTGTTCATTTAGGTATTTTCTTATGACTTGTTCTTTTACTCTGGACATTTGTAAATTTTATAATTATAATAATTATAATTATTTTCTAAATAATACCTATCTCTTGAAAGGACAGCAAAACTGTGACATCAGGTTATTGCTTATTTCTGATTTCATAAACAAGTTTTGAATTTATTAAATCTAATATTTATTTTGTTACCTTTAAATATTTCTCCCTATACATTTATAAAGCTGACCTGCATTAAATAAAATGTTACCTTTCTACACTAAGTTGTTAATCTGCAGATAAAATTTTATAACTGTAATAAGATTATGTTATTGCTTATGGTTAATACTATTCCTTAATTATATGAGCTTATCAGAATAACAATGTGATTCTGAAATAAAGTAATAATATGTGAGATATGAAATAAAACCTGTTACATGGTTATCTATTCTTACACACCACTTTCACATAAATCTTAACCTACAGTGACTGAAATCATTATACAGTTAAGGCTGCCTTTGAACTCCTGATAATCTTCACTTCTCCATCAGTAGCTGAGTTACAGTCAAGACTACCATGCACGGTTTAAATCATCTTTGACAAGTTGTATTTTAAACATTTTTATTCTCAAATCCACTACTATAGTTATTATCATGCTTTTTTTTTAACTACACAGTTTTAGAAACTTAATTTTTTTTTTTTTTTTTTACTAAATTATTTCAGCAAATGAGTACTGGCTTAAGAGTCACACTATTGGCATTTTAAGTTTCTTTCTGTCACATTTAATGACTTCAGGGTTTAGTCCTGATAATAAGTTTCGGGTGCCAGCAAGACACATGCCATTTTCAATTCTAAAATCAATTTTAATAACTTTTTTTTTAACCACACATTTCCAATGAGGCTCAAATAGAACTAGAAATGTTTTACAATTGCGAAAACAAACTAAATTCCAAGACCGTTCAGTTTTCTGTGCAATGTATTTTCAATGATTACATCATATAACCATTCTCTTCTGAAGTACTACCAAGAACATCTTTTGAAATATGAATGACATACCTTCTCCAGCACAGTGAACTTTTAAAGAGGTATTATATCAAGGTAAGCTGAGAGCTGACACTTTGTTAATGTCACTTTTCAGCATTAATGTGAAAAACCACTTTCACATGTGTTTAAGCATGTGGATACCAGCTCTTCTTTTGTTAAATGAACAAAATAGATATTGACAACTTAGGTTCAGAGGGCAGTTATCATTAACATCTACAGAGACATTAATCCTTACTACTTCAAATAACTAATGACTAAATCCAGTATACAGAGCTGTGAACTCTTTGATATCATTTCTAACAATAAAGATAGTATCTATAGAACATACTTGGTTTTTATATCATTTTAGAAAAATGAAGAACTATATTAAATCTAATTCTACAAAATAGGATGTTTGCATCACATAATTTAAATAAAACCTTATTGTAGATTCCCATATAGATTTCATTTAATAGGAATTTAAGGAAAAATCGAGATATTTTTAGGATTTTGCATAGTAAACTTGTCACATTACCTTTAACAGAGCCTCTCCCCAATTTCCTTTAATTTCTCAACAATTATGACTATAGGTCTTACATGGCCAATTGCATTTAATTATAATTCATGATCATGGAAGAGAAGGCTATTTGAAGTATTCAACTAGAAGTTTCCTACTCTGGTCCCATTCCCATGGCTTTTGACACATCTATTTCCCACCTTGAATGATCTAATGAATTAGAAAACTGGGTAGAACATGGTGACTTTGAGCAGAACTAAATTTTATGTACAAATTTGAGAAAATTCTCAAACTGTAGATTACAATTAAGATATGTTATTTAAAAGCAAATAAAAACCCTAAAGGAGTGGGACAAGCTAAGGGACAGTAAGTAGAAGCATTTTCTGCTACTTATCATTTGTCAAATTAGTTTGATGATAATGTATATACTAAAACAAGTTCTATACAAGTTAAACTACCATACTGTACTGGATTATATTTATTTTACCGTCTTCTTACCTCATATGAAAAAGGGAAGTTTATGTATTTATAAACATTGGACAGCTAAATTTGAAGGATTATATTGAGAAAAAAAAAGCTAGACAGTTTCTCTATGGATTTTGATGTACCTCCCATTCAAGTACCTAGACTCAAGAGCGGTAAAACATGTATTTTGCTATGCCAACCCCTGGGAAACACGCCATTAAAAAGATGAGTCAAAATATTTTTTTAAATTTTATTATCATTTAGCAATGGGAAAATGCAATTTATTTACACCAGCAGCCATATGGGCAGGGGGAACACAAGAGTTAGTTAGCTATTTGTATAGGACGGATTACTTATTAAAAAATAAGAATCTCCAAAACAAAGGACAGTGGTAAATTTCACACTACCCTCCCCCAATGATCCCAGCATGCGATAATGCCAGGTAGTGGCCCCTGGGCATGCGGTGGTGGAAACTAATTTATGGAAGAAAAAACCACAAACCACAGAAAATTTAAAGAACCCCTTCCCCCCATATACATACACTCAGATACATAATAGGATTACAGGGTGGTCAATACAATTAATAGAAGAGGAAGGATAGAATTTGTTGTTACAGGAAGGGTAGGGGAAGGGGAGAGTTCCTAACCACTGTCAACTATATGGTGGAGAACATTTGCTCCCAAAAAAGTCATTTGTTCCCTCAGGGCAATAATAGCTGGACTGAACCCACCTTCTATCTACAGAGTGGGGAGCTACGGCCCTAATGGAAATGTTGGAGACAGAAAACAAAAACAGTAACAAAAGGGAAGTAATATGAGCAAACCATTACCCCAAACTACCACCCACATCTTTATGTTCTAACCAGAAAAGGCAAGAAAACTAAAGTCACATTTGAACTCCCTATCTGAAGGCAAGAGTGAGTGGGCCATGGCCTTTCTCCCTTTCATGTTTCCCAAGTACTTTACATAAGCAGGAATCTCAGAGTGCTTTTTTCCCAGATTTCATTGAAGGTTTTTAAAGAACTCATGTAGCAAGGTATCTTTTAAAAATATTTTTAGCTCCTGCCAAGGTTTTATTCAAGTTCTCAAAATTCTTGGACTAAGGATCCAAACTGTAACTAGGCCCCAACCCTGAGCTGTAAAACTCTGAGAAGGCAATAACAGATAGTCTCAAGGCCCAAGCACTATAGTTTCCTTAACTCTTGAGTACAGTAATCCAAATTAGTCCACACAGTTCAAACAGCTCCTGGGAGAAGGAAGGTACATACACAACAGGGTTAGAAAAGTGGAGCAGAACCAACTCCTTCCTTGTGTGTGCCAGCATTCATGGTTCTGCAGAAGTCCTAAGAGGCAGTATCCAAGCAGCAATGGGAAGAACGAACTCATGACGGGCAGGGAGATATACTAGCAAGGCAGGCTTATATAAGAGACACACTTAGACATGACACTGCCTTGTAAATTTAAAAAATATATATATATTTTTTGTTATTTTCCCATTCCAATCCAAACAGAGGGAGCCATGAGAGATTCTGCTCTAAGGCTTCCATAAAAACAGGTAAAACAAAACCAACAAATCAATTTAAAAGTTAGAAAATGACAACCAAACAAAAGGAAAAAGGAAACTTGTATAGGCTTCAGAGGAGGAGCACTGGAAGATGAGCTGAAATTGGTCAAGATAAAACCTAGAGTGGCAAGCAGCACCTGGAATCATGAGCTGCACCAAATAGGCAGTGGAGCAGTGACAGGAACATGGTCAAGCCAGACAGATGAGGCTGGACCCTTTACTGGGGCACTGAATGAGGTAAGAAAAAACATTTCAAATAAAGCAGCACCTTTCTTTTCTGCTCACCTCAGGACTCCCACCCTCCACAAACCCCCATTTAGGAACTAAAACTGAACAGTTTTGATATGCCATTCACTTCCCGTTTACTTCTAACCCTGCCTCCAAACTCAGGAAATCCCCAACTTTCCAACACGAAAAATACAGCCCCTGCTGTAAGGAGGTCCTGAGGACCAAGTGAAGAACTGCCATTTGTGAGGGCAGAGAAGGTAGAGAGTCTTAATCACCATAGCAGAGGTCTGACTGCCCAATTGAAGAAGGGATTCTGCAACCACACCAGGTAAACCAGGCTTGTTTCAGGGCTCTTAGCATTACACTCATTCACATTATTGAAGGCAGATGGAAAAAGTTCCCTCCGGGCTCAATTTTCAAACACCCTCCTGTGAGGCCATGATACCCTTCTGTAGTTCAGGGGTACCACTGGAGGACAGTGACCTGCCATAATGATCAAGTCAGACCCATGGGCTGCTTATATCACCGGCAACTCAAAAGTAGGAAAAGACCGTCCCACCAAACTTATGTCCACAGTATGTAATTCAAGACATGAGCCTTCAAGGTGGAGAGGATATGCAATCGCAGACGTATACTTCATCCTCATAGCATCAAAACAAAATCTTCAGCTGTTTGTAAACCACCTTGTCCTTTGCCAAACCTTTGCCACGCAGTGGGATGGAAAGACAGGTCTTTTGATGAGTGAGTCAAAGGCGAGGCCTTGTCCCCACAAAATGCTTGACCTTTGGAAAACAGGTGATTCTGTACTTCTTGTAGACAAGGGCACAAGGGCTTCCCACAAAATTCAAACGGGAATTAATATATTTTAGTATTTTGTCTCATACCTGACTTCTCTTTGTATCAAAGAGGCCCAACTGGAGGCTTAGAAATCAGAGCAGTCCACTGAAGCTGAAAGATCATGGCCTGACCATCAACAGCATCCAAAACTTCACAGGAGGCCCCTGACATCAAGCAGATGCAAAAATCTGAGAAACAAAAGAATTTTATAGGCTGGGTACACAGCTGCTCACCTGTGTACCAAAGGACAGTTCAGGGATCTTGTACATCCACGTATATTAACAGAGCTCAAAATACAGCATGACACCTCTGGACGGACCTTCTTCTGTCCAGGATTTCAGAGCTGGCACTGGAAACCCTTTCAAATGGACCCAGATTCCTAAATTCTCCTCTTTGGGTTGTTTGTTTGCTTTTGTCTTCTTGTTTATGTATTTTAATGCTGAGATCTTTAAAGGGAAATGGGACTTTTGTTTGCTTTTCCTTTTAGTATTTATTTATTTTTCTCTCCAACTTAGCTTATTCCTCCAAGCCACGGGACCAGTCTATATTATTGTCCTGGTCACTGTCGCCCTCTCTCATGTTGTGACTATTGGAATTCTGGAGGTGAACGCTGTAGCTCCGTCTGGGGCCCATTCCCAGGTTCTCCAGGAAGGGAGCAAAGCGGGAGGCGGCATGCTCCTTTGTCTTCCACTGGCTGAATGCCAAAATCCTTCACGCTACCAGTGTCTGCAAACTCCAGGTAGAAGTAGCCACACTTGACTGCCCGGTGCACCTCAAAGCAGAATCCCAGGCAGGAATCCTCTATCAGGTCTACATAGATCTCCTGGGCGATGGCCTCCAGCTTGCTAGTGTCCAGGTTGGCCAATGAAATCTCCTCCATCTTAATTGGTAAGCGACTGTGCAGAGGGCCGCTGGGTTTACTCACAGCACACTCGGGCTCCGAGGGCCGCGCTAGGCCTGCAAGGCCTCTCCGGGCCGCGTCCTCCGGGTCGGCAACGGCGGCGTCCGCGGCGACAGCAACCGCTGCGCCGGAGCTCCAACGCTCGCTCGCTCGGCTCCGACGACACCCACGTTCGGGATTCGGAGCTGCACCCGAGCCCGACTCGCCGCTAAACGGTCTCAGCGCCTCACCCTGCCGTTCCGGCCTCTTCCTCTCGCTGACGGTCTGGGCCCGCCTCCCCACTTCCGCCCGGTGCCGCGCCTGCGCACTGGCTCCGCGCGGAGGCTGGGCTTTAGCTCTGGCGCAGACCGCTGGACTGGAGCTCTGTGCGAGCCAGTGGGGACAACTGTCACGCCTTGTCACCCTCTCTACCTCTCTCTGTTCATAAAATGCTATCGACGATGCTATGATATTTTGTCTACGGATTTAAACGTTCGCTGATGAGTTTACCTGTGTTTCAATGATTTTCTATGTAAAATAATTGCTTGCCGTGTTGTGTAATCAATCGAATAATGATTTCAGGCATAATTATCCATATACGACTGAAAATTTGACGTACGGGATTGACTTGCAGATATTTACAGGGCTGCCGCAGTTGTCATTTAAATCCACTAGATGGTGCAAGGAAACAAATTGCCCTATAGTTTATCTCTGAGTCTTTGAATGAAAACTAGAATCCTGACACTAAAGGCATAATTCAAATATATTGATCAAATAAACCTAAGACATTTATCTCACTTATAAGACCATTAAGTCAGCGTGACTGTAAAGAAATGATTATATACGTCTCCAAATGTGCTATAAGATAAAAATGATGTGTGCATTGTTTGGGGGAGGCAGGGAGAAGGAGGGGAAAGATTTTTCCTTAAGTTACACTGCTTTCATTGTAAGAACTGGAACCCGTTCACCAAATCCCTTGCAGCCAGCTCTTAACAACTCTTCTCAGTTGACTAAAGCAAGTCTTTATTCTGTGGTTAAAGTCATTGATAAAAGCACACTACTAACCACAATGGACCAGAAAATGCCAGCTATTCCTAAACAGATTAGTTGTTAATTCAAACATAAGAAAGTCACTGTACTATTTCTGCTTTCTTTTCTTTTTTTCTTCTTCTTTTTTTTTTTCATTAGTTGATCCTCCTCCTCAACTGCTTTACCTTTTTAATTTATCGAAAAGGAATTGTGGTTAAAGAAAAATTCAAATGCTCATTTATAGATTTCTTATTCAAGGTTTCCAGATTAGAGAAAAGCATACAATCATCAGAACATTCTAATATCAATGTTAATTAATATATATGTTTCCCTCAGTACAGGATTACCTTACACTGACTGGTTTAGAGTATGAATTATTTGTAAACAATTGTATTTTCTAATTGTCTATTAAGTCATTTTAGATACCAAAAATTGGCAGAGATGGATCATTTAGCTTATGCTACTTAATTTTTATCTGTCCAGAGTTCTTTTTTTTAAAATTTAAGACTGAACTTTTTTTTTAATTTGGACTTTTGAATAATCTATATGTTCTAGATTCAAAAAATTAACATATTGTTACAATGTAGGATCTCCTAATAGCCATACAATAAACCTGTAATAATTAAGAGTCCACGTTACTGAATCAGAATGCCTCCTACAGTAAATGCCTATGTAAATCTTGTGTTTGGATCTGTTTTCATGAAATTTCAGTAATAGATGTCATCACATAGTTTTGTGGTAAGAACCCATGGCAATAAATATAAGAATTTTCACACAGTGCCTGCCTTGATGCGTAACAGTGCAAACTGTTGCATGCCGTGTTGGGTGAAAAAAATGCAATGTTGACTTTAAGCCTCTTTGCTCAACTCTTTCCTCTTCAAACCAAGTGTAAAACTACTTTCCAGGTGTAGTACGGATTCCAAGACATTTGTGAAATTTAGACTCTCTCCACACGTCTTCGTTTGGGACTGACTATCTGGCTTCATTTCTAGCATAGCGCTAACACATTAATTGCCAAGCAGAAGTTCTTATTAACAGACAACCATCCTCTGCCATCACCAGTGTGTAATTTGTTCTTGCCAGGTCATCAAAGAGTCTTTGTTCCCTTAATTTGACAAAACAAATATGAGCTTGTCTTTCTGAACCTTATACTGTGGGAGTTGGAAACTGTCTTGTATTTAGCCAATAAATTTAGTACAGTTCAATGAAAATTATTTCAAAGTACATGTGCTTTTATGTTCATTGAAATTCAAATAAGATTAGAATTATTTAAATGATTCTGTCAGCGTTTGATTCCATTTAGTCTTACGAAATCAACAGTGTTGTGTTGAAAATTTGTAGTCTCCCATTTTGTCTTACCTTCTATTTGTATCACAAGCTAAATTTTCTTAATTTGGGTTGAAATATACTGGCTACTTCATTTCAAATCAGGAAATATAAATGAGAAATAATTTAATGGTGATCTTAATGGCGTGCTGAATGTAATGTATTTATTACGTTACATATTTAGTTCATTTTCTAAGTGCAATGCAAATAATATTTCTAAATGCAATGGAGTACTTCTTCATAAATGTCCTTAAAATATATACATTAAAATATATAGTGCACCAAAGGAATACACTAATAGCCCCTATAATCCCCATCTCATCACACCCATCCCCCTTCCCTGGGGCATCAAGTCTCTACAGGATTAGGCACATCCTCTCCCACTATGGCTAGACAAGGCATTCCTCTGCTACATATGTATGCCCTTTGGTTGGTGGCTTAGTCCCAAGGAGCTCCCAGAGGTCCAGGTTAGTTGATACTGTTGTTCTTCCTATGGGGTTGCCGTCCCCTTCAGCTCCTTCAGTCCTTCTACTAACTCTTTCATAGGGGTTCTCTGCCTCATCCAATGGTTGGCTATGAGTATCTATCTGCATCTGTCTCAGTAAGCTGCAGGTAGAGCCTCTCAGAATATAGCCATGCTAGGCTCCTGTCTGCAAGCACAATAGCATCAGTAGTAAGTGTCAGGGTTTAACTTGGGGAGCTAACATAAACCTTTCCTTCCTTCAGTTGCTTTTATCAGGGTTTTTATTTGTTTTGTTTGTTTTTTTATTACAACAGGAAGTATAATCAACACATATGGACAAGAGAAAATGTTTTAAAGATGTTAATTTGTTCAATGGGATCCCATAGTAAAATTCTTTTAGTAGGTTAGGATGGTACAGTAATGCCATCTGAAAATGAAGATGGTTGTGAAGAAAGGTATCTATTCAAAAGCTTTATAAGGCTAATAACAATCAGGGTTCCCTTTACACATAAAAATTCTCTGCAATGTCTATTAAATCAATGTCTAAGTGACAGTTTATTGATTCCCTTTCCTTCCCTGATAAACCATGTCCTTTAATCCATCTTGATCTTGCTAACTGTACTTTTTTCAAACACATTGTGTTTGGAAACATAACCTAGACATTTGGAAGAGTATTATCATGAGAGCAAAACTATTTTTCAGGCCAGCCTAGATTAGTAAAAGGTGTCTACAAATTGATAGTACTCCTGAGAGTAAACAAAATGGTTTGGGATATTTGAGCAGAAATCTCTCTGAAAAAGATTGAGGGTATAAGATTTACACATATCAAACTTAACAGAAAATAAAGAAAATGAAAATGATACTTTCATTTTGGTAAGGAAACTAAAGTTAGAGATGTCAAGAGAATTGTTCAGTCTGTGTTTGGCAAAATTAGTACCAACTGCTAAGTCTTCCGACTCATAGTCTAATTCCTTTCCTGGTCTGGAATTCTTCCTCTAATGTCTGTTGTCTTAGCAGCAGAAAGTTTAGTGATGGCTAAATGTATTTAAAAAATAAAATAATTTATAATATATTACTCATACTATCAATATAGAATGTACTGGCTATTTAAAACTACACGGTTTTATGGACTTGGTATAATGTTATATTAATTTTGTTATTCTGAAAAAGTTACAATATTTCAAATTAGGAATTAAAAATTTCAAATTAGCAAATGATTCAATCCAAAAGAGAATCACACACCTATTTAGAAATGCATCACATATTTGGAATCTTTCTTTCTTTCTTTCTTTCTTTCTTTCTTTCTTTCTTTCTTTCTTTCTTTCTTTCTTTCTTTCTTTCTTTCTTCTTTCTTTCTTTCTTTCTTTCTTTCTTTCTTTCTTTCTTTCTTTCTTTCTTTCTTTCCTTCTTTCTTATTTTTCATTCTCTCTCTCCCTCTCTCTCTCTCTCTCTCTCTCTCTCTCTCTCTCTCTCTCTCTCTCTCTCTCTCTCATTTTTTTGATACATTCTTGCTCTGTAATCCAGGCTGTCTTCAATCTTCAGATCCCTCTGCCTAATACTCTTAAGTATTAGGGTTATAGTGGCGTACCACCAACCATACCCACCTTAAATGTGGCATCATTTCAACTATTTTTCAACCCAGTCAGAGTTTAATTGTTTGAAATAAAATCAAAAATAGTTCTATGTCCTTTTCTACAGTGCTTTGCTTCTCTGTTAGAAAGACAGTTTGATGTAATTAATTGAACGTCCATTGTTGTAATCTGACTAATGCCCATTGGGTTTGTTTCTGTTTCTCTTCTCCCATGAAGAACTATTTTCTTAAGTCAAGCTGTTAAACTGGTGGGTGGTATGCTTTTATTTCTTGTATTCCACAGATAGTCATCTGGCATATGTCAGCAAGTAAGAGATTCATTTTCTTTGAAAAAAAATGGTAAATGGAAAATTAAGAGAATCTTAGTGTTCTAACATGAGAGTAGCTCAGAATGGTTGTGAGTTATAATATTCTCTAATAATATTCTCTAATTTAAGAATTCTGATTTCTCGAATTAAATCTTACAGCATTGTTTACACTTTTCCTCCATTTGTGGTGAGCCTGGTTTTTGCTTTCCATAATTTTGCTATGATATTCGTAGGAATCATTAATTTCTTTCTAATCTCTCTCTGTTTCTTTAACTACTCTTTTTATTTTTCCTACCTCTATTTTATTGATTTTATATTTATAGTCATCTATTATTTCTACTAATTTATTAGCCATTCCATACTGTTACTATAATTTTATTTTAGTAAATTATGAATAAACATATCATAGTCATTGTGTGTATATATATATATATATTTATGTGTGTGTTTGTGTGTGTATACATATATATAATTTTTTGATTCATATGGTTCTTACTTCCAGAACATTGGGCATTTATTTTATAGACATACACACATTAAATGTATACATCATTGTTTATATTAAGCACAATTCTATGTGCACAGACAATTCTTCATACTCCATAGTAAAAATGAGCTCTATCTCAGCAAGTTTTAGATTTGCACTCTATCTTTTAGTATCCCAACGTGATAAAACTGATGCTTCTGATAGCTTTGTTCCCCGTGAGGATTGTTCCAAAGGAAAAAGAGAAATGTCATTTGAGAAAGAATTATTTACAAAACACAAATAAAGCTTCTCAGAAAAAAAAAACCAGAATTCCAGACATACATATGAGG
Source organism: Tokudaia tokunoshimensis (assembly GCA_036184795.1). Classification (NCBI taxonomy): domain Eukaryota; kingdom Metazoa; phylum Chordata; class Mammalia; order Rodentia; family Muridae; genus Tokudaia; species Tokudaia tokunoshimensis. The sequence goes on from BTHU01000007.1 coordinate 35,283,691, forward strand.
GTTATAGAGTATTTAAATAATATATTTCATAAAAATTCTTAATTGGAACAGTTATTGTAAAAATTTGTCAAAACTGTAGGATTTTAATTGTACTGTTCATATAGGTTTTGCTTCAGTAACAAATTATATCAGCTGTGAATGAAAATTTCTATTCCATAAAAATAAAGTATTACATGCTTCTGTAAGAGGGCATTTGCTTATGCCATAAGTGGAATGATAAAACAGCTGTGTAAGAATTATTCACCTGGGTTTGTGTCTTCGTTAGGGTTTCCATTGCTGTGAAGAGACACCATGACCAAGGCAATTCTTATAAAGGACAACATTTACTTGTGACTAGCTTACAGTTTCAGAGGTTGAGTCCATTATGATAATGGAAGGAAGCAGGGCAATGCCCAGGCAGGCATGAAACTGGAGGAGCTGAGAGTTGTACAACTTGTTTGGAAGGCAAGCAGGAGAGTTTTTACTAGACTGTTTCGAGACTTCCTTTGTCAATGAAATTAATCTAAATCTCTTCACTTTAGCCACAGGCAGACTTTTCTGGCCATGACAAAAAGCAGCCATATTCTTCACCAAAAAACCACAAAACAGTCTCTAGACTATGTACAGAAGTTCTTCTCCACTTCACTCTTATGAAGAGCATTTTAATGAAAAGTAGCAAGGTGGGAAAAAATACAAAATAAATGGTTGAAAGAGTAAAGGGGCACCAAGAAGTGCAAAAGTGCTAAATCCTGTATTCAAGGAGATAAATAGATTAAGGGAACAGTGGCTTTGGGGTCAGATCCCACCCAAGTTTAGGTCCCAGGGTACAGAGGCAAGCAAATCTCTGAGTTCAAGATCAGTCTACAGATCAAGTTCAAGGATAGACATGCATATTCAAACCACCACACAAGGTGTAACCTTGTTGCAGTAGATGTGGCCTTGTGGAAAGTGCGCCACTTAGGTGGTGGGGTTTGAAACTCTTCTCCTAGCGAACTGGAAGTTTCACAGAAGTAGTCCATTTTAGTTAGGTTTTCCTTTGCTGTGAAGAAACACCATGACCAAGGCAACTCTTATAAAAGACAACATTCAATTGGGGCAGGCTTACAGGTTCTGAGGTTCAGTCTGTTATCATCATGGCTAGAAGCATGGCAACATCCAGGCACATGGTGCTGGAGGAGCTGAGAGCTCTCCATTTTGTTCTGAAGACAGGAGAAGACTGACTCTTCTGTACTGGGCAAGGTTTCAAAGCCCATCCACACAATGTCGGACTTTCTCCAACAAGGCCACATCTGCTAATGGAGACACTCCCTGGACCAAGCATATTCAAACCACTACATTCTACTTCCTGGCCCCCATAGGCTTGTTCAAACCCTTGAGTGTATGGGGGTAATATCTAGCCATAGAATAATGCAAAATAAATTCAGTGCAACTTCAAAAGTCCCATAGTCTCTATCAGTCTCAACAATGTTAAAAGTTCAAAGTCTCTTCTGAGATTTGTCCTATCACTTAATTGTAATCCCTTATAAAATCAAAATCAAAAAAGCAGATCACTTACCTCTAGCATCACAGTATATACATTACTCTTCAAAAACTTCATAGTGAAGAAATACTGGCCAAAGCAAGATCAAAACCAAGGCGGGCAAACACCAAACTCAGCATCTCCATGTCTGATGTCAAAGCTTTCTTCAGACCTCCATCTCTTTTCTTCTTTGAAAACTGCAACATAATTCTTTGGCTGGTCCCACTTCCTGTTAGCAGCTATACTCATTAGGCCACACTTCCTCACAGTGCCATTCCCTGGGCCAAGCATATACAAACCACCATAGTTTACCTGCTCTGTTGCCTAGACTATGGTACTGTCTTTGAAAAAAAAATAAGTGAAAGAAGCCTAGAATTATCAGTGAGTCAAAAGACCAATTCAAATGATTAGGTAACATAAGCTAAATGATAATGATAAAGTGAATTATACAAGTAAAATCTCATCAATAAATTTTCAGAGGAAAATACCCACATACATTTTCTCAAAATATAAATGAATAATATATTCCTAGGGACAATGGGGCCATCACAATTTCATTGATTGACTGAATTGGAATTTATGAGGTAATGGTGTACCACACAGGACCTCTCCTGTACTATGTTAGTAAAAGGAAATGTGACAGTATATAAATTTAAATTACATTTTTCAAATTGACTTGTTATAAGAAGGATGTTAATGATTAAATTCATGCTTATTTTTGAGTTTCTAATATGGGGTAGCTTCCCCATAATATTCTTACTTCTGTAAATCAGTCAATAAAAATTATAAATGTAATTATAAATTATAAAAATAATTTAATTATTATAAATATAAATATATATAAATTTATAATATAAATTTATATTTATATTATATATAATTAAATTATAAAATTTATAATTTATAAATTATAAAAATTATAAATATAATGCTAAATATAAAACTCCAGTAGTTTTATACATGTAAACTCAATGGGCAAATGATAGTGGTGATTTTCTTGATATATTTATGTACTAAATATTCATGAGAAGACAGAACATATAGAAGATATGCACTCAGGTGAAGGGGAATTCATGATTACATTTTGTAGTTTTTAGAATTACTGTATTTCTCTATTTTATTTTGAATTTCTATTTTTATTCCACAGGTATTGATCATGAAAACATCCTTGCCACCAAATTTTAAGTATTCATGCATAAATTGGCTTTATAATCACCTCTCGTAAATACACACACACACACACACACACACACTCAAACACACAGACACTTGTGCTGTATCCTTGCAGCAATTCTGTGCAGTGAGATAGATGCTATCCTGCATTAGGAACTCAAAAGAATAAATTCTTACATCTGACATGTAATTTCATTCATCCTTTACTTACTACATTTCATCACTTTTATTATAGATGCATACTATGTGCTTTATATCCAGAGTCCTATTATATGAAAGAGCCTGGATACATACCACTTTTAAGACACTAGGGATTTTGTTAATAGCTCAAACATCAATGACCTCTGGGAAATGATATTAAAATGATGCTATTCTTATAAAGGCTATCCTGATGTAAACTAAGATGTAACTTGTCTAGCAATCATTAAATATTCAATAAGCATTCTGGTCAGCATGGTAGCATTAATGGAGAAGGAATCATGCGGCCCCACCCTAGCTAAAAGCTATTATTAGCTGAAAGCTTCTGTCAGGAGAGAGTCCTTTTTCTCTAAGGGTGTGGTCTCTTGTAGGTTACCGCACTCCAGTGGCTGTATTTACACTTGGGTACATCATGGCAGCTCTAATTGGACTCAGTGGGAATGAGTAGAAGAGAGAAAGATGTGACCAAAGTACTTTGTATACTTCTGTGAAATTTTCAAACACTAGATCAATAAAAGACTTTAAAAATTATTGGGGAAAAAAAAAGTCCTCAAGTGCAAACAGTTCTCTCATCACCTATTTCATGTTTACTATACACTGGGAGTTTGGTATCTATGTGCCTCAAATTGTGAATATACTGTTAAAAGATTCTCAACCAAATAGTTCTTTGATGGAGGTAAAGGGTAAATTCAAGCAATTTCATATTATAGAAATGGATAAGCATCTCAAGAATTTGGTATCTAGGTTCAGCATAATATGGTCAGTCTTTTCTACAGAAAAGGAAATATTTCTTGAGAACAGGACACTTTAAGATTTGAAAAAGGAGTATTGCTGCTCAGTAACTATGGGTGGAGTGGGGGACATTTTGGTGGAGAGAAGAACAGTGTTAAAAAACATAGAGATATGAAAGAAAATATGTCAACATTTTCATCACTGAAGTAAGTTCATAAAGCATTGCAGTGAAAGAAAAGCCCCCAGAAGCTGAGAATCAGGGAAGGTGAGAATGAAAGATTGAAGGCTTGTGGCAGGTGACATATTCTGAGAGATTTCATATGAGAGGATCATGAGGAGTTGATGCATAGGGAGAAAGGGAATGCTGGAAAGAAATAATTAGACCTGCAGTCTAGGTGATGGCCACCAACTCATGGACAGACCACTGACTGTGAGAGAGAGGGAACTGTCTTGGTGTGTAAAATAAAATGGATGAAATTTGATTAAAAGCAATGAAATGATAAGTTTCAGAGAAACAAATTTAAATAAAAGTATTTTGTAAAAAAAAAATAAAGTCCTATATGACTATGAGTTGTTATGAATGTTATGAAGGCACAGTCAGTGCCTTTAAGGACACAAAAGATTTTCCATTAAAGGATTTAGCTATTTAGCTAAAATATAGGTTTACCTTATCCAATAAAGGTAAAGACAGTAAAAATTAAAGGCATTAAAATTCAAGACAACTAAAAATAGTTATGCACAGTATGAATTTTTTTTAAAAATCGCAGCTTGCCTTGTCTTCACTGGTATAGTGATTGTAAGGAACAAATTAATTTCTAAGTTATAATTATTCTGTTCACAAAGACAGTAACAGACTTCTGTACCCAAAGTCCTATACACCTTGTCATTGACTACCATGTAGATAACATAGGACTTTCATTCACTTATTGTTGAAGGGAATACAGCCATGCCTGGCATGAGCTTAAAAATAACCAAGATCTTTCCCGCATATTCCACATTGTTGGGCAGTATATCCAGTAACATTAGATCTGCCACAGCTGTTCATGCATTTAAATGAAAGTTAAAGAAGTTCTTTTTGATCTAGTTTTAGTGTTTACCTAATTTATATGCCCGGCTCTGTTCTAGAAGAGCTTGTTCGAAGTAATTTTCTCAGTTTTATCTATCATTGGTATTTTTATGCCTTTATTTCTCAGCCCTTAAATGTGACACAAATAAAAGCAGCTTTCTAAATAAAAATTGATTCTTTGGGGATACTTACCCAATAAACCACCTCCTCATATGCATACTCTATAAATTGGTTTTAAAGAAAAAAAAAGCACACATCTTAATTCACTGTGGTATACAGACAGCAATATTCTCGTCTGTGTGTTAAAGTTACATTGGAAAATCTGACTAATGCTTTGTTCAGATGGCTCACAACATCTGGGTACAATGTTATTCTCTGGTGATCCTGGGACACTGTGTTCACCTCCTGGAATTTGATCCAGCCCTATTGCAAGCAATACCTGTTGTTGCCTTGAGTGGACTCATGTCCTTTCCAACACACCAGCAGATCTAAAGTCTTTCTTAATGTAAGGTCTTAAGCATTAGTACCTTAAACTCTATTGAGAGGAAGTAGACTGTTTAGAGGAAACAGTTTTTAGTCTTTCCTTACACAAAGGTTTCCTGGATATTGTGAGTGTGTGCACACACTTGTGCACATGTGCATGTGCACAGGTAATATGTCCATGCATGCCTATGTGTAGGCCCAAGATTGACGTATTGCATATATTACTGAATCACTTCTTTCCCTTATTTTGAGGCAGGGTCTCTCATTAAACCCTCAGCTTTCCATTTCTGCTAGACTATGTGGCCAGCAAATTGCTGGATACTCCTGTCTCTGCCTCTCTAGTGCTAGGGTTAAAGATATGTTCCACCAAGTACCCAGCTTTTGCATGGGTTCTGAGGACCAGAACTCTGGTCTTCATGCTGCCGTAGCAATTATTTTATGTAGTGAGTCACCTCTCAAGCCTTTGTTGATTTATTTTCACATTAAGCCATTTATGAAAGCGATGTACCCCAGAATCACATTTCTATTGATCCTTAATGCTGAAATGAATTTACATTCATAAAACAATTTTGGGAAATTATCTTTTGAAATATGTGATGCATTCAAAGCCATTTAGAATAAGGAAGAAAAATCTTAAAAGGAATATGAATACTGTGGAAGTAGAGCTCATTAATCATTACCAGAATAATTAATATGAATCCCCACCATACTCCCTTGAAATAATTTCTGTTATTTATTAAACACAAACACAATCACCCACTCTATAAAATGCTATTCTGGAGTTTAACCACTAATTTGCTTTTTACCTTAAAGGAATTTCAAATAGAGATTACAGATTTTTTTTTTCTGTTCCTGACACTGCACATCAAATGGTTATTATCCAAATTTACATTACCATGGATGTTTAATTCTGCTTTCAACACAGTGCTACGGGTGAGCGGCGCCACGGAGACTGCCCTCCGCCATCTTTGCTCCAGTGACCAGGTAGTTGGGACCGCCAGGCTCAGAGACAGACAGGCATAATATCGCTTCGGTTTCAGGCAGCTTGGGTGTAACCTGCTCCCAGGTGCTGGGCTGATCTGCAGTAACCAGCGCGCCAGTTCCGCGGTGGGACCTTCTGCCTGCTGGAGGGACCCCGCGCAGGGAGGGAGCCCGCCAGCTTCCCTTCCGCGACCTCTGTTCCCGCGGACTGCGCTGGAGAGACCGGTACCCAGGCTCTCCCCCCGATATAACATCACTTGGGACACGGCCTGTTGGGGCTTCCGTCTGTGCCCGAGGGCGGGTTGGCGCTGTAGTCGTCTGGGCGCCAGATCGGCGGGCCATCGTGACCACAGGGTGAGCGGCGCCACGGAGACTGCCCTCCGCCATCTTTGCTCCAGTGACCAGGTAGTTGGGACCGCCAGGCTCAGAGACAGACAGGCATAATATCGCTTCGGTTTCAGGCAGCTTGGGTGTAACCTGCTCCCAGGTGCTGGGCTGATCTGCAGTAACCAGCGCGCCAGTTCCGCGGTGGGACCTTCTGCCTGGTGGAGGGACCCTGCGCAGGGAGGGAGCCCGCCAGCTTCCCTTCCGCGACCTCTGTTCCCGCGGACTGCGCTGGAGAGACCGGTACCCAGGCTCTCCCCCCAATATAACATCACTTGGGACACGGCCTGTTGGGGCTTCCTTCTGTGCCCGAGGGCGGGTTGGCGCTGTGGTCTTCTGGGTGCCAGATCGGCGGGCCATCGTGACCACAGGGTGAGCAGCGCCACGGAGAGTGCCCTCCGCCATCTTTGCTCCAGTGACCAGGTAGTTGGGACCACCAGGCTCAGAGACAGACAGGCATAATATCGCTTCGGGTTCAGGCAGCTTGTGTGTAACCTGCTCCCAGGTGCTGGGCTGATCTGCAGTGACCAGCGCGCCAGATCTGCTGTGGGACTTCTGCCTGGCAGAGGGACGCCCCCTCCCCCCCCCAGGAGAGATCACACACCCCTGCACAGGGCAGGAGCCTGCCAGCCTCCCTTTGGCGACCTCTGCTCCAGGAATCCACTAGGCTGAGCCTTTAGATGTGCAAGGCCTCCCCAATATAAGATCACTTGGGGCAAAGCACATTAGGGCTCCAAAGTCACTCAGGAGCAGGCAGGCCCCAGAAATCGGTGCCAGGGGAATCCTGGTAATCCAGGGGGGGGCAGAAATAGCTTTGCAGGCTCACAGGAGGTCCAACCAACAGCCAGTGGCAGCAGGACCAACTAACACCAGAGGTATCCAGATGGCAAAAGGCAAACGTAGGAATGTTACTAACAGTAATCAAAGTAATGTAGGACCATCCGAACCCAACTCTCCAACAGCAGCAAGTCCTGGATACCCCACCACACCCGAAAGACAAGATCTGGATTTAAAATCACTTCTCATGATGCTATTAGAGGATCACAAGAAGGACACAAATAAATCTCATAAAGAGTTACAGGAGACCATGAATCAACGGTTAGAAGCCCTTACAAAGGAAACACAAAAATCGCTTAGAGAAATGCGGGAGAACATGGATCAAAAGATGGAGGCGCACAAGGAGACAACACAAAAATCGCTTAACGAGATGAATCAACGGGTAGATGCACTCACAAAGGAATCACAAAATTTGCATAAAGAAATGCAGAAGAATATGGGTCAACAGACGGATGCCCATAAGGAGGCAACACAAAAATTGCTTAAAGAAATGAATCAACGGTTAGATGCCCTTACAAAGGAAACACGAGAACTGCTTAAAGAAATGCAGGAGACGATGGATCAACAGATGGAATCCCATGAGGAGGAAACACAAAAATCGCTCAGAGAAATGCAGGAGAACGTGGGTCATCAGGAAGAAATCCTGAAAGAGGTAATGCAAAATTACCTTAAAGAAATACAGGAAAATACAAACAAACAAGTGAAGGATCTCAGCAAATCCATCCAGGAACTAAAAAAGGAAGTAGAAACAACTAAGAAATCACAAAGGGAGACAACTTTGGAGATAGAAAACCTTGGGAAGAAATCAGGAGTCATAGATGCAAACATCAACAATAGAATACAAGAGATGGAAGAAAGAATCTCAGGTGCTGAAGATTCCATAGAAAGCATCGACTCAACAGTCAAAGAAAATGCAAAATGCAAAAAACGCGTAACCCAAAACATCCAGGAAATCCAGGACACAATGAGAAGACCAAACCTAAGGATTATAGGTATAGATGAGAGTGAAGATTTGCAACTTAAAGGGCCAGTAAACATCTTCAACAAAATTATGGAGGAAAACTTCCCTAACTTAAAGAGAGAGATGCCGATGAACATACAAGAAGCCTACAGAACTCCAAACAGACTGGACCAGAACAGAAATACCTCCCGTCACATAATAATCAAAACACCGAATGTTCTAAACAAAGAAAGAATACTAAATGCAGTAAGAGAAAAGGGCCAAGTAACATACAAAGGAAGACCTATCCGAATCACATCAGACTTCTCACCAGAGACTATGAAAGCCAGAAGATCCTGGGCAGATCTCATGCAGACACTAAGACAGCACAAATGCCAGCCTAGACTACTATACCCAGCAAAACTCTCAATCACCATAGATGGAGAGACCAAGATATTCCATGATAAAACCAAATTTTCACAATATCTTTCCACAAATCCAGCCCTGCAACGGATAATAGGTGGAAACCTCCAATACAGGGAGAGAAACAACACCCTGGAAAAAATGAGATAATAACCTTCTTGAATCAAACCCAAAAGTAGATAACCACTCAAACATAAAGATAGCGTCAAGAATGGCAGATGGCAATAATCACTATGCCTTAATCTCTCTTAATATCAATGGTCTCAATTCCCCAATTAAAAGACATAGACTAGCAGACTGGATACGTAAACAGGACCCAGCTTTTTGCTGCATGCAGGAAACGCACCTCAGTGTCAAAGACAAACACTACCTCAGAGTAAAAGGCTGGAAAACAATTTTACAAGCAAATGGCCCCAAGAAACGAGGTGGAGTAGCCATCCTAATATCGGATAAAATTGATTTTCAACCCAAAGTCATCAAAAAAGACACAGAAGGACACTACATACTGATCAAGGGAAAAATCCACCATCAAGAACTCTCAATCCTGAATATCTATGCTCCAAATGCAAGGGCACCCTCATTCGTAAAAGAAACTTTACTAAAACTCAAAGCACACATCGCACCGCACACAATAATAGTGGGTGACTTCAACACCCCGCTCTCTGAAATGGATCGTTCAGGAAAGCAGAAACTAAACAGGGACACAGTGAATCTAATTGAAGCCTTGGACCAAATGGAACTAACTGATATATATAGAACATTTCATCCTAGAGCTAAAGAATACACCTTCTTCTCAGCTCCTCATGGTACCTTCTCCAAAATTGACCATATAATTGGTCACAAATCAGACCTCAACAGATACAAGAAGATAGAAATAATCCCATGCCTCCTATCAGATCACTATGGAATAAGGGTGGTCTTCAATGGCAACAAAAACAAAAGAAAACCCACGTACACATGGAGGCTGAACAATGCTCTACTCAATGATAACTTGGTCAAGGTGGAAATAAAGAAAGAAATCAAAGACTTTTTGAAAGTTAATGAAAATGAAGGCACAACATACCCTAACTTATGGGACACAATGAAAGCAGTGCTAAGAGGAAAATTCATAGCCCTGAGTGCCGCCAAAAAGAAACGGGAGACAGCATACACTAACAGCTTAATGGCACACCTGAAAGCCCTGGAACAAAAAGAAGCAAATACACCAAAGAGGAGTAGAAGGCAGGAAATCATCAAACTCAGGGCTGAAATCAATCAAGTAGAAACAAATAAAACCATACAAAGAATCAACAAAACGAGGAGTTGGTTCTTTGAGAAAATCAACAAGATAGATAAGCCCTTAGCCAGACTAACCAGAGGGCACAGAGATAGTATCCAAATTAATAAAATCAGAAACGAAAAGGGAGAGATAACAACAGAAACTGAGGAAATTCAAAAAATCATCAGATCCTACTACAAAAACCTGTATTCAACACAACTAGAAAATCTTGAGGAAATGGACAATTTCCTTGACAGATACCAAGTACCAAAATTAAATCAGGATCAAATAGACCATCTAAACCGTCCTATAAGCCCTGAAGAAATAGAAGTTGTCATTGGAAGTCTTCCAACCAAAAAAAGCACAGGTCCAGATGGTTTTAGTGCAGAATTCTATCAGACCTTCAAAGAAGACCTAACACCAATACTCTTCAAACTGTTCCACAAAATAGAAACAGAAGGAACACTACCCAACTCGTTCTATGAAGCCACAATTACACTAATACCAAAAGCACACAAAGATCCGACAAAGAAAGAGAATCTCAGGCCAATCTCTCTTATGAATATCGATGCAAAAATACTCAATAAAATTCTTGCCAACCGAATCCAAGAACACATCAAAACGATCATTCACCACGATCAAGTAGGCTTCATCCCAGGGATGCAGGGATGGTTCAATATAAGGAAATCCATCAATGTAATCCACTACATAAACAATCTCAAAGAAAAAAACCACATGGTCATCTCATTAGATGCTGAGAAAGCATTTGACAAAATTCAGCATCCTTTCATGCTAAAGGTCTTGGAAAGATCAGGAATTCAAGGCCCATATCTAAACATAGTAAAAGCAATTTACAGCAAACCAGTAGCCAGCATCAATCTAAACGGAGAGAAACTTGAAGCAATCCCACTAAAATCAGGGACTAGACAAGGCTGCCCTCTCTCTCCATATCTTTTCAATATAGTACTTGAAGTTCTAGCTAGAGCAATTAGACAAGAAAAAGAGGTCAAAGGGATACAAATTGGAAAGGAAGAAGTCAAACTATCACTATTTGCAGACGATATGATAGTATACATAAGCGACCCAAAGAACTCCACCAGAGAACTCCTACAGCTGATAAACGACTTCAGCAAAGTGGCCGGATATAAAATCAACTCAAGCAAGTCAGAAGCCTTCCTATACTCAAAGGATAAGCAGGCTGAGAAAGAAGTAAGAGAAATAATACCCTTTACGATAGCCACAAACCATATTAAGTATCTTGGCGTGACGCTAACCAAACAAGTGAAAGATCTGTATGACAAGAACTTCAAGTCTCTGAAGAAAGAAATTGAAGAAGACCTCGGAAGATGGAAAAATCTGCCATGCTCATGGATTGGCAGGATTAATATAGTAAAAATGAGCATCTTACCAAAAGTAATACACAGATTCAATGCAATCCCCATCAAAATCCCAACTCAATTCTTCATAGAGTTAGAAAGAGCAATTCAAAAATTCATCTGGAATAACAGAAAACCCAGAATAGCTAAAACTATTCTCAAGAGTAAAAGAACCTCTGGGGGAATCAGTATCCCGGACCTCAAGCTGTACTACAGAGCAATAGTGTTAAAAACTGCATGGTATTGGTACAGTAACAGACATGTAGATCAATGGAACAGAATTGAAGACCCAGAAATGAATCCACACTCCTATGGTCACTTGATCTTTGACAAAGGAGCTAAAACCATCCAGTGGAAAAAAGATAGCCTTTTCAACAAATGGTGCTGGCTCAGCTGGAGGTCAACATGCAGAAGAATGCAAATTGACCCATCCTTATCTCCTTGCACTAAGCTCAATTCTAAGTGGATCAAAGATCTCCACATAAAACCAGACACACTGAAACTAATAGAAGGGAAACTAGGGAAGAACCTTGAACATATGGGCACAGGGGAGAATTTCCTGAACAGAACTCCAATAGCTTATACTCTAAGATCAAGAATAGACAAATGGGACCTCATTAAATTACAAAGTTTTTGCAAGGCAAAAGACACCGTCAAAAAGACAAAGCGGCAACCAACTAACTGGGAAATGATCTTTACCAACCTTACATCCGACAGAGGGCTAATATCCAAGATATACAAAGAACTCAAGAAGTTAAACTCCAGAGAGGCAAGTAACCCTATTAAAAAATGGGGTACAGAGCTCCACAAAGAGTTCTCACCTGAAGAATATCTAATGGCTGAGAAGCACCTAAAGAGATGTTCATCATCCTTAGTCATTAGGGAAATGCAAATCAAAACAACCCTGAGATTCCATCTCACACCAGTCAGGATGGCTAAGATCAAAAACACAGGAGACAGCAGTTGTTGGCGAGGATGTGGAGAAAGAGGAACACTCCTCCACTGCTGGTGGAATTGCAGGCTGGTACAACCACTCTGGAAAGCAGTCTGGCGGCTCCTCAGAAAACTGGGCATGACACTTCCGGAGGATCCGGCTATACCACTCCTGGGCATATACCCAGAGACTTTACCTGCATGCAATAAGGACACATGCTCCACTATATTCATAGCAGCCTTATTTATAATAGCCAGAAGCTGGAAAGAACCCAGATGTCCCTCAACGGAGGAATGGATTCAGAAGATGTGGTATATTTACACAATGGAATACTACTCTGCAATTAAAAACAATGAATTCACGAAATTCCTAGGCAAATGGTCAGAACTTGAAAATATCATCCTTAGTGAGGTAACCCAATCACAAAAGATCACACATGGTATGAAGTCACTGATAAGGGGATATTGACCCAGAATCTCAGAATACCCTAGACACAATCAGCATATCAATAGATTTCTAAAAAGATGGAAGGAGAGACCCCTGGTCCTGGAAAGACTGGATGTAGGGGAACGCCAGGACAGAGTAATGAGAGGGGGTTGAACGGAGAAAAGAGGGAGGGAAGGGGGCTTATGGGACTTTCGGGGAGGGAGGAAACGGGAAAGGGGAAGTGATTTGGAATGTAAATTAAAAAAATAAAATTAAATTAAATTAAAAAAAAAAAAAAAAAAAAAAAAAAAAAAAAAAAACACAGTGCTACGATATTTTGTACTAGTCCTATGCTGAATCTCCGAGTACATAAAACACTCGTACATATTTCTTAGGCAATTCTGGTATCTCAGTAGATTTATACAATGGTCAAATCAGATTAATCTGTATTTCTATATCTCTAGACATCTATTATTTGTAATTGTCTGGAAATTCTAAACTCTTCCCGTTTTCTGAGATATATAATGAATGTTGTAGACTGAAGTTATCCTACACTGCTGAAGAACCCTAGAACTAATACTTTCCATCCAATTGTGCTTTGTGTACTGTGGTTTAGTTTCTCTGCTTTTAGCCTCTAGTGATCAAACTACTACCCTTTGCTTCCATGTGACCAGATGTTTTGGATTCTACAAATGAGAGCTAGCTGTGGTTCAAAATAGGTAGATAAATGTTTAATCACAGAAAGAAAAACACCACTTGAAGTTTTGATATTCATATTTACTTTAAATCACAAAAGAAGATTGTCTTCAGTTATGTGAGTTTTTAAAATTTTAAGTTATTTTATTTATTTACATTCCAGTCATTGCTACAGTCCTCCCAGAGTTCCTCATCCAGTTCCTCCTCCTCCTTGCCTCTGAGAGGGTGCTTCCCACCCCCAAAAGCTATGATGTGCTTACAGACAGGAGTCTGGCATGGCTGTCCTCTGAGAGGCCCTACCAGCAGCTGACCGAGAGAGAGTCAGATACTTACACCCAACAATTGGACTGAAGTCGGGGTGTACGGTTGAATTAGGGCAAGGATTGAGGAAGCTGAAAGGGAGAGCAACCCCATAGGAAGATTAGCAGACTCAACTAGCCCAGACCCCCGGGGAGCTCCCAGAGACTGAGCCATCATTCAGGAGCATACACAAGCCTGTCAGATGTCCCAACACATATATAGTTACATGGCTTTTACATATACATGAAATTATTTGTCAGATTAAAAATAATGACTATAAAATAGGTCTTACAGTCTCTTATATGACTTTGTCTACCGTGCAAAGGCCAGTTAACTCCAGAATGGCTATAAAAAGGTAACCTTAACAGAGGAAAATATGAATTTTGAAACATTCTGTTTTTATTAATTTCAGCTGTGGTACATATTATTCTGCTTGCATTCTGGTATCAATAATCACTATATTTGTTATTATTAAAATATTTAAATTTTAGGAGTTTTAGGCTAAAAATACACAAATATTGTATGAAACTTTCCATATGCCAACTACCCTGAGTGTCCTGTCATTCAAATATTATATTAGTATGGTGCATTCTTTACCACTGATGAGCCAAAACTGAAACACTATTACCATTTTCTGGTGCAAGATCTTACCTAAAGCACTGATTTGTATTTAGTAATGTAATGGACTTTTCTTATTTTTGATGACAATTTTGAGGAGCATTGGTCAAAAATATTTTTATAGGATGCTATATGTATGTTAATTGTATGTATGTTAATTGGGGTATGTCTAGTGATCCTTTAGATGGTTAGATAGAAATGATGGCTCTTTGAATAAAATAGCATAACACATCAGCATTAAGCATGCAACTATACTTGATGCCCCGATAGTGCTAGTGTTGATTACCTGTATGAAGTAATGACTGGCAGGCTTCTCCACTGTTAACTCTCCTACAGTTGGTTATTCAATATTTAGAATAAGCACAAATTAATACTAAGAAGAAGGCTGTAATTTACCTCCATGAGAAGAAAACGTCTGTTTAAATTATTTGGAATTTGTGGTGGTACGAATATGTTTGGTTCCTATAGCCTCACGGGTTTGATATCTTGACCAATAGGAAAATACACTATTAGGAGGTGTGGCTTTATTGGAGTAGGTGTGTCCTTGTTCAAGAAAGGGTGTCACTGTGAGGGTGGACTTTGATATCTTATATGTATGCTCAAGCTCTCACAAAGGGAAGATAGTCTTCTGGCTGTCTTAGGATCAAGCTTTAAAACTTGAGCTCCTTCTCCAGAACCATTTCTGCCTGCACACTGCTATGATTCCTGCCATGATGATAATGGACTGAACCTATGAAACTGTAAGCCAGCCCCAATTAAATGTTTGCTTTTATAAGAGTTGCCATGGTCATGGCATTCTACACAGCAATGGAAACCTTAGCTAAGACAGACGACTTCCATGTAGATTTGCTTATTTTTATTTCCTGAAACAACACTTCCTTGTAATATGTACTTAGTTGCTTGACTTTTTTTATCCTAATCTGTTAAGAAAGGTTTCTGCCTACCTGTGATTTGACCCCTTCTTTTAGAGTTTCAAATTTAAGTTTTGGGCCTGCAATTTGTTCAAAGTTCATTTCATGTATGCCTGTAAGAATGTAGGTTTAGGTCCATTGTTACAGAACCCTATCAGTTTATTGAAGAAAGGTTCTAAAATCAAATTCTGGTTTCTAGATATTGATAATATTATTGATGTATAATTAATTAATCCTTGTTAGTGAACAGAGACTGTTTCATTCATTCATATATATATGTATATATATTCTACTCACTAACAAGGCTAGAACTAATTTCAATTTATATAATATTTATATATGATTATAAAACATTATATATTATTTTATTTATACTAAATTATTTATCATATTATGTATTATAATTTTATTATTATAACAAAATATAGTTATATGATTATACATATTATATAATACATATAGTATACTATACAATGTAAATTAGTTATATTAATACAAAATATAATTTTATATATTGTTTTATAATATAATATATTATATAATTAAGACTATATTATATATAAAATGATTAATGTATAACTGTAATATAATAAATGTTATATATGTGATATAATAATCATATACTTACACATAAAATAGTATATGCCTGCATATACCTATGCATTGTTTTCTCAAGTATCTTTATTCAATAATTTGTATGATTTACCATAAACATGAATTTAAATTTTCACAGAATTTTTCACCAGTAGCATTAGAAAGAACCTTACCAACCAGAGTAGTTCTTATGTATACTTTCTTTTGTATTTAGACTGAAATTTAGTTATTGCCAAAGTTGTTTTAGTCAATACTTTTTATGTTCCATACTATGTAGATAAATTACAGAATAACAACAATTTAAGTGATTTTTCAACAATCCGCACTTCTTTCAGTAAAAAGGAAGCAAGATTACTTATAAATGGAACTTGCGCTGAGTATGAAGAATGGAGTTGCCTTCTGAATATTATTGTTCTACCTAAAGCCTGGGTGACCCATGATAGACTTCTTGGAACTCTTCTCTCTGTTTATTCAGGAAAATGCACTGATTATTACATAAGACAGGACCTGGCTTTGCTTAGGAAGGCAATCATTGCCTCTGTCTATTTCTCTAAGGAAAATAGGAGAAGCACTGAGAACACTGGGCTTCTTCCGATCAAGGACTGAATCTGTGTTATGACTCTTGTTCTGGTATAAAAATATCATCTCATATATTTTGATGATACTCATGTTCATGTCTAGTGGAAAGAGAAGGCAAGTCTGAGTTGTTGATAGGTGGAGAATGAATTGCCATATAAAGAGATAATTGTTATTATTTTAATGGTAGATGTATTTGAGCAGTTAAAAATAAAGCCTCGACACTACTTATTTTTTCCCTAAAACTTTAATATCCATCAATATATCTTGGCATATTTATGACCCCTTCTTGCAACATTATTGAGCTGTCATAAAAAGTTTTAAAATTCTGTTTAATAGTGTATGATTTTATGGTCAACATCCCAAACAACTATTGTATTTTGTAATACTTGACACCAAATGTAAAATAGTTGTTATGTATTCTGTGAAGTTCTGCAAAATTTAGGTTGAACTTTTTAGGTAATTTTGAACCTACATAGAATAAATCAGAACTTGTTAGCCATTCCTAGAATGCTACATATCTTCCCAAACATTATTTAAATGCAGCATGGAACACTTATCAAAGGTTTTATGGAGAAATAGAGAAAAATAAATAAATATGCATGAAATTAAAATTATATCCACTTAATCACTTCCTTGGACTCCATAGTCTGTGGGTGCAGGGCATTATTCACTGCTTACATGAATATAAAATACACTTCTAGAGCCATGGAAATTCCCCATGAGTCTTAGAATACCATGCAAGAACACAGTAATTGTCATATTATTTGCTTTAAATAGGAAAATGTGTGACTTGGAGAGAAAAATGAATATGTCTTGCAAAGTCCATTTCTATATTAGCATCTGCAAATAGTGATTAAGGGCCTGTTAATAGCAGAAGAAAGAAAACTATAATGTAGTTAATGTAGCAAGGACAATCGACATCTTAAAAAGTAAAGTTCTACAGTATTATGCTATTAAAAAGTGAAAGCATTTGCTAAACATAAAGGTCCTGCTGATTTGACTCTGCAATAGAGCTCTCTAGTCATGTGGCACAGCACCACCCTTCACAGTTTTAATTTTATTGTGTGAGTATTTTTAAAATGTTAGATTTAGAATAGATTTTTTTTCTGATATATACATTTAAAGAAAAGCAAGTCTTTCACAGACAACCTTTTCTGTGTACAGTATTCCAATGTCAATTTTAAGAAAGAAAATATTATATCGTACAAAGACAGGAGATAAAATGCCTAACAGCCACCACTGTACAGTTGACCTAATTTACCATAGATCATAGAATAATGTTGTTGTTACTTTTAAATGTTCTGTTAAGTTTGGTAGCTGTGGAAATGTTGCCACGCTGATGAACAGAATATTGACAATCTCTCTCTTAAATTCTCATTACTAGAGTTTGGGAAACAAAGAGAAAAAGCTAATCAGGATCTTTAAAAAAAAACTGAGCTTTTACTTTGTTTTGCTTATATTGCTAGGTTGTGTCACAGAACCGTGCATGATATGTCCAGTACTGATTTCTATTTATGATATTGCTTAGTTCAATGCTGATTTTCTAATTTAATATAAAAAATGACCATTGTCTTATTATACATAATCTTATATTAATAAAACTATTAATACTTCATATACAACAGAAGAGTCTAATAAAAGAAATAAGTGAATTTATAAAAATATGACATCTTGGAGTCTGATAAAAATGTGAGGAGAGGATTACTTGGACACAATGAAAAGAACCATTAAGTCTTCCATTGAACTGTGAGTTGAACATTGACCTTCATATCACGATAGTTACATGATTATGGACATCTATAACACAGGTATTACATTTACATGGAATTGCACTAGGGGTACCTCTTTGCTTTCTTTTTCAGTAAGTCAGGGCTGTCCCTTCTTAGATTTGACATCAGAATCTTTCTACTATCAAGGTCTGCCATTATTAATTTGTGGCTTTTGACTTTGTAGAACTGAATGGCTGCTTTTCTTTCAGATGTTTGCTTTTCACAGAAGAGAGAAGGGTGAAGGAAGCACAGGCAAAGTACCATTGCATCCACCACCAACCATTTACAAATGGGGTTTCTCCAGCATCTAAATTTCTCTGCATCCCAGAGTTAAAGGTGAATCTCAGGATCACGTCTAACTCAAGAAAACCATGGGAACGTCAAGGATTTATTTATTTATTTTTTCTACCTATACAGAGGAAGGCAAGGAAAAGGAGTTTTGCCTAGTTTAGGGGCTAACAATTTAACATTACCATCATCTTTATTAGTTCACCATTCAGTTCCAACTTTTTGAGTCTGGTCCTGCAGTCAGAAATAAAAGGATAGCATTTCATAAATTGTGCATCCATCCGACAAGATTCTCTTATGAATAAACGCATTGTGTATGATTTGCACGTCTTTCTAAAGATGATTTTTCTCAATGGAGGATCTATAGTTTGCACCCTGGGATCAAAGAGGAGGATGGAAAATTCGCACATGAGTCTTACATGAGAGGCATTGACTTTGTAGACACATGTTTCAAGATACATGTTCTAGATGTCTTTTCTCGAACTTTTTAAAAGTCGGGAGCTACTAACTAGCTAAAGTATTCTTTGAAACTTGACTCATTGAAAATTCCAAGGGGACTGCATTTTTTTTTCATCTAACTGTTATAAAGGAAGAATGGACATATGAGCTATAAAAAGGCAACTGGAAAAGTCCAGTCTGAAGAAATTTATTTCTAAATGAGAAAGAAGTTTTCATTATCATCTAGACACAGGGTCAGAAGTGGTGTTTTCTAAAGTTATTTCCAGCCCTCAGTAAAACAAAAACCCTGCTGGCACACAAGCTGCCTACTGAAGATTAGTAAATATCTAACAAGTCGAATCTTGGCACGGGTGACTCAATGTATGCAATTACGTGTAAAATAGTATAGTTTAAGTATATGTTTGTGTGATGAACAAGCACCTTAAAGATCACAGACAATGATCATTTTAAGTTAACATCTTTGTCCTTGAAGTCAAAGGGAAGATATTAGCAGGGGAAGAGTCTCACCTATTTCATTATTACTGTATATGAGTAGTTAAAACAGAAGCAAACATTTTATTGAATCATTTACTAAAAACTTACTGATTTTTCCTTCTGATGATAATTTGTTAGTAGGCACTATCAAAAAGTCCTACATCGTAATTTAATAAATTTGTTAATGAATGTTATAAGTCACATTAATTTTATACTAATGTCACCAGACTTTTGGAATATCATAGAAAACATTTTGTAAATGTTGAGTTGTTATGAAAATATCTGCTTAGAAGATTCTGCTAATTTATCTTTATAGGAACAAATTTTACTCACCATTATTAAAATATTAGTAACAAATTATATTTTATTGTGTGTCAGAAAGCTCATTTTACTTTATTTTTTTTACTTTTTTTATTTTCTAAGTTTTTTTATTTACATTTCAGATGATTTCCCCTTTCCCGTTTCCTCTCTCCCTGAAAGTCCCATAAGCCCCCTTCCCTCCCTCTGTTCCCCATTCAACCCCCTCTTGCTTCTCTGTCCTGGCGTTCCCCTACATTCAGTCTTTCCAGGACCAGGGGTCTCTCCTTCCATCTTCTTGGAAATTTATTGATATGTGAATTGTGTCTTGGGTATTCCGAGATTATGGGTTAATATCCCCTTATCAGTGACTGCATACCATGTGTGATTGGGTTACCTCACTAAGGATGATATTTTCAAGTTCTGACCATTTGCCTAGGAATTTCGTGAATTCATTGTTTTTAATTGCAGAGTAATATTTCATTGTGTAAATATACCACATCTTCTAAATCCATTCCTCCATTGAGGGACATCTGGGTTCTTTCTAGCTTCTGGCTATTATAAATAAGGCTGCTATGATCATAGTGGAGCATGTGTCCTTATTCATGCAGGGGAAGCCTCTGGGTATATGGCCAGGAGTGGTATAGCAGGATCCTCCGTGAGTGTCATGCCCAGTTTTCTGAGGAACCGCCAGACTGCTTTTCAGAGTGGTTGTACCAGCTTGCAATCCCACC
This sequence comes from Tokudaia tokunoshimensis, assembly GCA_036184795.1. NCBI lineage: Eukaryota > Metazoa > Chordata > Mammalia > Rodentia > Muridae > Tokudaia > Tokudaia tokunoshimensis. The sequence goes on from BTHU01000007.1 coordinate 35,304,119, forward strand.
AGTAGTGGAGGAGTGTTCCTCTTTCTCCACATCCTCGCCAACAACTGCTGTCTCCTGTGTTTTTGATCTTAGCCATTTTGACTGGTGTGAAATGGAATCTCAGGGTTGTTTTGATTTGCATTTCCCTAATGACTAAGGATGTTGAACATCTCTTTAGGTGCTTCTCAGTCATTAGATATTCTTCAGGTGAGAACTCTTTGTTTATCTCTGTACCCCATTTTTTAATAGGGTTACTTGGCTCTCTGGAGTCTAACTTCTTGAGTTCTTTGTATATATTGGATATTAGCCCTCTGTCGGATGTACCATTGGTAAAGATCATTTCCCAGTTTGTTGGTTGCCGCTTTGTCCTTTTGACAGTGTCCTTTGCCTTATAGAAACTTTGTAATTTTATGAGGTCCCATTTGTTAATTCTTGATCTTAGAGCATAAGCTATTGGAGTTCTGTTCAGGAAATTCTCCCCTGTGCCCATATGTTCAAGGTTCTTCCCTAGTTTCCTTTCTATTAGTTTCAGTGGTTTTATTCACTAGATGCATTTGACAAAATTCAGCATCCTTTCATGTTAAAGGTCTTGGAAAGATCAGGTATTTGAGGCCCATATCTGAACATAGTAAAAGCAATTTACAGCAAACCTGTAGCCAACATCAATCTAAATGGAGAGAAACTTGAAGCAATCCCACTAAAATCAGGGACTAGAAAAGGCTGCCCTCTCTCTCCATATCTTTTCAATATAGCACTTGAAGTTCTAGCTAGAGCAATTAGACAACAAAAGGAGGTCAAAGGGATACAAATTGGAAAGGAAGAAGTCAAACTATCACTATTTGCAGATGATATGATAGTATACTTAAACGACCCAAAGAACTCCACCAGAGAACTCCTACAGCTGATAAACAACATCAGCAAAGTGGCTGGATACAAAATCAACTCAAGCAAATCAGTAGTCTTCCTATACTCAAAGGATAAGCAGGCTGAGAAAGAAATAAGAGAAATAATACCCTTCACAATAGCCACAAACAATATAAAGTATCTTGGTGTGACTCTAACCAAACAAGTGAAAGATCTGTATGACAGGAATTTCAAGTCTCTAAAGAAAGAAATTGAAGACTACCTCAGAAGATGGAAAACTCTTCCATGCTCATGGATTGGCAGGATTCATATAGTAAAAATGACCATCTTGCCAAAATCAATATACAGATTCAATGCAATCCCCATCAAAATCCCAATGCAATTCTTCATAGAGTTAGAAAGAGCAATTCAAAAATTCATCTGGAATAACAGAAAACCCAGGATAGCTAAAACTATTCTCAAGAGTAAAAGAACTTCTGGGGGAATCAGTATACCAGACCTCAAGCTGTACTACAGAGCAATAGTGTTAAAAACTGCATGGTATTTGTCCAGTGACAGGCATGTAGATCAATGGAACAGAATTGAAGACCCAGAAATGAATCGACACTCCTATGGTCACTTGATCTTTGACAAAGGAGCTAAAACCATCCAGTGGAAAAAAAGATAGCCTTCTCAACAAATGGTTCTGGTTCAACTGGAAGTCAACATGCAGAAGAATGCAAATTGATCCATTCTTATCTCCTTGCACTAAGCTCATTTTACTTTAAATCACTTCATTCCTATTTTCCTGTTTTATTTTAATTCAAAATTAAATTAATGGCCAGCATGTAAAGACAATGGATATGAAGTTTTTCAGTCTTTTCTCTGATATGGCTACACACGTTGCAAATATTTTCTTTCTTAGTATTTGTGTTTAGTTTTATTTAATTTATTATGGCTCTAATTCCTCTTTAAACTTTAGATTGTCAAATAAATGACCACTGTATGGTTTTTGGCTTACCAGCATTTTCTTCTGGCATTTTGACAGTATTGTTTTATTTTTATGTGACTGTTTAACTTTTTTGAACTGAAGTATACATTGAAGAGATATCTTTTATTTTCATATGGACTAGTCTGGCTTGGAATTCACACAGACCCACCTGCCTCGGTGTTCTGAATGCTGGAATTAAAGGCATGGAAAACCATGTCCAGCCTCATTTTTTTTGTTCTGAAATAAGTAACCCATTTCTTTCTATCTACTTTTAAAAAAAAATCATCATCTCTACCCAAGTTTTAAATATACTTTTAGAGTATAAGATAATCACAAAAATGTTGATTACTGATTTTTATCTCAGTTCACTCAATACATGTCATGCATGACCAAGTAAACTCTACTATTATCATAATAGTTGGCTTGTGGTTTGAGGAGAACAAGTATATTATATAGTATGTGTTTTAGAATATAGTTTACTGTACTTTAGTAAGTTTATAATAGTTGAAACAGGGATACTCATGCAATCATACAGCTTTTGGTATGGTGATGGAATTACTAAGGATGATTTTATTAGGTTTTCAGTGGAGGGCTGGTTGAAATGGACATCAATCTGGAGCTTCTTGGTGATAGTAATTGAATTCTCTCCTTTTGAATTACATTTATAGCCCTGAAGCTTATTCATCTCAAATTTTACTATAATTTGAAGCCACAAGGTTTTTGTTCACTGTCAAATGATAAGTGATATGTCACAATTATGCAGTGACTGCCCTTGATAGAAAGACTGTTACAGACTTCATATATATTATTTTTATAATTGAGTAGTATGTATTTATGTATGTTTATAAAAGGTGTGTGCATTATGTGAAGGACTTGTACAAACACATATATTTTTGTAAATGTCATTATGAAATCTATTAAAATATCAAAAAATGTGCCAATAAAATAGACACATATGCACACACACAGAGACACACAGACACACATATTTGCGACTGGTTAAGAACATTAAAACAACATGTTAGAACCAATGAAGGAAATGGTTACATAATATTTATCTGAAGATTTTTTTTTATACAGTAATGATTAAAGTCTAGCTTTTCTTTTTAGGGCACTGAACATTTTCTTGCATATAGGACTTTTAGTTCACAATCTTTTTCTGCTCTAGAGTTTCTGACTTTATTATCCCATGCCATATGGCCTTTGTTACTTCTGATAAGTCATCTACTTATCATTCTTTTTCTTGATGGCTTCATGTTCTCTGTCTTCAGTTTTAAATAATTCATGTTTAAATTTATTACAGAATATATTGTATCTATTGCATTTTCTGAGTAATTTGTCTTAGAATTTGGGAATTTTCATACATTATTTGCACACAATTTTATGAACTTTTTGTTCTCTTTCTCTTTTAATATTTATATCACATTTTTCATGGCACATTGGATATTTGTGCTCCCCCATAGTTTTCTAACAAAAGAAATGAGAATACTCAGACAATGTGGCATTATATCTAGTATTAGATATATTCTATAAAGTACTTTGTCAGCCAGGCATGGTGCCATATGCATGGAATCCCAACACTGAAGCAGGAGGATCAGGAGACTTATCTTCAGCTGTCTAATAGAGTTTAAAGCCAGGCTAGTTTCCACTAAAAATCCTGTTGCAATCCAAACAAACAAGCAAACAAAGAAGTTATATGTTTTGATTTTAAACACTTGATATATTTCTCATGCCATTCATTCTCTCTGTACCTAGGACTCTATTCCAAGCAAACGTAAAGTGGAGTCAATATTCAAAGAAATAATTTCCTAGCTAATAGAATTTATAAATGAGCCAGTGTGTGTCAATGAGAGAATGCATAGCAAATAGTGTATAGCTGTACAGTCGCATATTATCATATAATAAAGGTAACAAAAATATTTCAATTATAACCTGGAGGAATGTCAAACATGCAATGCATATGAGAGTAATCCCATATAAAATGCTGCACATGATTCCATTTGTACATAATTTAAAGAAGGTTCAGGGATAAAGACGGTAAATAGACCATCATTTTCAGGAAGGATAGGCTGAGAATGAAGAATGAATGATTCTAAATAAGTTCAAACTAACTTCCAGAAACAAAGGAAATACTAAGACAATATTGTAAAATGACTGTTGTGATTGTTAAATTTGCTGAAATCTTTCCATTCTATGAACTTTTACAAGACAAAATTTTATGCAGTTAGTAAAACAGCAGAAGTGATAAATGCAGGATAGAGAAAAGATAGAAGACATGGCAATAAACTACTTCAATTAGCTAAAATAATTGATATTGACATCAATATACATAAATATAAATATCATTCTTAAGTTTTAAATTAATTGGAACATTGACTGCAAACTGATATGAATATTCAATATTTCATGTTGATAGCCAATAAATTGATATAAATACCTATCTATCTATAAATATCAATATTGAGTTTTTAATTAATTGAAATATAGTTGCCTGTGAGTATGAGGTCATAATTACACACATAGGCAATGTTTACTACCTGTATATCCTTTAGAGTAATGCCTATAGCAGAGTAGAGTAACTGTGGAAACAGCCTCTAGACAGTAAACCACAGAGATACTTCCCCAGTCCTTGACTATGGATTTCACAGACATATTTCAGTTTTTAAATTCTGGCACTCCACTGATGCATCTTCTTCATTATAAGGGAATATGAAGCCATTTACATATATTTAAAATATATTTATTTTTCTCTGCAATTTCTATAAGTACGATTTTCTCGTAGTCATTACATTTTCCTCACTAATTTGAAATATCTTTTTACGTGTTAGTAAACGTAACATTTTGTCTGCATTTTCATTTCAAATACTTGCCTCTGTTACATGCAGGCTTGATGCTGGACAGACACCTTAGGTGTCCCACATTTTACTTCAGTTTCATCTTTTTTTTTTAATTTTAGTTTTTTATTAGATATATTCTTTATTTACATTCAAATGATCTCCCCTTTCCTGGTTCCCCCACCCTGAAAATCCCAGAAGCCATCTCCCCTTCCCTTGTTCCCCAATCAAACCCCTCCCGCTTCCCTGTCCTGGTATTCCCTTACACTGCTGCATTGAGCCTTTCCAGGGCCAGGGGCCTCTCCTCCCTTTGATGTCCAACAAGGCCATCCTCTGCTGCCTATGCATCTGGAGCCATGGGTAACACCATGTCTCCACTCTCTGGTTGATGTTTTGGTCCCTGGGAGCTCTGGGAGTACTGGGTGGCTCATATCATTATTCCTCCTATGGCACTGCAAACACCTTCAACTCCTTGGGTCCTTTCTCTAGATCCCCCATTGGGGACCTTGTGCTCAGTTCAATGGCTGGCTGAGAGTGTCCCCCATTGTATTTGTGATGCACTAGCAGAGCCTCCCAGGCGACAGCTATATCCGGATCCAGTCAGCAAGTACTTGTGGGCATCGATAATAGTGTCTGAGTTTTGTAACTGTATATGGGATGATCACCAGGTAGGGTAGTCTCTGGATGGTCTATCCCTCAGACTCTGCTCCACACTTTGTCTGTGGGTATTTCCTCCCCCCCCCCTTCTGAGAAGGACCAGAGTATCCATACTTTGTTCTTCCTTCTTCTTGGGTATCATTTGATATGTGAATTGTGTCTTTGGTATCCCAAGCTTCTGGGCTAATATCCACTTATCAGTGAGTGCATACCATGTGTTTTCTTTTGTGATTGGGTTACCTCACTTAGGATGATATTTTCCAGTTCTACGCATTTGCCTAAGAATTTCATGAATTGATTTTTTAATAGCTGATTAGTATTCCATTGTGCAAATATACCATATTTTCTGTATCCATTCCTCCATTGAGGGACATCTGGGTTCTTTCCAGCTCCTGGCTATTATTAGTAGGGCTGCTATTAACATAGTGAAGCATGTGTCCTTATTACATGCTGGAGAATCCTCTGGGTATATGCCCAGGAGTGGTATAACAGGGTCCTCTGGTAGTGTCATGCCTAGTTTTCTGAGGAAACACCAGACTGATTTCCAGAATGGTCATACCAGCTTACAATCCCACCAGCAGTGGAAGAGTGTTCCTCTTTCTCCACATCCTCGCCAACACTTGCTGTCTCCTGAGATATTGATCTTAGCCATTCTGACTGATGTGAGGTAGAATTTCAGGGTTGTTTTGATTTGCATTTCCCTAATGACTAAGGATGTTGAACATTTGTTTAGGCGCTTCTCAGCCATTCGAAATTCCTCGGGGGAAAATTTTTTGATTGGCTCTGTACCCCATTTTTAATAGGGGTTCTCTGTAGTCTAACTTATTGAGTTCTTTGTATATATTGGATATTAGCCCTCTGTCAGATATAGGGTAGGTAAAGATCTTTTTCCAATTTGTCGGTTGCTGTTTTGTCCTATTGACAGTGTCCTTTGCTATAGAGAAACTTTGTAATTTTATGAGGTCCCATTTGTCAATTCTTGATCTTAGAGCATAAGCTATTGGAGTTCTGTTCAGGAAATTCTCCCCTGTGCCCATGTGCTCAAGTTTCTTCCCCAGTTTCTTTTCTATTAGTTTCAATGTGTCTGGTTTTATGTGAAGGTCCTTGATCCACTTGGACTTGAGCTTAGTATGAGGAGATAAGAATGGATAGATTTACATTCTTCTGCATGCCAGTTGAACGAGCACCATTTGTTGAAAAGGCTATCTTTTTTTCCACTGGATGGGTTTAGCTCCTTTGTCAAAGATCAAATGACCATAATTGTGTGGGTTCATTTCTGGGTCTTCAATTCTATTCCATTGATCTACCTGCCTGTCACTGTACCAATACCAGGCACTTTTTAACACTATTTCTCTGTAGTACTGCTTGAGGTCCGGGATACTGATTCCCCCAGAAGTTCTTTTACTCTTGAGAATAGTTTTTAGCTATCCTGGGTTTTTTTGTTATTCCAGATGAATTTGAGAATTGCTCTTTCTAACTCTATGAAGAATTGAGTTGGGATTTGGATGGGGATTGCATTGAATCTGTAGATTTCTTTTGGTAAAATGGCCATTCTTATTATATTAATCCTGCCAATCCATGAGCATGGGAGATTTTTCTATCTTCTGAGGACTTCTTCAATATCTTTCATCAGAGACTTGAAATTCTTGTTATAAAGTTCTTTCACTTATTTGGTTAGAGTCACACTAAGATACTTTATATTGTTTGTGAATATTATGAAGGGTGTCATTTCCCTAATTTCTTTCTCAGCCTGTCTATCCTTTGAGTATAGGAAGGCTACTGATTTGTTTGAGTTAATTTTATATCTGGTCACTTTGCTGAAGTTGTTTATCAGCTGTAGGAGTTCTCTGGTGGAGTTTTTTGGGTCGCTAGTGATAATTTGACTTTTTCCTTTCCAATTTGTATCCTTTTGTTGTCTAATTGCTCTGTCTAGAACTTCAAGTACTACATTGAATAAATATGGAGAGAAAGGGCAGCCTGGTCTAGACCCTGATTTTAGTGGGAATGCTTCAAGTTTCTCCCCATTTAGTTTGATGTTGGCTACTGGTTTGTTGTATATTGCTTTTAACATGTTCAGCTATGGGTCTTGAATTCCTGTTCTCTTAAAGACTTTTAACATGAAAGGATGCTGAATTTTGTCAAATACTTTTTCAGCATCTAATGAAATGACCATGTGGTGTTTTTCTTTCAGTTTGTTTATGTACTGGATTACATTGATGGATTTCCATATATTGAAAAATTCCTGCATCCCTGAGATGAAACCTACTTGGTCGTGGTGAATGATCATTTTGATGTGTTCTTGGATTTGGTTGGCAAGAATTTTATCGAGTATTTTTGCATCTATATTCATAAGGTAAATTAGTCTGAAGTTCTCTTTTTTTGTTGGATCTTTGTGAGGTTTTGGTATCAGCATAATTGTGGCTTCATAGAATGAGTTGGGTAGTGTTCCTTCTGTTTCTATTTTGCAGAATAGTTTGAAGAGTATTGGTGTTAGATCTTCTTTGAAGGTCTGATAGACTTCTGCAGTAAAACCATTCGATCCTGTGCTTTTTTATGGTTGGGAGACTTTCAATGACTGATTCTATTTCTTTAGGGGTTCTGAGACTCTTTAGATGGTCTATCTGATCCTGATTTAACCTTGGTGTTTGGTAACTGTCTAGGAAATTGTCCATAGCATCTAGATTTTCCAGTTGTGTTGAGTATAGGCTTTTGTAGTAGGATCTGATGATTTTTTTTTGAATTTCCTCAGTTTCTGTTGCTATATCTCTCTTTTCATTTCTGATTTTTTTAATTTGGATACTGTCTCTGTGCCCTCTGGGTTAGTCTGGCTAAAGGTTTATCTATCTTGTTTATTTTCTCAAAGAACCAGCACCTGGTTTTGTTGATTCTTTGTATAGTTCTTTTATTTTCTACTTGGTTGAACTCAGCCCTGAGTTTGATGATTTACTGCCTTCTGCTTCTTTTGGGTGTATTAGTTTCTTCCTGTTCCAAATCTTTCAGGTGTGCTGTTCAGCTGCTAGTGTATGCTCTCTCCAGTTTCTTTTTGGAGGCACTCAGAGCTATGAGTTTTCCTCTTTGCAATGCTTTCATTGTGTCCCATAAATTTGGTTATGTTTTGCCTTCATTTTCATTAAATTCTAAAAAGTCAGCTTCCATGTGCATGTGGGCTTTCTGCTGTTTTTGTTGCTATTGAAGACCACCCTTACTCCATAGTGATCTGATAGGAGGCATGGGATTAGTTTGATCTTATGTCTGTTGAGGTCTGTTTTGTTACCAATTATAAGGTCAGTTTTGGAGAAGGTACCCTAAAGTGCAGAGAAGAAGGTATATTCTTTTGATTTAGGGTGAAATGTTCTATAGATATTTATCCAATCCATTTGGTTCAAAACTTCTATTAGTTTCACTGTGCCTCTGTTTAGTTTTTGTTTCCCTGATCTGTCCATTGAGGAGAGGGGAGTGTTGAAATCACCCACAATTTTGTGAGGTGCAGTGTGTGCTTTAAGCTTTAGTAAAGTTTCTTTTACGAATGAGGGTGCCCTTGCATTTGGGCATAGATGTTCAAAATTGAGAGTTCTTCTTGGCAGATTTTTCCTTTGATGAGTATAAAGTGTCCTTCCGTGTCTTTTTTGATGACTTTTGGTTGAAAGTCTATTTTATCCGATATTAGAATGGGTACTCAGGCTTATTTCCTGGAACCACTTGCTTGGAAAATTGTTTTCTAGCCTTTTACTCTGAGGTAGTTTTTTTTTTTTTTTGACACTGAGATGTGTTCATGTATGCAGCAAAATGTTGGGTCCTGCCTATGTATCCAGTTTGTTTGTCTATTCTTTTTTGGGGGGGATTGAGTCCATTGATATTAAGAGATATTAAGGAGTGGTGATTGTTGCTTCCTGTTATTCTTGATGGAAATTTTATGTTTGTGTGGTTTTCTTCTTTGTGGTTTGTTGAAAGAAGACTAATTTCTTGCTTTTTCTAGTGTATAGTTTCCTTCCTTTTGTTGGTGTTTTCCATTCATTATCCTTTGATGGGCTGGATTTGTGGAAATATATTGCATAAATTTGTTTTTGTCATGGAATACCTTGGTTTCTCCATCTATGGTAATTGAGAGATTTGCTGGGTATAGCATCCTGGGTTGGCATTTGTGTTCCCTTGGGGTCTATACAACATCTGCCCTGGGTCTTCTGACTTTCATAGTCCTTGGTGAGAAATCTGTTGTAATTCTGATAGGTCTATCTTTATATGTTACTTGACCTTTTTCACTACTGCTTTTAATATTCATTCTTTGTTTAGTGCATTTGGCATTTTAATTATTATGTGATGGGACAAATTTATTTTCTGGTCAAATCTATTTGGAGTTCTGTAGGCTTCTTGTATGTTCATGGGCATTTCTTTCTTTAGGTTAGGAAAGTTCTATAATTTTCTTGAAGACATTTATTGGCCCTTTAAGTTGGGAGTCTTCACTCTTTAATATACCTATAATCCTTAGGTTTGTTCTTCCCATTTTGTCCTGGATTTCTTGGATGTTTTGGGTCAGGAGCTTTTTGCATTTTCTTTGACTGTTGTGTCAGTGCTTTCTATGGTATCTTCTGCATCTGAGATTCTCCTTCTATCTCTTGTATTCTGTTGTTGATGCTTGCATCCATGATGCCTGACTTCTTTCCTAGGTTTTCTATGTCCAGAGTTTTTTCCTTTTGTGATTTCTTCTTTGTTTCTACCTCTGTTTTTAGATCCTGGATGGTTTTGTTCAATTTTTTCACCTGTTTGGTTGTGCTTTCCTGTAATTCTTTAAGGACTTCTGCCTGTTTACCTGTGTTCTCCTGCATTTCTTTAAGGGAGTTATTTATGTCCTTCTTGAAGACCTCTATCAGCATTATGAGCTGTGATTTTAAATCCAAATCTTGCTCTTCTAGTGTTTTGGGGTATCCAGGACTTGCTGTTGTGGGAGTATTGGGTTCAGATGGTGCCATGGTGCCTTGCTTTCTGTTAGTAACGTTCCTACATTTGCCTTTTGCCATCTGGTTATGTCTGGTGTTCGCTGGTTCTGCTGTATCTGGCTGTTGCTTGTCCTTCCTGTGTGCCTGCAAGCACCCCTGTGTGACTGGATCTCTCCTGACACAGAATGCTGTGGCACTGCCTAACTCCTGGGTGCAGGTGGGGCCCTGGTGGACCGAGTCCCAACTGATCTTACACTTGATTGTTCCATGCTTTTCTGGCTGCACCCATCTGCTCAGTCACAGAAGCAAAGATCTCAGTTTCATCTTTTAGCTATATTGTCTGAGCTTCTATAGCTTGTTCACAAGGAATTGTTGCACAGACCAGTCTTGTTTCTTGAAATTTGCAAGTTACTTTACAATTTATTTTCAATTACTATTTTGTTCTGCGAATGATGGGAAGAGCTTGCATTTGTGCGTGTTCATGTGCGGAACCAGACCTGGGTTCCTTCTCAACTTCTTTCTGATTTTCTTGAATGTCCATTATTATACTCGCTTTATGGATGATGATTTCCATAAAAGTGGTTCCTTTGGTGCAGTTTAATTCCATACCAGGAAATGACAGGTTCCTGTTGGTTAGTTTAATTACAGATTTCCCCTCTGGGCTCATTGGATCTGTTTATATTCCCTGACCTGCTAATTCTTTGATTGGTTTTCATAATCTGACCTTTCCCATGAGAAATCCCGTCAATGCAGAGAAAAATGAAAACAGTTAGTGAGACCTGCTGGTCCTGTCACTGTTCTCATATTGAGGCCCACCTTCCTGGAAACAAGGAAATCCCCCTGCCTCCCATCACCCTCTCCTGCAGACTGTGCCTGCCACTCATTATTTTCTGCTCTGTGTTCCAGACACAGATTATTTTATAATGATGTCTGTGGGTATTTTTAAATTTGATCAATAGTGTATTTTTTTCTGAGTCTCCCTTCTATTCATGCTCCCTTCCTACCTCCCCAACACCCTCTCTGCCTCACTATTTCCTGCCTAGAGTTTCTGGTCACTTTTTGCTAGAACAACCAGGTTATTTCCCTTAGGATCTCTTGTCACTTCAGTGGAGGAGGCATGATGTCCAAGAAGGTTGTAACAGTGACAAAACCTCCCAGAAATAAACTCTCTGGTGCTGGTATATTTCATCAAACTGAAACATGTGTGACTGCAACAACAGAATGAGGATCAAGAGAATTTACAAACAGCAAAAGCTGCTAGCGACTGATGGATCAATAGCTCTCGGTGGAAATCGGAAGAAACATTCCTTTTACTCGTAGTCACTAAATCTGTGTTATTAGAGCAATTATATGATATGTTGGAAGCAGGAAGAAATGCCCAAGTGAGGGGAATACAAAGAGACTTAAGGAAATATCCAAATTGATAAGAAAATACTAAATTCATTAAAATTCTCCTATAATACTGCAGTTTACTCAATGACAGCTACAGCTTTAATAAATCTATCACTATTGATCTATAAGGCATGTCTGAATTACTGTTATATGTATATGCATGTATATGTATATATGGTTTATTTTGCAAATCTCTCCTATCCTAACCTATTCTACTGAATATTAATCAAAATAGTGCTGTACTTTCACATGAGCATGGAATGGAAATGATTTTGTGAAATAAGCCATATTAACTCCTTAGCTTCCCATGTCAATATTATCAATGCAAGTGCCTTCTATCTCTTATTCAGAGAACTTCTACCATTATCAGGAGGTTCCTTACTCTACATAGCACAGAAATGCCACAGATATTTAACTCATCAATTCAGCCTCCACTCCTCAAGTTAAATTAATGCAGTAATATATTGTTGTAACTTTCAATGTAAATGATGCATTGAGGTCTTGGGGTCATTGAGATATGGCCATTCTGTTTGAATTTGCTATTTTTACTTCCTTTGAGCTTTCAATGAATATTCACTGAATAAAGAAAAGCACATAAGATCCACTGCCTCAGGATTGTGAACTCAGAAAAAGCCCAAGTAATGGCTAAACATGAAAGTAATTCTCTGTAATGGGTATTTGCTGGGTTTTTTTCTGCCCCTGGAAATTATGGCTTCATTTCTGTAATAACACCCATTTTTTTCCTCATGTGGATGTCTTCTCCCTCTGTGTGTTTTGCAGGAAAAGCTGACAGGGAATATTCCCTGACCTTGCACAGAAAATTAAGATGCTACCGTAGACCAAGATAATGTAAGTGCACTTAAGGTGGACATTCAGTTCCAGCCACCTGAAAACCCAGTGCTGGATGCTTTTACATATAGTTTTTTTCTGCTGTTCTTTGCTTGGATAAGCCAAACATATATTCTGCCTTTTAACATCCTTTCAGATAGGTCAGGTAAGGTTGATTTCTATTGCTTACAAGTATCTCAACTGCTATAAGCTGAGATGCAATTAGTCTTAATACAATAATACAAAGAGAAGTTTTATCAGTAGCTTCACTTTAAAGCTAGAAAAGAATTTTAACAGGAGAGGTGATTAAGGCTTACTTAGAGGCAAGAGCCCCTGGCTGCTAAGGGTGTTAATAGGCCATAGTAGGTGAACCTACTACTACTGTTTCCTAAATGGTTACATTGCCACCACCTTCTATATACCCACATTTATACCCAAGAATTAGTACTTCACCTATCCTTGCTGAGAGAAGCTTTACACTACAGTGGGTTACGACTTAAACTTGCAATTGGACAACCCGCCAAGAATAAATGATGATGGGGTTCTCCTAGGCTTAAATGGAGCAGCTGTATGACTCCCCTCCATGGCTCAGGGAGAATGGCAGAAGAGGTGGTAAGAAATATAAGAGCCAAAGGATGGAGAAATCTTTAGCTAAATATGTCTTCTGTTGATGACATGCCGGTTACATTGACTAATCCCCTGCAGATTGGTGATTGGCATAAGATCTGAACAAGATTGAGCCTATTCACATTTCTTTCCTGATAGCAGAGGAGACTCCTGAGACCTCTAGTCTATCTGAGGGGCAATGGGTTACTGTTGTTGGAGTAGGAGCTGTCTTTTTCTTCCATGGTGTATCCATGGATAAGTTGCTCTTTAGAATGGACGCTCTCAAGCATGCTCAGGCAAGAGGCAAATTGAATGCAGTGGGTCATACACAAAAGAAGACAGGAGACAATGAGGGTGATTGGTTGGAAAAATAAGGTTCCAGTGGGAGGGCACAAGGTGAGGTGACAAAAATTCAGTAAATAAATTATGCAATTGACAAACTAAAAAAAAATACACACACAATATGAATATTTTCTCCGTGACATTAAGCAATCCATTCAGTGTTATTTAACTTTAGCAGTACAGTCTCATAGATGGACTTATATTCAGTTGTAAATAGTAAGATGCAATTTCTTCTAAAACTCAATTACATCCAACTCTTGAAAACAAGAAAGAAATAGAAAGGAATGGTGGTTTGTACTGTACTCTCAGCTACTCAGGATGGTTGCTTGAGTGTAAAGGGTGAAGAAAACTAGGAAAACACGTAGCAAAATTCCTTCTGAAAAGAATGAAGACACAGAGACATACACACACATATATGTGTGTGTGAGAGAGAGCATGACTGATCAAATTTATTGTAATATTAATAATATGTCACTGTTTTCCTTTGTTCAATGTACTATGATCAGACAACATGGCATTCTCTTAGTCACTGAAAGAAAGGAATCATTTGGGTCAATTTAGCCTTCTTCTCTCACATATATTAATGTAATTATATTAAAAGGATAGTTTGAGATATAATCTTGTGTTCTTGTTATATATCATTCAATTTAAACATAAAAGGTAAAATAATTGTCATGGTTTGAGAGTGAACTGTTCACCCTATGTTCACACGTTTGAACACTTGATTCTCAGCTGGCAGAGAGGCTTGGAAGTTTGTGAAGTCCTAAGGTTTTGGAACTTTCATTGGAAGAAGTGAGTTCCGGAGATGGGTCTTGGCCTCTCATCCTGTTTACTACCTACTGCCTGACGGTTGATGCCGTGGACTGCCACAGATTCCCTGCTCTGGTGGATTGTGTTCCCTTGGAATCTGAGCCCAAACTCAGAGCCAAAAGAAACCCATCACATAGCAGGTCTTTTGTCACGGCAACCTTGTGTGAGGGGATGTCATGCAGCTGCCACAAAGCATTTCTTAGAACAGTGTTCTCCTGTTTTGTGGAAGATTTTATTTAGTTTTGACAGCCGTTCTGAAGGTTTAATGTAAAGGTTTCCTCAGTTTTACTAGACGACATTTGTTGGTTTCCTAAAATCATGCAGGAACCACCTTATTGTGAGATTTTGCTTCCCAGTTGGGACTCTGGAGTTTTGGGAAGATAGTAAAGTTGAACATTGAGAAGAACTATCATTCTTGGCCAATAATAGAAGTGGGAGGAAAACTTACATATGCTTTGTCAGTCTCCAAAGGCCAGATGCTATATACATCGAGTAAGATGGGGGGGGAAGGGAGATTAATAATGCAGACATATATCCAAGAATTATACCCACACCTCACTTACCCCTTTATGCTTTATTATAGCGGATCCTATAGTTATCAATTATCATAGAAATGGAGGCTGTGTCACTGAGCATACACAAGAGTTTAAAATGATGTCAAAGTTTGTCTGATGCTCACTCTGGCGGTCATCTATCGGAAGAACAGCTTCTGCCCTCCTGTCATCCAGGCATACAGGTAAACTGAAGTGGCATGGGGAAGAGATGGATCTACATCCAATGGGTGTACTCAGGATGACAATGTTCTTTTTAAAATGGTGCTTAACTATTTTATTGTGCAAAAATATGATGAAGATAGAAAAATGTTCTTCTTTGTATGAAAGGAATCAAGTTCTACCATCAAAACAATTGAAATTAAAGTCAAAACTGCTGCTTGATTAGAATTCTGAGATGTTGTGAAGTATAGGACAAATTCCACTTTAAAGTATTTTGTAATATGAAAGATAAAATATATGTCCTACTACTAATGAGGTAGAAGTTTTTCCAATTTTCAGTTTGAGTTACACAGAATCCATCACTCTGTCACAGTCAGCTCATTGTTTAGAGGATACTTGCCTAAGGATACAAATACAACATTATGGGTCTATTTTTGTTGTGTGTTTATTATTTCAGGGCCAGCCATTTGTTGGATAACCAATTAGGGAACTCATTCCTGAGAGAGGTAATTCCCCATTGCAGCAGTCATTAGTTGCCTGTACATCTTTGTCTATGTGTGGAACCCTGTTATATTCTCTGCTTCTTCATTAGCATGCATAAAATCAGTAAAATATGAGATTGAAGTTTCCCCCTCCATAAAAATGATAGTTACAGAAATGAAAATTAGTCCAAATTGGTTATTTTACATAAGAAAAAAAGTGAAAATTAGTCTAACTTGAGTATTTTATATTATATACATAGATTAAAATATAACGCTTTCCTCCATAAACATGTTTAATTATTATATGTCAATAAAAATAGCTAAGATGGAAAAAAACGTAAAAGTCTTAAAAATGTAATGATAGTAGTACTTTTTTCTACTTTCCTATAAAAGTTTTGAAAGTCATGTGTTTCTATATAACTTTTCTCTCCTTATTTAACTCCACTACATTTGAAACCCTCTAAATCATAAGGTCCAATTAAATATTAAACATAATTCTATTGTGGTATAATTATATTCATATAAATTTGCAAAAACTAATAGTTTTTACTTTAGCAGTACAGTCTCATAGATGGACTTATATTCAATTGTAATATTCAGATGGACTTATATTCTACCCTATTATGGTCATCTTTTAAATGAGGAGTTCTTTATTAAAACTAAGAAATTAACTTTAGTGTGACACTGGGCACTCTAATCTAAAAGAATGTAAAAGAATGATTTAGTTTTCTTCAGTTGCCTCCAATAACTTCCTCTGCCAGAATAGAGTCAAAATTACTAAGACCTCTGAGATAGCATGTCTTCCTACTCATGCCTATCTTTCTTTAGTTATTTTGAACATAACATTGATCACTTGAAAGAGAGTTGACCATTTTCTAGATTCCCTCTGATCTGATGTTATGCAGTGACTTCTTATGATTAATTTCAGTTACTGATTCAGAGGGACTGTTGAGTGGTGAAATATACTTGTCATAACATTTTATCAGTGCTACATGATTTCAATTTGACAGCAGTAATTGTTAGCTTTGAATATTTAGTAGAGTGGATTCTCAAAAGTTTCTTTATGACAATTTTAATGTTTGATATATTTTTCCTCTATTTAATGAAGTTGAGATATTTCTGACTAGATTTTTGGAATTCTGTAAGAAAAATGTGTCTCTTCTCCTTTGCTTATATATCTATTAAATAACTCTATTACCATAAGAACAGCAAAGATAAAATAGTGAGATTACCAATCAAAAATGAAATATTTAACTATAAATACTAATAAGAAATTCACAAATTGAATATAGACTTAAAGAATCTGTTAGAACACAGTTCTATAAATTGACAAACTACCAGAAAAATGAGAAAGAGAAAGAGAAAGAGAGAAAGAGAAGCAAATAATCATATATATATATATATATCAGGGTAAAAATGCATATGGTTAATGTATAAAGATTTAACTTTGATGTTGGCTAAAAGAAGTTGCATGCTAGGTTGAACAAAATCACATTTTACTTTTCTTCAGGTTGAAAAGAAATCAAATAACAGTAATTTCATACATCATTCAATCTAGTTCAAGGAAACAGTACATTAATTAAGAAGCTGGGAGGCAAAACTAACTGTTTTTGCTACAGACGAAAGAAGGCCATGAGTGTTTAACTTCTAAGCACTCACACTTGGATATGGAGGCCAAATTATCAAAACAGGAAGTCTGGAGAAAATCCCAGTTCAAAAGCCATGATAGAAGCTTTTACTATGTAGCATAAAACTTTCTAATCACCAAAAACAAGGGAACCAACAAGCAAAATAAAACAAGAAATCAACTAAGAATTATCAAATGACAAAAGTGAGCACATTTTCTGACAAATAACATAGAAAGGCATTAAAGAAGTCTATATTGAGCAAACCACTATTACTGTAGAAAGTTTAGAATATTTCTCTAAGCAAACACAAAGGTTAATATAAGGCTAAATATTAGAACAACAGAAATATTACTTTTCTTCTAATTAATGCATGTAAAAAATTGCATTCATACTATAGTGAGCACATTTTATTTTAAAAGATCATAAGATACTTTAAAGAATGATTATACATTTAATTGTAATTGAAATTTTCTGTCATATTTTATAAATTGTGGAAAGGAAAATAATTACTACACAAAAATAAGAATGCTCTAAAAATAGATATAAATACTTGCTTCACTATAAATATATTTAAAAGAACATAAGTATTTTTCAAAAAAGTCTTAAATTTAGTTTGGGGCATTGGTGCAATGGATAAAATACATGCTGTATGTGTATGGAGACCAAAGTGTGGAACCTTGCCTCTCATATAGTTGCTGGGTATAGTGGCAACTTACTTCCAGTGTCTTGAAGGCAAGAGAAGCTAGAAAGAGAAAGCTGACTAGCTAGCTTGGTCCATATGGTTGAACATATAATAAACAAAAGAAAGAAAGAAAGAAAGAAAGAAAGAAAGAAAGAAAGAAAGAAAGAAAGAAAGAAAGAAAGAAAGGAAGGAAGGAAGGAAGGAAGGAAGGAAGGAAGGAAGAAAGAGAGGAGAGTGGTACAGGACAGTTGCTTTGTCAACATGGAGCCTGAACATGCACAGCTCCAATGTGCAAAAAGGATCTATACATATATGCATACATGCATTAAAGCATCCATCATTCACTGACATGCACACCACAAATGCATACATATAAAAAACAAGTCTTAAATTTATTCATATTTTAAAAACAACCTTTTTCTCTCTGAGTATGAGCATGAATATTATATTGGAATAATTTCCAGTACTGACTTGTGTGAAAGGAAATAAACACCTTAAATTACTGGCAGTATACTAAATTATTGTATTCTCTTGATAGAGTATTGGGCAAAGATATAAACACAAAAAGCAATGCATAGTCTTTGACTTTGTAGCTCCATTTCCTATGAAATATATGTCAACCTAAAAAAACAGTAGTACAATGGGTGACAAATCAAAACAAGGCAAAAAGTCATGAACTATAGCTACCTTTAGAATGGTGGATAACATTTAGCTACAACCACCAATGCATGAAAGAAGGAAAACTGGGTTATTTGATGTATTACTTCAGTACTATTGGTGAGATCACATGAATATCAGAAATTAATTTTCCTAGAGCTCCTGATACTAGAAGTAGCAGTGCTTAAAGTGGTACTCCTCCTGAAGGTCTGCTACGGGAAGCTTTGCTCCTCACCTTTCTCCCTGGCTTGTTGCTAGCTGGTGGTCATCTAATAGTACCCTTGTATATCTTTTCCTCTGTTGGCATGGCTGTTGGTAATTCTTTTTCATGAAGAATGCCAGACACAAGGTCATTTCAACAGCTTCATTCTAAACCAATTTTCTCTGTAAAAACCTTGTCTGCAGATGTTGTCATATCCAATAGTATTGGTTGTTAGTATTTTAATTTATGAATGGTCGTTGGGCAAATTTCAGGCTATCCTCACTTGAATTCATCCAACGTAAAATTTTCCACATCATAAGAGATATTAGTAGAACGACATGACACACAGGGATATGGGGAAATTATTTCAAAAGACATATATAACCACGGTTCTACTTCCACTTTCTGTAAACTTATACTAGGATCATGTTGTGCACTGCTCTATGTTATTCCACATTGTGTAAGATTGATTTTTCAGATGATACTGTGACCAGATAAGCTCTATTTTATGAGCAGCATTTGATTTCATTTTGAAGGTGTGGTTGAGGTGGATTTTGAACCTCCTTAGACATCTAAACAATATCAGTTGCCCAGTTCTACTGATGAGCCACAGACTGATGGATTAAAAAGCAGAAGTAGAAATGTTGGTACCTAATGAATTTACGTAGTTCATTGAGACTTGTGAGGATGGAGAAGTATTAAAATCACACCAGGAAAAGCAGGCCCAATAACTTATCAAACACAACAGATCCAGAAAAGTTGCAATTGCTACCTTTGGACCGCATAAAGAAGAGAGTCTAACACTGAGATGTCAAAGGGACACAGGATCTAGCATTAAACCACAGTGAGTGTTACTTAAGACTCCAAGGCAGAGAACTCCTGATTGGCCACGTGCTCCCCTTCAGTTCCATCCCTGGTGGGAAATCAGTCTAATCCAATTGAAGTTTGCCTGTCCATCATCTTAGATATGCTATCCATCATCCCACCTACTCTTATGTCTCGGTCTTTTCCTCTCCCTCACTTTTACAGTCTCTACTGTTGGGCTTTGAATATGCTTTGCCCAAAGGGAATGGTACTGTTAGGAGTTATGGCCTTGTTGGAGATAGTATATCACTGTGGAGTTGAGCTTTGGGTGTCTCCTCCTAAACTCAGGCTCCACCCATTGCAAAAGAGAGCTTCCTCCTAGCTGCCTGAGGATACCAGGCTCTTCTGGTTGCCTTCGGGTCAAGATGCAGAACTCTCAGCTCCTTCTCTAGCATCATGTCTGTCATGAGTCCTGCTATGATAATGTTGGACTAAACCTCTGAATCTATAAGCCAGCCCAAATTAAATGTTTGCCTGTGTAAGAGTTGTCTTGGTCATGGTGTCTCTTCACAGCAATGGAAATCCTAACGAAAACCCTATCCAACACGATTCCTGCAGCTCTACTCTTACAACTTGATTGTAGAGGCAGCAACAGGAGGAGGAGCAACAGAGCCTCTCAGACCTCCAGCTCGCTTCTCTACAGGAACAAAACTGATATGCGTCTCTCTCTCTCTCTCTCTCTCTCTCTCTCTCTCTCTCTCTCTCTGTGTGTGTGTGTGTTTGTGTGTTTGTGTGTTTAAAGGGAACTAGGAGTTGCTTATAGATTTCGATCAAGTTAACCTAATAATAACGGTTTACAAATGGAAAGTCCAAGAGTCTATTATTCAGTCCATAAGGCAGGATGCTCCAGTTGGTCTTCAGTATATATTGGAATCCCAGATAAATAGGCTCTAATGTCAGTGAAGGAATAAAGTTAACCAAGAGAGTGAGGCAAGAATGAAAGTTTCCTTTTTTCCATGCTCTTTTATATAGGCTCTTTATACAGGTTTACACACACCTAAGAGTGTGACCCAGATTTAAGGTGGATTTTCCCATTTCAAATGGTTAGTTAAAAAGAAATTTCACAGAGGTGCACCCAGCTGCTTGGGTTTTAGCTAATTCCAGATGTAGTCAAGTTGACATCTATGTATAGCCATCATAATATAGAACAAGAAAAATTATACTGTTAATTACTTCAAGTTAGAGAAAAAGAAAGGAGGTATGGGAGAAGACAGCAAGCAACAAATCATCACTTGTGTAATGTGCTAGAATGGAAGTAAAGTTAACAGATTCCACAAAGTATCTTTGCAAGAAACAACTGGAAAAATAAATAAATCCCAACAAAAAATCATTTCTTTATTTCACCCTGAGTTGGATTATATGTAAGATTCTACTGAGAAATGGCATTATAAATCCCACATGTGGCATCTATACTTTTATATATCATAATATTCTACAAATGCTAGATCCAAAGCAACTTGAATTTATCACTTCTGCTCCTAGAGAAATAGTTTTTTGTTTTCTTTCTTGTTTGCTAGAAGACATATGCTGAGTATCTATCTTCTGTGATTTTATTGTGAAAACACAAAAATTATTGTAATGAATTAGCATTCCTGCTAATGGTTATGAATAGAAGGATGCCTTGCATAGAACACTGTTTAAGCTAGAAGATCAAAGGTATTGAAAACACAAACAAGAATTGAACATTTGCATACTTTCTATTTCAATTGCCAAGCTGATAGTCTTTTTTTTTCTTAGTGGATATTTGTCTGGAAGGCAAATTATTATTTTACTGACCCAAACTCGGGATATTTACCAGACTTACTCTATAGTTACATTTCCAAGGTTAAAGAAAAAAAGCAAAGTGGGGCAATCTCTCTGTACATATTTTCAAACATCTGGCAATCCATGGTCAAGAACTACTGGGAACCAGCAGGAGTACACTTACTGAGCTGACTGTGAGCAGCTCTATTTTGCATTACTTCTCTGGGGATGGGTGGAGGAAGAAATTTGACCTTTATTTCTGGCAATGATAATGACAGGAGGTGCTCCAGCTCATCATCAAAGTCAACTTGAGAGTAATGTATGCAAGTAATAACACTTTAATTTGTGGCTCTGATGAACCTTAAAATAATGAACAAGTAAAGGATAATGCCTGAGAGAAGAGCAAATCAGGAAACTAGTTCTGATACGTTGTCCCATGCAGTACGCATTGGCTTTTGAGTTTCGGGGTTTTACATACATAATTGGAAGATGGCTTTTCTATGCACACATAGCTCTTAAAATTTTCCAGCTAATATAGCAACTTGTATTTTATTTTCTGTGGGCTGTAGATAATTTCTCCATCTCTCACTTTACTGTTTCTCTTCAATATTCATGAACCTTTAGTTCTTAGGAAGAATAAAGTCATAGTGGTTTATCTTATAAAGTGAAATAAGAATGAGTTGTCCATATAGCATACCTAAAATGGGCATCTATTGTCAGTCTGCACTATACTTAAGAGTTGTGAGACTCGCTGAAGCTTTGGTAAAAATTTGCCAAATAAAAGCTTTTTTTGTTGTTTTTTTTGTTTGTTTGTTTGTTTTATTTCATTCTCATTGTAGATTCATTCTCCCATTTGAAACAAAAGCATCTGAGAACAGATTGACACTCCTCACTATCCGTAGACCAGCTAATCAAATATTGCTGTCTGGTGCCATGTGTTACACTGTGGAGCTGACACACATTTAGCTTTTGAAGAAAGGGCATGAAATTGCAGCTGTGTGCCATGAAATCTGTTTAAATCTGGCAAATGTACTGCAATGCTTTGTTAGCAATTATCAATTCACAGGGGTAGCTGATAAGAACCAAGTCATAATGGGATGTCAGGAAAAATGATAACCATTTGTTAGCAACTAGCCATTCAGTTACCCAAAATTAAACAGTTGGACTTCTGCTGTCGTATTAGAGCTACTACTATGAAACTTTTAGCTTCTATACCCCCTGTGGGCTGCACCTCTGTTCTGAAGCACACAGATTTAGTTTGTAAGTGGTGTGCAGTTAAAATTTGATTGTCTCTAATGCCAGTCTTACTTTTGTTTCACACTAACAATTTAAAGTATATTGGAAAGGGCCGTGTTCTCATTTCCAGATTCAGAGAAAGTGCATCTTTCTTTGGAACTCTGGTGAGCAAATGAGAGCTAGCTATCGCATTATCTCATTCTAAGAGTACATGGAAATTAAATTAGGCATTTTCGCTGTAGAGTGAAATTGTGTTTCAAACTATACATCTGCAGTAAGAGAGTTGGTCATTGAACTTACACATAAACATTCTTTAGAATTTTTTAGTAATCTTAATGGCAATCCGCAGTGATGAATGGGAGCTGCTAGTGAACAGAAAAGCAGGATAAGCTCATTAATCAATTCAATATAGCATCTGTCACAGGTAACTTTAGAGTTATCTGTTTTGTCCTCATATCTGGAAAGGCTCAGTTGCCACATACGTATTGATTAAATGCCAGCATGAAAAAATATCTGAAATTGATGTATAGCGGCTTTGACATAATGTACTTGAATTACACAGGAATGGAGGTATTTGTTATTATGCTAACTCTTGTAGGTACCAAGAGCAGATGAAAATTCTGTAGGAAATTGGAGCTAAGAATTGAAATGAAGTAAATAGTAGTAGCATTATTTTTAGCTCCAGGTAGGAGTTGAAATATAAACATCACATCTCTATTCTTCTAAGGATGCCCAAATGAGAGGGTTAAGCCTATATTTTAGTCTGAAGAGGCCATGATCAGGAAGGAGTTTGGCCTTCATTCCTCTCCATTTGCCTTTAACAAATTACCTCTGAACAATGGCATAGAACCACTTCCAGTGTGTGATTGTGTTTTGTCATCATTTTAAGCCTCTTCCTTGCTTTGTGATTTTTCACTATACCAATAAATAACAGGTTACTTTTATATCTCCGTTCTTCTCATCACTTTGCTGCTCCTGCCCCCGTGTGTTTTATTGTCTCTTAGGGAAGAACCAGACAGAGCATTTTGGTGCAGGAAAGGCTCTCTTTATACTTACACATGATTGTAAAGGAGCCAGCTTGTGAGGAGAGAAAAATCCCAAGGGCTTTGATCGCAGGCAAAGTGTACAATTTTATGACATCTATTGGCTACCCAGTGTCCAGGTTTCTTGCTTGGTATGAATGCACACAGAGGTGGAATTTTAGTGAAGAAAGCAAAAATTCATTTTAATTTCTCTTTCCTTCCTTCCTTTCTCTCCTCCCTCCCTCTCTCCCTCTCTCTTTCCTTCCCTCTCTCCTTTCCATCCCTTCTGCATCTCTGCTTCCCACCCTTTCCCCACTCCCCTCCCTCTTACGGGTAGGTCCGCATGTGAATTTACATACGGAAGCCAGAGGTGAAAGATGAATGTTTTCCTCAACCTCATTCCACCTTGTATTTGCTTGTATTTTGAGATAGGACTACTCAGCGAACCTATCAGTCATTGATTAAACTAGACTGGCTGCCAAGGCTTTCCAGGGCTTGGACTACATCCTCTCCATCCCCCCCTCCCCTGCATCTCCCCCCCCCAACCCTGTGAATCTAGTCCTGGTTTACATGAATGTTTGGGATCTCAACTCAGTTTCTTCTGCTTAGGAGACAAGTACTTTCCTCACTGAGCAACTTCCCCCTTTCCCTTCCCACTCACCCCAGTCAACAGAGTAGCATTTCTCTTGTATGAATCATATGCCATTGTAACTTTAAATCTTCAGCGTGTGGTGGGGGTGATTTCAGTGTCATTATACACAACTGAGTTCTCTCATCACCAAAATTCTTTCTCTTATCACCAGGACAGTGTTATACATCACCGAGTTTGAGTTTGGGAACAGTGCAATGGACTGAGCACTCTCTTGAGGCAGTGAGTTTGATTTTAATGCTATTTGTGTTTTATTCCATTTTGCTTTGTTTAGTGTGACTTCTTATCTTTTGCTGATAATAGTCTTTGAAGACTGCCTTGGGCCTTGGTTTCTCTACGTGAGCCTCTGGTTGAAAGATTTTTAACTTTATAACCTTCAGAACTGGCTTATATTTTTAAACTCCAAATTTTCTGATATGCCTGCTAATCCTGTAAGATGAAAGTTAGTCTGATTCACTTACTACTCTGCCCCAGTCACAATGATTCCTTGGCAAGACCACAAGAATAGTGAGTTTTTTTACATTTCCTGGATCTTACTGTCTTTTTTTCAGTTATTCAAGGCATGGCCTAAAAAATAATGGCCAGGAAATGCCAGTCCTAAAAGCAAAAATTCTTACATTGTGTTATATTTAACATGACTTATGAGAATCTTTAGAGCCTTAACATCCATACACACATAGGCACCTGCTAAACATCCAGGTCTCATGTTGATCCAGCTTCTCTATCTCTGAGTCCTTTCTTTTTGTTGTTGTTTCAAAATTTTGGAACTGTTTAGAATATTTCATTATGGTAAGGTTGTTCTCCCTGAGTATTTATGGATTTGCAGAACCTATTATCTCTTCTTAGAAGACATTTCTGATTGCCACCAACAAAGTGAGTCCTTCTCAACACCCCTATCTTTGATTTCATTAAATGTCGCTTTCAGTATCCAGTTCTTTCTTACAAATCTCAGACTGTAGGAGCCCTCCTCCACCAGGAGACCTCAGTCTTGCTATATGGCTCTAATTAACTTGCCTAACATCTCCCCTGTCTCATATTTATTACGTGTTGTTAAATTGAAACTAAATTACATTTTAAAAGGTATGTTCTTCCTATATACCCAGGGTTGATCTCATACTTATGACCCTCTGGTTTCTGATTTCTAACTGGTGGTTTGTGGTGCTAACCATGATTTAGTGTTTACTTTATATCTGTGGAATCTCTTCTCCTTCTAGAATGGGAGAGTAGTCACTAAATCCTAGATTTTATGTCTCTTGTTTTCATTTGTATCCTCAAGGTGATACAGATTGGTACATGGGTATCTAAATTAACCAATAAATTATGTATTTTAATTGGCAAAAATATTATAACTTTGGTAAGTGTGAGTCAGGAAGAAAATCACTTAAAACCATTTGAAATGTTCAATTAACGAGTCAGTATGATGTTTCAGAAATTAGAATTTGGGTATATGAGTCCTGTTTCCATTGGTTTAATATGATTTTGTGGACCTTATGATTTAGTTTGTTTAAAGTTTAAAGTAACACTAAAGTTTATTTCATTCAGTATAATATAAGTTACTTTAACACATGCAACAATTCAGGTAATTTACAGGTTGTACTGGCTGGTTTTGTGTTGACTTGACATGAGCTAGAGTCATCAGAGAGGAAGGAGCCTCAGTGGATGAAATGTCTCGGTGAGATCCAGCTGTAAAATATGTTCTCAATCAGTGATCAATAGAGAAAGGCCCAGCCCATTATGTGGAGTGCTAGGCCTGGGATGATAGTCCTAGATTTAATAAGATAGAAGACAGCAAATCCATGGGAAGGAAGCCAGGAAACAGCACCTCTCCATGGCCTCTGCATCTGTTCCTACCTCCAGGTACCTGCCCTGCTTTGAGTTTCTGTCCTGACTTTCTTCGATAAGGAACAGCAATGTGGAAATGTAAGTTAAGTAAATCCGTTTCTCCCCAACTTGCTTTTCAGTCATGGAATTTCATCACAGCAATAAAAGTCCTAAGATAGAGGGTAGCTCATATACTTTATGAAACTCTAACTAAAGTCCTAATTCTTTGTAGAAGTAGAAACTAAATTTAGTAAGATTTAAACTGTTTAAAAGTTCTGGACTAAGGAGTAACAAACTTGGGAATAGATTGCAGATAGTCTGAGTTTTTGTTCATATCTTTTAATATGTATGTATGTATGTATGTATGTATGTTTGTATGTATGTATGTGCATATGTATGATTTATTATCTATCATCTATCTGTCTGTCTATCTATCTATATCTAGCTCTCTCTCTCTATCCTATCTATCCTATCTATCTATCTATCTATCTATCTATCTATCTATCTATCTATCTATCTATCTATCTACCTATATATCTCTATTTATTTTAGTCCTGATTTCACAACACAGCCCAGGATGGCCTCAGCCCCCTTCTGCTTCTGCTTTCTCAGTGCTGAGTTAAAGGCATGTAGCATTATTGCAGGTCGTTCCTTCAATTTACAATCTGTCCTTCCTGCAAGATATGCTAGGGCTGTGGTGATGGTACAGAACTTGTGAGAGTGGCAACCCAATGTCTCTTTTTTTTTCCCAGTTAAAAATATTTTTTATTTTAGAATTTCGTTGTTTTGCCTGCATGTATGTCTGTTTCCCACCTGAGTGCAGTAGCTACAGAGGTCAGAAGAGGGTATTGGATCCCTTTGAACTGGAATTAAAGAGAGCTGTAAGCCGTCATATGGGTACAGGAAATTGGAACATATTCTCATCACAGTAAGAATGGCTATCACTAAAACAACAAAGACAGATGTTGGCAAGGATGTGAGGAAAGAGAAACACTCATTTTTGGTGGGATTGAAAACTGGTGTGACCACTATGAAAATTAGTGGAAAACCCCAGATATTTCTCTCCTGAGAACATACCAAGGGACTCTATCCTACTACAGAGATATTTACCCATCCATGTTCATTGCTGTTCTATTAAGAATAGTTCAGAAATGGAATTATGTATCCAAGATGCCCATGATTTGATGAATGGATAATGAAACCATACATGTTAGGGCTAAAGATATGGCTCTGCAGTTAAAGGCACTGGCTGCCCTTCTGTATGACATATGTTCCAATTTCCTGTACCCATATGACACAATTCACATATCAATAGATTTCCAAGAAGATGGAAGGAGAGACCCCTGGTCCTAGAAAGACTGGATGTAGGGGAATACTAGGACAGAGAAGTGAGAGGGGGTTGAATGGGGAACAGAGGGAGGGAAGGGGGCTTATGGGACTTTCGGGGAGGGAGGAAACAGGAAAGGGGAAATCATTTGGAATGTAAATAAAAAAACTTAGAAAATAATAAAAAAATTGTAAAAAAATGATCAATATCATTAATCATCAGAGTAATACTTGAACCCAATGTCTCTTTTAACTTGAGGCCCATATCACAAGAGGGATCCCATACCTACAGTGACTGGAGAGCCAGGAACCGAAGACTAGATAGCCCAGAGACCTAGTGTAAAGGCAAAGATGACTCCCCTCCATGCACCCACCTGAACAAATGATTCCTAAAACTATTCTGATATCCTACTCTAGTCATAGATCAGTGCCTTGTTCAGTCATCATCAGAGAGGCTTCCTTCAGCAGTACAGAGACCCACAGTCAGACATTACTGGGAGAGAATCTATAAATTAGAGCTCCCCTTGGAACTCATGGAACCCCTTAGAAGAGGCAAAAGAAAGATTGTAGGAGTCAGAGGCGATGGAGGACACCAAGAGAATTTGGCCAACTAAATCAACTAAACAAGGCTTATACAGGCTCACAAAAACTGAATCTACAAGCATGGGAGCTATATGAGTCTCAAGCAGGTCCTCTGCTTACATGTTGTGGCTGTTTAGCTTGGTGTTTTTTGTGGGGCTACCAACAGTGGGAACAGGTGTGTCTATAATTCTCCTGCCTGCTCATTGGACTCTTTTTTACTATATGGGGTTGCCTGTCCAGCCTGGATGAGAGGGGCTTTGCCATGTCTTACTGTATCTTGTTGTGTTTGGTTGTTTCCTCTTGGAGGTTTGATCTTTTCTGGAAGGAAATGAAGGGGGACTGGATCTGGGGGATTGGGAGTTGGGAGAAAACTTGGCATGAGAGCAGATACTGTGGTTAAAATGCATTTTATGGAAGAAGAATCTATTCTCAATGGAAAAATAAATAAAAGGAACTGACATTATCCCTGTGAGATTTAACAACCACTTGCTGACAGTTCCTCAGTGCTTTTGATTGAAAGAACAACACTGAACAGTTACATGCTAAATGCTGCTTTTACATTTAATGGACTAGACAGATGAGTCAACTATGAGTGAGCAGTTAACTGTAATAACCATGAAAAGTGTTTGATGAATAAACAGCCACACAGAGGCCAAGCAAACACATAAATACACATGGATAATGGCACTTGCCATATGTTATAGAGTGAATATGTTGTTCCCAGGGATCCAGGAGAGCTTTTTATATATTTAAGCTAGATTCAGAGTTACCTAGGAGAATAAAAAAATGATCCAGGCAGAGAAACGCAACAATGGTAACCTGAGCTGTAATTTGACTCATGTTTTATATCACAATCACACACAGAAGGATACAGGTTTTCAATGTGACACGACCATTCAGGTTGCCAGTAACACAATCTCATGTGATAGGTCTTTCCCATTCTTATATTCATCAGTTCCTTCTACTCCCAAATATAAAGCCAGTAATGGATGGCTGAAACTGGAAAAATGGAAAAGAAACTTAGTAAAAAAAATTTAAAGTGTGCATGAGTGTTTTTTCACCATTTAATTAGCACATTTAATTAAAAGATCCTAATAGATTAAAACAACTCTGTGTTTTAGAAGATTTACCTATGAAAAATGCTTTCTATGACTTCCAGTAATCAGTATTATGACAATTTCTCTATTGAGGAAATTTCAGCTAAAAGGGTTTCATTCATTCTGTCCTAAGCAACTCTTAATGCTTTAAAATGATAATAATCATTGTTGGAAGAATAAATGAAATAATCACTATGGGATTCACATGCATTTTAATATTTTCAGTTTTATATTAATTATCTTATTTTGTTATATTATTCTGTGTAAAAGTGGTTTTTCTACCCATCTTAAATTGTCTTTGTCTGTTCCTGTGTGTAAATGTATACTTGCACATCTCTTTTCCTCATTCTTTGAAAGAGAAAGTATTATAAATGTATTATAAATGTTTATTTTCCTCTAGTTCTCTGTCATCATAATGAAACATCTAATACTATATTAATCAAATAGGAGAAAAGTAAAAGAAAATATTTAACAAGTTCTTTCTGTCAAATTTCAGAAAATCATTGGAATGTGAGATCTTAGATTTACCAAAACATTTAAGTGGGTTAATTTTCCTTTTTCAAATGCATTAATATATGATTGAAGGATGTAATGGAACTGCTCATCTTTTTACTACATATTGGTCCATTTATTTTCAAGAAATGAGGATCTGTCCTGTGATTAATTGCACAACATTTGGCAGCTCTGCCTATTGTTAAAGAACATCCCATCAGTAACTTGGAAAGAATTTAAAGACATTTATCAAAATTCCCATTTGGAGTCTACAGAAACAATAAAGTAGATATTGACTTCTCCTGAGGAGTGGATCATGATTTATTGATTCAAAGGAAGAGGCAATATTTACCTTTGGTGAAAATAATTTTGGACAGTCAATGAAATGTAAAGTTCTATATAGTAGTTCTAATCAGCAACACCTTGGAAATGCATCATTAGATGACACTATTTAAATAGCATCGACACCCTTTGGTTTAAAAATATTTGTGCATTTAAAGAATCCTTGTGATGCATAGAATATTAAAAGTGGAAAGTGTGCCAAAAATTTCCCATTAAAAGGAAAACAACTGTTATTATGGCTTAATGGTTTTCTTGTCAGCTTTCCATAAAATGATTACATTTATGTATGTTTATTTTGACTTTAAGTTTGATGAAAGTAAAATGTGTATTTTGTGTTATTTTCTGTCTCCCTTCTTTCCTCCCTTCCTTTCTGTCTCTGTTGTCTCTGTATGTCTGTCTGTTTTGCTCTCACTCTCTCTACCCTTTCTTTCTTTTCTTTGTAACATGGTCAGACTGCAGATCATAGACTGGCTTGGAACCCACCGTGTATCCCATGTTGACCTCAGAATTGTGGTGCTCCTCCTCTGTCAGCCTTAGGGAGCTGGGATTACATACTTCATCCTCCACTCATGTTAGTTTGTGTTATTTTTTCCAAATATACATTCTTCATGTGATGTCATTATACATCACCACATATGGACATGTGATTTTGCTACACTGAATAAATACATAATACTGTGTTTGTTGCTGAAATTTGCTTTGGCTGGTGGCATGTGACATACATGTATCAGTAGGATCATGGACATGTTTCCATCAGTATTTTGTTTTTATTTCAGTTATAAGGCTAATGTATTATTTAAGGTCTTCTTTAGTGTTGATTCAGGGCTAGAAGACAGGCTGAGGAGGGAAGCATCATCTGTTTGCATATCTTTACATTTTGACGAAATAAATATCAAGCACTATTAGAAATTTGGGGCTTCTGCTATTATGTAAAGGTGCTAAATATATTTATGTACACTAAGAAATCCCTCTACTAAAAACTGAGAAACTGAGGTGAGACTCTACCCCTCTTCCCAGATAACAACTTAATCTGCTACAGTTTTATCTGCTTATACTGCTATGAAATGTCTTCTATTCAATCAGAGAGAAAGACTATTTCTTACCTATGAAAGAACAAGAGCCAGAATAATATCTTTAACTCCCAAAAGCCCTTTCTATATAGTGATCTTTCTCAAACTGTGGATTGTTGATCCCTTTGTGGGTCAAAGGATCCTTTCTAAGTGGTTGCCTGAAACCATTGAAAAACACGGGTATTTAATTATGGTTAATCACAATAGCAAAGCTACAGCTATGAAGTAACGACAAAAATAGTTTTAGTGTTGGTGTCCCCACATTAGAAGCTGTATCAAAGGGTCATAGCAGTAGGAAGCTTGAAAACCACTGCCCTAGACTGTGATATCGGAATGCCAAAACAGTGACTCTGTAAGTGGGAGGATACATGATAAAAGTGCCTTTTTGGTTGAGAAAAATCCAGTAAGGGTATGTCATTTCTAAATCCAATCCTAGAATGAGGGTTGCGTTATCTTTTCCTGGATTAAAAATAATTGTTTCTGTGATGAGACGACGAAGGTGCTATTATCATGGAACACAGTAGAAATGTACCGTAAGCTCTGCCTTTATTACAGCAGTGAGGATGAGTCTTCCCTTGATGCAGGGGAAGTCTCCATTTCTAGTATACAAGAATGCTTGCACAACAATTTTGGAAAAGACTGTGAGTTCTTTTTTTGTGTGTACGTATGGGTGCATATATTTCTGTATATTAAACACTTAATATGTATGCAGTTACAACTATGAATTGTATAGACTCTGTTTTTACAAAATAAAGCTCATCCTGTTAATTTTGCAGATATACATCACACTCCTATTACCAAACAAGAAAGGGGTGAGGCTCTTGCTCTCTTGTAAATAGATAAAATTTTATCATGCCTATATGTAATATTTGAACATAAATTTTTAAATAATTGCTTAACATACCATGTCAAAAATATATAATGAAATTCCTACAGCTTTACTATTGAATAAGAAGGTTTCTTGGTAATATATAATAATATATGATGCTATAATAATCTGTATTTTATGATGTATGCTTTTACATTCACTGACCTTGGAGTTTCAATTTAAACAGGGAAGTCAAATGCAGAGCTCACACATTAAATTTTACTGTTTTATATCTATTTGTTAATAGATTAAATTTGTTATGTTTATTATATGCATACTATAAAACAGAAATCTTATTTTGGCTGTCACGAACAACTAAATGTCATTTGGATTTTTTTAAACTTTACCATCTTATACATGTTGTTTCAATGGATGATAATCATTTTGTTTCTTTTCTGGTTTGATTTTGTAGGGCTATAAATCAGATGTGACATCATATCTAGTTTCTCTGAAGAGGGGTGTTCACTTTGTTTTCAAGTGTCATAATGGTAACTTTTATCACCAATTAGAAAAAAAAATATTTCTTTGCTACAATACATGGATTGAAGTGGACTTCCCTTCTGATAAGCAAAATTAGTAATATTTCTCTTAAATATCAGACAGTTGAGTATGTTGTGACAGTAAGGAAATCTCATAAATATATCTACTGAATAAATCTGTGGAGATGATTATTGCAGAAAAACAATTTTTTAGAAGCCTTGAAATAAAAGGAATATTTCTAAACTTACTAAAACGCAACATGCATGAAAATAGCCAGGTTTACTTTTACTCCAGAACCTCAGATCTGTGAGATCACATGTTAATACTAACCACTACCATTATTATTTAGTAAATGGATATTCAGTTCCCTTCTAAGTGCTGATTAGGAAGTATTTAATTATTTCAGTTCACATTAAAGGCTTCTATTGTATGAATTATCAAACTTTACAACTTTATATGCACATATATATTTCAGATTATAGCTCGCTTTCCTGGGTGTTGGAACTTGCCATTGTGAATGCAGGATTCAGACTCCAGAGCACTCAGTTACAACACACAGTAACTATGAAGGTACTCCTCTGAGTCAATCCCTTTTCATGAGTTTTAATTATAAGTAACACTCAATATTCTCTTTATTTTAGATACTCTTAAGCTTCTTATTACCTTTTCTTATTTACTTTATTAAGTTATTAATTATTATCTTATTTAGTTTATTAAGAAAATGTTTCCTTTGGACTCTGCTCCACTCTTCAGAGACTGAAGGAAAGGCCATCCAGAGACTGCCCCACCTAGAGATCCATCCCATTTGCAGATACCAAACCCAGGTACTATTGCTGATGCCAAGAAGTGCTTGCTGACAGGAGCCTGGTGTAGCTGTTTTCCTGAGAGGCTCTGTCACAGCCTGACGAATACAGAGGCGGATGCTCACAGTCAACCATTCGATTGAGCATGGGGACCCCAATGGAGAAGTTAGAGAAAGGCCTGAAGGAGCTGAAGGGGTTAGCAATCACATAGGAAGAACTACAATATTAACCAGCCAGACCCCTCAGCTTCCAGGGACTAAAGCACCAACCAAAGAGTACATTTACATGGATGGACACATGGCTTGAGCTGCATATGTAGCCCAGGATTGCCTTATCTGGCATCAATGTGAGGGGAGGTCCTTGGTCTTGTGGATCCTTGATGCCCCAGTATAGGGGAATGCTAGGGTGGTGAGGTGTGAGTGGGTAGGTGGAAGAACACCCTCACAGAAGCAGGGGATAGGGTTATGGGATAGGGGGTTTGTGGAGGGGAAACCCGGAAGGGGGATAACATTTGAAATATAAGTAAATAAAATAACCAATAAAAAAATAAAAGAAAATGTTTCATCATAGATTTAAACAGGGATATTAGAGAAAAGGAATGGGCATATAAGTAGTGAATATTTGGGATTGAGAATAGGTATCTCAAGAGCAGGTCAGACTAAGGATATCATCAATCAAAGGCTATATCCATCAAGTGTCACTCACCAAAAGGACTGCACAAAATGGAAGCTGATTAAGGACACCAATGTGCATGCCAAAAATGGAGGGGAAAACTTCATGCTGCCTCCTCAGCCTTATACAAAGAAATATACGCAACTGAGGATATCTGGGAGCAGGACAGGTAGGCAAGGGCAAACCAATGGGTTGACTAGTGCAAAATTGTCAGTCTTAAAAATGTACATACAGGGGTTTCTGTCTCCACCTGGGGACCATCCTCTGCCACAGAGCTCCATACCCAGGTGGCACAGGGAGATAGCTAACCTCCCAGGAGTGAGGACAGGCCTGAGAGTGCAGGTAGAACCCCCCTGCTGCTCAGGGGAACTTGCCCAAAACTCTGAGGACACAAGAACCCAGTGCAGCCTGGGATAGGAGTCTTCCAATTTCTGTCTGCACCCAGAACTGATCCTGGGTCACAGAGCTACATACACAAATACCACCACAAGAGAACTGGTTTCCCAGGAGTCCTTACACATCTTTGTGCACAGGTAAGACCACCACTTCTCTTCAAATTCCTGGGCCAAGAGGGATCTGCCCAGAGCCATCAGGACACAGGAACCAAGGATTAGCTGGGGATAGGATTCTTCTGATTTCTGTATGTACACCTGAGCTGACCCTGTACCACAGCTCTCCATACCTAAATGCCTCCCAGAGAGAACTGGTCTCCCAGGAGTACTGACATACAGATTGCAGGACATATAGGACACAGTCAAAGACAGCAAGACCAGCTAACACCAGAGATAACCAGATGGTGAAAGGCAAACACAAGAAAATTACGAAAAGAAACCAAGGCGACATGGCATCATCCAAACCCAGTTCTGCAACAACAGTGAGCCCTGGTTACCCCAAAACACCAGAAAAACAAGATCTGGATTTAAAATCACATCTCATGATGCTGATAGAGGATTTCAAGGAGGACAAAAAAACTCCCTTAAAGAAATACAGGAGAACATTGGTAAACATGCAGAAACCCTTAAAGAGGAAACACAAAAATCCCTTAAAGAATTACAGTAAAACACAAACAAGTGAAGGAACTGAAGAAAAGCAAACAGGATTTAAAAATGGAAGTAGAAACAAAGAAAACACAAAGGGAGACAACTCTGGAGATAGAAAATCTAGGAAAGAAATCAGGAGTTATAGATGCAAGCATCAACAACAAAATACAAGAGATAAAAGAGAGAATCTAAGGTGTTGAAGATACCATAGAAAACATTGACTAAACAGTCAAAGAAAATTTTTGCATTTCTGCAAAATGCAAAAAGCTTCTAACCCAAAACATCCAGGAAATCCAGGACACAATGAGAAGACCAAACCTAAGGATTATAGATATGGAAGACAGTGAAGATTTACAACTTAAAGGGCCAGTAAATGTCTTCAACAAAATTATAGAGGAAAACTTTCCTAACATAAAGAAACAGATGCCCATGAATATACAAGAAGCGTACAGAACTCCAAACAGACTGGACCAGAAGAGAAATTCCTCCCGTCATGTAATAATCAAAGCACTAAATGTACTAAACTAAGAAAGAATATTAAAAGCACTAAGGGAAAATGGTCAAGTAACATATAAAGGCAGACCTATCAAATTACACCAGACTTCTCACCAGAGACCATGAAAGCTAGAAGATCCTGGACAGATCTCATACAGACCATAAGAGAACACAAATGCCAGCCGAGACTACTATACCCAGCAAAACTTTCAATTACCATAGATGGAGAAACCAAGATATTCCATGATAAAACCAAATTTACACAATATCTTTCCACAAATCCAGCCCTACAAAGGAAAATAGATGGAAAACTCAACACAAGGATGGAAACTACACCCTAGAAAAAGCAAGAAAGTAATCTTCTTTTAACAAACTAAAAAGAAGATAACCACACAAACAAAAAAATAATATCAAAAATAACAGGAAGCAACAATTACTATTCATTAATAACTATTCATTAATAACTCTTAACATCAATATCTTAATATCAATGGTCTCAATTCCCCAATAAAAAGACATAGACTAACAGACTGGATACTTAAACAAAACCCAGAATTTTTCTGCATACAAGAAACACATCTCAGTGTCAAAGACAAACATTACCTCAGAGTAAAAGGTTGGAAAAACAATTTTACAAGCAAATGATCCCAGGAAATATGCTGGAGTAGCCATTCTAACATCGGATAAAATTAACTTTCAACCAAAAGTCATCCAAAAATATAATGAAGGACACTCATATGGTCAAAGGAAAAATCTACCAAGATGAATTCTCAATTCTGAACATCTGTGCTCCAAATGCAAGGGCACCTACATTTGTAAAAGAAAGCTAATAATACACATTGCACCTCACATAATAATTGTGGTTAACTTCAAAACCCCACTCTCATCATGGCCAGATCAGGGAAACACAAGCTAAATAGAAACACGGTGAAACTAACAGAATTTATGGACCAAATGGATTTAACAGATATTTATAGAACATTTCATCCTAAATCAAAAGAATATACCTTCTTCCGAGCACCTCATTATACCTTCTTCCCAGCACCTCATGGTATCTTCTCTAAAATTGACCATATAATTGACCATATATAACCATATATAATTGACCATATAATTGACCATATATAACAGGCCTCAAATGATACAAGAAGATTGAAATAATCCCATGCACCCTATCAGATCATCACAGATTAAGGCTGATGTTCAATAACATCAAAGACAATAGAAAGTCCACATGTATGTAGAAGCTGAACAACACTCTACTTAATGATACATTGGTCAAGGAAGAAATAAGAAAGAAATTAAAGACTTTTTAGAGTTTAGTGAAAATCAAAGCACAATATACCCACACTGGGACACAATGAGAGCAGTGGTAAGAGGAAAACTCATAGCTCTGAGTGAATCCAAAAAGAAACTGTAGAGAGCATACACTAGCAATTTAACAGCACTCCTGAAAGATCTAGAACAAAAAGAAGCTAATATACCCAAGAGGAGTAGATGGCAAGAAATCATCAAACACAGGGCTGAAAATAACCAAGTAGAAACAAAAAGAACTATACAAAGAATCAACAAAATCAGGAGCTGGTTTTTCAGAAATTCAACAACATAGATAAACCCTTAGCCAGACTAAACAGAGGGCACAGATAGAGTATTCAAATTAACAAAATCAGAAATGAAAAGGGAAATATAACAACAGAAACTGAGGAAATTGGAAAACTCATCACATCCTACTACAAAAGCCTATACTCAACACAACTGGAAAATCTGGATGAAATGGACAATTTTCTAGACAGATACCAAATAACAAAGTTAAATCAGGATCAGATAGACCATCTAAACAGTCCCATAACCCCTAAAGAAATAGAAGCAGTCATTGAAAGACTCCCAACCAAAAAAAGCACAGTACCAGATGGTTTTAGTGCAGACTTCTACCAGACCTTCAAAGAAGACATAATACCAATACTTTTCAAACTATTCCACAAAATAGAAACGGAAGGAACACTACCCAACTCATTCTATGAAGCCACACTTATATACTGATACCAAAACCACACAAAGATCCAACAAAGAAAGAGAACTTCAGACCAATTTCCCTTATGAATATCGATGCAAAAATACTCAATAAAATTCTTGCCAACCGAATCCAAGAACACATCAAAGCAATCATTCACCATGATTAAGTAGTCTTCATCCCAGGGATGCATGAATGGTTCTATATAAAGAAGTCCATCAATGTAATCCACTACATAAACAAACTCAAAAAAAAAAAACCCCAAAAAACCACTTGGTCATTTCATCAGATGATGAAAAAGCATTTGACAAACTTCAGCATCCCTTCATGTTAAAAGTCTTGGAAATATCAGGAATTCAAGGCCCATACATAAACATAGTAAAAACAATATACAGCAAACTAATAGCCAACATCAAACTAAATGGAGAGAAACTTTGACGCAATCCGACTAAAATCAGGGACTAAACAAGGCTGCCCTCTCTCTCCATATTTATTCTATATAGTACTTGAAATTCTAGCTAGAGCAATTAGACAACAAGAGGAGGTCAAAGGGATACAAATTGTAAAGGAAGAAGTCAAATTATCACTGTTTGCAGATGATATGATAGTATACTTAAGTAACCAAAAAACTCCACCAGAGAACTACAGCTGATAAACAACTTCAGCAAAGTGACCAGATATAAAGTTAACTCAAACAAATCAGTAGCCTTCCTATACTCAAAGGATAAACAGGTTGAGAAAGAAATTAGGGAAATAACACCCTTCACAATAGTCACAAACAATACAAAGTATCTTGATGTGACTCTAACCAAATAAGTGAAAGATCTGTAGGACAAGAATTCCATGTCTCTAAAGAAAGAAATCAAAGAAGATCTCAGAAGATAGAAAGATCTCCCATGCTCCTGGATTGGCAGGATTAATATGGTAAAAATGGCCATCTTGCCAAAAGCAATCTACAGATTCAATGCAATCTCCATCAAAATTCCAACTCAATTCTTCATAGTTATAAAGAGCAATTCTCAAATTCTTCTGTAATGACAAAAAAAAAAAAACAACAGGATAGCTAAAACTATTCTCAACAATAAAAGAACTTCTGGGAGAATCAGTATCCTGGACCTCAAGTAGTACTAAAGAGCAATAGCGAAAAAATAACTGCATGGTATTGGTACAGTGATAGGCATGTACATCAATGGAATAGAACTGAAGACCCAGAAATGAACCCACACACCTATGGTCACTTGATATTTGACAAAGGAGCTAAAACCATTTGGTGAAAAAAGACAGCATTTTTAACAAATGGTGCTGGATCAACTGGAGGTCAACATGTAGAAAACTGCAAATAGACCCATTCTTATCTCCTTGCACAAAACTCAAGTCCAAGTGGATCAAGGACCTTCACATAAAACCAGATACTCTGAAGCTTATAGAGGAGAAAGTGGGGAAGAGCCTTGAATACATGGGCACAGGTAAAAATTTCCTGAATAGAACACTAATGGCTTCTGCTCTAAGAACAAGAATCGACAAATGGGACCTCAAAAAAATGCAAAGCTTCTTCGAGAAAGGACACTGTCAATAGGACAAAATGGCAACCAACAGATTGAGAAAAGATCTTTACCAACTCTACATCTGACAGAGGGCTGATATCTAATGTATACAAAGAACTCAAGAAGTTAGACTCCAGAGAGTCAAATAACCCAATTGAAAATAGAGCTAACCCGAGAATTTTCAACTGAGGAAACTGGAAGGGTTGTGAAGCACCAAATAAAAGCTCAGCATCCGTAGTTATCAGGGAAATGCAAATCAAAAGAACCCCGAGATTCCACCTCACACCATTCAGAATGGCTAAGATGAAAAACTCAGGGGACAGAAGATGCTGGAGAGGATGTGGAGAAAGAGGAACACTTCTCCATTGCTGGTGGGATTGAAAGCTGGTAAAATTACTATGGAAATCAGTTTGGCTGTTCCTCAGAAAATTAGACATAGTACTACCTGAAGACCCAGCTATACCACTACTGGGCATATAACCAGAAGATACTCCAAGATGTAATAAGGACAAATGCTCCACTATGTTCATAGAAGCCCTATTAATAGTATGCAGAAGCTGGAAAGAGCCCAGATGTCCCTCCACATAGTTATAGATACAGAAAATGTGCTACATTTACACAGTGGTATACTACTCAGCTATTAAAAACAATGACTTAATGAAATTCTTAGGCAAATGGATGGAACTAGTAAATATCATCCTGAGTGACTAACCCAATCAAAAAGAGGCCACATGGTATGCACTCATTGATTAGTATTACCCCAGAAGTTTGGAATATCAAGATAAAATTCACTGACCAAACAAAGCTCAAGAAGGAAGACCAAAGTATGAATACTTTGGTCCGTCTTAGTAGGGGGAACAAAACACACATGGGAGGAGATTCAGCGGCAAAGTGTGTGGCAGAGACTGAAGGATAGGCCATCCAGAGATTGTCCCACCTGGGTATCCATCCCATATTCTGTCACCAAACCCAGGCACTAATATAGATGCCACCAATCACTTACTGACAGGAGCCTTGAAATAGCTGTCTCCTGAGAGGCTCTGCATGTACCTGAGAAATATAGATGTGGGTGCTCTCAGCCAACCATTAGACTGAGAACAAGGTCCCCAGTGGAGGAGCTAGAGAAAGGACCCAAGGAGCTGAAGGAGCTTTCAGACCCATAGGAGGAACAACAATATGAACCAACCGTACCCCCAGAGCTCCCAGGGACTAAACCACCAACCAAAGAGTACACATGGAGGGACCCATGGCTCCAGCTGGATGTGTATCAGAGGATTGCCTTGTTTGACATCAAAGGGAGGAGAGGTTCTTGGCCCTGAGAAGGCTCTGCCGCAGTATAGGGGAATGCCAGGACAGGGAAGTGGGAATGGGTGGGTTGGTAAGCATGGTGAGGGGGATGTCATAGGGAGTTTTCAGAGGGTAAACCAGGAAATGGAATAGCATTTGAAATGCAAATAGAGAAGATATCTAATAGAAAATATACATACAGGCAACATTTATCAACACAGAAGGTTTTATTTAGAAATATATATGTATAGTAAAATGTATATATACATACAATACCAATTATGAAAACACAGATTAAATTTGAAGGACAGTGGAAAAATGAATGGGAGGTAGTTTGAATGAGGGAAAGGAGAAATGTTGTAATTAAAATCCAATCTCAAAACTAAACTAAGCAAAGAGTACAAAAGCAATATAAAGTTGCATATAATTTTTATGCATTAGAATATATTCAACTAGTCTAATTAGGTTCAAGGCTTGGTCTTACCAGTAGATAAATATTTTGGAACACTTTGAAATCCAAGTATGTAGTGTAGAATTTCCTTTACCTTATAGGTATAATCTGAGATTTCTAAAATCCCTTCAGAGACTGCAGATTTCTTAAGGATGCTGCAGTTTTGGTAAATCACCAACTATGTAATAAAGAAGTAGAATGTCTTGTCTGTCAGTGCATAAGCATTGTTCACTATTGTCATTTACTCATGTAAAGGCATAGGCAGAGGCTTAGCACATTTAATTTGCTTGTGTCTATCTCTCTCATACCTGCTTTACACATGATTGAAGTATGTCCCCCAAAGGTAAAAATCCCAAATATGAAAAGAGGATACTGTTAGTAAAAATGGAGTTTGAAATGTTACACACAAAGAAATATTTTCATGTCCTCAAATTATGCACTATGTGTTATATTCTAAAATACAGATTCAACTTGGGATTTTCCAAGAAAGCATAATGTTTATGGCTTAGTCAAGGTTTCTATTCCTGCACAAAACATCATGACCAAGAAGCAAGTTGGGGAGGAAAGGGTTTATTCGGCTTACACTTCCACACTGCTGTTGATCACCAAAGAAAGTCAGGACTGGAACTCAAGCAAGTCAGGAAGCAGAAGCTGATGCAGAGGCCATAGGGGGATGTTTCTTACTGGCTTGCTCCCCTGGCTTGTTCAGCTTGCTTTCTTATTTAACCCAAGACTACCAGCCCAGGGATGGCACTAGCCACAATGAACCCTCCCCTCTTGATCACCAACTGAGAAAATGCAGTTGGATTTCATAGAGGCATTTCCCCTACTGATGCTCCTCTCTCTCTGATAAGTCCAGCCTGTGTCAATTTGACATACAAAACCCACCAGTACAGTTAACACAACCCTTCATAATTACATGAAGAACACCATAGCATCGCAACTTATGCGCTTATTCCATAATGGATTTTATATTATTTGTTGCAGGATATTTGGTCACACTTTGAAACCAGAGCTGGTGTGGATAAGCCTTAGCTCATATCTTTAATCCCTCTGGCTAGAATACAGACATGCCCTTATTATACACCTATAATCCCAAACAATGAAGATAAAGTTAGTTTGTAGAAGGAGGCACCAATGTTTGAAGGTGGTATCTAATTGAGTGGCAGACAAAGTAATGAATCAGATAAAGATTTTACGGAAGAAGATATGTCTGACTCTCATTAGAACAAGAAGAAGGGGAAGTTACTTAAGGGGCAATGCAGAGAGATGAAGGAGGCAGGTTAACTGGGTGAGTTTTTTTTTTTTTTTTTTTACAGAGATAGATTGAAGACAGAACAAGCTAGATACAGGTGAAGATAGAACCAGAGAATGACAAGGATCCAGAAGACTAAAACAGATTGTCAAAATTGGTATCAGGCCAGGCAGAATAATTCAGTAAGAAACCAAGAGACGCTAGATTGAATCAGCTTGGAGAGGAGTTGGAGCCAGAACAGCTGATGTGAAATAGCCAAAGCACAGAATGAGATAGATAGGGTAAATTTATGCAGCCTCAAATCTCAGAGAGTGAAAACAGTCTAGGCCTAGAGAAGATTAAACAGAGGCTTCTAGGACTAGGCCTAGGTTTAGCAGGTAGAGGTTGTAAGCATCGGAGATGACAATTAATATAGGAGAGTGACAGTTACTTTTATATCTTCTGCCTGTAATAGACTTAATGCTAGTGATGCCCATTAATGACACTGAGGCCAGGCACTATATACCCTTCCAGAGACAAAACCTTAAGAGACAGAGCCTTTGCTGTACATCATGGTAAAGCTTATAGAATTTTCCATACCTGTGACAAATATTGCACTCTATAAGAGGCATTAATGTTGCTCCCAAAACCCAAAGCTTCAATACACTCTTGAGGACAATTAGGATTCTGTCACATACCTGTTAGACTGATTATACTTAAGCTGGTTTCCTATATCACAGGAAGCAAAAGTGTAATTATCAAAATAGATGTAAATGGAACTTGCTTTTTAGAAAATAGTTGAACCAATTATGCTCAAAGGCTAGATAAGGACTGGGAAAATCTTTCAGCAAATTTATTCTTCCACTCAGACTTTATTTCTAAAAGTAAAGAAGGACCCTTCCATAAATATTTATTTATTAGTTTATAAAATGTATGTAGTTCAAACTGCAAAAGAGCACTTGAAGAAGAAATCGTTCATAGCTGATAGGAGACCAGTCTAAAGTATCAGGCCTTTCTCCTATATAAGTAGATAAAACAGGAATTTCTAATACATTCTTTGAGATAGATTCCATAATAGCAACACGGAGAGCATTTCTAAATCTTGCTAGAGACCTTTTATCACAATGAAGATAGGGGAAAAATAAACAGAATCATCAGATTTTTTGAACAAAGGCAACTGGCAAACGTGTATTAAAATAATTAAATTGCATATTTATTCAATCAATTTAATTACTATTGTACAATGCCTGTTTGAATTGCTTCACTGTAGTTTCTTTTTTAAGACCTATCTAAATAAAAGTCTTCCACCATTTCTTGTAGGACTAGTAAAGGAAGAGTTATTGTTATCTTTTGGTGCCTTGTGGTTCCTCTCCCTTTATCCTAGTTATAATTCTGTTACTAAAAGTATCATTACAAGCCAGGGAGAAAATGAGGAGGCATGTTGAAATGCTATAGTGAGATAAACAGAATAAATAAAATAATCCCAATGTATATTGTGTTTTTTTTCCACATGAGCCTTTTAGGAGGGGATATTATATCCACTCTTATACTTGTGAAGTCCGTAAATGGAATATAATAGAGATTTTGTAACTAGTTCACAAAGAACAGTATTGCTTAAACACCTACATGAAATTTGTTGTCTGAGATGTTTGAATTCAAGTTTTAATTTATCTTCAGGAATTTGGTGAGATCTTTCACCTGTTGCCATAGAAAGATTTTTGGAGTAGTTTAGGTGATTTAAACTCATAGATCAAAGTTTTAATTGTCCTGTAAAGCTTTATTCATTTTAATAAAATACAGTTGAGGCTCTCACAAATAAAAAGCCTGTGTGTCTGGTAGTATTTTGACTAAATAAAATAGTTAGAAGTAACAAGGGTTATTATATACATAATGCACTTTAAAACATGTTTATACTTCTGAATATCCTTTTCCTGGTGGCAAGTGTTTCTTTTTTTTCTAATTTTTTATTGAATATATTCTTCATTTACATTTCAAAAGTTATACCCTTTCCTCGTTTTCCCCCTCCCAGTAAACCCCCAACCCATCCTCCTACCCCCTGCCTCCAAGAAGATGCCCCTCCACCCAACCCAATCCCACCTACCCCCTCCTTGATTTCCCTATGCTGGGGCATCTATCGAATCTTCATAGTACCAAGGATCACTTCTCCCACTGATGCCCGACAAGGCATTCCTCAGCCACAATTTTGGCTGGAACCATGTGTACCGCTTGGTTGATGGCTTAGTCCCTGGGAGCACTGAGGTGTCTGGTTGACCTACATCGTCATTCTTCCCATGGGCCTGTAAACCCCTTCAGCTCCTCCAGTCCTCCCTCCAACTCCGCCATTGGGGACCCCACACTCAGTCCAATGGTTGGCTGCTAGCATCTGCTTCTGTATCTGTAAGACTCTGACAGGTCCCCTCCAGAAACAACTATAACAAGCTCCTTTTGGTATGTACTTCTTGTTGTCCATAAGAGTGTTTGGATTTGGTGA
Organism: Tokudaia tokunoshimensis; assembly: GCA_036184795.1. Lineage (NCBI taxonomy): Eukaryota > Metazoa > Chordata > Mammalia > Rodentia > Muridae > Tokudaia > Tokudaia tokunoshimensis. The sequence continues at coordinate 35,348,319 of BTHU01000007.1, forward strand.
CTGTTTATAGTATGAATCCCCAGGTAGGACAGTCTCTGGGTGGCCTTTCCTTCAGTTTCTGCTCCACACTTTGTCTCAATAATTGCTCCAGTGAGTATTTTGTTCCCTTTCTCAGAAAAACCAAAGCAGTCATCCTTTGGTCTTTCTTCTTCTTGATCTAAATGTGATCTGTGAATTGTAACTTGTTTATTTTGAGCTTTTGGGCTAATATCCACTTATCAGTGAGTACATACCATGTGTGTTCTTTTGTGATTGGGTTACCTCACTCAGGATGAGACTTTCTAGTTTCATCCATTTGCCTAAGAATTTCATGAATTCATTGTTTTTAATAGCTGTATAGTACTCCATTTTGTAGATATACCACATTTTCTGTATCCATTTCTCTGGATTCTTTCTAGCCTCTGCCTATTATAAATAAGACTACTATGAACATAGTGGAGCATGTGTCTTTATTACACGTTGGAGCATCTTCTGAGTATATGCCCAGGAGTGGTATAGCTGGTACCTCAGGTCCTCAGGTAGGTAGCAATCTAAGAGCAATTAACTGGTGACACTTGGGAGACTGGCAGAGTTCTCATTGCAGTTTTGACTATCAGAAAAGGACCTAATAGAAGTTCCACTATAAAAAAGCTTAATAATCACGGATATAATTTTAGGAATTCTTAAAGGATCATCATTAAAACTTAAGTCATCTATTCTCTATATAGCATCACCATAAGACAGTACATCTTCGTGGATCTGCAGAGATCTGCTCCAAAGGGGTGTGCTATTATTATTGATTATTATATATGTATAATAATAACAGGAAATGCATATTAATAGCAAGAATCCTTCCCAAAATTAGTCACTTACAGCCTTGCTAAATGAGGGCTCACCTGTTGCAGATTATATAATAATTCAAAGCAGGCCATTTCAGGATGATCACCTGCTAGTATCTTAGCTTGTCCCTTTATGGTTCCAACAGCTGGCTATGTTATCATTCTCAGCCCCCTTTTTATGAAGGAACTACTGTACCCAGCAATCCCTCTATACTAATGACTCCCACTATTGCCGCTGGCAACCGAACTCCTGGTCAGGTCTTTCACTAAATCAGGTGTCCGGCCTGGGACTCTGTGTCACCATGAAGGAAACAAATATCCCTTCAGATTATACTCACCTGTGAAGTGAAACTTTTGCTACTTCCTTTGATTATACTTTTATCCTTCCCCCTAATGATACCTGGGTTTGTATTGATGGCCTCATCCCTTACCTCTATACTGCAGCTTTCCAAACTACACTGGTCTTTAGGATGCCCAAATTTTGCATCCTCATTGTGATGGTTTGTATATGCTTGTCCCAGGGAGTGGCACTATTAGAAGGTGTGGCCTTGTTGGAGGAAGAGTGCCACTGTAGGGTTGAGCTTACAGATCTTCCTCTTAGATGCCTGAAGATGCCCAGTCTGTTCCTGGTTTCCTTTGGATAAAGGTGTAGAACCCTCAGTTCCTCCTGCACCATGCCTGCCTGGATGTTGCCATGCTTCTGCCTTGATGACAATGGACTAAACCTCTGAACCTGTAAGCCAGCCCCAAGTAAATGTCTTTTATAAAACTTGCGTTGGTCATTGGTGTCTGTTCACAGCAGTAAAACCCAAACTAATACACTCATTAAGCCGGTACCCCATTTAGTTTACTATCACTCTGAGGATTTCTTCTTCGACTGTGGGATCAGTCTATGGATGGCTCCACTTCGTTGAGCCACTCCCACAGAGAACCTATCTCTGCCATTACTATCTCTGTCCTACTTGGCCTTGGAGCTGTGAAAGCGGGGACAGGTATCTCTTCCCTTGTTCTTTCTAACTCCAGGTACACTGAGCTTCATGCCACCATTGATCAAGATGTCCAATGCCTCCAGCAGGGGTAGATGATCTTTCTGATTCTATTGATTCTCTAACTGAAGTAGTCCTCAAAATTAAATGAGGATTTGGCCTCCTCTTTCTCCAACAGTGGAGCCTCTGTGCAGAATTAAAGGAAGAGTGATGCGTCTATACTAGCAAAACAGGGGTAGTCAGAGATAGTATGAAGGTAGTCAAAGAAGTATTAGAAAAACGAAAGAGAGAAAGAGAACAGGCAAAAAGTTGGTACAAAAAATTGGTTTTCCACCTCCCCATGGCTTACCATGATTTTACCTAGCATTTTAGGACCCTTTGTGGGCCTGATGTTGTTATGTTCTTTTGGACCGTGGGCTTTTAATCAACATTAATCAAACAGCAGGTCAATAACCTGGCTGCCAAGCCCATTCAGGGACATTACCTTCGGTTGGCTATGGAAGATTGAGAGATGGCTACACAATCCTCCAAGACAGTCATGAAACAGCCTAAATGGCACAATCATGTACCCTGGCAAAAATAGTGTCTCTGTCTCTGCCATTCCAGTCGGGACTCCAGAAGGAGCCCCCTTTTACAAATTCTGCAAAATCAAGGCTACTCATGGTAGCTCGCTACCCTGGTGAGTAGATGACCAAAGATGGGCACCTTCTCAAGACCATGCCCACCTAAGACAGGAATCCCTGGGGACTGGCAGGGATCTCCAATGATGGGCAAGGGCAATGGAACACTGGGTCGAATCCTAAGATAGGCACTACTCCACCTTTCTGGGGCCTCTTCCATTCAGTCCTCTGATGGCTACCCTACCCCTGCTCATTTCTATATAGAGAAGGAGATGCCAGGAGCCACTCTCACTTTGAACTTAAGCCCCCTTCCATTGTTACTGGTGGGCTCAACTATTCAGGTTCATTTAAGTTGAAAAGATACTAGCTCTTGATTTAGCCAAGTTAGTTACCCAAAGTAAGTAGGTTAGAACCAACATAGCTCTCCCATGGTTGGGTTGACTAGCAACACAACCTGCACCCACCTTCCCTTGATTTTTAGCTAATCAATATCCTGAAGCTGCAGCCAACTTCCCTCTAAGGTCTTGAGAACAAGTCAAAGCAAGTCTCCTGAGATAACATCTACATCCTGCTTGATCCCCTTTATACATTGCAGTGTGTCTCCTGAGATAACGGCTACCCCCCCTCCCTACATCCTGCTTGCTCCCCTTTATATTACAGTGTGAGAAAAATAAAAATTACAGCTTGATCAGAATTCCTGTCTTGCGTCTCTTATCCCCCATTCTCTCCTAGGTGCCCCTGAGAACCCCCCATCGACGGTCCTGTGGGTTGGGGCACTTTTCTATACATATACACCTTAGATTGGATTTCTCATTGTGTCCTGGATTTCCTGGATGTTTTGGGTTAGAAGCTTTTTGCATTTTGCATTTTCTTTGACTGTTTAGTCAATGTTTTCTATATTTATCTCTTGTATTCTGTTTTTGATGCTTGCACCTATGACTCCTGATTTCATTCCAAGGTCTTCTATCTCCAGAGTTGGCTCCCTTTGTGATTCTTTGTTTCTACTTCCATTTTTAGATCCTGGATGGTTTTATTCAGTTCCTTCACTTGTTTGTTTGTGTTTTTCTGAAATTCTTTAAGGAATGTTTGTGTTTCCTGTTTAAGGGTTTATACCTGTTGACCAATGTTCTCTTGTATTTCTTTAAAGAATTTTTGTGTTTCTTCTTTAAGGACTTCTACCTGTTGACCCATATTCTCCTGTATTTCTTTAACGGAGTTATTTATGTCCTTGAAGTCCTCTATTAGCATCATGAGATGTGATTTTAAATCCACCTCTTGCTTTTCTCGTGTGTTGGGGTATCCAGGATTTGCAGTTGTGGGAGAACTGGGTTCTGATGGTGTCATGTTGCTTTGGTTTCTGTTGGTAATATTCTTGCATTTGCCTTTTGCCATCTGGTTATCTCTGGAGTTAGCTGGTATTGCTGTCTCTGACTGTGAGTTATCTGTCCTGCAAGCCTCTGTATCTGTACTCCTGGGACTCCTGTTCTCTCTGTGCACACAGGTATGTAAGCACTCCTGGGAGACCAGCTCTCCTGTGGTGGTGTTTATATATGTAGCTCTGTGGCCCAGGATCAGCTCTGTGCTCTCAGATCTCTCCACAGTCCTCAGAGGTTAGTTATTTACCTGCTCCACCTGGATATGGTGCACTGTACTCCCAGGCCTCTCCGCACTCTAAATGCCCTGAGTGCAGTTGGTTCTCTAGGATGTATCAGGAAATGATACCTTCACTGTGGTAGAGCTGGCAAGAGTCTGCCCCAGCAGAAAGGACAGGCAGGGGCTGGCAAGTGTTTCTTATTAGTCCTGTAATATCTTAAAGCATTATTGAGCTTGTGTTTGCTTGAAATATGGTGAGCTGTCTATGAGTTTGGGTTCTAGTTCACACTGTCTCGACTTAAGTCCTGTGCACCAGAAATGTATTTACACCCTAAACCAAGCTGCTTCATCTATCTGAGTCTTAGTTTATACATCTGAAAATGTTTCTAATTATGCGACTATTAAGTTAGTTCATAGATATGTGCTCAAAACTAGTTGGTACAGAGTAAATATTATATGCAGGTCATGTATAATATCAGTTCTTTTTGCTGCCAAGTGCCTCTGAAGTGTGATAATGTCTCTCAAAGTACATGACTCAATCTTTAACACGTTCCATCAAACAAAGCTGCCCCAGAAAATGACAAGATTGGTAGTTTTTTTTTCTATAGTGTGTTTTCCTGTTGTCATGCCCTGACCTCATCACAACATCTATTCATAGTTACTCAGAATGTTTGACAGTGGGTATGCTGGTAAATCCTTACAACTAGACAGAAGAGCAGGAGTCATCTATTAGATCAACTAATCTCTTTTTTTATGATTTCTGATATGGAAAGACATTCCAATCTTTACATAAACACCCAAATGTTTCCATGTATTCGCTTGCATAGGTAGAAAGTAATATTTTGTTCGTTGCCCTGTTGAGTAGGGCATGTTTTCATGCCTTTATGGCATATATTAAGAAAAACATGTGAATTTAACTGTTGGCTTCTCGTATTTCCAATTTAAATTTAGTAATAGAGAACACACACTGACACTCATATCAGATCTGCAATTCATACTTTTTTGCAACCATCTAGAAACTCTTTGAAACAACTCATTATCTCCATCTTTGAAAGACATAGAAGATTCAAAATGGTGTTAACAACTCTACCACTTAAAAATATTGCTGTAAGCAGACAAGATATTAACTTATTATATAATAAGTTAAATTTTCCTTCTCAAGTTTCACTCTAAAGTCATGGTGTATCCCTAGCAGTCTGGTAGCTGTGCTCAATGTTCATTGTCTTCCAATTCTCACCTTTAGTGATTTTTCTTGTTATGTTGTTGTCCAGTGCCTGATTAGCTTTGTGAAGCCCTGGGTTTAGTTCTCAGAGTAAGGAAATTATTTAAGTTCTTAGGAAGCAAGGTCTTATGTAGATCAGGCTGATCTGGAGCTCATGAGGATGGCCTTGAAGTTTCTGCCAACACTGTTAAGTACTCATGTCAGAGAAATGCACTGCTACAGCCAATTTATGTACCCCTGGAAGAGAACTCAGGAATTTATTTATTATATGCATGCATTCTACTAAGTGAGTCCAAATGGAAAGTTTATACAGAAATACCAAATTTAGGATTTCACTTCATAAAACTGAATAGTCATATGAACGCTTAGTTTATAAAAGATGTACTGTTTTTATGAATATGAATAGATAACAGAACAAATAATGTTACTTGTATACATGTAAATTGTGAATACATCTTTCTGAGGCATGTTGTTTTTATGCATTTTTTTTTTGTTTTGTGTTTGGTTTTTTGGTTTTTTTCTGAGGGGGGGGCGGAGTTTGAAGCAGGGTTTCTCTGTGTAGCCCTGGCTGTCCCAGAACTCAATCTGTACACCAGACTGGCCTCGAACTCAGAAATCCCTCTGCCTCCCAAGTGCTGGGATTAAAGGCGTGTGCCACCACTGCCCAGCTTTGTGCATGTTTTTAATGTTGATAGTAGTGCTTTTTACCAATGTGACTATGTAATTTATTCTTAGGATGTGAGATTGCTGTCCCACGCTGTACCTGGCATTTTATTTCTGAAGATGTAAAAATTTCTTATAAATTCTTTACACTCTCCAAGAATACAAGACTTTTATGTTTACATCGGCATGTCAACAAAGTCTGTTTTCAAGTATAGTACGTACTTGCCAAGCGAATAGGTAAGAAATTTCAGGGTGGCTTTGTTAAGTTTGTGTTTTACCACTTCTTCTATGTTTTGAGATTATACTTTAATTACTTTATAATCCATCTTTCTTTACTCTCCTCAAATCACCTTATAGACTTCTCCTTGCTCTCTTTTGAATTTAGGGCTACTTCTTTTTGTTGATACTATTGATTGTTGTTACATGCTTATATGTATATACACATATACTCCTAAATACAACCTGCTTAGTCTGTATAATGCTACTTGTAGGTAGGTTTCAGAGCTGACTATTTGGAGTTGAATAACCAGCTGATGGGCTCTGCCTTGAGGAAGACTCATTTTTCTTATTCTCACCATTATTTGGTTGCTTAGAATTCTTTGTGTAGGATTGAGGAGTCTTTAGTATTCACCTGTTACACGTTAGTATGTCCATTGCTATTGCCTTTGTTCAGCTGATCTTTTAGGCAATCATGTTGTTAAGACTTTATGGGTGTGTACGGAAAGGTCTGGAGAGAGGAAAGGAAAATGGTGGGGAGATTCTTCTGTGGTTCTATTCTTAAGAGATGAGTTTAAAGGCCGTAGCAGACTACTGGAGGAAGAAGAGTCACTTTAGATGTATGACTGCTGAGAAGACCCAATAATCATGGACAGGTGTAGTTGGCCAACCCAGAAAAATTTCATACCTTTGTGAGATTTTTATTTTATTTTGTTTCTTTGTTTGTTTTTAATTTCTTTTATCTTATTGGATTTTTGTTTTCTTCACTTTCTTTTAACTGAGAGAGAGAGAGACAGAGAGAGAGAGAGAGAGAGAGAGAGAGAGAGAGAGAGAGAGAGAGAGAGAGAGAGAGAGAGAGAGAGACAGTTGGATGGGGAGGATCTCAGAGAAGTAGGAAGTAGGGACAAAGATGCTATAAATACACTATATGAAATAAGGTAAATAAAATCAAACAAAAATTATATCATATGGACAAAAGTAATAAGAAAAGTGTATATGAAGTATAAAATTAATAGAAGCTTATGCAAGCATCAATAACATGGGCAAAGTTAGCCATTCTAAAATGTATTATAAAAATTAAACCCTCATATACGAGAAAGATAAGAAAGATTGAGGAAAAGAGAGAACTGAGGTTGACTGATAGTACATAAAAGATTAATGCCATTGAACAATGAATAAATCCAAGGAGGTTATAATTTTTTGTACTGTAGAGTTTAAAAAAATATCTTTGAATAAAAAGATTTCTTTTTTTTATTTATTTTATTTTATTTTTTTAATTTACATTCCAAATCACTTCTCCTTTCCCGTTTCCTCCCTCCCCGAAAGTCCCATAAGCCCCCTTCCCTCCCTCTTTTCTCCATTCAACCCCCTCTCGTTACTCTGTCCTGGCATTCCCCTACATCCAGTCTTTCCAGGACCAGGGGTCTCTCCTACCATCTTTTTAGAAATCTATTGATATGCGGATTGTGTCTAGGGTATTCCGAGATTCTGGGTCAATATCCCCTTATCAGTGACTGCATACCATGTGTGTTCTTTTGTGATTGGGTTACATCACTAAGGATGATATTTTCAAGATCTGACCATTTGCCTAGGAATTTCGTGAATTCATTGTTTTTAATTGCAGAGTAGTATTCCATTGTGTAGATATACCACATCTTCTGAATCCATTCCTCCGTTGAGGGACATCTGGGTTCTTTCCAGCTTCTGGCTATTATAAATAAGGCTGCTATGAACATAGTGGAGCATGTGTCCTTATTGCATGCATGCAGGTAAAGTCTCTGGGTATATGCCCAGGAGTGGTATAGCCGGATCCTCCGGGAGTGTCATGCCCAGTTTTCTGAGGAACCGCCAGACTGCTTTCCAGAGTGGTTGTACCAGCTTGCAATTCCACCAGCAGTGGAGGAGTGTTCCTCTTTCTCCACATCCTCGCCAACAACTGCTGTCTCCTGTGTTTTTGATCTTAGCCATCCTGACTGGTGTGAGATGGAATCTCAGGGTTGTTTTGATTTGCATTTCCCTAATGACTAAGGATGATGAACATCTCTTTAGGTGCTTCTCAGCCATTAGATATTCTTCAGGTGAGAACTCTTTGTGTAGCTCTGTACCCCATTTTTTAATAGGGTTACTTGCCTCTCTGGAGTTTAACTTCTTGAGTTCTTTGTATATCTTGGATATTAGCCCTCTGTCGGATGTAAGGTTGGTAAAGATCATTTCCCAGTTAGTTGGTTGCCGCTTTGTCTTTTTGACAGTGTCTTTTGCTTTGCAAAAACTTTGTAATTTAATAAGGTCCCATTTGTCTATTCTTGATCTTAGAGCATAAGCTATTGGAGTTCTGTTCAGGAAATTTTCCCCTGTGCCCATATGTTCAAGGTTCTTCCCTAGTTTCCCTTCTATTAGTTTCAGTGTGTCTGGTTTTATGTGGAGATCTTTGATCCACTTAGAATTGAGCTTAGTGCAAGGAGATAAGGATGGGTCAATTTGCATTCTTCTGCATGTTGACCTCCAGCTGAGCCAGCACCATTTGTTGAAAAGGCTATCTTTTTTCCACTGGATGGTTTTAGCTCCTTTGTCAAAGATCAAGTGACCATAGGAGTGTGGATTCATTTCTGGGTCTTCAATTCTGTTCCATTGATCTACATGTCTGTTACTGTACCAATACCATGCAGTTTTTAACACTATTGCTCTGTAGTACAGCTTGAGGTCCGGGATACTGATTCCCCCAGAGGTTCTTTTACTCTTGAGAATAGTTTTAGCTATTCTGGGTTTTCTGTTATTCCAGATGAATTTTTGAATTGCTCTTTCTAACTCTATGAAGAATTGAGTTGGGATTTTGATGGGGATTGCATTGAATCTGTGTATTACTTTTGGTAAGATGCTCATTTTTACTATATTAATCCTGCCAATCCATGAGCATGGCAGATTTTTCCATCTTCTGAGGTCTTCTTCAATTTCTTTCTTCAGAGACTTGAAGTTCTTGTCATACAGATCTTTCACTTGTTTGGTTAGAGTCACACTAAGATACTTAATATGGTTTGTGGCTATCGTGAAGGGTATTATTTCTCTTACTTCTTTCTCAGCCTGCTTATCCTTTGAGTATAGGAAGGCTTCTGACTTGCTTGAGTTGATTTTATATCCGGCCACTTTGCTGAAGTCGTTTATCAGCTGTAGGAGTTCTCTGGTGGAGTTCTTTGGGTCGCTTAAGTATACTATCATATCGTCTGCAAATAGTGATAGTTTGACTTCTTCCTTTCCAATTTGTATCCCTTTGACCTCTTTTTGTTGTCTAATTGCTCTAGCTAGAACTTCAAGTACTATATTGAAAAGATATGGAGAGAGAGGGCAGCCTTGTCTAGTCCCTGATTTTAGTGGGATTGCTTCAAGTTTCTCTCCATTTAGATTGATGCTGTCTACTGGTTTGCTGTAAATTGCTTTTACTATGTTTAGATATGGGCCTTGAATTCCTGATCTTCCCAAGACCTTTAGCATGAAAGGATGCTGAATTTTGTCAAATGCTTTCTCAGCATCTAATGAGATGACCATGTGGTTTTTTTCTTTGAGATTGTTTATGTAGTGGATTACATTGATGGATTTCCTTATATTGAACCATCCCTGCATCCCTGGGATGAAGCCTACTTGATCGTGATGAATGATCGTTTTGATGTGTTCTTGGATTCGGTTGGCAAGATTTCTTCTTGATAATTTACACATATATTTATGAAAATTACAATTGAGAGCCAATAGGTAACAGTGTATATATTAAATGTTTATTTATTTATTTTTTGTTCTAGATAACATTGTCAGCTTCCAGCTAGTTTTCCATTTTCATTTACTTTGGAAAGATATACATGGTAGGTAAAAAGTTTCATGGACACTATCTGTGTATATAGTGGAAACTTCTAGTTCTTTGGAAAGTTAATTATGTCAAATGACGTTTCCTGGGGCACACAGGATGTCTTGCTAAAGCAAACTCTTGAAAGATTGCTTTCCTGAAGCAGACACAGGTGAAAGGATGTTTGGGGCTAGCAAAAACGTGAAAGGACACTTGATGAAGGAGTATAAATATAATCCCACAGACAGTGGGAGACAAGCATTGAGCATTGATTTAGTCTGCTCCGTCTCACTATTCTTCGCTAAGGATACTCACGGTTTGGTTCACCATACATAGTGTTGTTGAGCTCAACTTGTGCTCATGCTGCCATTGAGAGAAACTTGTCAAAAAACTGCTCCTGAAGTTCCTGTGGAAGCTTGTGGCTTCTCTTTCCTTGACCCAGGCCCGTTAGTGAGCCTGGTGGTTTCTTCAGGAGTGAACTACAGGTGCCTGGTATCTGCTCGCTGAAAGGACTGGACCGTAGTTTCTGGTTTGTGCCCGGTGTCTGCCTGCCTAGAGGACTGTTCTGTAACTGCTGAGTCATATTTGGTGTTTGCTATGGGACTGAACTGCTGCCAAAGAAGTGTAAGCTTCCCCCGAAGAACTATTGTTGCACAGGTCCACTTCCCCATATCCTAATAACTTTTCTGTCTTACTACCTCTGCTGGGTGGTGGGCTAAAGGAGAGATGGAACCCTTACTAATGTCTACACCTTACTACAGCTTTCAAAGTTATGTGGTGATTAGGCCTTATAATTTATAATCTAATGATGGTCATTTGATGGTATCTGTATGCAATTTCTCTATTTTAGACAGAAATGATGAAAAGTTAGGAAAATATGAGTTTGCCTAATATATCTCTGTCTTTTATTGTGTTTGGATAATTTATTGCCTGTGTTGATTAATACTGTATCAAACAGTCAATTGTCATAAATAAGGAAGGGGTGATTGTAGATCCAATATTCATAAATTTTATCTTGTAAACAGGGTATTTTAATGATTTTATTTTTTCTTTAATAATATTTAAAAATATATTATTCCACCTTAGGCTTATTAACAAAGACTATCAATATTTATTGCAATAACAGATCTTCACATAAATTAAGGTTTATTTTAGCTACTGTAGTCAGTTATGGTATCCTTAAATATTTTTCCCATTTTTCTTTGTCAGTTTTTTAATACCATCTTTAGTTAGAATGCTTGTTTCCCTAGAAATCCACACTTTTCCTTTCTTTATGCGAAACACAGCACATTGTGATACAGTGAAAACAAGTCAGCTTTGGCTATGATCCAGACTTGTGGCAGCATCATAAGAGCCATTGACAGCTCTTTGTCTTCCCCAGTCTCTAAAAGGCCCTTGTTGACATCACTGAATCTTTAGAAGGCATGACACATGCTTTGGATAGTAGGGTTTTTATTTGCTAAGGAGTTGCAATACCAGCTCATTGAGCTCTTCAAATGGCCCTCTTTAATTCTCTTTTAAATGTCCTGGAGCTGGAGCTATATATTCTAGCTGTGGAACTTACTTCCCTCTGACAACTCAGCATGAAAACATCATTCCCTAAGGGTCTTTACAAGTCATTTCTTTTATAGCCTTGGTATATGTATCTAAAAGCAGAAAATACACTGGGTATTTCTTGCATGTCTGCCATAGGTCATCTAGCACTCCCACCTATTGATCTACTTGACATTTCCTAGATTCTTCAAGTCCTTTGTATATAGTTCCAGAACTCTGATCAGAGATTGGTCTAGTGTCTGTTATTTTTAGTCTAAGCAAACCACTCATTTTGTCCTGTCTAGAAGCAAGTCTTAAAAAGTATTAGGAACTATAGAGATATAATTTTTTCTTCATTAATGAGAGATGCAATGGGGGATATGGAACATGAGGTAATGACTTCTCAGTAACAATGAGATCTGAGAAGAAAGAGTCTGATACCTTAAACTCTAGTTTAAAAACAAAACTAAGGGAAAATAGTTCAATGATTAAGGGTCTGAACGCTCTTCCAAGGGGGTACCATTCCAAACACCAAATTCTGGTAGCCCATACATGGCTCTAACTTGAATTCTAGGGATAACTGATGCCTTCTTCTGGCCTCTGTAGGCTTTTGAACACTCACTCACACATACACACACACACACACACACACACACACACACACACATACACTCACTCACATGTACACAAATAATTAAAATAAAACTTTTGAAAATAAAAATAAACCAATTTCTTAACCGATTGCAGTCTTAAAATTTCCCACAACCAAATGATAAGGCATTAAAGAACTCTCAGAAATGTGATTATATTCCCTTTAGTATGAGCCATGTTATTTTAGATGATAGATACATGGGGTTATAATTCGATTTGTTCCCTTTGGGAAATGAAGGTGAGAAATAGCCAAGCTAAAGGTTAAGCACTTATTGAATATTAGCACTAATGGACACATATCAGGTCTGATTTTTTTGCAGCCAATGAAACAAGTAACTGTTGCATCAAGATCCACAGAAACATTACAAACTGTCTTGAATTTTGTTGTTTATTTTAAGAGTCTACCTAGGTTTCTCTGCCATTTAGTTCATTGATTCAACAAATATACTTGAGCTTTTATTATGTGTCAACTCTGTGTATTGGGAGGACATCAAATAGAAGATCTAGAGAGGTCAAGCAGAAATAACAGTAAGTGCGATAAAATGTTACATTTCTTGGAAGATGAACTGTGGTCAGGATTATATTGAGACTGTGCAGCAGGGAAGGATAAGTAGGCTGAAATGTTCCAGTGAACATGCTTGAAAGGGAGCCAATTAAGCACTTGAAAGTGCTGGGTGTCCAAAGTCTTTTGGGACATAAAACACAATTCCACCATGTTTGTTAACCAGACTTCACTGAAGCGTTAATATTCAGTGTGCAAGAGAGGAAGCAGGCAGATGCCAGAGACAATGATTCATTCTTCCCTTTTTTGAATGTAGTAATTGACCAAGTCTTAAAAAATATTCTGTTGTGTTACAAGCATCTTTTTGTATATTTCCAAGTCATAATCACTGATCACTCAACTATTTATAGCTAAGGAATTAGTGATGTTAGATGGTACAATGACAGCCATCTATACAAATGGTCATTGGAGTGCCAGGATGAACCCCTAAACTTTTACGTGATAGCCTTGCTCACAAATTCTTAACTTTGGGTTCTGATAAGCTCTTCAGAGAACTATTAAAAGGGTTTGTCAAAAGTCTCAGATGGAGTGTTTCCCAAAAATCTGTCACTGGATCCTTTACTCAGTCACCCATGGGGATATTGGTGTCTCTCACTGTTAAGGATGTGAGTGTGGGACATACTCCTTGTCCTTTGTAGAAGGAGGGCATGGATAGTATCTTTGGATATTCCTTGTTTTTTGTTTTTATTGCTGTTCTGTTGTTTTGGTTTTTTTTTGTTTGATTATTTTTTAAGAGAGTATAATGATGACTTCAAAGTTACAATGTAAGAAGCTTTTTATTTAAAAGCAATGATTTGTCCCATATTGATAATACTAATAAATAAAGTCTATTAAATATAATCTCTCAAGTAAGTAGTGGCTATTAAATAAGGTATTAAAGTCCGTTGTTAAGCAGTATTCTGCAAACTCTCTTTTATATAAACAGATGGTGAAATAGTGTAATATTTTATCTCTTTCATTGACAAGTATACAATAGTTGTAGTAATAATCACTAGTTATCTGAATCAAGAGAAATCTCTCACTTAGTCATAGATTAACTTCTGAAAACGAAGATTATTTTCTTATGTTCAGAGTGGAAAAACTGAAGTTGTTTCTTAGTATCAGCATAATATTCTGGCGATTAATGTTTTATGTTAATTAAAACTAAAAAAATTAAAAATTATTATATGTCACTGAAATTTATTTTTCTCTTGTTAAATTGTGGGATTTCTACAGTAAAAAAAAATGGTACTTAACTCTTTATCCCAACTTGATAAAACGTTTTATCTCTGAGAAAGAATGTTCAGCTTGATGTAATGTTAATTTAATGTTTCATTTATTTCAGTTTAGTGACTTATTGCTGCCTTTGATTGTTGAGAGCATTTGGGGCCACTTCTTGAAATTTGGCATTTGTCACTGGGCTTGGACAAGGAAGTAGGCTCAGATAAGAATATTAGATAAGAATATTAGAAACAGTGACCCTGGGGCTTTGTTGACTGCTTTGCTCGATTACTACCTTATGTGATCTCTTTGCTTACTACTTCTCTTGATATAAAACCAGACTGGGGAAAAAAATAAAGCTGCTTCAGCCTCAGCACTGGCTGGAGTCATGTTATAATGTTTGTCTAATTGTCTTTTTCTTTTCAATCCTCCCTTGAGATCCTGTTGACTGACTGAGCTGGCTTGGTCATTTGTTGTTTATGTATTTTGCAATAAGAAGGAACATATTTGCCATTTAGAAATATCTTTAACATCTGGAGACTTGCCATTGATTTTACTCTGCCATTCTCAGTAAAATTTTAAAACTGAATTATTTAACCATATCTTTACATGTTGTTGAAAATGTTGTTACCTGCCAGCAGAATTAGGACATATATACACATATCAGGCAGCGAGTAAGGTGAAACCAAAGGCAAAGATTCTTGGGGCAAAATAGTCCTGTAGTGTAGAAGAATGACACACTTATCAAATGATATCACAGAATTCTATTAATCTAATTGTGGCTGGAGTAAAGAACCAGCAACTTGTTTCAGCGATTCATCACTTTTGAAGTTTGCAGCCCTTATGGTAATCATTTTAGATGCATAATTGCTTTTGCTTCTGGTAGGTCCTCTGTAGAACGGAAGGTGTGATCATATTTTTGAAATTAGTTCATCTCCTGCTCCTTCACCCTAATGACATATAACAGAAGTACAGTATGTTAATATGTGGAAAGAAGAGGGAATCGATTCTGTACATAAATATGCAGGATTAATTCTTCAATTTCGGTAATAACTACAATTAAGTTCTAGTTGTCTATGTACCATGCTTGTAGATTTATAACGTCACCACTTGCAGCTTGGAGCCATGTTGAATGCCTCAGTGAACAGTCAAGGCTCGCTGATCCTTTTTATCCTCAGACACAATTCTGGTAACAGCTTATAAAATATTGGCAAAGGATATCCTTTTAGTACAGCCCTACATTTAAGATGAGTACATTACTAAGTCATTAAATAACAGTATTAAATATTGTATTAGCTAAACGGGCAGTGCTGTAACTTTGAAATACTGGTTTAATATACTTATAAAAAATAAAGCATGGCTCATCAGTATCTTCCCCATGGTATTTATATCATCCCTACCTGGGAGCCAGTTCCAGCCTATGTATAATTTTAGAGTTTGAATTGAATGGATATCATGGGATCCATTGGTTTTGTTCTTTCAATAATTAAGTAGACAAAATCCTTCTGCAAATAACAGGCTAGGGCAACTACCAAAGGCTTATAATTGATTTACTTGGTTGCTCTTTTCAAATTATTTTCCCTAAGTTGTAACAGACTTTTTTGTAATTGTAGCTTGCAACCCCTGGAGGAAGATTCTTACTCTTACCTAGACAGAGAAAGAATGGTAACAAAAGTCAGACACCTCTCTTTATTGTAGAAGTCTGTAATCCAAAATAACGTAGATGGCTTCTTATGTGGGGTAGAAAGGTTTAGATTTTCTTTGGGTTCTAAATTAAGAAAATCAGCAAAGCGTAATTCTCTTTCTAAAACTCTGTCTTTAGTATGGTTCCTTTGTGATCAAAATAACTTCTCTAGTGTCAAGGGAAAGGAGAAGCGTAACAATACCTCTTCGACATGTGCATCAGAGAAGTGGATGTACCTGAGGCTAGAGTGTAAAAATGTAAGCAATGACACTCACATTCTTCTAGAAAATTCTATTTCTGAGAGTCTAAGAGGACTGAAACTTCCAAAAGTGTGAGGTAAAATAAAATTGGCCTTTCCTATTTATAACGTGTGCTAGGTAGTTTGATGTAGTCATGGAAATCTGACTAGTATATAGTTCCTTGAATGTTGAAATAGAAATATACATTATAAAACTTCAGGATCAGTCTCAACATTTTCTAACAATATCCTGGGTTCATTCATTGTCTTTGTCTTCTAAAGGAGTATTCTTACTCAGTTTGCACTGGAAAAAACATATTAGCTGATTCCTAATATATTAGTTACAGATACTAATTTCTGCATAATCATCATTTAAGGATCATATTTACTTTTTATCAACTATTTTAAACATTATTTTCTAAAAATTAGGTGTTTCTGCAGAGAAGTCTGATGAAGATCTGGGTCTAACTACTATACAGCTAGATGATAGATGATACCTTGGAATATTTTTATGGCTTTTAAGTTTATTAAGTGAATGATAGTTTTTCTGCACATGAAGTTGTTGTCATTTGATGAATTATTTTAATCTGAAGTCTTTAACTTTTAGAAAAATGTATTTGATCTTTTGGTCACTTTTAAAATGTCCTTACCAATGTGTAGTATGTGTTGGAAAACTTCCCTGTATGTTTCAATTTTTTCTGAAACTCTTTTCTGTCCTTTTCTTTCCTTTTCTCTTTTCTTTTCTTTTTTCTTTTCTTTTCTTTCCTTCCTTTTCTTTTCTCTTCACTCTTTTCTTTCTTTCTTTCTTTCTTTCTTTCTTTCTTTCTTTCTTTCTTTCTTTCTTTCTTTCTTTCTTTCTTTCCCCTCGTTTCTTCTCTCTCTCTCCTTCCCTCCTTCCCTACCTTCCTACTTCCTTTCCTCCTTCCCTCCCTCCCTCCTTCCCTCCCTCTCTCTTTATTTCTTTTATGTTTTTTTTTTGTTGGTTTGTTGTTGTTGTTGATTTGTTTTTCCAAAACATGGTTTCTCTGTGTAACAGTTCTGGAACTCACTCTATAGACCATGTTGGCCTTGAACTCAGAGATATACCTGCCTCTGCTTCTGAGTGGTGGGATTAAGGCATGTTTGGCCACTGTTCAACTGAAACTCTTATTATTTGTATTTTGGATATACAAGCATTTTAATTTCTGTTTCTGTACTTTTTACTTTGTTTTTATTTCATCTGACTTCTATCTTTTGCCATCCTGGCCAAGCAGTTATATATTTTTTCAAATTTCTTTCTGTTTTATCATATCTCATTGTTCATATTTTTAATCCTGATATGCATAACTTGTAATGGATATCAATGTTTTATAGCTTAATTTCTTGTCTTAGGTTATTAATATCTATGCATTTCATTTTGATAATGTTTATTATTCAATACTAAGTGAATTTATCCATTGGTTCCAAAAATCTTCCTCTGCACATTGTTATTTATAAAGCAGAGTATAGATCCATCAAAAAAGTAATTATTCCATATCCTCCAGCAACTCCAGTATGAGTATATGCTTAAAAGAAAATTTAATTATGTTTAGTCTTATATTCATTGTGAGCCATTGAAATAGTCTTAATGTTCATTATGAAAGAGTAAAAACTTTATGGTATGTATTTATGCATCCATATATGTCTTGTATATGTATTTATATACATGCCAAATATTCACTTACATATATAGTATAATTATATATTCATATATTAATTATAAAATAAATACAAATGAGGGAATAATATTTAGGATTTCAGAACAGGAAATATTGCCATTTCAACAGTCGGGATGCACCTGAAAGCCATTAATTTAAATGAAAATACAATATGCCAATCACAGAAAGTCAGGTATTGCATTATCTAACACATATGTGAGATAGTAAGACCATCATACTTGAAAATATGGGGGTTATCCATCCCCTTTTACCCTCATAGAAACAGGGTAAGAGGGGATGGATAACATTTGAAAAGTAAATAAATAAAATATAAAAATAAAAGAAAAATAAACAGACAGCAAAATAATGGTTAGAGTCCGATGGTTTGCTGTGAGTATCCATTTTTGTATTGGCCAGGTTCTGGCAGAGCTTCTCAGGAGACAGCTGGATTGGGCTCCTGTCAGCAAGCACTTCTTGGCATCCACAATAGTGTCTGGGTTTAGTGTCTGTATGTGGGATAGATCCCTAGGTGGGGCAGTCTCTGGACAGCCTTTCCTTCAATCTTTGCTCCACTATTTGTCCCTGTATTTCCTTTAGATAAGAGCAATTTGGTTTAAAATTTTAGAGATGGGTGGGTGGCCCAATCCCTCAACTGGGGGGCCATGCCTAACCTCTGGATATGGTCTCCACAGGCTCTCCCTCTCCTTTGTGGGGTATTTTAGCTATTGTCATCCCCGTTGGGATCTGGGAGACTCTTGCTTTCCTGACATCTTGGACTTTCTGGTTGCTATCCCCAGTTCCCTATTCCCCGTTGCTAGACACCTCTGTTCCAACCATCGGACTGAACACAGGGACCTCAATAGAGGAGTTAGGGGAAGGACTGAGGGAGCTGAAGGGGCCTTATCCGGCATCAATGGGAGGCGAGACCCTTGGTCCTGTGAAGGCTTGATTCCCAGTAGAGAGGAATGTTAGAGTGGTGAGGTGGGAGCGGGTGAGTGGGGGAGCACCCTCATAGAAACAGGGTAAGAGGGGATGGATAACATTTGAAAAGTAAATAAATAAAATATAAAAATAAAAGAAAAATAAAGCACAGGTTCACACCTGAAAAAAAAAATAGTCGTTACAGGGTGAAAGGGTTGGAAAGTTTAGGAAATTTTATAATCTTAGAGTGACAATTCTGTCGAAGGTGTCAGCATGTCTTTACTCAGCTTGTCACTGTGAAAGGATTTGGGCACTGTCTCTGATGCTCATCTCTAGGCCACTGTGGTAACATTTTCTGAGATACCTATGACTTCGGGAAAGGGAAAGAGTTCCCAGCCCCCGTTTTTTGTACGAACGTCCTCACTTAGGTCTCCTTCCACACCCACTAACTCTGGGACTTTCCTTCTGCTATATGATATCGTTTTCTTCCCTGTTCAATGGGCTGTGAGGATCTCAGCAGCACTCATTGCCTTCTGAACTTAAATTTCTCACCTGTTTTCTGACATTTAATTATCAGCCATTGCATAACAAAATAAAAAAGAGCAAATTAAACGGCACTCAATTTGTTTTATGTGTGGCACAAAAATAAACACAAATTCATTATTATTCCAACAGGATACATGCTTGTTTCCTCATTCTTGCTGTTTTTTCCCCAAGGGTAATAACTACCAAGCAGAATGATATTGTGCATATTTATTGCAAAGGTTAAGAAACAAGGTAAGTTAGAGCAGAATTTTTGATTAAAATTTCAAAATTAAAAAATAGTTATAAGGAGACAAAATCAAGGACACACAGAGACATTTGAATACTTAGAGAGGTCTTGTGGTACCTGATATGGAGCTTTAAAAAGTCCAAATGAAAATCGGGGGTCTCTGTGCATGATAAGCAGTACCATGAAGAACTAATGCATTCAAACCAAAGGCAGAAAGTATCTCCTTTGAATCTTTCCCAATCTCTCTCTCTCTCACTCTCTTATTTCCTTCTTTCCTTCAATTCTCCTTTCTGTCCTCCCTTTCTCCCTTCAGCCTTTTGGCTGAAAGACATTTTGTGAGCATAAGCTAAATTTATAATCTCGTACACCATGAGTAAGAAATACCTGTTTTTTCCCCCTAGAATATAGTTTCTACTTTTGCCAGAACAGAAAGGGCACTGAGGACTTTGGAACACCCAGTTTAAGTATTATTATATATAGAAACAATAATACTTAATGCATATGTTATTTGGAATTAAACAAGCTATTAATTAAATGAGCTATTATGAAAAATTCTGGATCTTGCTAATCTGTTGACAGATTACCACTTATGATGAGATTATGGTGTTTACAAGAATTTATTCTAATTTGTTTTCATAAGAGATGTTTAATTTCAACACTTGTGACACTTTGGGCCATCTGATTCTTGTTGGATGCATCTTGGTAGCATATTACAGGGTGCTTAGAGTCATCCCTTAGTTGTATTGAACAGATACCTGTGACCATGAGAGTTCAGTGTGTCTGGATCTAGTTACCAATCAGATTCTCAGACAGGAATTTTGCCAGGCGAGAACTACTGGTCTAGGTAGCATTTGGGGCATCAGAGGTTTGACTCTTGCTATAACCACTTTGGATTTTATCTGTTTCATTATTTAGATTGTAGCCTTTGGTTTTTCCTTTTGAATGCTACTCAACGCATGTGCTTCCACAACTTCAATTGCATCACTAGTGCATTTGTCACAACCTGTAAAATAAGCAAATCTATTGACTCACAAATGATACGGACCTATTAGAATAATGATCCCAGTGAATCCCAGGAGCCCATAAAATATAGTAACATATAAGGCCATTTTTATGAAAAACAAATATTTAATTGTATCAATTGAGTCCAAATACAAAACTTTCAAATTAGTTTTTCAATGCTACTTTCGCTTATATTTCATGCTTTGATTACACTACATATATCACTGTATTCTATCAATTTTTTAAAAAGGTTTTATTTTTTGTTGTTGTTGTTTTTTTAAGATTTGTTACGTATACAGCGTTCTGCCTGCATGTATGCCTGCAGGCCAGAAGAAGGCCCCATATCTCATCATAGATGGTTGTGAGCCACCATGTGGTTGCTGGGAATTGAACTCAGGACCTCTGGAAGAGCAGTCAGTGCTCTTAATCACTGAGCTATCTCTCCAGCCCAATCTTTTATAACATAAGAAATCTCTTATATTTTCAGAATACAGGAAGACAGGGGAGTTCCTATCTCATATAGAACTTAAATGCTGGCAAAAGCAAACTAAATTGTCAAGCACTGACCCCCAATATTATATTGGCAAGCCAGAAAGGAGCAATAATTATTATACTAGTTTCTCTCAAGACCAACCTGCTCTATTCCTATTTAACGCTGAGACACCTTCTTTAGCTTGTTGCACACCATGACTCCTTCCTGAGTCTCTCCTTAGGACTCTCTAAAATTACAGATGTTGCTTTTCCTAAGATTAAATCTCCTCACAAAATGCAGACTATGCTTTTTCTTTATTTTCTAAATACAGGTTTAAAGGCAAGTCAAATCACGGTCAGATTTTAAAGATTACAACTTGAACACCAGTACAGTTTAGATTATTGTTTCTCAACCTATGAGTCATGATCTTTATAGGGGGGTTCAAATGTCCCTTTTCATGAGGGTAGCACATCAGATATCCTGCATATCAAATGTTCACATTGCAATTCTTAAGAGTAGAAAAATTACAGTTTTTAAGTAGCAAAGAAAATAATTTTATGGTTAGGGGTTAACGTAAACTGTATTAAAGATGTCCACATTAGGAAGGTTGGGAACTACTACAAGTACTTGTTATTTTCAGCTCTAATGGCCCATGGGAGGAAAATTGGTGTTTTGGGTACTAGGAATTCTATTGGTTGAGATTATTCAAACCCAACAGTAATCTATAGGCAAATCTTCTGTCTGTAATCATATTGATGGGGATGATAAAATGTTATTATGTTAATTAATTAATTTTAAGTCAATTTCATGTATAAACATTGGAGACAAAAACAACTGAATTCACTGATAGTTAATCTTAGAGTGTTAGGTCATGAAGACAAAATATTTTGATTAAAATTTTATGAATTCAGTCATGTATATCTTGGACATTTTCAGTCTTTAAGAAGTGGGAACAGTTTTTGCCTAATTCTCGTTTGAGAATTAGGATAATGAGAGGAATTTAGAGTACTTTCTCTGTATAACATGTGGGTTTCTCATGAACCTATCAGCTTGGTGTGAGACGGTTTTGACTCTTTATGGAATTTGCTTCTGAAAGGCTTGATATTTCCAGCTAAAGCCTACACAAGCTTTAAAATGTGAGGCTGAGTTTGGCAAATCTTAATAGATCCCGATGAAAAGGGATTATACAAATCTGTAAAAACACTCTTCTCTGCTCCAGTTATAGCTAGAATTTTACGAAGGGTAGCTGTGAATGTCCCTGTGGGACAAATCTGTGAGAGTAAAAACACCATTACTGTATGGAAGCTGTTTAGATTTTAATCCTTTGAGGTTTGGATTGTGTATATTGTGTTGCAAAAGTGGTCATATAGAGAGAGGGTGGGAAAGCAAAGCTATCTTTCAAATAGGCATCAGTGAACCACACAGATGCACCACTCCCACCAAATAAACATACATAAACATACCACACTACTCTCTTTTCTCTTTGTCTCTCTTTCTCATACCAATACACATATGTGTACACATAAGATGCAGTAGATACATTGAGTACTTCTTGGTGATATAGATGCTGATATCTGAGATTAGCAGTTTATATCAAGTCCTTTCTGGAACTGTGATCAACCTTTCCAGTCTCCTTACTCTTGTTGGAAGTATCTATGTGCAGGGGTCAGTGTCTGCTGAGATTCAGTGATCTTCTCTCTGTACAGGAAGCTCACAGATTCTGGGGGAGTACATGAAGTTTGACCTCAGTTGCATCAGTAGGTCCATTTTTTTTGTCTGCTTTGTTATTTGCCTTCTTTCATATTCTGGGGGCATTCCTCAGACTACAAACTTGTAAAGTCCTGCTTCGGATCACCATGTTCTCTTCAGGATATACTGAGGGAGAATCAAACCTACAACATTAGGTGAAGATCTCCCATTGAGTTTGACACCTTTGCTATTAGGAGTTTGAAGGTTCCTTTGGAAATTAAAATAGTATTACTTAGTATTTATTCAGTCAGTTCTGTTGTGCAGAACTTTTGTTTTAATGTATCCATCAAAACCAGTGAGATTGGCTTACTCTTAGGATGAAATAAAAATTAATTCTTTAAAATTCTTTAATTTAAAAAAATAAATTTGATGATTTGCCTTTCCTTATTTTTTTTCATGTTAAAGTTATAATAAACTTTTAATGCACACATATATGAGGGCTCACATTGCATGAATTTCAGTGGCTATATGGAATATCAAATATCAACACAGTGGTACAACTGTAGGTATCTTGGGGTAAAGTGTTGGAGAGCTACATATTGGAACTAGTTCTTGCTCTCATGAAAGTAATTTAGATAATTTTCTTTTCTCATAGGAATATTCTCAAAATTTCTAAGCTTTGTATTCAAGCTATATACCCAGATTCAGATGGTTTTCATATCTTGTTTTACATTTCTTATCTTTTTGTAAAGTGTCATCTGGCTCTGAACCACTTAGCGGTGTTTCTGAATTACTTGCAAAGACTTGCTTGCAGGAGCTAAACTCAGACTGAAACCTGCTTACCAAGTTTCAAGGAAAGCCCCACAATGGTTTATATATCTGAATTCTTCCCCAATCACCCTCACAGGTCATTACCTCCAGTTTCAGATTCTGTATTCATTCTGCATTCTTGCTTTTAATCCTGACCTTGATGAATGTTTACATTCACACATTTTTTAAGTCTTTCTTTCCTTCCTTCCTTCTTTCCTTCCTCCCTTCTAGAGGTAGAGAGTGACATAAAGAATTATTTAAAAAGTAGTTTTTGGCAGAGCTGTTCACAGGAACAGGGAACAATAAGAAGCAAAACAGACAGGAAGAAACTTAAGGAAAAGTGTGGCTCTTCTTGAGGAAGAAGCTTGGAAGAAGGAGTATCTGTTACATATTGCATTATATTTAGTGTTAGTTTGACCTGTACCACAGAGAATCATCTCCCTGTATCTTATTTTCAAATTCACTGGTCAGTGTCTGGAATTTGAAGGGGGAGTTGCAATTATCAAGGAAAGGAGATAGCTCTGGATTGTTATTTGACCAACAATGAACATCCTGGATCTAAAGCATTGCCAAAGGTCTGGGAAAGGGGGTCACTGAGGCAAATAACAGTCTCATTCCATCATCAGTTTCCACTATCCATCCACATGTTTTCTATACAGAGGGTTACTGAATATCAAGAACATAAATTTCTGGGGATAAGGCCACCTTCATCTAATGTGTGTCATACAATGGGCAATACACATTAAATGACATTTGAATCTCATAAACTCAAACTCTGTGATAGAAATCTGAATTAGGAAGTTTATGCAGTTGGAATTCTTTTTGTGATTAATAGAGTTATAAAAATATACCCACATGAAACAATTAGAAGACATAAAGACCAAAGGTGGATTTCAGGTGCACTGAGATGAGGTATTTGATTGTCATAATAGGTATCACTGATGATTATGTTTGACAAGAGAAAGCCTAGTCAAAGTGAATATATTTTAGTCTATTTTTCTTCTAAATGTCTATGACTATATAATACCTAGTTCGTGGTGTAGGACTTGGTGAACTAGCTTAGAGTTTTCTCCATCTCCTATTGTCTTCTGGCTTGTAGTTATGTCTGAACCTAAAGATGTATCCCAGGATTAGAGAGCCTGAGATGTTAAAAGCTGTGATGATTAGAATCTTTCTATATTCATTCAGTTTAAAAAATAAATTTTGTCAATTTTTTTTTTGTTTAACAGACCCTAAAAAACTCTTATGTCTAACAGAATGACATTGAGGTGGGATTAGTTAATAGTGATCTTTAGGTTTTCAGCCAAGTTAATTTTTTGATTTTTAAAGAAGGGGAATAATTAAATAAATTGGGAAATCATGGTAAAGAATTGTGTGACTACCAC
The DNA here is from genome assembly GCA_036184795.1 of Tokudaia tokunoshimensis. Classification (NCBI taxonomy): domain Eukaryota; kingdom Metazoa; phylum Chordata; class Mammalia; order Rodentia; family Muridae; genus Tokudaia; species Tokudaia tokunoshimensis. The sequence goes on from BTHU01000007.1 coordinate 35,372,861, forward strand.
TTGAAACCTGAATCTATTTATACTTTTGATAGGCAAATCTTGGAGCAGCTGACCATGGTGATGCATATTTGTAAGCCTAACACTTAGGCAAAATGAAAGATCTGGTACTTGAGATCCACCTAGACTACATAGAAAGTTTGAAGTCGGATGGGTGGAATCCAAGATTATGGAGATAGCTTAAATGATTAGAAAAAGTTTACACTTTTACTTTTAAAATAACAACTTTAGAGACAATTCCAAAAAAATGATGCACAAATTTTGGAAATGTAACTAAGATTTCAGCCGAACAGTTCACAAAATAAATAAAACAGTAAATTGGAAGAGAAAGTCTAATATGAAAGAAAAAAGTTTAGCAGGGAAATTGAAACACTGAAAACCATAAAGAAATGCTTGAAAGGACAAATAATCATATACCTAGAAATCGCATTAGAAAGCACAGTGACAGGAAAGCCCATGTAGAAGAACAAATATCAGGATTGGGTATAAAACAATTGAGATAAGATAATACATTCAGATATTAATAAGATGAAAAAGAGGAATGTGACCAATATATTTAAAAGTGCTGGACTATATTCTAGAGATTCAACATGATAATTCACAAGCCAGTAAAGAGAGTTTGAGATAAATCACAAGGGATAGATAAAACCTTTGATGCAATTACAGCAGAAGACTTTGCAAATCTGAGAAAGGATTAGACAACCAAACACAAGAATATGAGACATTTAGAATCTCAAATAGACATGAAAGGAGAAGAAACTCCCCAAAGGCATCTTAGTTAGGATGCCAAAAAAAAAAATTAAAGAAATAATACTAAAAGTCATGCAAGAAAACTGATGACTTGTGTACAAAGGTAAGGGTATCAAAATAATCTCAGATCTTTAATCAGCAACCTTAGAAGCTGGTCTAACACATTATAATATATTTATAATGTGTTTATAATATATTTCAGGTTCTGAATTCAATAACTGTGAACAAAGAATTCTACACCCAGCAATGTTATCTTTCAAAAATGATGGGGAAATAAAGATATTTCAGAATTAAAGTAATTCATGGCAAGCAAGCCACAACTCTGAAAAATTCTTCAAGGAATGCCACACAGGAGGAACCAGAAAGACAACTTTCTCCGTGGGAAGAATCCATCCAGATATCAGTAGTCAAGAACATGTTCTTTTTTTGGCAGAAGATACAGATTCAGTTCCCAGGACCTACAAGGTGAGTCACAGTTTGTATTCCTCTTGTAGGGATCTGATGTCCTCTTCTGGCTTCCAAGAAAACTACATGAACTCTGTACATATAGAAATTCAGATAACACTCATACAAATAAAAAATTAAATGCTTTATTGAAAGGTGTTTTAATATTTGTAAACACTGATATGCCAATTATATATATGAATATATATTTAACAATTTAATTCCAGTTCTAAACAATTAATGCCCTCTTCTTGGTTCCTTGGGCAACGTATGCACATCTTCCATAGACATGCATGTAGGCATAATGCCCATACATACAATATTATAAATTTTAAAATACAAAAATGCCAAGAGTACAGGAGGAAATCATAGGAAGTATGATTAAAGACATGAGTGTAGGCAAGGATGGAGGGACTTTCTCAACCAAACTCCAATGGAGTGAGAATTGGCTTCATGAGATGTGATGAACCTGACCAATATAGAGGTGGATGCTTGTAGCCAACCATTGGACTGAGCATTGGGTCTCCAATGAAGGAGCTAGAGAAAGGACTGAAGGAGCAGAAGGGATTTGCAACCCCATAGGAAGAACAACAATATCAACCAACCGGGCACCCCAGATCTTCCAGGGACTAAACCACCAACCAAACAAAGAGTACACACGGAGGGACCCATAGCTCCAGCTGCATATGTAGCAGAGGATGGCCTTGTCGGGCATCAATGGGAGGAGAGGCTCTTGGTCCTGGGAAGGCTCTGTGCCCCAATGTAGATGAATGCTAGGGCAGTGAGTTGGGAGTGAGTGGGTGGTGGGGGAGCCCCCTCATAGAAGCAGGGGTAGGAGAAATGGGATAGAGGATTTGCAGAGGGGAAACCAGGAATGGGGATAATGTTTGAAATGCAAATAAATAAAATATCCAATAAAATAATAATAATAATAATAAAAGAATTGGCCTCATAATGAACAAATGGCACCACATAGATGCAAAAACACTGTACATAGAAAACGCTCCACAAAATGGGAGAAAAAAAATCTATCTTTATTAGCTGTGAAGGCGAACATCCAGAATTTACAGAGCATTATACACACACACACACATACACACACACACACGGTGGGGTTGGAGGAGGAGGAGGGGGAAGAGAGAGAGAGAGAGAGAGAGAGAGAGAGAGAGAGAGAGAGAGAGAGAGAGAGAGAAGGTTAAATATGAATAAAGCCTGAAGAGCTATAAATGAAGTCAGGAGAGGAATTGGGGGGTAGGGCATAAAATACAAGAGCCATGAACATGACAAAGAGATGGGAGAGGACTCTACAGAGTGAGATCAGGTGTGAATAGGTGAGAGAGATGAAGTGAAGAAATAATCTGATTAAACATTCTTTGTCCTTAAAGGCCACAATGAGATCTAAGTGCTTGCATTCTATTTTTTTTTAAAAAGTAAAAATGAACCTAAGAATCTACTATATAGTAGATTCTTTTGTCCACTTATATAATTGTTGATCATGTGATAACCTTTCAACTGGAATTGAACAATGCTCCATGAAAACAGATACTGTTTCTCTTCTATTCAGTGTTTTATTCACAGTATTATGTGCGTATCCAACCCATTGTGAGCCTAGAATGTTTATTTATTTCTTTTAAAATGTGAGCATTTGGAAGAAATATATATTTTGTTAAGAAAAAAATTATATTAACTTGCTATGTCATGTTTGTGTCCGCATGAACTGAATTTTCAAAAAAATATTTTTCTCCACGTGCCTATACCTGTTTCATTTTTATGTATATTGAATTCCCCTTATACAAAAAACTCCTGACTGTCTCCTTGCACAATAAATGTTTGGACCAAGTATTAGTTCATAGGATTTCGAATCTTAAATGCATTATAAAATGTTTATGTGTAGCTCCACAGATGGAATTGCTCTCAATTTGGGGAAGAATACTGATAACTTTCCTTTGATAGAGTAAGTTAATTTTTTCTTGCTGCAATTTATTTGCTCTGGAAATATCAGAAAATTCACTCTTCAGAGGTTTCTTAATCTCTTGCCATTTAAAATGACAGTTGATGTGGTAGGAATGGTGGCACAAGGGAATGTCATTTATTTCCACAAGGCTTATGGAACGGACGGAGTGCAAACAGCAGATAAAACTGAATCGTTGTGCCTGGGATAGAGGCTATTTTAATTTCAAATTTGCTAGAGGAGAAATCCTAGTCACTGCCTTAGAGGAGAAGAAATAGATCACATTCTTCTTGTTTCTGAATGCCTACTTATTTCATCGGAGGATGGAACTGGACAGAGTTGAGCTCCATGCCAAGGCTTCCTATCATTGCAAGTGTCTTAGATAACTCATTAGCTGTAATATATCTTCTTGGGGAAAGTAAGATTTGCTACTCATGACGTCTTTGTCAGATCAGACGCTCCAAACTGTACCACTGGAAAGTAAAAAGTAAAACATACAGGTGGGCTATTACCAGGTAAAGGACAAAACCTGTCTTTGCTAATGTGTTGGTATTGTTTTTTTTTGAAAAAGATTTATTATTATATATACTCTGTAGCTGTCTTCAGACATACCAGAAAAGGATGTCAGATCTCATTACAGATGGTTGTGAGCCACCATGTGGTTGCTGGGATTTGAACTCAGGATCTCTGGAAGAACAGTCAGTGCTCTTAACCACTGAGCCATCTCTCCAGCCCCAATGTGTTGGTATTGTTGTCATAGTTTAATGGTACTAGTCTTGGGTCTTGATTTGTCAGATTATCTTGCTTAGAAAGCTTCAGATTCTACTCCAAGATTTAATTCATAGTGATACATCAAAATGTACTAAGAGATTACCAGATAATGTAATAATTGCTCAATGGCAGATGCTGGGGTGTTGCAAGTGCCGGGAGTTACTTCAGGAGTATTGGTGAGGAGTGCTGTCCAGGTGCCCTTGCTTCATCTACACCCTTCACTGTTACTAGGTGTACATTTTTATCTGAAACACCTGAGAAGTGTGCCTTCCTATTCTTAATAGCAACTCCCTGACGTTATATATTCTAAAATTTATCTTTGCTTCAACTTAGATGTGAACACATTCTTCTCGAATGGCAAACGAGAGAAAGAGCAAGGTAGATGGAAAGTACCATACAGTTGAAGGTTGTTTGCTTTCCTCACCTTTTTCTGTAAAGGAAATGGTGAATTTCTGAGCCTAGCTCCCTTGCCACCTGCTTTTCTGCCAGAGCATGCTGCTAGCCCCATTAAATCTGAGCGAACCCTGTGCACTGGAAGTGAGTAAGCAGGGGTCACTAGAGGTCAGACAGGTTATCTAGATGGGCTCACTCTAGAAGCCAATCACAATGCTATAGTGAGGCTCAGGCACTAGGAGGGGATGGATGTGTTTGAGATAACACCACTCTCACTCAGCATGACCCCTGCCAACACCAGGGTCAGCCTTTAGGCAAGCCTGAGGATACTCCACTGAAGGACTCTGGTCTAAACGGTGCATCTTTCCAGTGTGTGCCTAACCCAGAAATCAGCATGGTCCATCCCTTCCGAATACTGTTTAAAGCCTGACCCTCAATTTCTGGAACATGCTCAATCCATTTATTGATGGCCCAAAGTTTTGGGATTTATTTCCTCTTCAGCAATAAATGACTGAGGTAGTGAATAACATAGGTTCACTGCCTTTGTTCTAGAAATAAACTCGTTAGCCAGCTGTAGATCACTCACATTATTTGAGTCATGTATTATATTTTAACCTTATGGAAAATTAGCAATGATTTTACATTAAAGTAACGATTGTTAAATTCATAGTAAGAACTTAAATTTGAATTTTCATTAATGGGTTTTTCATTTTTAATGCTCTCCACTGCTCAGGATTTTATTTTCATCAATTTTTTTGTTGTTCTTAAATTCTCTATGCATCACTTTCATTTTTGAATCCTGAATTGTAAACATCGTGAGTATACACAAACTTTGTTTGGAAGTTCTTTCTTGGCCATGTGGATATACTTAAACAGTGAAGATTTAACACTGTGGTTGATATTCCTTCCAATTCTGAGTATGAAGTGGGTTCAAGGTCATTGGCAAGCACAACTAATTTTGTTTAAAATATCACTATTGGAAACTGTCCCTCATCAATGCCCACTTGTAAACAATAGAGGGTATTCATCACTTTTATACCTAGGGTGTGATGTGGAAGAATCAAAAGGAATTATTTGAATTATTTTGAATTAAACTAAAAACCATAATAGAAGAGTGCTTGCATGTATGTGCATGCACATACATTAATGTGTGTGTGTGTGTGTGTGTGTGTGTGTGTGTGTGTGTGTGAGAGAGAGAGAGAGAGAGAGAGAGAGAGAGAGAGAGAGAGAGAGAGAGACATGCATTAGTGCATATGTGTTCACTTTGACACTCTATTTACTATAGCGGAGTATCTTAATCGGATAATTTTCATGACTTGAAAATATTGAAAGTATTCAAGATTACAGTACCTGAGTTTTAGTGCAAGTTCCTAGATTTTATTTGAGCATTTTAAGTATTTGATTAAAGATACACGAACATTTTATTTTGATACATAAAACAGTAATTGCCCTCGAAAGACTTTAGTCTTCTAGTGTGTTGGCAATTTTATGTGATATACATTTCAATCCTTTAAACAGATACACCTTTTTAAAACTGTGAGAATGTAAAAAATGTCATATATATTTCAGTAACTGCAATAATGCTTTTTCAGATAATCATTACCAAACAGTAGCTGCTGTATCATAAATCAAAAGTCTGCAAGATAAAGCAGAATTGTACATGAAAGAACTCTGGTGTAAAGGGCAGAGAAAACAAAACCAAATGCCTCCATTACTTCCTTTTTCCATATAGGTTCCAAAGTAAGTCCAGTGGCATCAATAACATAATTACAAGCAATGGACTGTGGAAAGTTTTAAAAGAAGAAAAATACAATCTCTCTTCCCAAGCAATTCAGACTCATGAAGGGTTTAGAATTACAATGAAGAGCCAGTGATTAGGACAAGTTTTGATAAATTAAAAGGCACTAAGGGTCTTAAAACTTTCCACATACAAAATCAAAACTTGCAGGTCTATTCTGTTGAGAGAATGGTGGCATAAAGCTGCCTGGAAAGTGTTTTTTTTTTTTACCCCCAATATTAGTATTTACCTAATTTACCTGGGAAAACAGTAACTTGAGTTGGAGTTATTTGGGAGGAAGTTATTCTTGGGCACTTTTTCAAAGAATGTATTGAAATTTAAAGGATGAAATAAATACTCTGTAAGAATAATTTTAGGGGAGCCTCTGTGGTGCACGCCTTTAATCCCAGCACTCGGGAAGCAGAGACTGGTGGATTTCTGAGTTTGAGGCCAGCCTGGTCTACAGAGTGAATTCCAGGACAACCAGGGATACCCTGTCTCAAAAGACCAATAATAATAATAATAATAATAATAATAATAATAATAATAATAATAATAATAATATTTATAATATTATTATAAAAATTATTATAAAAAATTATTATAAAATTATTATTATTATTATTATTATTATTATTATTATTATTATTATTATTATTATTATTTTAGGGATTCTTGTGCTCTACCTAATGAAAAACTTAAATAAGCAACATAATATTATCAATGGTTAGCTCTTGATACATACTAAGTGACATAACTTCATCATATCAGGTACTGGTTTGTGTTACAATCCTCACCATTTTGCATCCTGAAAGTTTATCAGTTATTTAGTCATTGAATCTGCTTTTCATTGAAAAATACATCCTTGTTACATGAATGAAACATTCTTTATAATGTTGACCAATAGAAATGGAAACCACAAAAATTGAAGTTAGTAATGAAAATTTCTCTTAATAGGGAAAGAACTATCCAGATCGAATCTCTGTGATGCTTAGAAAAGTGATGAAAGCATCTCCGTATTGTTTTGTTTATTTGACCCTTATTTAATTATACATAGGTTATATGTGTTAGCATCTATAAGTCGGCACTCTTTTGAGGCTCGCTAATAATCACTTAACCCTATTGTGTCATTTGTGTTTTGATGGCTAGTTACTTTTTTCAAGGAAGAGATTCATTAAATCTTTCAGCAATAAAAATAGTTTTAATTAATTAATGGAATATGCCATTCCACAAGATAGGCTTATTGAGGAATTAAACTTGGCTCAATGAGTTTCTTTCATTTGGATGTTGGATAGTTCCCTCTGTGATAATGATATTGCCATTAATAACTTATCATTCATTATAATCATGCACACAAGAGCATGCTGACATTATTTTGACAGTTCTCTCATGGATATGTTAATATACTAACTGACTATTACATATTTTTTCTTTCATATAATAATCCATTATTGCTTCTCCATTGGTGGTATCATTTCTTCTTTGCTGGTTGACAACAGGGACACTGATTTCTTCTAGTTAGCCATCAAGAAAAAGCTTTGGGACTATAAGCGCAGGTTTAGACAAAACCTTGTATGACAAGGTTAATAAAATTCTCTGTAGAATTTTCTTTAGGAGATTGTTGCACATGTTACTAAGTCCGGAGATTTTGTCGGTTGCAAATTTGTCAGTTCTTCCCATCACAAACTGATTTATAAAAGCTGTGTTTATCTGTAGAAGACAGGGATCTATTGTATATACTATTTACAATATCAGTATTAGCCTGCATATAATTATGCATATGATTGCCGGTTAGTACTTGATATACTAAGATGATTTTGCTTTTGTAATTAGTACTGTCTGTATCCTGTCATAAACTGACCTCTAATGTATGGTATAATGATTAACATGACTTGTGCCACATCTGGGATGCTTAATATGACATCCCCATGTAACGCAGTTTCTCTGATGCTTGTTGTCAAAGTTGGGCAATGCTTATTTCATGCTACTATAAGGATTTGATTTAATAAGAAAATGTATATTACATGCTTAGCATAGCTCCTGAAATAAAGTTAGCTCTCAATAAATATTAATTTTCTCCTAGTCCTTCACTCTCCAGAAGTTGAATTACATGCACACATTATAGGCAGCATAATTAATAGCTGGTGCTGCTAACATTTTAAAGTGTGAGATACAGGAACATCTTCTGCTCTATAAATGCCAGAGGATAACAACAGCATCTTTAAAGCAAATGTGCTCAAATAACTTGTGACAGCTATCTTACCACTCAGCAATAAATTATAATAATAGTAATTTCCCTATGAAATTGGAAACCCTTTCATAAAAGAACAGTTCTTTTATCCTTAACTGAATAAATCGTGTATATTGTGCTCTCAAGTTGAAAATAAAGACATTCTCTGGTAGAAGTTGAAATTTATGATGTTCTTACTTGTGGCACTGGAAAGCATTGCTACTTGAAAGAAATGTGACTGTGTACTTGGCAGGTGTGACTGCTGCTTTCTACATAAAGAAGAGCTATGGCGTTCATGAGGAATGTCTGTGACATTTGCTTATTGACATGGGTGACCTCAGCTGCTGTCTACTGATGCTGATGGCTCCTTCTTTTCAGTACTCTGCCAATTTCCAAGTAAACAGTTTTCAGGAATCTGCTGCGGTTCGTGATAATATTTCAAGTAACTAGATAGTTTAGGTGCTGACAGTTCAAGAAGTTTTCTCCTGGGAGAAGAATGCACCACCAATTAAATAGATAAAGAGTTTTAGTCAAGATGAAGATTTAGTGGACAGAAAGAGAGCCGTGGTCATTCAGAGGGACTTTTACATGGTGATGTTGGTCCTAGCTTTCAACTTGAAAATATTTCAATTTCACATTATGGCTAGCTGCCATTTCCTGATTTGTTTTAAAATATTACTCACCTGAAAATGAGACCATGAATGTGTGCTTGTTTGGTAATAATACTTTGCCTATTTTAGATCAGGTAGATGTTTCCCATATACCTACTACATGGCAGTTTATACAACTGTTGTTGCTTAATGTGTTCCTAAGGAAACATTGTTCCTTAACAGATATATTTATGTTACTTGTGAACAATAAACGTTGTGAATTATTTTTTTTTTACTTAATTTTAACTCATGGAATTTAAATAGCAATTCAAAAACCTTTCTTATTTTAGTTTTTTCCCCCATTAGACCAGAAGTCTAGATGGGTCTGATGTGTTATAGTTAAGACACTAGCTAAAAATCCTCAGTCCCACTTGGGAAGGAGAAGAAAGCAACCACAAAATGGGAGGGAGGTACCTGAGAGAGAAAGAGAAATATGATTGGGTATTGGGTGGGAGAAAAGGACTGAAATCCCTGAGGACCAGCAGAAAGAATGGAAATACGCAACCTCAGGAGGTAGAAGGTTGGGGAGACCCTCCAGAATGTACCAGAAACCTGGGAGGTAAGAGACTCTTAGAACTTAAAGGGAGGGACCGTAGATGAAATGCCCTACATTGGGGAGAGGGAACTTGTAGAGCCCACCTCTAGCAGAAAGACAGGGTATCAAGTGAGGGATGGGGTTGCCATCCCATAATCAAAACTCTGACCCAGAATTGCTCCTGTCTGAAAGAACTTCATGGATGGAAATGGAGAGGATCCTGAGGAAAAGAAGGTCCAGTGACAGGCCCAAAGTGGGATCTAACTCAAGGGGAGGCCCCAAGACCTGACACTATTGCTGAGGCTATGGAGTGCTCACAAAAAGGGGCCTATCATGACTACTCTCCGAAAGACCCAACAAGCCGCCGAAAAAGTCAGATGCAGATATTTGCACCCAACCAATGGAGAGAAGCTGCTGACCCCTGTGATTGAATTAAGGGAAAGCTGGAAAAAGCTAAGGAGGAGGGTGACCCTGAGGAAGGACCAGCAGTCTCAATTAACTTGGACCCCTGAGATCTCTCAGATGCTGGACCACCAACCAGGCAGCATACACCAGCTGATATGAGGCCCCCAACACACATACAGCAGAGGACTGCTGGGTCTGGATTTAGTCAGAAAAGATGCATCCAACCTTCAAGAGACTGGAGGCCCCAGGGAATTAAGAGGTCTGGTGGGGTGGGGTGTGGAGGAGGGGACTCCTCATAGAGACAAGGAGCCAGAAGGAGATATGGAATGTTGGACAGTTAGAGGGTGGACCGGGAGAAGAATAAAATCTGGAGTGTCAAACAAACAAATAAAAAATTAAAATGTAAAATTTGAGAAACAAACAAAAAACCTAGGGCAAAATTAGGGGAAATCTGTGGTCAGGTTGTTGGATATGAGAGAATAAATTAATAAAAAAATCAAAAAAAAGATAAAACCTGGGAACCAGATAATAAGATTTATGCCACTGAATTGACCCTACTGTTGATATCCCTCAGACGTCAGAGTTTGTACACGATTCCTGTATTTGCTGGAACGAGCTTCACTGAACCAAAACACAAAGCTGCAGACTCCTTTCCTGTAACCCATAGTAAAATTTGTTTCAGTGAGTTGCCCTTTACCTGACTTCTATACCAGCAACCCATGTTACAGATCAGCGTAAGCCAAGTGTGGTGCTACATACATGTTATCCATTCTGCAGTAGGCTAACTGAAGATGCAGTGGAGCTTATAATGGAGCTAAGACATCACATACGAAAAATAAAATTGCAAGGATTCCTTAGTATATTCTAGAAAGATCCAGGAGGGTTCTCTTAAGATTGAAATTATTTAAAGGAATAAGTAATTTTTATTTCTATTTTTTAAAACCATTTTTTAAGTTTTAATTTTATTTCATGTGTGCAAGTGTTTTACAGCCATATAAGTGTGTTGTGTAGTGCTTGCTGTATGAAGAATAGGGTATGAAGAATAAGGCTTGAAGTCCCTTGGAACTGGAGACACAGATAATTGTTAGCCACTACATAGTACTAGAATCCAAACCCAGCTTCTTTGGAAAACAGCCCCTGCTGCTGACTGCTAATTAATCTCTCCGGGTTCATTCATTTTAATTTTTTACATTTTAATATAATATTATAAGCATTTAATGTAATCATACAAGTTAACACCCAGGTTAGTTTATGGATAAAATTAATCCCACATTTAATAATGACACAATTGAGCTTAGATATGTATTCATACCTAAAGACCTCCTAATTGAGAAAAATTTACAGGTACTAACAGATTTCTCTGCATGTTTGGATACTTTAATTTTATATATTTTAAATTTAGTGTATATGTTTTGGTGGTGCGTGTTTGTGTGTATATGACTGCAAGGTCATTCAGAATTAGAAAAACGTGTCCTGTACCCTAGTGGTGGAGTCAATGGCAGTTGGGAAAGACTCTACTTGGGTGATGGGAACAGCAATATGGTCCTCTGTAGGAGCATTACACTGGTCAACTATTTCTTTATCCTACATTCAGCTTCTTAAACAAATCACGGGTCAATGGTAGAACAGAGATGGTACATGGAGCATGTGCTTTGAAGGTACCCAGTAGACCAAAGCATTACATGACTACAAATCCATCCAATTGTGAATATTTTATTGGGGTGTAGGATGTAACCCCTACATGGACCCCTCAGAGAAGAAAAGTACTGACTTGGGATGAGGATGGGTAACCTGTGATAAAAAAAATGGAGATGACTGAGTAGTTTCTAGTATAGAGGCCATAAACTAAAAGGACTGGCAGAGATGTAAGAAATACTTCCTTTATGTGACAAGGTGAATGAGAAGAATCAGAGGTAGAGAATGGACAGGAAGGGCCAGAAAGCAAAGAGAGCTAAAGCTGCATCTGAGAGCAAAGTTCACTTGGAAAGGTAACAGCCCCATGCTTGGACTTTGATAGTCCTGGGCTTGAGGTCAATGGGTGAGTCAATCTCTGGAGACACTCGTCTTCTCTTCAGGTCTGTAGAGTCTTTTGACACTCAAAGCTACATTTTTCCAGCAAGACAATTACCACTGAGTGGGTTCTGATAATATGGAGACAGCTCCCTTACTGTACAGATTTCCCTTACTGTACAGTGGTGTTTCTCTTCCCATTTTCTAATCCACTTGAGAGACACCCTATAGTCACCATTTTAGCTGATCCATGGGTAGACCCTGGAGAGGCTCAGGGCAGATGGAGAACATGACCAGCCCACCGACAGCAAAGTGTGATGAGCGGAAGAAACTTGAAGAATTATTAACTATTTAAATATTAAAATGAAGACAGCTTTGATGGACATCAGATGCTTGTCCAATAAAGAAGTTGACAGTTTCAGGTGACTCCTTCTTCATCCTCCACCATCTCTATAGAAAATTGGCAGCATCTAATTTTGGATAAAACTATTACAATATTTTATACACTTTTTTTTTCTTTTATGTGCCCTTGTGAATGTCCTCCTTATTTCTTAATATATGTTAGTAATATTTTATGCTATCACATTTAACATTGTTATCTTTTTATATTCTCCCTCACGTATTTGTCAAATGTTGTTTCTGCCATTTTCATTGCTGATTAATATATTTTTCTTTTCTTTTCTGGCTTTCTATTTTGTCTCTGCTGTTCCCTCACTCTTGTTTACCCTTTCGTTCCATTATACCTTTATTAATATTTTGACTTTACCATGAAAGATTTTTAAAAAATAAACTTCTATATGTTTAGTTTTTAATCCTCCTCATTATATTTATTAATTTTCTCCTTAACTTTCTCATTGTATGATGTTTTCATTTTCTTTATTACTGCTGTTTTAAAGGAGTTTTCTGATCTCTTTCTTTTCTAAAAGTTTTCCATTTTTCCTGTTTTTGCTTTAACTTTTTTTGTTTTGATTTCTCTTCTTTCTTTCTTCATCTCATTCATTTAATATACCCACTCTCAACTTTGCAAAATATATTATGTCTGCCACCTCCAATTTAGGTTACTGGTTGTTCACTAAATAGATATCAACTGACTTCCTACATTTTCTAATTTGATATTTTGGGGGTTATAACAGATTATTTTCTTCCATCTTAGTGGTACCAAAGATTAATATCTCAAGAATGTGCTTCTCAGGGGAAACCACAAAGGCAGATTCCCCTTGAGGAAGGTTTACAGGCATCTAAAGACTGCCAAGAGAGGGATAATCTGTCTTCCCCAGAGATTAAGCCCATAGTTTGGTATCCAGAACCAAGTAATCAGTCCCAAGATCGTGTATGCCAGAGAAACATACACATTCAACCAATCGTACTTTTATAATCATTTGTGTGTGTATGTAACATTAATAATTAACTTCAAATAGACCATAAATTTATGGAGTGGGATAGACAGATGTAGGAGACGTGGAAGAGATTGAATGAGAGTGGGGAATGAAGCAAATAGAGTACATGCATATGAAAATTAAAAACGACATTTAATTTAATAAAAAAGATATCCAATCAAGTCATCAAAACGATCAGATACAAAAGTCACATGACAGAAGCAGAAAATGTGACAGTGAATGTGATGTGACTCCTCCAAGCAGCACTAACAAAGCATGCAGTGATGACTGCCACCTGACACATTCCTTTGTGTTTTTAAAACCATCTCATTGTGCCTCTCTGAAAGAATTGCAGGGATGGAAATGGAGAGGAGCCTGAGGAAAAGAAGGTCCAGAGACAGACCCAAAGTGGGATCCAGCTCAAGCAAGGGGAGGTCCCCAGTCCTGACACTATTACTGAGGCTATGGAGTGCTCACAAAAAGGAACCTAGTATGACTTCACTCCAGAAGACCCAACAAGCAGCTGAAAAAGTCAGATGGAGATATTTGCACCAGTCCAATGAACAGAAGGAGCTGACCCCTGTTGATGGATTAGGGAAAACTGAAAGAAGCTGAGGAAAAGGGCAATCTTGTAGGAGGACCAGCAGTCTCATTTAATCAGGATCCCCCATGATCTCTCAAACACTGGACCACCAAACAGGTAACATACAGTTGGTGCTGATATGAGGCCCCCAACACATATACAGTAGAGGACTGCCAGGACTGTGTTCATTCAGAGATGATGCACCTATTCCTCAAGAGACTGGAAGTTCCAAGGAGTTTAGAGGTCAGATGGGTTGAGGGGTGGGGACATCCATGTGGAGACAGGGGGGTGAGGAGGAAGTACAGGACATGGAACAGTCAGAGAGGGTGGACTGGGGTGGGGGGATAAAATATGGAGTGTAAAAAATAAATAAATAAATAAATAAATTTAATTAATTAATTAATTAATAATAAAAGCCTAAAACAAACAATCTCTCCTTAAGATTGAGGACCTTTCTGCTCAAACATCATTTTCGTCTTCCTTTCAGTATAGTGCTTTGTGATCTGAAGATCCTCCCCACCTATTTCTGCTCATTTACCTTCATCAGAGGTTTTTCCAAATACCTGATTGTTCACATCAGGTCTTTTATGAGTTCCAGTTCCTTGGGTGACTCAAGTTGATACAAAGGTCATCAGTCTACCCTATATGATACTTAGTGTATTCTAATTTTGTATTTACCAGTGTATATTACAATGTGTTTACTTCCATGTTGCTCTTATAGACTGAGGTATCATTGTGTGGTAAAGTGTATAGAGTCTGTAGTCACAATATGATATGATATGCGATCAGTGAGTGTGATGGTTTCTATATGCTTGGCCCAGGGAGTGGCACTATTAGAAGGTGTGGCCTTGTTGGAGTAGGTGTGTCATTGTGGGAGTGGGCTATAAGACCCTCATCCTAGCTGCCTAGAAGCCAGTATTCTGCTAGCAACCTTCAGAAGACTTTGTAGAACTCTCAGCTCCTCCTGCCTGCCTGGATGATACCATGTTCTTGCCTTGATGATAATGGACTGAACCTCTGAACCTGTAAGTCAGCCCCAATTAAATGTTGTCCTTATAAGAGTTACCTTGGTTATGGTGTCTGTTCACAGCAGTAAAACCGTAACTAAGACAGTGAGCAATGCATGTTTCCTAAAAATGACTTTATTAATTTTTATGTGTCTACATTAAATTTAATGTTTTATATGAAATCTGGAATCATCTCTTAGATTTATAATCCTTCTTCTTCTTAAAGGTTTTATTATTTTTTTAAAAAAAATTATATATATGAGTGTCTTTCCTACTTGTTATTCTATGCACCATATGTGTGCAATACCCATGGAATCTAGAAGAAGGGATTGGATCTTCTGGAAATGTATTTACAGAGACTTGTTACCTTCCGTGTGGGTACTAGTAATTAAAAATGAGTCCTCTGGAAAAGTAGGCCGAACTCTCAATCTCTGAGCCATCTCTGAAGCCCCAGAATTATAGATCATTTTCGATAGCCAGTACTAAGTTGTGAATCATTTTGGGTAAAGACATCCTCACTCCTTTGAATTCTTAGCCTATAATTCGACAGTCTTCCAACTAAATGAATGTTAAATATTAATTTTGCATTATTGTAAATGTTAATATTTAAGATGAATAGATGTAGTGAATTAGTTAATTATAACCATGGTTACTAAAGCTATTCTCCATAAGGAAGACAAACAAACAGTGGGTTTACAACTGATTATGTGACTTCCTTTGAACAAACAATCCACAAGAAGGCAAGTATAACTGACTGCCTGGAAGAATAATAAAAGTATAATGATGGGTCATAAAAGGCATCCTATGGCCACTGGATACTCTAGAAGTCTGTTGTAGATAAAGGAAATTATTTGGTATTGATTTAGTTCATTTACCATATCCACACTAAGACCCTTCCAAATGCTAACCATCAGATTAGATGACTTAATAATTTATTATTTTTGGTACATTTACTCCATTATTTGTACCCTTTTACATATTATATGTAATTTATAGGTGTTTTTTAATTATTTATTTACATTTGTTATTTAATTTTGACAGTTTTTAGATATTAAATGTGTATCATTTTATCTACTGAACACTATTTTCCCTGATGTCTCTATGGATTACTTTTTTCATACTTAAACATAAGACCAAAAAAAATCATTTACAACAAAACAAACCAAATGCATCAAAATCTATTTCATGTGTATAAAACCATAATAGATGTCAATAGACTATTTTAAATAAAACACTTCTTTGTTCCTGATGTCACAATTAAATTCTTTATCATTTGTATTTTAAATTTCTATACCCTCTCACTGTCAAATTATGTTTGGAACAGAAATTTATCTAATAAAACCATTCTTCCAAAGATCACTCTCATTTTCAATTGGACATAAAAATCCCTTCTTGTAGAATCCTTCACAAAGCAGCATGCAATCTTTGAAGTAGGAGCTAAGGAGAACAAGTGTGTGCAGAATATGCCAAAATGAAGCAAGCATTTGGTAGGTAAAATAAGTCAAGTTATCAAAATGCTAAATATTTAATTAGAGAATGCAGCAAGTAGAGCAAAGATTTTTATGTCTACCATTTTACTCTTTAATTTTCCGTGAAAAATTATCAATTTTAATGTTTTTCTATATATTTCTTCAATTTTTGTCAGAAACATTTTCCATGTAAATCTTCAATTTTATCATAAAATGTTTTTACTTCCCTTTTCAATAAAAAGTAATGAAAAAAATTTAATTGGTTATTTTATTTATTCATATTTCAAATGTTATCCCCTTCCTGGTTTCCCCTCTGCAAACCCCTATCCCATCCCTCTTGAACCCCTGCTGCTATGAGTGTGCTAAAGCTCAACCTCATTGTCATGAAATGAATCTAGTTCTTCTCAGCCACCCATTTTCCCAAGAGGAAAGCAAAAACTCTTTTAGAGCAGAGCATATTCTCTCTCTCTCTCTCTCTCTCTCTCTCTCTCTCTCTCTCTCTCTCTCTCTCTATCTCCTTTTCATTCTTCTTCCTTTTTTATTAATTGGTTATTTTATTTATTTACATTTTAAAAATTGTCCCCCTTCCCAGTCTCCCCTCCATAAACCCCTCCCCTCCCCTTTTTCTCCTCCCCTTTGCCTTTGCCTCTATGAGGGTGCTCCTCCACCCACCTACCCACCAACTCCAGCCTCACCCATCTACCATCCCCCTATGCTGGAGCAACCAGCCTCCACAGTATCCAGGGCCTCCCCTCCCACTGATATCAGATAGGACCATTCTCTGCTACATATGTAGCTGGAACCATGGACCCATCCATGTAAACTCTTTGGTTTGTGGTTTTTGTCCCTAGGAGCTCAGCAGGGTCCAGTTAGTTGACAATAAGGAGTAGTAACAGTGGGAGTTCCAGTTAACAGATGTCATTCAGCAACTGCTTCTTCATTTCGTAGCTCTTGAAGTTTCTCAGCTTTGCCTGTCCTTGTATACCCAGCTTCAGTTCAATACTGTGCTGGGAACATTTTATTAATTTCCTAACCTTTCTCCCTGCCTCCAGATTTTCCATTATCTTATACATTTTCAATGATTTGATACAAGCTGAGTTTATAAATTTGATAATGTTACTTCTTTCCCACATACCTAGTGAGCTTAGGGGTAAAAGAAAATTGGATTTCCTCACTATGATATTCAAAGTTTTCACAATTCACTTTAAGACTATGTTTTTAAAAATCTTCTTCTCAACTCATATCCTTCAAGATCTGGCCACGATGTGCTTGATATTTCTCTAAAGATTTTTCATTTATCCCTTCTTGCCTTTGGTTATTCAGTTCCGTATTTCTGAATGTGCCTTCTTTTTCTTTAATCATTGAATTACATATCACTCAGTATTCATTTGAGCCTGGAGATCACAGCAAGTGTGAGTGCCAACATTAAATACACTCTAGTTACAATTACTGGTGAAATTCTTGAATGATTATGATTGAATCCAGTTGTCTAGTTTGGCACCTGCGATAGAATAAAAAAAAGAAATAAATGTGCTTTGGATTTAGTTTGGGAGGAGTCTTTGCTTCTTACCACTTCTTATTTATACCATTTAAACACAGAATTATTAAATGTATCACTTTATGAAGTCCAGACTGTGTTAACCCCACCATAGTGGTCCAGTCATTCTGAGAGGAAGGCTAAATAAGGATGGAATTTCCTGGACTGGATCTGGTGGAGGACATGACTAGGCAGGTTCACATGAGATTTCTGAAGGCTTTTGAACAACATAATTTCTTATTTGTAAGAAGGTATTGACACAAACACAGCGTGAAATAAGTCAAGATATAAGGGTATGAGGAATTATAGAGACACAGGTACTGTGCTCTTATAAGCCCTGAAAGTGAGTCATCCTTGAGAATTTTAGAATCAGACAAAACAAGGGATGGAATTCAAACCTGAGATTTACAGTCAGGAGTGATGGGCGATAAAATGCATGTCTTTGAATGAGCAAACCAAACATGTTCTCTCTATAAATCTGATCGGTCCAGTCAGAAACAAATGCTTTATCTGTGTCTGTATTGTGTTCCCCAGGGCTTCACATTCCCTGAAATCTGTTTGGATTTTTTTTAAAAAAGGGAATCATGATGAATTCTGATGATTCACTAAGAAAAACAAAAAGGAAATATTTGTGATATAAGAGTTTCCTTTTTTTCTCCCTACTTAAAAAATACATTAAGAAACCTAACATAATTAGAATGATTTGGGAGTGCTTTTTATTGACTTTATGAAGATAATGATTTTTGTTACTGAGTAAAACTATATTTTATAGATTAACTTTTAAGAAGATAACTTCAATGTCTCTTTTTGAGAAGATAAGTACTTCCAGACAGACAGGAAAAAAAAAAGCCTTCTCTTGACAACTAGTTCCAGAGTTTGTTTGAGTTAATGACTCTTTTTTTGTGTGTAAATTATTATATCAAACAGTATTTCCAATTTAACCTAGGCATTAATAAACTATGGGTCACCCAACAAATTTAAATCACTGATATAATGAAAGTTATTGGAACATAGCTGTGTTCATTTATTTGCTTATCGCGTATGGGTGTTTTTATTGGACAATGACAGAGTTAGGTGCTGCAGTAGTGCCCACATGGCCTTCACAGCTTTAATTACTTCCTTTCTAGCTTTGTCAACCTCTGGGCT
Organism: Tokudaia tokunoshimensis; assembly: GCA_036184795.1. Classification (NCBI taxonomy): domain Eukaryota; kingdom Metazoa; phylum Chordata; class Mammalia; order Rodentia; family Muridae; genus Tokudaia; species Tokudaia tokunoshimensis. Next base: position 35,391,892 of record BTHU01000007.1, read on the forward strand.
AAACCATCAGTCTCTCTTGTGGTAAATCACCCTACACTGCTTCCTCAGCTCTCTTCGTGTTATTTTTCTTCTATCTCCATTCTCCAGGACTATCCATGATTCATTGACGGAAGTTTCAGCATGAAAAGGTGGCAGAGCCTTTGGCTTTTGAGCAATGATTGCCATTTATATCAGCCATTATGCGCCATTTATCAAAGAAATTAGATTCTATTAAGGAGATTTTCCCCTATGTTTTTCTTAGGAGCAATTATGAAGTTGTAACATACATGTTAAGCTTCCCAAGAATTTTGGTGCTATTGTTCTAAGTCTATGCATAAACACAGCCCTAAGAGTAATGTATAATTTAGGGTTTCTTTCAGAGAATGGCTTCAGAGATTTGGGAATATTCTGAAAATAATGTCAAGCACCTCTAGTAATCTTGTATTGATTTCTGATTAAGTTTATAACCATACATAACAACTAAATAGCTCATCTTTTTATGGATGCTTAGACTGAGAGTTTGTGTTGAAGATTTCTTTGCCCTTCTTATTGATAATGGCGAGAACATTTCCTAGATCACCAAAATGCTAAAGAAATAAAAATAATAAGACAAGGCAAATAATTTTATATCTCACAAATGGAAAAAATAATACATATTAATGTGACAAGGTGAATGGGAGAAATTTGATATGGTCCCTCTCCTAGAAGAAGAGGAATCAGTCAATCAATAAGCTGCTGAGATAGGGAAAATTGGTTCTCTCAGAGAATGAATCCCTAATAAGTTGTTCAATCACATGTAATCAACCTTAAACATATGTACATTTGAGCATACGTGTGTGTGACCATAATAATTATGGAGTAAGTGTTCATGGGTTTGATAGGAGTAGTGGAAATTACAGGATATCTCAGAGCAGATACAAGCAGGTTGGAAAGTATATAAACAGAGAACTTATGCATCAATGAAGTATAGGAGCAAGGCCATGTAGAGCATTTATATTGTATAAATTTTAGTTATGAACTATTCTGAATCTTAGACTTCCATGGCTTTTTTAACAGGCAATGGAGTTCTTCTCAAGTTCCACGAGATGACATTAGCCCACCAGGCTGACTGGGACAGAGCTGTCCATACTTTATGTGACCTTGTAGCTTCACTTTTCACTTCAGTTATTCAGCAAGTGTTTATGCTAAATGGAAATTCAAAAGCATTTCTTAAACTACTTCATATCTAATATCCATAGACTTACCAAAAGAAAATCTCAAATGAACTTGAATCTCTGTTCTTCTAAAGATCCCAAAGTTCAAGTATGCATCTGAACCTAAATCAAATCCATAGTCTTTCTTGAACTAACACTTGACCATGAAGTCATTCAGGCAATGCTAACCTTTTAGAAATTTCTTACATATAAATTTCAGGATTATAATCAAATGTACTATATGTATTATGCATAATTATTTCCTTGTTTTTATGTTTTTTCTTTTTGAATTCACTAAGAAAAACTGTAGAAACATACATGGTAATTCCTTATATTTTCCTTTTGTTTATAAATATAATTGAATTTCATTTAGATATAGAAATGAAAGATAAAATGATGTTGCTCCTTAAGTTGTTCCTTTATGGATATCAAATTTACTTTAAAAATACATTGTTATAATAATGAACTGAAATGTATTTGAGTGCATAGTTCTCATGGGATGTTCAGGGTGATTAGACTGGTTTATTAATAATAAATGAAAGGAACAACTGAATAAAATACATTCAATTCCACAATCATTTATTAATGAATCTTAATATTGCACACTTACTAATGAATGTTAAATAGTTATGTAATTAGAGCAAACAAGAGTGAGTATATCCTATGTATCATTAGGATATCAGGCATTATGTTATGTTGCTGTAAATGACTTTATATTCTGATTTTGTAGAAGACCACCTTATGAATGCTTTTACAATTAAACACAAAGTTACTCAGCTCTCAACTCTTATGACTAGTGATCTCTGAAGAGTTTCTTGTAATATGATAAATAATGAGACACCATTGCAATAAAAGCCAGCCTCAAGCAGTTTCCTTAAGTCTGCCTTTTACTGGCATGATGACATAGTATAAGCCATTTAATATCCCTAGATGTAGAATGTGAATTTACTCCCTAGTGTTACCCCCACTGCAGTGTTAGGAGAATTAATTAGACAATGAATCTGAAGGCTCCCAGGCTCAGTAAGGAAAGACACAACTGTAATGCATTATTTGCCTGTGAAGGAAAGCAATGAGAAAGCCTCTTTCCCTACTAATCAAAATTATTCCTACCGAGAGAGGGAATGTTAGCAAGTAAATTAAGACTATTTTTGATAGAGTTTCTAGTCTCCCATATCCTAGGGCGGCAAGCAGGGAGAACAAACACTTTTCTCAGACAACTTAAATATATTTCACCCATTAAGAAAATGGGACCACCTCAAAGGCATAGTGAAAAAGATTTCATAAAGTCATTAAAGCACAAACTTTGAAATCATTGGGGCAGACCACAATGAAAGACACACTTTCAATGTAAAGAAACCAGTGGTAACTTGAATGAATTTTTTTTGTGTGTGATCCATATCTACTGCTGTTAGAGACTTGTAATGAAAGATCATATTATATGGTGAGAGGCACAAAGTATATGTTCTAGAATTCGTGATAAAGGTGGATGCCTATGAGCGTTCATATGAATTTATGCATTCTTAGATATGGATTAGCAGTAGTACTTCCTAAACCAGGTCTTTCCTTTAAGTCTGTCATCTTATGGATTGTGACCTCATATTGTCATTATTGTTCTTATAATTACCATTACTTATCACAGAGAGCTCTACATGATATACAGGATTTTTTTTTAAGCTTCAACAATTTCTTGCATGGTTATTGTCTGATCCAATAGCAATGGAAAACCACCACATCTTTGGTCCAAGGATGTCCTACTAACCATTGCCACATCTTACTGTTTGGAGAATCACTGAAAATGATGGGGACGCTTGGGTTTTATAAGGAAGGACAGTTTCTCACTTAGACTTGGGTTAAATTAAATATGCTACATTGTGGGTAACGTTACCCAGGAGAATCAGAACCAGTCACCCATCTTGTCACCCTGTCTTGTCTGGGTCCATATATGAGTATCTTAGCCTTCAGAGTCAGGAAAATAACCGGTTTTTTGTTTGTTTGTTTTGTTTTGTTTTGTTTTGTTTTTCTCCTTGAAGGAATAAATTAAACTGAGAATGACATAGAGGGAGGAAGAAAAAATAAAAATGTTATTTCCAACAAACCACAAAAGTTCTTAGCATGTGAAATCCTTAGTGACAAATTTCTGGACATGTCTGGAAAGAGTTTTAAATTGGATTAATTTAGACGACAAGAACTTGAAGGCGGATATCACCCTTGCACAAACTGGGCTGTGGTCCCGAACTGAGTGAAATGGAGAAGCGATCCAGCATTATTTATTTATTTATTTATTTATTTATTTATTTATTTATTTATGTGTGAGGAAGCATTCATTTTTTACGCATTGATGGCAGTTATGAGGTGCATGCAGATACCTCATGCTTTTGCTGCCTTCCTGACTATAATGAATTATATTCCTTCAATCTGTAAGCTATTTGTAAATAAACCATTCCACCTTTAAGTTGACAATTTTGCCTCAGTGATGAAAAAAGTTCTACTTTCTTTCTTATTGCTAGATTATTGTAGTTTTTCAGTTGTAACCCACAACGAATTATTTTGTTCCTATGAGGAAATTAGAATTTTCTTTTTTTCGTTTTTCTATTGGATATATTCTTTATTTACCTTTCAAGTGTTATTTCCTTACCCAGTTCCCTGTCTCGCAGAAACCCCCTATCCCATCCTCCCTCCCCTTTCTTCTATAAGGGTGTTCCTCCACCCACCCCACTCCCACCTCCCCACCCTCGATTCCACTACACTGGGGCATCTATTGAGCCTTCATAGGAACAAGGACCTCTCCTTCCATTGATACTTGACAAGATGGTCGTCCTCTGCTACAAAGGTAGCCAGAGCCATATGTACTCCTTGGCTGGTGACTTTAGTCTCTGGGAGCTCGGGGGTGGGGGGTCTGGTTGGTTGATATTGTTCTTTCTATGAGGTTGCAAACCCCTTCAGCTCCTTCAGTCCTTTCTCTAACCTCTCCATTGGGGACCCCTTGCTCAGTCCAATAGTTGGCTGTGAACATCCACCTCTGTATTTGCTCTTAGAGGGAAAAAACACAAACATGTACATTGAAAGACACAGAGGTATATTCCAAGAGAAAAGAAGAGATTATCCTTTTCTCAAATATTTTAATAACATATTATTTATTAATTGCTTAAGTTGATTGTAATGTGAGTAAAATTAATTGCCAAACCGTATGACAGATGTTTAATTAAAAGTACATACTTTTAAAAGTTGACAGTATATTGAAACTTTTCCTGTACCAAATATGATTTCTAGTTAAATCAATATTTGTAAAGCATTTTGATTTTAAAATTTGTTACAAAGTAATAATTGAAACGGAGAGTAGTGTTAAATTAATTTGGTGATATTACACTTTAAAATAAGTGGAAATCATATTTTTCCTGATTTCTTCCCTATTGATCAAAACACTTGGAGAAATTAGGAGAATTTAGAACGTATTTATCTTGATGATGATTTCAAATTAAGGTTGGTTTTATAAAGCTAGCAGTCGACATTTTGAAAAGATTACCTAATATTCTCAAGTAAATTGCTGCCTTTATATAATTCCTTGTTTTAACATAATGAAAAGCGTGTTTTTCAGTTTCACTTTGAAAAATCCACCACAAGGTGGCAGTCAAGAGAAGTCTATGGGATTTTATCCTGGAGAAGTTTATGTAGAAGGCCTCAACTCTTCTCTGAAGAGTTACCACACACCTGACATGTCAGTGTCCAAATCAGTACTTAAAAGTTGATGTACACTCTAATTAAAAATGATAATTATCCATACGAGGGCAGCAGCAGGAAACTGAACGTCCTGGACCTGAGCCAGACATCTTCGGTGCAATTCTTGACTTTGAAATGGGCTCTAATCACAGTAATTCTGTGTCACTATATTTTCATTTCCTCGTGCCAAAATAGCAGTGGTTTTGTGTCTAGTAATGTAAATTAGATATCAGAATCATTTAGGGCCAGGTGCCTCCAGGATTCCATAGAAGTGATCAGGGCTGAGAAAAATATGTCTTTTGAAACCAGACAGTTCTAGTAACTGAACTCTGCGTTCTCTCACTATTCCCCAAAGCGGGTTGGGATTGGACACACTGGTGTGAATCCAGAAGAAAGCACAAATGTTTCTTAATTAAAAAGCACACTGACCAAGGTAGAAACTTTAAGGATGTGTTGCTGTTGCTATTGTTTTGGCCATGTTGAAGACTGGATCCAGATTTTGTGCATGCCTAGCTGTGTTCTTAGCTCCTTCCAAAATTATTTTTAAACTTTGTTTCTGAAAAACACCATGAACAATGGTTATTTGACAAGCATAGGCCATGGATTTTCTTCCCCCTTTTAGGCCTTCATATGTAAATTTCCTGCAGAAAATAAAATAAAATAAATAGGCTTAAGCTTGGTTTGCATATTTATGTATAGTGGAAGGATATAGTGTTGAAAATCTGTGACTGGGTGACCATAAAACATTGCATGAATCTGTTTCTAGAAGCAATTTCTGTTACTAATGTAATGAATCTCATTGCATGTTGTGAAGAAATAATTTTTAAAAAAAAAAACATACACTTGGAATTCTAATTTTCAAATTAAATGAAAGGGTAGGAGTAAGAAATGTCAGATTTTTACATCAAGTTATCAACCGGGAACTTTTCTGAATAATTAGTTGTTTGATGCATGCTAGGAAAAGCTGTAATAAATGTATGTTCAATATTTACCCAAACAATGCCTGCTGCAATTGACAAATTTCTTCTCCTATGCAATCACTTTATCTTCCTGTCGGTTGTTCCTCTCTCTTCTCATTTAACATATATAGAAATAAACTTCTATGAGTATAATTATGAAGATAGTTTTTTATACAAATGTCAGTGTTGTTAACCATGAATTGGTGAAGTTATCCATGGAAATTCTCAGCCCAAGACAAGCATGTCACACAGGGAAATTTTAGCAAATTCTGGATTTGCTTTTGTTTTTTTGTGTTTGAGAAATTTGCCTCTGGCACCAGGTGGAGGCAGTGTAAAAATGATCACTGTCTTACAGGACCCATTCTGAAAATAATTTTTTGCATGTACATCCAAATTAAAATGTCCAGAGTTCAGAAACAAGGCTTTACCATATTCCTTTTCTCAAACAAACAAACAAACAAACAAACAAACAAACAAACGAAAGAAAATTAAACTGGCCCAAAGTAGATAACTGTTTTTCAACATAGCATTGACTTTCCATATGGGATATGATCTTCCAGTTATTTTATTAATAACACAGAACACATGGATATATGTAGGCAAAATATTCATATAGATGAATAACTATATCTAAAAATAAAGGAAAATAGATGTTTGGGAATACAATTATTAACATACAAACATAAGAACCAACCAGTTATTAATTCCTAGAAATATGCTACTCAGCATAATGAAAAGGCTGTGTTGAATAGATGTTGGACTATTTGTGAGAGATTCCTTCAGTGTTGTAGGTTTTAAAACATTTACTGTTCGGAAAATTTTTCCCAAACAAGAAACAAATTAGAACATTTAAATAAATACAGGCGGGCAGCTAAGAGTGAGAAAATTCACTTACAATTAATGCCACTGTTAGTTAGCATAAATATTATGCGCTATGGGATTGTAGATTCAGACAGGAATGAGAGTATGGTTCTTCACAATCAAAGAAACATCTTCCAGTGCAGGCAGAAGGTTCGATAAAGGACTTGGGAACAATGCTATGAGCAAATTCAGTTTTGTTCTGCCATCATTCTTGGCTGAACCCCAATGTTTGTACTCACTTAAGTAATTATTTAATAATAGTGTGTGTGTGCTTAGAGGAAATATTGTATCTGCCCCACGAGGCTGTAAAATCGACCATGGATCGCAGTGTGCTAACAAAGGAAGTGTTCAGTCTGTGTTCTCTTCAGTCAAAATTGACTGGGTTAACATTTAATTTTCTACAACAGAACTTCAGTGATCTTGAACAAGAAAAGACAAGTTTGCAGTTAAGAGTTTGGGGATTAAATATAGGTTAATTTTATCAGGAGCAAAAGAGAAAAGAATTGAAGAAATAAACATTTCCATCACTTATGAGCCTAGAGCCTAAAGGAAGCTGTATATATGTGCAGGGTTCTCATTATCTAAATAAAATTGTGCACATAGATAATGGGCGATCTTATTTCCATCACTGAGTCAATTGATTCTGTGTACATCACAGATTATATATATATATATATATATATATATATATATATACATATATATATATATATATATGACATTGTTCAGTATAAATTTGCCTTTGGGTGTCTCAGTTACCATGGTTTCATTACTTACGTCATGATTTTCAACACTCTGCTTCTCTCCATATGTGTATGGGGATATCCAGAGGGTTTGCCTTAAAATCTTTTATGGGAAATACATTTTTACAGATGGTTTTACCTTGGTAAGTTTTCCTATAAAATGGAAGAGCTTTGCTGAAGGACAGTGATTGAACAAAGCAACTAGTAAAAGATGCACAGGACTGCCAGACATCCAAATAACCTAAGACTATTAATTGAACATTTAATAGAAATACATTAGAAACTGCTTGATGGAGGGATGAAATAAGCATGTAAAGTTTTATAATGCAAACTTCTCAACTATGAAGCCTATCCAGACTATGTTTCCTTCTCTCTTCATATCAGTAACTTGTTGGGTCTATGATTTTTGTGATTAAGGTTACACAGTTAATGCTGGAGAAGTAGTAGAGTAAGCTCTATTTGGTACAAGAAAGGATGGTGGCCTGAAATAGTCAAAGTTATATCCCAGTTTGTAAAGCAGATTTCAAATGAGTGACAATTCAAAGAAGCTAGGGGAAATCAATATTGGAAGGATGTTGAAAAGCAGTTGGAAATTCTGGGTAAAGTGGAAATGGAAGCATCAACATAAGACTGTTGGTGTCATAGAGCCACTACGGTATTCTCTGATATCCTTGCTTTCTTCTTTTATAGACATGTAATATTATCTTGGGGGAAACTCTATGTTTAGTTTTAGTGCTAATTTATTTATTCCTTCTCAAATGATCTGGTGTCTGTGTGTGTGTGTGTGTGTGTGTGTGAGAGAGAGAGAGAGAGAGAGAGAGAGAGAGAGAGAGAGAGAGAGAAAGAGAGAGAGAGAGAGAGAGAGAGAGAGAGAGATATCCAGTCAGTGGGATGACTTGTCCTGAACAACACAAGGCCATATTTTTAAAGAAAAAAAATGCATGCCAAGAATAAAAATGAACGTAAAAATAATTTTCTTCGCAAAGGTTTTGAAACACTGTGGGCTATCTTTTCCAGATACTGTGACTCATTTCTGCTCTTCTTAAGCCTAGCCTAGAACAGTGAGATACACAGAAGTTGCCACTTTGCACCCCCCTGTGAAGAATATCAGACATAAAAGACAAATAGTACTTTTTTGTGTGTAGGAAACCGAAAGCCTTCATCTTTTTCACATCATGTGCAGTGAATATTTAGATGGTCAGAACATAAATAACTCTTGGGGTATGTTGTCGACTGTGAGTAGATTATGTAGAAGCGCTAAGGACTCCTGTCCATATTTTTGAGAGATATTTTGAGTTTATATCATGCTGTGAAGTAAAGCAAACACTGCATAAAAAAAGGAAGCAGACACGCCAATGTAATAAGAAAACTTTTTGTCTTTGATTAAGAGATAAGCTGTGAAATAAGGATGGAACGAACTGAGCACTGTAAAAAACTGAATTAATCGAAAGGATAATTTGAAGAAAGCAAAGGTGACCATAGCAGGTAAATAAGCAGAAAAAAAATATACTGCTCATTTTTTTATCCCTAATTTAGAAGAGATGGTTCAAAATTGCTACTAGAGCAAAGTGCTGATTAATAAAACTGTTGATATAGAAATTATAATTACATGGCTTGGCTGAAATTGTATGCAGGGCAAGAATTATGTTAGAATATTTTAAAACTAGGATTGAATCAAAATTACATAACTAAATGGTTTCATTCCTTTGATGTTCTGCGAGTTTTATGTAGTGGCTGATAACAGATGTCCTTCTTTGCACATTAAGGCCTTCATTTGGATGAGAATGCAGTAAATTTTCTTGAGTAACATCATTGATACTTGGTAAAGCAAACCAAATGGTTAAGAAATATCACATCAGTGCTCATATGACTATGCAACAGCCTCCTATGATTCAGTCAGAAAGGAGAGCCGTGCTTGAGATACCACATCGTATTATACTATTAGTGAATGCAAGAATGAAATCGCTGGAAAGTGACGCAGGCAAAGCTTTGCTTTAGAATACTGTGGAGGAGCCTGTGCTGCCTGGAGTGATCACACATAAGGAGACCTAAGATAGCTCAGCAAGTCTCCCCCGAGTGACTGAAGTGCTGTGAGGTGGCACACAGGGTGTGCTTTGCAGCTGGTGAAAAGGCCAGTGTGGCTGGACCAGCCATTCCACAGGAGAGAAGACTGGAGGAGCGGCTGGGACTAAGCTAGGGACTATTTGTAGATAGGCCACAGGAATTTGTAAGGGAGAATCACTGAGAAAATTTGAACATGAGATCATTTTGCTTGAATGGTGCTCCAATGCTTTCTTGTGACTTCAGGGTAGATGTTCAAAGGAGAAATCAAAGTGGCAGAATTCTATAAAGTATTTTGGAGCAAGTGGAATGGGGTGGAAGAATTGAGAAGAGTCCCGATTTGGATTGTGTTTTCAAAACTGTGCTGCAAAGTTGCAGATGTAGAATTTGTTAAATGGCGGGGGGGGGGGAGCGGGGGGGAGGAAGCATGGCTCTTTTTCTTGGGCCACTATCAAAACTAAGAGACCATTGGTCGCTATAGTTCAGTTCATCCATGTAAGTCTAGAGTAGCTGCTGAGAAATCAAGTGACAGAAGTATTTATGGAAACTTGGGTCTCAGAAGTTAATGTTAAGATTATCATTATACTAATGGTACCGAATTGCCTAGAGTGGGAGAGAGTCACTGTGGAGAGAAGGGTAGTGGATGAGACATTCATTGATGGTCCAAGGAATGGACATTGGAACACTCCAAATTTGATGTAAAAACAGGTTGACAACTTAAGAGACAACTTGAAGGAGAAATCTGAGACCAGACAATGATGGGTTGATGATGGAAAGAACCATCATTTGACCAGAACTACTTAGCTATGCTTACCTATTATCCCCTATATGAACCTCCTGTCAGTAGTGTGATGAGAGACTTATATAGCCATGGAACTCTTTTTTGTTCTTCCTAATGTTGTTACATTGAATTTTTTCTTATTTTAGCATGTGTACATATTATACATTCATATATATTCACTATGCACACATACATATATGTGTGTGCATGTATATATGTATATAATAAATATATGTATGAATGTATAATATATACATGTTTGAAAACTATACGTAAAATGTGTGTGTGTGTGCATGACAAAGGAAAAGGGGTACAAGAGAAGGATATATTTCTAAAATCAGTATTTAGATCGATCAAATGCTAGTGCCGTAAAAACATCAACAATTATTCATGTTTGCATTCGACTATGTTGAGTCCATTGGTAGAATAATAAGATTGGATGGAGCAATGGACAGAAAAAAAATCTGCCTGTAGTCATTCCTGAAGAAATAAAGAGGGTAATGATACAGACCACAGACATGCCTCTAAGAGATTTGCAGAAAAGTAGCATCAGGAAAATAAAGTGAAAATAGGCTCGTTTCTAGATACTTTATGAGAAGAAAAACCTTTTAGATTTTTAAACAGAGCAGGAGACACTTTGGGTGTTGAGTATGAGACATTTATTTATAGCCCTGTGAGGACTCTTTAATAATGCCATTAATTATGGTGGCCGCACATGGATACTGACTCATGCTGAATTAGTTAGCGGCATTAGTCACAGAATCTCACAATATGTCTGAGCATTCACTTTTGTCCTCACTTTCTGTGCACTACAAGGAGGTTAAGTGACTTGCCAATGATCATCAAACATGTTGCTGAAGAAGCCAAGAATAAATCCTTAAGATCCTGACTCCGAGTTATTTATGTCACTGTATTTATTGACTTGAGCTTCTGCTTAGTCATTTGTTGGGCACATTTACGATAAAAATAATGAAAGGCGACACTCTGGTGCTTTAAATAGAAAATTTACTTTACACCCTGGCAGGATAGAAGCAGCATAAGTCTTTTAGCTACCCACTGGGTTTCTAACCAATGCCTTATATCCATCGATCAGATCATTCACTTAATTTTTACTCTCATTTCTATATATAAAATTAGTGCTATAGTTTCTTACAGTATACTTTGTATTATACATTTTATCACTTCTTGGGAATCATAAAAAATTTTGGCTAATTTTATTGCATCTTTATAATTTGAGATCTTTATAATACTCCTGATCTGATTTGAAGAATCATTTAAGCGCGTGTTCTTAGTACTGTATATCATAAGGCTCAGTCAGGAAGTTTGAAGTTGGCCATCTCTCTTCTTCCTAAAATATCAGATAACTTAGTTTCCTTTATGTGGAATAAAACTAACAATTCTGTCATTCCTGTAAAGTGAATGCATGTCACTTGACATATACGTATGGCAATCTCTTGCAGTCTTGGAGGATTAAATCTCAGGAGAGAGCTTGATTAGTTTCTCTCTCTCTCTCTCTCTCTCTCTCATCTATAACTATCATCTGTCATCTATCAAAGCATCTATCATCTATCCATTTAGCTACATCTCTATCTATCTATCTATCTATCTATCTATCTATCTATCTATCTATCTATCTATCTATCTATCTATCTATCTACCTATAGGCTATTTATCTGAGTTCAACCACTTGGTATTGTTATTGGGGTAGCTATGCCTTTGTCCAATATATTTTATTCAATATTCCTTCACTGTGGATTATTTTTAGCATCTGTCTGCATGGATTATATTATGTCATAGCTAATATTAGGACAAACACATACAAATAATTCTTATTTTAGAAATTACAGTTTTCATGTCTTGAGAATGTAATTAATACCTTTTCATGATTTCTTTTTATTGAAAATATTTTTTTCCATACAGTATATTCTGATTACAGTTTCTCTTCCTTCTACTCCGAATTCCTCTTCACCTTCCCTCCAATGAACCCATCCTCTTTCTGTCTCTCCTTAAAAGCAAACAACCTTCTAAGAGATATTAATAAATAATAAATTATATATAACAAAATAAACAAATATTAATAAGAAAAGTATATGTAAACAGGAGGAAAAGAGTTCCCAAAAAGTTAAGAGAAACAGTGTCAGAATTAGAGACACACTCATTCACACATGTGGGAATCCTATAAAGACACAAAATCAAAAGACAATATATGTACAAGAGCTGTAGGGGAAAATAAAATAACAAAGTAAAACTATTCAAAAGCTCTGATATGAAACTTTGGGACAGAAATCCTTTAAAGATGATATTGAATTTGTTTTCTGTTGGATAGCTACTTTACTCCTGGGCATGTAGCCTTTCCTGGATTGGTATGCTTAATATAGTAAAAATGACTATCCTTCCAAAAGCAATATAGAGAGTCCAGGCAAGCTTTATAAAAATTCCTATACAGAAAAATTTTCATCTTTATATATGAACACACATGAGGGAGGGAGGGAGGGAGGGTGGGAGAGAGAGAGAGGGAGAGAGAGAGAGAGAGAGAGAGAGAGAGAGAGAGAGAGAGAGAGAGAGAGAGAGAGAGAGACCCTTAGGATACCTAAAACTCTCCTGAATACTAAAAGAATTTATGGCAGTATCAATGTTCCAGACCTACAACTGTACTACAAAGTCATAGTAATAAAATCAGTAAGGTTTTGGCATGGAAACAGATATATTTATAATGGAATCAACTGGAAGAGACAGACATATGTCCATATCCATATATCTTCAAATACCTGACTTTCTATAATGATACCAAGAAAAACAGCACTGGAATAATGACAGGACAGCATCCTCCAGAAATTGTGGTGGTTACATTGGCCAGATGCATGTAGAAGAATCCAAATAAATCCATAGTTATGGACAAAACTCAATCCCAAATGCATCAAAGACTTCAATGTAAGACAAAACATTCTAAATCTGATAAACAGGAAACTGGAGAATTGTCTTGAACTCATTGGCACGGGGATAGACTTTCTAAACAGATTGCCATTAGCACAGGCACTGAGATCAACAATTAATTAAAGGGACCTCATGAAACCAAAATGTTTCTGTACAACAAAGGACCCAGTTGTTAGGGCAACACAGCAGCCTACTGAATGTGAAAATATTTTTACCAACCACACATTGGATAGTGGGAATAGCTGAGAAGCAATTAAAGCAATGTTCAACCTCCTTAGCTATCAGGAAAATGAAAGTCTTTGAGATGTCATCTTACACCTATCAGAATGGTGAAGATCAATAGAACAAGTGAATACTCACACCGCTGATGATGTGAGGTAAGAGAAGCACACATCTATTGCTGCTGTGAATCTAAACTTATGAAGTCACTATAGAAGTTACTCAAGATCCAGCTATACCATTACTTGGCATAGACTCATGGGATGCGTCATCCTCCTACAATGACACTTGTTCAAACATGTTTATTGCTGCTCTGATCATAATAGCCAGCACTTAGAGACAACCTATATGTCTGCCAATGGATTAAGAAAATGTGATATAGTTCCATAATGGACTATTGCTCCACCTTTAAAAAAATGACATCAAGAAATTTGCAAATTGCTGGAAGTACAAAAAAGTCATCTTGAGAGGTAACTCTCACCCAGAAATACAAGTATGGGATGTGTTCGCGTGTGTGGACATTAGCTCTTAAGTCAAAATTTAACAGGCTACAATTCATGAAAATGATATAAGTAAAACAATCAAATTACTGAGGAGGTAGAGCCCCAACTTGACCCCTCCTATCACCAGAGGAAACACCAGTACCAGGAATGAGTTGCATTTAAATGAATTGTTGGTTGAAGGAGTATTATGGGATCCTATTATAGCCCAGGCTTTTGCAAAGGCTATAGGCTTCTCTCCACTAATTGACTGCAAGAACTATTACTGAACATAGCAGTTATATAACCTTTTGAATACTGAGCTGAGTTGGTGCTCACTTAGAGACCTCACCTCTATTGACTGGTATCTTTTTTATGTTTTACATCATGATCTTTGAAATATTCATATTTCCCCTTGTATGTTTGTACATAGTGACAATAACTGCTTAAATTTGAATGTCTGCCAATTCTTTTCCCCCTCATTTGTTTGAGTCTTTGCAGTAATCCATTTTTCCTTGTCACATTTTTTGCTAGATCTCTCTCTCTCCCTCTCTTTCTTTCCTAAGTCCAGCTCATGCTGACATTATAGACACTGCTATGGAGTGTCCAATGGAAACATACCTCTAGCCATATCTGCAAAAGGAATAATTTTCCCTACCCCAGTCACTAGGAATTACCAATAGCTTCTCAGAATGGAGTAGGTTCAAAAAATGCTTTTCTGTCTTTACGTTGATTTTGGCAGGCCTGATTTTGTGTAGGTTTTGTGCGGAAAACAACTGCTCCAAATTCCTGGTTGTCATAGCGATGTCATGTGCAGAAGTCATTTTACCACACTTTTTCCCATCCTCCAGGTACATATTTTTCTTCTTTTCTCTCCTCAATATTTCCTGAAAATTTGGTAGTAATAAACTTATTACAAATGTCTGATTTAGGGCTAAACATTGAGACTTATTTTCAGAGGTGATCAGTTCATAACTTCTCTCAATTAACTGCTATACCTTGACCAAAGGTGAGACCAAGCAGCTCATGTTTGTGTGTATAAAACTAAATTTTTAGAGGGTAATTTTACAACATGACCATCCATCAACATAACAATAGTAGGTTCTATGCTAGGACTTGTCGCCTCCCTTCCCATGCTTCTTTTATATGAATTCTAGTTCCAACTATTAAACTTCTTGTGGAGCAGTGCCCAAATCCAATCAGAAATTGGTTTCGTTAATCTGTAGCAGCCTTTTAAATATCACACTATATATTATGATTTGTTTATGTCTGAACTTTGTTCTCTTCCTTAATGAATATTGTCCTTTTGAGGATTGGACACTTTAATTCCTAGTGGTCCCTCTTGTCACTTTTTGAGATTTGTTCACTGTAGCAGGAACAACAGGGCTGCCTCTATGTAAACGCTGGGGGCCGTGCAGCTGCAAAAGCATCTCCTGCAGGAGGACCTAGTTGAGAACTGCCTGCGAGAGCAAGGATTGCTGGTGCAAATAATGCTAGCCAATCAGGAACTGCTGTTTAGAATGATACTTTCTTGGGACTAATTGGGGGTGTGGGTGGAGAGTATTAAAGGAGCTTACAGCAGTGCTCAGGTGAGCTTGCTGCCTACTCTCAGAGTCTGTGGAGTTGACTCTGTGCCAACTCGCCCCCAACCACCAAGAGCAGGAGGGTCAGGCTGAGAGCTGTCCAGGGCACAGGCAATAGTTCACAATATTTTTATGGCTCTTGGAAGCTCTTATTATGTGCATAGTTATTTGTTCTACTCATGATAATAGTTATAACTTCCTGTATTTGCTCCCCCTTATGGGGGTTTCATAGAATTCATCTAGTACTCAATAATGATTCATTACTTATTGGATTGGGCCCTTGTAATCCACATGCTTGATATAGTAAATTCTGTTCTGTGCATAAGTCCCTGGTCGCTCAGCCTTGTCGCGTTTCAGTCTATGTATATAAGTATTAGTAGCCATGATGGTTAATTTTATGTGATAAATTATTTAGGCTGAACATCCAGTTGTTTAATAAAGTGCTAATGTAAGTTTGGCATTGAAAGCATCTGGTAGGTTTGATTTGTACTCATAGTTAACTTTAAGAAGAATACTTTCGATTCTGTAACTGGTCCTTAAGTTAAAGAGGGCTAGCGTCAAATGCTGGCTTTTCTGGAAAGGGAAAAATGTTATATACTGATTGTAGTATTAACTCCTGCTTAAGTTTTCAGAATGTTATCCAAGTTAAAATTGGATCTATCTATCTGTCTGTCTGTCTGTCTGTCTATCTATTTATTTATCTATATCACCTATCTACCATTTACCTATTTCTATTTATTCTATATCTACCTATCATCTATCTATATATCTATCATCTATTATCTATCCTATTTATCTATCAACTTATCTATCATCTATCTATCTATCTATCTATCTATCTATCTATCTATCTATCTATCTACCTATCATCTTCAGCACTTATCATCCATCTATCATCTCTATCTCTATCACATATCTCTTTCCATCTGAATATCTGTCCTGAAACATCTATTTGCTGCAATTTCATCAATGATGAAATCCAGTCTCTAGATCTTTTGTTAAAGGTGATGCCCAAACTCTAAGGTCTTTCACCTGTAGTGTTATTTTTTATTTTAATTAAAATTTATTTTTAAAATAAAAGTTCAATTCAAGGAGAGTTCTAGGTTTGAACTGATTTTCTTCATTTAATGCACACAGAAATACATTGCCAGCTGTCCAATGTAGTTTGTTCAATATCATTTGTTATTTTCCTTGTATTTCTTAATGTATCCAGTTTTCTATAAAATAGAATATGACATTCAAGGTTATTCAGTTATGCATAGAAAATTACATTTTGATATTCAATATTTTAAAGAAGTCAATTACTTAAAGGTCTCCATTTTCAAATTATATTCAAAATTTTATTACTAGCCAAGATGTGCATTGTTTATGTTATTAAGCCCAAACCAGAAATATTTCAGAGATATTCCCTCTCCTCTCCTTGCATGGTGATATATTTTCACTGAAAAGCCTCTGGGTCTGGTCTCAATTACTGTGCAATCAGTACCATCTCCCCTGTATCTTGCCAGAGGAGGGAGTCTGAGTGAGTCAAGTGTCCAATGAAAAGCCAATCTAGTGATCACATGATATGTTATGTTGAATTTGCTCAGAAACATGTTTTTGGGAACTTGTGGCAAACATAAGTGATAGATCTCTCATTGCTATGAGACTATGAATGACTGCTTTACTCTCTTTGTATTATATTGTGTGCATGTATGTATATATATGTGTGTGTGTGTGTGTGTGTGTGTGTGTGTGTGTGTATAGTTGAATTGGTAATTGGTTCATCAGTGCATCACAATGCCTACAAAGACAGCCTCTCTTTTCTGAACCTCAAGTGATATCTCCCATTGAATTTTCCGTTGGCTCTTTTCTGGGCTAATGAGTTTATTCAGAACTTTCATTCCCTGTGCTCATATACTGATGCTTCTGTTCTTTTATTGATTCATCTCAGGTCTAGTATAACTGGAAAATTATTCCTTTCACAGCATTACCTTTTTGTATTATTTGTTTTCCATTTCACTAAGTGTGTGATGGGTATAAGACTGAGTTTTTTATGGAATAATGATTGAGTTGCCTGTCATAGCCAAATAGAAAATGTTTATAAAAGGACCTAATAGAAGCCCTTTGCCTTGTTCAAAAACAGTGTCTTCTGTTTGATGTCCATTTCATGCAATTTCTCATCTCTTGATTTAGCTTTCCCAGGTGGGGTCATCATTACTTACTTGCTTTTGACATGCAGCTACATTATAACATTAGTTATACATGTTATAATGTTATACTTGCCAGAGAAACAATGTTAAAGCTACAAGGATAATACCTGAAAGTTAATTCATTCAGTCTCCTCAGTCTCTTGGATAGCAAATGGCAGCTCTTCAATTAATGTTTGACTTCAGTCAAAAATGCAATTTGTAGCATTTGTAATTATATATTGGATTTATTGTGTAGGGAAATTAACATATCATATTAAAATACTATAATTAGTTAGAATCATGATTTTTCCACTTCTCTTTATCATACTTTTCACTTTGTGGACACTTAAGAAATACAAATATGAAGCCATGTTTTTCTTCAAACCTTGACAGAATGAAATCAGAACTTCTGTGTATACTGTTTAAAATAAGTATCTCCTGGGGTGATTTCATTTTCACAGTCAATCTCTGACTACATAAAGACCTAATAACATTTTTAAAATGTAGTATAAATTTTGTGTTCACGCAAACTGCTATGAAATTATGAAGATCAATGTTTGTTTTCAGTATAAAACATGCATTTGGCTAATTTATAATAAGCTTGCCCCTACCATAAAACAAAGTGTACTCTGCTATCTCTCCTTTTCCATTTTATGACCAGAAATTGGAATGCCTTAGCATCAAAACGTTTGTAACTATTTTCGTCATTATTTAGTCAAAGTTCTTCTCTGTTGTTAAGGATATTTTTATAGGAAGACTCTCCTTGACATTAAAAGAAAAAATATCCCTATATCTTTTGCGGAGTTCCAAAAGAAAGCAACAGCATAGACTGCTAAGGAATTGTTGTAAAACAATAAAATATCTAAAAATGTTATGCAAAATCAGAAAAGTAACATTATTTTAATTTAAATACATATTAGGGAGTGTCTGTTTAGCCCTTGACCTTATATAATTATTCTTCACCCTACCCCATCACCTCTGACTACTATAATCTCTTATAAATCATAGATGCTAAATATTAATCACAAATGCAGACACCTTTGAGTCTCTGACGGATATTTAAGTGATGCTTTTAATCTTGGTGTGAATATTTTTAGTCATATGTCTAAGGTCATAATCTTTCTTAGCTTATCGATTTTTAGGGGTATTAGCCATGCTATCTAACCAGTGTTTTTATATTATACCCATATTTTCAAATATTCATCTTGCTTTTAAAAGCTTGACAATGAATTACTGCAGTTTATTCACTTTCTAATCATCTCACTATGGAGATATTTATCTCTTTATAGGCATTGCATTTCTTTATTTGGAAACAAATTTGGTAGCCGTTTCTATTACTGTTTTTTTCATTTGCTAAATTATTTGCAATAAAAATGTGGTAAACCAAACAAGTAATTAGTTTGCATGTTGTTTTCCAATTTGTTGAATTTAAACACATTTAAAAATTCTTTGCTTTTTTCTCCCCTATAAAATGACTTGGTCAATTAGAATGTTCCTGAGGGTTTTAGTATTAAATTTCTAAGAACCTCATTTTTCTACCCAACTAGGTATAAATCATATATAAGCTACTTTGGTGAGATGAAAAATGAATCAATTAGGCCACGTGGATATTCTCTGAGCGATAACACTGAACTGGTCTATGCTAACAACAGGCATGATTGCTTTTCCACAATGCATTTTAATGTTTGTACAGGCCACATGCAATCATCCTCTATCGTCTACCTCAAGCATGGCTATGACATGTGTCATGGCAAGACATATGTAAATCATTAAATTGCACCATGTTGACTTTTTAGGTGTTAGGGAAATTTACTCAGACTGGTTTATTGTCTGGTGCATCAACTGTTTCTATTTCCATAATAATAATAATCTAGAACTACAGTCTTTGATACATGACTTTGCTTCTGAAATCCAGAAATTATTCTATTTTTTTTACTAACATCTGCAGTATTCATCTTCCTTCTTATGTCAGATTGTAATTCTTTTAAAATTGTTTCTTCTTCTATGAGAAGTATGTGTCACTTAATGGGAAAATGTGAGATCATCAGTAGCTAGCATAACAGACAATGATAGACAAACCTACATCATACAGACTATGAGGCATTTAGGATAGATGCTATAGATTCTATAGGATATTAGGCATCCAGGGTAGATGGGATAGCCTATTGCTTCTAAACTATAAACATGTGCGTTATACTCTGGTTCTGAATATTATGGATGATTGAAGAACAATGTCATATTCCCATTCAAATACCAAAAATTAGAAAAATACATTAAAAATATGGTGCCTCTGTATAAACAATTTGTCCCAGTTGTTATTGGAAGTGAATGTAGGTGAATTTCTAGGTGGGTGGTGATGATATTTCCATGGCTGGCATATCACTGTGCATCATCATAGACTATATAAGTAATGTGCGAAGCACCAGGGAAGTAACTTATCCTAGTGTGCAATGGCATTTTGCCTTACAAACTCTGTAAAGCTTTTTGACTCTTTGGTAATTACAAACATATTATATGGTTTTACTTATAATGTGTTCTGTGGTTTTCTAATTTTAATTTAGTTTTTGAAATGTATTCTCTAATATATTAAATCAAGACTGTAGTTTCCCCTCCCTCCTCGTTTACTAGTCCCCCCTCCCCCACCCCATCCACTCCTCCTCTATGTTTTTCTTCAGAAAAGGGCAGGCCTCCCAGGGATATCAATCAAACATGACATATCAAGTTGGGCTATCTGACCTCTGGTTTCCGGCCCTCCAGGCAGTATCAGAGGTGGGCTTCCTCTAGTGACTAGGGTGTCAAACTGGATTGGTCTTTGTCTAGCCACTCTCAAATTTTCTGTGCAACCTTTATGCGAGCAATGTTGCTGGCAGGACAAATTGTTGGTCGAAGGTTTTGTAGCTGAGTTCGTGTCTCATTGTTTCCACAGGGATTCTTTCCTGGTTACAGGAGAATGGAAGTGCAGGTTCCATACCCATTGCTAAGAGGGTTATCTAGGGTCACTCTTGTAGATGCCTGGAAGTTTCCATTGCACTAAGTTTCTACTTCACCCATGAAATGACCCCAAATTTCAGTTCTCACTCCCAATACTCTTGAAAGTCCTTCAACCTTCCCAAACCTGATCCCTCCTGTTCTTATCCCCACCTGCCCCCTCCCCCAGGCCACCCGCTATGCATACACGTCCAAGGAAAATTCCAAAAATGTGTCTCAATTCCACATTTCTATTTTTAATTTACCCTTTAATATTTCTCTCTATAACTAATTCACAGCCACATACATTGACTGAGGCCTACCTACACAGAGAAAGTCTCATCATCATCTCCCATCACCAGAGCTTGTCCTACCAGAAGGTCTTCAGAGACTGCCTTGGTGGCAAACATCTGTAATGCTAAAATTTGAATTATGAAACAGGCAGGTAGAGAATTACACAGTCAAGTCTTGAATAGAGTGAAAGCCTGTATGCAAAGAATCACAAAACCCAACTGAAACCTAAGATCTTCATGGGCAACAGTAGGGTCTGGGATGCCAACTGCTGATAACAGGTTCCCTCTCTGTATATTTTTTAGAAGAGCTTCCTGAGCTTGTATAATTGTTAGCTTGTATAAAATATACATTGAAGGAGCTCGTGCTTCTAAGTAATGATGATAAAATAATTATAGCAATGTAGAAACTTGCCTGATTGTTATTGTAAAGTATTATGTAGTGTTCATAATTGGATGTGCTATGCTCTCCTGCAGCTTGTAAGCTTGTTTATACCAGCAATACCAAAGATTTGTTAGAAATGCGTTGTGCTCTGACATTCAATGTGAAGTTAGCTACATTTTTTTCAGCTTCATTATATTGTTGGGAATCCCGTTGTATGTGCAGCTCCTTGATGGCTGAAATGGCATTATGTGGTACATGACAATCTAATTCACACAATAACAATTCTATCTGTATGCCTATATTCCCCAGTTCAGCTCAGAATTTGAAAGGTTCTACTATTGGCTTTCTTTATATCTCTACTCAGACTGCTGAACCTTGTAGAGTAAGCTCCGCACTATCAGGCAAATCGATAGGACTATTCATTTGTAATCATCAGCATCGCTGACCCTTTGACCACCTGTGTAATCAATGACTTAAAATAATTTTTCAGCTTTGTAAGATTTTTCTCTTCCTCTCACCATTCTCTGCATGCTCAGCAGAAGCCAAAATTTCCTCATTAGATAGACAAAGAGAAAGAGAGAGAAATATATCATAAAAGAATCATTTCAGATTTCCTTCGCAAGTCCCTAGGCCAGTGAAAATTTCCATGCTGTCTTTCTTCTCGTTTCTTCACAGTACTGTAGTCAATATTTCCCTCAGAACCGAATCTGAATTTTTGTTGAGATTATCTCACTCCAATTCCCTTCAGCTCTTTGAATTGCTAGATTTCTGGTTATCTGCATTATGCATATTTAAAACACTAATACGAGAAAGCATATCTCTTGAGGATCCCAGCTTCATTAACAGATCTGTCTCTTTGATGGTATAGTTTCTGTATAGATCTTGCAAAATCTCTTGTTTCTATCTTATAACCTCTAAGTTTTCTCACTACTGTTTGTCTGACTCCATCTTATACACCCAGGTAAATGCCACCGAAGAACTTACACCAAGTTCATGTGTCACAGTTTCCTTGTCTAACCTCTCACTCTCTCATTGCGTCTTTATTCTTTTCTCATCACACTTCGGTTTTTCTTGACTTCAGTTTTTCACTTTTCCCCCAATATTGATGAATTATCTACACTGTCTTTAAGTGTTCAATGTCCCCATTTCCTCTTTTTCCTGAGTGGACGCCCACCTGCATGGACACCCGCAAGCGTGGACGCCCGCCTGCATGGACACCCGCATGCGTGGACGCCCACCTGCATGGACACCTGCATGCGTGGACGCCCACCTGCATGGACACCCGCATGCGTGGCTGCATGTTTATTGCTCCTGCACCCTTCATCCTCCGTCTTTCATTCATACAATTTGAACTAATAAATAAGTAAATAAATAAATAAGTAAATAACCCAAACTCTGTCAAGAGGCACTTGTCCTACAGAGTTCAGATGGAAGGAGTTGTTCTAAGCAACATGCTTGCTTCCAAACTCAGCATGATGTATCCAGAGCCCAAACTCATAAGCAGTGTTTGTATTCCTGTGCCTTCAACTTCTATATTGGACCCATATCCTGAGTCAGTCCTACTGTGTGACTTGAAATTCAACGGCCTCCAGTACGAAATCCAAATCCATTTTACCGGCCGTATATTCAGGGAAGCCATCGTGTTTCTGAAAGGGTGAGTCTCCGCGTGGAGCTGAGCTATTAGGCTTCCTTAGAGATTAATTTCGAAATCTGCATATTATAGCTGCATCTCATAGAAAGAGGAGATAAGAGATGTAAAAGCTTAAATGGATTTCAGCAACATTGAAGGCTCACTCATTCAAACATGCAGTTTGCTGTTAGAGATGGGCTAACTGATGACTTTGTGACATAAACTCAGGATGGTTAATTATTCTCTTGATTTCGATTTTATCACATGTAAAATGAAAATTAGCTCTGTAAGTTATTCTACATCTTGGTAATTTGGCATACGTCTGATATGAAGCATACCTAATATCCAGGCACGTGGGTTCTTTATTTTAATGATCCATATCAAGAGACCTCAGTAGCCATTTGGCTTCCAGTTAGTGTATGTTTTCTCCAATGTTTTGTCATCGTTTAGGTGTCAGGTTGTAGACTCGCAAGCTTATTACAGTTTTTTTTATTATTTATTTTATTTTATTTTATTTTTAATTTACATTCCAAATCATTTCCCCTTTCCCGTTTCCTCCCTCCCCGAAAGTCCCATAAGCCCCCTTCCCTCCCTCTTTTCTCCATTCAACCCCCTCTCGTTACTCTGTCCTGGCGTTCCCCTACATCCAGTCTTTCCAGGACCAGGGGTCTCTCCTTCCATCTTCTTAGAAATCTATTGATATGCGGATTGTGTCTAGGGTATTCCGAGATTCTGGGTCAATATCCCCTTATCAGTGACTGCATACCATGTGTGTTCTTTTGTGATTGGGTTACCTCACTAAGGATGATATTTTCAAGATCTGACCATTTGCCTAGGAATTTCGTGAATTCATTGTTTTTAATTGCAGAGTAGTATTCCATTGTGTAGATATACCACATCTTCTGAATCCATTCCTCCGTTGAGGGACATCTGGGTTCTTTCCAGCTTCTGGCTATTACACTAATACCAAAAGCACACAAAGATCTGACAAAGAAAGAGAATCTCAGGCCAATCTCTCTTATGAATATCGATGCAAAAATACTCAATAAAATTCTTGCCAACTGAATCCAAGAACACATCAAAACGATCATTCACCACGATCAAGTAGGCTTCATCCCAGGGATGCAGGGATGGTTCAATATAAGGAAATCCATCAATGTAATCCACTACATAAACAATCTCAAAGAAAAAAACCACATGGTCATCTCATTAGATGCTGAGAAAGCATTTGACAAAATTCAGCATCCTTTCATGCTAAAGGTCTTGGAAAGATCAGGAATTCAAGGCCCATATCTAAACATAGTAAAAGCAATTTACAGCAAACCGGTAGCCAACATCAATCTAAATGGAGAGAAACTTGAAGCAATCCCACTAAAATCAGGGACTAGACAAGGCTGCCCTCTCTCTCCATATCTTTTCAATATAGTACTTGAAGTTCTAGCTAGAGCAATTAGACAACAAAAAGAGGTCAAAGGGATACAAATTGGCAAGGAAGAAGTCAAGCTATCACTATTTGCAGACGATATGATAGTATACTTAAGCGACCCAAAGAACTCCACCAGAGAACTCCTACAGCTGATAAACGACTTCAGCAAAGTGGCCGGATATAAAATCAACTCAAGCAAGTCAGAAGCCTTACTATACTCAAAGGATAAGCAGGCTGAGAAAGAAGTAAGAGAAATAATACCCTTCACAATAGCCACAAACCATATTAAGTATCTTGGCGTGACTCTAACCAAACAAGTGAAAGATCTGTATGACAAGAACTTCAAGTCTCTGAAGAGAGAAATTGAAGAAGACCTCAGAAGATGGAAAAATCTGCCATGCTCATGGATTGGCAGGATTAATATAGTAAAAATGAGCATCTTACCAAAAGTAATACACAGATTCAATGTAATCCCCATCAAAATCCCAACTCAATTCTTCATAGAGTTAGAAAAAGCAATTCAAAAATTCATCTGGAATAACAGAAAACCCAGAATAGCTAAAACTATTCTCAAGAGTAAAAGAACCTCTGGGGGAATCAGTATCCCGGACCTCAAGCTGTACTACAGAGCAATAGTGTTAAAAACCGCATGGTATTGGTACAGTGACAGGCATGTAGATCAATGGAACAGAATTGAAGACCCAGAAATGAATCCACACTCCTATGGTCACTTGATCTTTGACAAAGGAGCTAAAACCATCCTGTGGAAAAAACATAGCCTTTTCAACAAATGGTGCTGGCTCAGCTGGAGGTCAACATGCAGAAGAATGCAAATTGACCCATTCTTATCTCCTTGCACTAAGCTCAATTCTAAGTGGATCAAAGATCTCCACATAAAACCAGACACACTGAAACTAATAGAAGGGAAACTAGGGAAGAACCTTGAACATATGGGCACAGGGGAGAATTTCCTGAACAGAACTCCAATAGCTTATGCTCTAAGATCAAGAATAGACAAATGGGACCTCATTAAATTACAAAGTTTTTGCAAGGCAAAAGACACTGTCAAAAAGACAAAGCGGCAACCAACTAACTGGGAAATGATCTTTACCAACCTTACATCCGACAGAGGGCTAATATCCAATATATACAAAGAACTCAAGAAGTTAAACTCCAGAGAGGCAAGTAACCCTATTAAAAAATGGGGTACAGAGCTAAACAAAGTGTTCTCACCTGAAGAATATCTAATGGCTGAGAAGCACCTAAAGAGATGTTCATCATCCTTAGTTATTACAGTTTTAATGCTTCTCAGATTTAGCACCATCAACCTGGGCTGACCTTTGGGCATAGGTCTTACTACATTGTATTTGCTGATTAAATATTCCAATGACTCAGTAAGTTGCTTTTGGTTTCAGACTGAATCCTAATTTTCACCAATCTGCATTTGTTAATGTGTCAGTATATGCAAATCTTACACAGACGGGTTTTTTTCTAGAACATGGCTTGTCTGTTACTTTTGGTATGCATGTCCTGTAACACGTGACCTGTTACTACTATTCTTTCATACAATTTAACTGCTTTGAATGCCAGAAAATATCATCCTCTAAAACATCTATTGATTTGATGTTCTCCTAGATTTGGCCTTTCAAATGTGATTAGATGCTTCCCCTTTTCGGTGTTTACTCTGGAACCTTAAGACAAGCGAACTTAGTTGGAGAGATGTAATTTGTATATGTATGTACCTGTTTGTGAGCAGTGTGATGTTCTGTGTATGTGTGTGTAAACTAAAGTATGTATGTTTGTATATGAACAGTATGTTCCTCTGTGTGTGTGAGAATTCTTTCTGTGTATTTGTCAGCTTTGTGCTCTGTACTCCATAGCGTGTGTGTGTGTGTGTATTGTGTGCATATGTGTAAATTGTATGTTTCTATGTGTATCTGTGTAAACTGGGTGTACCTCTGTATGTATGTGAATGTGCATGATCTGTGTGTTCCTCTGTGTGTGTGTGTGAGAACTGAGTCACTCTGTATGTGAGTTTACATATGTGTATAGGTGTTCCTTTACATGTGTGTGTGAATTGTGTGCCTCTGAATATGAATATGAGTGATATGCATGTTACTCTCCATGTCTCTCTGTTTGTGAAGAGTATATTCCTATGCATGGGTATGTGTGTAAACTGTGTCACTCTGTCTATACATATGTATGTGTGTGAACTATACATGCATCTTTTATGTGCAGATATGAACTGCACATGTGTACATGTGCATGTATGTGTGTATGTATGTGTTTGTGTGAACTGCAGTTGTGAACTATACATGTGTGCATATTATGTGTGTGTGTATGTTTATATGAACTGTGTGAAATATCCTAGGTATCAGATATGTGTTAAATGTTTGTAGTGAATCTTTAAACTCACTTTTGATCTACTTGATAGAAATATTGCAGAAAAATAGCTATGAATTTTGCAGAGATCTTGCTTATCATATTTTCCCTTTATGTGTACATATTTAATGCCAAGTGTGAGAATTCTTTATCTAGCCCTAGACTCTAGAAATCCCCTTCTCTGATTTCTCTGCTTTGTTTCATGTTGAAAACTGATCAACACTAGACCTTAGCTATCCCTTAATACTAGCATTCTGAAGTATTATACTATTTTACTACTCTTTGTCTATAGTGTTTATAAGGTTTTTGCTACAAAGTAATGGAGGCAGGCACTCTTGTAAAAGTTTTCAAATGACACCATACTCATTTGCTTCTAAGGAGAATTTTGGGTCACTTTTAGAGAAAAGGTTCTTCAATCATGGAAAAGATTATATATTGACTTCCTAAAAGTGAATCCTCCCTGAAGGTCTTCAGATTGATACATCTAGACACCCATATTGGCTTAAACATTAAATGCTTTGCATGTTTTAATTGAAAAAGCCAGGAGCTAACGTTGGCTGTGGGTGGGATTCTCATCATACTGTTGTGATTTGTACTGACAGAGCCCTGTGGCTCCACGTCCATCACTGAGACTTGTAATGGCCCAGACCCAATCCTTCATATGCTGTGAAGGAAGACTTTGAAATACTTTGAAATTCAGCCTTCTGTATAGATTGGTCCCAGAGAGTTAGAGAAAGGATTTGCCTTACTTCCACATATTTGTTTTTCCTGGCATCAGAATCCTCATGGTAAGTTGATATTGTCCACACAAATTTGGAGATAAAGTGATTAACAGGCATGCCCATGAGCTATTGCTTCCAAGGGCATATGAAATAGTCTACACAGGAAAATTCCTGGTGCTGGAAAGGCAGGCATCTCATCGGTCTTGATCTAATTCCAAGCTGCCAGTGTTTCTTGTAGCCTACGGGAGTATGAAATGTCCCTCTGCAGATCCTATTCAAATCTCTTTGGCAAGGAGATTGCTTTGCATCAAGGGATCCTGCATCCAAGAACAGACAGCATTTTGCACAGTGGCCACATTGTAGAAACAGCATGCCCATGGTAGAAATTTCTAGAGATGTTTATGGAAAAGATAATCTTTCCTTTTAATTTCAAATATATCCCACAGCTACATCATATGGCTTGACAAAGACCATGTGGAAACTTAGGAAGAGCACAAACAAGATCAAAAACTAGCAGAAGGGTGGTGAGAAGATGCTGGCGTCTTAATGATTTCTGTTAAACTCCTTGTGGGTAGAAAGATGCTTGAAGTACCATCAAATTAGCTCTCATTTTAAAGAATGGAACACTAGTCAAAATGATAGCAGCCCGATAGGCTATCATTATCATGGATCCTTGTAGTCCAGAGTCTTGTCTCCACCATTTTGCTCGAGATAATGTCTTTTACAGTATCTAGTGGTGACTGGCATCAATCATATCATAGTACCTTTTCTCATTGAATGCAGGAGTAGCCAGATGGCTCAGATAGGAGGAACAAAGTCTGTTAATAAGCACCTCTTAGGATTACTTCTTGTGTGGGCTCATGTCCTAAGCTGAAGAGATCAAACTAATTTTCCAAATGGCATGACACCAAGAAATAAATATAAAAATATTTGTAGTTGCCTCTAGTCTGTGGAGGAATCTTAGAAGAGCTATTACAAAATGATAAAAATAGAAGTAAGACTCATCATATACACCTCTCAGTGTTGGGTCCTTCCCTAATTTTTACTATGGTAGAGGGTGTCCCAGTATTTTTCACACCTTTAAATCCTGTGATGATTATCATAATTCCTTCACTCTCTACCCCCTTCTTGTCTTCTCTCCTTCCTTCATTTTTCCTTCTTTACTCCTTTACCCTTTCTTTCCTTTCCAATCTCCTTTCCTTCATTCTCCTTCCATTCATAATCTGTGATTGATCATGCACATTAATGGGATGTGTTTTGAATTTTGACACATAAACATTGTATTCTGTTATAAGCATCACATTAAGTATGCATGGTGAGTTTATTCATTACCTCACACGTTCATCCTTTCCTTGTCCCTATGTGGTCTGAATATTAAAATCTCTCTTCTAGATATTCTGATGCTTAAATGTTTTCTACAGAATATAAGCCTTCTATTTTTTTTCTCAAAATCTTACTCATTGTTCTTTGGTTGTTTTGCTAATACCTTTTTTAACTGCATTTGGGACTATGGTTATCCTGCGTCAAGCAAAGCATATTCTCTTTTCTTTTTCAATGATTTATTTATTTAATAAATAAATATTTTCAATGTGTGAATGTGTTCTCTGTGAGTGCATGTATGCATGTTTGTGCCTCCATGCATGTGTGTGTGTTGTATGTATGTATGTATGTATGTGTGTGTCTGTAGAGGTAAGAAAAGATGTTAAATGTCTTGGTACTGGAGTTACATGTGATACACCAGTTGTCGGGGCTAGAAAACTACTCAGGTCCTCTATAAGCGCAGTACTTGATATTAACTGCTAAGTCATCTCTCCTTGTGCAAATTATCAGTTCTCGGTCCTTCAAAGGATTATTTTTGTATGTAGAGCCCCCTATTCTCACACCCTCCCCACGACTGAGGTCTTCTCTAGCATGCAGTCATTACCATTATATACTCTTCTATGAGATTAACTATTTAGGATTCCATCTATGTGATATATGTCTTTCTGTGTCTATTTTCTTTCAATTACAATATTTTGTCTTAGAGCTATTGAATGCTGTCTCAATGACAAAATTCAATTCCATTTCATGATGGAATCATATTCTTCTGTATATCTATATACCGTGTTCTTTAATTATTTGTGGATTGATAGACTTTATGATAGCTGTATGTCTTGGGAGTACAGTTACTATATCATACTTCATATTCAGTGTGTAGATACATGGCACATGGATTGCTGGATCAGGTAAGTAATTTAATCTTTCTAAGGAAGAATCAATTTTAAATAATATACTTGACTCCCCCAACAGAACGTAAGTCTTCAATTTCCTCTTAAATATTCATATAGTTTTCTTTTGTTGTTTTATCAATAATCATTCTAACTAAAATGTATCATTTCTTTTTGTGGTTTTATTTATATTTTCCTGATGACCAATGATGTCCTACACCATGTGAATTCCACATCTCCTGTTCATTTGTGTGTCTTCTTTTGAGAAATGTGTTTTAAAAGCTGTCCATACTTTGCTGTTATTTGTACACTTCTGGCATACTACTTAATCCAGCCCTAAAATGATCCATCACAGGATTTTAATAAAGGCAATTGATACAACAATAAGCCAAAGAAAGCACAATTAGGTCTGAGAACTCCAGTAAATGTTGCACAGGATTCTTTGCATAAATCACACTAAGCCTCTGGCTTGATGCTGTTTTTTGTTCCCCGGAAGTCTTGACCTAGAAAATGCTTGAAAACTCATTTGAGTCTCTTTAAATGGTCTTGCAATACTTGTAAATGGTTGAGCTAGCTTCATGCCACATATGAAGAAACTGATCCTGCCAGTAAATAAAAGGAGTCAAATTTAAAAGGTCCTATCATAATTCTAACTGTTTCCATCTTTCTAGTCAGAAATTAAACATCTATGAATTCAAAGATACAAGTTCTGATATTTTCCTAGAGCTCTTGAGACTTGAGAGTATATAATATTGATGTCCCATTTATTGTTGAGTACCCTACACAAATGTATTTTCTATACTTTGTAAAATTAGGTCTTTGTTTTAATCTCAATCTATGACCAAAAACCCTTCTTTGATAAAAGATAAGAACTGTACTAATACATAAATATGAATATATGTATTTATAGATAATTTGATACTATGTTCATTTAACAAAAGAACAGTAGTAGATTTACACCTGGGCTATTAGAACTCTACAGCCAAGGGTTGTTGATTGGATTTACAATAGCAGATGTGTGTCTTTTCCTGTAGAATGGGCTTTACATCTGGTCAGAAAGATGTCTATTATTCTGATACATTTGTACCACTGTTATAAGCATGGGCATATCTTACCAGGCCAACAGATGTTATTATAACTAGTTGTATTAGCATCTGGGTAATGATATGAATGTTTTTTCTCTCCCAGTAGTCTATGTAGTATCTTTTGAAATATGAATGCTAGTAAGCAGGGAGAAAATTTCCCAGTCAGTATCAGCTTCATCTCTCTACATCCTGTGATCAAGATTTCTTCAGTAATAGAGTCTTTTCAGAAAATGATGGGCAAACAAAAGCAATAGCAATAGCTTGTAGTGTTTTTGGCTCGTGGGGGAGGGGGATCTTACAGTTTCTACTGACCAAAACCTTGAGATGAGGTAACTCAGACCTGACACTGGACTTTTCATAAACTAGGTGTGTGGGTTAGAGAATAATAACCTTCCATATGGATTTTTCCCAAACATCCTTAGTGTTTATTACTTATCTTATTATTTCCTATCTCCTCTTCAGCTTCAGTTCTTTTTGAAATACATATTCTCAATGACTTATGGAAGTTTCTATACTTAGAATCCAAAGAGATGGATTTTTTTATTGTTTTCACATGTGAATGAAGGTAGTATTTTTTCAGTAGGTTTTCCTCATCAGTGAAGATGATTACATCTGTTTTATCTTTATTTGTGTGGTGCATTGAATCTATCAATTTTCTTTCTCTTTTTTCCTTTCTTCCTTTATTTCTTAATATTAAGGATAGGATTTATTTTATGTTTTGGATGGTAGGTTTATGTTTTGAATCTTCAGTTTTTGATAGCTGCAATATAACTTAGTTATAAAGTGTATCATCCTGGGTATCACTGAATTATTTTTAATGCATTTTCTTAGCTACTTTTCTTTGGCTATGATGAAATGCCTTGGAGAATGTAACTTAAGAAAGGAGGCATTTATCACGGTTCACAGTCCCTGGGTAGAGTCCATTATTGTGAGGAAGTCATAGCTCTGGGAACTTGAGGTAGGTGGTCATTTTGCATCGTGAAAGAGCAGAAGATGAATCATATGCACAGCTCCTTTTGTCCCCCTTATACAGTCCAGATCCCCACCTAGGGAATGATACCACCTCTAGTGGGCAGATATTTCCATCTAAAATAAGCTAATCAAATACCTCACAAGTATGTGCAAAGGCTCATCTTCTGAGTAGTCTACATGAAGCTAACATTTGCTATTTTTGAAAGCCTCACATAGTCATTCAATAACAGTAAGCCCGAGGTAACCAGGCACACACACACACACACACACACACACACACACACACACACACACACACACACACATACATGCATGCATACATGCATATATACATACATACATACATACATACATGCATGCATATATTGGTCCAAACCTATGTGTGCATCTCTTGCTTCTTTTCTCTCTCTACCTAGATGAAACTCCGGAAGTTTCCTCCCTTAGAGAACAGGAATTGTTCACATAAATTTTAGAAAATATCTAACGCTTGTTAGACTTACAAAGAGATTTTCTCACAGTATTTATGCTAGAAGTAGTGAGCTTAGAAATTGTTGGGCTCCTCTTAAGACGGTGTCTCCAGAAATTTTTTATAGTCACAATAATTCAATTTATCAGAATTGTGGTTCAGGTACCCCTACATGTTTCTGATTCCCAAGGCTCCTACTCCAAGTTAGCAGTTCTTGGCTGGGACCTGGGATCTGCTTGTCTTGCCAGGTTTCAGGGTAGCAATTTGCCCTGTAATCTCACATCTCTGATGAGTTCAATAAAAGTCATTGATTTTCTTTTGTCCTGCTTTTTCTTGTTGTAAAGACAGGAGTGACATCTCCTAAACTCTTCCTTACATGCTGAAGCCAAAATTCAGAGTAACCAGTAGCTGCATTTTAATGTCTAGGGCATTTTAAGGACTTGACATTTAAACTAATATTCTATTTACTCTATTTGTTGCATCAATAAGGTTGTTTTTACAGTTATGTATCATAATTATTATACTTAATTTGTTTAACTTTTAAAAATTTTTGTCATATGTGTATAATAAAATCTTCATTATGATTTTTGTATTAATTCCAGATATTGTACAAAAATTCACAGAAACTTTGGAATATATTGTCTTCCTCAAAGGGGATTAAATATTCTTTTAGGGGAAGAGTGATAAAGGTTAATTCTCTCAAGCCTATTAAACAATAGTTTTAATATCTTGTTATTTTTTCTTTCCAACTGGTTTGTTTTCAACTTTGTTCTTATTTTTATTTCCTATTTCCCACCTCTGAGCTTTTGTCTGGTGCTGACTTCTGTCTGGGATTGTTTGTTGGTTTTCCATAATATCTTTGAAGGCTGAGACTTCCAATCTCTCTGTAACCATAGGTCACTCTTGCTGAATTTTAAAGTAGCTTTGTGTCTTCCTAGCTTTTGTTTTCTGTAAACATAGGTGAACCATTTCTCTGAGCATGTTTACTTTAAGATATATGGTTCCTGCCTTAACTTTCACTATGATAAAATACATGGGAAATTTCATTTATAGCAAAAAAGCCTTATTTGGGCTCAAAGTTTTGGAACCTCAGTTAAGGTCAAGTCTGGGATAGGTTGACTCACTGCATGGATACACTGAAGATTATGTTGGATATCATTGAGCAGGATAATGTAGCAGAGAAAAGAGTTTATGTTGTTGCTAGGAAGGCACTCTGTTTAGAATTGAGCATTTCAAGATCTCTCATTCTCTGTACCCTATCTCGCTGTGTATCTCTGTATTTTTTCTTATATACTGCAGTAAGAAGCCTCTTTAATGATGACTGAGCAAGACACTGATAGTATTGTGTTATTAGGAGTTATTTTGTTATGGTCCTGAAGTGGAAATTTCTGGTTTCTTTGGAGCCTCTGTTGTCTCATCTGATGTTTTTCTGGAAACTGTCTTATGAAAGTATGTTTTTGCTGAAGCTGACAACTGGGAGGATGGTTTGCTGAGAAGAGACATGTGGGGATTTTCCGGATGCTGCCTGGACAAAAGGCATGTGATGTTTGGCTAGAGTGGATGCTTGAGAGAACACATGATGTTTAGAACGAGTATTAATGTAACCCGACAGATAGTGGATGAGGTTGTGTGGCCTTAGTTCACTTTGCCATTGCTTGTTTGTCTTTTGGTGCTTTGCTGATGTTGGTTTTCACTGATGATGCTGTGTATTGTTTCTCCTTGCTATCTTTGCTGGTCATTGTTTGCCATGACTTCATACAGAGAAATGCACCAAAGAACTTCTGGTGATATTCTGGCTTGGATCAAACTGGCAGAGCCTTGTAGTTTCTTCTGGATTGAATTGCCATTGCTGATTCATAAATGGCGTTTGTAAGTGGATTGAGCTACCACTGCTGAATTGTAGGAACTGTACTGCTGATATTCTGACAATGTAGATTGGATTCTCCACCAAAGAACTATTTCTAAACAAGTCAACATCCTCCTTTGCCCAATTAACCTTTTCTTTCTACTATCTATGGCTGGCAGAGGGCTAAAACATTAAATACACTTAATACAGTAGGTTTTGAAAAATATAAGCCAACAATGTAGTTTACTAAAAACATGAAAGAGAGAGTTTTATACATAATAACATGGCTTTAAACAATCATATGCTTGAATTTTCAAACTATTTCTACTATGTAGAATGAGTAATTTAATCTCATAGATATCAGTGTTTGGTAACTAAATTATTTTCTCTTGATTTAGAATTTACCTACCATGGGTATTATCCACTATTAAAGGAAAAGCAAATCATTTAGTTATAACAATAAACCTAATAATTATCAAAAAAAAAAACCCCACCATATTTTACATATTCCCATGAGTCTGAATCTTTAAAAATATTTCTCTAAATATCTTAATGTACTATTTTATATTGATTAGCTCTTTCTAAAATGGTTATAATTTATGGGAGTGAGTGAAAGAGAGAGAAGGAGGAAATGAGGAAAAAGAAGAGGGAGAAAGGAAGGAATCGGAAAGAGAAAGGAGATGGAGAGGGAGGGGACTGGGAGGGAAAGACCGGGAGATGAGAGGATTGCTCTGTAGTTACGTGTGCCTTTGTTTGTTTATTTATTGAGACAAAGAAGGCTAGTACTTTGCCGTAAGTAGTTTTTGTTAAAAGTAACATTCAATTTTGGCAAGGTTAGCAGGCATGATTTTTCTTTGAAATGGTTCATTGGAGTTAATTGAAGAAAGCAGCGAGGGAATGTCCTTGGTGAGTCTAAGCAGGTTCACTGCTTGATGAGAATGGAGCCCTACAGGACTGTACAGAAGCGGGTCAAAAGCAATGGTAAAAAAAAAATGTTAAAGAACATTTTGTTTGAAGTTGAAAAGGGAAACTTGTGACTGTAAGTTAGCATTCTGTGCTTATGCACCTGAGAAATATTATTCATTCCCAGTGATAAATAACTCCCGAAAAGGCCAATCTGGGCTAGAGAGATGGCTCAGCAGTTAAGGGCACTGACCGCTTTTTCAGAGAATGGATTGCTCTTCCAGAAGACCCAGATTCAATTCCCAGTTTCCAAATGAGATCTAACAATCAATCTTTGGATCCATTTTCAGGGAATACAATATCCTCTTCTGACCTCCTCAGGTACTGCATACAGGTAGTGCACAGATATAGATGCAGGCAATATAACCATGCACATAAAATAAAATAACGACAAAACAAGAAGCCAATTAAGGGATTGATGGTGGTGACTTAAAAAAAAGAAGTTGTTTGTTATATTTAATTTAATGTAGCAAGACAAAAAATATTAACCTAAATCTTCTATCTCTCTGTCTCTCTGTCTGTCTGTCTGTCTGTCTGTCTGTCTGTCTCTCTCTCTCTCTCTCTCTCTCTTTCTCTCTCTCTCTCTGTGTGTGTGTGTGTGTGTATGTGTGTGTGTGTGTGTGTAGATACACACAGCCAAACATTGCCCAAAGGTTGGGACTCTTATGGAAGACTTGAGAGAAGGATTGAAGAACCTAGAGGAGAAGGAAACCCCACAGGAAGATCAACAGAGTCAACTAACCTGAATCTTAGCTCTCAGAGACTGAGCCAACAACCAAAATGCATATATGGGCTAGACCAAGGCCCCCTGATGCTATGTAGTAGAAATGAAACTCAGTCTCCATGGCTGCTATTGTTGGCCTCAGTGGGAGAGTTTGAGCCTAATCGGACAGACTTTATGCACCAGGGTGGAGGGTTACCTGGACAGTAGAGGAAGGCTGGGTGGGTCGGGTGTGGAGCAAACTCTCAGAGGAGTAGGGGAAGGGAATTGGGGAACTCTGTGAGCAGGGACAGGGAAAGGGAGCAGCATCTGGGACATAAATTTTAAAAAAGTAGTACAGGAGGCTCTGCATATCAGATTTAAATAGTATGCTATTCCATCTCAGAAACTTGAGTACCCACACAGTTTAATAGCCAACAACGGGCTTATACAGCCATCGATCTACAAATGCTAGGGGTTTTGCTGTCCATGTAATGGTTTTCCTATATACATTTCATGGAGGTGATCCTCAGCATGCATTAATTATGAAAAATTTAATCATGGTCTTCTCTTCTAAGAAAGAAATATATAAATTACTTTTAAGAACCTAAAAAGTCCTTACTTCAGTGTGTTTCAAGTTCTTTATCTCAAAGTTCTCAGAAACAAGATGTGTTCAGGTAATTATATTGGTATGCAGACACACACCCACACACATTTGGCAAATAATACATATATTTATAAGCCTAGAGATTTAAATTTTGTTTATACATAGGATGGAATCATATATAAAGAGTAATATGTGTTGACTTTTAATAACAGATGCTAACAACAACAACAACAAAAAGGGATGGTGACATATCCCTGTAATCACAGTACTCAGAAGATTGTAACAGGTAAATCATGTGTTCAAGTCCACCCTTCAACATGGTAAAAGCCTGACTCATTGACATATAAAATAAAATATTCTAGTTTAAAATATATTTAGAATACAGTTTGAAAACATGGGCATTTAAGAAAACAGTAATAGTAATTAGTCCAGAGCCTATGACCTCCACAGTCATGGGTTTTTAGCCAGACTTATAATAGTATCCAAGAATTCTTTTCTATGGAGCGGATGATTACAAAATGTTTGGTTACCTCTAAATATCCATGCAACTATTGGTCCAGTGGCAAATCTTCCGTGGCAGGTCAGTTTTGTAGCTTACTGTGTTCACAGTTGGGAAGACCATTGATATAACTTAATCACCACCCCCTCAACACACATCAAATGTTTTCTTAGCATCTTCTAGCACTATTATGAAAACTAGACAGCAGTCAAAAAATTTGCTAGTTACTTTTAGATTCAATGTTTTTTATGTCTCACAACCAAAGTATGTGATGTCATCAGGGGAGTCATATTAAGTGGTAATGGTGGGCAACAAAGTATCCTCAGGATTCATGATTATATTCTTAGTTAAAAGAGTTTCCAACTTATCACAAGTGCTAATCAACTTCTTTCCAGACTTTGTCCCAGAAATCTCGCATCTTATAATATCCCTAGACAAAGAGCCAAACAACTGTACTCACATACTATGTTTCACCAAATCTTAATTTTCTCGGACATCCTGGGAATCTGCCCTTGGTTTTAACCGTTTGTAGAGGTTTTATGACTTTAACTGTTTTAGCAACACAACAACAGAGTTTTGTTTATTGATCAGTTGTTTATCGATGAATTAGAAAGCAGATTCACCCATCTTCACAAGCTGTCTTTTTTACCCCTCATGTTAAGAAACTTTATCTCCTGTTTTGGTATTGTAGTTCCTTTTATTATTTAACATAAATAATTAATTATTTATTTTACATACCCTTCAAAGCTTTTCCTTTCTCCTCTCCCTCCAGCCCCTCACTCTTCCCTCTTGCCATTTTTCCCCTCTCTAAGTCCTCAGAGAAGAGGAGGTCTCCTATGGATGTCAACCCATGTTGGTATCTCATGTTGCTGTCGGACTAGGTGTATCTTCAGTTGAGGCTAGACAAGGCAGGCCAGTTAAGGGAAAGGGATTCAAAGTCAGCATACAGTCAAAGCCAGTCCCTATTCCATTTCTTAGGTGTCTCACATGAAGACCAAACTGAACATCTGTTACATATGTGCAGAGGGCCTTGGTCCATCCCATGCATGCTTACTGGTTGGTGGTTCAGTCTTTCTCTGTGAGCCCCTATGGGACCAGGTTAGTTGATTTTTTTTTATGTTTTCTTGTGGTGTAACATCTCTGGGATTTTTAATCCTTCCTCCCCCTCTTACACAAGACTCCTTGATCTCCATCTAATGTTTGGCTATGGCTCTTCATTTGTTTCCATCAGCTGCTGGGTGAAGTTTCTCAGATGACAGTTATGCTAGGCTCTTGTCTGCAGGTATAACAGAATATCATAAATATTTTCTGTGCATTCATTTGTTTGGATTTAAATAATTCTTGATGTTATTTTTTTACTCATAGTGGTCCTATAAATATCTGTGACACTTTGATTATTTTATCAAAACTATTTTCAGAAAGTATTTTGGATAAAATAGTCATTTCCATCTGGATCTATGCAGGAGAAAAAGAGGAAGAAAGATTTTCTGTTTTAGACTTCAGGCATCTGATTACCTTCTATATAGGCTTCTAGATTCTATTGCATAAAGCCTTACAATTGGTTGATAGATTGTTTTATTTAATGAACCTATTTAAACTATAAAGACTCTAAATCTGTTTGCTCCAGTTTCCTTTAAAAGCACCATTTATATGTTGAATCAAAGGAAATATTGTACTTTACATGGTGATTATAGAAGGGAGAGTAGTAGCACGTGTGTGTATCAATGTACAAGATACCAGAATTTTTTTTTATTATTTATTTTATTTTTTTTTAATTTACATTCCAAATCATTTCCCCTTTCCCGTTTCCTCCCTCCCCGAAAGTCCCATAAGCCCCCTTCCCTCCCTCTTTTCTCCATTCAACCCCCTCTCCTTACTCTGTCCTGGTGTTCCCCTACATCCAGTCTTTCCAGGACCAGGGGTCTCTCCTTCCATCTTCTTAGAAATCTATTGATATGCAGATTGTGTCTAGGGTATTCCGAGATTCTGGGTCAATATCCCCTTATCAGTGACTGCATACCATGTGTATTCTTTTGTGATTGGGTTACCTCACTAAGGATGATATTTTCAAGATCTGACCATTTGCCTAGGAATTTCGTGAATTCATTGTTTTTAATTGCAGAGTAGTATTCCATTGTGTAAATATACCACATCTTCTGAATTCATTCCTCCGTTGAGGGACATCTGGGTTCTTTCCAGCTTCTGGCAATTATAAATAAGGCTGCTATGAACATAGTGGAGCATGTGTCCTTATTGCATGCAGGTAAAGCCTCTGGGTATATGCCCAGGAGTGGTATAGCTGGATCCTCCGGGAGTGTCATTCTTCATAGAGTTAGAAAGAGCAATTCAAAAATTCATCTGGAATAACAGAAAACCCAGAATAGCTAAAACTATTCTCAAGAGTAAAAGAACCTCTGGGGGAATCAGTATCCTGGACCTCAAGCTGTACTACAGAGCAATAGTGTTAAAAAACGCATGGTATTGGTACAGTGACAGACATGTAGATCAATGGAACAGAATTGAAGACCCAGAAATGAATCCACACTCCTATGGTCACTTGATCTTTGACAAAGGAGCTAAAACCATCCAGTGGAAAAAAGATAGCCTTTTCAACAAATGGTGCTGGCTCAGCTGGACGTCAACATGCAGAAGAATGCAAATTGACCCATTCTTATCTCCTTGCACTAAGCTCAATTCTAAGTGGATCAAAGATCTCCACATAAAACCAGACACACTGAAACTAATAGAAGGGAAACTAGGGAAGAACCTTGAACATATGGGCACAGGGGAGAATTTCCTGAACAGAACTCCAATAGCTTATGCTCTAAGATCAAGAATAGACAAATGGGACCTCATTAAATTACAAAGTTTTTGCAAAGCAAAAGACACTGTCAAAAAGACAAAGCGGCAACCAACTAACTGGGAAATGATCTTTACCAACCTTACATCCAACAGAGGGCTAATATCCAATATATACAAAGAACTCAAGAAGTTAAACTCCAGAGAGGCAAGTAACCCTATTAAAAAATGGGGTACAGAGCTAAACAAAGAGTTCTCACCTGAAGAATATCTAATGGCTGAGAAGCACCTAAAGAGATGTTCATCATCCTTAGTCATTAGGGAAATGCAAATCAAAACAAACCTGAGATTCCATCTCACACCAGTCAGGATGGCTAAGATCAAAAACACAGGAGACAGCAGTTGTTGGGGAGGATGTGGAGAAAGAGGAACACTCCTCCACTGCTGGTGGAATTGCAAGCTGTACAACCACTCTGGAAAGCAGTCTGGCGGTTCCTCAGAATTTTTTTTTATTAAGCATTTTATTCATTTACATTTTAATAATATCCCCCCTTCCAATTTTTCCTTCCACAAACCCCTATCACATCTTCCTTTTCCTCCTCCCCAATATATCTATGATATCTTCTGATATTATGACCATCAATTGAATTTAATCATTATAGCATGTGTATATGCCATTTTCTAATATTTTCAAAAGTATTAATAATTTTGAAATAATAGATTGGTAAGATTAATTATGTCTTGTTAGACAACATCAAAGAGAAGATGAAATTGAATTGAGACTATAGCTCCATTTCTTTAAGAATTATTTATTTATTATTTATTTATTTATTTATTTATTTAATGTGTATGAGTATACTGTAGCTGTCACTAGACCAACTGGAAGAGGGTATCAGATCCCATTACAGTGAGCCACCATGTAGTTACTGGGAATTGAACTCAGGACCTCTGGAAGAGCAGTCAGTGCTCTTCACCACTGAGCCCCCTCTCCAGCCCTGTGCTTTCATTGTTAATCAGTCGTCTCTTAAATGAAGCATTTTATGTTTTTAAATTTTCACTTAATATTTCATGTCAGTAACCTGTAAGCTTTATCTCAGCAATGAACAGCTTACAAATATTTTTGTTAGTTGGGTAATTAGCTTGCATCAAAGGTAAATATATAATTATTAGATATAATTCACAGCATAAGAATGAAACAAAGTAACATCTTGAATGTACCTACAATCTGTAAGGTTTAGTATTTCTCCCAATTAAATGTGATTCCTTTTTTCTATTTTAGTTTTATGAGTTCCAGTCTTATACTTCCCATGTTGCATATAATATAAGTGTTGATTTATTAATTATATATTTTGGAATCCTTTCAAGTATTTATGTATCAAAATAAAATTTTTAAACCAGTCAATGCAATAGAAAAATATCTTTTTAACAATAAAGAATACAAAATATCTGCCATTGAGTGTACATTTTTCTATACCCTCAGAAGATTTAATCTACTAGATGAGAGCTCTCAGAGGAAATATTAACTTATAAATAATGAGTGTGAACTGAATAACTTAAAAATAATAGAATTCAGTGAAGGTATAAAATAGTAATAATTGATTGTTATAGAAAATGAGAAACTGATAACAGCATAAGGATTAAAAGGCATGAAGGGGGAAAGTGCAATATTTATGAAATTGAGAAATAAATATGATGTGAAACAGAGAAATACACAATAAGACAAAAAGGTATTCAAAATATCACCCAGGCTTTTAGAAGAGTTTTTATTTGAAATCTTAATTTTCATCTTCTCATTTGGGACTAATCTTAAATTAATGAAGCATGTCTTATTAATATTTTTATCTAAAGAAGTAATATTATGCTGGTTTTCATTGCTTTATTTAATGTTATAAATAGTTGAAACATTACAAGATTATAGATACAAAATTCTTACTAAATAGTATAATCCATACCTGTTCATAGCATAATTTTCATGTCCAAAATTGTGGTTTAGGAATAAGGTGCATGATATGGAAAATAATACTTATTTAAAACCAGAATAACATGTAGAAAGTTAAACTATTTCAGCATGTTTTCAAAACTGCTAGTCAGATTTTGTACCCCCGATAATGTAATTTTCTCAATAATATCATGGGGGATGACTTCAACATTATATTTTTCAGCTATAAATTAATAACAAATCAAGTAGTATCAGTATACTTCTGAAGAGAGTTTTGAAATGTATGAAAGGTTTTCAGCAGGAAAAAAAAATGCTCAAATACATTTAAGACCCAATAGAACATTAGTTAACAGTGTATGTGTCATTGAACTCTTAGGAGGAACGAAGAGAAGACACCACTTAAGTGCTCTGAGAGAAGCTTTTATAGCAGTGAGCAGCTAGATAGACACTCCTGGAAAAGAACCAGCCAACTGGAAAATAGATCCGAAGAAGCATTGAAAATGCAGTATTGACAGATAGGCACGCTCCAATTGGAGAAGAGAGCAAAAAATATTGCAAATAGAGACCTTAAAAGACCATATCATTGGTGCCTCCCAAGAAATGGAGAGGAGAAATAGATCAAAAGCAATCTTTGAAGATAAAATGGCAGCATATTTTCCAGAACTAATTAAGTCAACGGCATGCCAAGTTAAGAAGCTCAGCGATTTTTTTAGCATGACAAATAAGGTAAATTATAGCCAGGAAAGCACTTTAGTAGTATTTCCTACCATGGAACACAATCATATCCTAAGGCTTTGTGGTTTTATTCTGGGATCATTCCACAAAAGTGAATGCAAACACGTATCAAAAGTGTGTCCCAAAATGCTCAGAGCCACACTACTCACATTATCAGCAGATGGACAAAACCTTCTTAATATTTTCTTTCAATATTTCTGTCTAATCGTGAAGAAAAAATATATTAAAAAGAGTTGTATGAATAGATCCCCCCAATAAAATATGTAAGGAGAAGAGGCAAGGTCTTAAAAGCTACATGATTTAATTTATATGTACTTTGCAGCATGCTATGCCAAAACTGTAGTGTCTATAATATATATTCAGGGAGTCTAACTTGGAAGGAAGGTGATAGTAGCTACTCTCTGTGTATATCTTATCTTATGAACTTGGGAGTTATTGTAAAATATTTTAATTGTTGCTAAATACATGTTCAATATAAAAACTGTATGCTGTATTTTTTTAAATGAAAACTTGGCAAAGGAAGTGCTAAAGTTTGTAAGGAAACAGAAAAACATTGCTTTAGTCAGTAATAATAGTGGGGACCTTTTTCAAATAACGTGTTATTTGTACCAAAAGAAACTGATAAATTTATTTGCATCAAAATGTAGAGCTTGTTTTTACTCCAGGAAACTGTAACATGTGTGAAAAGACCAGTCACAAAGCGAGAAGAATGATTACTTTGCATACAATCAATGAGAAATCCAGATCTAGAAATGTACCGAACTTATCAGTAAGCAAAAAGACCCATTTGCAGCTTCAAAATTCTTGAACAAGAGCTTAAAACAGAAAAATAAATCTGAACAACAGCACAGTGTGAATAGCTGATAATATCTTCAACAATCATTTTAAAACCTGGCAATTCTCTGTTAGAGAATTTGTGAAGCAATGAAAATCGTCATACATAACTAGCTTGTATGCATATTTTACAGGCAGTTTGAATGCTCTTGGGATTTATTTTCTGAAGCTGACATTATGCCTGAGTGTGTTCATGGGGTTATGAACAAACAAATCCTTACTTGGATGAACTGGAGTAAGGACATGTATAGAGATTTGTTTGTTCAGAATTGTCCTAATAAGAAAATGACTTGATACTCATGTACATTAGAGCAGACAGATTTCGCTATATTTATTAAGTAAAAAGTATGTACAGCAAGAAACCAAACTGAAGCTAACCTTGATAGCCTAACTGCATCTTAATAGCACAGTATTGCATAATGGAAGGCAA
Source organism: Tokudaia tokunoshimensis (assembly GCA_036184795.1). Classification (NCBI taxonomy): domain Eukaryota; kingdom Metazoa; phylum Chordata; class Mammalia; order Rodentia; family Muridae; genus Tokudaia; species Tokudaia tokunoshimensis. Next base: position 35,435,456 of record BTHU01000007.1, read on the forward strand.
TGAACTAGTGTGCTTGGATTGATTTTATTGGTCTGTGTGGATATGATGTAAAGGAGACAGACCTCTGATCAATTTTTATGTACTTATAAGAGATAGAAGCATAAAGACAATCATGAAAGGGATCATCATAGAAGCCAAGATGACATTATCTCAAGAAGGCTTGAGGACAGTGTGTGAAAGGAGCTGAGTGGACAGGACAAAGGACATTCTCTAGCTGAGCTAGGTGGCAGCTATGTCAGTGGTCACTGTGGTTATCCACTCTACTGCCCAGCTATGTCCATTTATCTGTCTGACACATGTATCCTTCATGGTAAAATAACTTAGAAGATCAATATGTGTATGTGATATGTGACTTGTACTGTGTGCATATTGTGCACAACACTGTGAGGTGAATGTTAACATTACAGTAAAATCGAGATCCTGTAGATAAATATTCAGTCTTGTGGTATTTTAACAACCACCTGAAATGAATAACAGCGGTTCTCTACCACGTTGTTCGATAGAATCATTCTGATACTAAAATAAGATTAACATAAATATAGTTTTAGTTTGTGACGATTTCACATGGAATGGGCAAAATGACTTCTTAAATGTGATTCCAATTATAAATGAGGAAATAAAGATGAGATTGAGGCACCATAGGGAGAAAAAAGACAAAATGTATCCACATAAAGTAGATTCAGTTTTTGAGGGAAACTGTGAATTTCACTAAGTTTTCCTGAAAACTTTACAGAATAATCCCCTGCTCTGTTGCAGACACATTCCAATACCCCAGGGAGTTCTGGAAACTACCAGAAAATACAGACTCCACAGTTCATGATTTCCCTATGTGCTTATTACTGTAAGATGCATTCAAAAGCTACTCATAGTGAGAGACAACAGTATTGACTAATATAAAACATTGAATAATTATAACATACTAAGAGTTACTTAAATATTTGTACATTATTTGTAAGTTCAGATTTTTTTGCCATATGATTTTAACCATGGCGTACATCAGGTAACTGCAACTTCGGAGAGAGTAACTGGGCAAATATGCACCGTTATATTTATTGTAAACACAGTGTCTTTGTTTTAATTTGCCACAGCATATATCATTGAATGCATTAAAAAAAAAAAGAGCACCATGTCTAGAACTTAATGACAACTCCAGGATTGTTTTTCAACTGTTTTAAAACTAGAACATGAGGGAGCCGGGCAGCTCCACAGCCTTCTGTGCATGGCCTGCCAGGAGGGAGTGATCTCCCAGCATTGCTTTCACTCCTGAGTGTGCAGGTGGGATCTCCACCTTCTCTCTGGAGTGGAACAGCTAGGAACGCACAGGGCATATGATCAGTGAAGCAGCTGGGACAGAGGTCTTCAGGCTGCCATTTGCACCAGAGAGCCAGGCGGTACACAGACCCTGACAGAAGAGAGTTGGTCTCTCAGTAGTAAGGACACAGGCTTACAAGCCCACAGGAGGAACAAGCACCAGTCAGAAACAGTAAGACCAACTAACAACAGAGATAACCAGATGGCGAAAGGCAAGCACAAGAACCCTACCAACAGAAACCAAGGCCACTTGGCAACATCAGAACCCAGTTCTCCCACCACAGCAAGTCCCAGATACCCCAACACACCGGAAAAGCAAGAGTTGGATTTAAAATCGTATCTCATGATGCTGATAGAGGGCTTCAAGAGAGACTTAAATAACTCTCTTGAAATACAGGAGAACATCGGTCAACAGGTAAATGCCCTTAAAGAGGAAACACAAAAATCCCTTAAAGAAACACAGGAGATCATGTGTCAACAGGCAGAAGCCCTTAAAGAGGAAACAAAAAAATTCATTAAAGAATTACCGGAAAACACAAACAATCAAGTGAAGGAAATGAACAAAACTATCAAGGATCTAAAAGTGGAAGTAGAAACAATAAAGAAATCACAATGTGAGATATCTCTGGAGATAGAAATCTTGGAAAGAATTCTGGAGTCATAGATGCAAGCATCAACAACAGAATACAAGAGATAGAAGAAAGAATCTCAGGTGCTGAAGATACCATAGAAAACATTGACACAACAGTCAAAGAAAACGGAAAATGCATAAAGCTTGTAAGGCAGAACATTCAGGAAATCCAGATCACAATGAAAAGACCAAACATAAGGATTATAGGTATAGAAGAGAGCGAAGATTTTCAACTTCAAGGGTTAGTAAATACCTTCAGCAAAATTATAGAAGAAAACTTCCCTAAACTAAAGAAAGAAATGCCCATGAACATACAAGAAGCCTTCAGAACTCCAAACAGACTGGACCAGACCAGAAAGTCCTCCCGGCACATAATATCAAAACACCAAATGCACTAAACAAAGAAAGAATATTAAAAGCAGTAAGGGAAAAAGGGCAAGTAACTTATAAAGGCAGACCTACCAGAATTACACCAGACTTCTCACCAGAGACTATGAAAGTTAGAAGAACCCTGGCAGATCTCATACAGACCCTAAGAGAACACAAATGCCAGTTCAGGCTACTATAGCCAGCAAAACTCTCAGTTAACATAGATGTAGAAACCAAGATATTCCATGATAAATCCAAATTTACACAATATCTGTCCATAAATCCAGCCCTACAAAGGATAATAGATGGAAAATACCAACATAAGAAGGGAAATTACACCCTAGAAAAAGCAAGAAAATAGTCTTCTTCCAACAAACCCAAAAGAAGATCCCACACAAACATAAAAATAACATCAAAATTAACAGGAAGCAACAATCACTATTCCTTAATAACTCTTAACATCAATGGACTCAATTCCCCAATAAAAAGACATAGACTAACAAATATTTTTCATGTAAATCTTCAATTTCATCAGAAAATGTTTGTAATCCCTCTTTAAATTAATTTAGCAATGTTTTTTATGTCTACCATTTTATCTGCATTATTTTTCATGATAATCTTCAATTTTAATATGTTTTTCTATGTATTTCTTCTATTTTATCAGAAATATTTGCAATGTAAATCTCTGATTTTATCACAAAATGTTTTTAATTCCATCTTCAATTAATTCAGAAAGGTTTTTATATCTACCATTTTATCTGTGTAATTTTCCATGAAATAGTCAATTTTAACATGTTTTTCTATATATTTCTTCAATTTTATCAGAAATATTTTACATGTAAATCTTCAAGTTTACCTGAAAGTGTTTATAATTCCACTTTCAATCAACTTAGGAATACTTTTATGCCTACCATTATTATATCTATATAAAATTTTCCTTGATAACCTTCAATTTTAATATGTTTTTCTACAATTTTATCAGAAATATTTTCCAGGTAAATCTTGAATTCTATAATAAAATGTTTCTATTTCATTTTTCAATTAATTTAGCAATGTTTTTTATGTCTACCACTTTACTCTTTAATTTTCCATGAAAATTGTCAATTTTAATGTGTTTTTCTATATATTTCTTCTATTTTATCAGAAATATTTTCCATGTAAATCTTCAATTTTATCATAAAATGTTTTTACTTCCTTTTACTTTTTCAATGAAAATAAAAAAGTTAGAACATCAGTATTTATTGTGTCTAAAATTTCCAAAATTATTTAACATGCTAATAATCCCACTGAATTATAAATTATCTACACTATATAAATTTTATACACCATAACAGAATGAAATAATTAGGCCTTTGCAATAGACATGTTGATAGAGAAAATAGAAATAGTTCTAAAAGTATATTTAATCACACCATGAGATGGTCTAGCACTGTATCATGTCAAGGAGTAGTTCAACCATCAAATGCATTGTAAACAAGGTGCAACTTGAAATAATTTCTATCTTGAAAAATAAGATATCCATTGTGGGGGGTGGAAGGGGGGAGCCAATGCCACCTTTTGAGTAGATACCATTCATTTTATATATACTAAGTGGCATGCTTTTATAACTGAAAGAGACATGATTGCAGTGGAAATGGAGTTTTTATTGTCATTATTTTCATCCAGCTATCCTTTTATGACAAATTCTCTGTATTTGCTGCTAATACCTTACTTGCTGAAATAATGAAGGAGGACTTTTTTTTTGTTTTGTTTTGTTTTTTTTTTTTTGTTTCAGAGTAGCTGGAGTTGCTTTTCAGAATCTCATTAAGTCATTACATGCAACCATAGTTGATTTGTATCATACGTGATGAAACCAGCTGCCACACGGTTAGGCTCATTTGGGCTTTAGCGTCAGAGTCTGTCTAAACAGTATTGAAGTTGTTTTTGTGGTGGCGGATTGCTCACTTGGGGTGAGAGGATTGCAAGCAAGCAATTGCCTGGGTCATTATGGGCTCAGCCATGTCTTGCCTAGCTGCTTGGATCTGCGTAGTTCTTGTCAGTCTGTGAGGTCTTTTAATTTGGAAATATAAATGCTGACAGAGTTCTGTGCCTTAATTGAATAGCGTGGAGAGATTGATTGAAGCACATTGATCTATAAGTGGGCATGCTAGCCACTGAATCACAGCTCTAGGGAGCTCACTCCCATCTTACCATCAAGTGACATATGCTGTTATCAGGACAATACGTAAATTACAGTGTTGTTATTTGAAAGTAGTGACACAGCCATTGACAAGGTGTTTCTTGCCCTTTCACTCAATCGAGCTACAAGTTTGGGTAAACAAGTGCACTTAATTTTAGTTTTATATGTTTTATGATGGCACTTTTGAAAATGAGACAGTTTTGGCAATGCAGAGGGTTTGCTTAAAATCAATCCATAGCTGTCATTCCTACATACCTGATATATAACTTGAAAATTATGTCTATTCTTTTCTAAAGGCAAAGGTAATAATTTCTCCTCTCAATCCCCATGGCTACTTTCTGTTCTATACAAACGCCTGCAGAGGTAATAAAACTTACTCTCCAACTTATTACCATTTTCCTTTTTTCTCTGACTCCTCATGAGTCTTTGTTCTTTCATGGATTATTCCTAGTTTAAAACTTCACCATTGGTTGTGTGACTTTGTAGTTTGTATTTATTTGTAAATTTAGAAGGGGGGGGCTCTGTCCATGTTTCCCTTGTTTAGTCTTGAGCCAAATAATTCTTTTGGGGCCTTTTTTTATTCGAACGAGTTGTTAAAAAATGCATGAAGGATTAATATAAGCACAACAGTTGAAATCCTAACTCGGAGCATGGAATACATTATCAGGCAGTATTTTCAAATTTAAGATGTGATGTCTCAAATGGCAAAACCTGATTCTCAAATTCCCTTTTCAAAATAGAGTGCAGGGAGTCAAATCATTTACTCCCTCAGCTGTATTTGTTTGCATGAATGGAAATTAAGAAGATAGATTTTAAATTGCAATGTTTAAGTAATGGTCAGTTTCCCTTACTATTTTAATCTATGAACATCGTTTTGATGTAAGTAGGACATTGTCTTAGGGTTTTTGTGTGCTGTGATGAAACACCATGATCAGAAGCAAATTGGGGAAGGAGAGGCTTTACTTAGATAACAGATCCACATTTAAGTGCATTGCTAAAGGAAATCAGAACAGGAATTCAAACAAGGCAGGAACCTGAAGGCAGGAGTTGATGCAGAGGCCAGGAAGAGATGCTGCTAATTGGTTTGTTTCCCATGGTTTGCTCAGCCTGTGTTTCTTACAGAACCCAGGGTCACCAGTTCAGAGATGGCCTCACCCACTATGGGCTGTGCCATTCTCTACTGATCACTAATTAAGACACTGCCTTACAATGAGTCTCACAGTGACATTTCCTCAACTGAGGCTTCTTCCTCTTTGATGATTCTAGTTTATGAAAAGTTGACACAAAACCAGTCATATAAGCATGAAAACAGGTGAATGGGGTCTCTGATCAGTCAGTTAATTTCTTGTCAGCATTACAGAAATAATAATTATAGCTTGTTTTTAAAGGCATGTATTTTCCATAAGTTCATTTTAATGTTAGGAGTTTGTTTATATTTCAAATATATCATGTGAAGTTTTGTTGGTTGAACTTCTGTATGTTTTTTATTTGATCCTAAAATATTAAACTTCTGTACATGGAAATATGATATTGTTGGGTATTGAATTGAGATGAGGGCATGCTAGATTAGAGTAGATGCTAATTCAATAAATTTTGAATTGATATTAAAGAAAATTTGGACTAAAAGAGAGAACAGCTATTGAGAGAAGGGAATCTGGAGTTATACTGCCAAAGACTCAGGAATGTAGAGATTCTGGGATTCAATGGAAGTTGGAAGAGTTCCTTTCTCTGAGCTTCTAGAAGAAACCTATATGACAAACACTTTCAATTTGCACTAGAGTATTAGGGAACTAAAATCATTCTCCACCATCTCTTCTATCAGAGGCAATGTATCAGCATTTATGTGAAGGTTTTGGAGTTGAGTTTTGTGCAGGAAGATAAGTTAGGATCTATTTTAACTCTTCTACATGCAACCATCCAACTAAACCAGAACAATTTGTTAAAGATGTTGTATTTTTTCCCAGCACATACCTATGTTGTTATATTCCTTGCTGTTCCTTAAGAGTTTGTGGTGGATAAATGTTGCCAAGTAGAGAATGCTTCTTCTGAGATCCTACTGGGGGTCTCTAGTGTTTGTAGGTTTTGGAGGCTGATACTAAGGCAAGTGGAATATGAAAGGCTTCATGGTGAGGGAAGTTGGATGTGCCTACAGGATTTGAGGCAATACCTTCAAATCGGAGCAGAGTAGAAGGAGAAGCCATAGCATGTGTGTAATGCAAAGCAGGAGATAAGACTTAGGGATTGGATTTGGAGGACAGGAGAGGGGAATGAATACTGACCACTGGATTCCCTGTGGCCAGTAGGTTTCCAGGACATGCCTGTGGGTGTTGGCACTTAAGGCTCTTATTTTTTTTCATCCAGTCTTTGTAGTACAAACCTGCCATTGTCAACATGAGGAGTCAGAGGAAAAGCACAATCTTCTCAATGAATCACCTCTGTTGCTACAAATTCAGTTTTATGTAACGGCATATCCAGTACAGATGAATCACTATATTTATATTGAATGTGACTTGTGACAATCTAGGATACATAAAATCATTTTAACTAAAGAAAAGTGTCATATATTTAAGTGTTCCTTAAGTCATTTGGTGATATTTTCTTTTTAATATTATGTTAATAAAAATATATGTCTTTTTCTTATATTCCTTTCTTAAAATTTTTTATTGAAAATGGATTCCACTCTCATACAATACAGACAGAACCCAGTTACCTCCTCCTCCATTCTTCCTAACTCCTCTCCATTTCTTCTCTCCCCCTGATCCACTCCCCTCCATATCCTCTTCTAACAAGAACAGGACTCCAAAGAGGACAAAACAAGGTACAATAAGATGCAAAAGCACTCATATTGAGGTTGTAAAAGAGAACCTAATTGAACCAAAAGAGTCTCATGAGTAGGGAAAAGAGTCAGAAACACAGCTGCCCCTGTTAGTAATCCCACAAAAAGTCCAAGCTAACAGCCATAACATATACACAGAGGATCTGGTGGAGATCCATGTATACCGTTTTCCTCACTTTTGTTATTTGGTACTCTCTAATTTTTGTATCTCATTAATTCGTATAGGGATAGTCACTCAATTTGATTCTATTAATATTTATATAAGATTTGAGTCTCGAAGGTAAAGAGGTAATACAAAAGTATTGATGTCTTATAATCAATTTCTTGGGATTTTTATCCTTTGGAAGAGACATTACCAAATTAAAAACAAATAAAACATTCTACTATTCATACAAAATGATGAAATATAACTAGAGGAAAAAAATCAAAAAAGAAACTACTGATATAAGATACTAATGAACTCAATAGTGTTGGAACTAAGACAAAGATAAAACAATCTATGACATACATACATGGAATATATATATATAGTTAGAAAGATACTGCCTCCCCCAAACAGGCTCATGTATTGCAGTCCATGGTTGCTAGTTGGTGGAACTATTTTAGGAAAGATTGTAGCCTTGTTGGAGAAGGTCTGTCACTGGGGGTGAGTTTTGAGAGTTCAATGCCCTTGTCAGTTCCAGTCTCTCTCTCCCCTTTGTTGCACCCCTCCCTCTTTCTCTAGCTTCTTATGTATCAGATAAAATGTCTCAGCTACTGCTGTAGTGCCCTGTCTTCCTGCCTGATGGCATGTTCCCTTCCGTGATGGTTATGGAATCATCCCCTGAGACTGAAACCCCCCATTAACTCCTTTATTTTTAATATAAATTGCCTTTGCCATGCCTTTTCACAGCAGTATGAAAATAATTCAGATATGTATGTCCAGTTGAAGCAGAGTAAATAAGGAATGATCAATAAGACTTCTTAGAATAAAAAGGTTGAAATGTCTCTATTCTTAATTCTATGATTTTGGATCAATTAGTCAAGATGTCTAACTTTAACAACTTACTTTCTGGTTAATTCTTTGTTTTCCAACAGTACATAATCTGTTTTACCTTATATTTAGAAATTTTACTATTGTGATATTTTCAGACTCATTTTAAGGAAACAAAGAAATGGGTTTCATCATGATATTTTAATACACATGTCAGATATACATAATTTATTTTTTTAATTAACTCTTTTGCCTACTCTTTCCCTATGCCCATCCCCTTTGACAATTCCCTTCTGTTTCAATAGTCGCTCCTTTCGTTCTTACTGTGAACTTTAACTTACCTCATTTTTCATGAATTTAATTTGATAAGTCCAATGTGTTGGTGAATTTCATTTTTTTCTTAGTTATTTCCCCACGTGTTAATAGAAGAAGGTTTTTCTAATGATGTAATATGAGTCATATCCATGGATCTATTTTCATTGTGTGTGTACCTTCTCTTCCATTTGAAAAGCAATAATCTATTGGATTGTTGAATGTTGGTCAAAACATATGAAAAGTATGAGTCTGAATGATATCTACAAAAGTGTCTTCACTTTCCTCTGTCAAAAGTACAAAGTAGGAAAACTTTCTTTACAGAGCGGGTGAGGCTTGGGTACACACTTGATAAGGCTTGGATTTTGATTTGTCTCTTGATCAAAGCATCCTCTTGGATCTTCATCTGTGAAAGTGAGGAATGTGCTTCATTCTTCTCAGAACACTTCTTCAGTCATTGCTCTTCTTGGGGCTCAATCTCAGTTGGTGAGTATCCCACCCTTGGAATTTTCATACTCTGATAAACTTTTCAGTGTAGCATATGTTCAAGACTTCTTATATTTCTAATTTAGTCTCAGAGTGGCTCTTTCTCAGGGAAAAGCTTATGTTTGCCTGACTTTCACATTGGAATTATAAAACTTGCTGAGGAAAAAAAATATATAAGCTTCCTGCAGCACACACTTTTGTATGTCTCGTTTTTCCGTTTCTTAAACCAGTTCTGTGACTTCTGTGGACTTAAGTAAATTTCATATGCCTTTAAACAGATCAGTTGCATTTGTTTTTCTTACATAATCTCATGTTCCTAGTTTTTCTGAAGAAAGTTCTGTTTGTTTTTTTCTTTTTCCATTCCTCTCTCCATCCTATCCGTCAGTAGAAGACTCAACAAGATGCTGTGAAAATTTCTTGGGCTCCTCTGATTTTGGTCCTCCTGTCTAAAAGCAACGCATCTCCCCCCTCTCCCAAGTTCTCCCCCTAATCCAGCCATTTCTCACTCTGGTGGAAGGTCCAGTCTCTTCAGTCCTTCTGACATGGCTCTGGGATGGAATGCAACAGGAACTAGAATGGGTTTCTTATTCCCAGTACGTTATCTGTTTTATATAATACTCTTATGAGTCACTGGCCCCGTCAATACCTCTGCCAACACAGAACTCGAGATCTGAAAACTACACTTTAAATCCGAGTGATTCTAGGAAAGGTCTGTTTTTAAAGAACAGGTAGTAGGTGTTAACATCCCTTGGTTGCTTCTCTTTTGAAAAGGGTGAGTGATACATGGAACGTGAAACATAACAGCTGCTTTTCAGTGTGTTTTCTGTGAACTCATGGGTTCAGTTTGCATGTCAATACTTTATTATAAATTAAAATGTAAATTATATCACAAATGAATTCACTTAGAATATCAATTGTGAGCCAATTACAGATTGCTATGAATAATTTTTATGAAGAACAACTCTTTGCAAAATAAAGGTTGCATTGTTATACTTTGTGTACGTGTGCGTGTATGTGTGTGCATATGTGTGGGTTCATTTCTTTACTCTCTCAATTGAAATTAAGGTTTCCCATGTGTAAAACTACCTTAACCGCTTCCAATGTCAGGCTGTTTTTCACTCACTTGCTATACTGTATCTCAACACTGTGTGCACAGAGGTCTCACTTTTGGATATTTTGAAAGAATCCCAAGGAAATGCCAGAGATAAGAGATCATATTCCGAGAAGAATTATAGGATAGAAGAGAGTTCTATATAAATTAATATCTTAATTTTCATGTTTGTTTGTTTTGGGTGGACAGAACAGATATCTGAAACAGTGTCTCACTCTACCATTTGGATTCTGCTGTAATTCATTTTGTAACTCAGGCTGCCTTTGAAATCATGGCCCTACTGCCTATGGCTCCCAAGAGCTAGGGTGCAGGCATGTACCACTTTTACCAGCTATTTTTATATTCCTGAAGTGCTAAAGAGGGTTAAAAGTGGGGCACTATGAAGGAAATTCTTGAATGATAAGGTTCTGAAGCTGGATGAAAGCAATAATGTCACATTTATAGAAATTTCAAAATGTCGTTGAATTACAAATTATACTTGGTGAATTTTGTGGTATTTAAATTCTGCCTCCACGAATGTGCAAAATGATTTAAAAAAAAAAACAAACCCTTTCATATGGCGATTATGCAACTTCCTAAAAATTGTAATTGCATGCCTTGTTTGAAACTTGCTCTTTTGAAGAGACAGGATAAAGTCAGGGTCAGAAACTCCACAAAAGCCATAAGTTGTATGTTTTGATATATAGGTACTAGGACAGTAGTGACAAAAAGATCATGACTTCGAGGCTAATCTCAGCTTTATACCGAGTTCAAGGTCAGAGTGGGCAACATGACACCCCATTTCAAGTATTCAAGCAATCAAGAAAATAAGAAAGCAAACAAATGAATGGTTTGAGTGAAAACTGTCTCTGATAGGCTCAGGTGATTGAATTCTTATTCCTCGGTTTCTGATACTATTTTAAGAGGCTGCGGAACCACAACCTTCTTGTAGAAAGGTCATCACTTGAGCCAGGACTTGTGATTACACAGCCTCATGTATAGTGAGGATTCTGGAATCTTGGGTTCTTTAAAAAACACAGTAATATAAGAATACGCTTTTGTTTTAATCCCTGGTGTGGGATATGGGGCCGCTTCAGATTGTCCAAAGCAGCTGTCTATGATTTGCCTTATATGCTAACAGGGGCATGATTTTGCCAGCTGCAAATAGTGTCTGTGATTGTATGACATTTAGAATTCTGGGGACATTTTAGTAGGTATATAAATGCTAGGAGCCCAGGAGGCAGAGTTGGTTGGTTGGTTGGTTGGTTGGTTGGTTAATTGGTTGGTTGTTGGTTGTTGAAGTGGTGGTTTGTTGATTGTTGTTGGTTGTGGTTTGTTAAAGTTGTTCACAAAGGAAAAAATATAATAAGAAGAAATTAGGTATCATGATTGCAAAAAAATCAAACTTGTCCCAAGGAACTCAATGCCCCTAATCAGCAAGAAGTAGTCTAATAAGGCCACCCCTTTCTGAACCCTGACTCTATTTAGCAATTTCTTTTCTTTCTTTTCTATCTTTTTGCTCTATTATCTAGTGTTAGGGGGCTGGAAGGGTGGAAGAAAAGGGGTGGAGAAGTGTGTTAGGAAAAAAAATCTTACAAAGCAGCAAAATACAGCTACACCTATGTTCACCTTATTTCCATTGATCTCTCTCTCTCTCTCTCTCTCTCTCTCTCTCTCTCTCTCTCTCTCTCTCTCTTTCTCTCTTTATCTCTCTCTCTTTCTCTCTCTCCCTCCCTCCCTCCCTTCCCCTTCCCTCCCTTTCCCTCCCTCTTTCTCCCTCCCTCTCACCCCACCCCCTTTGTGTTACCAGTAAAGGATGTGTGGCATCAGCTTCCTGCTCTGGCTGCTAGGTCTGCTACTTGCATGATGTTTTCTCCATTATGGAGTCTAACCCTTTGGAGATATAAGCAAAAATAAACTCTCTTTTTTTTTCTACAAGTTTTCTTGCTCATGTTGTTTTAATCAAAAGTCTAATGTAATTGGTGCCAGAAGTGGCATGTTGGTGTGAAGCATCTGATCATGGTTTTTTGTTTGTTTGTTTTACGAATATTTAAGAATTTCAGAATTTGGATTAGAAAATCAAAACTGATTTAACGATGAATACCCAGATTATTATGTTATTTTTGTTGAAGTCTGGAAGGTAATGCTGAGAGAGAAGAGTCTAGATTTTTCATTCAAGCTGTTTCAAGGGGAATCTAAGAGTAACATCAATGAAACTAACACTCATTTTTATGATACTGGTATAAAATCTCATTGCATTTTTCTTTTATGCTAAGAATTTGTCTGAGGCTAAATATAAAAGTAATGGATTAATTTTAAGACTATGCAACCTTGAATTTTTGGAATGGTAGTTGTTGATAGTGCTTTTAAAGCCATAAAATGAAAGGAAAAAAATTTCAAGTAGGACAGAGAGAAATACAAACGTAACTTGGAGATTAAATGACAACTAAGAAGTTTAATATTGCAGCCAAGCCTGTGCTAAAAGAGTCTTCACGTGTTATCACAGTTAGGGAGAGCCTCCTACTCCGAGCTGGAATAAAGGAAATGAGCCCATAGGTATATATGTCATCCAGCTTCCATCTTGTGAAAGATAACTTTCCCAAGTGCAGTAAACGTGATTCAGGAGGGGCAGCATAGCAATAGAAATGGACAGTGTCACCCACATGGTGCTGGCTTTAGAGAAATTAATGACAGAATGAGGGGTCTGCGAATTATTCCTCTAGCATTTTGAGAGATGCTGAGGCTAGACAATGACTGACAGAGATTTCTGTACATAAAAACCCCAAGAGGCCACTGTGTGAAGCTATGAAAGGGAAACCTTGAGCTCTGTGAAGATCTTAAGATGTTGGAGATGACAGAACTGTGAGACAATCGCTAATGATTGTTGCTCGGGACAGTGGATATACAGCCCAAAGAGTTGTATATTGAACGCAATACAAAATATCACAAAAACCTCTGAACCCTAAATTTATGAGTTAAATTCTACATTCTCTAACTGATGTACAGAAATTTACCACAGTTTCTTCCTTTGTAAAGAGGGGGAAAAAATCACATCTATTGGTGAGTTATAGCTATCAACTAATTTAACCTGTGTAAGAGTGGCAATAGTAGATATTTGCATACTAAACACCATGTTAATGTTATCCATTCTATACACTGTGATAAGTAGCCATTCAAGCATCAAAGCTGAAGATACAAATGAAAAATATATGAGAAAAATTAATGCAGAACACAGAAATGCAATTAGTCATTTTAAATTAAATAAATCTACTTCATTCCCCATGTAATATATCTGTAAGCTGTGACTAAAATTAATTCTACTCTATTTTTTAGTCAGGAGCAATGAATGATAGTAATTCAGAAGATTCTAAATTCAGTTGTTTTAACTGCCTTTTGACTGTTTAGTATTAAGCACAGCATTTGATGAAACATAAGGGGCTAAAATCAGAGAACCTAGGAGGTTAGCAAGATCTGGGTAGAGCTGTTGTCAATAATATGGGATTCATATGTGGATAACCAAGCAGCAATTTGAGACCAAATGAAGTCATTTGACATAATTTCATAGCTTTTATATAATATGTGTGTGCATGTGAGTGTTAATGTAAAAAAAAATGAAAGAAAAAGATACCATGAATTTGAGAGAGAACCACGCAGATGAATGCGGGACTAGGGAAGGGAAAGGAATGGGGTGGGTAGTTATACTGTCAAAATATAATTATGAAAATTGAAATATTTGTAAAAATATCCTACTAAAATATATCATTAATATTAGAGTTTCCAGTGCTCAGTTTGGAGATGAGACAGGTTTCACAAGTTTTGGTCATTGACCTACAACTCAGAATCCGTACTGGGTTTTCAGGGAAATTGACTTAGCCTATCTTGTGGCTTCTGAGAGTTTTGCTTCTCCCACCCTGTCTGCAAGTAGCTCTGTTCCAGAAAACAGTCCTCAGAGAGTTAAGTTGGCAATTCTTCACAGAGACAAAAATAAAAAGCAAATAAAAGAAAATAAAAGAAAAACAAAACAAAACAAAAAATACAAACAAAACAAACAAACAAAAAACAAAAGAAAACCAAGAATTCATATGGAAATCAAAAAACAAAAACCAACCCCACAACACTGGTTGAAATCTGTTTTCTCCTACTATATGATTCCATGTACTTTATTACTTCTAAGTACAATTTAAGGTTATTCCACTATACACAGACACAATTATTTTTTTTATCTAGAATGTATTAATAATTCTGTAAATGTACCTCATATACTCTTATAAAGTAAAAATAAAGATATAACCAAAATAATTTGAAATGTGTAATCTGTCTTTGGTAAAATTATTATCAAACTTAAATATAATAACTTTAAATTTTTATTCATTCATTCATTCATTCATTCATTTTTGGTAATTCTCCTTTTCTAGAAATTCTAAACCCTGAATTGAAAAACTCAAGGGCATTATTGCCAAAAGTGTTGCTTGCATTCATAGAGTTTGGACGATACGAAAACAAAATTCAGGACCTAAATTATACAAGTTCACATCTGACAAAACTACTTTATATGCTACGCATGCATACATGTATGTGTGTGAGTCTAGCTCAATTGTGGAATCAAATTAATCTTACAGATCAACGAGTTTCAAATTTCAGGAAGTGCATCTGACATGGTGAAAAGCATGCTTCCTGCATTTGTCCTATTTTAAATGTTTCCTTTATAGTAGAAATGGAAGGCAACTGTCAGAAGTTCTTCCCCAAGCAAGATGTGAAGTCTGAGGGTACTGGCTCACATCATTTCCGTGAGTCTGGAGGATAAGGGAGTTAGCTATTGTAGGCAAGGCTCACCATTCTCTCCCTGATCTGTAACCTCTTTTCAGCACTTGTCTTCTATGTTGCCTTCATCATCTTAGCTTATTTCATTAAATTATTTTCCAAGTACATTAATTGTGTCAATTTTCAAAATAACCTCTGTCAGATTCCTTAAACCGATTGTACCCTAAGTAACTATTCTGAAAGTGTCCCTCTGACCACACATCTTATTACTGGGATTCATTAGAGAAAGGGAAGAAAAATATGGTAATAAATTCAATTTTCATATTTTAATGCATAATGGATATAGTACAAACCATTTAATTTACTCTGAAATGTATGATAAAACTCTGCTCGCACATGTCATGTGGAAGACAATCCTTCATCTTTCTCTACCTTTCTCTACGGACTGGAAGCACATAAATTATCTTTAGAACTTATCATAATGCTAGTTATTTAGTGACTGGAAAGGTGAAATCTCACACTAGCACAGTTTTATTAAATCTAAACAAAATCACCATTAAATGCACTTTATTCCAAAATCATATGATGGCTTATAGTCTAGCAAATAATTCATGCTTGACAACAGTAAAGCAGGTTTTAAATTGGAAGGAGCTCCAGTTTCCACATCTTCCGCCCAGATTCCATTTCCCTTTGCATTCTTAGGGCACTAATGTTCCACTCAGGTACACTTCTCACAAGTTCTGGCCAGTGAGTCTCCATGCTTATTTTCCAGATGAGTGCTACCTAGGTGGTAAGGTAAATTGACCTCTACTTTTAAACATAATTATTTCTTTCTGGTTATATAAATTATTAGATTTCGAAAGCAACAAAAAGTCAATAGCTTTCCATCATTCTCATCTATGTAGAAAAGTTTTCTTAAAGATGTTTAAAACAAATATAATATCGAGAACTTCATAACTGAAAAAGTCATTGTATGTAACAATAATAAAAAGCTAATTTCCTTGGTACAATGGTTCTGAGATTTTAATTTTCTTAGATTTAGATGTACCTGCTGTGTACTATGGGTAGTGATTGCTTCATCTAATATTATTATCTCTTTGTCAATTCAAAGATGATTTTATTCTTTATTTTGGTTACGGAAATAAGAGATCTTATTATAAGGATTTGATGTTATATATATATTTTTTTTTTCTAGAAGAAACTTTAAGATGGTTCATAACTGAGCAAAAGCAGAAGGGTGAGAAAAGACAAAGTAATGGTTCTGGCTGGGACTCTCACTGAGACTGGGAGAAGAAAGAACCAAGTACGGGGACTTCTGACAGCCGGCTTCCTTATCCTGAGTCCTACCACTCAGAGGACACCAGCTACCTGGTGAGACCAGTGCACCTCTACTAATACTGTCATCCAGGTCTTTCTAATAAGGAGCTTGTTTCTACACAAGAGAGGAATTGAAACAAAACCTGTCCGTCCCATCCTTGTCAGGAAGTAACAATAATCCCACGTTCAGTTTGGTGAGTGACTTTTTACTACAGACAAGGATATATGAAAGTCATCTTGATATCATCATTGTTCTTTATAAAAATCCTATAATCTAAATTTATATTAAGTTATGATACACTCATAATTCTATGCCTAGGTCTGATCTAACAAACTCATTTCAAAAACGAAATTAAATGGCTTCACTGTTCTTGGGTCTTCAAAATACATGGATCTCATTTGATCAATAAGCACAATTAGTAAGGTGATAGGTAGGAGCATCGTCTTGTGGAAAGTCATGGACTTCATGTCTGTATGGTCCCTTCTGAGCCATCTTGTCTCACTTGTGGACTCATATGTTGGAATCACATTCACTCAATTTCAGACTATTTTTGTGAATAATCATTGTTAAAATTAAAGACAAATTGCTATGCTTTCGAGAAAAACAAAAAACTCAGAAAATCTCCTTTAAAAGAAGCCACATTGAGCCTACTTATTAGGCCCCTCAGTCTGGCTAATAAAACTAGCTTCTAAGTAAAATATAAAAAATACAGATACAAATACATTACACAAACTGATTCAATTATGTGCAGTGATTTTATGTTCTTTTCGAACACAATTTGATACTTTTTTTTCTAAGTTTTTTTATTTACATTCCAAATCATTTCCCCTTTCCTGTTTCCTCCCTCCCCAAAAGTGCCATAAGCCTCCTTCCCTCCCTCTGTTCCCCATTCAACCTCCTCTTGCTTCTCTGTCCTGGCATTCCCCTACATCCAGTCTTTCCAGGACCAGGGGTCTCTCCTTCCATCTTCTTGGAAATCTATTGATATGCGAATTGTGTCTAGGATATTCCGAGATTCTGGGTTAATATCCCCTATCAGTGACTGCATACCATGTGTGTTCTTTTGTGATTGGGTTACCTCACTAAGGATGATATTTTCAAGTTCTGACCATTTTCCTAGGAATTTCGTGAATTCATTGTTTTTAATTGCAGAATAGTATTCCATTGTGTAAATATACCACATCTTCTGAATCCATTCCTCCGTTGAGGGACATCTGGGTTCTTTCCAGCTTCTGGCTATTATAAATAAGGCTGCTATGAAACATAGTGGAGCATGTGTCCTTATTGCATGCAGGGGAAGCCTCTGGGTATATGCCAAAGAGTGGTATAGCAGGATAAATTTGATACTTTTTATGTTACATTTTGTTTACAAATAAAATTGGTACTTAATTTTATAAACCAAGCAACATTTTTCCCAATTCAACATTTTAAGAAATATAGCTAACTAAAGTGAAAAGATTATAAACCATGCTCATGTGTGTGTACATGTGTGCATGTGTATATGTGCGTGTTCTCATCCATACCTATGTGTCTGTAGGTTATAGTATGTCACTGAGGTGTCTTTTTTGTGTGATGTTTCCACCTTGGTTTTTGGCATAGTCTCTCAGCAAACATGGAGTGCAACCATTCAACTAATTGGCTGGTCAGGAGCTCCCAGAATCTGTCCATCTCTACCCACCAGCTCCTGGGGTTACAGATGTGAACTGTTGAGCCTGGTTTCTGTGAATGTTGGGGAATCGAACTCAAGATTCTTCTGTGTGTTCCAGGTAATTTATCTACTGAGCCATCTACCATGTTCTATATTGGGAATCCTTTGTGTACATCGTCCTTTAAGAAATAGAACAACAAACAGTATTAGAAACCTAACACAGATTTTCCTAGACTTATAATGGTTGGACATTGGATTTGAGAGCTTTATGATAGCTCAAAATGTTTAATTTGGGTTTTGACTATTTTGTAAGTAGTATATTCTTCAGAAGTGTCAGGGGATGACAATGAGTCATAGTCATCAGTCAACCATGTGATCCTGAGTGTAAGCAAGAAGAACTCCACGGCATCGTGTTCATGAATGCCAAATCTGCTCTAAAAACACTGTGGCATTAGCTGGCATGCACAATAAAAAGAGAGAAAGACATAACCATTATTATCAGGCTGCCATTGCTAAAAGGCATATTTCATAAGATACTGCAAGTGAGCAAATACTGATACGGTTTTAGATAAACTAAATGTAAGCAAAGTGCTTTAAAGTCTAGAAAGTGAAGATGATAATATTTGATTTCTTAGGGAATTAAGAATAGAATTAAGGGACTTGACAGATGTCTCAGTGGTTAAAAGCACTGGCTGTCATCCTGCAGCATGTTCAGAGGCATGCACTTTCCAATTCTGACAAGGTAGTAATTGAAAGACTACTTTGGAATTGAGTTTTTGGTTTCATTTTGATTTTGAGATTAAAGGTAATTGTGCTGATATTCAGAAACAACAACAACAACAAAATATCAGCTACTAGAGTGCCATTAAACTGTACCTTAATGGCAAAATTAAAAAATATTTAATTTTATTCATAGTTTTGGGATGGCAATCATTCCTCAAAATGGTGGTTTAAAATTAACACAGAAAAATCAGAAGATAGGCAAGAAAGGCAAATTTATAGAAAAGATGATAAACTGACACATATTTCAAATATCAAAATAAAAATGCTAAATGATCAATTTCCAAATTCATAAAATCAAATAATAACAATAATAATAATAATAATAATGTATATTATACAGCCTGCCTCATTAAACTCAATAAAAATAAAATGGAGATAAACCAGAATGCCTATTTTTAAAATAGTTATTCTAACCCAATAAACACATTTACTTATCTGTATCAGATAAGGGATGACTGGAATTTTATTAAATCTTCACCACAAAGAGGGAAAAACTGAGCCAAAGTATTCAGAAAGAAGACAGAAATTCTGTCATCACGTTGTTTCCTAAATTTCATTTGTATTTACAGGAAATACAAGTGACTAAAAGAGGAGAAAATTAAAGCACACTTTTTGTAATTTTCATAATGAGCATTTAAAGTAGGAGAAGGCAGCGTAAAGCAGTGAAGGATAAAGACACACAAAGCAGGTAAATAGTCCATCAGAATCAAAGCCAGACACCTGCTTTCCACAGTCTCTCCCATGCTCATCCTACAAACAGTAGATTTTGCAATAAAATGGCATTCTCTCCAATTCTTCTTATTACCCGGGCCAGCTTTTCATTTTAAAAAGAAAATGAGTGTGGGAATTCCACAGCAACGTACAAATGATTTGGCCTCTAAATTTCATTTCCCTATTAAATACAAAAAAAAAGTCCTCTGTTTCAAGTGGCTTGTGCTATAGATGTCCCCATGGTACACAACTGTTCAGTTGAGCTGAAGGCTAATAATACAGAGACTGTTCCAAACTGGAGATGAAATAACAGAAGAACATGGCATGGAGACATACTTTCTTTTTCTGTCTGTTTATCTAAAGAAAGGGACACAATGCAGTGAAGTTTCAGAAAGGGCACAGTTGAGAAGGATGTTTCCAGGTAACACCAGAACTGAGACACAACAATTCAGCACTGGGAGAGTCTTCTAAGTTACATTCATTTCTAGGAGCCCAAACAGTAACCCATTAGTAACTTTTGTTGCTAGAAAGAGATGTATGGTCACTTACCAGTTGCTAATGGCTGTCTAACTCTTCAATCTATATGCCATTTCGGTATAGTAAAGGTTGCATGGAACAAAAGAACACAAAACGAAACAACCAAAAAAAAAAAAAAACAAAACCAAAAAACAAACAAACAAACAAAAAATCCAAAAACAAAACAAAAAAAGCAAATAAACAGTTGAACTTGCAAAAAACTATTGAAGCTGGAGGCAGGAGAGGACAATGCGTTTCTCACTAACAATATTGCTTATAATGAATTAATCAGTATGCTGATGGATTCACAAACTATTCATTGATGTTACAATGTATTTATTGTAAAGATGCATGTGTGTGTGTGTGTGTGTGTGTGTGTGCGCGCGCGTGTGTGTGTGTAGGAAGAGGTAAAGCTGAACATAGGAATAGAAAGACGTACACACATCCTTTACATCTAGCAAGTTGAAGATACATACTAGGGTGGATTGTCTGGACCACAACCACTTAAAAACATTAAGGCATTGAGTTGGACATCAATAAAATAAAATCCTGATTATACACATGTTTACTCAGTTTTAAAATTTTTAATTATTTCTCTCATTTCTGAATGTAATTACTTCATTTCCTCCCTCCAAACTCTCACATGTAATCTTTGTTGCTCTTTCTAATTTATAGATTCACATAAATTTTAGCAAAGTATCAACAAGACAGAAAACTTTTCATTTAAACAAGCTATCACTAAGACTGAAATTACATTTAGGCTCCAATTTATACTTGGTATTTAATCAGATAAATGTGGTTACAGAAATAGAATTATAATTTAATATTTACTTTATATAAGTAGGATACTGAATAGAAATTGAAAGACTTTCAAATAGAATTTAAAAGCTTATAATTCAGTGTATCAGTAGCAGATTTAACAACAACAACAAAAACTACCAGACTTAAAAGTCTTAACCAAAACCAGCCCCTCTTACTACTCAGATAAATGTATTGAGACGAGTGTCAGGGTGAACATTCTACACTCACAATCAGTCCAAAGACATATTTCACACAGGGTAAAACTGGTTGTGAATTCCACCAACAGACACAAAATGAGAGATTATTTTTCGATTAGCGGACAGAGTTCCATGAAAGCTGCTATAAACTTCTCTTAAGTAAAAGACAAATATGTATTTTTTGTACATTACTTAAAGTAAAAGCAACTTATAGGAGACTACTAAAGGCATTCAAAATTGTCCATTTCTAAAGGCCTAGAAACCGGCATAGAATAACTTTACTAAATTCCACTGGTCAAATGTTCAAATGCTCACAGAATTAAACATGCATATATGCATACTTAAATATGAATGTTTTTAGATAGATTGTATAACCTTTGGATGAGACTAATGGCAGAAAAATTGAGGTCATATTTGCAGACTGCCACAAGTATTCACTGTTTTACTGACCAAATCCTACTGTTTACAAAAATACAGAGTTGAAGTGAGAGTGGAGTAGAAGCCAGTTATTAAAGCTTGAGACCAAGGGTGTGTTCATCCAAAAGAACTCCAGCATGACAACTTCACAGTAGAGCTGATTTATTGGCCCTCTTCTTGGAAAATCTTTCTTGGTCTTTCACAGAAGAAAGACCTGAGATATGAGTGAGACATGTAGTGACACAGGAACAAGCCAATCAGGGTAGTCTGTCAGACTGTGACACAATGAATTCACCTTCCTTCAAAAAAGTCACTTTGACAAAAGCTTCCTCTTAGGATACTTATTGCAATATTTTTGTCGTTGTGAGTTAAGGAAGCAAATAACCTGAAGAACAAGTTGCTTTGTAGTTTAACCATATTTTCACTAAGCAGAGATACTACATTTCAGAGCCTTTCTCAACAAATGCCTCATCCTTGGGAATTTCTCATGTAAACTAAGCATGTCCTCCAAATCAAAAGTTAAATAATACACTTAGAGCCTTGGACAAAATGTAGGGGAAAGGAATTTTCTTTTTTTCCCCCTTTTAATTTATGCAAAAATTAGCTTTTTAAAAACCTGAAGCAGCAGGCCACAAAGGAAAGGAGACAACATGATACTCTTTGTCAAAGACTGTTGAACCAAAGAAGTTGACAATGTTTTTATCAATTACAGTCTATTCCAATCCTCCTGGGGACATGGGGATCCTGCTTTGAATGCAAACTAGGATATGTAGCTATCTAGGAAGAGTTGAATAGCATAGAAAGGAAATGAGAAACAAGTCATTGGAGGTTTGTCTTTGTAACACAGGTCTTGTAGTTGATAGAATTTGTTATTTGATTATTCATATAAATGTATCTAAGATTCATAACAAATAGTATTTCAGTTGAAATTTTCTAATGCCTAGCACCACCTTCATTGAAGTGCCTATAATTGGTAAAGAAATAATTAAAAAAAAGACTGGATGTAGGGTAACGCCAGGACAGAGTAACGAGAGGGGGTTGAATGGAGAAAAGAGGGAGGGAAGGGGGCTTATGGGACTTTCAGGGAGGGAGGAAACGGGAAAGGGGAAGTGATTTGGAATGTAAAAAAAATAAAATAAAATAAATAAAAAAAAATTACTTAAAAGAAAATAAATAAATAAATAAATAAATAAAAGATCATAAGTTGTTAACGAAAGTTTATTCCTTTCTTGATGCTTGGTCATACAATGCATCATAAGGCGGTAACATGCTTTTATTGGAGTATTCATGTAATCTTGTTCTTTTGAGTTTTTGTGGTGTATTCCTTTGTCTTAATAATTACAGTTTTATATTGGCTGTTAAAAAAATACTACGTTAAACACTATCCCCTTATTTTGGAATTTCAACTCCTTTAACATAACTTATTGATATGTTATGATATTTTTCTTTTATCCCTTTTGAATGTTTAATCTTTATATTTGGATATAATTGGGAAAATGTTTTATATTTTGTCATTTGACTTTACTTTCCTTGTGTTCTTAATTCTTTTTGTTTTTCAACACTTAGTTGAAAAAATGTCTACTTTGGCAAGCTTAAATGTTAAATTGTGTGTTGGCTGATGGTAAGTGTTTGAAATACTTATGCTTTTTTCTTAGTATTTGTTTACCATTAAGATTTTAGTTTTAATTTTTTGAGAATATTCTAAATGAATACTGTACTGAGGTCATTTCCATATCTCCTTCTCCCCTTCCTCTCATGTCTCCTAACTCCTGGTTGAACTCATGATCTCTTTTACTTTAATGATTATTGTTACAAATATATGTATATATATATATATATACATATATATGTATATATATATGTATATGTATGTATATACAGATATATTTATTTGAATCAGTTAATGGAATTAATTGAATATATATGTATCCAAATAAATAAATATTTAGGTATATCCAAATAAATATATATTTAGATATATCCAAATAAATATATCTATACAAACTTGAGTCTGTTTAGTATTGCTCTTATGTGTATGCCTTAAGGGCTTTCCTCTTGGTATTAGTTAACCAATTAGAGGTCTCATTCCTGGGCATAACAAATTATTCTGTCTCTGCAGTTGTTAATTACTTGTAGCCCTTCATCCAGGCATTGGCCTGATGAGACTTAGCCCATGTATTTTTGGGAAGTTTACTAGTATTGTCATTATTCAGGTCTTGCTTAAGCAGCTATATTGCTGAAGATATTAGGAATAGAAAATCTCTCTCTCCATAATAAAACATTCAGCAGAGTCTAAAGCTGACATAATACAAAATGAAGAAAAGTTGAAGTGTTCTTTTCCTAAAATCATAGACAAGATTCCTCAACAATTAGATTTGAACAATTAAAATTGAAGTATCCAATGACCCAGCTTTGCCACACCTGGGTTGGTATATATTCAACGGACAGTTATTAACTATTCCAAAGATGATGCTCAAATTTTCAGTAGGTAAGAAATGAAATAACCCAACAAACCAATTAATGGATAAAGAAATCATGAATTGTACACAACACAGATTATTCATCTGTAAAAAAAACATAGCATTATGTCATTTCAAGGAGAAAGGATACATGGGGATTATTAGGCTAAGTTGAATAAACCATACTATCTCCACATTAAAAGACCATCCTTCTATTTCACTTTGATGATAGCATTGCAACTTTAGATCTATCATAGGTGTTCAAAATGGAAAAAGAAAGTCAATTAGATTCTATGCAGACTGCAAATTCATGGGCTCAAAGCAGCAGATGACACACTGAAAACCAAGGATGTTACCTAAATGCAAAGCAGACCGAGTCATTGAGTCTCAAGCATGTATCCCAGAGACTCATAGACGGGAAGATCAGATATCTGATATCTGAAATCTACAAACTGACAGGACCTCCTACCTGGCTTACTTGTCAATTTCAGCATTTATACATTCTCTGGCCTGTTCCTTTCCTTTTCTTGTTAGCTTCTAAAAACCACTGTGTGCCTTGTCCATAGTCCACTTGAACTAGAGCAATTGTGTAAGCTGTCAAGAAACACAAGGGAACACTTTAAGCATTACAAGAGACATGGGGTTTATTTAGACTAACTTCAGAGAGGGGGGGGGTGAGGGAGAGAGCTGAGCAGAATACTCCAGTGTCTGAAGAGGATGAGAGACTCTCTTGTCCATTAGGTCTAATGTTGATGACTTAAACAGTGAACACCTCCACACTTCTTAATACCCCACTTGGAATACTTGCTTTCACTCTGTCTTTACACTGTACAGGTGCTCAATCAACTGCTAAAGTCCAATGAGAGCATGCTGGACCAAGATTTCTTTCCTCTCTATAGCTATCCTTTGCTAAATTACTTATAGAAAGAAGGGCACTTTAAACTATTTTTAAAGATTTAGTTTTATTTATGTGCATATGTGTGACTATGTGAGTGAGTGCTACATGTGTGCAGGTACACTCATAGGCAAGAAGAGATCATTGGATCCATTGGAGCAGAATTTGTAGGTGTTGTGAATACCTGATGTGGGGGTATTGAAATTGAACTTGGGTATCTGAAGAAGCAATCAGCAGCCTAACTGTTGAATGATACCCATATCTTACACTTTAAACTGCAAAAAGATTGATGCTGTTAATTTATGTGGCCATGTCCTTGTAGGACCATCACCCCAGAGAATAGATGACATAAAACATGTGTAAGAAAGGAGCCTCTCTTGCAGATAATAATAGTGTTCACTCTGTTCCCCAGTATGTGTGATAGAGAATCCATGCCCCTACAGAGAAGACCTATGTAAATATCCCAGACTTAAAGGTATACCATTGGAAAGGTGACATGTTCTGTTTTTCTCAGTAATCATACACTATACCTTTTTGCTATAACATTGTATTACTTCTCTCTACTGGTCATAATTTAAATTTTGGCAAGAAGACCTTGTTTATTATTTCATTCTCATCTTGCAGAGTGTTATAGAAAAATCACAGAAAAAATATGTATGCTATGTATTATGGAATTTTCTCTTCTCCCTTACACAGCAACATTGTGTCTTTAATGTCATTGACATATATCACCCTCATCAGTGACCCTCATCAGCATTCAGCAAATTGAGTCTTTTTATTTACTAACAAAACAAAACAAAAATAACTGAAACCTGTTAATTGGCTTTCTTGACACCTAACTATTCTAATTTGTAATTTCTTCATTTTCTTCTATATTTCTTCTCAACCTCCTCCTCCACTTCTGCCTTTTTATATGACTTCTTTCTAAAGTTTTTAGATTTCCTCAGTTAGTAATGTCACATTGTAAATGCACCCACAAAAACTCCTCTTATGTTCATAGAAATTCTGTTTACTTTTATGATTTTTCATATATTTATATGCATATAAAATAACTTCTTGGTTTCATGGATATATAGAATTGTATGTTATTCTTATTAATGTATCTTTTCAAAACTTATAGGAGAGATTGATTTAAATGCCCAGTTCTTGATCCCCAGACATGTCCATTCCATGGTCTTTCCTGTTTAAGAACTAGTTCTATAATCCAATTCGATACAAAAGAAATGTGTTTTGCCACAGATCATTTGCATTCTCTTATTTCCTCCATCTCTTTCTCATGTACCTCATTAGCTTCTGAAGCAGCCTGTCTTATAATTTCTGATTTTAAGCACTTATTGATTTCTTACTATGTCCACAGACATTTCTATGACTCAGTTGTACTGTTATAATCTATTCGCCTCTTCTGTTATTTCTCCGATTTTTGACTTGGAATCTATATCTATTTATAGTCAGTAAAATCTTAAAAATAAATATTTGATGTAACAATAACTTGAAAGTTTCCTATTGTTCTAAGTCCCAAAATACCATGGTAGCAGGACACACATAACATCTTGAAAAATATTTGTCTCCTTAATATTCTACTTGAATATCTTCCCACTCACTGAATTCAGCAACATTTACCCAGGTGTGTCTCTCTTTCTCTTTTTCTCAGTTCTCCCTAAGAGAACTCCCTCCCTTCTGCTCCTTTCCTTCTGATCCGCCTTCTCTCCTTCCTTCCTTCTTTCTCTTTCTTTGTGTCTGTCTGTCTGTCTGTCTGTCTGTCTGTCTGTCTGTCTGTCTGTCAATATTTCCTTTGCACAACTGTCACTGATTTCCTCTTAGGACAAACTAGCCTAACCAAGTGGTCCTACTTAGATTCATAGATATAACTGGATGTTTTGGCTTTTATTTACTCAAAACCACACTGTATTAATATGTTTAAAGATAAGATTGCCATTTTCATTTTCTGTACTAGAAATCTTACAGCTTTTCTTTGTGCTTCACTAATGTGTTATTTTTTAAGTGTTCTTCTAAGGTTAATGATTGTAGCTTTCTAACCCATCATTCACACCTGACTGTGCAGTCTGATAGCTACAATAATGACCAGCCTGGCCAGACATACCAAATGACGCAATAGTGGCAAGAATATCATAGGAATCACCAGTTACTTCTAATTTGATTAAAGTCCTTCTCCACAAGTTAAAATCCATACCTGGGACAATTACCAGGACTGAGAATGTGACTAGGCAGATCCTAGGACCTATGAGAGGGCAAACTACAGATATCCTGCTAAATTAGCATAGTATTACATCTACTCCTAGTAATATATCCTTATTCCTATAGATCAGTGCATTATCCAGCCCTCATCAGAGAAGCCTCTTTCTTGAGTAGATAACAGCACAGGGACCCACAACTCTTCAGAGTTCAGAGAATAAGAGACTGCATATTTCTCAGCCCGAAATGTGACAACTATATTACACCCTTCCTCCTAATGCTTAAGAATTATTGTGGAAGACAAGACGGGAAGATTGTACGTGCCAAAGGCAGTAGATGGCTACAATTAAAGAGTATTTTTGAATATAGCAGAGTAATTGTGCATATGAGCTCACAGTGGTTGTAATAGCATATGTAAGACCTATAAAATTTCAATACAGACAAAATTCTCATGTGGATGAAGAGATAGATACAAAATCCCGTCTCCAGCTGAGGAGCTATAAGCAATAAATAGTTGGTAGGAGAAAGCATGGCTCTTGATAGGTAGGTAGACAACACTCAGTATTAACTGGATTTGATTAGTTAAAAGAAAGGCAAGAAGAAGAGAGAACAAAGCTGGGTAGATATGAGAAGGTAGATCTGTAGAGTGAAGAAGAGTGAACATGAGCAAAGTGCATTACAAAAATCAAAAAAGGTAATAAAAATTGCAAACATAGAACAACAGCAACAGTAAAACATCTATTCATTTAAAATCTTTTAAAGGCACCTTCTGTTTGAAGTTTGGTTGATGTCTTGTCATTCATAAGATTCTCCAAGAATCTGGATTTTACCTGGCTCCTAGACTCAGATGTTTCATTAATTCCTTGATCATAAATGTAGGCATTGACTCCTCACATGAACCATTGCTTTAGAAATGATGCTCTTGAAACGACCTTTTCTCTCTTTGGAACAAACTACTCAGTTTTTGAAATGTACTTTTTCTTTCGGTTAAAAGCTAGTGCCACCTAGTTTACTCACATTAATATCACAATGATTGTTAAACAAGCAAAGTTAATATTTATATAGGCAAGTGTTCTTAGATAACATATAGGGATAAATATGTACTTGTTAATAACTTGTAACAAGTTAGTACTCCCTTTTAAAACAATATTAAGATGTTATTTATATAGTACTGATTATTGTATATAATATATTTTAATAATTTTAACATTTTAGCACAAGTGAAGATTACATTATTTTAAACTGTTCTGCATTACATATACTAACTTATTCACATTCCTAATTAGTACAATGTTTAAGGTTCTGTGATAATGTTCTAAATGCATATAATGGTAGACATAGCCCGACTTCTTTCAAAAAAGATAGTGCTAATTTATATTCAAAAGAATAATGTCCATAACTACTCTCATGGGAGTCAAGCTAAGTGACAATCTTAAAGGTGACAGATTATATTATCTTTTAAAATAATGAATTATTCATTTCAGCTAAATGACTAATGTCGCTTCAATTTCCGCTTATATAAATTACATGAAAAATATTTTTGTGCAACTTTTGGGTATAACTTTCCATATTGGATTGTTACAGCATTTTGTTTTAAGAATATATTTAAGAATTATTATGCATGTACCTATCTGGATCTGTTGTGCTTGCATGCTACAGCATGCATGTGTAACTCATAAGATAAATTAGGTAAATTAATTCTCTTTAATCATGATTTCTGAGACTCAGATTCAGGTCCTTGGGCTTACAGGGCAAGTATTACATCAGTGAACCATCATTCAGGTATTATTTCATGTTTAAGATATGTATTTCAGTGCAAAACACACACACATACAAACACACAAACTTTTCTTAAAGAATGTTTACCATTAATGGTAGTTTCTTGGTCAAATATTTAGGGTCTGTTTATATGCATATACTTTGCTTAAAATGTTTTTTATTAGTAGTAGTTCCTTGTTAGAATATTTAGGGTCATACACACACACACACACACACACACACACACACACACGTGCGCGTGTGTGTATGTGTGTGTATATGTGTATGCTCATACATACATGTGCATACATACATTAATAGTTTCTTCAGTTTG
This sequence comes from Tokudaia tokunoshimensis, assembly GCA_036184795.1. NCBI lineage: Eukaryota > Metazoa > Chordata > Mammalia > Rodentia > Muridae > Tokudaia > Tokudaia tokunoshimensis. Next base: position 35,464,434 of record BTHU01000007.1, read on the forward strand.
TCTTATGTGTGCATAATTGGTTGTTTTGAAAAGTTGATATATATTGATTTCATATAAGAAATTAAGCTACATTTTTATCTCTCTCATTTTTCCTTGATACAGTATTATTCTCAGCAACATTATGGATTTTCAAAATATATTTCTTACTTTATGATTGTTTTAGATATCCTGGGGTTTGTTTGTTCTTTTCTTATTAAGTTGATAATTGTCCTTTCAATCTCTGTGAAGAATTGTGCCAGTAGCATGTTTATCATCTGTACTAGTTCCTTGGTGGAATATTTAGTGTTACTTATGTATAGTATCATATCACATGTAAGTAAACACTTTCATTTCTTCCTTTCCAATTTTTACACCCTTGGTTTCCCTCAGCTTTATTGTTGTTCTAGTAAGACTTCAAGTACCCTATTGAATAAGTGTAGACAGAGTGGACGAACTTGTCTTGTTCCTGATTTTAAGTGGAATTGCTTTGAATTCTCTTCATTTAATTTGATGGTGGGTGTAGGCTTTTCATAAGCTCCTTTACATGTTTAAGGTATATCCCTTGTTTCCCTAATCACTTTAGGACTTGTGTCATGAAGGGGTGTTAGATACTCTCAAAGGCACTATCTGCATCTAATGAGATGATTATGTTTTTTCTTTCAGTATGTTTATATGGTGAATTATCATTACTAATTTTCATATATTGAACAATCCCTGCATTTCTAGGATGAAGCCTACTTGATCATGGTGGATGATCTTCTTGATATGCTCTTGGACTTGGTTTGCAACTTTTATTGAGAATTTTTACATTTACATGCATAAGGAATATTGGTCTGTAATTCTCTTTCTTTTTTATTATGATATTGGTGTAACTAACTGTAACCTCAAAAATGAATTGGGCAATGATCTTAATTTTTCTATTTTCTGAAATAATTTGAGGAGTATTGGCATTAACTCCTTTTTGAAAGTCTTATAGAATTCTGAAATATAACCATCTGGTCCTTGGCTTTTGTTATTGTTGTTGTAGTGAGTTTTTATGATTGCTTCTATTTCACTGGGGGTTATAGGCCTAGATAACCTGATTTAACTGGTAATTGGTACCTATTGAGAAAATTATTCATTTTTTAATTTAGATTTTTCCAATTTTGTAGAAAACATGTTTTTAAGGCATATTTTTATGATTATCTAGATTTCCTTGTCTGTTGTTATGTTCCCCCCTCTAAAATTTGATACTCTTTCTCTGCTTCTTCTTTAGTTTGGATAAGGTTTAGATTATCTGTTTTATTTTCTCAAAGAGCCAACACTTTCGTTTTTTTTTCTTTTTTTTTGTTGACATTTTTTTTTTATTTTCTGAGGTTTTTTTTTATTTATATTCCAAATGATTTCCCCTTTCCCGTTTCCTCCCTCCCCGAAAGTTCTTTCATTGATTCTTTGTATTGTTCTCTTTGTTTCTATTTTATTGATTTCAGTTCTCAGTTTGATTATTTCTTGCCATGTACTCTTCTTTGATGTAAATATTTCTCTTGTGTTATAGAGCATTCAAGTGTGCTATTAACTTACTATTATAATATCTCTTCAATATTTTTATGTAGGCACTTAATGCTATGAACTTTTTATCTAAGCACCATGTTTACTCTGTCCCATAAGTTTGGGTATGGTGTGTATTCATTTTCATTAACTTCTGGAAGTCTATAATTTCTTTATTTCAACCTTGACCAATTTTCTTCCAGTTATTCAGTTTCTGTGAGTTTGTAAATTTTATATTGTTTCTGTTGTTGACTCTAGCTATGATCCATGATGGTCTGATAGAATGCAGGGAGTTTTATCAATTTTCTTGTATATTTTAAGACACTTGATTTGTGTCCCAGCATGTGTTCAATTTTGAAGAAAGTTACACAGGGTAGAGAGAAGAAGGTATATTATTTTGTGTTTTGGTAAAATGCTCTTTAAATATCTATTATGACCATTTGTTTTATACTGTCCGTTAGATGAAACATTTAGTTAGATGAGTTTTGCTCATTTTCTTCCATTGTTTCTTTAGGTTTTCCTAGATCTTTATGAGAGACTCATTTATTTCCTCTTTAAGGACCTCTATTATACTCATAAAGTCTATTTTAACATCCTTTTCTTGTGTTTCCATTGGAATATTCAGGGCTTGCCATGTTGGGATTGACTGAATCTAGTGGACACAGAGTGCCATGGCTGTTATTGATCATTTGTTTTATATGTGTGATTGAAATGATTATACATCTATGTGCTGATTTCTGAATTTGCCTGTGTGGGATGGATGTTTTGCTCCTTGGCTTCTGATTTCTTTTTGGATTTTCTGAGAGTGGGATGCCTGTTTATTGTCTAATTGAAAATTTTCTTTGGATGTCATAGTTATGGCCATTATGGATTCCAGGTAAAATGAGTTTCTGGGTACTGACTGCTGACATTTAGGAATGGGGATAGTCTAGGGGTCTGAAGGGGTTCACAGAGTGTTCAACCTGTATCTGTGTGTGTGTGTGTGTGTGTGTGTGTGTGTGTGTGTGTGTGTTTTCTCGAACTGGGAGGAGACCATGAAAGAAGTCACCACAGAGGATCTACTATAGTGGTGGGATTAGATCCAGAGAAACACAAGTTGAGGAGAACATTTAAAATTTATACTCTTGCTTTCTGGGCAGAAGTATCTTTTGGGTAGTTGTGATTTCCTGCTGCATTTGGTGGCTAGGGCAACAAGTGGGGAGAGGAAGGCTAGGGAAGAAAGGTCTGTGGAATTCACTGTAGATATGAGCAGGGGGGAAGGTAGGCTGAATCTGTTTTTTTATGCTATAGATATAGGGCATTGGGTTTGGGGGAAAAGGGGGATGTGACCAAGGTCTTCAGTTAGCTTATTGTCTCCTGCTTACTTGGTGTGTTCATAGGAAATGCCTGCTGGTGTTGGAGCCTGGAATGCAGTTTCCCTAGTCTGACCATCTGGTGTGCTTCCAGTGAATGCCTGTTGGTGTTGGGGACAGGGATAATAGGATGTACTGGAGGGCAGGGGTTAGTCTGGGGGAGATCTTTGTGATCTGTTAGGGATAGGGTCAGAAAGGAAAGGGAGACTATACAGGTTCTCTGCTGGAGTGCAGAGGGTAGAATAAACTGGGGGTGCAGAAAGAGTGGTGTGGATTTGTTGCCATGTGCCTATTTATTTCTCTGACTGAAGCTGCCCCACCCCCCAGTTGGGGGCTGGGACAAAGCAACAAGTATTGGGAGGGAAGTTAGCAAGAGAATCCCAAATATTTGGAAATAGTACTTTCATACTTTTTTTGGAATTACTCTGTCTACATTTGGAGTTTTTTAAAAATATATTTATATAGAAATATATAATTAATATGTAGAGATTTATATTTTATATAAATATATTATATGTAAATATATTTTATTATACATTTATATATACATATTTATATTTGAAAAAGATATCATATTAATGGTCTCTAAATTCAAATTTAAGTCCATTTATTTTCCATATCTTCTCAGTTTGTACAATACAAATATTTTGTAGAGTATATTATTAGAGACTTATTTTGACTGCCTCTGTCACTGAGGTGCCTTATGGAGCTCCCCTTGAGAAGTAATAGCTGTGGCACCAGCGACCACTCCCCTTCTTTGTTTCAAGAGTTACCTGACTAACATGAGAAAGAATTCAGAGTCTTTGTAATTGCCTTAGTTAAGATACCCTCTTTACAGCTTCCTGTTCCTGCCAGGAGTCAAAGACAAGGCATTCCTGAGTAAGAATGTATTAACTAATAATTATAATCACTCTCACAAAGTATTAACTGATAACTACCTGATCTCCAGAAGACCCCAGGCAGATCTGAAGGTCAATGGTCAAGACATGTTAGCTAATGGGTTTAAACTGCAACTTGACTGATGTAACTTGCACCTCTAAAAAGTATAAGAACTGCCTACAGTGTGCCATCTGGGTCGCCTCCGTCCGGCTTGCAGGATGACTCCAGCGCGTTGGATAAATAAACCTCATGCTTCTTGCAGTGATCTCAGTCTCTGTGTCTTTGTGAGTAAGGAAGGACACCTGGACATTAGACCCTTCGGGTCCAATACCCTCTTGTACTGTGGTCCCTGAATTGAGTTCTTTATATTGACATTATGGAATAGTGGTGTTCAGGTTGCATCACGATACATCTGTGCTCTAATTTATATTTCTTATTCCTATTGGTTTTTCTTCTGCCAATCTTAAGTTAGTTAATTGCTTAATGTTACTAGCTTTACATATATTAGAATATTTTGTCTTCATATTCCAAGGTCTTATGAAGTATAAATATCATCAGACCCTAAACTTTTCCTATTGAATATTTTCATCTTTCTTTTCCCTTTACTGAAAACAATTTTTCTCACATAATATATCCTGACTATAGTTCCCTCTCTCTACACTTCCCAATTCTTTCTCTCCTCTCATCCATTTGAATCCATTACCCTTTCTGTCTCTCATTACAAAAATCAGGATTCTACGGAATAAAAATATAATATAACAAATCAAATTACATATTAGAATACAACAAAACAAACAAATAAAATGAAAAGCTCTTGTCCAAGAAAAGGCACAAAAAGCAGACACAGATGTAAAAGCCCACTTGTTCACACACTAGGAATCCCATAAAAACATTAAACTGGAACCCATAATACATATATTGAAAGGATTGCTAAGGCAGAGATTGATTTTATGTGTGTGTGTGTGTGTGTGTGTGTGTACATAATTTTAAAGGAAAATGTCCTTGACTCATAACTTTCATATTCTCATATAATCTGTTGTTTATAAAAGTTTTAAAGAGAAGTCTGTCTATTGTAATTTTCGTAACTGTTTGTCATTTGTCATTTCTCTAGAGAACACTGAGACATTATTTTGTGACTGTAACTAATGGATAATCAATATTCCCTGGTCTAGTTTGAGAAACTCTTACTCATTTTTATTATCAATTAAAATATTGCAAATTGCTTTTGGATTGCAACTCTTACTCTATTCACTCTGGATGTGACAGCATTCCACTTTTTCCCATATATGAATTTGTCTCTCACTATTCATGTCTTTCTTCATAAGAATCTTATAAAGCATTTTCAGTCTTTCCCTGTGTGCATTTGTACAAGAGAAAGATCGCTTTGTTTTATTCTGCTTGAATATTGATACAACATTTAATATTTGGTGGTTTGTTTATTAGCTTCAAACTTAATATTTTCCCCTGTTTTTCTTTCTCTCTCTCTCTCTTTTACTTATTTTGTTGTAAATTTGTATCTGTTCATTTTATATTCATCTTATATTATAGAAGGAATGTATTTTTCTATTTTTTTGTCTGTCTTATGGATAAAGACTTTCTAAATTGTCATCTACATTCTTGTTAAGTTATTTATAAAGAGATGCTTTCGGGTTGAATCTTTTTCCTTGTTTGATTTTTTGAGACAGGGTTTCTTTCTGAAGCCCTGGCTGTCCTGGAACTCACTCTGTAGGTTGACCTTGAACTCAGATCAGCACGTCTCTGCCTCTTGAAGTGGAAATTAAAGTCATGTGCCACCACTGCCTGATGGTTTGAGATTTCTTTTATTTAGATACTGTATTAATTTCAGACATACTTGGAATGCCCCAAAGTTTGTTTTTATTTTATCTTATGTGTTATATTGTTATTTTTACCTGAAAATCAGGTGAGACTCACTCACTATATCTGTCCTTGTGGTTCTCTTAGCCCATCTCCATCATTTCAAACCATTATCTTATCTGAAACTGTGGATCTGGGGAACAGTCACAAGCCTTTACCATTTTCTGATTCATAAAAAATCAGTAGTTTTGCCTTGTGGAGATAGCACTCTTGCTTCTAGTAAGTAAATTTTATGCTCATGTTATTTTCTTCATTTATTTAAACTAAATAAATTTTAATAGGTGTTTACTTTGGAGTAGCTATTGCTGTACTCCTGCATTTTGTTGAAAAAATGGTATTTCTCTAGTATTGTTACCTGTAAATGTCCCTCTATATTTTACTCTGATTTAAATTTATCTTAGAGACATTTTCACTTTGTTATTGTTTATTTGTATTTCCCAGAGTTGGATGAAATTTCTGAAACTTGCCTTTTAGCAATTTTCCAAATATCATTTGAAAACTGAGTCTAGGAATCTTATTTCCTCACCAAAGCAACTTTGAGTTAGCAGCAGAATATGGTGTCCAGAGACTATGCAACAGAGACAGACACATTAAAGTGGTTGGTGTGAGGAACTTTCCAAGGAGGACATTAGAAAACCATGAGAGATGAATCAGTAGAGCATGGTGATGAACAATTTACAGACTGTCACTGCTCCCACATCCACACATATCAGCTAAGTAACTGTCCAAAGTATCAGAGTGACAGACAGTAGGGGATTAATTGCTCTCTGGAATGGTCAGCATGGTGGAATTGACCAGAAAATAAAATAGGAGTTCAGACAGGGAGACCTCAGAAATTATATGGTAGCAACTTCTATAGGGACCTCAGAACAGGGGCCAGGGAATGGTACATTTCAGATCAATTCTCAGAAATAAAACCAAAATATTCTTTCTTGATTTGGCTGTATTAACAAAGAAATGGCAACTTTTAGATGACCATCTGAGAGTGCAGTTCTTGTTAGTATTGAAGAATCTGCAGTCTAGAAGTTATGACAAGTTTTTAGTTAGTGTGAAAATTTTAGACAAACGTTAAATAGCCCAGTTGCCATGATCTAAGTGTAGCCTATTTGAAATGTGTTCACACTACATTTCTTTTATTTGACTTTTAAGTGTCTTTTGATTAGGAACATTAAACTTTCTAATAACAGGTCTTCTCTTATGATTAAAACCTTTTTGTGTGTTTCTGGTGAAAGAAGTTTAAGAGATTGTGTGAGTGGTGGTTGGAGTTAGTATGACCCCCCCATAGCCTAATGTGTTTGAATGCTTGGTCCATGGAGAATGGCACTATGAGGAGATGTGGCCTTGGAGGAGGTATGGCATTGTTGGAGAATATGTGTCACTGTGGGGGTAGGCTTTGAGGTATGCTCAAGCTCCACCCAGTGAGGAAAGAGATCTTCCTCCTGGCTGCCTTTGGAAGATACAGTCTCCTGGCTGCCTTAGGATCAGCATGTAGAAATCTTTGCTCCTCCAGCATCATGTCTGCCTGTAGGCTGCTATGCTCTCCACAATGATGATAATGGATGGAACCTCTGAAACTGTAAGGCGGCCCAATTAACTATTTTTCTTTATAAGAGTTGCCTTGGTTATTGTGTCTCTCCACAGCAATAAAATCCTAACTAAGACACTGTGAAATATAAACTATTACAGCTATCCTTGATTGTCTCCCAGATGCTAAAGGTAGGACCCTGTTGCCAAAGACACTACACACTTCAGACTCGGGACTCGGTGAAACCAAGGTGGAACTGACCTGGTAGCCTTCTCCCTGAGGACTTGCTCTCACAGTGCCTGAAATACTACAAAAGCTGCCAGTGGAGAAAAGCTATCCATAACATTACATTACCCAGTTACAAACACAATAAGAAGAGAGTCTCAAGTGTTCAATAGTGGCACTTACTTACTGGGGTTAACGAACAGCTGTCTAAATGGAGTTAAGGCCTCTCCTACTCAGTAGGAGAGAATTCATGTCTAGTTCTTTAAAACTAGCCCAACTTCTATGGATGGTGATGACATGGACTGTAGAAGAGAACAGACTCCTGTGAGTTTCCTAAAACAGTGTAATTTCTAACTGCATTCTAAATACATGTGCTTGTATCAATAGATAAGTAGAGTAGATGAATGAGGCTTTTGTTTGCAGCATGCACAAAACATTATAGTAATTTGTAACTGGCCAAAATATTGAGAACCAATGACTGTAGAGTGTTCAACAATAATTGATACATCTACATCAAAACCACTATCTAGGGCTGACAGAATATTGCAAAGGACAGAGTGGAAACATTGTAAAGGCCAAAGGATCAGAATATCTGCTATGATATAGTGTCATCTACATATTACCAGGAAACTACAACCATGAAATTTATGTGATCATCTAAGCAATACAGGAAGCAACACAATGACAGAAACAGCTGAGATTCCTATGTGGATTAGAAAATGTCAATGAACACCCCACCCCCACCCCTAGATGAAAAGTTGTAGATAATTAATAGCTGCTCAGTGAGGGAGATTTAGTCTTCTCCCTTCATAAGTTCCCTGATAGAATCTCCAATGTCAATTGATCAGCCCTAAACACAAATAGATACAGCAACACATAATTGACTTGATGTGCTGAGTGAGTGTGTGTGTGTGTGTGTGTGTGTGTGAGAGAGAGAGAGAGAGAATGGACATAGGACATAGGAACATTGTACTGAACCGTGGGAATAATAGAAATGATTAAAACACAATGTTCATGTATGAAGCTTTTAAAAAGTAAAAGGCAATAAAAACAAAAATCATAATTTCATGTTTAAAAAGTATTTATTCTCTTATCTTTAGATATGTATGTGTGTGTGTATGAGGATATGTGTATGTGAATGTAAAGCCAGAGGTTCTGGATCCTCCTGGAGCCTAGATTATAAAGGGTTGTCAGCCTCCTGAGGTAGTGTTGGGAACCAAACTCAGGTTCTTCTCAAGAGTCATCTGTGCTGTTACAACTGAGCCATCTCTTCAGTCCCACAGAAATTGTTTATTTATTAAACATTTCTAAAATACAGTAAACTAAAAATTTTGGTTTCTTAAACTCACAGTTCTAGGGTGTTAACTGTAGAAATGTTTGTGTTGGTTATTTAAAATAATGTAACATATAACACAAATTTTACATTATAGAATATTTTAAGCTTGAAAAATTGCCCCTCTGCATATCCTTTCACTTGAAATATTATTTTTAAAAATGTCATTTTTCTCATATGAAACATAATTTCTCCTATTTTGCAGAGCCTATGCTAAATCAGTCTGTCATAAATATATTTCCTGGTTTTTGTTACTTATTCTCAGAATGCTAACAATGTTGTCATTAATATCCTTCTTAAGTAACCTTTTTAAAATGTTATAAAATATTTCATAAATAAATTTTACCTATTTTTTTTTGTTTTTATGTATTTATTTTGTGAACCCGGGAATCATTCCAGGGCCTTGCACAAAATAACTAGGCAAGTCCTCTACTATCAAACCCTTATAAACAGTTTTAAATTCAACTTCAACTGTCTATTCATCCTTTACAATCTAGAATGCTAATCAGAATGCTGGATGAAGGTTGGATGGTGATTGCAATATCACTGTGTTTCTTCTCCTCAAAGTTTCTATTCTGATCAGGATGTGTCTTGCCTTTCAGATTTTGTTATCAGCTTGTTGGTTTTGCAATCTGAAAGCTCTTGATCTTTAATGATCTGTAGCACATCTGTATGCATAATAATGCCTTCCAAACTCCTCAACAAAAGGAAATCATTAGGCACCTATCACAGAGTTCTTTTAATACATTTTCCATGCAACAATGCTTTCCCAAAATGCAACCCATTTTTGCATAAAAAATAAGATTGCAGAGCGTGGAGATAATCAGGTAGTTATGCTGAACTAATGAGCTTTTCTTTTTCTGACAATCTTCTGATGTGGTAATTGGGAATTTAGCCATTCCTTAGATCCAGGAATGATGAATTCTATACCTTTGGTTAGCATGACAGATTTCCTTCCGCTGTAGTACTCTGGCCCAGCAAGTTCATTTAACAAAGCAACGCTGCATCCATTGATTACATTTTGTGAAATACTAGGCTGTCTGCTTATTCATTTGCTTAAAATCATTTATTAAGGCTGAACTACTTTGCATATAATATGAATTGATAGTGTGCACTTAACACTGTTCTTTTTTTTTTACACGAATCGATCTGAAAGTGTGTTATTTTTCTTTCTTACTGTGTAAAACAAAGTTTAAAACACTCTAACATATAGTCAGCAGGAAAGTGATGATGTCCTGGTAAGGGTAATTTGTCCTTAGAGTAATCATTTTTCTAAGTGGAACTAAAATTTAAGAATTCTGGGGGCTTGAGAGATGGCTCAGAGGTTAAGAGTACTGAGTGCTCTTCCAGTGGTCCTGAGTTCAACTCCCAGAAACAACATGGTGGCCCACAATCATCTGTAATGCATACAATTCCCTCTTCTGGTGTCTCTGAAGGTAGCTACACTGTACTCATATGCATAAAATGAATAAATATAGCTTAGAATTTTTCTTTAATTCTATTGTCACAATTTTAGTTATTCAATCTCTATTTATATTGTTCCTGATTGTGTTTCAGAATTCCACTGGAGGTTCCATAATGATATAATTGCCATTAATACACTTTAAAATGAACATTCAGTACAATAATGGAGAGGAACAGCATAACATTCATTTAGACCACTAGTATATTTTTTTTGACACCAAAGCAACATCCTTACTATGAAAAGAGATTTTTTAAAAAAAGATCCTGTGCAGCAATAAGTTATTGAAAAGGTGGGCTGTCTTTCATGTCAGGCCTTTCTTACTTTTTACAGTTTATTTATGCTTATAAATGTTTTGCCTGCCTGTATTCTATGGATAATGCGATTTCTGTGGGTGGAGGATCAATACATTTGTGGCATCTATTGGAACTGCAATAGGTTTTTAGCAGACCTGTGGGTGCTGGGAATCTAACCTGAGTCCTAGAAGGGCATCCAGTGCTGTTGTCCACCGTGTCAGCTCTGCAACACCAGTTTTAGTCTGTTTTTCTTTGAGGTCCTAGCCTTATCTTGTACGGTTGTAGAAATTCAGCCATTAGTTCCCAATTTCTTTCATTGATGCAAGCAAATACATGAAGGCTAAGAAGAGTGAGTCTTCCAATATCCTTATGTAGGCTTCCAGCATAAGGTGTGGTCCAGATTAAAGGTGTGTACCACCACACCTGGATCTGGGACTTTCTTTGTCCTTGGATGGAAGGAACTCAGACATCCCCTTGCCTCAGTCTCCTGGGCTTAAAAGTATGTACTGCCTTGCCTAAGCTTTTCATGGCTACTATGCCTCAAGATCTCCATGCCAAGATCCAGGTCAGAAACTTGTGTCTTCCAGCCTCAATACCTGCATCACAGGTGAGGCCTCCAATTCTGGATTGTAGTTTATTCTGGATATAGCCAAGTTGACAACCCAGAATAGCCATTACAGTGTCCAGAATATAAGCAGAAAGATGGTTTCTCTATAAAGGAGAGAATGAGCCACACCTCCAAATCCATGAGCAGATGTTCCAAATTGTTGAAGTATTAAGCTTTAATGCTTATGAATCTACACCAATCATATTTGAAGGAATGCTGTTCCTTCTTTTCTTATCTTCACATTCTTGCTGTTTTGAGTGTAACATAAAGTATATTTTTAAAGTACCAAAAACAGTAGGAATAAAGGTAGATAATAAACAATGGAAGAATACTGGCAATGACCATAGAGAAAAAAAAAGGATAGCAACAAAAAATGAAAAGGAACACATAAAGAAAGTAAGATTACAATTCAAACATGTCTTCTCAGGGGAAGCAAGCAAAATACCAGCAGCTAGCAAAGGTTGCACCACCCTGAGTTAGGACAGAAACACTGATTCCCACCAGTCTATCTGTCAGCTACTCAGGAAGCCTTTGCCTTTCAACAGGGGCTAGCAAGGATATTGGTGGTCACAGGATGTACTCTTGCAGTGTGATGTCTAATGGGCTGTATAGATCATTGCTGAACATGTGCCAAGGCTGACATGGACTTGGCAGACACTCTGTGGAACTCCTGTTGCTGAGGAGATGTTTTTCTTAGGTGAAAACAAATGGGACCAAAATTCTTCCCAGCTTGCTGAGATAAAAGGTTCCTGGGAATTGCCGGGTGTTAGATGGCTGTCCTAAACCCCTTCATTATCAACTGTTGTTCAGAATTGTGGTTTTGTTCCAATTGGCTTCCTGCCCCCTAACTAGCTGGGCTCTGCTGGGTTAACCATGATAGGAAAGTGGTATAGAGAGGGTCTTTGGTTAATTTCAGAGTGGCTAGGGGAGTGCTAGGATTGCCTCTACCACAAGAGGGTGGTATGAATCTGTAGATGGCTGAGGTGAGGTTCTGTCCCTACTCCGCCTCTTAGGTCTTTATTTTCTGAGTCTTTTGCTTTTCCTTTCAGGAAACTCTTCCAACTGTCATTCTACTCTCTTATGCTGTGGTGGAATCTAACAGACTCAACAATTGTAAAAACAAGTTAATGTAATCATGAGAGACAGAAGCATTTAGCAGAGTAAAAAGAATCTGTGTTGATACATTGGTGAACCCTTCTTCTAGGTGCCTTCAATGTTTCAGATAGTACAATGAGATATTGTGTTACATCGAGATGTCTGTGGAGTAGAAGGAACTGGGAATGCATAAAGGTGAAAACGTTCACAAAGATTACACCACTAACCATTACAGAAATACCATCTTCACAGAAGCAGTTCACTGGGAAGGTTTCTGCCGAATCAGAAGAGAATAAAGCAGGCTGGGGAGGCAAAGCCCCATTCCTATGGAATATATACATTAGTGAAGACCATACATGTAGAGGTGTCATGTGCTGGAGAAGCAAAGAAACAATAAAAACCAGACGATTGAACTATGCAGAAGTTCACTGGCAACAAAGCAATGTAACAGAAAAAGACAATAGCCCCTACTCCAGCAGACACCTCCAAGCTAACCTAGAGGCTATGCCTGCCAGAAACCAGGTAAACGGCCGGCAGACATTCTTTTATCTGAGTTCTCCTAGAGCCAATTCCTTAGTTTCATCCCAGTTTTGCAACAGAACACACTGGGAAATCTCCCCTAACCCTCTGCTCTGTCTCAGATCTTCCCCTTCTAACTTTCCTTCCCCAACTCGTTCTCTTTCCCAGCCATCAAATCCAGTAGGATCCTCCTGTTAACTCAAAGGCCATGCTGGCCAGAAAACCAGTTAGGCTGCCTACAGACACCCTTTCTGCACTGTATTCTCCCAGATCCAGTTTCCCAGTCTCTTCCCCAGCTCTGCAGGAAAACATCTGTGGCTGCCTTCCTTGTCGTGACTGATACCCCCTTCCGTCCCCTGTAGATCCCACAGGTCTTCCTTGTCTAACTTCCCTCTCCTCATTTGTAGCTTATTCCCAGTCCCCAACTCAAGCAGGCATTCCTACCCAGAAACTCAAGTAGACTGCCCTTAGATCTTTTCTCTCTCTGTTCCTTCAGCTGCAGTGCCTCAGTCTCATCCCCAGCCCTGCAGCAGAACACCGTGGGCAGCCTTCCTGACCTCGTATCCTCTGGATCCCACAAATCTTCACATTTCTGACATTCCTTCCCTCACTTGTTGCTTTGTCCAAGACTCCCAACCCCAGCAAGCGACCCCTACTAACCCAAGGGCCTCTCCTCCCAGAGCAACAAGCAGGCTGAAGGTTGCCCCATACCTGTCTTACTGCTCCTGAGATCCAGCTTCCAGTTTCAATCCCAGCTCTGTAGCAGTAAGTCTGCAGTGATCTCCAGTTTTCTCTCTGATCCCATCCCCACTGGTTCACAGAAATCTCCTGGAACCTTCCTTTCCCCAACTCTTCCTATTATCCCAGCCTCCAACACCAACAGTCATTCTCTGTGAACACGCCAGCTGAGCAAGCCAGGAAAACAGACAACATACTGCCATTACACTGGCCAAAAATCAATGGAGGAAAGAAACCAAGGAAGAAAACATCAACCCAACAAACGTAATTCTAGAAATCAACACCAAGATCTATAATCATCCCAAACCCAGATAACTAGAAACTAAGGTGAAATCACAATCAGTAACAGCCAAGACAACATGTGTCTACTAGAGCTAAGTTTTCCTACCACAGGAGGTCCTGAATATTCCAACATAGCTGAAGCACAAGAAAAGACCCTTAAAACCAACTATATGAAGATGATTGGGGTTCTTAATGATGAAATGAATAAATAGAAATCCAGAAAAACGATCTGAGGAAATCAACAAGTCCCTAACAGAAAGCCAAGAAAATGCAAACAAACTGTTGGAGAAAATGAATAAAACTGTTCATCACCTGAAAATGGAAATAGAATTAATAGAGAAAAGGCAAATGGAGGGAACTCTGGAAATGAGAAAATTAGGGATTCAAACAGGAAACACAGAGGAAAACTTCTGCAACAGAATACAAGAAATGGAAGAGAGAATTTCATGTTTGAAGAAAAGATAAAAGAAATGGATTATATAGATCAAAGAAAATGTTAATCTAAAAATCTTCTAGCACGAAACATCCAAAAAGCCTGCAACACTGTAAAAAGACGAAACCTAAGAATAATAGGAATAGGAGAAGGTGAAGAGACCCATCTCAAAGGCCAAGAAAATATTTCCAACAGAATCAAAATTTTTCCTAACCTAAAGGAGATATTTAAAAGGTACAAGAATCTTACAGAACACCAAATAGAGTGGACCAGAAAAGAAAAACCTATCAGCACATAACAATCAAACCACTAAACATACTGAATAAAGAAAACACCAAGCACACAGAACAAAGTAAGCACCAAACATACAGAACAAAGAAAACACCAAACACACAGAACAAAAACAGGAGATCAGAGAGTGCAAGGAAAAAGGAACAAGTGACATGCAAAGGCACACCCATCTTAATTACATCCACCTTCTCAAAAAGCCAGAAGGTCATGGAGCTGTACACTCTAAGAAACCACAGACAGCAGCCCAGCACAGATGGAGAATTAAGATATCGCATGATAAAATCAAGCTTAAACATTATTTATATATAAATCCAGACCTAGAGAGGTGCTAGAAGTAACCTAAAGAGGTTAACAACCCCCATGAAAACAAACCAAACAAATCATCTTGCACTAATGAAGTCAAAAGAAGGGAAACATACACATGCATACTCATGAGTGTGTACATGTATACGCGCGTGCACACACACACACACATATACCCATACCAAGATCACCAACAAAATAACAGGTATCAACAATCATTTGTCATTGATGTTTTTCAATATCAGTTATCCATTGCATCCCTAATCCTTCTAGAACTTTTATCATAAATTGTGAATGAAAAGAATCTATTTTCAACAAAAGAAAAAACAAAACCAACCAATCAACCAAAAAAAAAAAAAACCCTTCTCCTAAGTAGATTGATGAATTAAAAAAAAAAAAAAAAAGAAAGAAAGGAAAGTGAGAGAAAATGAGAGAAACAAACAAAGAAAAGAGGATAGAAAGGTACAGAAGAAGAAAAGGCAGTGCATTGGTGGTTGGTTATATGAAGTTTCCCAGAATCAGAGGGAAGCATTTATAGATGGAACATCATTTATTATGAAAATCCTGGTGCGTCAATACAAACCCAGATATTTAGATAGGATTTAATTTGTGCTATTTACATTTGTCAGATACTAATCACAATTCTGGAATAAAGTACTAATCAGGATATAAGGGATCTTTTGTTGTTGTTTGTTTTTGTTTTGTTTTCCTGTGTTTTGCTTTTTTTGTTGTTCTTGTTGTTATATTTTTTTTAATTAAATACTTGTGGCCGGGTGGTGGTGGCGCATGCCTTTAATCCTAGCACTTGGGAGGCAGAGGCAGGCGGATTTCTGAGTTCGAGGCCAGCCTGGTCTACAGAGCTAGTTCCAGGACAGCCAGGGCTATACAGAGAAACCCTGTCTCGAAAAACAAACAAACAAACAAACAAAATTAAATACTTGTGGTTCCATTTCACTGTAGTGTGACCTGTGGTAACTGTTACTAAATATAGTACTTGGGACATAATTATTGCATTTGTTTGCATTTTTAAGCTCAGGGTGTGGCAATATTGTTATAGTTTGGGTATGAACTGTCTTCTATGGGTAATAGTCAAAAGACTTGATCCCCAGTCTGTGAGGCTACTAGTAGGCAATGGAACCTTTAAGAAGTGGGGCTCAGTGGGAAGAAATTAGTGAAATCTTGTGAGCCTGCTTCCTTCACATACTCCTTTTCTGCTTTTGAGAAAGAAAGCAGCAGGCCTCTGCCACGTATTACTTCTATTGTGTATAATACTGTCACATGTTCAAGCCTCCACACACTGATACCTCTGAAAACATGAGGCCAAATAAACCATTCTTCTCTTTAGTTCAGTATCTTGTACTTATTACACTCATGGAATGCTGACCAATAGTCCTGGCTGTCAAGTTGAAATTCTCAAGATATAATTATGGAAACAATTTTGTATTAAAACATTGCATGTGACAAACCAAGAGACAGCTCAGCCAGCAAAGTATTTACTGAGATTCTCAAAGTCAATGCAGAAGAAAGCTTGAGATGGTGCTATGTGTTTTTAATTCTAGTTATGGTGAGTAGTGAGAGACAGGGTCACTGCCTAGCCATCCTGTCTATTTGCTGGTAGTATCTTAGGGTAGGTCTTGTGGAATAACAGTTGAGGTTGACCACTGGTCTCCATATACACATGCATAACATACATATGCAGCAGCCCATGTACACACATGCACACACACACACACGCACACACACACACACACACACCTCCAAATGCATGTTTATTAAAGTGCACACATATGTGTCATGATATATAGCCATAATTTGGCATAGCATACTGGAAATGAACTATTATAAACTGAAACATGAAAGCAAACATATAAATAGGTTTCCATTATTTTTTCTAAAAGAAAAGACAAACTCATTGATAAGCTCCAATTCAAGGTTCATGTTACCCTGATTACCTTGGGAATTCTGTCTAGATGCTTCTTTCCAAGTGATCAACATTTAAGATCAGAGATTCATATTGATTATCCTACAAGAAGGAAAGAGAGTAGCATGCATTTGTTGCCCAACCAAAATGTCTGCACACTTCACCCATATTTGACCACAGAGTTGCTCATATTTGAAGTCCTCCTTGCCCAAACTTTTATTCTTCTCAATATTATGTCCCTACTTGGGGCACACTATAACCATCTTCTATTTTCTCTGAACTACTCAGAGCCCTGGAAATGCTGCTGGATCACAGCTTCATATAGGACAGAGATGAGTAAGACTTCCTCAGGTGGTCCAAGCTCAGCTGAGAGGAAAAGATTAAACCCAAGAATTCCTCACAAAGCTTTGGGGCATTTCCATTAAAATTTCCCCAAACCACAGTGCATGTTACTCACTTGATAGGATAGATGCAATGACTTCTTCTCAAATAATTATCTTTAAAATAATTTCTATCATAAGTCTTTTTTATCAAGAGTAGTATTTTGCGATTACCAATGTAAAGTAGATCAACCTTGAGGCTAGGAATATTTATGTCCTTTTATACTGGAATATCATTAAACTGTAGCCTGTGTGTTTTGTGCTTTATAACATTATCCTTATTTTCAGCCTTTAAATTTGGCTCAACACTTAAATTCAAGGTTTTGGAATTCTACCAAAAAGCAATTTTCTCTTTTCACCAATATTCAATTAATGAAAACTTAAAGTGATTTACTTTTCAGACATGTAGGATTTATTCTTTATGTTTTTTCTTTTACTTTTTAATATATTTTAAATTTAGAACAGCTCAAATGGAATACTATGAGAAGAACTGCATCTTGGAGATGGTTTTAAATGTGTTTTTTGATTTGGAAAATAATCTATAAGCCCGTATAAAGAAACTACCATTTAAATACCTCTGTCTTAGTCTTCTGATTGCTAACTATGATTTAGGCACATAATAGTCTTACAAACTCTGGAGGTATCATACTGTTTCACAATTATGTTCTGTTAAATAATGCTTAGGCAGATTACAAGTACTTAGCTAAGTTAATATGAGCAACCATTTACAATCTGTTATATTTTGCTTATGGTAATTTTTAAGAGATTATGCTGGATGCACAAATAAACTAGCTGAACCTGCTAAATAAAAGTGTGTGCACTTAATCCTCTTTCTCCCTGCATTTAAATTAGACCAAATGCATTCTTTCCACAACATATTCTTAAGAGTCTAAATGAGCACTTTCATCCTTGAGAACAGAACCAAACACAAGCCCCAGTGTACAGACATACACAAACACTGCTTTGTTATGTGTGTGTGTGTATAAACTTGTTTATTATATATTATATATACATATTATATATTATACATACATATATGTATCACACACACATATATATGAACTTTCATATATATGTAAAAAAATATATATGTAAAAACATATATATATGTGAAAAAAAGTTCATATATATATATATATATGAACTTTCTTATTTATATGGCTGAGAAAGAATCAAAATTTTTCTTAGCTTCTAGTTCCCAACTGCGTATTAGTGGTAACACTGTAATATTTGTTCAGGTAGCTGAAAATTTTCTTGGGCCTCAATGACAAGACCTATCCTTTGACAGTTGGGTTTTGAGTACTAAGTCTGGATTAATGGTCTTGTTTTTGTTCATTAGGCTAATTGTTCTGAGACAGCAACAGTATATTACATAAAACCATGGAGTCATCTTCCAGCACAATCTTCCACAGCTCTGAATTTTCATATGGCATTTAAATTGTACTTTACAGGCAGTGTAAATCTGGTAACACAAAATGTGCTGAATGACTGGCTAGTGTTCTGAGGTAGACAACACTGGACAAAAATGTCTTTTGTATTCAATAGTCCTTGGGGGCTGGAAACCCTGTATCCTGTTCATTAGTCTCTGCAACATAGTCCTACAGAGATGTTTTTTACTTTATTTTTTTCTCAAAATCATATCATCTCATCTCTGATTTCCTCTCTACCAGCTGTCTGCTGCTATTTCTGTTTATTCTGAGTAAGCACCTCTTCTTGTACACCCGACAGGCCGACTTTCTTTGGTCTAGTCTTTAATTCTCTTGGAAAAGATTGGCTTCACATGAGAGCGGGCCTGACAAACATGAGTGTAATACAAACTGATGCATTTGCTCCAAGATTGTGATTACTTCAATGGCATTTTGATACCTGAAGACAATAATAGCAATGTGCTTTTCAATAAATCCTGCCACAACTCTCAACAAAGTAGATAACATTGTTTTACTGTTCTTGAAGTTGAAGCAAGGGTTATTATTCCCACAATGTGTAAATCCCAATTGCTTCTCATTTTTCCATGCAAATAGCACTGCTACTGTTTTAACTACTTAGCAACATTTCATTTTCATATGGTAAAACTACCTTGACTTTATGGGTATGTCTAATGTACTCAGTCTTAATCCATCAATTTTGGGACATTGACTGTGGACTTAGCTTTAGCAACATATGTGACCCTGACACATGTGATATTTAGAACATTTCAACCTCTCATGAAACTCACAACTACAGTGAGATACTTGCCTGCATGTTGATTTTATTGTAACTCAATATTGCTCATTAATTCATCTAATAAAGTATGCCTTTACTTTACCTAGTCTGATATCCTTTAACAAACATTTTATCAATGTCACCTGTTAACATCTACTATTACTTGAAGTTCTGAATGGTCACCTCAAAAACAAATTATGTATGGTGAGCTCCCATTAGTGATCTACTCTAGGTCTCTAACTTGAATGTATATATCACGACACACCTAAAGTTTTTCTGTTACTCAGTTTGAGTCGAATCAAACTGAATCAGTTTGTGTTGGCTTTCCCCATTCACAAGAAAATATCATAGACTGCATCAATTAATATATCACATCTATATCTTAACAGTGGAATCTATAATTGTAAAAAAGTATGATAGAGCCATTAACTCTAGGGTGGCAATAAATTAGCAAATATTTCTTTACTGATGTTAAATGTCTCTTGTTGTTACTGTAGCAATGCACATTTGCAGGGACTCGCTGATGAGTTATTTATTCTTCCTTGTCATTTTTTCATTTTGTTTTTCTCTTGAGATTTTTCCCAGCATTGCTTAGCTCTTTGAGTTTTCTATTATAATGGTGTTCCCTCATTTTTTTTTCATTTTTTAGGGAATCTTTTTTTTTTTTAATATGGAGTCTGTTCATAAATCTAGCACAGTGTTGTAGAGACTGATGATGAGCTATGGAGGTAAAATTGTACAGTGACAGTTCTGAGCACTATAGGTCAGGAGAGAGCTACAGCAAGGATAGGATTAGCCCAGCAAGGCCTTGGCTTCTGGTATGACTGTCATTGTGCTGTATTGCATCGAGTCTTAAAACAATCCATAATTTATTGCATGTCTGCTCAAATGTGTACTTCCAGAGCAGAGTCAGCAAAGTGCAGACTTTTCAAAATAACTTTATCAAGGTCTTCAGTGTGTATCTGTGAGCCTCAGAGTAGAAGAATTCCCTATGCTTTCCAAACTCTTTGCATTGGTTTTATAACTAATCAATGTTAGCTACGATGGTTGGTATAATTGCTTTTATTTCTCGTTATCAATGGAAACCACTCAGGGCCACTACTTTTCCTAACTGGAATATTTTCCCATTGTCTAGAAATAATTAGTAAGTTATTCTATCTTTTTGAATTGTGTTAAGTGCATATACTAATCCTGTCTCACATGCTTAGAATTTTGGCATCCTTAGAATTTAGATTCCTATCCTGTAAGCCAAAAATAATGAAATATTTTTTATGGTGGTAGGCTTTATCTAACTAGATGGTCTTAATAAGTTGTCAAAATAAGACTTAATAGAATTAGGGTATTATAATATAAACACTCACATAATTTGTATTATGATCTCAGGATAAGCCTTCATTTCTATGATGTACATTTCCTTTACAATCTATTCTCACACATGGTGCATCATGAAACTTCCTGACTGAGATCCCTGCTTGATTCGTATGTTTCATCTGGCCTGCCTTGCATTTTCCTACATGAAGCACTGTGTGCATATTATCAGCCATATGTTTTCACTCAGATTCAGCACCCAGAGAGTGCACACACATGAAATGGCTCCCGTGAGAAAAAGGGAAGCAAAGCCCCTGAGATGAATGAGTCTTCCAGAGCAAAGGGAAGATGCTGTTCTCTGGAATTTGACATAGTCACGGAATCACAGCCCACAAGAAGTGATCTATCAGTGCAGCCTCAAGGTCGGAATTTCCAATTCAGAGAATCACCCAAGAGAGGATTCAGAATTAGTAAGTGCTTCTGGGACTTCGGCAAAGCACAGTGCAGGAAGAAATGCCATTTATAAAAGGGAGGAAACTGCAGAGAATACTAAAGTTTTTCTCCTGTCTTGGGGGAATGACAGAGAAGCAAGCATCCACTTCCCTAACTCAAAGCATAGGGAATGGGAAGGGATGGGAACTATGATGTATCAGAGTATTTAAGTTCATTACCTTTGGTTATGATGACAAACAATTTTGCAGCATGGGAAGGAGAGTAAACAAAACAGACACTCTAAGAGAAACTCAAGACAACAGATTTTGTCTTAAAGTTAAGGAAGGAGTAGACAATTAAGGAGCTTCTACTGTTATGGACTGCAAGTTTGAAAAGGATAGAAGCTCTAACTCTGCATAGGGTGGTAGAACTCTCAGGAAGTAATTAAGCTTAAATGACCAGGAAGAACACAAAGTAAACCATCCCTCATTTCCGTGTCTGTCTCCATCTCCCTTTCTGTTTCTCTGTGAATGTGTTTTTCTGTATTTGTGGTGTGAGGGTACATTGAAAGGTAGTTGTGTATAAACCAAGAAGAGAGTTCTAACTAGAATCATCCCAAGCTAGAGTATGCTCTCTTTATTTCCTAGCCTGGAAGCCCCTTGAGAAATAAATTAATGTTCTTCTTAACCTGCTTAATATTTTGATACAGTGCTGGAATCATACTAATGTCAAAGGCGGATTAGATGTAAAGACTTGATTATGTCAAAATTTGGAAGGGCAGTCGATGTTATATTTTATAAAAACAAACAGTTTCTCTTCTAGGACAAATCTCTGCATGTAACTTTGAATGACATTATATGTGCTTCTACGACTGATATGAATGAATATACATAATCAATATTAATAACATTGACCATTTAATTAGAGGAAATACTTGTAATTTTGCAACATCCTCTTACTGTTAAGGTTTTAGTCTGTATTAAAGAGAACAGGAGGTTTTTCAAGATTAAAATAAATGGGTCAGAACTGGGATGATACTCTACATTTTCTACATGTTTAGAAGCAACTCTGCTATTCTAGTGTGCTATTTCAAAGAGATTTTTTTTCTTAATTTTGTAAGCACTAGATAGAAGAATTGCCTTTATAGTGCTCAAAGCAATGCAAAATCCCATGAACTTGTAGATGGCTTACTTTTTTATGGCTAGAGAATATAATGCATCTAGGGATGATAATAGTGAATTAGTTAGTAAAAACTATCAGCTGTACAATTACTAGTTGTCATGGTTTGAATATGCTTGGCCCAGGGAGTGAGACTATTTAGAGGTATGGTCTTGTTGGAGTAGGTGTCTCACTGTGGATGTGAGCTTTAAGACCCTCATCCTAGCTTCCTGGAAACCAGTATTCTGCTAGCAGCCTTCACATGAAGCTGTAGAACTCTCAGCTTCTCCTGTACCATGCCTGCTTGAATGCCACCATGTTCTTGCCTTGATGATAATGGACTGATCATCTGAGCCTGTAAGCCAGCCCCAATTAAACACTGTTCTTATAAGAATTGCCTTGGTCATGGTGTCTGTTCACAGCAGTAAAACCCTAACTAAGACAGAAGTTGGTAGCAGGGACTGGGGTATTGCTCTGATAGGCCTGACCATGCTTCTGTTTGGAACAATGTGGATTTTGGGATTTTGGATTTGGAAATCAGTGGAATGCTTTAAATGGAGCTTAATGGCCATTCTAGTAGATATGGAAGACTTTGTTGCTGAGAGTAATTTGAACTGTGCAGACCTGACCAAAGAGGTTTCAGAGAAGAATTTCAGTATGTGGCATAGAGACTGTTTTTTGTAGAATTTTGGTGAAGATGTGGCTGCTTTTTGCCCTTGTCTGAAGAGTCTACTTGAGGCTAAGGTAAAGAGATTTATGCTAATTGTATTGACAAATGAATTCTCAAAAACTCCCAACAAAGACTTTGTTCTCTGGTTAAGTCTTATGAAGAGCATTTTGAACAAGTATAACAAGCTTAGAAAGGAAAAATATGAAATATATATAAAATATATGATTTGAGTGTTAGAAAGGCACCAAGAAGTGAAATGGAGCTGAATCCTGTGCTCTAGAAGATAGAAGATTAATTGAGTGGGACTTTGGGGCAAGAGCCTACCTAGCTAAGTTTAGATCTAGGCAACAGGCATGCATATCTGTAAGTGTACTGTCACTCTACAGAGCAAGACTCATGATAGCCAAGCTTAGGCAGTAAAGGAGCAGGGAAACAGAAAGCTAGTGACAATGTAATAGAACACGGGTCCATGTTCTAGCTCCTGCAAGCAGCAGAACTCGGCTGCTTCTGCCATGTGGCTCTGGTTTTAGTGTCAAAAATAGAAGGGACTATTGGGACAATTGATTCTGGTTAGCTGTAGCTAAGAAATTAGTGGTGATTAAGAAGAGACCAGCATCAACAAAGTAAAATATTCTGCAAAGTGTTTTCTGAGAGCACAAAGAAGCTGTGTTCCATGTGTAAGAGTCATTCAGGGAGTACTGGTTTTGAAGGCATGAAGGTGTAATGAAGACCAGCTGAGGTTTGACACTGTGAGAGGCCATAGGAGGTCATTGGTGAAGGTGCAGCCTCAGGTGTAGTTGTCAGCCCAGAACTGATGAGGTCATATAAAGGATTTGAGGCTTAGCACTATGACGATTGCCTATGAGAGGATATTGGTGAAGCCTAGTTGCATGGAAAGACCTCAACATGTTGGAGATGCCAGTACCATGGGCTGATCACCAAGAACAGCAGGAACGGTGGAGTGGCTCAACCTGAGGTTAGAGTGCTACAGAGGACAGAGCTGCAGACGTTATGCCATCCCTTCGGAGGAGCCCAGGTTATCATGTGTGGATTCCCAAATCTTGAAACAAGAAGCTGTAATATTGAAGTTGCCTTGGAGACCCCAAGATTTTCGAGAAGCCAGATCCATAGGATATCTCCTGAGGAAAGCTGCTATCAGGGAGTGGAGCCTGCCCAGGAAAAGAAGTTTGTTGCAGTTAACAAAGATGAGAAAGGAATTGAAAGTCTCAAGACCACTTTGACATCAGACATGGAGATGCAGAGTTTGGAATTTGCCCAGCTGGTTTTCAGTCTTGATTTGGGGATTACAGTTAAGTGGTTGGATGGATCTCAGAAGAGACTTTGAACTTTGGACTTTTAACATTGTTGATACTAGTATAGATTATGGGAACTTTGGAAGTTGGATTAAATGTACTTCTTAAATTATGCTATGGCTATATTTAGCCCCCATAGATTCATGTGTTTGAACAAGACCGTGGGGGTCAAGGAGTGGAATGTCATGGTTTGAATATGCCTTGGCCAGAGAGTGGCACTATTTGGAGGTTTGGCCTTGTTGGAGTAAGTGTGTCACTCTGGGTATGGCCTTTAAGACCCTCATCCTAGCTGCCTGGAAGCCAGTACT
This sequence comes from Tokudaia tokunoshimensis, assembly GCA_036184795.1. Taxonomy (NCBI): domain Eukaryota; kingdom Metazoa; phylum Chordata; class Mammalia; order Rodentia; family Muridae; genus Tokudaia; species Tokudaia tokunoshimensis. The sequence continues at coordinate 35,488,847 of BTHU01000007.1, forward strand.
CTGCTAGCAGCCTTCACATGAAGCTGTAGAACCCTCAGCTTCTCCTGCACCATGCCTGCCTGGATGTTGCCATGTTCTTGCTTTGATGATAATGGACTGAAATTCTGAACCTGTAAGCCAGCCCCAATTAAATGTTATCCTTATAAGATTCGCATTGACTATGGTGTCTTTTCATAGCAGTAAAATCTTAATAAAGACCAACATAAATTTAAGGAATAAGTCTGCGATGGAGATTTGGAGTTCAGAATCTCAGAAAAAATGTACAAGAAGAGCACTGGGTAGAAAACTCTATGGCCTGCTCTTTTCTGAAGGGAAATGGAGGAGGAATGGAGCTGCAGGAGAAGAGAGGTGGAGGAGACCAGGGAACAGTGGTGGAAGGTGAAAATTTGTTTGGGATGTAATGTATGATAGAAGAATACATTTTAAAAGGTGAAGAAACATACAAATAAAAAAAAAACCTTAAAGAAAGGCAGACTTCAAGCTAATTTGTAAAGATTGGGGATATGATCTCAACACAAACTTTTCAGTCATCTCAGGCTAAATAATTAGCTTTCGCTGCTAATGTTACTTTGTCCTTAAATTGTATAACATCCTAAAACATCCATTAAGCTATACAGAAATTTTATGACATAGTGAAATGGTTATTATAATTTTTCTTTCTTTACCATTTGTTTAATGTAGGGAAATTGTAACATAATCAGCTCTTTCATCATATCCCTGACCTTAAAGTGTTGCTTTTTTTTTTTTCAGTTTATCAATATATACTCTCCAATTGGGTTCCTGATCATTACTTCTGATGCACATCAACTTCTTATGCCATGTATAATTTTCCTTCAGATTCATTATCTTTCTCTTCTTTCTATTAACACTCATCCTTTTCTCATCTGAATAATTTCCCCAGCTGTCCATATCCATTTGCAATTTTGATCGAGCTGATTTATTATCTTTCACTTCTAACATCTTTTATTATAGATTTAGTTGTGCACTCATTTACATTTTCACTCACTGTTTAATGAATATGGTGAATAATAATATTCTAGCATGTTTGGATCCCTGGGGACCTTCCTTGATACTTCTATCTTCCAATGAGGCATAAAATAATTATACTTTCTATTTGCTGAATAATTTGTGTATTCGTATGGCACCATTATTTATAAGCAATAAAACTTTAAGTAATGAAACCCTCAATTAGCTACATTTTTTTCATATACTCAACTTTTCGGAAAGAAAGAACAAAACACAGTTGCAACCATGTACTGAGTTTAGAAATTACTAATTCTCACAGTCCTGACTCAGTTTGCTTTATTTCATTCTTTGGTGCCTTTTATAGCTACAATGACAATTTTTTAAGTATTAATGATATATCTTATCATATTAGGAATATATAGCAATAACTCTGGCATGGAGGAAAGAAGTGGACTGCTCATAATGTGAGAAGCACCTTGCTTAGGTAAGATTCAATACCCTGCCTCCAACTGTATGTACATATAATCATGTGTGCATATGTACTCAGAAGGAGAGAGATAGAGAGTAATATTAGAGACAGATCAGAAAATCGTTTAGAAAAAAATGGAGATCTAGATTTCTTTTCCTCATGGTTGGATAAAGTGAGTTTGATCACTTTCCTTAAAATACCATGACATATGTAGCTCATACAATGCATGTATATGATCTTGTGAGTGTTCATTTGTTTGTTTTGAGACATTCCATCTTGAAACACATGATCTTTCCAATAATGAAATTACATGTGTGCACCATGACACAACTCTTTAAATATTAGTATTTTTGTGCAGTTCTATAGATATGTAAAGTATATGACAAATAATCCTATCTTTTCTATATTTAAGATAATGCAGGCATGTATACTCTAAGACAACTTTTCCTTTCAGAGAGTGAAGTTAGCTGCTAAAAGCTATTTTCTTCTTGATCAATATAGCATTATGGTGGGGATCATGAACCAAAATGAACCCTGCCTCTTCTACCTCCATTACACTTCTATAGGAAAACATTAAGTCAACTTGCAAATGTTATCCTTTATTTTTATTATTTATTCCTGCAAAAGCTTTAAATTCTGACTGTGATCAAGAAACTTCATCTATCAGGCCCAAGAGATTTTATTAATTGAGGCTTTTATTTTTTTTTTCCCAAGGAGGTGCACATAATCACGTAAGGTGACAACCGACATCAAATACAAAATGAAACAGTGGGTGGTTTAAATAAACATAAACACGAAGTGGAGGCTTGATGATAAAGGGAGATAGCATCACAAATAAAAAAGGACAAGAGTAACCTGTGGCCAAATCAACATGGAAGTGAACAACTAAGGGCGGGACTTAACAGACTTCTAAAATTTTGGTTGTAAGAAACTTTAACACTTTAGGATAATTTTTTCAAACCCCCCCAAAAAAATGTCCTGTTAATTTTAGGCATTTGTTGTTTAAATGTGTAAGAAATCTATGTAAAACCTCTTTCAAAATGACTAGTTTATAATTGATAAGTGACCACAAGTGTTATTTTTGAACTTCCTTCTGTTTGAAGACGAATTAAGTTGGTATTTCTTCAACTACTCGTGCTGAGAAATTAAAATATATTATGAGGAAGGGAGGATGAGGAGACATGCATATCTCCTATATCTGAGGAGGTCTGGGCTCTAAATAACTAGGAGTGCCATCGTTAAGTCTCCCAATTCAAAAATGAAAACTTAAAGCATGGAAGTTCATGGTCCATTGGCGCTTGTGTTTGTGTGGTAGGAACATTGTATCTGATAATGAATATAATCACATTGTAAAACAAGACATAACATTAACCATTTGTAGATTGCTATTCATGTGCCAGAATTTTTAAAAAGCAGATTTATTGTATATGTTTGTTTGTATTTGTGTATGACTGTGTTTATGGTGTATGGGGTATATATGTGTGTGTAGTTTCAGTATTTCAAAATGCTGATATTTTAAAATTGCTAAAAACCAAGAAGTAGGACTGCTGTCAGCCCTTTCAGAACCCTTGGACTACACAAAGTAGGGGCAAGAAATTGATTCTCTGTCTTCCTATCATTTTTCATAAGACTGAGAATTAGACCAGTAATAGATAAATTAAGAAGAAATTTGGAGCAAGTTTCTCTTCTAAGAAAGAGATGGAGCAAGTAGAAGTTTTAAGTAACTTCTATAGTCTCCTAGGAGATGAAGTTCAAAAGAAGAGACTAAGCCTCCATATTTCTGAATGAGTTTACAAAAAGAGAGACAGCTGTTTACAGTAGCTTAGCTTTTTTGAGAAAGCAAAAGAAATGATTCATTTTAATCATGTCTGTTTGAGAAGAGCCCTCTGTCTCCATTCTCTGTCCTGAGGGTTGGGATCTTTCTTTAAAGGAGGGAAGATGGCTTCCATATGGCAGTTTCTTCTCTCTGTAAGAGATAGAAGTGGAAAGAGTTCTTTCAAACCAAATCCTTCGATATGCAACAAGCATCCTAATGAGGCTAACCTGTTCTACCATTCTACAAACACAACTCTGGTCCTTAAAAAGTAATAGGACATTTGAACACTTCTTGAGAAAGAGAGAGAGAGAGAGAGAGAGAGAGAGAGAGAGAGAGAGAGAGAGAGAGAGAGAGAGAGAGAGACTTCATAGTACTGCAAGAGATAATCCATAAATTCCTTTGTAAAGTTCAAGAGAACAGCAAAATCAAATCCATGGAATTAAAATAACTGACTTTTAAAAGATAGGCTGGAGACTCAAGTAGTGGATTCTTCAGAGAATTCAATATTAAATATCAACAGTTCTTTTGATGCCTTAAGAGATGTTATTCTGATTTAAATACAAGCAATTGGAAATATTGTGATTTGAATGAAAAGAAGTTTTATTATGAGTGCCTTTACCAACTTACTATTTTCTCTTTAATATAAAATAAATGAAAATGTTAGTTTGATCTATAATATCAACTCACCAAATAAACAAAATATTAATCTGCATTGTAATGTGCACTGATTTAAGTTCTTTCTTAGTACTATCTAAAATGCTAAACAAATGACTATATCTGAGATTTAAATGAAGCGTAATCCTTTCTTAGAGGCTGAGAAGGTGAAGGTGCTCCCCCACTCACCCACCCATTCCCACCTCACCACCCTAGCATTCCCTTATGCTGGAGCATCAAGCCTTCACAGAATCAGGGACCCCTCCTCCCATTGATGTCTGGCAATTTTATCCTCTGCTACATATATGGCTGGAGCCATGGGTCCCTCCAGGTATACTCTTTGGTTGGTGGCTTAGTCCCTGGGAGTTTTGTGGGGGTCTGGTTGGTTGATATTGTTGTTCTTCCTATGGGGTTGCAAACCCCTTCAGCTTCTTCAGTCCTTTCTCTAACTCCTCCACTGGGGACTCCGTGCTCAGTCAAATGCTTGATGGCAAGTGCATTTTCTTTTTTCTTTTCTTTTTTTTTTTTAAAGATTTATTTATTTAAGTACACTGTAGCTGTCTTCAGACAGACCAGAAGAGGGCATCAGATCTCATTATGGATGGTTGTGAACCACCATGTGGTTGCTGGGATTTGAGCTCAGGACCATTGGAAGAGCAGTCGGTGTTCTTAACCACTGAGCCATCTCTCCAGCCCCGTGCATTTTCTTTTTTCTTAATAGACACATTCTACAGATTTTCTTTTTGATTGGGCCCTTTCTTTCCCAAGGCTAGTACACACTGAGAATACCACATAAAGTTGCAAGTTTTTATATTTTTAGACATAATAGCATAGAATAGAAATACACTTATGAATAAATGCTCTGAAGTGAAGAGTAACTACAAGATTATAGAGATTGACTTGCTTAT